>JAWRVZ010000053.1:1363750-2727500 GCA_037043235.1 Rhodeus uyekii | reverse complement strand
CTGTGGTGAGCGCAGACTGTGCCGCTCGTTGTCTCTTGTGTAATTTTGACTTTGAAAACATACAAGTCACTGCCAAGAGCTGGCCTGTTGAGAGCCCTGATGCCACACTGCTCTCTCTCTCTCTGTCTCATTTGCGTGTGCTCGTGCGCTAATCTCTGAACACGATTGAGAGGGAGTTTGTTGTTGATTCAAGTTGAAAGCTGCCATATTTCACTGATTGGAATTGATAGATTAATTTACGCTGTAGAAAGCCATCTGTTTGTTTCTCTGTGTGTGTTAGTGTATTTCCCCAGGTGCACTTGGATGAATTTAGACGCATCCATATAAACGATGAAGTCACCTCTTCTGGTGTATAACTTTTATTCATTCGTCTGTGTTAGTCACAGTTGATTATAAAGGTGCTGCAATGTATGTTGAAAAAGATCAGCAACAGTTTGTTAGTCTACTGCTTGCCATTAGAGTCAGACACCAAATCTGTATTCTAAATCTATGACTACTGGTGAATTATTAACTATTGACATCTTTAGAGTTTCAAGCAAAAAATTGTATTTACTGAATTGGAATGTTTTTTAATTAATATTTTTTTTCAGTGATTCTCAACCTTTTTGACTACAAGCACCCCCAAATATGTGTTAAAGCATTTTAACGTGTGGCAAGTTTTTATTTTTATATAAATGTTTTTAAAAGTCGACTCTGTGCTCACCAAGGCTAGATTTATTTGATCTAAAGTAATGTAGAAACAGTAACATTAGGAAATTAGAAAATTATTGTGAAAATGAAAGCTTTGGATAAAAGCGTCTGCTAAATGAATAAATGTAAATTAAATATTATTACCATTTAAAGTAATTGTTTTATTAGGGGCCAAGCACCGAAGGTGCGGAGGCACCTATTGTTTTTGTTCCGGTTCTTATTATTATTCTTCTTCCGCTTCCGCCATGGGAGTCTATGGCAGGCCATAGAACCGTATGCGGGAAAATGATGAAAGTTGGCACACTCATTAAGGACAGTCCAATCATTGACCAAAAAAAATTTGAAGTCTCTAACTCAATATCTCTAGCGCCACCAACTGTCCAAAGTTGAACTAACGTTTATGCTAATAACTTTTGAACCGTATGACCTAGAAACAAAATTCTCATGTCCACTGATTCCTTGGCTCAAGACGATTCGATTGCACCCTATGACGTCATTTTCCGTCATGAATATTTTCCCGCCATTTTGAATTTTATGAAAAACCTACTTTTTCGAACTCCTCCTAGGCCGTTTTTCCGATTTCAACGAAAATTGAACCACATCATCTCCAGACAATGTGGACAAAAAGTTATCCAAAGAAAGTTGATATGTCAAACCGTTTACGAATAACTCGCGAAAGAATCCGACGTAATGGTCGCAAAAATGAAATTGAGGCTTTATCTCCGCAACGCATTAGCGTTTTCTGACCAAACTAGGTGTGTGTTATGTCAATCATGATCTGAGGCTACCTGCAGAGTTTTGGCGCTGTTCCCCCTAGTGGTCAGGAGATATGAAAAAGTTAAATATTTGCTTATAACTTCTGAACGCTTTGGCCAAAAATAATAAAACTGGTCTCTTTAGATTCAGTGCATCATGCCGAGTCGTGCAATACCAAATTTTCCCATATCGCCCATTTTGAGTGTCGGCCATTTTGAATATTGTCATAAATTGCTATATTTAACAAAGATATTGGCGTATCGTTACGAAACTCAATATGTGTCTTCGGCACCTAACCTTGATACGACTCAAAAAGTTTCGAGGCAGCACCCCCTTGTGGTCAAAAGTTATAACCAAATTTACAAATATGCTAATAACTTTTGAGTGCGTTAACCTATGGTAAAAAAAATTATATTTATACGTTCCTTGGGTCAAACCGAGAACACAGATACCAAATTTGTCATAGTCGGCCAAACTTCTTGTCCACCATGTTGTTTTTCTTTAAAAACCTACTTTTTCGAACTCCTCCCAGACCGTTTGTCCAATTTTCACCAAAATTAAACCACATCATCTCCAGAGCATCATGACAAAAAGTTATCCACAGAAAGTTGATATGTCAAACCGTTTACGAGTAACTCGCGAAAGAATCCGACGTAATGGTCGCAAAAATGAATTTGAGGCTTTATCTCTGCAACGCATTAGCGATTTCTGACCAACCTAGGTGTGTGTTATGTCAATCATGGTCTGAGGCTACCTGCAGAGTTTTGGCGCTCTGCCCCCTAGTGGTCAGGAGATATTAAAAAACTGACATTTTTTATTATAACTCCTGAACGCTTTGTCTAAAAATCATGAAACTGCTGTCTTTAGATCCAGTGGGTCATGCCGAGTCCTGTGATACCAAATTTTCCCATATCGGCCATTTTGAGCATCTGCCATTTCGATTTTTCTTCTAAGATGCTATGTTTAACAAACACATGACTTTAGTGCTCTGTCAGCAATGGTTTACCCAATTGAAAGCAAACTTTGCATGTGTCAATGTCACCACACTCTCAATGTACCACATGAATTGACACTACAATTTGGTTACAGCACTGCCTGTTGGTCGAACGTGATAAACCATTAAATCGAATTACTAAAGACCGTATTGTTGATTTTTCAGCCATTTAGACTTAAGTCATATTGAAATGTCTTTAGATTCTTATTGCCGTTGGTCTGATGATGCCAGCCATGTCGGCATGACATTTAATGCCCTCCTTGCGCTTGGCCCCGTGATGGCTGCTAGCAGCTATATTTATTATTATTATTATTAGGGGCCAAGCACCGAAGGTGCGGAGGCACCTATTGTTTTTGTTCCGGTTCTTATTATTATTAGGGGCCAAGCACCGAAGGTGCGGAGGCACCTATTGTTTTTGTTCCGGTTCTTATTATTATTAGGGGCCAAGCACCGAAGGTGCGGAGGCACCTATTGTAATTGTTCCGGTTCTTTATTATTATTATTCATCTTCTTCTTCTTCTTCTTCTTCTTCTTCTTCTTCTTCCGCCATGGAAGTCTATGTAAGGCCATAGAACCGTTTGCGGGAAAATGATAAAATTTGGCACACTGATAGAGGACAAGCCAATCATTGACCATAGCAAATTTGAAGTCTCTAACTCAATGTCTCTAGCGCCACCAACTGTCCAAAGTTGCACTCACGTTTACGTAAATAACTCTTGAACCGTATGTCCTAGAAACAAAATTCTTTCGTCCACTAATTCCTTGGCTCAAGACGATTCGATTGCACCCTATGACGTCATTTTCCGTCATGAAAATTTTCCCGCCATTTTGAATTTTACGAAAAACCTACTTTTTCGAACTCCTCCTAGGCCGTTTGTCCGATTTTCACGAAAATTGAACCACATCATCTCCAGACTATGCGTACAAAAAGTTATTAAAAGAAAGTTTATTTGTCAAACCGTTTACGAATAACTTGCGAATGAATTCGACAAAATGGCCGCAGAAATGAAAGCGAGGCTTTATCTCTGCAACGCATTAGCGTATTCTGACCAAACTTGGTGTGTGTTATGGCAATGATGGTCTGAGGCTACCTGCGGAGATTTGGCGCTCTGCCCCCTAGTGGTCTGGAGATATGAAAAAGTGAAATATTTGCTTATAACTTCTGAACGCTTCGATCAAAAATCATAAAACTGGTCTCGTTAGATTCAGGGCATCATGCCGAGTCGTGCAATACCAAATTTTCCCATATCGGCCATTTTGAGGGTCGGCCATTTTGAATTTTGTCATAAATTGCTATATTTAACAAACACATTGGTGTATCGTTACGAAACTCGATATGTGTCTTCGGCATCTGGGCCTGATACAACACAAAAAGTTTCGAGGCAGCGCCACCTTGTGGTCAAAAGTTATAAACAAATTTGCAAAAATGCTAATAACTTTTGAACACGTTAACCTATGGTAAAATAAGTTGTCTTTATACGTTCCTTGGGTCAAACCGAGAACACAGATACCAAATTTGTCATAGTCGGCCAAACTTCCTGTCCGCCATGTTGTTTTTCTTTAAAAACCTACTTTTTCGAACTCCTCCCACACCGTTTGTCCAATTTTCACCAAAATTGAATCATAACATCTTCAGACCATGCTGACAAAAAGTTATTAAAATAAAGTTGATTCGTCAAACAGGTTTCGATAAAATTGCGAACAAATTTGACAAAATGGCCACCAAATAAAGCGAGGCTATATCTCCGCAACGCATTAGCGTATTCTGACCAAACTTTCTGTGTGTCATGTCAATCATGATCTGAGGCTACCTGCAGAGTTTTGGCGCTCTGCCCCCTAGTGGTCAGGAGATATAAAATACTGACATTTTTGATTATAACTCCTGAATGCTTTGTCCAAAAATCATGAAACTGCTGTCTTTAGATTCAGGGCATCATGCCGAGTCGTGCGATACCAAATTTTCCCATATCGGCCATTTTCAGCGTCAGCTATTTAGAATTTTGTCATGAAATGCTATGCTTAACAAACACATGACTTTAAAGCTGGATGTCAGCAATGCTTTACCCTATTGACACCAAACTTTGCATGTGTCATTGTCACCTCACTCTGGATATACCACATGATTTGACACATCAGTTTGGTTACAGCGCTGAGTTATCGAACGTGATAAACCATTACATTGAATTGCTAAAGACCGTATTGATGATTTTTCAGCCATTTAGACTGAAGTCATATTGGTATGTCTTTAGATGCTTACTGCTGTTGGTCTGATGCTGCCAGCCATGTCGGCATAACATTTAATGCCCTCCTAATGCTTGGCCCCATCATGGCTGCTTGCAGCTATATTTAGGGGCCAAGCACCGAAGGTGCGGAGGCACCTATTGTTTTTGTTCCGGTTCTTATTATTAGGGGCCAAGCACCGAAGGTGCGGAGGCACCTATTGTTTTTGTTCCGGTTCTTATTATTATTAGGGGCCAAGCACCGAAGGTGCGGAGGCACCTATTGTTTTTGTTCCGGTTCTTATTATTATTATTATTATTCTTCTTCTTCTGCCATTGAAGTCTATGACAGCCCATAGAACCGTAAGCGGGAAAATGAAAAAAAGTTGGCACACTCATAAAGGACAGTCCAATCATTGACCATAGCAAAATTGAAGTCTCTAACTCAATCTCTAAAGCGCCACCAACTGTCCAAAGTTGCACTCACGTTTATGTAAATAACTTTTGAACCGTATGTCCTAGAAACAAAATTCTTTTGTCCACTGATTCCTTGGCTCAAGACGATTCAATTGCACCCTATGACGTCATTTTCCGTCATGAAAATTTTCCCGCCATTTTGAATTTTATGAAAAACCTACTTTTTCGAACTCCTCCTAGGCCGTTCGTCCGATTTTCACGAAAATTGAACCACATCATCTCCAGACAATGTGGACAAAACGATATATAAAGGAAGTTGGTTCGTCAAACCATTTACGAATAACTCACAAAAGAATCTGAGGTAATAGTCGCTAAAATGAAATTGAGGCTTTATCTCCGTAATGCATTTGCCTTTTCTGACCAAACTAGGTGTGTGTTATGTCAATTATGGTCTGAGGCTACCTGCAGAGTTTTGGCGCTCTGCCCCCTACTGGTCAGGAGATATGAAAAACTGTCATTTTTGATTATAACTCCTGAACGCTTTGTCCAAAAATCATGAAACTGGTCTCTTTAGATCCAGTGGGTCATGCCGAGTCCTGTGATACCAAATATTCCCATATCGGCCATTTTGAGCGTCTGCCATTTCGATTTTTCTTATAAGATGCTATGTTTAACAAACACATGACTTTAGTGGTCTGTCAGCAATGGTTTACCCAATTGAAAGCAAACTTTGCATGTGTCAATGTCACCACACTCTCAATGTACCACATGAATTGACACTACAATTTGGTTACAGCGCTGCCTGTTGGTTGAATGTGATAAACCATTACATCGAAATACTAAAGACCGTATTGTTGATTTTTCAGCCATTTAGACTTAAGTCATATTGAAATCTCTTTAGATTCTTACTGCCGTTGGTCTGATGATGCCAGCCATGTCGGCATGACATTTAATGCCCTCCTTGCGCTTGGCCCCGTGATGGCTGCTAGCAGCTATATTTAGGGGCCAAGCACCGAAGGTGCGGAGGCACCTATTGTTTTTGTTCCGGTTCTTATTATTATTATTATTATTATTCTTCTTCTGCCATTGAAGTCTATGACAGCCCATAGAACCGTAAGCGGGAAAATGAAAAAAAGTTGGCACACTCATAAAGGAGAGTCTAATCATTGACCATAGCAAAATTGAAGTCTCTAACTCAATCTCTCTACCGCCACCAACTGTCCAAAGTTGCACTCACGTTTACGTAAATAACTTTTGAACCGTATGTCCTAGAAACAAAATTCTTTTGTCCACTGATTCCTTGGCTCAAGACGATTCGATTGCACCCTATGACGTCATTTTCCGTCATGAAAATTTTCCCGCCATTTTGAATTTTATGAAAAACCTACTTTGTCGAACTCCTCCTAGGCCGTTCGTCCGATGTTCACGAAAATTGAACCACATCATCTCCTGACAATGTTGACAAAACGATATATAAACAAAGTTGATTCGTCAAACCGTTTACGAATAACTCGTGAAAGAATCTGAGGTAAAAGTCGCCAAAATGAAATTGAGGCTTTATCTCCCCAATGCATTAGCCTTTTCTGACCAAACTAGGTGTGTGTTATGTCAATCATGGTTTGAGGCTACCTGCAGAGTTTTGGCGCTCTGCCCCCTAGTGGTCAGGAGATATGAAAAAGTGACATTTTTCCTTACAACTCCTGAACCCTTTGGCCAAAAATCATAAAACTGGTCTCGTTAGATTCAGTGCATCATGCCGAGTCGTGCGATACCAAATTTTCCCATATCGGCCATTTAGAGCGTCGGCCATTTTGAATATTGTCATAAATTGCTATATTTAACAAATGGATTGGCGTATCGTTACGAAACTCAATATGTGTCTTCGGCACCTAATCTTGATACGGCACAAAAAGTTTGGGGGCAGCGCCACCTTGTGGTCAAAAGTTATAACCAAATTTACAAATATGCTAATAACTTTTGATGACGTTAACCTATTGTAAAACAAATGGTCTTAATGTGTTCATTGGGTCAAGCCGAGACCATAGATACCAAATATGTTATATTCGGCCAAACCTCCGATTTGCCATGTTATTTTTCTTTAAAAACCTACTTTTTCGAACTCCTCCCAGACCGTTTGTCCAATTTTCACCAAAATTGAACCACATCATCTCCAGACCATCATGACAAAAAGTTATCCAAAGAAAGTTGATATGTCAAACCGTTTACGAATAACTCGCGAAAGAATCCGACGTAATGGTCGCAAAATTGAAATTGAGGCTTTATCTCCGCAATGCATTAGCCTTTTCTGACCAAACTAGGTGTGTGTTATGTCAATCATGGTCTGAGGCTACCTGCAGAGTTTTGGCGCTCTGCCCCCTAGTGGTCAGGAGATATTAAAAAACTGACATTTTTGATTATAACTCCTGAACGCTTTGTCTAAAAATCATGAAACTGCTGTCTTTAGATCCAGTTGGTCATGCCGAGTCCTGTGATACCACATTTTCCCATATCGGCCATTTTGAGCATCTGCCATTTCGATTTTTCTTATAAGATGCTATGTTTAACAAACACATGACTTTAGTGCTGTCAGCAATGGTTTACCCAATTGAAAGCAAACTTTGCATGTGTCAATGTCACCACACTCTCAATGTACCACACACTACAATTTGGTTACAGCGCTGCCTGTTGGTTGAATGCGATAAACCATTAAATCGAATTGCTAAAGACCGTATTGTTGGTTTTTCAGCCATTTAGACTTAAGTCATATTGAAATGTCTTTAGATTCTTACTGCCGTTGGTCTGATGATGCCAGTCATGTCGGCATGACATTTAATGCCCTCCTTGCGCTTGGCCCCGTGATGGCTGCTAGCAGCTATATTTATTATTATTCTTCTTCTGCCATTGAAGTCTATGACAGCCCATAGAACCGTAAGCGGGAAAATGAAAAAAAGTTGGCACACTCATAAAGGAGAGTCTAATCATTGACCATAGCAAAATTGAAGTCTCTAACTCAATCTCTCTACCGCCACCAACTGTCCAAAGTTGCACTCACGTTTACGTAAATAACTTTTGAACCGTATGTCCTAGAAACAAAATTCTTTTGTCCACTGATTCCTTGGCTCAAGACGATTCGATTGCACCCTATGACGTCATTTTCCGTCATGAAAATTTTCCCGCCATTTTGAATTTTATGAAAAACCTACTTTGTCGAACTCCTCCTAGGCCGTTCGTCCGATGTTCACGAAAATTGAACCACATCATCTCCTGACAATGTTGACAAAACGATATATAAACAAAGTTGATTCGTCAAACCGTTTACGAATAACTCGTGAAAGAATCTGAGGTAAAAGTCGCCAAAATGAAATTGAGGCTTTATCTCCCCAATGCATTAGCCTTTTCTGACCAAACTAGGTGTGTGTTATGTCAATCATGGTTTGAGGCTACCTGCAGAGTTTTGGCGCTCTGCCCCCTAGTGGTCAGGAGATATTAAAAAACTGACTTTTTTGCTTATAACTCCTGAACCCTTTGGCCAAAAATCATGAAACTGGTCTCTTTAGATCCAATGGGTCATGCCGAGTCCTGTGATACCAAATTTTCCCATATCGGCCATTTTGAGCGTCTGCCATTTCGATTTTTCTTATAAGATTCTATGTTTAACAAACACATGACTTTAGTGCTCTGTCAGCAATGGTTTACCCAATTGAAAGCAAACTTTGCATGTGTCAATGTCACCACACTCTCAATGTACCACATGAATTGACACTACAATTTGGTTACAGCGCTGCCTGCTGGTTGAATGTGATAAACCATTAAATCGAATTACTAAAGACCGTATTGTTGATTTTTCAGCCATTTAGACTTAAGTCATATTGAAATGTCTTTAGATTCTTACTGCCATTGGTCTGATGATGCCAGCCATGTCGGCATGACATTTAATGCCCTCCTTGCGCTTGGCCCCGTGATGGCTGCTAGCAGCTATTTAGGGGCCAAGCACCGAAGGTGCGGAGGCACCTATTGTTTTTGTTCCGGTTCTTATTATTAGGGGCCAAGCACCGAAGGTGCGGAGGCACCTATTGTTTTTGTTCCGGTTCTTATTAGGGGCCAAGCACCGAAGGTGCGGAGGCACCTATTGTTTTTGTTCCGGTTCTTATTAGGGGCCAAGCACCGAAGGTGCGGAGGCACCTATTGTTTTTGTTCCGGTTCTTATTATTATTATTATTATTATTATTCTTCTGCCATTGAAGTCTATGACAGCCCATAGAACCGTAAGCGGGAAAATGAAAAAAAGTTGGCACACTCATAAAGGACAGTCCAATCATTGACCATAGCAAAATTGAAGTCTCTAACTCAATCTCTAAAGCGCCACCAACTGTCCAAAGTTGCACTCACGTTTATGTAAATAACTTTTGAACCGTATGTCCTAGAAACAAAATTCTTTTGTCCACTGATTCCTTGGCTCAAGACGATTCAATTGCACCCTATGACGTCATTTTCCGTCATGAAAATTTTCCCGCCATTTTGAATTTTATGAAAAACCTACTTTTTCGAACTCCTCCTAGGCCGTTCGTCCGATTTTCACGAAAATTGAACCACATCATCTCCAGACAATGTGGACAAAACGATATATAAAGGAAGTTGGTTCGTCAAACCATTTACGAATAACTCACAAAAGAATCTGAGGTAATAGTCGCTAAAATGAAATTGAGGCTTTATCTCCGTAATGCATTTGCCTTTTCTGACCAAACTAGGTGTGTGTTATGTCAATTATGGTCTGAGGCTACCTGCAGAGTTTTGGCGCTCTGCCCCCTACTGGTCAGGAGATATGAAAAACTGTCATTTTTGATTATAACTCCTGAACGCTTTGTCCAAAAATCATGAAACTGGTCTCTTTAGATCCAGTGGGTCATGCCGAGTCCTGTGATACCAAATATTCCCATATCGGCCATTTTGAGCGTCTGCCATTTCGATTTTTCTTATAAGATGCTATGTTTAACAAACACATGACTTTAGTGGTCTGTCAGCAATGGTTTACCCAATTGAAAGCAAACTTTGCATGTGTCAATGTCACCACACTCTCAATGTACCACATGAATTGACACTACAATTTGGTTACAGCGCTGCCTGTTGGTTGAATGTGATAAACCATTAAATCGAAATACTAAAGACCGTATTGTTGATTTTTCAGCCATTTAGACTTAAGTCATATTGAAATCTCTTTAGATTCTTACTGCCGTTGGTCTGATGATGCCAGCCATGTCGGCATGACATTTAATGCCCTCCTTGCGCTTGGCCCCGTGATGGCTGCTAGCAGCTATATTTATTATTATTATTCTTCTTCTGCCATTGAAGTCTATGACAGCCCATAGAACCGTAAGCGGGAAAATGAAAAAAAGTTGGCACACTCATAAAGGAGAGTCTAATCATTGACCATAGCAAAATTGAAGTCTCTAACTCAATCTCTCTACCGCCACCAACTGTCCAAAGTTGCACTCACGTTTACGTAAATAACTTTTGAACCGTATGTCCTAGAAACAAAATTCTTTTGTCCACTGATTCCTTGGCTCAAGACGATTCGATTGCACCCTATGACGTCATTTTCCGTCATGAAAATTTTCCCGCCATTTTGAATTTTATGAAAAACCTACTTTGTCGAACTCCTCCTAGGCCGTTCGTCCGATGTTCACGAAAATTGAACCACATCATCTCCTGACAATGTTGACAAAACGATATATAAACAAAGTTGATTCGTCAAACCGTTTACGAATAACTCGTGAAAGAATCTGAGGTAAAAGTCGCCAAAATGAAATTGAGGCTTTATCTCCCCAATGCATTAGCCTTTTCTGACCAAACTAGGTGTGTGTTATGTCAATCATGGTTTGAGGCTACCTGCAGAGTTTTGGCGCTCTGCCCCCTAGTGGTCAGGAGATATTAAAAAACTGACTTTTTTGCTTATAACTCCTGAACCCTTTGGCCAAAAATCATGAAACTGGTCTCTTTAGATCCAATGGGTCATGCCGAGTCCTGTGATACCAAATTTTCCCATATCGGCCATTTTGAGCGTCTGCCATTTCGATTTTTCTTATAAGATTCTATGTTTAACAAACACATGACTTTAGTGCTCTGTCAGCAATGGTTTACCCAATTGAAAGCAAACTTTGCATGTGTCAATGTCACCACACTCTCAATGTACCACATGAATTGACACTACAATTTGGTTACAGCGCTGCCTGCTGGTTGAATGTGATAAACCATTAAATCGAATTACTAAAGACCGTATTGTTGATTTTTCAGCCATTTAGACTTAAGTCATATTGAAATGTCTTTAGATTCTTACTGCCATTGGTCTGATGATGCCAGCCATGTCGGCATGACATTTAATGCCCTCCTTGCGCTTGGCCCCGTGATGGCTGCTAGCAGCTATTTAGGGGCCAAGCACCGAAGGTGCGGAGGCACCTATTGTTTTTGTTCCGGTTCTTATTATTAGGGGCCAAGCACCGAAGGTGCGGAGGCACCTATTGTTTTTGTTCCGGTTCTTATTATTATTATTAGGGGCCAAGCACCGAAGGTGCGGAGGCACCTATTGTTTTTGTTCCGGTTCTTTATTATTATTCTTCTTCTTCTTCCGTCATTGAAGTCTATGACAGCCCATAGAACCGTAAGCGGGAAAATGAAAAAAAGTTGGCACACTCATAAAGGACAGTCCAATCATTGACCATAGCAAAATTGAAGTCTCTAACTCAATCTCTATAGCGCCACCAACTGTCCAAAGTTGCACTCACGTTTACGTAAATAACTTTTGAACCGTATGTCCTAGAAACAAAATTCTTTTGTCCACTGATTCCTTGGCTCAAGACGATTCGATTGCACCCTATGACGTCATTTTCCGTCATTAATATTTTCCCGCCATTTTGAATTTTATGAAAAACCTACTTTTTCGAACTCCTCCTAGGCCGTTTGTCCGATTTTCACGAAAATTGAACCACATCATCTCCAGACCATGGTGACAAAAAGTTATCCAAAGAAAGTTGAAATGTCAAACCGTTTATGAATAACTCACGAAATAATCCGACGTAATGATCGCAAAAATGAACTTGAGGCTCTATCTCCACAACGCATTAGCGTTTTCTGACCAAACTCGGTGTGTGTTATGTCAATCATGGTCTGAGGCTACCTGCAGAGTTTTGGCGCTGTGCCCCCTAGTGGTCAGGAGATATGAAAAAGTGACATTTTTCCTTACAACTCCTGAACGCTTTGTCTAAAAATCATAAAACTGGTCTCGTTAGATTCAGTGCATCATGCCGAGTCGTGCGATACTAATTTTTCCCATATCGGCCATTTAGAGCGTCGGCCATTTTGAATATTGTCATAAATTGCTATATTTAACAAATGGATTGGCGTATCGTTACGAAACTCAATATGTGTCTTCGGCACCTAACCTTGATACGGCACAAAAAGTTTGGGGGCAGCGCCACCTTGTGGTCAAAAGTTATAACCAAATTTACAAATATGCTAATAACTTTTGATGACGTTAACCTATTGTAAAACAAATGGTCTTAATGTGTTCATTGGGTCAAGCCGAGACCATAGATACCAAATATGTCATATTCGGCCAAACCTCCGATTTGCCATGTTATTTTTCTATGAAAACCTACTTTTTCGAACTCCTCCCCAACCGTTTGTTCAATTTTCACCAAAATTGAATCACATCATCTTCAGACCCTGATGACAAAAAGTTATAGAAATGAAGTTGATTCGCCAAACTGTTTTCGATAAAATTGCAATTCGAATTTGACCAAATGGCCACCAAAAAAAGCGAGGTGTATATCTCTGCAACGCATTAGCCTATTCTGACCAAACTTTCTGTGTGCCGTGTCAATCATGATCTGAGGCTACCTGCAGAGTTTTGGCGCTGTGCCCCCTAGTGGTCAGGAGTTATGAAGAACTGACTTTTTTGCTTATAACTTCTGAACCCTTTGGCCAAAAATCATGAAACTGGTCTCTTTAGATCCAGTGGGTCATGCCGAGTCCTGTGATACCAAATATTCCCATATCGGCCATTTTGAGCATCTGCCATTTCGATTTTTCTTATAAAATGCTATGTTTAACAAACACATGACTTTAGTGCTCTGTCAGCAATGGTTTACCCAATTGAAAGCAAACTTTGCATGTGTCAATGTCACCACACTCTCAATGTACCACATGAATTGACACTACAATTTGGTTACAGCGCTGCCTGTTGGTCGAACTTGATAAACCATTAAATCGAAATA
Organism: Rhodeus uyekii; assembly: GCA_037043235.1. NCBI lineage: Eukaryota > Metazoa > Chordata > Actinopteri > Cypriniformes > Acheilognathidae > Rhodeus > Rhodeus uyekii. The sequence goes on along the minus strand of JAWRVZ010000053.1, from coordinate 2,714,154 downwards.
CTAAAGACCGTATTGTTGATTTTTCAGCCATTTAGACTTAAGTCATATTGAAATGTCTTTAGATTCTTACTGCCGTTGGTCTAATGATGCCAGCCATGTCGGCATGACATTTAATGCCCTCCTTGCGCTTGGCCCCGTGATGGCTGCTAGCAGCTATATTTATTATTATTCTTCTTCTGCCATTGAAGTCTATGACAGCCCATAGAACCGTAAGCGGGAAAATGAAAAAAAGTTGGCACACTGATAAAGGAGAGTCCAATCATTGACCATAGCAAAATTGAAGTCTCTAACTCAATCTCTCTAGCGCCACCAACTGTCCAAAGTTGCACTCACGTTTACGTAAATAACTTTTGAACCGTATGTCCTAGAAACAAAATTCTTTTGTCCACTGATTCCTTGGCTCAAGACGATTCGATTGCACCCTATGACGTCATTTTCCGTCATGAAGATTTTCCCGCCATTTTGAATTTTATGAAAAACCTACTTTGTCGAACTCCTCCTAGGCCGTTCGTCCGATGTTCACGAAAATTGAACCACATCATCTCCCGACAATGTGGACAAAACGATATATAAAGAAAGTTGATTCGTCAAACCGTTTACGAATAACTCGCGAAAGAATCTGAGGTAAAAGTCGCCAAAATGAAATTGAGGCTTTATCTCCCCAATGCATTAGCCTTTTCTGACCAAACTAGGTGTGTGTTATGTCAATCATGGTTTGAGGCTACCTGCAGAGTTTTGGCGCTGTGCCCCCTAGTGGTCAGGAGTTATCAAAAACTGACTTTTTTGCTTATAACTTCTGAACCCTTTGGCCAAAAATCATGAAACTGGTCTCTTTAGATCCAGTGGGTCATGCCGAGTCCTGTGATAGCAAATATTCCCATATCGGGCATTTTGAGCGTCTGCCATTTCGATTTTTCTTATAAGATGCTATGTTTAACAAACACATGACTTTAGTGCTCTGTCAGCCATGGTTTACCCAATTTACCCAATGTACCACATGAATTGACACTACAATTTGGTTACAGCGCTGCCTGTTGGTCGAACGTGATAAACCATTAAATCGAACTACTAAAGACCGTATTGTTGATTTTTCAGCCATTTAGACTTAAGTCATATTGAAATGTCTTTAGATTCTTACTGCCGTTGGTCTGATGATGCCAGCCATGTCGGCATGACATTTAATGCCCTCCTTGCGCTTGGCCCCGTGATGGCTGCTAGCAGCTATATTTATTATTATTATTATTCTTCTTCTGCCATTGAAGTCTATGACAGCCCATAGAACCGTAAGCGGGAAAATGAAAAAAAGTTGGCACACTCATAAAGGAGAGTCCAATCATTGACCATAGCAAAATTGAAGTCTCTAACTCAATCTCTATAGCGCCACCAACCGTCCAAAGTTGCACTCACGTTTACGTAAATAACTTTTGAACCGTATGTCCTAGAAACAAAATTCTTTTGTCCACTGATTCCTTGGCTCAAGACGATTCGATTGCACCCTATGACGTCATTTTCCGTCATGAAAATTTTCCCGCCATTTTGAATTTTATGAAAAACCTACTTTGTCGAACTCCTCCTAGGCCGTTCGTCCGATCTTCACGAAAATTGAACCACATCATCTCCCGACAATGTGGACAAAACGATATATAAAGAAAGTTGATTCGACAAACCGTTTACGAATAACTCGCGAAAGAATCCGAGGTAAAAGTCGCCAAATTGAAACTGAGGCTTTATCTCCGCAATGCATTAGTCTTTTCTGACCAAACTAGGTGTGTGTTATGTCAATCATGGTCTGAGGCTACCTGCAGAGTTTTGGCGCTCTGCCCCCTAGTGGTCAGGAGTTATGAAAAACTGACTTTTTTGCTTATAACTTCTGAACCCTTTGGCCAAAAAACATGAAACTGGTCTCTTTAGATCCAGTGGGTCATGCCGAGTCCTGTGATACCAAATATTCCCATATCGGCCATTTTGAGCGTCTGCCATTTCGATTTTTCTTATAAGATGCTAAGTTTAACAAACACATGACTTTAGTGCTCTGTCAGCAATGGTTTACCCAATTGAAAGCAAACTTTGCATGTGTCAGTCACCACACTCTCAATGTACCACATGAATTGACACTACAATTTGGTTACAGCGCTGCCTGTTGGTTGAATGTGATAAACCATTAAATCGAAATACTAAAGACCGTATTGTTGATTTTTCAGCCATTTAGACTTAAGTCATATTGAAATGTCTTTAGATTCTTACTGCCGTTGGTCTGATGATGCAAGCCATGTCGGCATAACATGTAATGCCCTCCTTGCGCTTGGCCCCGTGATGGCTGCTAGCAGCTATATTTATTCTTCTTCCGCTTCCGCCATGGGAGTCTATGGCAGGCCATAGAACCGTATGCGGGAAAATGATGAAATTTGGCACACTCATTAAGGACAGTCCAATTATTGACCATAACAAATTTGAAGTCTCTAACTTAATATCTCTAGCGCCACCAACTGTCCAAAGTTGAACTAACGTTTATGCTAATAACTTTTGAACCGTATGACCTAGAAACAAAATTCTTATGTCCACTGATTCCTTGGCTCAAGACGATTCGATTGCACCCTATGACGTCATTTTCCGTCATGAAATTTTTCCCGCCATTTTGAATTTTATGAAAAACCTACTTTTTCGAACTCCTCCTAGGCCGTTTTTCCGATTTCAACGAAAATTGAACCACATCATCTCCAGACAATGTGGACAAAAAGTTATCCAAAGAAAGTTGATATGTCAAACCGTTTACGAATAACTCGCGAAAGAATCCGACGTAATGGTCGCAAAAATGAAATTGAGGCTTTATCTCTGCAACGCATTAGCGTTTTCTGACCAAACTAGGTGTGTGTTATGTCAATCATGGTCTGAGGCTACCTGCAGAGTTTTGGCGCTGTGCCCCCTAGTGGTCAGGAGATATGAAAAAGTTAAATATTTGCTTATAACTTCTGAACGCTTTGGCCAAAAATAATAAAACTGGTCTCTTTAGATTCAGTGCATCATGCCGAGTCGTGCGATACCAAATTTTCCCATATCGGCCATTTTGAGCGTCGGCCATTTTGAATATTGTCATAAATTGCTATATTTAACAAAGATATTGGCGTATCGTTACGAAACTCAATATGTGTCTTCGGCACCTAACCTTGATACGACTCAAAAAGTTTCGAGGCAGCACCCCCTTGTGGTCAAAAATTATAACCAAATTTACAAATATGCTAATAACTTTTGAGTGCGTTAACCTATGGTAAAACAAATTATCTTTATACGTTCCTTGGGTCAAACCGAGAACACAGATACCAAATTTGTCATAGTCGGCCAAACTTCTTGTCCACCATGTTGTTTTTCTTTAAAAACCTACTTTTTCGAACTCCTCCCAGACCGTTTGTCCAATTTTCACCAAAATTAAACCACATCATCTCCAGACCATCATGACAAAAAGTTATCCAAAGAAAGTTGATATGTCAAACCGTTTACGAATAACTTGCGAAAGAATCCGACGTAGTGGTCGCAAAAATGAAATTGAGGCTTTATCTCCGCAACGCATTAGCGTTTTCTGACCAAACTAGGTGTGTGTTATGTCAATCATGGTCTGAGGCTATCTGCAGAGTTTTGGCGCTCTGCCCACTAGTGGTCAGGAGATATTAAAAAACTGACATTTTTTATTTTAACTCCTGAACGCTTTGTCTAAAAATCATGAAACTGCTGTGTTTAGATCCAGTGGGTCATGCCGAGTCCTGTGATACCAAATTTTCCCATATCGGCCATTTTGAGCATCTGCCATTTCGATTTTTCTTATAAGATGCTATGTTTAACAAACACATGACTTTAGTGCTCTGTCAGCAATGGTTAACCCAATTGAAAGCAAACTTTGCATGTGTCAATGTCACCACACTCTCAATGTACCACATGAATTGACACTACAATTTGGTTACAGCGCTGCCTGTTGATTGAATGTGATAAACCATTAAATCGAAATACTAAAGACCGTATTGTTGATTTTTCAGCCATTTAGACTTAAGTCATATTGAAATGTCTTTAGATTCTTACTGCCGTTGGTCTGATGATGCCAGCCATGTGGCATGACATTTAATGCCCTCCTTGCGCTTGGCCCCGTGATGGCTGCTAGCAGCTATATTTATTATTATTATTCTTCTTCTGCCATTGAAGTCTATGACAGCCCATAGAACCGTAAGCGGGAAAATGAAAAAAAGTTGGCACACTCATAAAGGAGAGTCCAATCATTGACCATAGCAAAATTGAAGTCTCTAACTCAATCTCTATAGCGCCACCAACCGTCCAAAGTTGCACTCACGTTTACGTAAATAACTTTTGAACCGTATGTCCTAGAAACAAAATTCTTTTGTCCACTGATTCCTTGGCTCAAGACGATTCGATTGCACCCTATGACGTCATTTTCCGTCATGAAAATTTTCCCGCCATTTTGAATTTTATGAAAAACCTACTTTGTCGAACTCCTCCTAGGCCGTTCGTCCGATCTTCACGAAAATTGAACCACATCATCTCCCGACAATGTGGACAAAACGATATATAAAGAAAGTTGATTCGACAAACCGTTTACGAATAACTCGCGAAAGAATCCAAGGTAAAAGTCGCCAAATTGAAACTGAGGCTTTATCTCCGCAATGCATTAGTCTTTTCTGACCAAACTAGGTGTGTGTTATGTCAATCATGGTCTGAGGCTACCTGCAGAGTTTTGGCGCTCTGCCCCCTAGTGGTCAGGAGTTATGAAAAACTGACTTTTTTGCTTATAACTTCTGAACCCTTTGGCCAAAAAACATGAAACTGGTCTCTTTAGATCCAGTGGGTCATGCCGAGTCCTGTGATACCAAATATTCCCATATCGGCCATTTTGAGCGTCTGCCATTTCGATTTTTCTTATAAGATGCTAAGTTTAACAAACACATGACTTTAGTGCTCTGTCAGCAATGGTTTACCCAATTGAAAGCAAACTTTGCATGTGTCAATGTCACCACACTCTCAATGTACCACATGAATTGACACTACAATTTGGTTACAGCGCTGCCTGTTGGTTGAATGTGATAAACCATTAAATCGAAATACTAAAGACCGTATTGTTGATTTTTCAGCCATTTAGACTTAAGTCATATTGAAATGTCTTTAGATTCTTACTGCCGTTGGTCTGATGATGCAAGCCATGTCGGCATAACATGTAATGCCCTCCTTGCGCTTGGCCCCGTGATGGCTGCTAGCAGCTATATTTAGGGGCCAAGCACCGAAGGTGCGGAGGCACCTATTGTTTTTGTTCCGGTTCTTATTATTATTATTAGGGGCCAAGCACCGAAGGTGCGGAGGCACCTATTGTTTTTGTTCCGGTTCTTATTAGGGGCCAAGCACCGAAGGTGCGGAGGCACCTATTGTTTTTGTTCCGGTTCTTATTATTAGGGGTTCAAACGCGAAGCGTTGAAAACCTATTGTAATTGTTAAGATTTTTATTATTATTATTATTATTCTGCCGTACTTCTTATCGTGCAGACCAAACCGTAATGTCTAGAGACTTGAAAGTTGGCCAGAAGGTAGGTCTCAATTTGGGGAGAACGTGACACTTTTGCTAAAATCGTAATAACTCTGGAAGGCAAAGAGATAATATCAACAAACTTCACATAGTCATGTATAAGGTCATTTTGTGGTCACACCAAAAAAACTGGGCCAGTTGACCACTTGGTGGCGCTATATTGTGAAAAAAACACTAAATCACCTGTACAGGGTCACATGTTTGTCTGATTGTTCTGAAACTTGTCATGCACGGTCTTTGTCCAAGGGTCCATGATGGTCTATGAGGATATTGGTGTATCTCAAAAAACATGACCGTCATCGGCCAATGAACTTTGAGCATCAATTAGACTAGCTTAACGAAGGTCGATCGGAACGAAACTCAATGGACGTGTTTGACTCATGGCCCTAGTGGTCTGTCAGAATTTTGAAGAAAATCGGACACTAGTTGGCGCTAACGAGTTTTTTGCGTCTCTACTCACGTGGTGTTTCACGCATCTACAAAATATTGATATCATCTGATAGATCTCCTCATACTGAACAACTTTGCCTCAAGAACCACTGCTGTCAATCAAATTGTTTGCGAAATATTGGAGATTTTTGAAATTTCAAATTTTTCGAACTCGTCATAGCCCGTCAATCTCACTGGCTTGAAAATTCACACGCATCATCTAGGGACATTCAAGGCAAAAAGTTGTCAAAGGATTTTTGATTAGTTAAACCGTTTAGCGAATACAATTTTTCATATATTTCTGATTTGGCCTATTGTGATTGAAATGTCTATATATCTTGTCCAAAAACAAGAAACTTCACAAAACTGTGTAAATGTTAAGAACAAGACATTATGAAGAAACTTGTGAGGTTTCATGTATTTCTGATGCTCGTACGGCTCACAATAAATAATAAACGATCTATATTTTAAAATCTCAGAAAAGCTGTAATACTAGTTTTGTCCACAAGAGAAACGTCACAGATCTGTGAACAAGTTAAGAACAAGTCATTTTGAAGAAATGTGTCAGGTCTCATGTATTTCTGATGCTCATAGGGCTCACAATCAATTACAAATGATCTACATTTTAAAATCTTAGAAAAGCTGTAATACTACTTTTGTCCACAAGAGGCACCATCAGGCTAGAAAATCTTTTCATGTGGAGAACAAGTCAGATTGACATAGACTGACATAAACCGACAGAACAGTTCAGATGTTCAGTTCACAATATTAATATCATTTAATCTTCTCAGTCTGAACATCTTTGAAAGATGTCTATTTATTGTTTGCACAGAGTAGAAACTTCACAGAACTGTGCTCATTAGGAAAAAACTAGTCAGATTGACAAAAAAAGGTCATAACAGTTCAAATGATATGACATGTAGTGTTAAACATATCCACATTATTATCATTTGATAGATCTTCCCATACTGAAAAAATTTGTAGCATGTCTATATATCATTTACACAAACTAGAAACTTCATAAAGCTCTATTTATGTGGAGAATAAGTCAGATTGACATAGACCGACATACACCGACATAACTGTTCATATGTTCAGTTCACAATGTCAATATCATTTGATCTTCTCATTCTGAACATCTTTGAAAGATGTCTATACATTGTTTACACAAAGTAGAAACTTCACAGAACTGTGCACATTAGGAGAACTAGTCAGATTGACAGCTCAGATGGTCTTGCGACGTTTGAACCCCGGTCATTGCTGCTTGCAGCTATATTTATTATTATTATTATTCTTCTTCTGCCATTGAAGTCTATGACAGCCCATAGAACCGTAAGCGGGAAAATGAAAAAAAGTTGGCACACTCATAAAGGAGAGTCTAATCATTGACCATAGCAAAATTGAAGTCTCTAACTCAATCTCTCTACCGCCACCAACTGTCCAAAGTTGCACTCACGTTTACGTAAATAACTTTTGAACCGTATGTCCTAGAAACAAAATTCTTTTGTCCACTGATTCCTTGGCTCAAGACGATTCGATTGCACCCTATGACGTCATTTTCCGTCATGAAAATTTTCCCGCCATTTTGAATTTTATGAAAAACCTACTTTGTCGAACTCCTCCTAGGCCGTTCGTCCGATGTTCACGAAAATTGAACCACATCATCTCCTGACAATGTTGACAAAACGATATATAAACAAAGTTGATTCGTCAAACCGTTTACGAATAACTCGTGAAAGAATCTGAGGTAAAAGTCGCCAAAATGAAATTGAGGCTTTATCTCCCCAATGCATTAGCCTTTTCTGACCAAACTAGGTGTGTGTTATGTCAATCATGGTTTGAGGCTACCTGCAGAGTTTTGGCGCTCTGCCCCCTAGTGGTCAGGAGATATGAAAAAGTGACATTTTTCCTTACAACTCCTGAACCCTTTGGCCAAAAATCATAAAACTGGTCTCGTTAGATTCAGTGCATCATGCCGAGTCGTGCGATACCAAATTTTCCCATATCGGCCATTTAGAGCGTCGGCCATTTTGAATATTGTCATAAATTGCTATATTTAACAAATGGATTGGCGTATCGTTACGAAACTCAATATGTGTCTTCGGCACCTAATCTTGATACGGCACAAAAAGTTTGGGGGCAGCGCCACCTTGTGGTCAAAAGTTATAACCAAATTTACAAATATGCTAATAACTTTTGATGACGTTAACCTATTGTAAAACAAATGGTCTTAATGTGTTCATTGGGTCAAGCCGAGACCATAGATACCAAATATGTTATATTCGGCCAAACCTCCGATTTGCCATGTTATTTTTCTTTAAAAACCTACTTTTTCGAACTCCTCCCAGACCGTTTGTCCAATTTTCACCAAAATTGAACCACATCATCTCCAGACCATCATGACAAAAAGTTATCCAAAGAAAGTTGATATGTCAAACCGTTTACGAATAACTCGCGAAAGAATCCGACGTAATGGTCGCAAAATTGAAATTGAGGCTTTATCTCCGCAATGCATTAGCCTTTTCTGACCAAACTAGGTGTGTGTTATGTCAATCATGGTCTGAGGCTACCTGCAGAGTTTTGGCGCTCTGCCCCCTAGTGGTCAGGAGATATTAAAAAACTGACATTTTTGATTATAACTCCTGAACGCTTTGTCTAAAAATCATGAAACTGCTGTCTTTAGATCCAGTTGGTCATGCCGAGTCCTGTGATACCACATTTTCCCATATCGGCCATTTTGAGCATCTGCCATTTCGATTTTTCTTATAAGATGCTATGTTTAACAAAAACATTACTTTAGTGCTGTCAGCAATGGTTTACCCAATTGAAAGCAAACTTTGCATGTGTCAATGTCACCACACTCTCAATGTACCACACACTACAATTTGGTTACAGCGCTGCCTGTTGGTTGAATGCGATAAACCATTAAATCGAATTGCTAAAGACCGTATTGTTGGTTTTTCAGCCATTTAGACTTAAGTCATATTGAAATGTCTTTAGATTCTTACTGCCGTTGGTCTGATGATGCCAGTCATGTCGGCATGACATTTAATGCCCTCCTTGCGCTTGGCCCCGTGATGGCTGCTAGCAGCTATATTTATTATTCTTCTTCTGCCATTGAAGTCTATGGCAGCCCATAGAACCGTAAACGGGAAAATGAAAAAAAGTTGGCACACTCATAAAGGACAGTCCAATCATTGACTATAGCAAAATTGAAGTCTCTAACTCAATCTCTATAGCGCCACCAACGGTCCAAAGTTGCACTCACGTTTACGTAAATAACTTTTGAACCGTATGACCTAGAAACAAAATTCTTATGTCCACTGATTCCTTGGCTCAAGACGATTCGATTGCACCCTATGACGTCATTTTCCGTCATGAAATTTTTCCCGCCATTTTGAATTTTATGAAAAACCTACTTTTTCGAACTCCTCCTAGGCCGTTTTTCCGATTTCAACGAAAATTGAACCACATCATCTCCAGACAATGTGGACAAAAAGTTATCCAAAGAAAGTTGATATGTCAAACCGTTTACGAATAACTCGCGAAAGAATCTGACGTACTGGTCGCAAAAATGAAATTGAGGCTTTATCTCCGCAACGCATTAGCGTTTTCGGACCAAACTAGGTGTGTGTTATGTCAATCATGGTCTGAGGCTACCTGCAGAGTTTTGGCGCTGTGCCCCCTAGTGGTCAGGAGATATGAAAAAGTTAAATATTTGCTTATAACTTCTGAACGCTTTGGCCAAAAATAATAAAACTGGTCTCTTTAGATTCAGTGCATCATGCCAAGTCGTGCGATACCAAATTTTCCCATATCGGCCATTTTGAGCGTCGGCCATTTTGAAAATTGTCATAAATTGCTATATTTAACAAAGATATTGGCATATCGTTACGAAACTCAATATGTGTCTTCGGCACCTAACCTTGATACGACTCAAAAAGTTTCGAGGCAGGACCCCCTTGTGGTCAAAAATTATAACCAAATTTACAAATATGCTAATAACTTTTGAGTGCGTTAACCTATGGTAAAACAAATGGTCTTAATGTGTTCATTGGGTCAAGCCGAGACCATAGATACCAAATATGTCATATTCGGCCAAATCTCCGATTTGCCATGTTATTTTTCTATAAAAACCTACTTTTTCGAACTCCTCCCAGACCGTTTGTCCAATTTTCACCAAAATTGAACCACATCATCTCCAGACCATCATGACAAAAAGTTATCCAAAGAAAGTTGATATGTCAAACCGTTTACGAATAACTCGCGAAAGAATCCAACGTAATGGTTGCAAAAATGAAATTGAGACTTTATCTCCGCAACGCATTAGCGTTTTCTGACCAAACTAGGTGTGTATTATGTCAATCATGGTCTGAGGCTACCTGCAGAGTTTTGGTGCTCTGCCCCCTAGTGGTCAGGAGATATTAAAAAACTGACTTTTTTGATTATAACTCCTGAACCCTTTGGCCAAAAATCATGAAACTGGTCTCTTTAGATCCAGTGGGTCATGCCGAGTCCTGTGATACCAAATTTTCCCATATCGGCCATTTTGAGCGTCTGCCATTTCGATTTTTCTTATAAGATTCTATGTTTAACAAACACATGACTTTAGTGCTCTGTCAGCAATGGTTTACCCAATTGAAAGCAAACTTTGCATGTGTCAATGTCACCACACTCTCAATGTACCACATGAATTGACACTACAATGTGGTTACAGCGCTGCCTGTTGGTTGAATGTGATAAACCATTAAATCGAATTACTAAAGACCGTATTGTTGATTTTTCAGCCATTTAGACTTAAGTCATATTGAAATGTCTTTAGATTCTTAATGCCGTTGGTCTGATGATGCCAGCCATGTCGGCATGACATTTAATGCCCTCCTTGCGCTTGGCCCCGTGATGGCTGCTAGCAGCTATATTTATTATTATTATTATTCTTCTTCTGCCATTGAAGTCTATGACAGCCCATAGAACCGTAAGCGGGAAAATGAAAAAAAGTTGGCACACTCATAAAGGAGAGTCCAATCATTGACCATAGCAAAATTGAAGTCTCTAACTCAATCTCTATAGCGCCACCAACTGTCCAAAGTTGCACTCACGTTTACGTAAATAACTTTTGAACCGTATGTCCTAGAAACAAAATTCTTTTGTCCACTGATTCCTTGGCTCAAGACGATTCGATTGCACCCTATGACGTCATTTTCCGTCATGAAAATTTTCCCGCCATTTTGAATTTTATGAAAAACCTACTTTGTCGAACTCCTCCTAGGCCGTTCGTCCGATCTTCACGAAAATTGAACCACATCATCTCCCGACAATGTGGACAAAACGATATATAAAGAAAGTTGATTCGACAAACCGTTTACGAATAACTCGCGAAAGAATCCGAGGTAAAAGTCGCCAAAATGAAACTGAGGCTTTATCTCCGCAATGCATTAGTCTTTTCTGACCAAACTAGGTGTGTGTTATGTCAATCATGGTCTGAGGCTACCTGCAGAGTTTTGGCGCTCTGCCCCCTAGTGGTCAGGAGTTATGAAAAACTGACTTTTTTGCTTATAACTTCTGAACCCTTTGGCCAAAAAACATGAAACTGGTCTCTTTAGATCCAGTGGGTCATGCCGAGTCCTGTGATACCAAATATTCCCATATCGGCCATTTTGAGCGTCTGCCATTTCGATTTTTCTTATAAGATGCTAAGTTTAACAAACACATGACTTTAGTGCTCTGTCAGCAATGGTTTACCCAATTGAAAGCAAACTTTGCATGTGTCAGTCACCACACTCTCAATGTACCACATGAATTGACACTACAATTTGGTTACAGCGCTGCCTGTTGGTTGAATGTGATAAACCATTAAATCGAAATACTAAAGACCGTATTGTTGATTTTTCAGCCATTTAGACTTAAGTCATATTGAAATGTCTTTAGATTCTTACTGCCGTTGGTCTGATGATGCAAGCCATGTCGGCATAACATGTAATGCCCTCCTTGCGCTTGGCCCCGTGATGGCTGCTAGCAGCTATATTTATTAGGGGCCAAGCACCGAAGGTGCGGAGGCACCTATTGTTTTTGTTCCGGTTCATTGACCATAGCAAAATTGAAGTCTCTAACTCAATCTCTCTAGCGCCACCAACTGTCCAAAGTTGCACTCACGTTTACGTAAATAACTTTTGAACCGTATGTCCTAGAAACAAAATTCTTTTGTCCACTGATTCCTTGGCTCAAGACGATTCGATTGCACCCTATGACGTCATTTTCCGTCATGAAGATTTTCCCGCCATTTTGAATTTTATGAAAAACCTACTTTGTCGAACTCCTCCTAGGCCGTTCGTCCGATGTTCACGAAAATTGAACCACATCATCTCCCGACAATGTGGACAAAACGATATATAAAGAAAGTTGATTCGTCAAACCGTTTACGAATAACTCGCGAAAGAATCTGAGGTAAAAGTCGCCAAAATGAAATTGAGGCTTTATCTCCCCAATGCATTAGCCTTTTCTGACCAAACTAGGTGTGTGTTATGTCAATCATGGTTTGAGGCTACCTGCAGAGTTTTGGCGCTGTGCCCCCTAGTGGTCAGGAGTTATCAAAAACTGACTTTTTTGCTTATAACTTCTGAACCCTTTGGCCAAAAATCATGAAACTGGTCTCTTTAGATCCAGTGGGTCATGCCGAGTCCTGTGATAGCAAATATTCCCATATCGGGCATTTTGAGCGTCTGCCATTTCGATTTTTCTTATAAGATGCTATGTTTAACAAACACATGACTTTAGTGCTCTGTCAGCCATGGTTTACCCAATTTACCCAATGTACCACATGAATTGACACTACAATTTGGTTACAGCGCTGCCTGTTGGTCGAACGTGATAAACCATTAAATCGAACTACTAAAGACCGTATTGTTGATTTTTCAGCCATTTAGACTTAAGTCATATTGAAATGTCTTTAGATTCTTACTGCCGTTGGTCTGATGATGCCAGCCATGTCGGCATGACATTTAATGCCCTCCTTGCGCTTGGCCCCGTGATGGCTGCTAGCAGCTATATTTATTATTATTATTCTTCTTCTGCCATTGAAGTCTATGACAGCCCATAGAACCGTAAGCGGGAAAATGAAAAAAAGTTGGCACACTCATAAAGGAGAGTCTAATCATTGACCATAGCAAAATTGAAGTCTCTAACTCAATCTCTCTACCGCCACCAACTGTCCAAAGTTGCACTCACGTTTACGTAAATAACTTTTGAACCGTATGTCCTAGAAACAAAATTCTTTTGTCCACTGATTCCTTGGCTCAAGACGATTCGATTGCACCCTATGACGTCATTTTCCGTCATGAAAATTTTCCCGCCATTTTGAATTTTATGAAAAACCTACTTTGTCGAACTCCTCCTAGGCCGTTCGTCCGATGTTCACGAAAATTGAACCACATCATCTCCTGACAATGTGGACAAAACGATATATAAACAAAGTTGATTCGTCAAACCGTTTACGAATAACTTGTGAAAGAATCTGAGGTAAAAGTCGCCAAAATGAAATTGAGGCTTTATCTCCCCAATGCATTAGCCTTTTCTGACCAAACTAGGTGTGTGTTATGTCAATCATGGTTTGAGGCTACCTGCAGAGTTTTGGCGCTGTGCCCCCTAGTGGTCAGGAGTTATCAAAAACTGACTTTTTTGCTTATAACTTCTGAACCCTTTGGCCAAAAATCATGAAACTGGTCTCTTTAGATCCAGTGGGTCATGCCGAGTCCTATGATACCAAATATTCCCATATCGGCCATTTTGAGCGTCTGCCATTTCGATTTTTCTTATAAGATGCTATGTTTAACAAACACATGACTTTAGTGCTCTGTCAGCAATGGTTTACCCAATTGAAAGCAAACTTTGCATGTGTCAATGTCACCACACTCTCAATGTACCACACACTACAATTTGGTTACAGCGCTGCCTGTTGGTTGAATGCGATAAACCATTAAATCGAATTGCTAAAGACCGTATTGTTGGTTTTTCAGCCATTTAGACTTAAGCCATATTGAAATGTCTTTAGATTTTTACTGCCGTTGGTCTGATGATGCCAGTCATGTCGGCATGACATTTAATGCCCTCCTTGCGCTTGGCCCCGTGATGGCTGCTAGCAGCTATATTTATTATTATTATTATTATTCTTCTTCTGCCATTGAAGTCTATGACAGCCCATAGAACCGTAAGCGGGAAAATGAAAAAAAGTTGGCACACTCATAAAGGAGAGTCTAATCATTGACCATAGCAAAATTGAAGTCTCTAACTCAATCTCTCTACCGCCACCAACTGTCCAAAGTTGCACTCACGTTTACGTAAATAACTTTTGAACCGTATGTCCTAGAAACAAAATTCTTTTGTCCACTGATTCCTTGGCTCAAGACGATTCGATTGCACCCTATGACGTCATTTTCCGTCATGAAAATTTTCCCGCCATTTTGAATTTTATGAAAAACCTACTTTGTCGAACTCCTCCTAGGCCGTTCGTCCGATGTTCACGAAAATTGAACCACATCATCTCCTGACAATGTTGACAAAACGATATATAAACAAAGTTGATTCGTCAAACCGTTTACGAATAACTCGTGAAAGAATCTGAGGTAAAAGTCGCCAAAATGAAATTGAGGCTTTATCTCCCCAATGCATTAGCCTTTTCTGACCAAACTAGGTGTGTGTTATGTCAATCATGGTTTGAGGCTACCTGCAGAGTTTTGGCGCTCTGCCCCCTAGTGGTCAGGAGATATTAAAAAACTGACTTTTTTGCTTATAACTCCTGAACCCTTTGGCCAAAAATCATGAAACTGGTCTCTTTAGATCCAATGGGTCATGCCGAGTCCTGTGATACCAAATTTTCCCATATCGGCCATTTTGAGCGTCTGCCATTTCGATTTTTCTTATAAGATTCTATGTTTAACAAACACATGACTTTAGTGCTCTGTCAGCAATGGTTTACCCAATTGAAAGCAAACTTTGCATGTGTCAATGTCACCACACTCTCAATGTACCACATGAATTGACACTACAATTTGGTTACAGCGCTGCCTGCTGGTTGAATGTGATAAACCATTAAATCGAATTACTAAAGACCGTATTGTTGATTTTTCAGCCATTTAGACTTAAGTCATATTGAAATGTCTTTAGATTCTTACTGCCATTGGTCTGATGATGCCAGCCATGTCGGCATGACATTTAATGCCCTCCTTGCGCTTGGCCCCGTGATGGCTGCTAGCAGCTATTTAGGGGCCAAGCACCGAAGGTGCGGAGGCACCTATTGTTTTTGTTCCGGTTCTTATTATTATTAGGGGCCAAGCACCGAAGGTGCGGAGGCACCTATTGTAATTGTTCCGGTTCTTTATTATTATTATTCATCTTCTTCTTCTTCTTCTTCTTCTTCTTCCGCCATGGAAGTCTATGTAAGGCCATAGAACCGTTTGCGGGAAAATGATAAAATTTGGCACACTGATAGAGGACAAGCCAATCATTGACCATAGCAAATTTGAAGTCTCTAACTCAATGTCTCTAGCGCCACCAACTGTCCAAAGTTGCACTCACGTTTACGTAAATAACTCTTGAACCGTATGTCCTAGAAACAAAATTCTTTCGTCCACTAATTCCTTGGCTCAAGACGATTCGATTGCACCCTATGACGTCATTTTCCGTCATGAAAATTTTCCCGCCATTTTGAATTTTACGAAAAACCTACTTTTTCGAACTCCTCCTAGGCCGTTTGTCCGATTTTCACGAAAATTGAACCACATCATCTCCAGACTATGCGTACAAAAAGTTATTAAAAGAAAGTTTATTTGTCAAACCGTTTACGAATAACTTGCGAATGAATTCGACAAAATGGCCGCAGAAATGAAAGCGAGGCTTTATCTCTGCAACGCATTAGCGTATTCTGACCAAACTTGGTGTGTGTTATGGCAATGATGGTCTGAGGCTACCTGCGGAGATTTGGCGCTCTGCCCCCTAGTGGTCTGGAGATATGAAAAAGTGAAATATTTGCTTATAACTTCTGAACGCTTCGATCAAAAATCATAAAACTGGTCTCGTTAGATTCAGGGCATCATGCCGAGTCGTGCAATACCAAATTTTCCCATATCGGCCATTTTGAGGGTCGGCCATTTTGAATTTTGTCATAAATTGCTATATTTAACAAACACATTGGTGTATCGTTACGAAACTCGATATGTGTCTTCGGCATCTGGGCCTGATACAACACAAAAAGTTTCGAGGCAGCGCCACCTTGTGGTCAAAAGTTATAAACAAATTTGCAAAAATGCTAATAACTTTTGAACACGTTAACCTATGGTAAAATAAGTTGTCTTTATACGTTCCTTGGGTCAAACCGAGAACACAGATACCAAATTTGTCATAGTCGGCCAAACTTCCTGTCCGCCATGTTGTTTTTCTTTAAAAACCTACTTTTTCGAACTCCTCCCACACCGTTTGTCCAATTTTCACCAAAATTGAATCATAACATCTTCAGACCATGCTGACAAAAAGTTATTAAAATAAAGTTGATTCGTCAAACAGGTTTCGATAAAATTGCGAACAAATTTGACCAAATGGCCACCAAATAAAGCGAGGCTATATCTCCGCAACGCATTAGCGTATTCTGACCAAACTTTCTGTGTGTCATGTCAATCATGATCTGAGGCTACCTGCAGAGTTTTGGCGCTCTGCCCCCTAGTGGTCAGGAGATATAAAATACTGACATTTTTGATTATAACTCCTGAATGCTTTGTCCAAAAATCATGAAACTGCTGTCTTTAGATTCAGGGCATCATGCCGAGTCGTGCGATACCAAATTTTCCCATATCGGCCATTTTCAGCGTCAGCTATTTAGAATTTTGTCATGAAATGCTATGCTTAACAAACACATGACTTTAAAGCTGGATGTCAGCAATGCTTTACCCTATTGACACCAAACTTTGCATGTGTCATTGTCACCTCACTCTGGATATACCACATGATTTGACACATCAGTTTGGTTACAGCGCTGAGTTATCGAACGTGATAAACCATTACATTGAATTGCTAAAGACCGTATTGATGATTTTTCAGCCATTTAGACTGAAGTCATATTGGTATGTCTTTAGATGCTTACTGCTGTTGGTCTGATGCTGCCAGCCATGTCGGCATAACATTTAATGCCCTCCTAATGCTTGGCCCCGTCATGGCTGCTTGTTAGGGGCCAAGCACCGAAGGTGCGGAGGCACCTATTGTTTTTGTTCCGGTTCTTATTATTAGGGGCCAAGCACCGAAGGTGCGGAGGCACCTATTGTTTTTGTTCCGGTTCTTATTATTATTAGGGGCCAAGCACCGAAGGTGCGGAGGCACCTATTGTTTTTGTTCCGGTTCTTATTATTATTAGGGGCCAAGCACCGAAGGTGCGGAGGCACCTATTGTTTTTGTTCCGGTTCTTTATTATTATTCTTCTTCTTCTTCCGTCATTGAAGTCTATGACAGCCCATAGAACCGTAAGCGGGAAAATGAAAAAAAGTTGGCACACTCATAAAGGACAGTCCAATCATTGACCATAGCAAAATTGAAGTCTCTAACTCAATCTCTATAGCGCCACCAACTGTCCAAAGTTGCACTCACGTTTACGTAAATAACTTTTGAACCGTATGTCCTAGAAACAAAATTCTTTTGTCCACTGATTCCTTGGCTCAAGACGATTCGATTGCACCCTATGACGTCATTTTCCGTCATGAATATTTTCCCGCCATTTTGAATTTTATGAAAAACCTACTTTTTCGAACTCCTCCTAGGCCGTTTGTCCGATTTTCACGAAAATTGAACCACATCATCTCCAGACCATGGTGACAAAAAGTTATCCAAAGAAAGTTGAAATGTCAAACCGTTTATGAATAACTCACGAAATAATCCGACGTAATGATCGCAAAAATGAACTTGAGGCTCTATCTCCACAACGCATTAGCGTTTTCTGACCAAACTCGGTGTGTGTTATGTCAATCATGGTCTGAGGCTACCTGCAGAGTTTTGGCGCTGTGCCCCCTAGTGGTCAGGAGATATGAAAAAGTGACATTTTTCCTTACAACTCCTGAACGCTTTGTCTAAAAATCATAAAACTGGTCTCGTTAGATTCAGTGCATCATGCCGAGTCGTGCGATACTAAATTTTCCCATATCGGCCATTTAGAGCGTCGGCCATTTTGAATATTGTCATAAATTGCTATATTTAACAAATGGATTGGCGTATCGTTACGAAACTCAATATGTGTCTTCGGCACCTAACCTTGATACGGCACAAAAAGTTTGGGGGCAGCGCCACCTTGTGGTCAAAAGTTATAACCAAATTTACAAATATGCTAATAACTTTTGATGACGTTAACCTATTGTAAAACAAATGGTCTTAATGTGTTCATTGGGTCAAGCCGAGACCATAGATACCAAATATGTCATATTCGGCCAAACCTCCGATTTGCCATGTTATTTTTCTATAAAAACCTACTTTTTCGAACTCCTCCCAAACCGTTTGCTCAATTTTCACCAAAATTGAATCACATCATCTTCAGACCCTGTTGACAAAAAGTTATAGAAATGAAGTTGATTCGCCAAACTGTTTTCGATAAAATTGCAATCGAATTTGACCAAATGGCCACCAAATAAAGCGAGGCGTATATCTCTGCAACGCATTAGCATTTTCTGACCAAACTTTCTGTGTGCCATGTCAATCATGATCTGAGGCTACTTGCCGAGTTTTAGCGCAGTGCAATCTAGTGGTCCGGAGATATAAACAAAGTGGTGCTTTTGCTTACAGCTTTTTTGCTTCTCACTTAAGACAATAAAACTCGAAATGTCAACTACAGCCACTAAATGTCAGCAGAACATTACTCAACATGTCATTTGCCCTTTTCACATTGATGAAAATGATACATTAAGGAAAATTAGTCAATTAAACATTTAGTTTTATTCAAAAGTTCTGTTGTTGTTTTTACTATAACTATAAAAATAAACCTCTTCATAATGAATAAAAATAATTATACTTCTTATAATATATCAATAAGTTGCTGTTTTCTTTTCAAGAACTGTTTACATGAATTAAAACAGACTAATGAAGAAAATACTGATATGTTTATTATTGTAAATCAAATCATACAATGATTAATTTGACTTTAACTACATTGGATCTACAGGGTTTATTTTCCCCATTTTAAAAATGCACATAGTAAGTAGACTGTCAGTGTATGCTTAAAGTGAAATTATTTGATACAATTACATTTTAGAGACAAAGGGTTTTCTCTCCAGCCAAGATGAAGTGCTTTGATGTCAAAATGACTATAATGCTGTATTTCAGCAATGCTTTACCCAATTGACACCAAACTTTGCATGTGTCATTGTCATCTCTCTCTGGACATACCACATGAATTGACACATCAATTTGGTTAGAGCGCTGCTTGTTGGTCAAACGTGATAAACCATTAAATCGAATTGCTAAAGACCGTATTGATGATTTTTCAGCCATTTAGACTGAAGTCATATTGAAACGTCTTTAGATGTTTACTGCTGTTGGTCGGATGCTGCCAGCCATATCGGCATGACATTTAATGCCCTCTTTGCGCTTGGCCCCGTGATGGCTGCTAGCAGCTATATTTATTATTATTATTCTTCTTCTGCCATTGAAGTCTATGACAGCCCATAGAACCGTAAGCGGGAAAATGAAAAAAAGTTGGCACACTCATAAAGGAGAGTCTAATCATTGACCATAGCAAAATTGAAGTCTCTAACTCAATCTCTCTACCGCCACCAACTGTCCAAAGTTGCACTCACGTTTACGTAAATAACTTTTGAACCGTATGTCCTAGAAACAAAATTCTTTTGTCCACTGATTCCTTGGCTCAAGACGATTCGATTGCACCCTATGACGTCATTTTCCGTCATGAAAATTTTCCCGCCATTTTGAATTTTATGAAAAACCTACTTTGTCGAACTCCTCCTAGGCCGTTCGTCCGATGTTCACGAAAATTGAACCACATCATCTCCTGACAATGTTGACAAAACGATATATAAACAAAGTTGATTCGTCAAACCGTTTACGAATAACTCGTGAAAGAATCTGAGGTAAAAGTCGCCAAAATGAAATTGAGGCTTTATCTCCCCAATGCATTAGCCTTTTCTGACCAAACTAGGTGTGTGTTATGTCAATCATGGTTTGAGGCTACCTGCAGAGTTTTGGCGCTCTGCCCCCTAGTGGTCAGGAGATATTAAAAAACTGACTTTTTTGCTTATAACTCCTGAACCCTTTGGCCAAAAATCATGAAACTGGTCTCTTTAGATCCAATGGGTCATGCCGAGTCCTGTGATACCAAATTTTCCCATATCGGCCATTTTGAGCGTCTGCCATTTCGATTTTTCTTATAAGATTCTATGTTTAACAAACACATGACTTTAGTGCTCTGTCAGCAATGGTTTACCCAATTGAAAGCAAACTTTGCATGTGTCAATGTCACCACACTCTCAATGTACCACATGAATTGACACTACAATTTGGTTACAGCGCTGCCTGCTGGTTGAATGTGATAAACCATTAAATCGAATTACTAAAGACCGTATTGTTGATTTTTCAGCCATTTAGACTTAAGTCATATTGAAATGTCTTTAGATTCTTACTGCCATTGGTCTGATGATGCCAGCCATGTCGGCATGACATTTAATGCCCTCCTTGCGCTTGGCCCCGTGATGGCTGCTAGCAGCTATTTAGGGGCCAAGCACCGAAGGTGCGGAGGCACCTATTGTTTTTGTTCCGGTTCTTATTATTATTAGGGGCCAAGCACCGAAGGTGCGGAGGCACCTATTGTAATTGTTCCGGTTCTTTATTATTATTATTCATCTTCTTCTTCTTCTTCTTCTTCTTCTTCCGCCATGGAAGTCTATGTAAGGCCATAGAACCGTTTGCGGGAAAATGATAAAATTTGGCACACTGATAGAGGACAAGCCAATCATTGACCATAGCAAATTTGAAGTCTCTAACTCAATGTCTCTAGCGCCACCAACTGTCCAAAGTTGCACTCACGTTTACGTAAATAACTCTTGAACCGTATGTCCTAGAAACAAAATTCTTTCGTCCACTAATTCCTTGGCTCAAGACGATTCGATTGCACCCTATGACGTCATTTTCCGTCATGAAAATTTTCCCGCCATTTTGAATTTTACGAAAAACCTACTTTTTCGAACTCCTCCTAGGCCGTTTGTCCGATTTTCACGAAAATTGAACCACATCATCTCCAGACTATGCGTACAAAAAGTTATTAAAAGAAAGTTTATTTGTCAAACCGTTTACGAATAACTTGCGAATGAATTCGACAAAATGGCCGCAGAAATGAAAGCGAGGCTTTATCTCTGCAACGCATTAGCGTATTCTGACCAAACTTGGTGTGTGTTATGGCAATGATGGTCTGAGGCTACCTGCGGAGATTTGGCGCTCTGCCCCCTAGTGGTCTGGAGATATGAAAAAGTGAAATATTTGCTTATAACTTCTGAACGCTTCGATCAAAAATCATAAAACTGGTCTCGTTAGATTCAGGGCATCATGCCGAGTCGTGCAATACCAAATTTTCCCATATCGGCCATTTTGAGGGTCGGCCATTTTGAATTTTGTCATAAATTGCTATATTTAACAAACACATTGGTGTATCGTTACGAAACTCGATATGTGTCTTCGGCATCTGGGCCTGATACAACACAAAAAGTTTCGAGGCAGCGCCACCTTGTGGTCAAAAGTTATAAACAAATTTGCAAAAATGCTAATAACTTTTGAACACGTTAACCTATGGTAAAATAAGTTGTCTTTATACGTTCCTTGGGTCAAACCGAGAACACAGATACCAAATTTGTCATAGTCGGCCAAACTTCCTGTCCGCCATGTTGTTTTTCTTTAAAAACCTACTTTTTCGAACTCCTCCCACACCGTTTGTCCAATTTTCACCAAAATTGAATCATAACATCTTCAGACCATGCTGACAAAAAGTTATTAAAATAAAGTTGATTCGTCAAACAGGTTTCGATAAAATTGCGAACAAATTTGACCAAATGGCCACCAAATAAAGCGAGGCTATATCTCCGCAACGCATTAGCGTATTCTGACCAAACTTTCTGTGTGTCATGTCAATCATGATCTGAGGCTACCTGCAGAGTTTTGGCGCTCTGCCCCCTAGTGGTCAGGAGATATAAAATACTGACATTTTTGATTATAACTCCTGAATGCTTTGTCCAAAAATCATGAAACTGCTGTCTTTAGATTCAGGGCATCATGCCGAGTCGTGCGATACCAAATTTTCCCATATCGGCCATTTTCAGCGTCAGCTATTTAGAATTTTGTCATGAAATGCTATGCTTAACAAACACATGACTTTAAAGCTGGATGTCAGCAATGCTTTACCCTATTGACACCAAACTTTGCATGTGTCATTGTCACCTCACTCTGGATATACCACATGATTTGACACATCAGTTTGGTTACAGCGCTGAGTTATCGAACGTGATAAACCATTACATTGAATTGCTAAAGACCGTATTGATGATTTTTCAGCCATTTAGACTGAAGTCATATTGGTATGTCTTTAGATGCTTACTGCTGTTGGTCTGATGCTGCCAGCCATGTCGGCATAACATTTAATGCCCTCCTAATGCTTGGCCCCGTCATGGCTGCTTGCAGCTATATTTAGGGGCCAAGCACCGAAGGTGCGGAGGCACCTATTGTTTTTGTTCCGGTTCTTATTATTATTATTATTATTATTCTTCTTCTGCCATTGAAGTCTATGACAGCCCATAGAACCGTAAGCGGGAAAATGAAAAAAAGTTGGCACACTCATAAAGGAGAGTCCAATCATTGACCATAGCAAAATTGAAGTCTCTAACTCAATCTCTATAGCGCCACCAACCGTCCAAAGTTGCACTCACGTTTACGTAAATAACTTTTGAACCGTATGTCCTAGAAACAAAATTCTTTTGTCCACTGATTCCTTGGCTCAAGACGATTCGATTGCACCCTATGACGTCATTTTCCGTCATGAAAATTTTCCGCCATTTTGAATTTTATGAAAAACCTACTTTGTCGAACTCCTCCTAGGCCGTTCGTCCGATCTTCACGAAAATTGAACCACATCATCTCCCGACAATGTGGACAAAACGATATATAAAGAAAGTTGATTCGACAAACCGTTTACGAATAACTCGCGAAAGAATCCGAGGTAAAAGTCGCCAAATTGAAACTGAGGCTTTATCTCCGCAATGCATTAGTCTTTTCTGACCAAACTAGGTGTGTGTTATGTCAATCATGGTCTGAGGCTACCTGCAGAGTTTTGGCGCTCTGCCCCCTAGTGGTCAGGAGTTATGAAAAACTGACTTTTTTGCTTATAACTTCTGAACCCTTTGGCCAAAAAACATGAAACTGGTCTCTTTAGATCCAGTGGGTCATGCCGAGTCCTGTGATACCAAATATTCCCATATCGGCCATTTTGAGCGTCTGCCATTTCGATTTTTCTTATAAGATGCTAAGTTTAACAAACACATGACTTTAGTGCTCTGTCAGCAATGGTTTACCCAATTGAAAGCAAACTTTGCATGTGTCAGTCACCACACTCTCAATGTACCACATGAATTGACACTACAATTTGGTTACAGCGCTGCCTGTTGGTTGAATGTGATAAACCATTAAATCGAAATACTAAAGACCGTATTGTTGATTTTTCAGCCATTTAGACTTAAGTCATATTGAAATGTCTTTAGATTCTTACTGCCGTTGGTCTGATGATGCAAGCCATGTCGGCATAACATGTAATGCCCTCCTTGCGCTTGGCCCCGTGATGGCTGCTAGCAGCTATATTTATTATTATTATTCTTCTTCTGCCATTGAAGTCTATGACAGCCCATAGAACCGTAAGCGGGAAAATGAAAAAAAGTTGGCACACTCATAAAGGACAGTCCAATCATTGACCATAGCAAAATTGAAGTCTCTAACTCAATCTCTAAAGCGCCACCAACTGTCCAAAGTTGCACTCACGTTTATGTAAATAACTTTTGAACCGTATGTCCTAGAAACAAAATTCTTTTGTCCACTGATTCCTTGGCTCAAGACGATTCAATTGCACCCTATGACGTCATTTTCCGTCATGAAAATTTTCCCGCCATTTTGAATTTTATGAAAAACCTACTTTTTCGAACTCCTCCTAGGCCGTTCGTCCGATTTTCACGAAAATTGAACCACATCATCTCCAGACAATGTGGACAAAACGATATATAAAGGAAGTTGGTTCGTCAAACCATTTACGAATAACTCACAAAAGAATCTGAGGTAATAGTCGCTAAAATGAAATTGAGGCTTTATCTCCGTAATGCATTTGCCTTTTCTGACCAAACTAGGTGTGTGTTATGTCAATTATGGTCTGAGGCTACCTGCAGAGTTTTGGCGCTCTGCCCCCTACTGGTCAGGAGATATGAAAAACTGTCATTTTTGATTATAACTCCTGAACGCTTTGTCCAAAAATCATGAAACTGGTCTCTTTAGATCCAGTGGGTCATGCCGAGTCCTGTGATACCAAATATTCCCATATCGGCCATTTTGAGCGTCTGCCATTTCGATTTTTCTTATAAGATGCTATGTTTAACAAACACATGACTTTAGTGGTCTGTCAGCAATGGTTTACCCAATTGAAAGCAAACTTTGCATGTGTCAATGTCACCACACTCTCAATGTACCACATGAATTGACACTACAATTTGGTTACAGCGCTGCCTGTTGGTTGAATGTGATAAACCATTAAATCGAAATACTAAAGACCGTATTGTTGATTTTTCAGCCATTTAGACTTAAGTCATATTGAAATCTCTTTAGATTCTTACTGCCGTTGGTCTGATGATGCCAGCCATGTCGGCATGACATTTAATGCCCTCCTTGCGCTTGGCCCCGTGATGGCTGCTAGCAGCTATATTTATTATTATTATTATTATTCTTCTTCTGCCATTGAAGTCTATGACAGCCCATAGAACCGTAAGCGGGAAAATGAAAAAAAGTTGGCACACTGATAAAGGAGAGTCCAATCATTGACCATAGCAAAATTGAAGTCTCTAACTCAATCTCTCTAGCGCCACCAACTGTCCAAAGTTGCACTCACGTTTACGTAAATAACTTTTGAACCGTATGTCCTAGAAACAAAATTCTTTTGTCCACTGATTCCTTGGCTCAAGACGATTCGATTGCACCCTATGACGTCATTTTCCGTCATGAAGATTTTCCCGCCATTTTGAATTTTATGAAAAACCTACTTTGTCGAACTCCTCCTAGGCCGTTCGTCCGATGTTCACGAAAATTGAACCACATCATCTCCCGACAATGTGGACAAAACGATATATAAAGAAAGTTGATTCGTCAAACCGTTTACGAATAACTCGCGAAAGAATCTGAGGTAAAAGTCGCCAAAATGAAATTGAGGCTTTATCTCCCCAATGCATTAGCCTTTTCTGACCAAACTAGGTGTGTGTTATGTCAATCATGGTTTGAGGCTACCTGCAGAGTTTTGGCGCTGTGCCCCCTAGTGGTCAGGAGTTATCAAAAACTGACTTTTTTGCTTATAACTTCTGAACCCTTTGGCCAAAAATCATGAAACTGGTCTCTTTAGATCCAGTGGGTCATGCCGAGTCCTGTGATAGCAAATATTCCCATATCGGGCATTTTGAGCGTCTGCCATTTCGATTTTTCTTATAAGATGCTATGTTTAACAAACACATGACTTTAGTGCTCTGTCAGCCATGGTTTACCCAATTTACCCAATGTACCACATGAATTGACACTACAATTTGGTTACAGCGCTGCCTGTTGGTCGAACGTGATAAACCATTAAATCGAACTACTAAAGACCGTATTGTTGATTTTTCAGCCATTTAGACTTAAGTCATATTGAAATGTCTTTAGATTCTTACTGCCGTTGGTCTGATGATGCCAGCCATGTCGGCATGACATTTAATGCCCTCCTTGCGCTTGGCCCCGTGATGGCTGCTAGTTATTAGGGGCCAAGCACCGAAGGTGCGGAGGCACCTATTGTTTTTGTTCCGGTTCTTATTATTAGGGGCCAAGCACCGAAGGTGCGGAGGCACCTATTGTTTTTGTTCCGGTTCTTATTATTATTATTATTATTATTCTTCTTCTGCCATTGAAGTCTATGACAGCCCATAGAACCGTAAGCGGGAAAATGAAAAAAAGTTGGCACACTGATAAAGGAGAGTCCAATCATTGACCATAGCAAAATTGAAGTCTCTAACTCAATCTCTCTAGCGCCACCAACTGTCCAAAGTTGCACTCACGTTTACGTAAATAACTTTTGAACCGTATGTCCTAGAAACAAAATTCTTTTGTCCACTGATTCCTTGGCTCAAGACGATTCGATTGCACCCTATGACGTCATTTTCCGTCATGAAGATTTTCCCGCCATTTTGAATTTTATGAAAAACCTACTTTGTCGAACTCCTCCTAGGCCGTTCGTCCGATGTTCACGAAAATTGAACCACATCATCTCCCGACAATGTGGACAAAACGATATATAAAGAAAGTTGATTCGTCAAACCGTTTACGAATAACTCGCGAAAGAATCTGAGGTAAAAGTCGCCAAAATGAAATTGAGGCTTTATCTCCCCAATGCATTAGCCTTTTCTGACCAAACTAGGTGTGTGTTATGTCAATCATGGTTTGAGGCTACCTGCAGAGTTTTGGCGCTGTGCCCCCTAGTGGTCAGGAGTTATCAAAAACTGACTTTTTTGCTTATAACTTCTGAACCCTTTGGCCAAAAATCATGAAACTGGTCTCTTTAGATCCAGTGGGTCATGCCGAGTCCTGTGATAGCAAATATTCCCATATCGGGCATTTTGAGCGTCTGCCATTTCGATTTTTCTTATAAGATGCTATGTTTAACAAACACATGACTTTAGTGCTCTGTCAGCCATGGTTTACCCAATTTACCCAATGTACCACATGAATTGACACTACAATTTGGTTACAGCGCTGCCTGTTGGTCGAACGTGATAAACCATTAAATCGAACTACTAAAGACCGTATTGTTGATTTTTCAGCCATTTAGAC
The DNA here is from genome assembly GCA_037043235.1 of Rhodeus uyekii. NCBI lineage: Eukaryota > Metazoa > Chordata > Actinopteri > Cypriniformes > Acheilognathidae > Rhodeus > Rhodeus uyekii. The sequence goes on along the minus strand of JAWRVZ010000053.1, from coordinate 2,687,033 downwards.
TTAAGTCATATTGAAATGTCTTTAGATTCTTACTGCCGTTGGTCTGATGATGCCAGCCATGTCGGCATGACATTTAATGCCCTCCTTGCGCTTGGCCCCGTGATGGCTGCTAGCAGCTATATTTATTATTAGGGGCCAAGCACCGAAGGTGCGGAGGCACCTATTGTTTTTGTTCCGGTTCTTATTATTATTATTATTATTATTCTTCTTCTGCCATTGAAGTCTATGACAGCCCATAGAACCGTAAGCGGGAAAATGAAAAAAAGTTGGCACACTCATAAAGGAGAGTCTAATCATTGACCATAGCAAAATTGAAGTCTCTAACTCAATCTCTCTACCGCCACCAACTGTCCAAAGTTGCACTCACGTTTACGTAAATAACTTTTGAACCGTATGTCCTAGAAACAAAATTCTTTTGTCCACTGATTCCTTGGCTCAAGACGATTCGATTGCACCCTATGACGTCATTTTCCGTCATGAAAATTTTCCCGCCATTTTGAATTTTATGAAAAACCTACTTTGTCGAACTCCTCCTAGGCCGTTCGTCCGATGTTCACGAAAATTGAACCACATCATCTCCTGACAATGTTGACAAAACGATATATAAACAAAGTTGATTCGTCAAACCGTTTACGAATAACTCGTGAAAGAATCTGAGGTAAAAGTCGCCAAAATGAAATTGAGGCTTTATCTCCCCAATGCATTAGCCTTTTCTGACCAAACTAGGTGTGTGTTATGTCAATCATGGTTTGAGGCTACCTGCAGAGTTTTGGCGCTCTGCCCCCTAGTGGTCAGGAGATATTAAAAAACTGACTTTTTTGCTTATAACTCCTGAACCCTTTGGCCAAAAATCATGAAACTGGTCTCTTTAGATCCAATGGGTCATGCCGAGTCCTGTGATACCAAATTTTCCCATATCGGCCATTTTGAGCGTCTGCCATTTCGATTTTTCTTATAAGATTCTATGTTTAACAAACACATGACTTTAGTGCTCTGTCAGCAATGGTTTACCCAATTGAAAGCAAACTTTGCATGTGTCAATGTCACCACACTCTCAATGTACCACATGAATTGACACTACAATTTGGTTACAGCGCTGCCTGCTGGTTGAATGTGATAAACCATTAAATCGAATTACTAAAGACCGTATTGTTGATTTTTCAGCCATTTAGACTTAAGTCATATTGAAATGTCTTTAGATTCTTACTGCCATTGGTCTGATGATGCCAGCCATGTCGGCATGACATTTAATGCCCTCCTTGCGCTTGGCCCCGTGATGGCTGCTAGCAGCTATTTAGGGGCCAAGCACCGAAGGTGCGGAGGCACCTATTGTTTTTGTTCCGGTTCTTATTATTAGGGGCCAAGCACCGAAGGTGCGGAGGCACCTATTGTTTTTGTTCCGGTTCTTATTATTATTAGGGGCCAAGCACCGAAGGTGCGGAGGCACCTATTGTTTTTGTTCCGGTTCTTATTAGGGGCCAAGCACCGAAGGTGCGGAGGCACCTATTGTTTTTGTTCCGGTTCTTATTATTAGGGGCCAAGCACCGAAGGTGCGGAGGCACCTATTGTTTTTGTTCCGGTTCTTATTATTATTATTATTATTATTCTTCTTCTGCCATTGAAGTCTATGACAGCCCATAGAACCGTAAGCGGGAAAATGAAAAAAAGTTGGCACACTCATAAAGGAGAGTCTAATCATTGACCATAGCAAAATTGAAGTCTCTAACTCAATCTCTCTACCGCCACCAACTGTCCAAAGTTGCACTCACGTTTACGTAAATAACTTTTGAACCGTATGTCCTAGAAACAAAATTATTTTGTCCACTGATTCCTTGGCTCAAGACGATTCGATTGCACCCTATGACGTCATTTTCCGTCATGAAAATTTTCCCGCCATTTTGAATTTTATGAAAAACCTACTTTGTCGAACTCCTCCTAGGCCGTTCGTCCGATGTTCACGAAAATTGAACCACATCATCTCCTGACAATGTTGACAAAACGATATATAAACAAAGTTGATTCGTCAAACCGTTTACGAATAACTCGTGAAAGAATCTGAGGTAAAAGTCGCCAAAATGAAATTGAGGCTTTATCTCCCCAATGCATTAGCCTTTTCTGACCAAACTAGGTGTGTGTTATGTCAATCATGGTTTGAGGCTACCTGCAGAGTTTTGGCGCTCTGCCCCCTAGTGGTCAGGAGATATTAAAAAACTGACTTTTTTGCTTATAACTCCTGAACCCTTTGGCCAAAAATCATGAAACTGGTCTCTTTAGATCCAATGGGTCATGCCGAGTCCTGTGATACCAAATTTTCCCATATCGGCCATTTTGAGCGTCTGCCATTTCGATTTTTCTTATAAGATTCTATGTTTAACAAACACATGACTTTAGTGCTCTGTCAGCAATGGTTTACCCAATTGAAAGCAAACTTTGCATGTGTCAATGTCACCACACTCTCAATGTACCACATGAATTGACACTACAATTTGGTTACAGCGCTGCCTGCTGGTTGAATGTGATAAACCATTAAATCGAATTACTAAAGACCGTATTGTTGATTTTTCAGCCATTTAGACTTAAGTCATATTGAAATGTCTTTAGATTCTTACTGCCATTGGTCTGATGATGCCAGCCATGTCGGCATGACATTTAATGCCCTCCTTGCGCTTGGCCCCGTGATGGCTGCTAGCAGCTATTTAGGGGCCAAGCACCGAAGGTGCGGAGGCACCTATTGTTTTTGTTCCGGTTCTTATTATTAGGGGCCAAGCACCGAAGGTGCGGAGGCACCTATTGTTTTTGTTCCGGTTCTTATTATTATTAGGGGCCAAGCACCGAAGGTGCGGAGGCACCTATTGTTTTTGTTCCGGTTCTTATTAGGGGCCAAGCACCGAAGGTGCGGAGGCACCTATTGTTTTTGTTCCGGTTCTTATTATTATTAGGGGCCAAGCACCGAAGGTGCGGAGGCACCTATTGTTTTTGTTCCGGTTCTTATTATTATTATTAGGGGCCAAGCACCGAAGGTGCGGAGGCACCTATTGTTTTTGTTCCGGTTCTTATTATTATTAGGGGCCAAGCACCGAAGGTGCGGAGGCACCTATTGTTTTTGTTCCGGTTCTTATTATTATTATTATTATTATTCTTCTTCTGCCATTGAAGTCTATGACAGCCCATAGAACCGTAAGCGGGAAAATGAAAAAAAGTTGGCACACTCATAAAGGAGAGTCCAATCATTGACCATAGCAAAATTGAAGTCTCTAACTCAATCTCTATAGCGCCACCAACCGTCCAAAGTTGCACTCACGTTTACGTAAATAACTTTTGAACCGTATGTCCTAGAAACAAAATTCTTTTGTCCACTGATTCCTTGGCTCAAGACGATTCGATTGCACCCTATGACGTCATTTTCCGTCATGAAAATTTTCCCGCCATTTTGAATTTTATGAAAAACCTACTTTGTCGAACTCCTCCTAGGCCGTTCGTCCGATCTTCACGAAAATTGAACCACATCATCTCCCGACAATGTGGACAAAACGATATATAAAGAAAGTTGATTCGACAAACCGTTTACGAATAACTCGCGAAAGAATCCGAGGTAAAAGTCGCCAAATTGAAACTGAGGCTTTATCTCCGCAATGCATTAGTCTTTTCTGACCAAACTAGGTGTGTGTTATGTCAATCATGGTCTGAGGCTACCTGCAGAGTTTTGGCGCTCTGCCCCCTAGTGGTCAGGAGTTATGAAAAACTGACTTTTTTGCTTATAACTTCTGAACCCTTTGGCCAAAAAACATGAAACTGGTCTCTTTAGATCCAGTGGGTCATGCCGAGTCCTGTGATACCAAATATTCCCATATCGGCCATTTTGAGCGTCTGCCATTTCGATTTTTCTTATAAGATGCTAAGTTTAACAAACACATGACTTTAGTGCTCTGTCAGCAATGGTTTACCCAATTGAAAGCAAACTTTGCATGTGTCAGTCACCACACTCTCAATGTACCACATGAATTGACACTACAATTTGGTTACAGCGCTGCCTGTTGGTTGAATGTGATAAACCATTAAATCGAAATACTAAAGACCGTATTGTTGATTTTTCAGCCATTTAGACTTAAGTCATATTGAAATGTCTTTAGATTCTTACTGCCGTTGGTCTGATGATGCAAGCCATGTCGGCATAACATGTAATGCCCTCCTTGCGCTTGGCCCCGTGATGGCTGCTAGCAGCTATATTTATTATTATTCTTCTTCTGCCATTGAAGTCTATGACAGCCCATAGAACCGTAAGCGGGAAAATGAAAAAAAGTTGGCACACTCATAAAGGAGAGTCCAATCATTGACCATAGCAAAATTGAAGTCTCTAACTCAATCTCTCTAGCGCCACCAACTGTCCAAAGTTGCACTCACGTTTACGTAAATAACTTTTGCACCGTATGTCCTAGAAACAGAATTCTTTTGTCCACTGATTCCTTGGCTCAAGACGATTCGATTGCACCCTATGACGTCATTTTCCGTCATGAAAATTTTCCCGCCATTTTGAATTTTATGAAAAACCTACTTTGTCGAACTCCTCCTAGGCCGTTCGTCCGATGTTCACGAAAATTGAACCACATCATCTCCCGACAATGTGGACATAACGATATATAAAGAAAGTTGATTCGACAAACCGTTTACGAATAACTCGCGAAAGAATCTGAGGTAAAAGTCGCCAAAATGAAATTGAGGCTTTATCTCCCCAATGCATTAGCCTTTTCTGACCAAACTAGGTGTGTGTTATGTCAATCATGGTTTGAGGCTACCTGCAGAGTTTTGGCGCTGTGCCCCCTAGTGGTCAGGAGTTATCAAAAACTGACTTTTTTGCTTATAACTTCTGAACCCTTTGGCCAAAAATCATGAAACTGGTCTCTTTAGATCCAGTGGGTCATGCCGAGTCCTGTGATACCAAATATTCCCATATCGGCCATTTTGAGCGTCTGCCATTTCGATTTTTCTTATAAGATGCAATGTTTAACAAACACTTGACTTTAGTGCTCTGTCAGGAATGGTTTACCCAATTGAAAGCAAACTTTGCATGTGTCAATGTCACCACACTCTCAATGTACCACACACTACAATTTGGTTACAGCGCTGCCTGTTGGTTGAATGCGATAAACCATTAAATCGAATTGCTAAAGACCGTATTGTTGGTTTTTCAGCCATTTAGACTTAAGTCATATTGAAATGTCTTTAGATTTTTACTGCCGTTGGTCTGATGATGCCAGTCATGTCGGCATGACATATAATGCCCTCCTTGCGCTTGGCCCCGTGATGGCTGCTAGCAGCTATATTTATTATTATTATTCTTCTTCTGCCATTGAAGTCTATGACAGCCCATAGAACCGTAAGCGGGAAAATGAAAAAAAGTTGGCACACTCATAAAGGACAGTCCAATCATTGACCATAGCAAAATTGAAGTCTCTAACTCAATCTCTAAAGCGCCACCAACTGTCCAAAGTTGCACTCACGTTTATGTAAATAACTTTTGAACCGTATGTCCTAGAAACAAAATTCTTTTGTCCACTGATTCCTTGGCTCAAGACGATTCAATTGCACCCTATGACGTCATTTTCCGTCATGAAAATTTTCCCGCCATTTTGAATTTTATGAAAAACCTACTTTTTCGAACTCCTCCTAGGCCGTTCGTCCGATTTTCACGAAAATTGAACCACATCATCTCCAGACAATGTGGACAAAACGATATATAAAGGAAGTTGGTTCGTCAAACCATTTACGAATAACTCACAAAAGAATCTGAGGTAATAGTCGCTAAAATGAAATTGAGGCTTTATCTCCGTAATGCATTTGCCTTTTCTGACCAAACTAGGTGTGTGTTATGTCAATTATGGTCTGAGGCTACCTGCAGAGTTTTGGCGCTCTGCCCCCTACTGGTCAGGAGATATGAAAAACTGTCATTTTTGATTATAACTCCTGAACGCTTTGTCCAAAAATCATGAAACTGGTCTCTTTAGATCCAGTGGGTCATGCCGAGTCCTGTGATACCAAATATTCCCATATCGGCCATTTTGAGCGTCTGCCATTTCGATTTTTCTTATAAGATGCTATGTTTAACAAACACATGACTTTAGTGGTCTGTCAGCAATGGTTTACCCAATTGAAAGCAAACTTTGCATGTGTCAATGTCACCACACTCTCAATGTACCACATGAATTGACACTACAATTTGGTTACAGCGCTGCCTGTTGGTTGAATGTGATAAACCATTAAATCGAAATACTAAAGACCGTATTGTTGATTTTTCAGCCATTTAGACTTAAGTCATATTGAAATCTCTTTAGATTCTTACTGCCGTTGGTCTGATGATGCCAGCCATGTCGGCATGACATTTAATGCCCTCCTTGCGCTTGGCCCCGTGATGGCTGCTAGCAGCTATATTTATTATTATTATTATTATTATAGTTCTTTATTTTAATATATTTTCAAATGTAATTTATTACTGTGACGGTAAAGCTGTATTTTTAGCATCATTTCAGTCTTCAGTGTCACATGATCCTTCAAAAATCATTCTAATATGCTTGTGTTTAAAAGCAGAGGCTCTATTCTTTCTTTTGATATATTGCTCATTCAGATATTCAGTCAACAAAATATTCGGTGTACCATGATTTTTTTATAAATTAATAAAAAAACTCTGGTGGTGGCAGGTAACTTTTTTTCCAAAACAAGTTAATATTTTTACTCATAGCAGGAAATATTTTTTGTAGGATTCTTTGATATCAAAGTTAAAGACATAAAAGTTAATCTTATGTCCTTGATAGTACAATACATTCTTTCAAAAAAAGAGTGAAAAAGCTGACCCTAAACTTTCTTAATGGTAGTGTGTATTCATTATCTTGACTATTTCCAGGTCTAGAAATCACACTTTTAAATTGTTTCTGCTTACATTAATTTTAAAAGCATGTGATCCCTGGTTCTTTAGAAGTTTAATTAAGACGTATATAGATTTTTAGACGTTTTGTCTCATTTTAATGCTTGTTTGTCTTTTCTCAAATTGTTTGAAGTCACCTTGAGGCCCCCTTTGAAGTTTGTTAGCCTCCGTATTGGGCCCCGCCTCTGTTTGAGAACCACTGCACTAGAATCCTATCATACATGCTCTTCCACTTGTCCTTCTGTTGGTGACACTTTCAGTCAGCTCAGCTCACTCTCACTGATCTGTGGGGCCCGGCACTCACACATTCAAAACCTGCCCTGCCAACAGTGATCGAGCTCATAATGAGTTTCTGATTGATCGATACAATCTTTATTACTTCAAAATAAGATGAAAGCTCTGGCTGGGAGGGTTTCTTCGTCTCGTGCTGGTATGAGGGCGAGGTTTAATGGTGTCTGCTGGTTACCAGTGCAAGTGACCATCCATCACCCTGCACTCAAAAAGTGACAGACCCCTCCGCCCAAAACCATCAGTCTCTGAGAGCCAGCGACCCCTGCTAACCCCCCCTTACACACGCTAACCCAATAAAGGTGATCCGTAATTATGAGATGCCTTTAAATGTCTGCCGTAGGCAATTATCAAAGCCATACGTCTCTCACTGTGAAAATATCATAACAGCCAAGGAATACAGGTTTTTAATACCAGCGCTGTAGTGATTGATGTCATCCGGTGGGGTGGAGAACGGAGTTTACACTCTGTGTAGGAGGTCAGAGAGTGTCTGAACTGTAACTGGCATATGTGTCTCTATCCTCTCTTCCTGCCTGAATAGACCACTGAGTTTGATTGACAGACTCGGGTGCATGAGGTATGTAGGAGTATAGCTCACAAAAAGCTGCTTCCTGAACCTTGCATTTATGGACCAAGAGTAAGTGTTTCTCAGTGTGAAAGGAGAACACAAGTGACACTAAGACAGCTGACCTATCAAATGATTCACTACACATTTCTTTTTTCCTAACCACTTGAGATTCATCTTTGGTGTGACAGACTCCAAACGGCCCTCTCTTTAAAAGTGTCTGTTAAATATATTTTTAAACATAGGTTGTGTCCTACAGCTCAAAAATACTGCTTCTATTGCCTTCACTGAAAATTGTTTCTTTTGCCACTTTTTATGTAATTTCTAGCAAGAAATTAGTATTGTAGTAATAGCTTGTTTGCACATGACGTCACATCACTGAGTTGCTGTTGTGCAAAATGCAGAGGGAGGGCGGGAAGCGATTTTCTACATAGGAAACACTATCACAAACTCAAGATCAAAACGCCTGTTTATGTTTGCTCAAATGGATCGAACTGAGAAACCACAAGGAGCTTTCATTTACCAAAACATTAGTGGTGTTTTCCCTTTCGGTATCATTGTCCCAAAATCAGTTGCCTAAAATGAGGTCTTTTGTTAACACACTCACCTAAAGGATTATTAGGAACACCTGTTCAATTTCTCATTAATGCAATTATCTAATCAACCAATCACATGGCAGTTGCTTCAACGGATTCAATGCTGAGTATTTCATAATCTGCTCATTTACTGGGATTTTCACGCACAACCATTTCTAGGGTTTACAAAGAATGGTGTGAAAATGGAAAAACATCCAGTATGCGGCAGTCCTGTGGGCGAAAAGGCCTTGTTGATGCTAGAGGTCAGAGGAGAATGGGCCGATAGAAGCGGATAGAAGAGCAACTTTGACTGAAATAACCACTCGTTAAAACCGAGGTATGCAGCAAAGCATTTGTGAAGCCACAACACGCACAACCTTGAGGCGGATGGGCAACAACAGCAGAAGACCCCACCGGGTTCCACTCATCTCCACTACAAATAGGAAAAAGAGGCTACAATTTGCACAAGCTCACCAAAATTGGACAGTTGAAGACTGGAAAAATGTTGCCTGGCCTGATGAGTCTCGATTTCTGTTGAGACATTCAGATGGTAGAGTCAGAATTTGGCATAAACAGAATGAGAACATGGATCCATCATGCCTTGTTACCACTGTGCAGGCTGCTGGTGGTGGTGGTGTAATGGTGTGGGGAATGTTTTCTTGGCACACTTTAGGCCCCTTAGTGCCAATTGGGCATCATTTAAATGCCACGGCCTACCTGAGCAATGTCCATTGACCACCATGTACCCATCCTCTGATGGATACTTCCAGCAGGATAATGCACCATGTCACAAAGCTCGAATCATTTCAGATGAGTTTCTTGAACATGACAATCATGACGAGTTCACTGTACTAAATGGTCTCCAGATCTCAACCCAGTAGAGCATCTTTGGGATGTGGTGGAACGGGAGCTTCGTGCCCTGGATGTGCATCCCACAAATCTCCATCAACTGCAAGATGTTATCCTATCAATATGGGCCAACATTTCTAAAGAATGCTTTCAGCACCTTGTTGAATCAATGCCACGTAGAATTAAGACAGTTCTGAAGGTGAAAGGGGGTCAAACACAGTATTAGTATGGTGTTCCTAATAATCTTTTATTGTAAAACATAAAATGCATCCCTAATACTTAACTCTTTGTTAAAAGCTTTTGTGTGTCCTGAAAAGGCGAACAAGTGGCTAAATTGGATTACAGAAGCTGTCGTAAAAAACAAATAAAAAAACAACAAGCTCAGATTATAATGAATTCAAATTTTGTTTCCTGCTTCAAACTTTAAGATATTATTTAAATGTTGTTGTTAAAACTTGCAAAATGACCTTGATATTCCAAATTACTTTTAGATAGGATCTGACATAAATTTAATAAAAATGTGTAATTAAGACCACAGACTCCTTTCTAAGTACTGAATGCTAAATCTTTTAACAAAAACAAAACAAAACAAAAACATTACAAACAACATGCATGGATGCTACACTTCATTTTCCTTGCATTGTACATTTATCAAAACAACCTATAATTTGGGATCTAGTCGTTTGTGAGATGCAGTCCAAGTCTCTGTTTTCGTTTCCTTAAATCAGTACTTTTAATAGCCCCTCCCCCTTTTCAGTATGTCACGTGGGTCTGAATAAAGATAGCTAGTATCCCGAGACACATATTTAAACTCTCCTCCTAAAAACCAAAAGTTTTAGAGACCTCTAAAGAGCAGACCTCTCAAAAGCTGCTTAATTCCATCAGCAGGCCGTGGGACAGAAGTAATTACGTTTGTGACACGAACTGTGCTCGTACAGAGAACATTTCAGTCACGCTGGCTGGTACATCAGCGGCCTGCTATTTATAAACCTCCTCTCACATAAATCCAGCCCTGCACTGAGAGTCTGGAGCTCAGCTGCAGCAAACCTCTCCCACTCTGAAGTTCGTACTGCTGCTAATGAACATTTAAGAGTGGTTTGTTTTGGTCCTTTCTGATTACATTTCAGGATTAGCCCTTGAAAAGTGAAACTTGTTCTTTCAAAGTAATTCAAGTTGTCAGGACTGTGGCCTGTTCTTTGTGCTCATTCTCACAGTTGAAGGTATACTATATCCTAAAATGAAAATTCTCTCATCAGTTACTCACCCTCATGCCATCCAAGATGAATATGACTTTCTTTCTTCAGATGAACACAAATGAAGATTTATTTCATGTAAGAATACTGGACGTCGAAAGTAGATGCTCAAAAAACCACACAAAACAATCATAATGATAATGTGTACTACTCCAGATGATGAACCAATGGCTTCTGAAGCTAAACGAATATTGTTTCTGACCTTTAAACTATGAAACATCGCTTCTGGTGTCACATGCAGGTTCAAAAGTTCACGTTTAACATTAATGCTAGCATGTTATGAAATGTTGTGCGCACTGTGAAACAGTAAAAGTCTGTCTGTCTGTCTGTCTATCTATCTGTCCATCTATCCGATGTCCAATTATATGTATAACTAATTATAAACACGTAATGTTGGGGGTTAGCCTTTTTTTTTACATTAATTGGTCCATCCATCATCTATCTTTCTACTCAGAATGAGCGTCACATGTATATCCACATATTATCCTTGGTCATCCTTAAATGAACTTTCATTTACCTTCAAACTTCAAAATGTGGCATCTGTGGTAATGTTATATGGAGACCTTTTCATGCAGCTGTGTCCTCATCTCTGTCCACCCTGCCTGTCTCTCGGCGTCCCATCCCTCTCTCTCTCTCTCTCTTTCTGTAGCACATCCCAAATTATATGTGCATAAATTTCTCCTGTGTCATAATCCTGAGAGTAGAAAGCATACAGACGGGGCGAGCTAGGCTCATCTCGTCTGGCCTTCTGTGGCAGTTTGGAGGCCACACAGATTAAACTACTTATCCCACTTCCACTTTCATTTAAACGACCATTAGCCAAACAAAAAGGGGGACGGTGCCGGTTGCAGGCCAGGCTGATTGGAATTCCAGTGAGGCGCACCACCTGTCGATATGATGATTTCCTGATTCACAAATGCATTCTGGGAGTTGCAGCGCTTTAGTTGATTATTCTGGATGTAGGAGATGTATGTAGACGGGTGGGGTCAACAAAAGGAAGGATGGAGATATGCAGAGATGGAAAGGAGGGAGAGAGAAGTGAGAGAGAGATGGTGCTTCTGATTGATGGAGAAACGAGTCCCAGGCTTGAGCTCTCATCCATCATTCCCTGTGGAGACGCATGTTTAAAAAGTCATTTTCATTAGAGAGAGAGAGAGTGTTTACACTTGCAAACACACATACTCTCACATACATGCTCAGTCTTATAAAGATCCACCTTTGGCACTTCAAACATTATTAACGTTTTCCTTCGTCTTCTTCCCAGAATGCCTTTGGGAAATGTTCCATTGACCCACCATCTCTGATTAGCAATCGAATCACAGAAACAAATGAGTGAATGTTTTTACAAAGAACTTTCCTAATACCAATCATTACTAGGTAGTAAAATGCAATTGTAAAGTTTAGTTTTGGCTTTGAAAAAAAAAAGGAAGAAAAGCATGCAAATAAATGCAAAAAAAGAAAACCAATTGCAATTTAGCATGCAACCAGTATAATTACGTAATCACAAACGGGTATATTTTAAAACTCATGCTTTCAATGAAAGTTAAAGGAATATTTAAGGTTTAGTACAAATTAAGCTGAGTTGACAGCTTTTGTGTCATAATGTTAATTACCACAACGGTTGTCAATATGGCCACAAGATGTCAAATTAAAAAACTAAATGTAAAAAAATCTAATAAAATCAGTTTTTGCAAACAACTACGTTAGGGTTACGTTACTTGTTTATAACTATATATATATATATATATATATAAACACTTAACTTGCAAGCTTAGAAGTAAAAGTGATCGATTTCTTTTTGTATGGTAATAACATCATGCTACAAAAGCTGTTAATTTCGCTTAACTTGTATTATTGCTAGTAGTATTGATTTAATGAGAGGTTTTTCACTTTAATCGTAAATCATAAATTCTTTATTATCAAATTTACGTAACGCAGAAATGGCACACAAACACTAAAATGATCTGAATGCAGTTTAAACGCAGTCTGTACATTTAATATGGCCTGAATTGATTGGAGAATTGTGTGGAGAAGATAATAATCAAAAGATAAGGCATTTGCAGTTGAATTGTTTTAATATGTGCTTTTATTTTTCCTCTTTGTTTTATGTTAGTGAGCGGTGGGGTGGAGTTGGGACCCACGCTAGGCTTAAAGAAGTCCAGCTCGCTAGAGAGTTTGCAGACTGCCATGACAGAGGCCAAGAGGAACGAGCTGCTGCCCTTTCACAGGCCCCGCCCACACATGGTTAGAGGGCGTGGCTGCAACGAGAGCTTTCGCGCAGCAATCGACAAATCGTACGACGGCCCGCCAGAGGATGATGATGGTGAGCACCTACAATGCAGCAGCAACACGGTCAATCACAGAGGATTTAAGCTACTTATGATTTTTTTGAAATCAAAAAGTTGTAGTTGTAGTTCAAAAGAACATATTTTGAAACATAAATATATCTACTGCCACTATTGATCAATTTAATAAGTACTTGCTAAATAAAATACATTTCTCTCAAAAAAATATATTACCCTTATGCTTACTAAACTATTGAAGTAGTGTATTGGTAGTGTAAATAGAAAAGAAATCGTAATATGAGCGAGAATATGAAATCGTATTAAGAATTACAAATAAAAGTTGTATATTTTTAGAAATAAAAGTAAGACTTTTTAGGACCTTTGGAGTTGATATGGGTATATTTCACTTTAATCCTCATAGACAACCATAAGTCTGTAGTTGAACATGGTTATACACAGGTGAGTGAAGTCAGTGTGTGGCTGTTAAGGGAGAGTAATTGAGAGTAAAATGTTTGGCTTTGTCCTTGTCATGTGCTTCCTCTTCCCACACACCAGCCTAATTGGCCCTTCCGTGAGACGACAGACTACAGACATGTGGTTAAAAAAGTAGAGAGTGTGAGAGGAGAAGGGTTGTTCATTATGGTCAGTGCGAACAGATACGGCACAGCCGAAGATACCGTCTCCTACACACACACACACACACACACACACATCATCTAAATTTCTTATTCATGGATGTCAAAATAAAACCGGATCTTTTTGTTATAAGGCTTTCTTTGAAATTTCAACCTGAGATGAATTATTCCACTCAGGATGACCTAGTTATGAGTTCATAGCTTCAAAACAAATTCATTAACACGAATTATCAGGTTATTTTCTCATTTGCTCATGGATGTGTGATTACATCTGCTGTTTTCCATGGTGTGAAGATACCACACCTACACTTACGTGAGCACACCCAGATCTTCTGATCAAGAAAACAGCTTATTACTAATTACTGAGGACAGTAATTAGGCACGCAGCGTTCCACTCGTTATTGTCCCTGTTGTGGGATGATTGCCTGCAGAATTTGAACATCACATTCTAACTAGCCACTGTGGGTGTGAGTGATTATAAATATAAACATGCATAGGTTTATTATTCTTTTTGAACATACCCTTGTGGAAAAAGTAATAGCATACTTTTAAAAAGAGTACTTTAAAAAGTATATACTTAAGTGTGAACTCAATGTAATTGACTCCGTGTTAATTGAAATGAAATTAAAATGTTTTAGTTTAAATTTATTTTAAACTTTTTGTTTTTTGATCCTCTTCCGTGGGACTTCTATATACTTCACATCTATAGTTTCATAGTTACTTCTTTTGTCTTAAGAGCCAGTCACACAGCCTATCACGCACGAATCACTCACAAATCACGCAAAGCGTGTGTGTTTGGACGCGCTCCGTCAGTGATTCATGCGTCGGGCGTGCGTCGAATGTCCATGGAATACGCATGAATCACTGACGGAGCGCGTCCAAACACACACGCTTTGCGAACGTTCCACGTACAAGCACTTTCAGAATCCACATTGTCAGTGGAATGAACGTGATACGTGCGCAGTTCATGTGTGATATGAAGGTGGGGCGTCAGTGGACGGACGTGGACGTGTGCACTTTCGAACCAGTTCCGACGCATAAGCACTGACGTCACGCATTCTCAACGCATAAACAATGCACGTCGACTCATGAATAACGCACACTGATGCACAGTAGTGCGTCTAAATTTTTTTGAACCGTTCAAAACTCAAAATCACGCACAAACCGCCTTCGACGCACATCCACTTACAATCACTGACGGTCCACGTTCGTTCCACCGACGAATTACGCATACGAAGCACGCTCCGCGCAGAAACGAAAATCTGTGCATAATTCGTGCGTGATTCATGCGTTTTCACTGTGTGACTGGCCCATTAGAAATCTGGTTAAAGTGTAATGCTGACAATCGTTTGTGGTAATCTGAAATATACTAGAATATAATTTCTATTGAAACATTTCTGTCAAATATTTAAACATGTATATCTAATAAAACATTTGTAATTATGAAGTTGCAATTTAGAATGCAATCTATAGAATGACTAAACACACCAACTTAAGATATATTTACATTTACATTTATTCATTTAGACGTTAGATGTTTTTATCCAAAGCGACTTTCAATTTGAGGAAAACAGAAAGTGATTCATCATGAAGATACAAAAGTACAGAAGAGAGCTTACAATACAAAGTTTCAAACATTACACATACTAGTAGTACAAGCCTGGAGAGTAGAGGAAGGAATTTTTCAGAGTTCAGGTGGTGTGTGCGTGTGTCATGTTAGGTGTTCATGAAAAACGTGAGTTTATAGCAGTCTTTTAAATATTGCCAAGGATACTGCATTCCGGATGAAAGCAGGGAGGTCGCTCCACCAGCAAGGAACGGTGAACGAAAATGTTCTTGCAACAAGTTGTCGCTCGTTGATCGACCGAAGGTTTATAGAATAGATACCACACCTACGTGAGCACACCCAGAGTTAAAATTATAATCAAGTGCTTTACATGTCCTTTAGTATGTTACTTCATTAAAGCATGGCTAAATATTAAAACAGGATTAAATACAGTAATACCTCGGTTTACGAGTTTAATTCGTTTCAAGAGCGAGCTTGTTACTCAAACTTCTCGTACACCAAAACAATTTTTGGACGTCGAACGGTTGTAAATCTTTGCCAGATCTGAAACGGCGTACCTTGTTTTTTCAATTCCACAGTTATCATCTCCTTTTTTGTACCTTGTGTCTTACTCATCTTGGGGCCATTGTCTATGTGCTGCACTGTACCAAAAAATGTGTGCGAAGATGCTGAGTGTTAGTACTTTACCAGAAAATAATGCGCGTGGGCGAGGGAAAAATGTTCTCGCACTTTGATACAATGCTTGTACACCGATTTGACTTTCCATGCTCGTACACCGATTTGCTCGTACACAGTCACCCGTAAACCGAGGTATTACTGTATATACAGTAGTACCTCAAGATACGAAAGGCTCAACTTACGAAAAATCCAAGTTACGAAAGCAAAGACGACAAATTTTACTGATCTACATAAGAAAAGTTTTCAAGATACGAAAGGTTTCTGAAAGGCCGAGATTCGCCCATAACAATTTTGAAACTCTCGCCGCACGCCGCCATCTTAGTTATAGTAGACTCGCCACCATCCTCCTGCTCTCCCATTGGTTCCTGATGCTAGCCAAGCCATGAGATCCTTCTCTCTAATTGGACAGCATCCCTCCCATCATGCATCTTCTATACGTACGTGCTGGCGTGCTTTAGCTCTGGAGACAAAGATGGAGATCATAAAGAAGTACGAAACTGGTATCTGCCGTTTGTCCTCCTCCTCCTCTGCCGCCACTTTCGGAGATAGCCTCACTCGAAAGGTAAGCTTCGACTGTGGTAAGGTTCGTTAGTCACGGAGAAGGAAGGAGGCAGGGTCAGCTTACTGAGACTCGCAAGCTTTTATTTCTTTAGAGTCTTAAATAAATCAAAACACAAAACAAAACGTTTCACTCCCACTGTCCCGCTTCTCTCAGCTGAGTCACGCTTCTCCCTGAGTTTCATGTCACTCGCAATCTCTCTCGTTTTTGGTTTCACTTTTGTTTCGCTCATGAGGCTCGCGTTTCCGACTCGTGTCTCGCCCGGATCTCTCTTTCCGTCTTTCCCTTCCAGGCTGTTTATATCCACGCCCCCCTTGCCACATCAACATTTTACGTTATTTCATTGTTTATAGGTCATTTTAGCTTTATTATGAAATTTAATGGGGTGTTTTTGGAGGGCTTGGAATGGATTAGCCATTTTACATGTAAAATGTGTTCCAAGATACGAAAAACTCATTATACGAAGGCCGCCTCGGAACGGATTAATTTCGTATCTCGAGGTACCACTGTACTTTTAATTTTACGTTATTATATAGTTTACTCAAGTGTTATCTATTTGCGCTTAAGTGGCACTTTATTTCAGTAATATAATATTATCTGTAATTACTTTGTAAGTACTGTTCAAGATTTGAAGTACACGACAAGTGAAAATTCAGTAATGCAGTTAAGCGCACTTCTTTTTCTTTTTAGGCTATGTCACACTTCTGTAGTTTCTAATAATTTTTTCCATCCTTTTCAATTTTCTGAATAATAATCTATGCTGGATTGTTTGTCCTTGTGCCCTTGCATGAGAATGTTGGATCTGGTTTAAACAGCTTAGATTAGAATCTTTATTGTGATGGAGTTTCTTTATGTGACATTCACACAGTCACCATTGAACGACATGAACCATCAGCTTATTACAGGGATAAATCCCCCTGGAGCAACCTGGGGTTAAGTGCCCTGCTCAAGGGCACAATGGTAATATTCTCAGCCTCAGACAGCACCTCTATCGACAGCCCATGATACTCTGATGTATATTGCGTATAAAGTAGCAAGAATTGACTGTAAGTTGCCGGTTTGATTGGCTGCTGCACAACTTCAGGAGTCAGGGTGCAAGTTTTGATCGTTCTAGCAAGATTCAGTAATACTGCAAAAAAAGAATGCCTTTGAGAAAGAACTAATCACTAGATATGCCAAGGTTTGCAAGGTTTATGGGATCAGGTAGATTTTATTATTAAGTAGATATTAAACCAGATATTCAGTGGCAGATCTAAACATTCAAATTTTGCTTTATATAGTTTTTACCAATTATCAGACCTAGGTGATTTTAGCTATTCAAGGAGAGGTTAAGTAAGGGAATATTTAACCATTAACCATTCTGGTTCCAATTTCTCTTAATTCCAGTTCTTGAATGCTTTATTCAACAATTCTACGCTCTTTTAAGGAAGAAATAAATGTAGTTCAGTGCCAAATTATGAGATCTTTTCAGTAATACATTTAAGACCATTCTTGCTAAAGAACGTTTTGGCATTTGTCTGCTGATGTTGGAACACAACAGTCTTAAAAAAATGAATGGATGATCAAATTAGCCTAACCTTATATAAGTAAAATATGTTCAAACCAGAAACCAGTTGTGAGCCTTGAGTCGAAACAACTACAAAAAAACAAAACAAGAGGAGGCAGTCTACTAAGATGCCTTCACACTTGGAGAAGAAACCATATAAATATCAAAGGCCATATGTCAGTGGAGGTGATAAACAGAGAGGCATTTAAAGAAGGGATTTTTTTCCCTTTGAAATGATTTCCTTTATTTCACAGCAGTGTCATTATAGCTTTATTATGTAAGGCTTTCAGAGCATAGGTACTGCTCTCTAAGTCCTCAAGCCCTGCTCTTAAAGTGTTTTCATATTGAGACGTGAGTATGATGGGAAATATCTCCCCTTTTTTCTTTATCCTTTCTCACCGTTTCCCCCCCCCCCCAGCGTTCAGCATTGTATTCAGCAGATTGATATTTACAATAAGCCTTTGCGCTGGTCCGAACAAAAGAGTTTGCTGATGCATATTAGAGAAGTGGGAGCTGGAGCAGGCCTTTGAGGTTCCTCTGTGTCTCTGAATAATAGGGCGGCTGTACAGTCATTACCGAGCCGCCTGCTTCAATGCT
The DNA here is from genome assembly GCA_037043235.1 of Rhodeus uyekii. NCBI lineage: Eukaryota > Metazoa > Chordata > Actinopteri > Cypriniformes > Acheilognathidae > Rhodeus > Rhodeus uyekii. Next base: position 2,668,720 of record JAWRVZ010000053.1, on the reverse strand, counting down.
AGTTTAAACAGCGGATCGGTGTTTGTTTGTCTGGAAATCAGGCCATGGGGAAACGGATGCTGCTGTTGGCCTTGGACTAAGCCTCGGAAGAACCGACTTGTCCTCGAACCCGGTTTGTGTAGGCGAGGCACAGAGAGAGTTTTGAATGCTTTTCGTTTTGTTTTATTTGGTTTATCTCTGAATTTCAATATTGAACTGGTTCAGAGTCATATTGAGTGCAATATATTGTGTATCACCAAGTATGTGGAGTTTATTTTTCATGACTTTCCTGTTCCTGTTCAGATCAGCGCCGCGTAAAAGTTACAGGGGCGATCCAAACCTGCTGAAATGTGTGCCTTATTTAAGTGCACAGTAGTTAAGAAAGGGAATCTTAGGGAAAGGGAATCATTTCTGGTTCTGATTTACTATTTTGGTTTCTTAACTGTTTCATTTACAGGTTATTTTACGAAATATTTGGAAAAAGGAAATGCAATGAGATTATTTCAGTAATAAATTGAAGACTATTCTTGTAAGATTTGTTAGGGTCAGTTGTTTCAGTCTATATTTTTATAAGTGTCTATATATTTCTATATAGTGTGTGTGTGTGTGTGTGTGTGTGTGTGTGTGTATATATATATATATATATATATATATATTAATAACTACATATTAAATCACTGTAACATCCCCCATTTGTCAAAAACAATATTCAATGACTCCAAACTGTAATGTATCTCTGGTAATTATGTTGTAGTAGAAATAAATAAACCCAAAATTTTATGTAATTTTAATATTTATCTTTTTTACTTTCTTAAAAAAAAACATTTTCATTATTTTAATTTGACTCATACATTTATTCATTTAATTTAACTTTTATTATATTTTGACTTATTGGTTCCCCTGGAAATTTGCTGAGGCCCCCTGGTTGAGAACCACTGTATTAAATAATACAAAAACAAACAAATGGTTGTAACATATTTCTTTAAAAATACTGCTTGTATGTTGCATATTGTATACGGCTTTGAATATTTAATTAAAATGCCTGGTTCAGATTACATGTTTTCTACCCGATTTTGGCACGGTTCGTTTGCCGTAGAGGTTGTGGTGGGAGTTGGAATGCAAGAATTTAATTTATATGATTCTATATTGTGTCATTCTATCAACGTCTGTGACACTTGTCACGACAGAAAAACTAGCATGTTTCAATATTCTTCATCCTTCACGATGGATTTGGTCACATCTATGAAGTTGACCAGTACGAGTACAAAGCTCTTCCATACACAGCTTTCAAAAATGGCAAAACATGAAAGAGATGGTGATATTCAGTGACGTCACACTCTTATAGGGATGCCCACCTGATGGACAAAACAAGGATTTACTCCGTTGTCCACCAGTCATTTTTCAGCAGGTTTGTAATAAGTACTACTGTTGTAAGACCAAATTCAATATTCACCTTATGATGCATGCTTTGTACAGGCAAGTAGATGAACACAGAATATAAATGCAACACAAGGTTTCTCGTTAAGTGTTTTTTTTTTCTTCTTAGAAAACCATTATAAAGAAAAGAGTTTCTGGTCGTCAATAAAAAAGGAAATGGAATATTAACATTGTTGCTGTTTAATTGGCGAATCCGTCATGGCAGTCAAAATGAATTATAGATGAAGGTTTTAATCATAGGTTAGAATTGTAATCCCTGATTTGATCGTCTGTGTTTAAAATTAAGTTATGCAACACAACTCGATTTAAAATAAAGCATTTTAGAACATCCCACTCTTTTTAGTGATTGAAGTAATGCTGCAAATGCTGTCTATGAACCACAAATGCCCAAAACTTGCATCTTGTTCACATATTTTTGTTTTTGAGATGCAAAATTGACAGGTTTATGCTACTGGCCTATCCTCCGGGGCTCTGAAACAGTCATGTGACTGAAAACTATGAATCCTTGAGGCACTACTACAACAGAGCGAAAAAAAAAAGTATAATTTCTGGTGATACCAGAGCATCTAGTGAGCATTGAGCTAACATCCTGCTTTAGTAATTTGTTTACGCTTGTTTCCGGAAGTCGGTTGCTAGTCTCGCATTCTCTGACATCACGACATCAATGAGTAGTCTGACGTGTTGGTAATTTTTTCACAAATTGGACTTAAATGGTTGTGTTGTGTGTTAAGATTCACTAACAAGTCTGGCATTCAAATATCGGACTACACTGATTATTATTGAAACATTTGTATTAATGGTTGAATGTCAACCAGGTTGGCAGATTAAAATATTCCTGTAGAGCATTGGTGTTTGCAACGCCAAGGTCATGGGTTTGATCCCAGGGAAAGCAAGAACTGATTCAATGTGTTCCTTGAATGCAATGTAAGTTGCTTTGGATAAAAGCGTCTGCCAAATGCATGCATGTAAAATGTTTCCGTTCATTTTCACAATTCTCAATTGTGTGTGAGTGTAAATATCGGTCACCCTGCTCTCTACGCATCGGTGTCGGCCATTGAAAATAATATTAGTCGCCCAACGAGCTTTCGGTTTACAGCTCTGTTCTCATTTGTCTATTCACGGTCTAATTGTCTTTTCCCATGTCATATTTTGGCCTGTAAGATACAACTAGCCGTCAATAAATCACAGCATACAAGGCAATCGGTATCTTCCCCTGAGCTACAAGTTGAGGGTTAGTAAGATGGCCGCTGCGAGGCTTATGAAAGACTGATGCTTTTTTGCACGTCTCCTCATCTCTCTTTTAACACGCTCTCTGAGGCAGCCTGGTAAACGTACATCTGCTTCCAGCACAGCCGCCACCACCATCTGACAAACCTCAGAGCGCAGACACATAATGCAGCCGCGATTGATCGCCACACACACATACAGTGCCCCACAGTGGATAGCCAGTAACAGATGGTTATGTCAGCAGGTTCCTCAGTTACCCAAGCCTTTTTTTCACATTTTCCAGTGCTTATTTTTCTCTTCCTCTTGCTCCACCTCTTTCTATCCAGTTATCCTGCATCCCTCCTTTCTTTTCCCTCCAGATTATGATAATTTATGATGCTCCAGGGGAGATTAGCTGGAAAATATCTAGCGAAAAATCTTTTATATTTCCACGACTCCAACTGAGATATAGGCCACACTAGTCCTAGGCAGTTTAAAGGTAAATACTGTGTGAAAATTTCTCATCCAGTAGCTTATACCATGGTAGATATAATTGTGCAGTTTGTTATATAAACACAAGAAGAAATGTTTAATGAATATGTATGTTTTGGTTATGCTGCCCAATTGTAGAGCGTTATAGGTTCATATTTTATGTCGTTGTATTGAAACAGATGAGGGGTCCGACCAGAGCTCTGGACGCGACACTCCAGCCAGTGGCTCCTCAAGACAAGGAGTGGGAGACAATGAGGAGAACAAGAAAGACAAAAAGAAAAAGGCCAAAGGCAAAAAGAAAGACAAGTTGAAAAGCAAAGGCAAGGAGAAAGAGAAGAAGAAATCAGAGGAGGTCGGTGATGAGTTTGATAAGAAGACCAAGAAGAAAGGATTTGGGTTGCTGAGGTAAGAACTCTGTTCTTTTTGTTTGTATTTCATTTTGTTTGTCCTTCTCCTCTTCTGTCTTTGTTGTTTTGTGTCTCTTAAAGGAGTAGCCCCCCCCCCCCCATGAGATTCAGAATGCAGACTGAATCTCTCAAGCTTCAAAAAGACACAAAAGCACCATAAAAATATTATGAGACTTGTGTACTATATTCAAAGTTTTCATCTTATGAGGTCATTCCATAGTTTCTTTTGACAAATAGACCAAGTTTTTATTCACTGATTATCTTCCCAGTGAACCTGTTCATTTTTGCAAATGAATTATTGAGTCACTGGGCCTCGTTTATCAATCTAATGCAGAAACGAGTGCAGAAATCATCTTATGACTGGATCCATGAGGTATTCGTACGCCGCCAATCACATCGTACAAATGATTGTATGTTGATAAATTTGCCGGCTGAAAAACAATCATCATTTAAATATCCCCCCCCTAAAAATTCATGGTTTAGAAGCCTTGCCCCTAAGATTTATGACATGGAGAAATGTAACCCGGCCAAGAAGAGGAAGTATAAAGAGAAATTCTTCTTACTCCAAAAACACCTGTTATCCTCGTAATTGCAAATAATTACACTCATTTATATGTATATTGAATGCGGGTAAATAAAACAAAATATTTTCAAAATTCACTCATTCTTCAATAGTGCTTCACTCGTGTTCCAATATCCACCTAAAAAAGCATCATCCACATGTGCCAATGTGTTTGGTTGGGCACTGAGCATGCTGATTTTACTGCGGACCGTTTAAATTGAGACCTATAAGTTTTATGTTTGGTTGACTACATTTTAGTTTGATGATGAAATGTCAAGTTAGCAACACTAGAACTGATATGTTGTGTCAGCCTGCGTGATCAGCTGGATTTAATACAATAAAGATTTCTGTTGTATTTTCATTTCATAAATGAATCCTAGTGAGTTGAACTTGAGGAGCCAGTTTGGTGAACAAACCATTTAGACAGGTTTAAAGAAACGTATCAACTGATTAATTTAAGTGATCTGACTCAATTGTTTGTTGAAGAATCTGATGTCGCTGCTTCACTTAGAGCCAGGACGAGTGTCTGGTAAATAATGACTTTTAAAATTTAAATGAGTTTTTTGGTCTTTTTTTAATCTTTAAAACTCTAGTCATTCACTCTAATGTCATCGAAAAGAGAGACCAGCACCAATTAGTACACATTTTTTTGTGTTCTGCAGATAAAATAAAGTCATAGAGGTTTGGAGCAACATGGAGATGAGTAAATTATTGCACATGATTTTCATTTTCATATTACAACTATTATTTTCAGCTCAAGGGTGATTTGATTAAAAGATTCTCTCACACATGTAAAGAACAGTATGGATATTAATTAGATGCATGTGCTACACTGTGGCAGTGGGTCGCTGGTTAGTCACGTGTCATGTGACGGAATGTTGGCCTGAGCTGCTGTTAGGACGTTCTGCTGGCTCACGCTCGCGGTTGAAAGTGTTTCAGCCTGCTCGCGTGTGTGTAACTGACTTTGACCGCTGGTAAACAGAGCAGTCAGCTCCAGCTCCATATGGCATACCATCTCTGCGTCACCAAAGCTCAATCTCCCCTGTCTTCACACTGTGCCAGTGCCAGGCCTAATTTGCATCACCGTGGGCACCTGTGCCAACCCCTGCCCATCTGCCCGTCGATCGGCTGGCCAGCCGGCACTGGCTTCAGCACCAGCAAAACCAGGCGGCTCCATCACAGTGGAGGACGAACCGCATGAGCAATTCTACAAATCAGAGCATGGACGCCCCGGCAGGCTCCACCTAACGGGCAATTAGCCCTATAATTGTTTTAATTTGGATGACTGCCGGGAAATCTGAAAAGCACACCATGCTGTTATAGCAACACGCAGAATATTCCAACAGAGAGAGAGAAATAGAAACAGTGGAGAGAGGGAAAACAGCCGGAGAACTTGATTCAGATGGTGTCTTTCTCAAGGTGAGCCGTCTCAACTTGTCAGGAAGTGCAGGCTACAGCACGGCTCTCGCTACCGTTAATCCGACAAAGTCTGACTCGGCCTGATCCCACAGTTTTTCCTCTTCCGTGTGTCTGCCGAGAGTCTGCCAGAGCACCCACTGTGGCCAGCTCTCATCCCGCACCCATGCAATCATTCTAATGCGCACCGTTGTTCTGAAGAGATAAGCGTTTATGTGTTGGCTTGTCAGTGGTTGATGGGGTGAGGGATGTAAAGGTTATTGAAAACCAGCGTAATTTTATTTATTTATATTTGGATGGCAGCGAGGATTAGAGATGTGGGTTCCAGAGGCGTGTGGTGGCGCCACGTGATACAGAATCTGACACAGCCTTTGCTTAAAGCTGACGTAATCCAGAATTTTCCACGGCCAAATATCCACGGATTAAATGGATTGAAAATGTGTTGATAGAAAAATGGAATTCTCCATACGTTTATGTACACTCTTGCACAGTGCTGTCTGAAGTAACTGATGATTCTTTGCTCAATCTGATTCTTTACTCCCAAATTTCATTTCATTGGGACAGTGTGTGACTGGATCTTTTTAATTTTTAAACCATAATCTCTGGCTTCCAGCAATGGCCGTAAGTACATTCACAAGAGTAGATTTTTAGTGGAAGGGTGACCTCTGACCCTATAAATAACATGGGCATAATGTAAACTTAGGCAAGACTAGATGCTTCTCGCGAAAACCACGCAACTCTCTCAGAATGTGCCCATGGTCGTTGTCGGAAGCCAGTTTCCATGTTCCGTGTTTTGGAATATGGATATACATATTTTTATAACAAAAACTCACTGTACAATGCCATTACAAAACTAGGGAGAGCCAAAATAGTATTTCATATAAGAAATCCGTATACATTTAGTATGGCTTACATTTACATTTTAATTTATTTGTTTAGCAGACGCTTTTATCAAAACTTAAAACTGAGGAATACAGAAAATGATTTGTCATAAAAAGGCAAAAAGTGTACAAAAAGTGCTCGCAATACAAAGTTTCAGACTTTGCTTGGAGTAGTACATGCCTGGAGAATGGAGGGACTAAAGGAAAGTGAAAGCATAGAATACATTTTTTTATGTTATGTTAGGTGCTCAGTTGAGTTTCCAGCTGTCTTTTGAATATTGACAGTGATTCAGTATTCCGGATGAAGACAGGGAGAACAGCTAAGAACAGTGAACAATAATGATCTAGAAAGTGATTTTGAGCATCTCTGTGATGGTACCATGAGTCGTCGCTCATTAACCGATCGTAGGATTCTGGTAGGTGTGCAGATTTGTAGTAGCGAGTGGAAGTAAGAGGGTGCCGAGCCTGTGGTAGATCTGTTACAAAGTGTCAGTGCATTGAGTTTGATGCAACAAGTGGTAGCCAGTGCAGAGAGAGAGAGAAGAGGGGGGGGGGGGGGGGCTTCAGGGTGAATTAGTTTTTGGGTGAACTATTCCTTCTAGATCTGCTCTTAATGAATATCAAGTGTTGACGCAACAAACTTTAACACATTTTTTTAATTTCATTTCTATTCCTCTCTTATTTGTCCTCATATTTTTTATATTCAAGCAGAGACTATCTCTAGCCTTAAATAGATTGATGGACAATTGCGGACTGCTCTTTTCAATTAGCTTTATGTGTATTTGTGCCGGCTGACCTCAAAGGTTAAGAGCAGGTGAAGTACAGACTAGCCAAGACATCCCTTGAGGACCATAACCTCTAGCCCCACCAACTGTAAATCAAAGAGCGTTTCCAAGTACTTGAACTGTCTCTCGATGAAGAAACAGCCTTGTTTAAAGAGATGGGTAATTCACAAAATTTACAAAATATTGTTGTCATCATTATTTGCTCATCCTTATGTTGTTATTGACATGTATGCTGTTAATTTACATTTTTGAAAAAGAGTAATTAATTACTACAGTTGTCATTTTTGGGTGAATTTATTCCTTTAATTCAGGAGATGCTGTGGGAGGTATTTCGGTCTGTGTTTACCAGATTTGTACAATTGAATGTCAGCCATCTTATTGTCTAGTGTGCCAGTGAGTCTATAGACACAGTTTGGATTCTCTAATACTAAATATGAATTTAATTTAAAATAATTTATTTTTTGAGGTCAGAAACCCTATAGACACTGTCACTGTGTTTTCCATCTCTGTGTTATATGTGCCTGTTAAATCTTTCACTGGCCAGTATGGATGGTATTTTGTTCTCTTCCTGGCTCTGATACAGTGTTATTGGCCACTACTTAGTGCCCAGTGGGAGTCACTGGCTAGTGTCCATTCTGCTGATAGTGGCCATGTTGATCTGGTGGTAGCTGTGTCTGTGGGTCAGAGCAGTGCTGCAAATCTGGGACATTAAGCCAGAACAGTGCCCTGCCGCTCAGCGATAAACGTATGACAAAAGAGGAAAATCAACCTTTCATGCCACACTGTCTCTCAGTCCTTTGTATCCAAAGACCCATGATGAAGTAGAGTTCATCAAGAATAGTCTTTCCAAAAACTCTGGTATATACTAATATATAGAAAGTGCCGTTCACGCAAATAAGAAACACCATCATGTAGCATATCTGACACTAAAATAATGCAATGAACAAATTGTATAAAGTACATAACTGATAAATAAATCTTACAAGAAATGTTACATTTTAAAAATTTCAAAATGTAAAATTTCATGTGGATTGAGGAAATTCCAGTTTATTTTTTACCTAAATTGAAAGGTGTTTAATAGTTTACCTATTGTTACTCACAAGACCTATAAATTAACCAATATTTCACTATAAAATTAACTTTAATAAAATTAAAATATAAACTTTTCTGTTAGCTTTCAAATATATACAGTAAAAATATTAGAAATTAACAGGTTTTTACCTGTGTTTTTACAGTGTATGTATAGTATTATAGCATTTGCATGGTTGTTTAAGCTAACACTGTAGCTTGGTGAGCTCTACTGATATGAATTATTTTTTTTAATGCTGAAAAGTATCAAAAAGTAAGTCAAATAAATGATTTTACCCAGTGTTTGTGTGTGCTATTTATGTTTATGCTTACTGGAGTATTACAATTTTAGCTTAGCAACATGCTAATAGTTTTAGCAACATGCTATCCATTTGCGTTCCCTTTTGTGTTTACCACAATTTTTATGTGTGTACAGCACATTTAGTGTTAGTGTTTATGTATGTATTTGTGAATTTTACTGATAAATTACTGGAATAGTGTGCTTGTGTGACAAACTGATTATTTAGCTACAGGATAACTGTATAGCTTGTGTAGGTCTGTATGTGACAAAGATGGAGTAGCTCTATGGGAGGGTAAGGTATAGCCCCAGGTGGAGGATGGGACCCATTAGGATGTTTTACATCTTGCAGACAGATGGAGGCCCATGTGGACTGCCAAATGCCCTCATTCTGCTGCTGTGATACACACACACAAACACATTACACTGACTAACACACACAATCCTGTAAGATTATGGTTGCAAATCTAAGTGCGCACATTGTGCTTACAGTGCAGTGCGCCTTATCTTTATTTTATTTTGCGGTAATCTGTATTAACCTTTCCTGAAGTCAGATCTGAGCCATTTCTTTTCAGACACTTTAAATGTCTCTCTGTGAAAATAGCGTTAAACACTTCCAGACTTTACTTTATCTCATCATCCCTTCTACTTTTTATCCTAAATGAAATATTACATAATTAACCTTAATGTAAGCAATTCAGCAAAATTGCAGTTCCTCGAACCCTCGCGGCTCACATGTAAAACTGTGACCGAGCATATGACTGTCTCCCATTAGAGGCGAGGGAGGAATGCAGCTTGCGAGCTTTACCTTTTAAGGCAAGAGATTAATAGGGTGTTTTTTTAAACAGCCATGTTTGATAAACAGTTTTGAAGGCAGCACTGTACCATGTTTTGGGGGGGTTAGCGGGTCTCCAAGTCTGTCTAAACCAGCTAAAACCATCAAACCACCTTTACGATTTTTTTCAACTAGGTAGCTACTTAATGTTGTGTGAACTGTAAACTATGAGATGCTGATGGAGTGGAGAGGTGGAATGAAAGAGAAAGTTCCTGTGTGTAATGATAGTGCTTCTCTCTCAGCGGATGTTTATGTAGAGGAGAGAGAGTGAGAACAAGTGTTCCCTACTCATGCTACCGCCATTAACAGAGACTGCAACAGGCCTGCTCCCTCTGTTCTGTCACCAGCTGTCCTCTTCTCTTCTGCCTCTCTCCTTTCATTTTTCCTCACATTTTTCTCTTGGCCTTTTTTGCCTTCCAGCAAATTCCACCACAGCTGCTGTGATAGTGAATCTTTTCTTTATGAAGAATTTTTGGTAACACCATTAATAAGACTTAAAATATTATTGAAACAAAAGAATGTTTCATAAGAGTTGTTATTAATTTATGGGCCATTGGGAGACTCAATCAATCTCTTCAACTGATTCATTAAAACCCATTGGTTCATAGTAGTTTTTCGCTTGCAGGGGGGAAATTGAGAGTGATTTGTTGACCGTCTGGGGTTTTGTCATCATGCCCTGATATTTAGCCTTATTTCTGTTGTAAAATGTTTGTAGCTAAAGTCTGATTACACTGTATTTAGCACAAACTATGCTACTACAATATGTGAGCATGAATGTAAAAGTTTGTAGTTTTGAGAAAAACTGCCATCTACTTTATGGTGATGTTCACATATATTCTTGTTCTTGCATTCAAAAAGAGATATATGCAAAAAGTCTTGACTTTAATTAATTTGAATGTATTTTCAAAGTTCAATGCACCATGTAGTCCATATTTACATTGACCAAGAAAAACACAGTAAACACTTTTAAATGGATCACTAAAATCTAGTTGCTCAGTTTGGTTCTGTACATTGTAAATCCAGTTATCACCTGTTAATTTGGTTGTAGAGTGTGGTTGTCACTCCTGTAAATTAGTAAACTGTGTTTGTTCAGAACAGGATTGAACACCAGAAGATGAAATGATTTTAAAAGAAATTATCTGTAGTGTATATGCCTATGCATGTTAAAATAGTACAGGAAGAACATTTCAGTGATATATATTGATTACATTTATTTTTGTTTTTTCTTTATTTATTGTTTGTTTGTTTGTAACATTTGTGAGCATTTTAGTCTCAGTCTGGATCACCGTTGAGTCATAGTCATGTTTTACTTTTGTCTTTCAAACCATTCCACCAGGATGATTCTCAGTGAGGTTGACAGGTACATGCTGGCGGCTTCCTCAACTCCTCAGTTCTGTTGTCAAATTCATATTTATCTCGACTGAGATTGATTTATTGTGTGTATCTGCATGTTTGTACATCTGTGATTATTTACATGTGAATCTGCTTGAATGCATGTGCTTGACCGTGTGTGTGCGAGAGAGCACACTGGTGTGTGACCTTTAGTGAGTGTGCTAATAGCCTCTAAAAGCTTCTGAAACAAGTGTCAGAGTCACAGATGGTACAACTTACCTCATCCCTCCCTCACAGACATGCTGACGGAGTGACATCCCCCCCCTCCCTCATCCCTCGTCTCTCTCTCAATTAACACATTTCCTAATGTCTTTCCAGCTGAATGTTTGTATGTTAGATCAAGTCAACAACCAAGTCACCAAAAACCTAGTTAGTTTTTGGGAAGGAGGTGCACAGGGAAAGATCTCTAAAGAGACACATGACTAACTATTCAGATGCTAACAATTCATTTATTAATGTCATTGCAATACATTGATACCTTGAGATACGAGCATAATCCGTTCCAGGACGTATCATATCTCAAATCATTTTTTCCCCATAAGAAATAACAGGGGAAAATTAATCCGTTCCGGCCCTCTAAAAAAACCTCACTTATTAGTGCTAATAACACTGGAAAAAAACATGTTTTTAATTGCAATAGAGACACACACAAAAAGTTCTTACCTTCGAGACAGACGATACAGTAGCGGCTGAGACGGCTTGAGCTGCTCCGAGAGCTCGACTACCAAGTGTCGTCGTCTGTAAGCGTGCTCGTATCTCAAATATTTACTCTTGTTACAAAGCAAACATTTGCTCGAAGGCTTGCTCGTATCTCGTAATACTCGTATGTCGGGATGCTCATATCTCAAGGTATAACTGTGTGTATAACAAAATTTAAAAACTGATGGAATACATTTAAATAAGTAAAAATTTTCCAAACAAAAACATTTGTCAGGTTTTAGGTGAAGACGATGAGTATTGTGACACGTTAGTTGATGTTCATAGTTAATGTGGTTACACCTGCTTTCAGATGACGCGTTTACAGTATATAGATTTTTTTTATTAATACAGTGACATTTTTAAGCATCACTTATGTATCTGAATATCTTCTGGGACCACTTCAAATGTGAGAGACTTTGCCGGACTTGGTAATCAGATGTATAGTGTCTAGAGTTTGGCCTCCCTACTAGGAGTATAGAACCATGCTCATTTCAGTCATCAATGGCAGCAGCTGCCGGCGCCCACCTCACCTTTACGAGCACTGTGATGTGGAGATAGGTTTATTTCTGTGAAAGGGTATGGTCGTCTCAGTCTTCAGTTCACCATGGTAACGGTATCACCGGGAGGTTCATGCGTGCAGTTCGAGTGGAGGAATACAGTAGCTAACAGGCCGCCGCTGTTCTCTCCTCCATCTACATATGAATCACTAAAAGGCCTTTTTAATGGAAGTTCAATCATCTCCCCTTTGATTCCCAAGATGCAATGTCCTGATTAAGATGATTGGATGAATGGAAAATGGCATGAATATGTGATTGGGTCTGTGTGTCCCACTCCTGAATGGGTCTTTTCTTTTTCTTTCTTTTTTCCTGTCTATAGCACCTCTGTGCTAAGCCTCTTGTTCCGACTTATCCTTTTTTTTTCAATACAGGCCTGTTTCTGCCTTTGATTACATTAAAGAGTGAAGATGTGGCAGGCTTACTTAAACCAGTCTCTGAAAGGTAACAATCAGCAGAAGAATATGGCAGATTGTTGAGCGGAAATGAATGGGAAGAGCTAATAGAAGCTGCAAGAACGGTGCTTTTATTCTTTCGGGAAATCGTTTAATAATCATATGCAGCATGTGCCAAGAGGTGAATAGAATATACCGTGTGTCTTATGTTTACAGGCAGCTGACGAGATTCTGTAGTTCTGAAAATTCCTTCCCATGTTTTCATCTCTTTTTTTTTCATGTCATCACTCACTGTAATCACAGGCTAATTTGCACCTTTCCGAGAGAAATTCTCTGAAGTCCATCCTCTCAACAACTCATCATATTCCTCATTTTAAACAGGAAGTTGAAATCTCTTTGAGGTTGAATATTCCCACAATGCTCCTCAAGTCATCAGAAACATGTCGAGCACCTGTCATTTCCAGTTATGTTATGTTTATATGAGGTCAGTTGTCTTTGCTGTCTAGCTCAGAGAGTCTGTACTTGCAGCCTGGATGGTGCCTGTCTAACCCAGACTCGTCTAGCACACAGACGTCTGAAGTATTTCCATTAGTGTACTGTATAAACAAAGAGTGTTTACTCTACTGAGCCTCACAATATCCTGATGGCCAGGATACAGAGGGTTAAATCCATACAGAACAAGTACCTGAGCTCCAAATGGAACTCATTTTCCATTATTAAAGTGGCTAATCACTGAAAACTGTGTATTTTATTTCAGATCTAGCATTAATCTGTTTTTATTAAACAAATCCTAATTTATCATGTACAAAGGATAGGCAGGCAGACGCTTTATGGTCACAGATGGTTTTGCATCTGCAGAGGTCAATAGTTCTATAGGGACTGATGATTAGTTGGTCTCGATTGTAAATTTATTAAGTTTAGCTGTGACATTGTAACTATTCAACAAGCCGTAATGAAAGAACCATTAGATCTGTGGAGGTCAGGTTCCTCGTACGGTTATGCCTAATAGGGTTCTTAAATCAAAAAGTTTGAGAGCAAGAAGGTCTTGTGAAACGATCAGAATCTATTAGCCTAATTTAATTTCATCGTCTTGTTGTGCTTCATTTCTGTAATGCACTTTTTTGGTGATTTATGAAGCAGATCACCATTTAGACAATATAGAGGGGGTTTTAAATATTTCACGAATCCCAAATGTAGCAAACCCACTTTTAGTGTGTATCGTTGCCTTTTTTGGGCTGTATTTCCAGTCTCTGTGGACTCTCGGGCTTTCTTTGCTCAGTTTAATGGCTATGGAAAGTGGGGTGATTATAGCTGAGGATGACGGTGTAATTTGTGCCATTATGGTGCTCTGTGGATACTACTAATGATGTACAGCGCGAGTGCTAATGAACATGGTAGATTAGTGTTGCTCCGCTTGTATGATTAGACCTCACGGGTTTTACCTCCACCTGCAGTCCGGATTCAGGTTATGACTTTTACCAAATTCAGAGTCCATGGAGGGCCTCTGGAACATTATGAGGCATTATAGTTAATCTAAAGTAGTTTCATCATCACTATCTTTGTTGTTGTTGTTGATTTTTCTACTAGTAAAGATTAAAGTCTCAGCCAGAGTCCAGATGAATTAAAGATGGCAATCTCAATTTGGACAGTTTACAGAAATAATTACTTCAGTCGATATACTAAGCCAGTCATTGGCAACACTGTTTTTGATGGTTCACTTAAGCAACTTTGCATGTCAACTTATTATACTAACACAAACCCTAACATAAGAGTCTACTAATTCTCTAATGAGTGTTAGTTGACATGTAGATGAAAATTGCTTGATAATTTGTAGAATGTGGACCATTGAAATAAAGTGTAACCCAATAAATTAAGGGTAAATACAATTATTCACAGGAAATTGAAGCAATCATATTAATGTTTATAGATAGGGTGCATTGACACAGTTAAGCTGATCATTATTTTTATGATATTCAATAACTTTCCAATATTACAATTCTATTTTTTTTCTAAATAAATCAATCAATAAATTAAAAATAAATCTCTAAAAGCTACAATGATGTATTCAAAAAAAAATCTATTTAAAAAGGGAATTTAGGTATTGCACCATTGCAATGTACAGTATGAAAAATGTTTCTTTGCAGGGTTTTTTTTTTTTTTTTTTTTTGCTAAAGATTACTTTTAACAGTGTTATTAAAGTATTATCTTTAAGTTAATGTTAATTGACATTATGGGAAAATTATGAGAAATGTACAATGCATGATTAAATATCCTATATAGGGTAAAACTTTGCCAAAGATATTATAATCAGCTAATAACTAATATGATATGTTGTCATCCATACTTATAGACTGCCACAATTTTGTCCAAGCTTGTTCCAGACCTTTGTGTCCATCCATCCAGGACATTTTTTAAGTCATTAGTAATGCACAACAGACTTGAAGAAATAAGAACAAATTTGTTTAACTTAGTCTTGTCTGTTTTAGAAGTACACTGAAAAACTTAGTTTGAAAAGAGCAAGTCTGCTAGTCACTGGAGAAAGTATCTTCACTCTCAAATGAAGAACACTGGGAGAAGTTCTACCGAAGTTCTGAGGATTTGTGGTGACCAGAAGCCAGAGATCTTAGCAGGGGGGAGGCGTTCTGCTCACCAGGCTGTTCCATTGTTCACCCAGCCCTGCTTCCTTCTGCTTCCTGCCGCACCCCGTACGGATCCAGGCAGTGTTTCCACCACCTCCCTTCTGTCCTCCCTCTGTCTCTCTTCCATACCATGAGCAGATTGTCTCCGATCAACTCTGCAGTTCAAGTCTGATGGCCAGAGCTGAACAGCAGTGCCTTGTTAATGCGCACTAACATTGCCAGCCTCTGAAATCCATTTTAATGTGCAGTTGTCCTCCACGTCGTTCAGGAGAGACATCATAGAGTGTCTGTACATAATTAACAGGATTCTTGGTTGACGAGGTGCGATGAAGCGATGTTGACGTGGTGAAAGCCGATAATGTATTCATGCGATATGGCTGGTGCTATTGCGGTGGGAGGTTTGGCGTCAGAAGGACACGTAGTCATGGCGAAGACAGCTGGTGCAGATGTATCGGGGATGTCACCACATGACCACTTTCACGCCTCAGGGAAACAAACCAGCCTTTGGGGTTTTGGCCAACGATACTGTAATTCAACCCTTCAGTAGCCTCAGACCACAGGTCGTCTATAAGCTCTTGTTAGAGTTAGAGGGTCATATATGCATGTCCTTAGATTAATACCTCTGTAATCTATAGTGCTCAAGCACCTGTCAGAAGACAGAACAGGCCTGAGATCCATTAGAGGTTAGACAAAGCCAAAAATGGTAGAGTCTACTAAAAGGTGAATGGATGAAAGGGGCAGTTATGTTCCATTGGAGGAAAAGGCACCCGACGCAATTACACCCTGAATGGCTGTCATCAGGCAAAGAGGTATTGATTGGCTTCCTCCACCATTACTCAACCCAGATGCTCAAAGCAAATCTCACCCTAGATCTCTTTCTCAAAAAAGGTTAAGCACTTCCTTTGCAAAGGAAGATGGAAATAAATAATTACTGGGAGGAGCGATTGAAAGAAAGGGAACAAGAAAGGTGGTCAGCATATAGACCTTCAACTTCCATGTGTTTCTAATCACGTCAAGAGAGGTGTTCCCTGCGATCAATCTTCAGGAAGAGTGGTCTCTCACACTTCCTCCTGTTGTAGTGGAGAGTTGTGGATCAGATCGGGCTTTGAAGGGTTCTTTGCTCCATGTCTGTGTTATTTAAGACTGACGGCCTCTGCCTTTGATCTGACCAGATGCTCTTACTTGTCCTGTCTCAGATCAACACAGGAAATTAACTATTAATAATTCTGTTTCATCCCCTGTAAGGATATGGGACAATAAAGCAGCCTATACCTTTGTGCCAGACCAACGTAAAGAGCGCCAAGTGGAAGAATGCTCTTAAAAGTAAATGTTATAATAGGAGCTGTGGCTTAGAGGTGCTCCAGACACATTGTACCTTATGAAACAATTCTTACGACAATTCTTTAGACGATTTGATTTGACTTTTTCATATGATTTGAAGCAAATTTGCTCTGCATGTGTTTTAGGCCAATCAAACTGTGGTGCTCGATTGGGAAATGTGGGTTTGAATCTGGCTTGTGTTGTGTATACACATTGCCTGACCTGCTTCCCATTGTTTTCTGTCATCTCAACAAAAATCCCATAAATTGAAGTCACATTATAATGGAAGTTACAGCAGATCTTTTTTTACCCTATTATGACATACGTCCGAGAAAAAACGTGTGACTTGGTTCTATCTGTGGTTTAGTGATTGCATGGAGGCCCAGATTTAAACATGAACTTGAAAATTGAACCTCAACATTTTGATATAAAATGACAAGGTCAAAAAATAAATTTAATTTAATCAATTAAAATAAGTTTGTGGCGAGCAGGGCGGGTTCGAGGGACCGTGGGAGCCGGTGGTGTGATTGGTAATGAGCGTCACCGGAGACATAAAAGGAAGAGCGACGATCGTGAAGGACGAGAGAGGACCAGGCCTGGACTTTATGTTGTGTTTTATGTTTGTGTGGGCAGCAGACGTCCGTGAGGGCTAAACGTCCGTCCGTTTATTTTGTATTTATGTTTTATTTTACATTAAAGTTTGTTAAATGTCTACCCACCTCCTTCCTCCCTGAACAAAGAACAGTGTTACAAAGATCAATAGCATGCATTTAGTAAATAGACTGGGTGACATTAAAAACCAAACAAGTGTTGTTTAATGGACGTGCATCAGAGAGACACACTTTCAATAAGCGGTATGTGGTTTGTGTATTGTTGCTGCCAAAAAGCCCTTTGGTCTGATTGGCGTGTTAATATTCAGATGACTGGAATGGCGACTGATTAAGACACCATGCTGTACTAACAATCAAAAAAAAACTACAGGAATTAATGAATGGTGGCATACTGCGTGTGAGTGTGTGTAATCCAGGTCAAGTCCCAGACTCTCCAGTCTCGTTGTTGTTGTTTTTGTTGTTTTTTTTCCCCTGCTCCGTGTCCTGGGGGTCTTTTTGGCTTTTGTGAACACAAGTGGCCCACATTATTGTGTTTGCTGTCAAAAACAGGCATGGAATCTGCTATTGAAGTGTAAAATTACTGGAAATTACAGAATCTGCCATACTGCCTTTGCTGCGGATATTTCAAAAGCATAATGAAACCTTAACAGACATCCTAATTCATACTTTTGTTGTAGTGTTGCACTGGTTGTTAGAGCATTGTCAAAGCACTGGTTTTAATGAAGTCTTCTCTTATAGAGTAATTGATTGTGATTTAATTATAGATCCATAGATGGAGATGATTGGAGCAGTATGAAGAGAACAGAATGAGGCCTTTTGTGGTCACACTGACACACACACAACAGTAAAAAGTGGCCCCTGGCATCTGTAACCTCCCCTCTGGGGCCCCAAATACCCCACGGCTATGTTTGTGAGGATGTGGGGACAACAGATTTTCTTCTAGTTTTTTTTCCTCAGTCTTTTTCTTTTATATTGATGAGCACATGTGTGGAACTTCCTATAGAGCGAGTGGTGTCCACCTGTCCCTCATCCAATCCTTGTTCCGTTTTTCTCTTTCATGCACTCATTGTCTGATCTCTTTCATTTTTTGTTCCTTTCTTGTTCTTTATCATCATTTAAGTCTTTTATGTTTTTGTTTTAGACCTTTACTTTTAATTGGATTGATGTAGTGAAGAGGAAATCATTGGAAAAATAAGGATGTTGCAATAATGTTGCGGTTCTGATTCAAACCTGTATTACCCGCATGTGGACCAGGGCTCAGCATGACCTCGTAGAAACTAAAGTTTTCGAATTGACAACCACTTTTAAATATGAGAGGAATCCCCTCTCATTTTTAAATACTGTAGTCACTCTGGATTTTATAGTGATTATATATTACCAACCAAAGCATTTTGGCAAATGTTGAGTATAAACGAGACGCACAGAGCGCAAATTCTGAGCCCATTTTCCATTTTTGACAAAAGTAACTTTAGCAACTCAAGACATTTTGAAGAGATGGTCCACCTGAAAATGTCATTATTTTCTCCAAACCTACTGAACATTCTTCAAAATATTGTTATGTTCCATAGAACGAAGAAAGTCATACAGGTTTGAAATAATGTTTAAATGATGACCATTTGAATTTTTGGGTGGACTATCCCTTTAATGCCTAGGAGTGACATATTTACCTTCAGTATGCGTTGAGTATGTGTGACATGCGCGGGACACGCGTCGGCCGTCAGTGCTTATGCGTTGGAACTGGTTTGAAAGCGCGCACGTCCACGTCCGTCCACTGACGCCCCACCTTCATATCACGCATGAACCGCGCACGTATCACGTTCATTCCACTGACAATGTGGATTCTGAAAGTGCTTGTACGTGGAAAGTTCCCGAAGCGTGCGTGTTTGGACGCGCTCCGTCAGTGATTCATGCGTCGGGCGTGCGTCGAATGTTCGTGGAATACTTTGGTCAATTTCTCAACGCACATGCACGCACAAACCCAATCTGTGCGTGATTCGTGCGTTCTTCATGCGTTTTCGGCTGTGTGACTGGGCCTTAACCTTCTTTTCATTCTATTCTTCTCTATTCATCCACTACCTTCACTCTTTCATACACCATTTGTTTTTCCATCACTCCATGTCGCCTCATGTCTCTCAGTGTCTTTGATGAAGATCCTGGCATGGTGGCAGTAGTGATAGCAGAAATTTCATGCTGTTTTTCCCTGCTTCTCCGCCTGTGTTGGCTGAACAGATGGGCTGGCAATCTTGGATCCAACCTCTCCTCCCTCTGCCCTTTCAACCCCCACCATCCACACACTCGTACCCTGTACCAGGGGTGCCATTAACCCAGAACCTGCTCTGCTCCCCTTACTTTTAAACACTGTTATCCTGCTGGCCTGTAGAGCATGGACACCAGGAGGCTTTTTCTTGGGCCATTTTTATGTTGGGCACTGAAACAGAGAAGTTACTTAGCTTTCTCTCTCTCTCTCTATATATATATATATATATATATATATTCTCTCCTACGCTAGCTGTCAGAAAGGCTTTGCTGCTTCTAAAATATAACTCTAGGGCTTGACAGACTGGTGAGATTTTTATTAACCAATATGGTACTCACCAGTCACCTCTTCCTGTAATATAGGACCTGTGCAAAATACACCATTATCAATTTTCATCACCTAGTTTCCCCCGTCATTTTAACACAGAAACCTATAAACCGATACTATTTTTTATGTTTTTTTCACCACCATATCTCATGTGTGGTATATTGAATAATGTTCTCCACTGGAAATTACATTTTGAAAGATTTTGGAATGTAATAACGGTTCACTGCTTGCATTTTATGTATCTTACACTGTTGTCTACTTAACAAGTGCAATAACTCGTAACAACTTTACCGCTAGTAAAATAGTTTGATGTGGTGGAAATGATGCGGCAAGTGAAGGTTCTATTTTTTATTTTTTATAATAGAAATCAAATTTGTACAAATTCATATTTTTATGTTGAATTTTTATATTTTTTGCATTGAAAGTCTATCTAAGCCTGTTAAATCTATGCATGAACAGTATTTTGAAAAGTAAAAAATATAAATGAAGGCATAGTAAAAGGTTTCTAAATAACAAAAATTAAGTTGTTGTTCTTTTGAAGTTGTTGAAGTTGCTGTCAATTCCCTCCAGAATGAGAATGTCACATCCAATAAATAATACCACCTGACTCCGGTTGGTATACAGTAATCCCTCACCACTGCGAGGTTCAAGTTTCACGGCCTCAGTGCATCGCAGAGTTTTCAAAAATATTTATCGAAAAATAAAAATTCAAAAATACCACCATATCGGCAGCCATATTGCGGAAAGCAGCGTTGTTTTTATCGTGATGCGCGAGATAAACAGTTTCCCAGGCTGCCACACAGAGAAACTCTCTCAGAGGCTTTGTACACACCCACGGGCACTCAGACAAGACACGTGATTGGTTCCCGGCGCGAGATCAACCAATAAGAGCAGGAGTGGATGTATACCGTGAGCTGATTGGCTGATCCTACTTCGTGGATTTTCACCTATCGCTGGGGGTTGCGACATTAATCGCGATAAATGAGGGATTACTGTAATAACTAGCAATGTCGTCACAAGTTAAGATTTGTCTTTTTTTGTTGTGCTAACATTTGTTCTTTACTTCCTGTCCCAACAAACATTTGGTTTGAAATGATCGTCATAGCTTTCGTTCATGAATCATGCCTTTCTGTGAGGTTTTACTGTATTAGTTATATAGGAAAGAACCTAGAAAACTGAATTCATCAAACTGATTCACGGGGTCTTTAAAGACATTATCTATAAATGAGAATTCTCACTGAGAATATGTTATGCGTGTTAATAGAAGACTTTTTGTTTTCCTATCTCTTAGTTTCTTCCTGTAATGGAAAGGCTATTTTTGAGGTGTGAATTTTTATATGCGTGTATGAAACCGTCTCTCAGTAGTGCAGATGGGTGCTTGAGTGTGTGTATTTATGCTAATGAGCGTCTACAGAGGAACACGGTGAGCTGTGTGGCACTGTGTCTGTTCTCCTGTTGAATATTTAGTATTCACTCAGCCGCTTCCTCTAATTACCTGAGAACATGCTAATGAATTCATCAGAATCAGCTGCTAATTGGCCGTTTGAACAACCCAGTCTTCTTCAGAAACATGCTTCGCTGCCAATCAGAATGCTCGGCCTTATTCAACTGCTCCTTATCATTTATCCATTGTATTGATATGTATGAAGTGTTTTTTTGTCTTTTTTATTTTTTCAAGCTGCCTTTTGTTAAAGGCCAGATTCTTAATAGCCTAACACCCATTTGCACTTTTCGGGCATTAACAGCTTGACGTGTCAGGAATGTTCGTTGGCTAAAGTGGATATTTTTCAGGCCAGCTAGAAGGTACTTAGCATTGCTCTGTCCTGATTGGCTCATTCAGTTTCTACAACTGGCACCTATTAAGCTGCTATGGTAACAAAGTCTCATTATTTCAGCGGTGCCCTGTTGGGAACGGCAGACAGTTGGAAAGGTCAAAGTGGTGACATTACTTCAGCCAGAGCTTATCTTATTTGGATTCTGAATCCCGCTGCAATATGACTCCACTGCCAAAGAAATGGGCAGGAAAACAAAAGAAAGAAATGTGTGTTTGTCCTTCTTAAAAAAAAAAAATACTCATCAGTTTCATAGTTTATTTATGTGTGGGTTTGTTTCCTGTGTGTGTACGTGTGTGTGCAAGTGTTCCAAGTGTGAGTGTGTTAGTTTTTTTTGTCTGTGTCTCGGTGGAATAGAGCGTAATGAATATGGAAAGGCTGTAGGGAGAGATAATTAAAGTGGAGACGGCTTTGCTCTGGTCTGCAGGTGTCCTACAACAGCTTCTGTTCACCATCACTCACAAGAATTCAAAGCAATCAATACTTAAGGGGACAGTTCAACCAAAAAAAATAAAAATGACCATTATTTACCTCGTCGTTCCAAATCTGTATGAATTGGTTACAATAAAAGCATCTCCACAAAAAAAAACAGAAAAGCAACTGAAGATGTGTGCCGTTCATATTTAACTACGTCAAGACTGTCTAAGTGTTGTTATTAGGAATGCCCCAATAACACTTTTTCCAGAACGGGTCCGATATCAATTCGTTTTTAGCGCTCGCCCCTACTTATTATTACTGATACCTGTATTTTCATTGTATTTTTAAGTTTCAACATTTGGCTTTATTCACTTAATCAAATAGATATTTACTTTTTACACACTTAATTATGCCTTAAAATGTAAGTTAAAATGTACTGTAAAAGATTATATTAATTTCACGGTTCATTCTATTACTCTGTCATATTTTATCCTTAATTTAATAGCTGCTCCACGATTTTTTTTTCCCACTGGCTCAATTGGATACTTATTAAAAAAAAACAAAGAAAACACTATTCTATACTCCAGCCGTGTAAAGTATTTGAGTAAATGTGATTCGGTAATGTACTTGAGTTTCCTTTTTGCTACTTTCTAGTTATTTTCTTTTTGCTACGTTCTACTATCTGTGCCTTGTGATTTTTGTTTTTTGTTTTTTCAATGAAAACATTTAACTTGGCTCAAAAAAGGCTGAAAAACACCGCTTTAGAGTTTGGTTCAGAAATTGGTGACTTGTAACTTCTAATAGAGTCATTTTTGCTGCAAGTTATCTTAACTTTTACTCAAGTATGGTTTTCAGGTACTCTACACCTCTGCTCTATTACAATTTTGAAAAAAAACTATTAGTCTAACTATTATACATTTAAAACATTATTATAGATAATTAAACATTCAGTATTACAATTAAAAGTAATCAAATACTCTGTTGTCTTAACGCTTCAAATTTGAATATGTGGATAAGATTTAAGAGGTTAGAGATGGTGAAAGGCAAGAATTTTGATGAATAACATAAATGTAATTTTTTTCTTCACACACAAAAAGGATTGTATCATTTCAGGAAAATTGTGCATGAGTCGTATTGACCAAGTTTTTGGGTGCTTGACAGACCCTGATTACTGTATGCTTTTTTTATGTGGAAAAGAACTTCAAAAATATTCTGAAAATATTCAAAAATAATCTCTTTTATGATCCATGTACGTACTTTTAGTCCTCTCTAAAATCCCAGTGTAAAGATAATTCAATGATGATTGGATTACATTTCACATGAAATACTATTTCAGACTTTCTACTTCAAAATTTGGTTTAATTCAGTGTTACTTGCAGTTTCTTTATAATTATTTGCGAAATAGTCTGAGCGAAACTTGTTTCTACACTAATTTTTATTTTCAGTGTATGGCCTTATGCTATAACCCATTAGCAGTGCTTTCTTGGCCATAGATCACGCTGAAACATTTCCAACAGTGATTATCCCTTTCACTGTAGTACTGAGTTTAATCAGTGTCTGGGAAAGTGGCCTTTAGAGTTTTACCCTCCAGCATTTTGAGCTTTTTCATGTTTCTCCTGCTGTCTTTGTCTTTCCTTTTCGGATTGGTGTGAACTGCCTCTCACCCCACATACCATCATATTCAGATCACACACAGACAGGCCCTGTGGGTCCCCTTTTATCATTACATTGAAGCATTGCGAGTGCTTGTTTGAGCTCATTGTGTTCATCTGCATGTTTGGATATGTAAGATTTTCAGTTTTGTGTACTGCAGATGTTTGAATCTTAACTCCTTCATCTTCACGCATCATTTGAAGCGCTTTCCATTCATCTGGACTGTCTTTAAATAAACCTTACTGTATGTTTGTGGTGTCCGTGTGTGTGTGTGTGTGTGTGTGTGTGTGTGTGAGAGAGAGAGACTGTTAAAGCACCTTTTTTACTTATCCAATCTCTTCAGAAGAAAAGATGAAATCCCAGTCTTTTCTTTTCCCGCAGCCCGTAGGGAAACGTTATCCAGAGAGGATACAGATTTGCCTGCAGCGCTTTGAGAGAGAGAGAGAGAGAGAGAGAGCCTTAGCCATGCAGAAAACCAGAAGGGGAGTGAATTAACGGCCAAACGTGAGAGAAAGATGTTGTATTTTTACTCTACGAGCAGGTAGTTTAATTAGACATGGAGGAAATGAATGTTTGGCACAGGGAGCGAGAGAGAGAGAGACGTGATGTATTTCTTGGTAATGATCAGCACAGTTTGGCTTCTCCGCAGGCCTTCACCCCCTGTAGAGTTTACTGCCGCGTGATGAATTTAACACTGTGGAACAATCAGCAGCTCTTGACTTCTCTGTTAGACAATTTTACACTCAATTTTGATAAACTATCAGTGTACTAAATCACTTTAACGATGCTCCAATTGTCGTAGATTGTTAGGTTAATATTTAGCGCCATGCTTTAATAAAAACATCTCTGTCTTCCATTTCCAGGGCTGTTCTATTCACTATCTAGGTATTCCCAGAATGCACTGGGTCTTTAAAAATCAATTTCCTTTTATCTTTCATCAAAGATTAAACTATTTTGTTTTCCTATAATGTTTGATATTCTTATTTTTTTGTTTTCATTATGTTCAAGGATGAATTCAATTGATCAAAAGTGAAATCTGAAATGCTACAAAAGGTTTCATTTCAAATAAATGTTCTTTTGAATTCTGTATTCATCACAAATTCCTGGGCGGAATAATGTATCATGGGTTCCACAGAAATATCAACAGCATATCAAAATGATTTCTGAAGGATCATGTGACACTGAAGACTGGAATAATGATGCTGGAAATTCAGCTTTGCCAACATGTATTTTTGCCACAAATCACATTTTAAAATAGAAAACAGTTACTTGAAATTGTGATAAAGTTTACTTTACTTTTGAGCTAATGAAACCAATAGGCATAAGATACTTATTTTAAAGACATTTAAAAATCTAAATTATTTATTTATTTACATAATCATATTTTGCTATACAGTGATAGAGGCGATTCGGAAATCCATTGCCACTTGTATGTATGTATATTCTTTTCTTTTTCTTATTTGTACATATATTATTTTCCTTTTCTTATTTGAATGATTTGTAAAGAGTGATTTATAATCAAGTTAGGGATTTTTATTAGTTAAAGTATGTTGTAAAGTATGTATTTTATTAGTTAATGTTATGTATTTTTCCATAGAGTAAGGATGAATATTGTCAGCACTTCTCAACAGATAGAACATGTTATCAGATGTTTTGAGAGTCTCTCTGTTGATAGTTGGAGAAAGTTGTGTGTGTGTGTGTGTGTGTGTGTGTTAATATGATCTGTATTGGTGAGGTGATTAACTGACACCATAACGAGACGGAATGACTTGTTCTCGACAAGCTACGTGTAAGGTCACGAACCCATCAACCATGTGATCAACGAAGATATGCTTCAGACTGTCTGCTCTTGTGTGGAAAATTACTAGTTTTGTTTATCTTTCTTTCTTTCTTTCTTAGCCAATCAGAATCATTTAAACGTCTTGAATGACGTAGTTAGTAGCCTCTGTTAGAGTATAATTGCTGTAACAATGTTATTGTATG
The DNA here is from genome assembly GCA_037043235.1 of Rhodeus uyekii. Classification (NCBI taxonomy): domain Eukaryota; kingdom Metazoa; phylum Chordata; class Actinopteri; order Cypriniformes; family Acheilognathidae; genus Rhodeus; species Rhodeus uyekii. Next base: position 2,643,275 of record JAWRVZ010000053.1, on the reverse strand, counting down.
TGGGGCGGCCTACGAACTCCTTGTGAGACCTGAAGCTTCTGCGGATGAAACTGCAAACTAAACTTCACTAAAATGTCTTCTATTGACTGCACTTCTGACTCCTGCTCTTCATTCAACATATCTAGTCCTCGGGTCTTAACTGAAATTCCTCTACAATAGAAATGCAGAACGAGTGAATATTTCATAAAGGTGCTGTACTTTCAATCTTTTTTTTTATTATTTGAATTGTTTCAAGTATGAAAATGTTTGACCTTTATCTAATAGACTTGTACTAGCTGTATGCTTTAAAATATGAAGACATGCTTTTAAAATCAGATTTGATTATTTTTTATTTATTTTCTTAAATGTGACGTTTTTTCCCCACTGTGTCTTCATAATAGTTAGTAGTAATTTGGCATGCCACATCTGTCTTTCTCTTATGCTGTGACCACTCCCCCCTCGTAGTACTGTGCCTGGTTAACTGACAGGCTGTGTTTGAAGCATCTCTGAACAGCTGAAGATAGTGGCAGGGTCTCTTATGACAGCCTAATTATTGCCTTTATTTATCCATGCACTGGGTCGGGCTCAGCTGCGCTCCTCATTTGATAGCAGCCGCTGTGCCCTTTAGCTTAGACTCAGAGATCCTGTTAAAAGACCTGTCTGTCCCTGTTGCATCCACAGTAGTTAAAGAAAATCGTCTGGAGTTAGCCTAAGACGGCACACCTTCAGGTCATTCATATTTTCCAAATGACAAACTCAGTCCTTTATGTAAGGTGGCCCCGTTATAAAGTTAGAATTAATGGGAATTAATTGGGGGAATGTGAATTGAAGAATCATGGTGGAAGTAAATTGATGTTGGTAGTAACTTTTCATTTTGAATATTGAGTGTACAATAGGCTGTAGTTTGTAGTACTTTGTGTTTTTTAGAAATAGCTAGAATTTTCCGATGTTCAGTTGGTTTGAAGCAACCAGCATTAGAATTGCTCGCAGTTCTCTGTGACAGCACAAGAATTCTAATAAATGATCATCAAAAAGTATTCATTTCTTTTAAACACAAAATATTATGGACCACAAAAATGACTGTAAACAACTAATGCGTATTCTTTTAGCTATATGCAATAACACTAATGCTAAAAAGCTTAGTATTTTTTGATAATAAAAAAGATTGGGAGGGGATCCACATGTAATTATTTTTAAACATCCAAACACACATCACATTGTACTTATGACTCCTTTACTCATATAAGTATTATTTGAAGAGTATTTGAAAGCGGAATTAGGCTGCAATGTGGAACAAGTTTAAGGCAGATAGTCAAAAGTCTGGGTAAGCATGACCAGCTGAATTCTGAGTTACTGTAAATTATATAAATGTTTGGACATCAAACAAATGGTATTTTATGATTTTAATCAAGTCTTTGATTTGTTCATCTGTGCTATAATTTCATGGGCTCATCCAACAATTGTCCATTTTTAGAGTGTCCGTGGTCATTGCTCTCAAGAGTTTTTTTTTTTTTATTGCCATGAATTATTCACACACATTGTATTGATATGTTGTGTCAGAATGCATTAGCATGGTACGTGTTAATGTGAGTGTGAGTTTTAGCGTTTAGGTCTCATAGGGCCTGATCTTAATGAGGCAGCAGAATGGATGTGCAGGAAGCGCATGCCAAAGCACTAACATTAAATAGCTGCAGTCTAATAAGATAAATACCGTAATTAAGTTATGAGAGTGCTGCATCCACACACAAATACACAGCCAGAGGACATACAGGAAGGGTGCGTGATAGAGAGAGAGAGAAACAGTGGGATGTCTTGTCCTTTCTCATCTGTTCATTCAGATTTAGCATAATGCACTCATGCATTTACAAGGCTTCTTTTACTGGAATACCCTCACATACCTCAGGCATTAACTACAGTTGTGTTTCTTCCTGTTTTGACTGAATAAATTGCAGTATAAACTGTAAACTTTAAAACATGAACTGGATATCAGAGTGGAGATTATTGTTTTGAAACTCTGAGCTTCTCGGTTATAGTTCAACCAGAGTATAGCTATTCTTTTAAAAATGTACTTGTAACACATCCTAACAGTAAATTGTTAAACGAATATGTATACAATGATATAATAATGCTAATGTAATTAGAGCCAAGAACTTTTGAGACCATAAAAATTAACAACCTTAGTATTACATTTGAACCGGTAATTAGCTTGACGCTAACAAAACAAAACGCTAACAAAAGTAAAATGATAGTCCCTTAAATAAACAAAAAATAATATGACGTCCAGGCCTGGCCTTCTCTCGTCCTTCACATCACACCATTCTCTCGGCTCTCAGCCCCATCCTGCTTGCCACAAGTACATTTACTTTTGTATATCTGTTCGATACAGTTATTGGTTTGCTAGAATGTATGTTTCCAACACAACACATGAGGAGGGTAGCTTAGAATTCTCTCTAACAAATCTAAATATAAAGTGTGTATTGTGACACGTAATTCATGTGGAATATTTTCAGACTTTCTTTTGTGTATGTATCTATGAAAATGAGGAAGTGCTGTAAGAAGAGGTATAAGGGATTAGTGTGTTATTGAATGTCTGAGCGGACAATGGAAAATCTAGTCAGCACTGATTACACTGTAGAACTATGTGTCTGTGTGAGGGTGTCTCCTGCTGTCTCACATGTCTGGGGTCACTTAGAGAAAGAGAGTGTGTGTGTGTGTGTGTGCGGGGGGTCCGGGTAAAAGTTATGGGCATGCCAAACGTGACCACAAGAATTTCCACAATATCCGAAATCCTTGTCCTTGTGGTGACATTTTTTGGTCCCCATGAGGAAAACAGACAGCTGTGATGAATTTTGGAAATGTAAAAATTGTAGAAGGTTTCCTGTGATGGGTAGGTTTAGGGTTAGGCGATAGGAAGTACTGTTTGTACAGTATAAAAATCAGATGTCCATGGAATGTCCCCATAAAGTCTGTATTTGGCTTTCAAAATATCTTCACTCATCTGATGTAGATGTTATTCTTCATACAGATATCTTAACAATTCCCTAGTTCGTCTGGGAAAACAGTCTTCTCCTTCTGGCAGTGTCAATCAGCAGCTTGGCAACATAGCGTTTGTTCATTGGACTTTGTTTGAAAACAAGAGGAAAGGTTGGAGCGCTGACGGGCGGTGAATCATTCACCCTGCTCGAGCGCTGAGTAATGGCTGTAGACGAAGTGAAAGAGGGAAATGTTTTGGACAGATCTGTTGACTTCGATGAGGCCTGGATGACTGTGCTGCAGGCTAGTGTGAATCACTTACGAATTTTGCTACTCCTTTCATTTTATTCACTCTTTGCCCTCTGGAAATTCCCACAACATCTGAACACAGTCCTGCTGTGTTAGTGTTAAACTCTAGTTTTGAGGGCATTGCATTAAATGTCTCAGGTTCTGTAGAGTGAGAGATATACACATCCAAGCCAATTGACACAGGCTTTACGCATTGTAGTTTCTCCATTTGTCCCCCCCCCCCCCCCCCCCACCACCCCCTTAATTCATTCATTCTTTTCTTTATTCATTAATTTATTTGTCCATTCATTGTTTCCCTTATTTATTTGCTTATTCATTTGTTTCATGCATTCATTGTTATCATCTTTGTTTCATTAATTCCTTTGTATGTTCATTCATTCATTCATTCTTCGTTTGTTATTTATACAGTTGTTCAATCCTTCCTTCAATGGCTTGTTCTGTCATTCGTTTAATAGTTTGAATGTTATGTGGTCTTGATTCATTTAGTGTTTGTAATTTAGAGTTAGTTCATTAAGTTGTGAATTCATTTTCTTGTTCATTCGCTCCATAATTGAACGATTTACTGATTTTGATCAGTGATTCCTTCATGTGTGTTTGTTTTTGTTTGTTCGTTCATTACATTACATATCTTTCTAACGACTGCTCTATATTTAATACACTAATTTCTAAAGCTTCTAAAATTGATAGTTCATACTTTTTAGCAAGTGAAATGGCTTTTAGTTTAATTGTAAAAAATAATAATCACCCACCTTCAGGTCATGATACACGTCTTTATATGTCTTTGCTGTGAAATCTGTGCTGATTTGTACATAGTAAACATAAGAATACATTTTAAATTGTTATTCATATTTCAAGATGAACACTTAAACTTTTTTTCTTTTTTAGAAACGCATATTGTATCAAATATGATACATCAGGCATTTATATGAAGGTTTATTTGTACATCTCATTGTATTGTATGTCATTGCATTTTGTACCTGTTCTGCCCCACATTAAAACCTACAGATATTAAATCATAAAGCGAAAAAGTTAAGGGTATTTTTACACTCGCAGTTTAGTTCGAAAAGGGGCACAGTTCGCATGAAAAATATGAAAGCTGCAGACTTGGGGGGGTATGGGGATACCGAACTCAAGACTATCTGAAGGAGGTGGTCTGAGTTCAGTTTTCACTCAAACTGTGTCTTGATTCACATGAATGTGAAACCAACATGGGTTCGGTTGCGCACTTGTTCAGGAAGAAAAGTAACCTGCGTATGTGTTTTTTGCGTATGTGCGCGGGACACGCGTCGGCCGTCAGTGCTTATGCATCGGAACTGGTTCGAAACCGCGCACGTCCACGTCTATCCACTGACGCCCCACCTTCATATCACGCATGAACCGCGCATGTATCACGTTCATTCCACAGACAATGTGAATTCTGAAAGTGCTTGTTCGTGGAATGTGTTTGGACGCGCTCCGTCAGTGATTCATGCGTCGGGCTTACGTCGAATGTTCGTGGAATACTTTGGTCAATTTCTCGACGCACAAACACACACAAACTCAATCTGTGCGTGATTTGTGAGTGATTCGTGCGTGATCAGCTATGTGACTGGCCCTTAAGTAAAACGCATGTAAAGGGCCAGTCACACAGCTGATCTCGCACGCTGATATATCTATGTGTGTGTGTATTTTTATATATATATATATATATATATATATATATATATATATATATATATATATATATATATATATATATATATATAAAATACACATGAACTGGACAAATATATATATATATATATAAATTTGTCCAGTTCATAGTTTCAATAAACTACCATTTAAAAATGAATATATATAAATGACTATTAGATTTGGCAAAGTTGAATGCTGATTTATTTTTATTTTTATTTTTTTATGTATTGTTTTTATCTTTCTTTTTCAGTAGCTCAGAGCCTGTTTTTATGTTTAAGTGATATCATGGCGTGTGTAATTGCCATCTGCAGTGCTGTGTGAAGCTTATATGCTCCCTCACTATTGCTGAATGTATTGCAAAAATTTTAACATAATGATAATTGTGTGTAGATGTGTGAGATTTAGATCAGATCACATCCATGTTTTTGAGTGTGTGTATATTTGTATTGCTTAAAGACACTGGTGTGATTTCCTCTGACTATGTGTATGTGCTTAGTCGTGTTCTGGTGTGTTTGTGCGTGTGTAGCTGGAGGCCACGGCCCCTGCCCGCTGTGACATTGATACACTGTGCTGAAGCTGCTCGGCTGGGCGGCAGTGGGTTTGAGACACAGGCACACATGAGAAATGACCTTCTGAGAGCAGAGCAAATGGAGACGGGTGCAGGACTCAATCACTGGTGCAGAAATGATGCATGTTAACAGAACATCTCTACTGACACGCTCTGGCCCCTCCAGCGGTTTAGGAACTCCCCAGAGTACACACACACACACAGATTTTAGAGAGTAGCTGTTTTCCTAGATAAACGTCATTTGCAACAGTGATCGAGCAGTGATATCTTCATATGCCCCCTGTCTTTCTCTTTCTCTCTCTCACAGATTTGGAAAGAAAAAAGAAGAAAAGAGCAAGACGGAGACAAAAATGAATGCACAGAAGCAGACGTCAGAGATTCTGAGTGAGGAAGAGTTGGAGAGGATGAAGGAAGAGAGGGAAAGGTAGGACTGATGTCACTACACCCTCACACCACATGAATCATACCAACAGCTTGTCTTGTATCCTGACTGAGATAGAATCTCATACTATAAGTTGATGATTTAAAAAACTACGTTGGTAGCAAATCATAAATAGATCTCACGCAAAGCGCAAACAGACTTCAGTTTCAATAGAGTTTGGCATTAACATATTGTTGATGTTGTGGTTTAGTGATATTTTTTTGTACGAAATTAATATTTATATTCAGCAAGGGTAAGTTGATCTAAAGTAAAACATTAAAAACATTTATGATGTGATAATTATATTAACTTTCTATTCATGAAAGAATCTATCACAGTTTCCATAAAAACATTGATAGTAATAAATAATACAATTATTGATAATTATTGATAATAATGATTTATGAAGGACTTCTGAATGTTATACTGAAAACGTCAGCTTTTCCATCACAAGAATCACAATTACTTTATATATATTTATATTTATAAGGTATTTTATATTATAACGCTATTTTAATAGTAACAATATTATCTCTTTATTTTTGATCAAATAAATGCAGCCTTGTTCAGCATAAGATACTTTTTGTTTCTTTACAACATTTAAAAAAATATTACAGATTCCTAAGTTTTGATTGGACTGTACATAGCACACATTTATTGGGTACAATATGCTTTTTTTAAAATTAAATTATTTTTTTAATTAATTATTTTAATACATTACAATCTCAGCAATGATAACGTGATTCTTTTGTTTGTTTTTTGACTTAAAGTAGTAATCTTTGAAGACATTGGTAATTATGATACCTACCTTTTGGAACAGCTTTATAATTTGACCATGATGATGATGCCTAAACTGCTGCATACATAAGAATCTTTAGATCGTTTAGATCGCATACATAAGAATGTGTAGATCGTTCTAATGCATTTTCATAGGAAGTCAGGCCTAGATCCCTTGAGCCACCTCAGAAACAATGGCAAGTAATGTCCTCTGAGAGTAAAAGAAAATAAGGAGAAGTCACGGCTCCACGGAGTATGACTACTCACAAGAGACACAAGAGCACATCCTTTGAAACACACTGCACAACTGAGCATCCTATTTGTATACAAACATCTGAAAAACTCTTTAAAAAGAGCTGATTCACTTACATTCTTAACCAAAACCATTTGCTGAAAGTCATTCTGATATTGTGAAATCCTTAGTAGTGAATTACTGTGTCAATGCCTCTCAGCCTGGTAAGAAAAACTGCAGTTTTTCAACGTAATCCACTCAATAAATAGGCAGTTTGTTAATAATAATCGCAGTTAACAATTATTTGAGTAATATTGTTCATTAGCTTAACTGCAGACTGTTTGCCGTTGTCAAGAAATGTGATGCATTAATGTACATACTGATAAAATGTATAGCTTGCAATTGGATTGAAGCTGTTGCCAAATGCATAAATATAAGTAAATTAAATTGATCATTATCCCAAGCTATCAATTCCCTACAAGTTTCTTAATAAAATAATAATTATTCAAACCATTCCAGTCATTATCACAAAACAAACGCCTTCAGAGTGAAACAAGACACTAATATTTTGTGATTATGGCCAGATGACTGTACATTTACTCCTCGTGTTTTATCAATGTAAAGATAGCAGTCATTAGTGGTGAAGTTAGCAGAATAGAGTTTGAGTTGATCAGTTAGTTACTGAAGAAGATTCAGATGTAATCTGGGAAGAAATTTATGCCATATGTGAAGAAAGGTATAGTTTTTAGTTTTTATTATTGTCATATGACTCATTGCATGATGCACAGGTTTAGATTTCTTCCCTTTTATGTCCCTTAACAATCGCATTCACTCTGACAGCTTTTTGTGGTCCATTATTGAGATGACACACAGCACTAGATTCCTCGTCCTCTCTCTATCTCTGTCTCTCGGTGTGTCATGTATATTCTGCCAAAAGACAGGAGAAAAGGATATATTTAGCTGAGATGCAGGGATGTTTTTGCAGTCATTATTTTGTGTGGTGTTTGCCGAGGCTTATTTGGACTTGGAAGCGCGTGAAGTGTGAGTTGGAGCCGTGCTGTTCTCCTCCATATGCTCAAGAGTGGCATTTGCTCAGAGAGAGGCTTTATTGACTGAGCCTGTTGAAGCTCCTGAGAGAGACCGAAAAGGAAAGAGGGAGAGAGAAAATCAGCTGGATGTGTCCGAAAGGTCTTTTTTGACCTTTCCAAGTTGATTATATTTTTGGAGCTGTTCTTAAAAGTGTAAATACAATTCAGGTTCAAGTTTACAATTTTTCAATCGCATTAACCCCCTCAGACTAAAAAGATAATTGAGGTATTTAACGACTAGCAGGGTAGATAAACCAGCTTTTCTGTGTTACAGAATTGAGGCCAAGCACCAGGAGTTGAGGGAACGCCAGGTTCGGGACCGCTTCGCCCCACCTGACGTGGAGGATGATGACCTGGACCCAAATTACGCCCGCATTAACAACTTCAGGGAGCGCGGATCACCTTCCCAGCCACTATACGGGAACCGCAGCCCCTCCCCGCAGAGACCCCCGCCCCCAGTGTCCCACAGCAGAGATCTGTCCACAGAAGACCCTCTGGACGGCCTGTACGCCAAAGTCAACAAACAACGAAGCCCTCCGCCTACTGCTGTCGACAGGTAAACATGCATATATACAAACATCCCTGCTGAAAAACCCTGCTTAAACCAGTCGAAGGGTGGATTTCCTTAGGATTTTATTGCTGAAGGATCCATTTTACAGTCTTTTTCTCAGTCCTCATCGGTTTAAAGAGCACCAATGTATTAGCAGTTCTGATTAGTGTCAAAAGTCAAGGCACCTTTATTTATATTGTGCTTTATACAATACAGATTGTTTCAAAGCAGCTTTACAGTTGATGAAAGGGAAAATTAATCAATGATTCAAACAGTTTCAACTGTTCTTAACAGAAAATAGTGTCATTGTTCAGTCTGTTCCGTGTTGATTCAGTTCTGTTGTAAAGATCATCAATTATTAAAATAGTTAATTTCATCTACTGTATAATGCAGTTCTGCAGAAAACACTGATGCCATTATCCAACGCAGTTCAGTTCTTATTCAATAGTGTCAGTGCAGTCAAATATAATATCAATTGAGAGGAGAAGTTATTATAACAATTTTATGTCTGATTTTGCTGAAAATGCAACAAAAATATGATTTATGTAATAAATAACCATGTTGTAATGTTTTATTATAAGAATGCATATATATATATATATATATATGTGTGTATATATATATATATATATACATATATATATACATGCATGCATGCATGTATGCATGTATAATCCAATGAGTAAAATACTCTTAATTTCAAATGTTTGGTGTCAGCAAGATTTTGAAAGAAATTAATTATTTTAATCAACAGGGATGCACTAAAATGCACTAAAAAAATAACTTCCAAAAACTGAAATTCATTTGCTGCAAATATATAATATCAATTACAATAGGGGTGGGAAACAAATAAGAGAGGAGAAGTTATTAGAACAGTAATTTTATATCTGATTTTGCTGAAAATGCAACAAAAATTTGATTTTTATATATGTATATATACACTTATATATATATATATTTATTATATATATATATATATATATATATATATATATATATATATATATATATATATAAAAAAAATCCAATGAGTAAAATACTCTTAATTTCAAATGTTTGTTGTCAGCAAGATTTTGAAAGAAATTAATTATTTTAATCAACAGGGATGCACTAAATTAAAAAATAACCTCCAAAAACTGAAATTCATTTGCTGCATATTAATAAAAGGATTACAGCCAGAGATACTAGAAATCTTCTTTCACTATTATAAAAAAAAAATCTTACTTGTTTTTAAAACTGAAGTCTCAAAGTGGCAGTTCTGATTTGATGTGTCAAATTTGAAGCTGTTGTATAATATCATAATATCTGATAGACGCACACCTGTGATGCATGACAATCGAATGCTATATTAATACAGTTGCTTGGCAACTGTACAGAACCCATAATGCCTAATAACACAGTTTAATAACAAGTCCTTCCTCGCCTTGACTTGTAATTCTCATAACCTTAAGACATAGAGTCACAGCTGTAAACCCAGAGGAGCTCCTCTAATATTGATTCTCTCATTCCTGTTGGACACACGCGCTCAGTCTCCAGCTCTGACACAGCCATGTTGCAATTCAGAAATGTATCGATATATCTATCTTTCATCGGCTTCCACCTATGGTGAAGTAATGGATTTGCCTTAGGCTTTAGATCAAGTGCATTTTTAAATGAACAGCACAAATGACTTATGTTTTTACTGACAAATATAATTAAATACTTCTCTCTTATGCATAGTGCAAAAGGAATTGTACATTATGTATACCTGAATGTCTTGATCCCATCGTTTATGGGGCCATTTCTGAGTGGATATTTGGGTCACAAGGAGTTTAATTTAGAACAAGAAGGTCTCAGTATGATTATGATATAGTAGTTGGCTGAAGATGGAAAGGAAACTTGTTTATTTGTACGAAAGGAAGGATGTCTGCCACGTGGAGACAAGGGTTTAGTAGCTATAGCCCAGTTCATTAAGGATATATCTTTGCCATATGCATCAGTGTATGAAACATTGTCTGACTCTGTGGCCAGGTGTCTCTTACAGCCTCAGTTTTTGATAAATATTCTGGTTCGTTTCCCCACCTTTAGCTTTTCACACTCTACCAGGCGGTGTGAGTTTGAATAGCGCTGCATATTCATTTCTGCCCTGCATAGGGGGACTATTTTGATTGAATTCATGCTGATAGGCTGCTGATGGGTAAATTGAGGATGTGAATGAGAATAGCATCAGTGACACCAGAGTCAGCGTGAGCATACTCTGGTGTCATTTGAAGAGTTTGTTAAACAGGAGAGTTGCTCTGTTGCATGGCCCGTGACTGATTTAAAAGCATCCTCTGAGAGTCATTAAAGCGGCTTGGTTATTTAGACGGACAGGCGGTTTAACACGCATGCTGCCCACCACTGTCATAAAAAGTCTCTCAATATGTGTAGTGGCTTATACTGTATGGTGAGTGGTGAAGTGTTAACAGTATTCCGTAGTGTTTTCATCTCTATTGTGAGGTATAGCCAAGTGAAACGGATTTTTTATTTTGACCATGTGGAATTTATTGAGTTTTTGGATCTTTGTGGTTTGCTATTGCTGTGATGTCATGTGAGTGACAGGTTGTCCCGCCCTCATACCAGTAAATCATCAGATCATCAGATACGAGAAGAGATGCCACTGCAAGAGGAAGGGAAGTTATTTTGATTAAAGATTATAAGGGGGCATTAATAAAAATAAATAAATAATGATATGCACTGAAAAACCATAATAAATAAGCAATATTCCATAAAAATTTGATTTCATGGTGACATTAATTGGGTCTTATTTCACTCTTTTTAGCATGTCCACTTATAATCAAATACAAAGTACTTTTTTAGCTTCTCATGACCATTTTCACCTTCTTTTGACCTCTCTAGTTCTCCCGGAACTGGAAATATAGTCATCGTTACTCTTGTCCTTTATGGCTTACTTTCTTTTGCAGAGCACAAAAGATTATATTTTGAAGGATGTTTCAACAGTTTTGTCCATATAATGAAATTCATTGGTGTCCAACCCATTATTTTTTCACTATTGAGAAAAAAAAACGAGCAACATTTTGTTTTGTGAATCACTGTAGAAATAATCATACAGGTTTTGAACGACATAAGGGTGAGTAAAAGATGACTTTGCACACAAAGACTTAGAAATTAAGTTGCTGTAAATGACATTGACATGCAACCATCAAATATGATCAAATGTTTAATAAATACAACTGGTTTTCCTGCTAGAGTCATGTGATGTTCGTAAAAATGATTTAAAAAAGTTGTCACTTCTTTCAATACAGTTACCTAAAGCACAAATATAACCTGTGAATTGATTTAGTCTCTCTGAAGGCAAGACCAGAATGCAGCACTACTTACTTTTAGTAAATCTTTCAGACACAATTACACTTGATGTAGACTTTTTGAAGTGGAGCTTTAAATCAGGAAAAATTCTTAAGCTACAGTCCTCTACGTTAGCGTTTCCTGGGTCCACTCAATAAGTGCCAAAAGCAATTAAAATTGGCTTTGGTGAGTAAATAAAACTGAGCTACTCTCCAGTAGGAACAGCGTTTTGCATGGTTAAAGTGTGTGTCAGTGACATAAGAGCGTGCGTGATTTAAACAAAAAAAAAGGAAAATCTTTTTAAAATCTACTTTAACACACATCTGCTAGGTTGTTGATAATTGACTTTTTTCTTCATGTTGGTTTTTTATTTGGTTTTGAAAAGTTTCATAACTTTATTATAAGACATTATAATAAACCATCAAACTTTATCTTCATTATGAAGATAGTTGTATCATTTTTTACTTTATGCCCCAAAATGAATCAAAATGAATTTTAATTTAGAAACTAAACGCATTATGTGTAAAATAAGTGTATGCAAGTCATTGTATTATTTTTTGAATTAATTAATACATACACCACCATTTAAAAGTTTACCAGTCAGTAAGTTTATTTTGTTTGGTTTCTTTGTGAAGAAATGTATAATGTTAAAAAAGATTTATATTTCAAGATTTCTATTTATCAAAGATAAAATAAAATATTAAACAGCACAACTCCTTTCAGTGTTGATAATTTTCTGGTAAGTGAAGGGGATGAATGAGGTCTCAAAGATGCAGAAGATGAGAATGATTTATTAAACAACAAAATAAGACAAAAGCATAACAAAAATCACCCAGAGGGGAAAACAAGACTTGACTTGACTAGGACTGGAATAAGGACGAGAAGTGGATAGCAACAAACATCAGAATATGATGACGAAACACCACAAGACGGCAAACACGAGGAGATTAAATAGACACAGGAAAAAGGGATAATTGAATGGGAACCAGCTGGGACAAATCAAAGTAACAAGGGAACAAGACGGGTGGGGTTACACAAATGACAAGACACGAACATGCAACCAATGTGGACGTGCATCGGTGTGTGTTCACATGAAAGCACGCAGCTCGTAAAACACACATTGCGCGCCACACCCAACACAACAAGACAGCATGTATGTATAGTTTTCAAAAATCATTCTAATATGCTGATTTGATACTCAAGAGATATGTATGTGTATATATATATATCCAGCAAATCAAATGAGTTATTGGTATTTTCACATTCTCTATTCTCACATTGAAAGTGATATACGATGTGTTGGAATCAGTCAAAAAATATGACTGAGCTACACCAGGTAGCCGAGTCAATTTTGGAAAAAAAAATTTACTTAAAGTTTTCTCATGGTTCCACAGAACATGGGGCAACAGAATCACCTAGCAACCATACCTTAAAATCCTGGTTAATACTACCAAATTTGACAGACACCAAGTCAAAAATAAATATATGTAGGAAAAATATCTATTCAACTTTTTTCCATGATGCCACAATTGTTTGATGAACATTAATGAAACAGACAGCCACGGATCTAATATAATGTTACACATCAGATGCTTTTCCCCAACAGTTAAACAAACATTCCCTTAAGTCATAACAGATAATGTTTGCGTTAATATTTTGAAATTCAGTAATTCTGTGTAAATGTGTATATCAGGGTCGCATGCTTTGTGCACACGCTTCAGATGTGTCATTCAGCGATTAAGATAGTTTTGTTTACATCAGCATGAGTGAAAATCACAGTTAATTGGTTCAGACTCATGCCATCGAGAATTCGCTATGAATATTCACAATTTTTTTATGCTGCGCTTTAAAATGATACTAAACTTGTGCTGATGGAAAGCTCAAGTCGTCACGAAGCAAGCACAGAAAAACAGCATTTTTCATTTACAAAGGCAAGATACTCCTCTCAGAAAATGTACAAATAAAGATACTTTTAGATGTTTAATTGCTATGTGGAGCAATTGGATCGCTAGACAGGGGATTTTTTTGTGTAATGAAAATTTTGTAAAAACATCAGTCTACAAAAATTGACAATTTTCACTGGTCTTGCCTGTTGCTCATAATTAGCCCATGCACAGTCCGACTCATTTTGCCAGCATTTCACAACCACACACTCACACATATTTGTGTGTACATAATCCACTTCTCACTGATTTTTGAACTATTGAGCAACATTGTATGTTTTAATGAATACATAATTAATACAAATCATACGAATGATAGTCTGACTCATGCTGATGCAATTTTTTTAAGTAATTTGGATCTGACACACAAAAGTTCTTTTCATTCGTCCTCTCATTTGAACTCTCTGGAGAGGTGGAGGCAGTCAGGTGAAGGGCGTGGGGAATGTGTTGAGAGGAAAGAGTGAGGGGCTCTTGAGGTTCTCATGAGAGAGAAGGGAGCGGGAAGGGGGCAAGTGAGGCGCTATTTGGCATTGGCTGTGAGAAGTAGGGGACGCAGCGAGGTGCTTCTTCAGCCCTGAAGAGGCCCACCACACTCGACGCGGAAAGTTACTATAACAACCAGACTCTCCAGAGCTCTGCTCCACTCCAATTAAAAAATAATCATTGTTCCCTCCAGATAGAGAAGGAGGTGGGAGGCAGGTGACTCTCTTATCTGCACAGGGACGACTGAGTTCTTTAGAGACCAACAGAGAGCTGGAGATTGGCAACCTTTGCTTCCACATCTCCAAAAACACTTTTTGAGACAAACATATGAGGGAAGAGTGGGGAATCAGTTTGATAAGAGGAAGAAAGGGTCTACAAGGTTGCCAGCTCTCCAGTCGGCACTCTACCTCGCCATTTGAATGCCGTGTCCTGGATGTGCTCGAGAACAATAGCCCCCACACTGCACTAAGCAAACAGTCCTCCAATTCTCAATGTAACCCCACCAGGGTCAGTCCAAAACACGGTGCAAACCCATCAAGAGCTACTCCACAGGTTACCAATGTCCACTTACATCCCCCATCAGCAGCCATTGTGCCCAGATACCACACTGAAAGATTGGGTCCCCCCAAAAAAACACTGTTAAGGCTCTTTCCCCTCCTCATCTCCACCTCCTCCTTCCCTGCTTTCTTGTGGCCTGGAGCGCAGCCTCACCATCAAAATAATTATAGAAATCACTAGATGGAGAAAGAAAAGCTTTTAGTGTTGGTTGTGTGAGTGCTGGAGTGCTTTTCTGCCCGTTAATTAATCAGCCATTCTGCTGAGCTGAATGAGAGCTGCAGGCGCACTCGGCTGCTTTTAAAGAGTGCCAGCCCGCTCCCTTAAGTGTCTCCCCGTATATGCAAACCCTTCTCTGTCCTGACATTGCTTCTCTGTCTCTCTCATTCACCGTCTCTCCTGCAATGAGGGTTTAATGTGTTTTCAATGTGTCTGAAAGAAATGTAGGTAACCGTGTTAGAAAAGCCCAGATTGACAAATCATGAATAGTTCCTCAAAACATTATTTGAAATATACTAATAAATATAGATGGATATATGTAAACTATATACTTTTTATACTTTTATATACTTTTATCCTCTTAAACGGCTTGAGAAATATCAGTCTAGTCAACAAGTGTAATATAACTAAACAGCTTGCCAGGATGAAATATTAAATAAAAGATTTTTTTTAAATCTAATAAGATTAGCTTCCGAATAAGACAAGTTCATAGAGGTTCATTCAATCTTTTTTACAAGTTTTTTTTTTTTGTGTGTCCAAAAGTTCATGAGAATAGGCTTTGAAAGACTGAGAATAAAAGTCTATAGAAGAAGTTTCCTCTAGTCTGTAGGTTCTCTGGGTCCTTATGATTCATCTGGCCTAATCTGGAGAACCGGACAAGTGCTACTCATGCGTTCCGCCGCTGAGCTTTTCTCTTCCTCTCAATGCACTTCCCTCATTCTATTTTCCCCTTTTTCATTCTGCATTTCCTCCTCTCATATTTGTTCAAGAACTTCCTGCCTGTCACTCATTGAAGAAAAGCAATTCCACATCTCTCTCCCATTGAAGCATGTATGAGAAAAAAAAATGCATGCACACTCAAACGCGCACGTGTGTGCGCTCGCACAAAGCATTCACTTAGCGGTTTCTTCTAGATGCATCTTGTAGCTTAGCAACAAGTCATGCCGCTGCATACTGTGCCGTTCTGTTTTTGGAAACAGGAGGATGTGAAAGCTTATTTCTAAAAAGCAGAAATCAAAGATTGGTTTAAATTATATTCACCTCATTATTCCATCTCAGCTTGATTGAACTGAAAAGGAAATGCTTTATTTTCTTTCTTTTTTAGACCTTTTCAGAGGTGCACAATTTTAGAATTGAGGGTTGAGGATAGAAGACTTGATTACCGCCTTACTCTTAGACACAGATTTGCCTACCCAGAATGCACTCTTCCTGCGGTACAAAGGCTGAGCCAGTGTGACTGGTGTTTTAATGAAACAGTCCAGGCACAAATTGAGCATCACCTGCAAACGAGAGGACGCAGGAGGGGTCGGCGAACATTGATGGCCTGTCTAAATAATGTTACACCAGCCAAAATACTTCTAATTATTTCTTCAATTGCAGATGGCATATAAAAAGTGCCGTCACTTCTGCTTAGGGAGCCCGGGAGCCGGCCTGTCATTGCAGGCTATCTTTTGTTGTCAAATTTCATTTTTGAAAATGTCTACTAATTAGGCCGCCGAAGCCCGCCGCAAAATTACTCAAAGGGAGAGTTGTGGGAGATTGATTGGCCTGGTCCTTTCCTTTCCTCGTCTAAGCACTGATATGTCCATTACAGTATCTGCTATCTCGTGGCTGTCTTCACAATTGCTCATCTTTCTTGCCTGCGTGATGTGGGTCATGTTTCAGCAGCGGGTTGGAAATGAGGGTGGGCTTTTTCACCATGTAACAGACTAACAGATTTAATGCTGATTTGTTGGGTAGTTTAGGTCCTGACTGCTGATTTGTCAACACAGCATTTCCACTGTGCTAAAATTAAGTAGCTAAACACCTGTTAACATGCTTTTTATAGAAAAAATGTATGTTGCATGGGGACGTTTTATAAAGACTTTACATAAACTAGGATAATTTTGTAGTTATATTAAGCATATATATATATATATATAGAATTTTACTTTTTTGTCACTCAATATCACTCTCACTTAATTGTATTTGTCATATAAATGTCACTCTGCTCTGAAAGCATATTTTTGCCTGTTTAAAGAAAAAAAATTGCAAGAAATTGTGTTGGTTATATTTCCTCAAATGTTAAACAATGACCGATAATGTATTATTGTTATTATAATATTTTTAACTTTATCATTATTTATTTCAGCAAAACCACAAACAAAAAAAAACTTTTTTGTGTAAATGGATCCTTTATTACACATTCTCATATGAACAAACATATGTATATATTACAGTATCCTAAAGTATACATTATCATTTTGACATTACAGTATTGGAAATAAACAGGGGGGAAAGAGTCATGATTCAATGAGGTGAGAGTCTCCGGTGAACTAAGTAACAACTCTGAATAATGTGAGTGACACCAACACATTATGGAGGCTGTTATATGAGTTATGGCTTAAAAGTTAAAAAGTAGCACTATAGAAGAGTTTTTTTCACTAATAGGACATCACGGCTCATGATGTGCTCATTGTCATGTGCAGCAATGTTGATCAACCATCACTAATGACAACTCATTTTAAATTGTCACACTTTTTTTCTTTCATATTTGCAAGAATTTTAGTCTCTGTCTGAAGCCTTGGGTGTGCCAGTGTTGCATTATGCAGCAAGTTTTTATAAGCAATAAGTTTGCTCGAGTCTGTTACATATTGTGAGTTTAATCATTGCTCAGTGTGTTGCACTGACCTTTCATATCTTATTGCTCGAATCCAGAAAGCATCTTTGTGCCCTCAGGGTTTGGATGTTTAGTAAATTCAGAATACAATGTATTTTCTTCTGCTGGTTTCTCAGATGTGCTTACCCACTCAAGCTCGTTTTTTTTGCCTGGGGTAATATGGTAATAACGTGTGCTAAACAGGCATGATAAAGAGTGCTTGAATTGAATTGATTTTTGATTTGGGAGCGTGTGATTGACAGAAGAATGCCGATTATCAACCTAATGAGCTTCTCTGAATCAAATTGGTGGATTACATCAAGATTCCCCCTGACGACCCTCGGTGTGTTTGACATGCGCACCCGTTAGTGTGTGTCGATTCCAGCATTTCTGTTCTGTTCTGCAGCTCTCCGGGTCAAAAATGTATGTTTTACAGTGTGTAAATCAGCAGCATGTCTTGCTCTTTAGGACAGACGGTGTTTCTTGGTCCATTTCAACGATGAAGGAATAGATTGCTCTGTGCCACATGCCTCTGTTCTGTGTTTCTTTTGATGTCTAAGTCTCTATTGTCAAAAGCATACAAGTCTGTTAGATTTATGTGTGCCCCTCCAGGTTTAAACCATCATTTATCCGACTCTTAAGATCTGCTGACCTGAAGTTTCTCTCTAGCATACAACCATTAGTAGACAGAGAGAGAGGCCGCCCTCAGACCTGGCAGGGGGTTGTGTCGAGACAAAGAGGGAAAACTGTTCACTGCGGGGTGACGAGATGAACAGAGAGATGTGAACTAGGTGAGATGGGGGATAAAAGAACTGAGAGAACATGTAAATGTTCTGTCATATTTGACTCATTCTCATTTTGTTCCATACCCCCTTTGACTTTGTTTCTCCTGTAAAACGCAAAACGGATTTTTTTGCAGAATGTTCCTTTTTGCGTTTTTCCATATAATTAAATTGGTCACCAGAGACTCTCCAGCTCCTAAATTGACAAGAGAAAAAATTCTGCCAATTCTGCACCTTTAAGTCTTCTGAAGACATCTGATAGTTGTGTTAATATTAAAAGAACTGGTAACGTACTTGGTGACATTCAGTTTGACTTTTAATGCACCTTATAATGCATTGTATGTTCTCATAAAAAATTGAAACCACAGTTACAAAACATAATATTTATTCATTATTATGCCTTTATAAAGTATAATGCATTAAAACATGACAAGCAACCAATTTTAGATGGAATACAAGGAATCAGTAAATTTTATAATGCATTTTAACTTTGGTTACAATTATTTATGAAAAGATATAATGCGTTTTAACATGCATAATGAATACAGCTATAATCATTTAAAGGCTAAACAATTCATTAAATATATATAATGTTAAGCTGATGTCTATCAAACATGTATATTACTTTCCAAAAGCTAGTTGGAATTCATGCATTTAGTCTTTACTCAGATTCATTGTTATTTTATTGACAGCTGCAGTTTACAGCAATATTAAGAAATGAGACACACAAAAAAATCTGCGTATTTTCATCTTTAAAATACATCTTTTACAGTTTCAAAGAAAAGGCTTATGCCTAATCCCAGACTAAAATTAATGTTTGAGCTATTTAACCCCTTTTTCCACACATCCCCATTTTAGCTAGTGGAGCATAAATGACATACCAAAATAAAAAATTCATAAGTCATTCTGAATAAACACATATCCAACATATATTAAGAAAACCAACACTTGAGAGTTTGCAGTTCAAGACTCAGAATTACTCAGACTGTTATTAATATGGAGCTATAAGATCAAACATATATATATATATTTTTTTTTAAATATTAACGTTTTTTTAAATGTGTAAAAATATTGTGTGAATGTGGTATAACAACTTATTACCACAGTTAAAGTGAAATCACAAGTCTATTCATGCTTTATTTAAAATCTGAGGATTATATCTCTAGAACTATGAATTTTATGAAGCATTTCTTGTGAGTTTTTAGAGGAAGCTAATAAAATATTTGATCGACCTGTAAGCATCTATTTGCAGTCTACTGCCTGTCTATGAACGGCTCCATTTATGTTCTATTGTTCTCACTCAGCAAAACTTTCACACTTCTGCCAGTATAAGACTCTTCATTGTTCTTTTTTTATTCAGCCATTATTATTCTGGAATTTATTCTGGCATTGCATGTTTTGCCCATCTAAACCACTTTGATTCCACTATTCATTAATCCATCTTTTAGCTGAAGTCTTTCTAGAAAATAAATAAAAGCATATTCTTGGGACCTTAAGGCCCAGTCACACAGCCGATCGCGCACGAATCACTCACAAATCACGCATAGATTGGGTTTGTGCGTGCTTGTGCGTCGAGAAATTGACCAAAGTATTCCACGAACATTCGGCGCATGCCCGATGCATGAATCACTGACGGAGCGCGTTCAAACACGCACGCTTCTCTTACGTTCCACATACAAGCACTTTCAGAATCCACATTATCAGTGGAATGAACGTGATACGCGCGCCGCGGTGCGCGGTTCATGAGTGATATGAAGGTGGGGCGTCAGTGGACGTGCGCGCTTTCGAACCAGTTCCAACGCATAAGCACTGACAGTCGACGCGTGTCCTGCGCATGTCACGCATACTCAACGCATAAACTACGCAGGCCGACTCATGAATAACGCACACGGACGCACACCTGTGCGTTGGAAATTTTTTGAACCGTTCAAAACTCAAAATCACGCACAAACCACCTTCGACGCACATCCACTTACAATCACTGACGGTCCTCGTTCATTCCACCGACGAATTACGCATATGACGCACACGCCGCGCAGAAACGAAAATCTGTGCGTAATTCGTGCGTTCTTCATGCGTTTTCGCTGTGTGACTGGGCCTTTATGTGATTTCTTATAACAAATTAAATATGAAATAGAATAGCTCTTGGCAGAACAGTTGCATTAGAGCTACAATTAGCATCAAGCTACATAACACAATTTTAAAAATTAACATTAAGCTTTTACTCAAAACTCACTTTAAACCACCATTGAGTGTTTCTATTAACTTCCGAGCGTGATCTATTGTGGATTTTAGTCATATAATGATGTTGAAATGTTATATTTAGCATTTTATATAGCGCTAAATGCTACACCTGCTTAGCATGTATACTGTAAACATCCATTATTTATATAAAAATACACCAAATTTTTGTAATTACTATTGTAATCATTTGTTTATTCACTTCTTGTTTCACATGTAGAAATGTTCTGAGGGTGAGTAAAATTTATGGTGAGTAAATTTTATTTGGGGCGGGGAGGTGTGTGTGAACTACCCCTTTAAGGCCAGGTTCCTCAGTCCGTTATTAACGACTCGATTCATTTAATATCTCCCATCTCTCAGCCTCCGTGGGATGCCGGCCAACTTCCCACTCACTTGAGTATGAAATTAATAGATAAAATCGCAACTCTTGTTGTTTCACGGCCGAACACTAAATTCCCCTCCGTCGCAGTCACACAGACACGCCGCTGACCCAAGGGAATCGATACCATTGGCTGTAGTTAATGCCGTGCTCCCCTGCCACTAGGAGAGAGGGAAAATAAATATCTTTACCCTTTATTGAACTTTCTCTTGTAACACTCCTGTAGAATGAGCTTCTGTGAGGGAAAGAGCAGAGTGCAAATTAAGCCTTTCTTAGTCACCAGGTGCTGTGCTTCAGCTTATCAGAGGAAACGCTATCCGGAGAGCCGGTGCACTCATTTGATTCCCACTGTCGCCCACCATCTATCTCCCCTTCTTCTGAACCGTTCTTACTGCTTACTGCACAGCATTTATGTGCACTACACTGTATATGTGTGTACACAGTAATACATGTTTCAAACAATAGTGTTTCTCATCAGTGGTTTTCTTTTGATTCCAAAGATGATCTTCTTATGAGGCATCCCCTAAAATATTAGAGTACTAATGCTATAAATTCAGCTTTGCATCATATGAATAAACTACATTTCAAAATATATTCAAATAGCAAACAGTAACAGTTAAATATTTCACAAATATTAACATTCTACTGCTTTTTTGGATCAGTTTTGGTGAGCATGAGACATTTTTCATATATATATATATATATATATTTATCTATGTACAAGTAGACATATGTATATTTTTTTTCTCTAATATTCCAAATAATATGACTTTGGTTGGTCTTTTTGTCACACTTAAAATGGATTGTATGGTTGAGCACATCGCATTGCAGAAAATGCTATTCCTTGCATGCTCCTTGAATATTTTGCAACAGATCATCCATTCCAAGCATACACACTGCAAAAATAGTAAATGGCTAGTATTGTAATATGCCAGTCTGAACATATTCTCTCCCTCTCTCTCCCTTCTTCCATCACCCCCTGTTTCATAGCCTGTGGCCATATTAATGTTGGGTTCCCTCTGTGCGTGACCAGCTGAGTTTATGATTATGTTTGAAACTGCAGGCTATGTGTATATTCGGGGGTGAGTGTATGTGCACTCATGTGTATTTGAGTGAGAGGTGTGTGCCTGTGTCTTTGATTAGAGCAGGACCCTTATTAAACATTGATGGTGTTATTCATTTGGAGGGTGAGAAGGGTGCTCAGTCAAAATGGCAGCAGTAATTAAGGCGTTCTGGATATGATGGCTGCATGATGGAGTGTTGAAACCATAACTACGGAGCCCAGGCACTGCAGGGGCAATGGCTTGCTTGGGAACCAAATGCACGCATTTGGTGCTTTATGGTGTACGTGTGTGTATGTAGTTTGTGCAGCTGCCAAAAAACTTTAGAGCATAGCTGATTTATTCTGTAATGTTTTCTCAGATCCTTATATCTCAAAAGTTTTTGCTTGAAGCTGATTCCAGTCTTTATCCACATCACATCATTCATGTGGTTAATGCAATAAATGGATCAATTATCTTAATTTAAAATAAATAAGAGTTAAAACTGCTTGATCCAACTATGGGAGCAAAAATCCATAATTGTAATATGTATTATTATTTTACTTCTATCAGGTCAGAGAGGGTTCTGTGAGAGAGAAAATGCTTGTGTAAAGTCAATATTATAATATTAAGTGGGGGCAAAAATTATGAGAAAAGGAAGTGCAGATCATTCCTTTGTGATCATTCTTTTAATTAAAATTTATGTTCAAATATGTCTATTTTAGTTCCTAGTTTTCATAATTATTAATCACACTTTGCCTTCATATGTTCATTTTTAAATGATTCTTAAGTATGACATTTTACATTATAAATATTTCATGTCTCTCAATTAATATGGGATCATGAGGTTAAATGATAAATGTGTCTACTGATTTTTTTCTTTCTTCATTTTTAAATCATATCACACCACAGCACTTTTTTATTTCATGTCAGCTACCCAAAAATTATTTTACCCTATATAATAATGAGCATGTTTCCAGTACATTTCATAGCAATGCTGTAATTCTCCTGTGATCTCTTTGTCTCCATATCCAAAAACATGATTAAACACAGATTTAAGTTTTTAATATCTAATAGGGGATTTGCTTGCTGTATTTCTTCCCTTCTCCCAGAAAGACTTGGAAGGTAGTACTTTTTGCTTTTTGTCTGGTTGCATTTGTTGTCATGACCCTACTAATCTTGTGAGTTAGCGCACTAGTCTAGACCTGCAATTTTGCACGTCGTCCCACAGTCCCACACTCAAGAAATCAGCAGCATCAGCCCATTTCAGACACCATTATTGTGAAGTACAACCGCCGCAGCAGGTTTTTATGCATAATGCTATCGCTCACCATTGTAGTCAATTTCAATTTAGCTGTAAAAGGTCATAATATTTTATGTATTAGTATTTTATGGACCTATTCACTGTTCCAATCAATACAAGATTTGGATCAAGACTTGCATGTGGTTTCATCTCCTGTTCTCTATTTCGTTCTCTCTTTTTTGTGCCATGTGCCTCATAAATTGTGTAAAGTAGCCGTGAGGGAGTGTGGTGGAGAGAAGATGGATACTGCTACACTTTCCCGCTCTATTCTCTCAGCTCTCCAATCACTGAGATTGAGAAGTGAAAAATGGAGGGGTTGTAACAGGGGCATAACTCTGCGTCTACAACCCCCCTCCACACCCCCCACCCCCGCCAGATGAGCTGCTGTCTGTCTGACCTACTGCTGTCCACCCTGATATGTGCCGCAGTGCAACTCTTGCCCTGATGTCTCTTTTCTCCCGCGCCGAGGGCCATATCTGTACATAAAGAAGAAAGAAAGAAAATACCACAATTAGATCATATTTTGGTGTGTAACTGGTAGAGCATGGCGACTGCAACCCCAAGGTCATGGGTTTGATTCCTCTATAAATGTGTTATTAAACTGATTGTTACAGATCAAAAATAAGAGTGAAAAATACTTTTTTCACGGTTAAGATTAAGTCTCTAAAAAGAGGGGGGAGTTTTTATTACAACTGAATTAATTTTGGTGCATTCAAAGATTTTTTATTTGTTCTGAAATAAACACATTCTAGATATGAACATATACTGTACTATATTAAGAAACATTCATGCAAATTTACTCAAATTGACAGATCCATTAATTATGCATATTATTATTTTTATTTTCCCTTGAAAAGAGCTGATTAGCCTGTTAACTGTTAATAGAGATTGACAACAATATATTTTACCAAAATGTTAATTTTGTTTTTCTATAACTGCAAATGCAAATTGTTAGGTACTATATGTTTGTTTGATTATGTATACAATTTTATATATGCAAATGTGGTTTAAATTAGTTGGACATAAACGTGACTTTGATGTCATGGTATGTTTTGTAGCAAAGAAGAGCAGAAGAATAAAAGAGCAGATGTGTGTGTTTGTGTGTGTTTCGTGTGCGTATGAATGCGTGCTTCGCAGGAACACCACTGGGACTTCAGCAGCAACATTAGGCCTGTTTGAGTCACAGGAATCTTTATTGTTCCTGAAAGAACTGGAGATGAAAAAGGCTGTTTATGACAGCGTGTGATTGAGAGAGGTCGGCTAGTTTTTGTGTGTGAGTGTGTGTTATTAATCCATGGGACATTTCTTGTTGTCTGTCCCTGTGTGTGTGTGTGTGTTTCTGCATAGACGGTTGGTTTGTTTTGAGACCTCACTGTACGGGTTCAGCGTCCCGTGTACAGGAGCCTGAGTGTGCGTGTGGCCACTGGGTCACGGTGCTCTGGCCCGTTCCCACAGCATCATCCCTCTGGAATGCTTGGCACTCACGCTGTCTGCCTAACGAGCTTTTAAAAAAGACATGTTAATTTGTTTTGTCTTAATCTAATCCCTCCACTGTCTCATTCATCCTCAGTTGTCCAAGTTTCTCTCTCTCTCTCTCTCAGATAATCTGATTGGTCGGGACATGGAAAAAAAAACTTAAATTGAATTTTAGTATCAAAGGAGAGTAAGGGAATTTTGTAAAGTGGTCAGCCTACACTTGTTTTTGATGAAAGTACTACTTGTTCTGTAGTTGTAGTTTTATTGTGAAAACATGTCTGTTTTCTTCAGGGAATTTTCACTACATGTTTGACTTAACTAGATTTTTGTAACAATGAGCATTCTAAACCTTTTCTCAACATTTACATTTTTGAGATTAAAAGTATCTGTTACCGTTATTTAATGAACTGTGAACAAACATATTTGGGGCTTCTTTTTTTTCTTTTTTTTTGCCATTTGGATTGAGGTTTTTCAAAATTAAAGCCCAAAATTAGGGCTGTCCACAGCTAAAGATTTTCCTTGTCGCTAATTTAAGCCATTAGCATAAATAATAAGCATAAAGCTTACCGCAGCGCACCGGCAAGTATCCCACAAACTTTTCTGAGATCAGAATGAAATAAGTAACCTGCAAACGAAATTTAACAAAAAATATTTGTAAATGTTGGAAATAAATCTAAATTATAAACAAGCAAACTGAAACAATATCAGTGCAAACATAATCAGGTCGATGGACACGTAGCCTTAACATCGAAAGAAAACTCAGAGATCCAAACACAAACAAAACAAATATACATTAAATAAACATTAATTCGTAAAAGATGTAGTAGCAAATTGAAACCCTGCTATTACTTCAAAGTGAGCTCTGTGTTTTGCTCACAATGAACCTGGCCTTTGAGAAGAGATGCTCTGATGGCGTGGAGGTTAAGTTAAATATGTTGTGAAGTACTAATTTAGTCACCATGCTCCACACAAACACTTAAGCACACATTTATAGGCTAATGTTAACAATAGGCTAACGCTAGGCTACTTATCACCTTTTGTTGTCATTCTTCACCCTCTCTAACTGTTCCCGCTCTTTGGCCAACATGTTACCGCATAGAGCAGCTGTGTTAGCGATCTGTCTCTGCGTGACTGCCAAATCATGGAGGTTTTTTTTCTTCTGAGTCTAACCCACTGATTAAACCGAGCTTCTTCTCATCAACTAACATTAACTATTGCCCTATCCAATATTGAATATTTCATATTTGTATTAGGTTATCAAAACAATGTCTTGTACATATAGTCTTTTAGCTTGTGTTTTCCCCTCTCATTATTTTCTGCTGCTCATTCATAGTACATAGGCTGCTGGCGTTGAGCCCCAGGGGTTGATGTCCTGGAAAATGTCTGTCTGATGTGTGAAGTTTACGATAGGATCCTCACCCACAGCGTCTGATCGTTGCATTTACTCCTCACTGAGATGGTGGACATGGCTGTTCTGCTTGGTGTGTTGACAATGGGAAGCAACAGTTGTGGAAAG
Organism: Rhodeus uyekii; assembly: GCA_037043235.1. Lineage (NCBI taxonomy): Eukaryota > Metazoa > Chordata > Actinopteri > Cypriniformes > Acheilognathidae > Rhodeus > Rhodeus uyekii. The sequence continues at coordinate 2,616,805 of JAWRVZ010000053.1, read as the reverse complement.
GTTGTGTTTGTGTTAGCTGAGCGTTGAGAGATTGATTTTGGTGTTTGTGTGTTAGAAGCTGTGAGATGATTGACAGGACTTTATCTCCCAAGTCACACTTCCACAGTTCTGTGCCACAACACAATATTTGAGCAAGAGAAATATCACACATTCCCCTCTTGAACACTTGATAAGGGCATCGTTTTGCTCCGTCTGGAAAGGTAGAAATGTTTATTGAGCTTTGGACAAGTAGAATGGTATTAAAGGGATAGTTCATCCAAAAGTCAACATTCTGCCATCATTTTCTCCCCTTATGTCTTTCAAATCCCATATGACTTTCTTTTCCTGTTGGACACGAAAGGAGACGAAGATTCAATAATGTTGGTCAGATAACAATATTTTGAGTTTCTATTGATTAAACCGGTCTTTCTTTGTATTAACTAAAAGAAATTGTTTCAGTGAACTGAAAATGTTAAAGGGTTAGTTTAAAGAACTTTTTTGTCATTCTTTACTCACCCTTATGTTGTACCAATCCTGTATGAGTTTATTTTGTCCGTTGTACACAAAAGATGATATTTAGAAGAATGTTGGTAACCGGACAGTTGAAGTTAGCCATAGTATTTTTTGTTTCTTCCTTTCAATGGATGTTAAATGCTACTATCAACTTTCAAAATATCTTCTCGTACATGAAAACTCATACATATTTGGAACAACATAAGGGTGAATAAATGACAGGATTTTTATTTTTTGAGTAAACTATCCTTTTAAAGCAACAACCACATTGATTTTTTTAATGCACTGCTGTCGCATGGAAGAAATTTAGTGAATTATGTCTGAAATGTCAGTGTTCCTCACACAAAGCTATCATGTGGCTTCAGAAAACTCAAATTATAGCAAACGTTTTTTATGATGCTTTTATATTCTTGTTATTTGTTTGCTTGTTTGTTTTTTGAGTGGCCAGTAATGTTCAGTTTGTTCTTCATACTCTCACTTTGATTGAATGGAAACAAGCTTGAACATTGTTAAATATGTTACAAGGATGACTAGAGTCAAGTCACCTTTATTTATATAGCGTTTTTTATAATACAGATTGTTTCAAAGCAGTTTTACAGTGGTCACAGGAAAACAATGTAAACAAAGTTTGTTTTGGCTGAACAGCAGCTCTAAAAGAGCAGGCCAATCAATAAAATTGATTAATATTAAGTGTTATGTGTCCCCTACTGAGCAAGCCAGAGGCGACAGCGGAGAGGAACCAAAACTCCAGCAGGTGACAGAATGAATGAAGAACGGAATGGAGAAAAAAAACCTTGGGAGAAACCAGGCGCAGTCGGGGACCAGTTCTCCTCTGGCCAACAGCCAAACAGTGCATGATTATTATATTGACAACAATTCAAGTCCAATATGAAGTCCAGTTTGGTCCGGTTGGAGATGGATTCATGATCTTCACAGGGGAGGGTTTAGTAGAGTCACGGTCTCCGCAGACACTTCAGGGCAGTGCTGTGCTCGTGTCCAGGTGCAGGTCCTTCATCTGATCTGGATATGGCCCGGATCCGGCTGACCACGATAACCTCGGAATAAACAGAGAATAATATCAACATAGATGCCATTCTTCTTCTGATGTATCGAGTATATCAGATGCTATGGGAATGTTCCCAGTTCCGGCTGACCTAAGTTATGTAGCCTAACAATCATTTTAAATGATTTGATATTCTAGGTATTATAAACTGGTCAGTATTTTGGGATTGCAATAGACGTGAAGGACTATAATGTGTTAAGAGATCACTCAAGTACTGGGGAGCTAAACCATTTATTGCTTTGTAAGTAATTAGAAAAGATTTTAAAATCTATTCGGTGATTAATAGGAAGCCAGTGCAGGTTTGACAGAACTGGGCTAATATGCTCATACTTCCTGGTTCTAGTAAGAACTCGAGCTGCTGCATTTTGGACCAGCTGGAATTTGTATATTAAGCATGCAGGGCAACCACCTATTAGAGCATTACAATAATCTAGCCTTGAACTCATGAACGCATGAACTAACTTTTCCGTATTTGTCTTTGAGAGCATATGTCGCTATTTAGATATATTTTTAAGATGGAAGAATGAGTCAGAATTGTAGCTTTAAATTATACAATATCTGGTTCAGGGATGGAGGAGGAGGAGGAGAGAACTAGAGAACATTTAAGCATTTTAATAACAAACTAAGCGAACACAACGTACATTTTTAATGCTTCTTTACACACTACCTTTTATGATTCCACTCCTAACGCACATGGCCATTAGCAATCACACCACCGACCTCGCGCCGTTCTCAAAGCCCTCTGCCTCGTCCTGCTCGCCACAGGGTGTTGTTTATTTCATTGCAACTGGCAATAAAAACATCAATTTTTTCTAAATGACGATGTCATGCTGAATCTTCTCTGCATGTGTGTGATTTTGTGATTCTTGCTAGATATGAAGTGGGCTGTTGCAAAGGGCTGTTGATTATCTTTGACAGAATTGAGTCTTTCTGTCTGCTTGTAGTTTCTGATAAGTGCCGATGGTAGACCTATAACCTGGGTTCTAAGTTCTTAAATGGCCACAATCTGGACATATCAGTAGCCTGATAAACTGGGCTTCTGGATTTGTTAGCAATAAAATGATATATAGGTCAAATCAATAGTGGATCTTTGTTCTCGATGGGTGTGAGTGGGCCAGGGTCAGGTGGTTGTGTGTTATCTTGTGCGTATAACTATAGGTCTATAAATGTGTATGTTGGGAAATAGCTTCATGCGTAGGAGACTGTGTGCAGATGTACGGGGGTTGTGGTGCCTAGTCTTTGGCTTGGTAAGCAAAAGATTACAAAGATTCAAATGTCATAAGGGATATTTGGAGCTTCACTAAGTGGAACTGAACGCAGGGATCTTGAGACGTGTTTTTAAAAGTTGAGCTATTTTAGTACACCATCTTAAAAAAACTCACCAAGTAGACCAACCACCACCTGTGTAATTTATCTGTCTAGTAGTACATAGACTGAATAAGGATAAATCACTTTCTATGTGATATAAATAATGCTATTGTTAAAATTGATTCATAGTTTAAAGGTTCAACATGTGAGAGCTTTCTAACCCTCCTTGAAGACAGGAATGTCATGAACACGTTTAAGGCTTTAGTGTTATGAAGCAACAGGAATACTTTTTGTGTGCAACCCCCAACAAAAATAAAGATTTTATTCTATCATTTTTTTTCTCTTTCCTGTCAGTCTCTGACGCTGATTGTGGTGTTTTATCTCCAGTGACTAGTACCTATACCTTTTAGTTACCTGCCCAAAGCTTTAGCCATTATGTCGAGCCATCATATTTCTTCATCAGTGTAATATTTGTGCTAATATTTTTTCAGCAGTATGGACCGTATCCAGCAGCTGAGGAGGGAGTATCTTCAGGCCCGTATAGAGGGAGCAGCTCCAGCCTATGAGGAGCTGGAAGCCCGACGGAGAGGACCAGAGTACGAACAACACAACAGAGTAAGACATCAAACCCACACACAACCAATAAAACACACTCTCATCATCACATGGGTCTCAAAATTACCACTCGCCAGGGGTCAATGGATGTTAAAGTTGGTTTTAGAGTAATTTAAACTTGGCAGTGGCTGGCGACTTTATAAGGACTTGGTTTAAGTTGAACAGAGCAGCTTATTTATACCATTGATTTATTAACAAAATGTATACACTATCGTTGAAAGGATTGGGTTGGATCAAAAAATAAATAAAATGGTGATAATGTGAAATATTATTACAGTTCAGATTAACATTTTTAATATATTTTAACATGTAATTTATTCCTATGATGACAAATTTTCTCCAGTTGTTACTTCAGTCTTCAGTGCCACATGATCCTTCAGAAATCATTGTAATATTCTGATTTTGGGCCTAAGAGCCATTGCTTATTTTTGTCTCTACGTCAATGTTGAAAACAGTTGTGCTGCTTAATTTGTTTTTAATGGAAACGTAGCAGCAGGACTGGTATATCCTCTTTCGTGTGAGGAGGAACGGAAGGAGCATTGCCAGAGCCCTACAAAACCTCCAGCAGGCGACTGCTGTGCATGTTTCTGACTAAACTGTCAGAAACAGACTTCATGGGGGGGGGCATGAGGGCCCTACATCCTCTAGTCAGACCTGTGCTCACAGTTCAGAAACTTCCAACTTGAATGCCATTTTTGTCAGAGAACAACAGAATTGGCAAGTCCACCATTGTCACCCCATCTTTTTCACAGATGAGAACAGTTCACACTTATCCCGTGAAAGAGTCTTGAGATGCTGTGTGGAGCATTATACTGCATGCAAAATAATTCAGCATAACCGGTTTGGCGGTGGATCAGTAATGGTCTGGTAAAGGTGTTAGCCAGTGGTTCACTTACTGCTGTTAGGTACCAGGATGAAATTTTCAGAGCCATTGTCTGACCTTATGCTGGTGCAGTGGGCCCTGGACGTCATGTATCGGAGCATACAAGCAGCACAACAGGCTGTCTAGGAGTTCACTGATGCCCTGTGTGATTTATGTGTTCCCTTATTTATTTTTGTGAGTAGTGTATTAATGGAGTATTTACATTCATTGTCACTGTAGTTAACCAAATTATTGGTGTGTAATTAGCTCATATAGAAAGTATAATGTTTTTTAATTCTTTGTTAATAACTTATTAACCGTAAATAATTCTCACTTTTGATTAGGTCACGGAAAATGAGAACATTTCATTAACTAGATAGAGGAAGTTTATGATGTAAACTTCAGTTGGCTTGAGAAAGCCTATCCTGAAAGTTAAATTTATTTGTAAAAGCTTAAAAAGTTGTTTAAGTTTACAGATAGATAGATGGAAAGAATTAGATCTTGAGCATATATACACCTGTTAGTTATTGCCTTGCGTTGTTTCTAGGCAGTTACTAAGGTGTCGTTATGTTCTTTGATCATAATTTAATCTTTAATCAATTGATGATCAATTTTGCTAGCAAGATTTAATGTTAATTATCTTGTTGCTAGCAAGATTTAGAATGAATTCCGAAGTCATTAGCAACATTTAACATAAATAAGCATGTTGCTGGCAAGAATTCGCTGAATTAGCATATTGGTAGCAAGATTTATTGTTAAGTAACAAGTTGCTATCAAGATTTAGCATGATCTAGCATGTCACTAGTGAGAATTTGCGTGATCTAGCATGTTGCTAGCAAGATTTAACGTTAATTAACAAGACGCTATTGACATTTAGTGTGAACTAACATCTCGCTAGTGAGATTTGTTAATTCGTAGGTCGCTTGTGAGATTTAACATGAGTTAACATGTCACTGACGAGAATGAATGTTATTTAACAAGTCACTAGTGAGATTTAATGTTTTAAAGAACACAAGAGTCAGTTGACGCAGAGACTGGAGGTTATTGATGATTCAGCTGAACAGTGAGTGGTCTGAAATATCAAAGAATAATAATGAATATTAAATATAAATCTAAAATAAACAACATTTACATTGATAATAAACATGAGTAAATTATTAATTGATTACAGAAGTGTTGCAATACTTGGTTAGTGCACAAAATGGCATCTAGGGTACATACATGGAGTTTTTTCATCAAGAGGGATCATCGGTGTTGTAACGAAATACCAAAAAATAAATAACAATGCTTTTTGATCCCCAAAGTGTTGGAAAATTGCAGTTAGTTTATAAAAATGTTTACGGTTTAATTACATCCTTGGCTTTTAACGGTCAGTTTTCACTAATGTGAATAATACTTTGTTTTATTTCTATTTTAAAGATGTAATTAAGCATTATTAATATAGTCTTGCCACTTTCAAAACAGACTGCAGTTACACTACATGTATATGGAGCCTTTATACATTTATTTACTATATAAATGTGTGTATAGATAGATAGATAGATATGTATGTGTATATATATATATATATATATATATATATATATATATATATATGTGTGTGTGTGTGTGTGTGTGTGTATAAAGCCTTTCTTCATGTGAAATAAAAAAACTTAAATATTAGTATTTCTTAAATCATTCCTGCACAATTACAATGGGGATAGTAATGCTGTTTTTTTCTAATCTCAAGCAGTTTTCAGATTGAATCGATCTGCCATGTCAGACTTCAGTTCAACACGGCAATTATAGCAGATAAAGGAATCAAGGCAATGTAATATTTACTCAGGCATAAGTTATAAATAAACTTAAGTGCTTTGACGCGAGTGCGCGAGGACGCGCGTTTGAAGTTCATTGAGAGTTGCCGTTCCCATAGTAATCTACTCAGCGGGCGAAAGCCTTTGCCGAGTAAACACGAATGAGAGTCAGAATTTGGCCATATAAGTGCATAAATCTTCAAGGAAACACGCTGCAGCGGTTACTTGATAATCGGAAACAATTTCCGTTTGATCATAAACTCTCTCACATAAATCTATTTTAGGAGATTATGATCTCTCTCTCCAGCAGTAATGGCGTCTTTGAAAAGCTTTGAGGCTTTGAATTGCAGCGCTCTGATTCGTTCAAACTTCAGTGCTCTCACTGACAGGGGTGTAATTTTGTGATATTATGTATGTAAAATAGAGAGATTTAACTTACTAATTAAAGTAAAAAATCGATTGTAGACCTGCAAGTTTTTTTTTCAGGATTTAAAAAAATAAAATGCATGCCCATTGGAATGGACATGTTCACACATACTGTATTGAAATGTATTATATATCAGGTGTAATGTTGTGATGTTACCAACAGATGGAGTGGACGCTCTATCTAAAATTCAGTTTTCACTTCATTAGTGAAAGTCTATGGAGATTTTATGACTTTAATCTTCAGTTTTATCAAAAATCATAAGTCTGATCAGTCTGAAAAGGGATAGCAACTCAAGTCAGAACAGGTCTGAAGTCTGAGCAGAGTTTAGTGGTTGTAGCTTTAAAGCTCTAGGAGGAGATGCTCTGAGAATTTTAGGTAAGAAGAATAATAATAATAAGTTTAGATACAATATCACTAAGTTGGCTTTCTCAAGCCAACTTAATTAAGCACTTTATACAAACCTTTATTGGACATGAACTGCATTGTGTGTGTGTGTGTGTGTGTGTGTAGTTTTCTGTGATCAGTATGTTTAAGAGTAATATTAGTGTAGGGGATAGTATTGTCACGTGATACACCGCAGCCACAAAAAGTGCTGTATGATAGATGTCACATTTATTCAGTTTTTTCTTTTTTATGAAAAATATTCACCATCTTTTTGGCTGTGTCATCAACTATCTGATATTCCAATTCTCAAATATGTAGAAGTAAATGTGTATTGTTGTTTAAACCCTTTATAATGATCATGTTCGTCCCCCCCTCCCCCTCCGAGCCCCACTATTTGAGAAGCACCGACTTGTAATTGTAAAAAATTTTAGGAACATTGAATATTAATGCTGTAAATGTCCAAAAAAGGTTGGTTCAAAGCACTTAATTAATGACATTTTCCCATTTTCCGTGACCTAATTTAAAGCAAAAACTATCAACTATAAAACTATATTTTTTTCTTTGTCCTTTGTTGATTGATCAACATTCAAACACAGACAGCAGCATGATTATTAGGTTGCTGTCTCTTTAAAACTAATACACAGATCAAAAATACTGATACTTTACACATTGTTTTTCTCTACTGTTTACATTCACTTAAGCCATAACCGACTTACTCACCAAGACAGGCATTTTGACAAAGTCCTGACTTTGACCGTTCAAGTGCAAGATGACATGAAAAAGAGAGCTGTCTGAGACACGACTTTTTGTGCACTTGGGATGTTTCTCCTCACCAAAATTCCCACACAGTGTGCAAATAATGAGTGGAGTTCCTTTTTTTGCTTGAATATTTAAATTAACAAAGCTTCAAATTTCGTGATGATGCAGTGTTGGCCTGTCAATGTTCCTGAGCATTGTTCACGTTTGTTCTTGTTTCACATTCCTATTCTCATAACATATTCACACAACGTTAGAATTGACGGCATTTAATATATTTGCCTACACCGATTTTTACTCACTTTTGTTAATTTTAGGCCCTGGATTTATGTATGACTTGTACGTTTTTTAAATGCGTTATCCATTGGCAGGTGTGGCAGAAAGATTTGGACCCTGCATCCACATTACTTTTACCTTTTTTCTTGATTTTTCCAGAGTAGAAAAATGCCCCAGTATCTCCCTATACTGTCTTGATTCAGCAATGCAGACTTTAACATTCTTAATTAGGAGTCATGGAGTCCTCCATCAAATACATTGGTGCCTATCTTTATTAGGATTGGGACAAACCGGTGTAATTTGTTTTCACTCAGAACGCATAGTAATTCCCTTTGTGTGAGATCAATAGTTATACCTCTCAAATTCAAATGAGCTAACGTCTGTTTTTGTAAGAGCTCCGGTGAACAATGAGGCATCGCAGGCTGTGGGATTAGAGAGGCAGATCGAATTAAACAAACTCCAAACAGCAATCACCCAATCTAACGAGCCTGCTCATTAAGGTCGACACTGCATTTATTCGTTTGCTCGTCTGTGCTTATTTATCTATTTATTCAGTGCTAATTATTTAGCTACTGAAGGAAACAAACACTCACTGCGTCAAAACAAAACAAAGTTATCAGCCACTGTTTTTGCATCAGAGGAAACGCGTAAGCAGTTCTCACACGATGAAACGGTTTGGAACTACCTAAAGGCATGATGATTGCATCGTGGAAACGATGACGATTGACGGAAGGGAACATGAGAGAATTTGCCATATCCTCTGACTTAGCACACACACTCTCTCTCTCTCTTGCAGACACATTCAGAGAAGTTTCCACACCCTGTTCTGCAATGTAGTCTGCACCACGGATATAAATAATACTCCTCATGACAGACACATTATGACTGCCTATTGTTACAGCTGCCTCTCTTTTATTTTCAGATTTAGCCCTTTTATGGACATATCTGTAGCCTACATATCTCACTCTAACAACCCACCGAGAACCCTTGGTAAACACAGAGAAATGAAAACGAGATTTGGATCGGGATTTCTTTTGTCGGACTGTTCCAGAACCTGAACCGTTCCGCTATTGCCACACAAGCAAATCATTTAGTTTTGTTTTTCTTACTTGAGCTTTTCTCTGCCAGAGGATCCTACCACTGATGTCATAACTATTTATTTTCTATTTTGTATATATGCAAAGTTGCCCTGTTTACTGGTTCACAGGACTACAGTAGAGTTGATATAGGGTATCTATGGACTTTGATTGATGACTGCTCGATCACTCCGTGAATTTCAGCGCTGACTCAGTGACTGCATTGCTCAGGCATGACTGTGGTGAAGTTGTCTCAGTGACCACAAGTTGTGTGTACTTCTGACATCCAGATGAAATTAAGGCTTGGCATTTGTCAGTATTTGTGTCAAAAAATGGATCTGTTCCAAAGCCCAGTGTGTTGCCTCATTGTCCGCTGCCTACACAAGAACCTTCCTTCTAAGGCAGCATCCTAACAAATTTAGATAAATTTAGATACTATTTAAAATGTTATAAATTTCATGTTGTGGTTTGTTTTCCCCACTTCTTGCAATTCATTCTGGCATTGCCTTCTCCACAAAGAAGAAGCCTCCAAATAATCATAAATGATATAAAAAGACTTGCTTAGATAAAATAATGGGAAAGATGTACGTATGATGCTGCCTTTGAATCTAGCCAGATAGGTTGTTAGTAGGCGGTATAATTATGCTGCCTTCATGTTGGGAGTGTGACTTTAATGGCTTAAAATGATGCCTTAAAATACTGCTTACGCAGGCAGCTCACAAGGTTTTGGAACAAAATGAATGTGTGTGTGTCCTCTAGAAGGTACCTGTACCCACGATTCCGTGCCATCTTGGAATAATTCCTGTAGCTCAGCTGCTAACAACGCCAAGGTCATGGGTTTGATTCCCAGCGAACACTCGTACTGAGAAAAATATACCTTGAGTGCACTGCAAGTCACTTTGAATGAATGCGCCTGGCAAATGCATAAATGCATAATAAATGCATGAAGTGTATAATACATTTATATGGAAGTCTGAAGATGGCAAACAGGAAGTTAAAAGGCTTAAAGGCAAATACTGTTACTGCCTTGCGGGTTCTATGCTGCTCATTCCTCAGATGTTGAGATAAGATGCACGCCACACTATGCAACACGCAATTATGTTATTTGTTGCCTGTAGTGTTTAATGTCTCTATAAACTATTTTTAACCAGTGAAAAATTCAAGCAAATGTGCTTCAGGATGAAAAAGGTGTTGTTTATGTTTTCAAAGGCCTCTCTTTATGGAAACAACTAGTGAGCAGTGGAGAGACGACTAAGTAGCATCCAAAAAAATGTATGGTCGTCTTGTGACTGTCTAAGGGACCTGTAAGGCAGTTGGTATGATAACGCTCCAACTGCAGTCTACTATGGTAGTACTATATGGTCCTAATGAGGGATGATCATCAGCAAGGAGTGAATGCTGGCATTATTTACTAGGACTGTCCTCACGCTCTCGCTCTCATCGCTCTCCTGAGAGGAACGATGCGTCCATGAGAAACTAACCTCACAAATCTGTCAGAATTTCTCTCTCTTGTTTTGAGATCCAGCCGCTGTTTCCTTTCCTAAGCTGGGACACAATCCAGATCCGTCAAACACACGTCAACAGCTGCATCATCTGTCCACACAATGAGAAAATATCCCCAAAATACACAGTTTTCCCGTAAGTCACACTTTCATAAAACCCATTGCCAGTAGTGAAATATTTTCCTTGAAATGCTAGCGGTGAATATTTGTTTAATATTCTCCAGTTGGGTGCTGGATTTCACTGGGTTTCTTCAGTTGTGGTTTGAGCAAGATGTGGTCCATCCCTCGTGTGCTTTCCCATTTTCCTCAGCAGGTTTTTGACCTCAGATCTTGTTGTGTGTGTCGTGGTAGCAGCTCTTACAAAGTCAAGGTTGATTTGGGCGTAAGAGGGACAGGATGTGATGTGATCCTTTGATGATGATTCTTAATCCCAGTTCAAATGTAAAAGCAGGTATCAAAATTAGCAACATGTTGTCATGAGACCCAGCTGAGGGCTTTAACAATGAGCTGCTTTACCGTTTAGGTTCCTGTCTGCTGAAATGACTGCTCTGCCACATCCCCAAGCCAACTATTGTCATATTTTCCTCTCTAGAGCTGTACAAAACACAGAGCTGATGCAGAGAAAGAGACATTAGACTTAGGGAAACTCTGATAAGTCAGTAAGTCCTTCCATTGCGTCCACCCTGCCACCCAAGCTCTGCAATATCAGGGAGTTAGAAGCCAGACGTGGAGATCTTGGAGGTCTTTCAGGAGGATCTGGTCTAGCTTTCCCCTTAACTGTCCAGACACATTGTTTTTTTGGACAAACCTCACAGACGTCTGTGTGGAAACTGATGCTGATTCACCATATAAGTGGCTGTGTTACTTTCGTCTGATTGTAGAACTCTGCCCAAGTGTAGACTGGAAAGGAGGGCAGTGAAGGCTGAGGGTGCCTTTTGGATAGTAGTTTGGAGTGAAGTAATGACCACAAAATAACAAACGGGACATTGTGTGGCCTTGTGGACTTCACAGACACCACAATTAAAAAAATCTATTTAAAGATTTTTGAGTTTTGAATCTCTATATAGCTGTCTGTACGTCGAACTCCTTCAAATTCTTTTTAAACATTTCTCAAAACAAAGTTTATCTTGCTTAAGTTTAAGTATTTCTTTGAATTCTACATCCTTAAATTCAAATTCCAATCTTGAATTCTGTTAAGGGCCAGTCACACAGCGAAAACGCATGAATCACGCACGAATTACGCACAGTTTTTTGTTTCTGTGTGGAGCGTGCGTCGTATGCATAATTAGTCGGTGGAACGAACGTGGACCGTCAGTAATTGTAAGTGAATGTGCGTCGAAGGCGGTTTGTGCGTGATTTTGAGTTTTGAACGGTTCAAGTGCGTCAGTGTGCGTTATTCATGAGTCGGCGTGCGTAGTTTATGCGTGACTATGCGCGGGACACGCGTCGGCCGTTAGTGCTTATGCGTCGGAACTGGACGCGCTCCGTCAGTGTTTCATGCGTCAGGCATGCGTCGAATGTTCGTGGAATACTTTGGTCAATTTTTTGACGCACAAGCACGCACAAACCCAATTTGATTTGTGAGTGATTTGTGCGTGATCGGCTGTGTGACTGGCCCTTTAGCTACTGCAGTTCAAATTCAATTGAAATTTGGAAATTGGACACAACCTTTCCCAAAGCTGAAAGCCAAGATATTCAAGTCTTTATAAAGTTGATCTTTGGGGACATGGCAATGAAATGCTCTCTACTTCTTTTTGATTTCACATATGAAGCTAAAAGTGCAGGAGTATGTGATCACTCTCAGACTACCCACAAACTAGCACAGTTTGAATCAGATCGTGTTTCCACATTGGCAAACCCAGAGTTTCTAACTCAAAACTGTATGGTTCTTGAAAACTTTCCAGTAAAACATTGTATGAAAGTGGCCTAGAGCTGTCATCCATTCTTTGTTTATGAGTGGTCAGTGCCACTCAAATTTTCTTGAGGGGGAAATCTTTGTTCCAAGTTGTGCTTGAACAATGGATACAAGAAACAGCTACTGTCTATTATGCATCTGGGGCTGGTTATTCAATGAGAAACCAGAGAAGTTATGGATGTGAGGAATATTCTGGGCCCAATAAAACCGTTCTCTCTATTTGTTTTTGATGTAAAAATGAAAGAATGAATGCATCTTCTGTGAAATTGCATTCAGGAGATTTTGTTCTCTCATTCATCAATGGAGGCAATATGTATGTGCATACTGGCTCTACAAACTATTTATCACTGACATTGAATGGCTTCAATGTGCTATTAATGAAGTGTATTGAAAGTTATATTTGTGTTTTGTTGGGTATAGGTGTGAAGTGTGTAGTCTTTGGATGTTACAATATTTTCTCTTGTGCCTTCTTTATATACAGAGAAAACAAAGAGCGTCCCATCCACCACAAAATTGACTGAACTGGTGACGTGAGTTGTTGTTCTTTCAATGAATTTGTAGCTGTGCTAACTTTCGTTTTCACCTTGACCTCAAACAAAATGATGTCCCGTGAGAAAGTAGTTGAACTCTACAGTAATTTGCAAGTGATAATCTGTCCTCTTGATCACCACATGGCTATGATGAGATTAGAGGGCTGGATAATTCATTTCTAGGCTGATTTTCCTCATAATTGACTTTAATGGCTTTTTTCTGTATTCTGGCAAGTGAGTCAGTTGAACAACCTGCTGTTGTTACTCAGAGGTTTCTTTCTCATATAGTGCAGGCCTTGTCCTTTGTACCCAGCTTGCTCTGCACTAACATTACTACATTCAGGATGTCATTTTGACCAAATTGTTATAAATGTTTGGGAATATGCTTCAAAGCATATTGAAGAGGGGGGATTTTGCATTGGTTCACTGCAATTTACATTATCTCACACTATTCCAGAATTATTATTTTTTCCTAGAGATTTTTAAGGCCATAATAAAAATTATTGAACCTGGGTGATTGGACAAGCAGAAGTAGATACTCTATATAGTAGTACTCTATATGCATCTCTACACTGGACTATTGTGGTAAAGTTCAGTGAGCATTAGTGTACTTTTTATGTCTGTTAGTCACCGTGCGTGAGAATCATCAAGATGCAGAAATATCAACCTTTCCTATTTTCCTATGCAAATTTATATTTTCATGATATATATTCCTCTTTAGATGCTCAGTTAAAAAAAAAAAATTATAATTATATTCATTTATGACAAATTGTCACAGAAGGGTGCGATGCGGAGAGATGAGGAGACACGGAAGGAAATACAACTGAAAAATACTTTATTACTAAACTAGAACATAAACGGCACTCTCTTGGTGCAAAACTCTGAGAACAAGGAATATTTAGAAACACAGCAAAGAAGGCATCCACACACATAACAGCACACTATGTTAGTCACTTTAACATCCGACAAAGACAAGGGAACACAGGAGGGTATAAATACACGAGGCAAATAGGGAACAGCTGACACAACTTTAGGTAAGTGATTAGACAGACAGGAGCGTGAAGGACCTGGAAGATACATAAAGGGACCTGGAAGGGAACCAAGACAAGACAGGACCGTGACAAATGATCCACTGCCCTTATGGAACCAGTCTTAACTCTGGACCTGGGACACGGTCCATTAATTTGTGGTAAATGATTGCAAGCAGATCATGGGTCACTCACACTTGAGACATCTTATTTGTGTGGAAGGTGTGTTAACTCACCTCCAATTTATAGACTTTATTTAGTTGTTTTTTCAGATTTTTTGTATTGTTGTTAGTGTTTCATTTTCTTTATCTTGTACACACTTTATATGTCAATGACCCATCTGTATCAATAAAAGTTGCATAAAGCCAACAAATATTTGCTCAAATGTTTATGTGTAGGTTGACAAATTTGGTCTGAATTATAGCGAAGTTCCACTAATGTTTCAGCAGACTTGATTTATCTCAAAGAGGATCAGAGCAGCACGGTTTATTCCCCACACTCTTGTTTATAGTCTCAGACAGCATGTTGTTTTACCACAGCAATCGGTCTTCACTTCAAAACGCCTTACATCACAGAGCGTCAGAGAGAAAGTGATAAAGACAGATGAGGGTTGTTATCCTCTCCCTCTCACCCCCCTCGTGTGCAGCTTCAGGGGCAGATGTGGAGCCTCAGTAACCCCTCTGATGATGATGTAACTACGTCTGAACAGAGGTCACAACCTCACAGATATTCATTACCTTTTCAGACAGGCCTAATGGGACCCTTACTCTGCCTAACAGAATGCACATCTAGTGCAAAGGAGACACTCGGTCGGGTGGTGTGATGCTGTCTCTTTCTCTGACCCACCCAGCCCAATTGTCTCTCGGCCATATCAGTGGAGCCTGAGCCCCAGACGTGCGTGAAGTAATCGCTCGCGCTCTATTATCGGCATCTACGCGCATGACTGAACGGCCGAGTTCAAGCACTCAACATGAGTTCATTATCACAGGGAGAACGGAGAGCATCAAAGGAAGAGGGAAGGCTATAAAAGACTGTAACTCCCTCCAAACCTTTCTTCTCCTCTCTCACCTTGTCAGCCTAAGGGTAAAAGAGCCCTCTGGTGGGTTTTCAGGTGCAGAATGAGCTGCCGTGAATTATCAGTGAAGGTGAGCTTGATGCTGACTCAGGCGCGATGTCATAGTGCTTCCATGTTATCTGGTGGAACAGTCACGGCCACTTAGGATCAAAGCAGGGCATCTGGCTCATGATGTCTACCGATGAGGTTTTGCCTGCCTTTCGGACATAATTCAACTGGGTTGAAGTGATACGGTTTCCCATTTCTTTCTGCCTTCTAGTTACGCAATTATATAGTAGGTAGTCGTCAATTGATTTTAAATAGTGACGTTTTTAATAATAGTGACTTTTTTGCAGTTTGCCCTCTGAAAAGAACAGACGGTGATGTCCAGTACTCTCTTTCGACATTTGATATTGTGCAATTGATTCCAGATGTATTATTCTTCCATATGTCATGAATAAGTCTACCATTAGATGATGTTTTGGTTGGTAAGCCTGTTGTTTCTCATCGATGCTTCCTGTCCTGACATATTTGTGAAAAAAGTGCTGATGTCTCCAGTGTTGGGGAAACTACCACAGAGGAGGTTAATTCAAAGGCTTTTGTTCTTGTGTATTGTTTCAAGTTTAAAATACAACATGAGGACCATGATGTGCCAAGCAATATAACCTTAATTTAACTTGGCCAGGGAACAGTGGAAGTAAACTTCAATGAATTTTGCTTCAGTTTGTTGAGCACATATCCTCAAGTTACAAAAATACCCAGAATGGTAATGTAGGAGAATAAACACTTTTAGGTTCCTCAGATGGTGAGAGAACAGGAACACCCCCTCCTACCCACACACACACACACACACACACCGTCCCCCCTCCCAGGTAATATTTGGACAGTGCCCTGTCTGGGAAGGCTTGTGGATGCTATGTTTCTCAGATGGAAATTAAAGGTGTTGGTCACCCCAAAAAAAAGTATTTCCAATCTTTTCAAATCTTTATAAATTTCTACTGTGGACGAAACATGACATACGTCTTTTACATATAACCATAGTTCCATATAACTCAAAGATGATTTGTCCTTCTATGTCCTTCTCTGCTTTTCTAAAACTCAAAACTCTATTTTAGACCTTGCAATGTGTAAAAGCAATGGATGTATGAAATTCTCACGGTAATTAAAGCAACTTAAACCATCAGGCTTTTTTACAGACCCACCCAATTCATTGCGAGCACCACAAAGGCCAAGTAGTCAGGATCTCAGCACTTTCTCTTGCCCGTGAGAACATACTGTGCTTATATCTTCTGCCTGATTAAAGGCAGGGTCAGAGTTTTCATTCGGGTGTGGACCCTGTCACAATTACAGGCTGTGGAATTATAATTTATGATGTGTGTTTAGATCATGCTGATAAGACATATGGCTGTCGTTGATGTGTCATGTATTTTTGGTCTGGTTTCATTGGGAAGAGAACCATTCCCATTTGAGGGATGTGATTTTGTATTATGCGGTTCCTCTGCAGATGTCTGTGTTTGCTGTTGGGGGGAGTAGAGTTTCTACGTGGCCGTTTTCTACCCTGTAGGAGATGCGGTCTGGAAGTAGATTACAGATACCAATAGGAAAACACAGAAACAAAAGGACATACCAATGAAGATGGATAGAATTAGAGAGAAGATAGAAGCCAAACCAAAGACAGTGAGATGTTGGAAACAACCTTTAAAATAAGACAAGCCAAACCAAGTTGGACTTAATTTAGAGGAAGAGAAAGGGTGCTGCAGACTTTTGCCTTGTAAGGTCAAAACAGGGATAAATCGATCAGATGACTGTCTAAGCTGGGAGAAAGACAGAAAAAGAGACAGAGGCATGTGCTCTGTAATAATTGTGGAATTTTAATTGGATTATAGTCTTGGTTAACCTTGCTGAGCCTCTTGAGTCTGTTCATTGACTATGTGGCAGTCGAATCTGCTCCCATTCCAGGAAGATTCGTGTGAAGCGTTTATATATAAAACCAGGTGTGATGTCCTTTTGTCTTCTTTGCTTCCTGGAGATGCTGCTTTTTCTCAAAGTCTAGGTTTAGCCGAAGATCCTTTAGAGCTGCAATACACTACAAGACAACATAAGGTATCAAACACCTGACGAGTTTGCAAATAATTACAGAGAACAACTGGGCATCATGCACTAAATGACTGAGGATCACACACTACCATTCGGACTGGTACAATGTGCCTCAATGCTAGTAACACATGAAAAATCGAAAAGTGAATATGGTTTCTAAAATCGGTTCAAAATATCACAACTTGATTGCTTTCATAGTGTAAAAACTTACGTTTTTGAACAGCCACAAAAGACCATCTACTCTCCACCTACTGATCTAACGTGAAAATATTATGGGAAGCGAACTAGCAAATTGGGATTTAAACTTTGTCGGCTAAAGACCCAAGTTGGAACACGAAAAATGTACCAAGCATAATGTTCTTTCACCATTCCTGATTTCTGACACTCAGCATTTGTTGTGGTTTTGCAGCTGTCAGGGCAGAAAAGAAAGATGCTGCTCTCCGTATGTTTTTCCGTCATCTCCGGTCGCATTCATATGTAAATTGCCCAAGCTTATTTTGTCTATTAAATAAAAAGATCTGGGGGAAAAAAACACATACACTTACCCTCTCATAGACACTTCCCTCGAACAGAAATGGTTGAAAATGGACAAGCGAGATGGATTAAAACACCAGGTGTGAAATGGTATGCGTCTTCCTAGTCTAGCTTGTGATCTGATTGAACAAAACATTAATACCTGGGTAGAGTGTCCAAAAACTGTACTTAAGTACTTGCTGAATTATTTACTCAAAGTAATAATCTTAATAGTTACTCAAGTAAGAGCAAAAAAGTATCCAATCAAAAAACTACTCAAGTAACTAGTTACTTCGGATAGGACCTATATAAAAGCAATACAATAACTTGCTATAGATGTTTAGATATCTTTGCAACAAACACAGAAGAAACAAGCATTTCTGGCCCTGTACCCTGATGAATATCATTGCCTGTCCTTTTCTTTGTATAATAATAACGTATAGAGCTACATTTGGATTTTTTGACAATGTCGAAATAAAAGGAACTGATTCGCGAACCAATTTGGACAGTTTTGCCACCTTATTTGATGAAGTCTTTGAACAGAATCGACTGAAAAGAGTGATGTAAATAGGGTGATTCAGTATCCAAATACTTGCTGTCCTTTGTTTAAATAACCGTTGAAATCAAGAATAAAGTGCTTTATTCATTCAGTGAGTTTAATCCAGCTAGTCTCACGATTCCTGGGTTTGCCCTGTTAATACAGGTCAAAAGCTGGTGAAAGGCTGCAGTGTGTCCCGTTGGCTTTCATCAGCAGTAAAGTTAGATCGGCGTCTGATTATAAGCTGGACTTTGGTGGATCTGCTGCAGGGGAGAGAAAATCACTTATGAAAACAGAAGGCCTTATGTGCAGGCTGCAGTGCGCTTCTAATCTAACCTCCCCATGGCCCAGAGCGGCCCGCTGCCCGATTCCAATCAACTCGTCTGGGGAGCTTGTGATAACCCTCGAGCCCAGCGCGTGGCGCTCAGCACCAGGGCTCAGAGTACTGACCCGCACCTCATCAGCCACGTTTAATCTGATTAAAAAGTTCTGGCTCTGCCTGTGGCCCTTGTGGCCAGATCAGCTACTGTAGATCAGCTCAGAGTCCAAAACTTCCCAGATGGAATCACCACCGATCTGTACTATATCAGTGGGAGTTGACATTTTTGAGAGTTGACATGTTCTTGGGTGTGCACTTGGTCTAAAATTATTTTAAACATAATTTAGTTCACTATTATTATTATTTTTAATACAGTGATCCCTCGTTTATTACGGTTAATGTGGACCGGAACCCCCGTTGAAAATCCGCAAAGTAAGATTGACCGTATATGTGTGTGTAGGTACCAGAATGTTTAAAATATGTATATTTATACTTTAAATATATTTTAATTAAATCTATTTCAGTAGTAATCTAATCAATGACAGTAGTATCTTGAGACTCCAGTAATGGCGACGATGAATGTGATGATGATGGTGTTACTGCACTGGTATAACGAGGCCTTTAAATCAGTTCGGGAAGCGCATCATCGTCAGATATCGGCGCTGGATCGTCAACATTTGCTTCTGAGAGAGGCGAAGAGGCTCCCACTCCACTCGTGCTCTCATTGGTTGAGATCGCGCTCGGAACCAATCACGTGTCTTCTCTGAGTGCCGTGGGCGTGTACAAAGCCTCTGAGAGAGTTTCTCTCTTTGTCTGCCTGGGAAACCGTTTCTCTCGCATCACAATGAAGCAACGCTGCTTTCTGCAATACGGCTGCCGATATGGCAGTATTTTTTTTATTTTTAGTGGCGAATTGGCAAGGGATTACTTTGTTTCATTAGTAAATAGTATTTTAGTATGGTCCTATTACTGTTAAATTAGAACTTGTGAACAGAGTATGGGGTTCCTTGACTTCAACTCTAGATTTGTCTATATTGTAAGATAGTAAAGATAACTAACTTGTTAACTTGCTTTCATTCATCTACCCAAGCTAGTATAACTAACAGTTCTTCCTGGAAGTATTTGTAGAAATGTTCAGCTTAACTCAACGTCTATGTTTTGTTAATGGACTTTAATCTTAGCTTATAGTGATCTTAGTCATTTTGAAGTCCATAAATGTTGACTTGAGTAATTTCAAAGTGACTCAAATGGCTTTTGCATTCATTACAGGCATCATGACATTGTGTGCACATTCTATGTTTCAGTATTTGAGCAAGAACATACATGTTTATCATTTTAACTTAAAAAAAATGTATTTTCTGCTTTAGTTATGGATTGAGTTTCAGTTTGTTTGTGATTCTACAGTCACTTACAGTAGTAATCAGTTCTGCTTTACATGCTGCCCATAGTGCCCGAGTTTGTGACTTGTTAAGTTTCCTTCAGTTTTAGTTTTCTAAATCATTTGAATTTCTTTCCATTGCATGCCTTAGCCAGACTTGGCTTCAGCTCCCTTAACTTGGCACATCCACTTGTCCAGCTCAAGGGTGGTAATGGCTGCTGCCGGCTAGTCTTGCAGAATCTGTAGGTGAGTAGCCTGACATGCTGGAGGTAGGAGTGTGTAATATCCACAGCGCATTTCACTCGGAGCCCTCTACTGCTCTGTGTAATGAGAGGCCTGAAGCTCCTGCCTTTCCTCTCATTTACTGAGCTGAATAATGATGGTGCTCTCAGCCTGAGCCTCATCTCCACTGTAACACAGTCACACCCACAGCGTGCTCGCTCTCATTCTCTCCCTGCATCTGAAGTGAAGAAATGAGAATTCAGGACACAGGACTCCTTTGCCTTTGTTCTTTTCATTAGGAAAAAAATCTCAAAGCTCCACTTCTCTCTCTTTCTTTTGCACAGAAGGTCACTCTTTCCAGGAGACCGATTGGACTTTCATGTTTTTTAAAGAGTCAAACATTAATCGATTTCTTCAACCAGTCACAGTCAAATATCTTTTTTGCAATTCATCATCTTTTTCTTCATCAGGTGGCTGTCTGAACGCTGAAAAATGTTTTGTAACATCCTGTCTAAGATTCTTGGGGCAACAATGACACTGAAAGTGGCACAAATTTTAACCAACTAAAACTAAGATTGTTAAATATTACTACAATTTTAAAAAATCCATTTTAATATATTTTAAAGTTACATTTATTCCTTTGCTGTCAAAGCTGAATTTTCAGCATCATTCCTCCAGTCTTCAGTGTCACATGATCCTTCAGAAATCATTCTAATATGATGATTTGCTGCTCAAGAAACATTATTATCTATGTTGAAAACTTTTTTACATGGAAAAGTTCATTTCAGATACTGGCATACAGTTCGCTGTCAGGGGAACAAAATCAAAATGTCGTCTGAAGGAGCACTTTAATAATTACCTCATAAATACCCATTTTTGTTTAAATACCGACTTGCATGATTGGCACTGTAGTCACACAATTGTGTATGATTTGCTCTTTTTGCTCGTTTTACACCTTTAAATATACATTGTGGTGGCTTGTAAGCCCAGCTGAAATCAACTTGCTTTGGATGTACCTGCATACCTAAACACTGCCTGTGAAATCATTGACTGAGCGGGCAGAAATAAGGCAGCAACAGCATCCTAGCCTTTCTGTGGCACACATTTAACAATAGTCTGGCTATTTTTCTGTGTTGTTCTGCTGTTAACAGTCAGGGCTGCTTCTCTTTCTTTGTAAATCAATTGGCAAATTGACCCATGCAGTCAGCACAAGAATTTTCCAAAGATGTCAAAATGACGTGTGTTCTTCTAGATGACATTTCTAGAAAGCTTGCTCATCTGCTATAACTGTCTAAATCATTCACTGACAATTGTCAGAACGTCATTCGCCAGATGTTTTTCTGACGTGTACATTTTAGATGTGTTTATATGATCAATGATCAGATGTGATTCTTTAAGTATAACACAGTGCTTTCCAGATGACCCAGTCTTTAACATCTATGAAACACATGTACACTTTTGTGCAATTTTTACCATTCTATCAGGTGTGTAATTGTGTTGCTAAATTTAATTAAAAAAACAATCATACATTTTAAAGGAGACCTACTATGCAAAATCCACAGAATTTTTATAATTTCCATAAATCAAAAGCAGTCTCTTCAAACATTTATACAACACAATCCTTTAAGAGTCTATTCAAGCTGTTGTATCCATCTTTTCACTTTAATTGCAATACAGTATGTAACACAAATGCAATAGCATTTCATAAGTTATAACAGGAATTAAATTAAACTATACCTGTTCTATGCAGCATATATTCTCTGGCTTTGTAATATGCATCTTACAACAGTTCCCACACAAGCACCTGTACAGCAATTTATAGATTACCATGAAGTCGGTAGTTAACTCCATATACTAACTACATAAATGCATTGATTAACCATTCTGAAACTTCCGTTTGCGTTCTAAATGTTGTCACTTTTGTCTGACATTTCCAGTGTAGGAGATTGTCCCGTTTTGTCAAGCATTTAAAGGGACACACAAAATCGCAAATTTTATTATGCTATAAAAATAATCTTTAGGGTATTTTGAAAGACTTATTTTACATCTCGTAAAAAGATGCATAATAGATAATCCCCTTTAATGAGTTATACATGTACTAGAAAGGCAATACAGTTGAGTCAAGGTTAGTATATCATGGTGCTTCTAAAAAAGGAAAGTTTAATGTTGAATTATCTTTTTCAATTTCCCATTGTCAACTTATTTATACAGAATCATGCAGAATTATTCAACAGGGTTGACATTTTAGTATAATTTGCTGTTTTAAATAAAACAGGCCATTTAGGATTACCACATCCATAACCTGTATGACATAGCTACAAAGTCTTTTAATAATATATCAAAGACAATATACAGTGCTACATAATGTTTCAAAAGTTTTGGGGTTTTAAGATTTAAAATTAATTTTTATAATTACCAATATTGAAAACCGCATTTGATGAATTGAAAGCTCAGCATTTATTAAAAATGTTTTGTGTTTAATGTGTTTAATGTCACTCTTTAATGCATTTTTGCTGAATGAAATTATTAATTTCTTTAAAACAATTTAATATTACTGACCCCAAACTTTTGAACGTTAGTGTATAATCTGTGTAAATAAAGAGCGCAACACAGTTGTGGAAACTGGGCCAAAAAAAGTAGCATCTTCATGATGATAGAGGAAGAAAATGTTTATATAGACTGTCTATTGACAAAAATCTGTGGTAAATAACGTCAGCTCCTATCCACTTGAAAGTGAAAGTGAAACCCATTTTAAAATGACCTATAAATGCTCCTGCTATTGTCCGGTTTTGTGTTTTCTAAATCGGAAGCGTTCATTCCTAGCTAATAATTTCTGTTATCAGGTCAAAGCTCTTTGACTTGCCCTGGATGGATAGTGTAACAGATCGGAAGGCTTTTCAGAGAACTCTGCTGCTAGGAGCAACGTGCCGGGCTTCCATGCAGAATAGAGTTTCCATAGCAGCAGTTGAAGTGCCAACTCTCAGAGCCAAAGTAAAAGAGATCCAGCAACACTGTTCAAAATGCATTCGTGTCAGCAATAATTGCTGCGTTATTCAAAACCTTTGAAATCAATTCTAACTGTCCGAGTCCCAAATTGAAATAGAGTCTGAGGATTTATAGCCACATTACACTGGCTAAGTACATATCTGACCTTTTGTGTGGACCATTTTGCCTTGTATTGACTAAGTAGATACAAGTTGCTCCATTGTGCATGCAATATTTGAGTAAGCTCATTGTGTTAATTACATTTTCCATCTCTTCGATCAGCTTTCTCTTAAAAGCAACTGTTGACAAGATGTTTTATTGTCCTAATTTCCTAATTAATACCCCATTTTATATTGTCAGTCTCTTGCTTGATTTTTTTTCTCTTTCCATTTATTAAATATGGCATTTACACTTTTATTCACCAACAACAAATTTAAAGGTGACTGTAAGGTGACATTTTTAATTTTGATAATGATTTCTATTTCGGATAAATGGCATTTATTAAACATTCTGTTCATCGAATCCTGGGGAAAAAAGTATTTAAACTTCTTTTAAGCTCCAAATCAGCAAATTATAAGGATCATGTAATACTGACTGAAAACTGGAATATTGATACTGAATACTCGGCTTTGCCATCAGAGGAATCAATTACATTTTATAATATATTCAAATAGAAAACGGTTCTGTATATTTCATAATAATATATTTCATAATATTACTATTTGTGCTACACTTGTGAAAAAATAAGCAGCCTTGGTGAGAATTAGAGACCATAGTTTTGATACTTCAAAACCGTTGAGCAGCTTTGGCCCGTTTCACAATTCAAAACTGGCCAATTTTAAAGTTCCTAAAAATGAATTAATTGTCTGTAGACATCTTTCCATTAATTTTCCAATCATTCTATTTTTATGCAAATTTTGGAATATTGCATACAAATTGCTGGATGGAAACACAAGATGATCATAAATTCTAAAAACGTGATAAAACATGCATAAACTATGATGGAAACACATTTACTGAATAAATCCCTTGATGTGCAAGAAAAAACTCGAGTGACTTTGCGTCAACAGTGGATGTGATTGATAACTGGACAAATTTCGTTGCACAGCATCTGAAATGTTGCTTTAGTTATTCTAAAATTCCTGAGCCAAAATCTGTCACCAGAATGATTTGGTAAAATAATGTCCCAGAAGGGTCTCACATGATTGAGTTACCAAAGCACCAGGCATCCAAACACAAGATAACAGCATTTGGTGTGTGTTTCGTTAGAGCTGTAGTGGCTTCACTAATTTCAGCAACATCCATTTACATTACAGATATTTTACGGCAGCAAGTGACGATTTTGTTTTCTAAATGGTATGCACGTTTTATGCAATATTTCTATTTAGAGTTTAATTCACAGTTTTAGATGGAAACATAGCTAATCTCGTCTTCGTAGACTTAAGGCCCATTCACATCAAGGGCGATAACTGTAACGTTAACAATAAAAATCATTCTACATATAAACATTAGGAGAGTATACGCTTAGAACAGGGGTCGGCAACCTTTAATGTTTAAAGAGCCATATTTAACAAAAAAATAAATATTCAAATATGTCCGTAGCCGCAATCTAAGGTTTTATATATGAAGCGAAGCATTCTGAACTGTTGACAGGGGGGTCGGTGCGGAGCGATCATTCTGTTGCCCGGGGGGGGGGGGGGGGGGGGGGGGGGGGGGGGTGGTATGGTGCGTCTTCCGTGGCCGGAGTGATAGACTCATGCGGCGCGACACTCCTTTCTTCCGTGGCCGGAGTGATAGACTCATGCGGCGCGACACTCCTTTCTTCCGTGGGCGGAGCGATAGCGCGCGAATAGCGGGACCGCTGCTACAAGTTACGTGCAGGGGATGAAAGAGCCGCATGCCGCTCCGGAGCCAGAGGTTGCCGACCCCTGGCTTAGAATAAACAGAACTATATAGTCCACTGGTGTGGACGCTAATATAGTTATCTTTATTGTTATTGGTGTGAACAGGCCTTTACTATGCAGTGTTCCATCTGTTCCATTGCTTTTATTCATTCTGAAAGGAGCTTTATCTCAGACAGCTTTGTGAGTCCTGGTCATCTAGTAGACAGCTGTGGTCAGCTGCATTCCTCAACAGGCTCTCTGCTAATTGGCCTGCTGTGCATTCCCGGTGTGAATGTGATGGTTCACTGGTCAGGTCTGCCCCCTGCCTCTTAACAAATTTACCAACAACACCTCTCTGACCCACTGACCCTGGAACAGTGAGAGTAAAGACCTTACAGCCTTCCTCTTTCCTCACGGCCAGCGTTGTCTTGCTCAGCAGTTCATGCTTGGGGTTGACCTGTATCATTCCTGGGGGGTTCGCAGAACTGATTGTACTACTCCATTGACCCTCAGGGAAAGGAAGAGAGAGGGGAGCTATGCTTTGTTGAGCCTTCTGCTCTTAACTAATGAGCATTTGAAAGATCTGAGATGGTTTAAGAAAAAATGAGGGGTGCAGGTTACATCCATGGATTACCGCTCAAGATCTTCAAAGAGTCTTATACCACCCAGAGTCCAGGAATTCATGAAAGTCAGTCCATGAGGAATTTGCATGTTTGGCGTCATGCTATGTGCTTCGGGTACCTTTCCACTCCACTACTGTAAAATCAAATCTACACTTAAAGTTCTTTCAAAAGTTTGCGAGTCGTCTATTTTCTTTCATGTTTATAGATGAGTCTAGTTTTGTTCAGCATGTCAAAAACCCGTTCTATTTTAGATGTCTTTACATTCCTCTTCCCCTAAAATGGGCGTCTTGGTGGGAGCAGTTATGAACCTGCTCTTCTGTAGTGTTCAACACAACAGTAACCCTCCTCCTGCTCCCTCTCTGCCTGCATTCGGCACTAAATGGCTCTCGATAATGGACAGTAATGCACCTTAACGTCATGCTGCTGATTACAGCACAGCTGAATGTCAGTGCCTAACCACGCTTAGTGTCAGAGCTGCACAAATTCACACCGCAAGAGAACACGCAGCAATTATCCTTAAAGACCCTAGTATTTCCCTTGACACATTAAAAACATGGACTTTTAGCTTTTCGCTGCTGCAGTTGTGCTGTATGCATCAAGAATGTGTCACAGAAGAAAACCAAACATCTCTTTATTTATTAAACGAATGTTTGTTTTTGCCTCTTTAGTCTCTTAATAGCAGTATATCACACATGATTAACATTTATATCTTCCTGGGTGTTTTAAATCTGATTGGATGAGCCATACTTAAAGGCATTAATAAATATCTGAAATTGACAAAGATTTGTATAGGTCTACACACCAGTGAAGCAAAACATAAACTGCCTAATATGCTGCCGGTCCTAAAACGAGGACTCTATAAGACCCCTGAAGGTTAGCAGCAGATCCTTCATGTCCTGTAGGTTGCGAGTTGGAGCTTCTGTGAATCAAACTTGTTGGTCCAGCACATCCCACAGATGCTCTAGAATTGAGATCTAGAGAATTTGGAGGATTGGGTAACAACTCTTCATCATGTTCCTAAAACCATTCCTGAACAATATGTGCAGTATGGCAGAGAGTGCATTATCCTGCTGAAAGAGGTCACTTCCACCAAGGAATACCATTTTTAATCTGTGAGTCTTCCACTACTCCTAGGTCCAGTTTCGACGCTCCTGTCCCCATTGTAGCCGCATTCAACGGTGGCCAGGGGTGATCATAGGCACTCTGATTGGTCTCCGGACATGCAGAGTGTGATACACATTCCTCCCAAAACCATTGTTAAAATTAGTAGACCTTCTGATGGTTTGGACCAGACGTTATTGATAATGCATTGATAAGCCTGCATCAACACCCTGTCGCTAGTTTGTGGTTTGTCGGACTGTGTTTTGTAACTTCACACCGCTGTTAACCGAGGAGAAAACCACAAGCCATTTCAGAGATACAATAATCCCTCGCCACTTTGCGATTCAAGTTTTGCGGCCTCAGTGCATCGCGGATTTCTCAAAAATATTAATTGGAAAAAAAAATCTAAAATAGCGCCATATTGGCAGCCATATTGCGGAAAGCAGCGTTGTTTCATCGTGATGCGAGAGAAACCGTTTCCCAGGATAGTTTCCCAGACAAAGAGAAACTCTTTGGCTTTGTACACACCCACGGCACTCAGACAAGACACGTGATTGGTTCCCGGCTCGAGATCGACCAATGAGAGCATGACTGGATGTATCCCGTGAGCTGATTGGCTGATCCTACTCAGTGGATTTTCACCTATCGCGGGGGGTTTCGGTCCACATTAACCGCAATAAATGAGGGATCACTGTACTCTGACCCAGTTGACATGCCAAAACAGTCTGATCCTTGTCAAAGTTGCTCAGATCTTAATCCCTGGCCATTTGTAGAAATAAAGTGCATCCAACAAGCTGATTTCGAAAACTGATTGTTTGTTTACCCTCTAATCTACCCATACCTTTATATGTGGTCTTGTTAGGAGATGATCAATGATATTCTCTTCACCTGTGACTGGCGATAATGTTTTTGTATATTTTGTATATAGTTATACTTTTGTATTTATAGGTATACTTTCTCAGCATTTATATAATATTTTTAGGTTGAATCTTGGGTCTCTAACAACATCCCTTAACCATGATAACTGTAAAAATTGTGATTTGTAGAATCTGTCTGTCTTCCATGCAGCATTTAGGTGGCATACATGTGATTTTCAGAGGTGCACAGACTGACTGATAGGGTTCTGTTGTTGATGGCTGCAGCGGTGGGTAGCTTTGAGAATTGGTGTTGCACAGGGTGCTGGTTCGAAACCAAGTGTTCTCTAGCAATCATCTCCATGAAGGAGAGAGCGAGGCAGAGCCTCCATCCTATTATACCCTCATCTGAAGTTGCCTGCCAAGCCAGCTGCTCCCCTATCAGACACACATGCGTCTGGACACATGACCGACACACACTCACACATCCAAATGTATGTTTACACACAAGAGGACTTGCCGCTCTCACAATGTCACTCGCAGGCTGAAGTTCAAACAAATATTCACAAACAATTGTGTGAAGGCATACATTAGAAACATAATTAATCTTTAGGCTTGGTTATAGAAGGATTCCACCTGGACAGCAACACACTCATAGGAGTTAAATTAGCAGTTCACCTTTCTTTCTTCTGTGGAACACAAAAGGATAAATTCTATGAAAAGACTATGCTGGTCGTACTTTGCTGTACAGTAATTAATGGTGACTAAAGCTTCCACAATAATGCAAAACCAACATAAATGTTTCAGAAAAGTCCATGCAAGCCCTCTGAATTCATACACAGCAAAACTGTTTTCTTACTTGGTATGTTTGTCTTGTTGTCCATTTAACTCAAGACACATTTACTTGATAGGCAAAATTACTTAAGATATTAAGAGTTTTTGCTAAAAACAAGAAAACAAATCTGCCAACAGGGTAAGAAAAATACACTTGTTTTGCCTTTGGCAAATTTATTTTGTCAAATTAAAAATGTACTTAATTTTTATACATTTTTCAGAAAAAAGGGTATTTATGTATTCGCTTATCAAGAACTGTAAATGTATTCGGATTTAGGAATGTTTAGATATTTGTACTCGTAAATAAGACAACATTTTTATTATTTAATCAGTTAGTGAGGAACAAACATTATTGTTGACATCTGCTCTAGATCTCTTTGTATTGTCTATGAGAGTTCACTATCGAAGTAACAATATTGGATTGATAATGATCCAGTCATGAATGAACCATCCATTCACACAACTGTTAATGGCTCAGTGGAGGGAAATATAATCAGCGAAAAGCAGCCTTAATTTCAGGCTGTTTCTCACTGAAATCTCTTGTATAGCTTTAGAGGAATTGAAATATATTGCAGGTCAAATAAAGGTGTATTTTATGGTGTATTTACTATATTTGAAGCTGGAAAACTCCAGTTCCCATACATAGTAGCTGCATGGAAAAGAATGGCTAGCACATTTTTTTAAAATTTGCTTTACACAAAATAAATGAGAATTTTCATCCCCCTTACAGAAATGTTAGTAGCACAGTCAAAAGCAGACCAGCAGTATCCTCCTTTAAGTTCTGTAATCTATCCATGACTACCCATGAGTTAAGACATTTCTATACAGAACCATTTACACAGTGATCTGTGTGCAAACATGATAGTGCTATCACGCTCAACCAAATCCACAAGTGTATAAATAGCTGTTTCTATTTGTACAAAAAAAAAAGAAAAAAGTACACACATTGTAGAAATTCTGTGATTTAAGGGAGATGCATTTCACTGGGCCAATCAGATTTCAAAGGGCCTGGCTTTTAGAAGTTTTTTTTTCCCCCTCAAATTGTGGGTCGTCCTTGAAAATACTCAAGGTGGACGTGCGATAAGGCAGAAACGAGGAGGAAAGTGGAACAGAAAAGGGGTTTAAGGACTGGAGATAATTTCTTTAAGCCATTGCCACCCAGATAGGACCCCCATTTTCCAGACTTCCCATCTTAAAAGTTCTTGGCAGGGATTAAGAGAACAAAGGAAGGTAAATTCCCAGGAAGAGCAGAAAATTGGTCCAACTTTTAGAGAATGTCAGCACCCACTTTTTATTTATGGCTTGGTAATTTATCTTAAAAGAACCTTGAGTTAAGAACATCAGAATGGAAAATAAACAGAGAAGAAGGTCATTTCGTTTGTTCCAGGTATCCAGTGGCACTGAGCTTTGCTCACCCGACATAACATTTCATATCAGCAACTTGAGTAGCCATTTGAAAAGAAAAACTAGATAAAAATAGACATGGGAAGCCATTAAAAGACATGAAGTGTGAAGAGGCCGTAGTCATTAAAAGCAGCATGCATTTGGTTATTGACCTTTAATGTGGTTAATTGCCTGAGTGTCGGGGACTTGAGTATGTGACATTTCTTATTTTCCTGTTTATCCGGCTTTATCCTGAAAGGATTTGACATTTCAAATTAAGCATTAACTCAAGAGTGTGGATTGCCATTGAAGATCAGCGCTGCGGTGGAAATGCAAACAAACAGCCCCCGTTCGGTCCAGACACACTCTTTTGTTATCGCACTATAATACGGATACGAGATTTGAAGTAATTATAATTTGCGGATTCATCTTCTTGCGCACGGTTAAGAGAGAGAACGTTTCCACGACTGACAGTGTTGAGGAGCTCTCCCAGGTTTTACGTAACAAACTCTCGCTGCTAAAATTAAGTGGATGTGGAAGAAAGTAAAGTAGGAGGAAAACTGTTCTAATTACATGTGGGAGCTTCAGCACACTTCACAGAGAGGCCTCAAAGATACACCCATTTCCCTACTGCTACACACACACACATTTTCACACTTAATCGTACTCGCATCCACTTTTTGACACCGTGTAGACACTCATATTCCATTACATCCTCTCACAAACCCACACACTCGCTCATAATCCTGTGGACATCCCTGAGGTATGCCTGACATTTCAGTTCAGGAGGAGGAGGAACTTCATATAGAAGACCAGTTCTGACACTCTTTTGGATATAGATTTGAAGTTTTTGAAAGATTTTGTTGACACTACATTTCTCGCACTACTTGACAGTAAAGACTGGAGTAATGTTCAAAATACATTGTTGGCATTAAAGGAATTAAATACATTTTAAAATCTATTCAAATAGAAAACTTGTTGTTTAAAATTATACTGTATTATTTTACTGTATTGATTAAATATAGCATACAATACAAAATTTTATTATAAAGTATTACCATAGTCCATCCAAAAATTGTCATCTTTTTTTTGATGAGACCCAAACCAATATTTTTTTAATGTATTTATTCTGTGAGACTAAAGGAGACGTTTTGCCAAATATACAGTTTTTCCACCATTAAAAACCATTAAAAGTGAATGGTTACTGGGGCTTTTGAGCTCCAAACCTAACAAAAACGCTTCATAAAAGTACCTGTTGACCTTTCGATGTGTAAAGAACAGACAGTTATTATGTCTTGTAGACAAATTCAAACAAATCGAGCCGCTATAATTGGTCAGATTGTCTAGTTATCAGTCGCAATTTGAATGTCATGAGTTAAATGCAAGCACATTTAATATTGTAGGGCTATTGCAGTGGGGAAGAATGTGAACTATTCACTTCCGTTGTATTTAAAAGAGCAGCATGAATATTCTCGTTTTGTTTTTCAAAACAATGAAATGGAATAACATGAAGCTTTCTGATGACATTCCTTTTTGTGTGAACTAATACTTTTAAAAGAAACCAGAACATAATATAGAAAAGAGTTTCCATGTTGCTTTATATATTCAAATACATTTTCTAGGGCACACTCTCAAGATGATGTGTATTAGCTTTGGTCTGTCACAGCAAACAAACACAACATCTTTACCTTCATAATATGTTTGGACTGCAACCGAAATGATGAAACTGTGTCACAAAATAGTGCATGTACAACAAAATGCTGAGCTCTCCTGATGGTTTCTCAGAGGAGCGAGCGCAAGAAGTCACTGCGTCAGCTCCCGCTCTCCCCTCGCAGCGTTCATGTCCTAGTTAAAATCAATGCACCCTCATTAGAGAAAATTATGAAAAATTAAAGCTATCAAATAGATCTTTGTGTTGCCGGGTAAGAGTCTATTGGCCGTCACAGTGGCTGCCAGCGGGAACGGCATTCAGGGACGGCTGGAGAGACTTTGTTAAGAGCCTTCACTAATTAGGGTTGGAAACTGATGGCTTTTCACAAGCCACAGCAATTACTGCAGTAAAGGAGAGCGGCAGTTAGAAGTGGACTTGAATGAATGAGTTTGTTTTTCTTCCTTTAGCTCGTGACATTTCAAACGAGTTTGAGTGTTGTTGATGCCGATCGAATGAGAGCAAGGGAGAGCTGAGAAAGACCAAAGGTCAAACACAAAAATTATCATTCCTCTTACTAAAGGCAGATGGGAATGCCACACCATTTAGGGCCTTAGTCTTGAATTAGCATTGTACGTGTTTCGCATTGTCCATTTTTAAGGGCCAGGTGCTCTTTACAGAGAGGATGACCCAGGCTGACACAGCCACAGGAAGGCTAATGTTGTTCCAAAAGCTGGTTGGCGCCTAATCTGAAACACTCTGTGACCTTGTAATGGTGGATTTTTTTATAACAAGAGGCGCATTCATATCGAGATTCAACTGCGGATACAAAACATTCATTTTCCCAACATGAGTTTTATTTTTCCAATTCTGAGAAAATTGCATGTAGGAAATGCTTGTCTTTTTTGTCTAGTTGGATGCCTAGACAGTGCAACCTATGAATATTCTCTCACCACATCCAGATATATTTATTGTATAATATAATTATATGCAAAACACTACAAACCCAGCATAAAAGCAGTCCGTTCTACCTCTTATGAAGTCATACAATAGCTTTGTGGAATGAACAGACCTAAAGGTAGGTTATTATTCACTCTAAAATACTATCATTATGCATCTCTTAAATAAAATATGGCACCTATAAATATGACAAATATGACAGCTTTCGGGGTCATGACCTAGCAGTTACCGTGTAGAACCCAGACGCTGCATGACTCCAAAGTCGTATTAATGAGTTCCAGAGATTTTCAGATAAGTGCAAGTGAGTTTTCCACTGGAGAATCACAGGTCGTTTCAGGTACTATGGAGAGTCTGTCGTGGTTCCTCCCAAGTTCTTCTACATGAATGCACATAGTGAGTTATCCTTCTGTCATAGCCGAGAATGTTTGCTTAAGGTGGAGTGCGAGTGTTTCTACTTAACGTGTCTCACATTTGCGTATATATGTCTATTCGCATTGATATTTCTGTGTCGACATTGTGAACGGTCTCTTTACAATGTTTTTTTGGTTACCACATTCTTTGTGTCAATGAAAAGTAGAAAAAAAGTCTGGTAATAAAAAACTACAACAGCCATTTTTATCTGATATCATATGAAAGCATTGATGGGGATTGTTTTTACAGAAATGTACACTTTTTAAGAAAAATTGGTCCCATTACTCTACACAACTTTTGCACTGATTTGCAGTCTGGACAATGCTGGATCTCGAATGTCAGATTGGACATTTTGGGCAGTCTGATTTCATCAATTTTACCGAAAATCAAACAGTATATAATTGTAACGGATGGTACTCACAGGCAGAAATCCAAATGCGTGTCTTTAATAAGAATGGTCGTACAGGCAGATAGTCAGGGCAGGCAGAGAGCATACATAAACGATAATCCAGGCGGGGAAGTCAAGACAGGCAGATAACATTCACGAGCGTAATACCAGGTAGAGATCAGGACAGGCAGACAGAATCAAACACGGGAAAACAATAGGGTCGGTAATGGGAGATCAGTCAAACGCTATAAATGCTCAGAAATGATCACAGTAGCAAATCAAGACTTCGCAATGTGTGCGCATGCGTGAGAGTCTTTTATAGTTCATGTAATGGTGTCCAACTGGTGCAGTAATCAGTCCACTGAACGGCATCATGGGAAATGTAGTATGTGTGCGTCAGTATACATGTGAGAGCTCCCTCCGGTGGCCAGAGAGGGGAGGGGCAGAGCTCGTAATCATAACAACAATGGACACATTCTGTGATTCCATCCAGTCAGATAATATCAGATAAGTTTGATATTTTGAGCTGATTTGTGATGATATAGTTAGCCATAAACCCAAAGTTGTTGTTTTCAGAGTAACTTGAAAGTCTGGTAGTGTGTGATCCTCAGGGTTTTTTTTTGTGCAGGATGCCCAGGGGGGGGGGGGGAGTCACTAAGAGAGTCGCTAAGTTGGCAACTGAAACGTTTCTATTTTTGGAAGCTTCCGGGATGGTGATAAAGATCGACCAGTTGATCGCGATCGACGGGTTGGCGACCACTGATTTACAGCAAGTGTCTAATGCCTAGTGTTTTAAAAGCTGTTTAGATTTTAAAAGTCATGTTGTGTGTGCCAACCTTAATCAAGAAGGTCCACCCTCAACATAACTGTCACTGGGGTGCAAGCAGATCGTATGTAAACATACAAATGAAATTGTAAAATTTTTCCTCCAATTTGCCAAAATGTAAA
This sequence comes from Rhodeus uyekii, assembly GCA_037043235.1. Classification (NCBI taxonomy): domain Eukaryota; kingdom Metazoa; phylum Chordata; class Actinopteri; order Cypriniformes; family Acheilognathidae; genus Rhodeus; species Rhodeus uyekii. Next base: position 2,582,639 of record JAWRVZ010000053.1, on the reverse strand, counting down.
ATAGTAACAGATTGTCATGAGAGCGACCGTTTTAAATTAGAAGGCCTGAGTTTAAGTTTCAGTTCCAGAATGCATTATGGGCAGTGTAACATTTCTGTTTTCTCTTTTAATTCATGGGCAGGCCTTAAACCTATTCACCTCACTGCATTAGTGCCGTAGCTGCACGCCTGCCCCTTGACCTTCTCCTCCTCTTAATTAAATGGTAGAGATCCTCAGAGAAGTGTTCAGCTCAGATCAGCTCTCTCTGGTCCTGCGCTGGGCCGTTTACCCTGCGTGGAATCGATGGCCGTGTGAGAGGTTCTTATAATCTATATCTCACATCACTTGTGCAATGGCAGCACTTTGGCTAAACTCAATTAACAGTCAGAAGAGAGCCTGTGGTTTTGGCTGATTGGATGTGGGTGGATGCGTTGGAGAGTGTGTGCGTGTGTGTGGAGAGAGAGATTGGTGTTGGATATTACACTTTTTCAGGCCAAACGGTTCTGGAGATTGAAAGAGTTTTGAACTTTTAAAGACCCAATGTTCTCCTACCCAAACGAATACCAATCAAGAGACCACAATTTAAAAGCTTTTCATTAACATAATGACATATGTTGATAACATAAAGCATTAACAAACAGTATTACCTGTATTTGTTTTTTGCATATAAATGTACACTATCGTTCAAAGGTTTGGGATCTGTAAGAGTTGTTCAAGTTTTTGAAAGAAGTCTCTTATGCTTAAAGGCTGCATTTATGTGATCAAATAGAAAGTAATAACGGTAGTATTGTGAAACATTATTACAATTTAAAATTACAGTTTTTTTAATGTAAGTTATACACATGATGGTGTAGCTGAATTTTTGGCAAGGCAAGTGTATTTATATAGCATATTTCATACACAATTGAAATTCAAAGTGCTTTACGTAGAAGGAATTCAAATAATTAAAGGAAATAAAGAGGACAATAAAAAGTGAGAATAACAAAAAAGATATGAAGTATTCTAAAACAGTTAAGAATAAAAATCACAGTGCTTATTCACCAAGTGCACATCTAAACGGATCTGTTTTGAGTCTTGAATGTGGCTACTGTTGGAGCACATCTAATCTCTTCTGGCCAAGTGCTCAAGAAACATTTTGTGTGTGTGTGTGTCACAATAAATAAATATGATATGCTTATCTGATAATGCACTGATCATTTAATTAAGGCACATTTATGATAAACTAATGACTTTATATGTCTACATCTGTTTTATGTCTAGTCATGGACCCTTGCAGGACTTTCATTGTCAGAATTGCTGCCTAACAGGCAAATTATTTTATATTTTAGTTATTCACCCTCATGTGTGGATTCCAAACCTCTGAATTTCTTTATTCTGTGGGATGTAATAGAAGAGATATTTTGAGAAGTTTATAGAAGTCAATGCTAACCAAAACTCTTTGGTTTCCTAAATATCTTCTTTTATATTCTGCAGAAAAAAGAAAGTCATACATGTTTGGAATGATATGAACGCAAGTAATGACAATTTTAAGGTCATTTTCCATTTGTTTGTTTATGCTTTTGACTCCAATTTCTATCATACACCTAATCCAGGCTTTCTCCCTTGCTACCACATACAGAGCAAGCAAGCTCCACCACTACGGCCCAAGGGAACCAGCCTGTTCCAATGAGGGCTTTGGTTATGCATGCATCATTATGCCAGATCTGACTCTGTTCTCATGTACAATCACAGATTGAGACATATCCTTCTCTGCTCATCTCCCTCCCGTACTCCCAGAAGGAAGCGGTGCGTGTTTGGAGCACTGTCAGTATTCATATGACCAGCTCAGTGGAATAAATGATTGCCCTTCGGTTAAAATTGACATGTCTGGTTATTCATGTCCTTTGGAGGAATTGATCAGATGTTTGAGCGCAAGTAATGACTGGCAGAGACACACTTGTGCACAAGCCACTGATGGTTGACGAAACTCTCGAGTCAGCCGGAAAAGTAGCCCAAACTCTGGGCTTTTCATTTTTCACCACAGCTTGTCTTTTTGCAAAGCGAAAGCCAGATTTTAACAAATTGCAAAGGAGCTGGATGTTATTAGCTGTCTGCGGTGTCGTTTTTTTCTTCCTCAGACTTTTTATGCTGCCTGTCGCTGACTGTGTTTTATGAGTGCTGAACATGATGGAGTAATGGAGCCTATTTATCAATGCAGATATTAATATCGCTCCAGTCCTTCACATGACAGAACAGCGTATCTTAGATTAAATATGTCCTGTCAAAAAACATCAGCATATTCTCCACTTTCACTCTTTCGCATTTCAAACCATATAGCCCAGCACATTTGCTGTTTTCTAAAGTCATCTATACCATACTGTCATAACCCATTTATTGAAATAAATGTTAAAAATAATAATTTTACTGACTTAAAACATATGTACAATATTTTGCATGTTATTCCAAAAAACAACCAAAAAATTAATTGTGTGTATATATATATATGTGTGTGTGTGTGTGCGTGTGCGTGTGCGTGTGCGTGTGCGTGTGTGTTAGCACATTGCTCCACATTTGAAACAGCTTTTTTTCAGCTCACATGTCCAAGGCATTGGTTTATGAAAATCGCCGTTGTTTTATGCTTTTTCTAGATAGAGAATCTCCTGAGAATCAACTTAAAAGGAAAAGTTTACTGAAAAGCGTTGGCCAATACAATGAAAGCCAGTAGTCTCACAGAAGAAATAAAGTTGGACACGAAGATGAGAAAATGATGACATATTTTCAGTGAACTATTTCTATAACCTTCAGCATTCATGTTAAAAAGCCTTCTCAAAAGCTTGCTTTTTATTATCCAATCATTCCCTGCTTGATAAAATCAATTATTTTCTCGTTAAATGTCCTGCTTCACCCTGAAATATGTTATATGATGGAAGAAAATAGTTTCAAATGTCATTTCATTTAGACTGTAAAGCTGAAAGCCTGCCATTTTTAGGCTTGCGTCAGGGATGAATACATCAAAATAAGTTTCAGCACGGGTGGGTTGGGGCAAACGGAGGTCCAGGTAATGGTGCTGATGGCTCATGGATTGTGCAGTGTGCGAAGTGATGGGGAGGACGCTTTACGACTGGCTGTGTCAGTCTCTTCCGCCTGAATTACCCTCTCATCTCTCCTCTCCTCTGCTCGGCACGCCGTGAAATGGCTTTCTGTAGGCCATTAGCTTTGAAGGAGCAGGGACGAGTAGGATGGAGGATACAGCATCGGCCTGCTCTCCCACCATGCCATCCCAATGGCCTTCATTACGAAGCTTAGCTCTGACACACATCACCCAGCGTGTCTGTCAGACGCCATAGTGTTTATTGCTGCCCATCGTCACCCCAGGTCGAGCACTGCATGGGACCGATTGTTGAACAATCTCCTGGGCCCAATTTTTTTTTTCTATCATGACACACTTTCCGCACTTTTTGATGTCTTGTTAAGACAGGACTAAAAGAAAATTGAGAATTTATGAGGAGGATTATGAAGTGGCTACAGGCCTGGAAATGAGAAAGATGTTTTGTTCATGCATGGAACCCGGGTTATGAGGGTTATGAGCCTTAAAGGGTGAGGGTTATGTTTGTTTAATTAGATTTTGGTTTTACAAAACAACAATAGTGCATATTTATTTGTGCACTCAATGCCTTTCATGGATTTAGTAAGATCGTAAGACGAACAGAAACAAGAAATGTTAGGGAGTCTGAGATCTAGTAAAACGTTTCTAACAAAAAAACATCTTCTGAAACTAACATCCAAAAAAAAAATGGATGCCCAACTTACCAGATCGATAGATTTAAGCTGTATGTTCCTTAATACCTTACTATTTCACATAGTCGTTGTGTGCTAGTGTTCTGATATTTAAAATTCTTTATCAATCATTATGTGCCACGAGACATCTATGACCTGTGTTAACACAAGTCGAATGCATTGATGGTTTATACCTAGCATTTAAGGAGGCTGATCAAACAGTGTATTTTGTTCAACATCAGTTAGGAGAGCATGAAAAGGACAGATTAGTCTGTACCGCTAAAGGTTTCTTCATGAATAAACTAATTTATGTGTTATTAACATTTAACAAGTGCCATTTCCAGCGCTGCGAGTTTGGCCGGTTTGAGCAAACTCTTGATAATGTCGCAGGTGAGAGTTTGCACGGTCAGATCAAAAGATTTCTTTAGTGGCGCCTGCGGGTGAGGTGACTCTAATGAGGCCTGGGGTGATGCCTGTTTGAGGATGTGAGTCAGCACACCCCACCCTGCCCTTCCAACACACTATTCTCCACCTCTCATTCATTTGTTTACCTAGCCCGCAGTGAACTGTAAAATCAGACTGATTTCATCTCTGCGTTTTACATATGCATGAGCCCTGTGCAGCTCAGAGCGGAGGGATGAATACACACTCTCCAGAGAGGGACCTGCAGTGCCCCCTGAGCAAACACACACACACAAACCCTGGCCTCTGTGCCTACACACACACACACGCATTCACAATTAACTTAGTCATACACACCTACTCGTATATTCATATGTAATACATGAAAATTAGTTTAACCATTTTGTTGTTGTGGTTTTTGTTTGATGGATTTTTATTTGTTCGATATCAACCATGTTTACTAGCTCTAATCTAATTTAAAATATCCCTACTACAGTGGAACCCGGTAATGTCGACGGCCTCGGGGGGTTGCAAAAAATCGTCGAGATAACCGAGGATCGAGAAAACCAAAAGCCAATATGGCGATTTGTTTGATGAAGCGATCGGCATGCTATAAAAATGTACATACACTGTATATGTTTGCTAACAACAAAAGGCATATGTGCACCAACTAACAGCAGAGATTTACCAGTATACAATAAAAAACACCTTCCATTTCTCCAACTTTGCAAACACAATTTTGCTCACAGCGTAAACAGTCACAACACACATAAACACATTCGCTCATAACACAGTCATTTCACTCAGACACAGTTCTGAATATTATTGCACACACGGTTACTATGGTTTCTTTACAAACTCTAAAATGCTTTGTTGCTTTTTGCCTTTAATGGTCTGCTTGAAAACAAATACTTCTATCAGTAACAACGTCTTTGTCTATGTCAAAGACAAGACGAAGGTGAGCTCCTGTGCCTCTTCCAAGATAGCATCTGCAAAGCTTGATTTTTGCACAAATTCTGCTGTGGCTGCACGGCACTGCACCACAAGAGTGAGTGAAGCGCCATTGGATTGAGCAACCATACGGACTGATGCACGTGCAACGTGAACTCATCGCATGCGCAGTAAACTCGGTACAATCATTAGTCACGGGGATTGAGATAACTGATGTTAAGTGGAGACTTTGTCTCTCTTTTGTACTCGAGATATCAGGGTTCGGCGACATAAAAGAATCAACATAACCGATTAGAAAATGTTAAGAAAAATAGAGAGTTTGGAAGTTCCACTTCAAAAACGTCGACATAACAGGGTTGGCGAGATTACCGAGATCAAGATAAGTGGACTCCACTGTATCTGTGTATAGTGTGTGGTTGCACATAGTATGCTAACACTAAGCTCTGCTAAAATCAACTTGTTATGCCGGTATATGTCTGTATGACTGTGTTTGCGGTGCACGGCAAAAACATGATTGTGTGCAAAAGTGTCCTATGTGGCCTCTTATATAGAGTGTGGAACACAAAACAAGATATTTTAAGGAATATCAGTAACCAAACAGTTGATTGGACCCATTGACTTCCATAGTTTTTTTTCCACATACAATGGATGTTCAATGGGACAACCTGAGGAAGAATGTATTTTGGTTACCCATATTCTTCAAAATATCTTTTGCGTTAGGGTTAGTATTACAAATTTATTCATGTTTGGAGCTACTTTAGGGTGAGTAAATGATGACAGAATTGTCATTTTTGGGTGAATTTTACTTTCAGTTCACAGTTCAGAGTAGCCACTTGTAAAGGGTTTACTGCTGTGCACAGTTTCATTCAGCCAATCAGTGTTGTAATGATGTAAATTTCCCGGGGCTCTAGATTGATTAGTCACATGACATTTGCAGCTTAGGTGATTGGCTCAGATACTTCTGTGGCCATGGGGAAAGATGGCAGATTTAAAATCACGTGTTTTCAGCCGCGCAAGTGTCATTGAGAAGAATGAGAATGCTAACGGATATCTCTCTCTAGGTGTTATAGACCTCCTCAGGCATGGTGGTGATGACTCACTTCTTGCTCCGATCGAATCAGGAACCTTCCAGTTACCAGCCTTAACTGCTTTGCCATGCCACTTCCGTATCTGATCAACCCTTAAATGAGGGAAGTCATCATTGATGTCTTCGTCTCCTTTCTGGCCACAGGCTAGGTCTCTGGAAAGGTGTTTTTATTCTCGTGTGAACTTTTATCAGCTTCAGGGTTATGGGGTGTTCGTTACATGCTCCTCCGTTTTGTCCATTTCTTCCTGATTGCCTGGTTTTTGGTCAGCATGGATTGGCAGCATCAGTCAGAGTTGAAGGCACAGATGGTGAGAGGGCAGAGTGTGGACACAGTTAGCAACATGGTGTGAATGTGAGGGCACAGCCAAATAATGAAGCAAATCACTGCCATCATTACAGTTGAACAGATCCAGTCAGATCGATGCCTGTTGGGGAAGGAACCTTAAAATGTTTTTACACAAAATATTGAACTTTAAACATCAAGGTCTGTTTTTCGGTCGTGTTCTATCGTGATGTCTGCTCCATTTGGAGATAAGTTCTTCTCTTTAACCCTCCAGGGACATGATGGTAATCTTCACCGTCATCAGCATTCAAAGATATCCACTTCGGTTACTCATTGAGTTCATTGCTTGTGTGAAGGAGAGGCAAAGATAGAACGAGTCTGTGTGAAACGGAGAACATTTCCTCTTTCATTCAGAAGTACTTCCATTCTGACCCTTCGTTCAACTATCCTTTCTTTCCAGGTAATGTGTGCCTGTCCTTTCATCATATATATTGAAGCCCTGAAGACATTTCAGGTTTTTTTTTTTTTGAGGCAGAGAGAAAAAATGTGGCTAATATGCAGGCAGGAGGGCAGCCATTATGAGGACGGTGGAGAGAGAGGTGGTGGGACGGCGAGCTGTGTATTTAAAATCAGCTCATTGAGACAGATGACACAATTTCACACATATTGCCCTCGGAAAAGCAGCCAGTTTTCCATAATGGCCCCAACCTTCATCTGTCAGGCCCTGCTAAATCTACTGGAATAATTTCCTCATGGATTATATGTCAGTATTTATAATTTATTAAGTTGCCTATATGTGTCAGGGTACAATTCTCTCAGTCCCAATACTCTGTCATCTTTTTGCTTTTTTAGGTGAAGAGGGACATGAAAACTGTGAGACAAATAGGGGAAAGTCTCACCAAAATGAAGATGCTGAATGTTTTATACGGGCTCTAAACAGCATGATTGTAAACGATGCGAGCAAATCCCGTTGAAGACGCCGGTCTTTAGAGGAAGGAAAGAGGAGATACTCTAAAATCTGCATGCTGAATGAGAGGAGGTTTAGCCAGTCTTTTAAGAGATTGCTCATCTTGCTAATGTAATGCGCACAGTTAATCTGGCTCTTCCTTGAGCTCGAGTCAGGCTTAGTCTAGAAGGGTTGGAGGACTGCTAGACTTCATCCTGTTTTCAGAAACATAATCTGGGATCTGGCTTTTTACCCCTCCCCAAGACTCCCAGTCTACTAAATCCCCCAATAAGCAGCCTTTGTGAGCAAGTCACTCTGCCTTTCATGGCTTGATTATAGGGCACAGCAGGTATTTCAAGGTGAAGGTGACTCTGTGATGAATGCAGAGAGAGTGACAAGGCCGGCTCTGGTCTAAAATGTGGTTTTGAATGAGTTGCTAATGTGATAATTCATGTTTTACAATGAAATCTACAGTAATGTGAAATGACCAATATTGGTGTCTGCCTATGTAAAGTAGGTGTCTTTGCACCAAGCTGAGAAATTGATCAGGGATCCTGGCAAAAATGCGACGGGTATTTTAAATATGGGGGACAAAATTGCCCACATATATATATATATATCTTTTTTTAATTAGTGCAGTTACAATCAAACATCTTATTATATTTGTCTAATTATGGGTTTAGTGCTTCTTCAGATACCATAGTGACCTTAGGTATTAAAAAATAAATAAATAAAATATTTAAATAATGTATTAAATAATAATTGTAATGATTATAATTTAATCAGAGAAAATTATAAATTATTTTGAACAGTATAGATGCATATTTATTAGTTTTATTTAAAAAGGATGAATTAAATTGAGTGACAGTAAAGACAAATAATTTTCACAAAATGTTACTATTCTATTTATAAATAAATTGTTCTTTTGAATTTTCTGTGCATCAAAGAACCATCACAGTTTACACAAAACAAAGCAAATCAATATATTAAGGGCCAGTCACACAGCGAAAACACACGAATCACGCACGAATTACGCACAGATTTTCGTTTCTGTGTGGAGCATGCGTCGTATGCGTAATTCTTCGGTGGAACGAACGTGGACCGTCAGTGATTGTAAGTGGAAGTCGAAGGCGGTTTGTGCGTGATTTTGAGTTTTGAACGGTTAAAAAATTTTGTGGCTGTGCGTCAGTTTGCATTATTCATGAGTCGGCGTGCGTAGTTTATACATCGAGTATGCGTAACTATGCGCGGGACACGCGTCGGCCATCAGTGCTTTTGCGTTGGAACTGGTTCGAAACCGTCCACGTCCGTGCACTGACGCCCCACCTTCGTATCACGCATGAACCGCGCACGTATCACGTTCATTCCACTGAAAATGTGGATTCTGAACGTGCTTGTACGTGGAATGTTCGCGAAGCGCTCCGTCAGTGATTCATGCGTCGGCCGTGATTTGTGAGTGATTCGTAGGTGATCGGCTGTGTAACTGGCCCTTTAGAATGGTTTCTAAAGGAGCCTGTGACACTGAAGTGATGATGCTGAAAATTCAGCTTTGCCATCACAGAGATCAATCTAAAATATATTATAATAAAACATATTATATAAATGAAACGGAAAACAGTCATTTTAAATTGTATTAATATTTCACAATATTCCGGTTTACTGTATTGTTTATCAAATAAATGCAACCGTGGTGTGGATGAGTTTTGTCTTTCAAAAACAAATAGTCTTCTTTCTCATAGAAATATATGTATTAAGTATAAAAGCTGAATTGCAGTCTAATATAAGATGTGTCATGTAAACGTTTCTATTTCCCTCTGCTCTCTTCTTGACCTTTGCTAGATGCCAGTGAGAAACCCTGACCCCAGACTGACACCACGTTATGAGGATGCCGAGCGACAGTATGCCTCACTGCCCAGGTAAGAACATCCACATCCTGCATCCTTCATCAGGGAGAGATGGAAAGCTAGAAAAGTAGAAGATGCGGAGGAAGAGAGGGGGAGAGCAAGTAGTCATCTGTCTCTCTCATGCAGAGCTGAATAATCCTCTTTAATGCGTATAATTAAATCTGGAGTGTCTGCCTTCTGAGGCCCACCTATCCTGGGAATTCACCTGATCCTCTCTGGGGAGACAGCCATGCGGTCGCAGCTCTGTAACCTGATCACAGAGCGCATTTCTGAAGCTGCCTAAAGTTAGGGCTGCCTCTTTCTGTCTGTTTTTTTCCCCCCTCCATTGTTTCTATCGGTCTCAATCACATCTTTTCATGTTTGCTGGGCCTGACCGACCACAACGGCCAGCGCAAACAAACAGGAAAGCGCACAGGCGTGAATGTTGGCTCGAACAGTCCACAGCCTGTTTGCCCTCTCTGGTCTGTGTAAACAGTGCTGGTGTTAGTGTGAGGGTCACGGTTTATGAGTTTGGCACATGTAAGTGTGGATCTGTCATCACATGATTGCAGAACACTGTAAACGGATAACTCGTAACAAATGAGACGCATTAAGAAATCTAAAACTTGCAAGTGATGAACTTTTAAAAGTGTTGGCGAGGCGTTTTAATAGCACTCGTTGAATTGAAATAAAATGCTAAAACACTTATAAAGTATTTATCACTTACCCTACAGCATCATTACAGGGGTAAACTAAGATTTCACTCCTCCAAAATGGCTTATCGCAACAGATTTTTGTATCAACCACCCCAGGGTTTACTTTCAAAGCCATTTCCTTTCTAAACAACGCTCTTCACCTCTGTTAGTTTCTAGATCCTGTAGAGTACTATGTGTTTTTTATGCTGACTCAAAAAGGGGCCCAAACCTGGGCCAAAAACGCCTGTGGCAGACCCTCGCTTTTATTATTTCACCATCCTGAACTGGAAGAGTTTCAAATCTGTGTCCGGCCCACGCTGAGGTCACTGGTTTTTGCAGTCAGCTGAAGGTTGGCCTGGTCGCAAGAGCGTGCAGCCCCTCCGTGTGTGTCTAATTATAACCATTAGTGCATTGATACACCCACTTATTACCCAGTGTGCTCAGCTAGAGGTCAGCCAATCAGAAGGTCCATTCGCCACCTGCCTCCAGATTATTGGATTAACTGGGCAAGTCAAAGTTGTGTTTCATTGTGTTAGGCTTTTCATTGGACTCTTTTAGTGATAATTGGGTGATGAATGCACAGATGGTGGCCCATCTCGATGAACTCTGGTCAAGAGGTACATTTTTGGAGCTGTTCTTTAGTGCACAAATCAATCACAAACACTCATTAAGACTAACCAATTCCTTTCTCAAAAAACGAAGAAACACCCCAACCTAATCTCCCCAAAGCCCCCCTAGTCCCACACTCTTTGGCTTTTCTGGTGATGGGCCTTCCCAGATTTCTTTAAACTGGTCACAATTGTCTAATTCTTAATTCGGCCTCAACACCGTTCAGCGCTAGTCTTAGTTTAAATGAGTGCAGAATCGGCTGTTGCCGAACCTTAAGAAAGCTTAAAAGACTCTGTTGAAGCAGTTTGTACAAATGTCAGTAAATTGTTCTCATATCTTTTAGATTAGCCAGCGAGCTGTCAGTTTCAATGCTGCAAATGCCAGAAAAGAGCTTGTGATGAGGGAAGAAGGTTACATTTGATGAGAGCTCTGAAAATAATGCCATATTTTCATTGTTCTGCCTGTTCAATGTTGCCCTGGCAACCAACACCCACCATCTGCGCTAGGCTGGACCTGCTCACCCTGTCGTCCGATTTCTCAATTTTTTTCCCCCTCCTTTTTCTTTCCTTCTCCAGTCTCCTTCTGAAATTCATGAAATTTGCGTTCTCTACTGAGGCGCGTCAGGTTTGTAAATTGTTGTTGGCATCAAAAAGACATGATGGCTGATTGCTGTTCGGAGTCTCCCGCAGGTGAGCTCATAGGTGTCCGATAATCTGCAAACAGCAAGCTTCTGCCCAGACAGCGTCCCATCCAATAGCAGGGCAAGCACACAAGCGTGACTTCTACAGAGCGAACCTCATTTAGCGCCATTCAGCCCTGGCGTCCATTACCACACTGGGCAGGTAGCAGATGGAGAATATTAGGATAATGATTAAATGAACCTGGCAGAAATTTTTTGATGGTTTCACTTGCTGCGGCAAATGCGGTCAATCATTTCTCATTCAACGCTCAGAATTCGCTTCAAGGTTTTGGAATAGCTGGGCATTTGGCACAGTTTCAGGGAGGTATTATTCGTGCTTGGGCATTCTCAGCCTGAGACCCGGGATCTGCAGAATCCACGGATCTATTTCAGACTTCACAAGAATGAGACCACTTAACCGCCTGACTCATCTTTGAAGACATGTAGCACCCATCGCATACCTTTCATACGGTTCTCACACATACACACAAACGCCTATTCATTTCACACTCTCAAGGCTGAGTGTTGTAAAAGAGTATGAGTTAAAGAGTTGCTCATTTTCACTTCCCTTTTGTCAAAGCCATCTGTGATGCGAATCTTCAGTTACCGCAGATATTAAAGCAGTCGATTTAAGGACGAAACTCAATTAGATGTGGCAAAATAATGAGTTTTATGCCTAATATCATTCCTAATTTGTATAATTACATTCTAGGTCATATAATAACATTTCTGATGGATAGACACCTATCTTGTTAACAAGGTTTGTTATGAGAGCTGAATGTTTCTCCACTCCCAATGTAAGGCTAGATTTCTAACCAAATAATCCTTCCAGGACTTGTCATCTCCGTGGGAGCCTACCCGGTGTTATATGAGGGTCAGGGGTCAGTAAGACCATGTGTTTGTGCTTGTGTCTGTGTGTGCGAGTGTAAGGTGCATGATTCCCGAGGGCAGCTGAATAAACAGCCTGACTTTCAGATGGTCCACGGTGTTACTTCTGCAGCCAGGTGCATATGAGCTCTGATGTAATGTCCAAAACATGGCACTTATTTTAGGGCAGCTCCTGTCTAGGATAGCTTGGATACTCTAGCTTGAATGTTTACAAGTGTCCAAAAATGATTGTCAGCTGCAAACTTCTCAAGCAAGGAGCTTCACAGGCAGCAGAACATGACAGTCCTCAATAATAACGAAGATAACAGACGTTCTCTAGACAGCATTCACCAATCAGACACTGGAGTTGATGTTCCAGGATGAAGGTTTGAGGAGCGAGCAGCTGGCACCTTCTGTTCCCCCCCACCCCCCTTTTCTCTTTGGTGATGGACGATGGTATCGTTTATCATTCATTATTTCTCACTTTACCTATATTGCTCTTTTGTTTTGGTTTCTGTGTCATTAAAGAGTCATTCAGTTGGTAATGAAATCTCATTTTAGCAATGAAACTTTGTTACCTCAAATTTCATAAGTGCTTAACGTGGTTAGGAAGCCCAAATGAAGACCGCACTCTCTTACTGGCTTTGGAATTTGGTTGATATGAAGAGCCTGAGAAAGTGAAGATGTCTCCATGTATAACATGCTGGCTTATGGCTGTCATCACTGTTTGAAAGTAATGGTAAAACGGTCCCAGAATATAATTTCGCCTGCATCTGCTCACTGCATGATGGAGAACGGGTGGCAGATTTTTAATATACCTTTCATTGTTCATTCGGTGAAGGAGGATCATTTTGTTTTTTTCAGTTATTTTCATTGCAGGAGTTTCCCAGGGGACTAATTTAGTCTGCACTGTTTATCCATGTGGCTATCAAAAGAGAATCATGCCGTAATCATTCTGAATGGTTTTGTAAAGCTCAAAATGTTTGTAGGTACTGTATGTGGTAGCTGCTTTCTTTTTTTGAGGAGCTCATTCAGGGTGGATGCTGGTACATTTTTTTTTTTATTAAAGAAGGACTTATTCATGTAACTATGTATATTTTATTTGTCAGCTGACCCATCATCGTGACACAGTACATCCTATTGAACAGCCTGTACTATCCCTCACAGCTCAATCTTCATTCAAGTCATTAAATATGCCGTCTACCCTAACTATGGTCCATGGTGCTCAAAACAGCTGCTCCCAGCTGTTGAGCCCACAAAATCATTTAAATAACTGCACATCAAGTATGTCTTATAATTCACAACCCAGCTCCAATTGCAGTTGCACAGTCTTTAAACCAGGAGAGAAATGTGTCCCAGTGGGTCACATACCACTATAGTACATTTAGTACGAAAAATCAGGATTTCATGGACTAAATAACAAATGCTAAGCTCATGCCATGAAATACTTGGAAAAGAACGGATCTAATGTTTCTAAACTTCTTAACTTGTTTACTGATCCTCAAACTCCATGCCTCTTCCAGGTTTCCCAAAGTTCTCTCATCTGATTTTTTTTAAGGGAAGGCATCAGGGGTCAAAAAAAAGGAAGGGCAGTAAGGAATATGGTAGACTTTAGTGTTCTAGTTTTAAACACTTAAATGTCTTTTATGTGATTTTTGACTTTAGGTCTTAGCCTTCTTGACTTCTTGATTTGACCCTCTTGACTAAAAATATATTCTATAGAATACTAAACTACTTAGAATTTGACCATAAATGTCCTATATTTTAATACAAGCCACTTGATTTTAAAAAAATATATATTTTTCAGAAGTTTAGAAGAAAATTTGATTGCAACAGTGTTTCAAAAATGGAAAAACCTACAGAAAATATAACTATTTTCAAGTTAACAGTCAATGTTTTCTGAAGGTTAAGCACCTCCATACACTGACCATTAATGTACCCTGTTCATAGAAAGTGAAATGGACAGTGCCACTGGTTTCCCCAGCTGTTGATCCTATTCACAGTGGAATTCTCTTCACCCCACCAGGCCTCTTATGTCCTTCCGCCCCTATAGACTCATTAAAACTGATGCAAGAGAAGATAAAACCAGAACAAAAGTATAAGCGTTTTGTATTAGCTTGTTGGAGGACTATAGGTTTGAAAACATGAAAGATTAATTGTTAATATGCTGTGCTTGAGGTGAGGTCTGGAATATGCCGGCAGAACCAGGTGCAGACTGCCACCGCATGTGGTAAAGCTGATAATCTCCAGAAGTAATGATGATTTTGGCCTTCCCTGGCCTCCAATTTGCAAACACACATACACACACTGCTTATCTGAGACTGTTGAGGCTGTGACGTCATAGCCAATGATATGCGAACGTCTGACTGAGAGGGTCAGAAGGGAGTGCGTGCGTCCAGACGCCCACTGGATGGGTGGTCACAACGTTGGAGAGATTAAGAGGATACTGATGATTTTTGGAATGCCTGTTTTCTTGCCCTCCAGGTCTTCAGGAAACCCTCCCTTAGTGGGAAGCGAGACCACAGCGAAAGAGTGCACTTTCCATCAAGGGCATTCAGACTGATGTTTTCCACATTCAGCTGGGGTAACGCAATACGTGTGAAACACATACGCTGGCTGTCTTGCACTAAAAGTAGCTAATTGATACTGCCGAGAGCCATCAGACGGGAAGCTTGTTCACAGACACGTCGTACACATAAATAAGTTAATGGGGATGGTCTGGAAAGTCAAACACAACGATCCAGACTCCTTAAGACATCTGGCATACCTAGGGTGTCATTGATACTAGCCTGAGGTATGACGGGAATGGGAAGGAGGGCAAGGAAAACAGCTGATTTGGCACTGCAGCAAAAGCAGATGATCATACTGATCGTTGCGTTTACCTATGTTTTTTATATATAAGAAATAAAATGTATACAAAGTTTGGTTAGATTAGATAAGTTGATCAAAAAGGTATTGAAAGGTTTTTACAATATAACTTTTTAATCATCAAAGAATCCTGAAAAATTGGAGTGGGGAAGGAAGACAGCTGATTCGGCAGTCCAGCATGGGCGGGCGATTGTACTGCCCTCTGCCTGGTTTTGTCGGACTCAATCTGGCTGTCTTTCAGCTGAGGTGTAATGTAACTGCCAGCTAAAGCCTCTGGAACTCTGCATTCAGGGCACAGCAGCTCAAGAGCCGGAAAAATGCAAATTGTGCAATGAAAGGTGATCCGCTCTGAGTTATGGTGCAGTGTCTCGCCTTACAGTGGAGATTATACCTTAATCAGCCAGTGTGAGGAAACCAGAGATGGTCACTGTCTACTGTCTCCAGGGACCCTGACCGCATGTCAGTCCCGGTTCCAGACATTGTATGTGCTTGAGACGTGTTAAAATGTTTGTTGCAAGTCCTTGGTATGTCACGCTTGCCTCAGCACATGCAACACAGGATCATGATACCGGGACTCTCTCCCTCCCTCCCTTCTCACTCTCCACAAAATGCCACTGGTCGGATTAGGGGTTACTGCATTATCTGTTCGTTCTCAGGCACCTTATCCCTGCTGCATTTTAGTTCACAACCTGCAGATCCAACTCCTTAAGCTCCTATTGAACTAACTGGTGGTCTACTGTCTACATACAGTTAGTAACAGTAGCAAGGCACTGGCCCACTCAGTTTGACAACTCTCCACCAATCAAATGAGACACAAAATAAAAAAATTAAGGCTTAAAAATCTCTGGCTTCACCACTGATAGGTAGTTAATTATTAAGGTATAAATAATAATTAAACTCATGTGACTAATTTTGAAGCACTCTTCATTGGTAGTAACAATCACTCCCTTGCTTAATGCAGTGTTTGTCATGTGATGCACGTTAGAAACATACTGTAAACACAATTAACCGGTAGAAATTTGTCAAGCTATATATGTTTTGCGCTCATGTGATGTTGCTATGCTAAACGGTCACAAAAGCTTGTTAAATGCCTGCGTGTAAAAACAAAGGATTTTAAACTGTTGAAGCGTAGTACGCAATGAAAGAACTCATTTCGTTATTTGCTCAAAATATGTTCGTTATACGAGTGATGGATTCTGGGTGCTATCTTAGTTATTTTCTCTTCTAATTCAGCTTGAACAGTTATATACACATACTAGTGTGCCAAAATTAATTTGTCTTTAATGAATGTAAACAATTGAGAAAGAAAGTGCATGTGTAAAACCAGCATCCCCCAAGGATGCATTAACTTTGTTACCAATAAATGTATTACCTGAAAAAAATGCATCACTGTTTCAACAAAAATATTAAGCAACACAACTGTATATATATATATATATATATATATATATATATACATACACCGTTATATCTCCGTAATACCTCAAAATCCGTTCCAGGGCAGAGCTCGTAACTCAAATTGCTCGTATCTAGAATCATGTTTTCCCATAAGAAATAATAGAAAACAAATTAATCTGTTCCAGATCCATAACAACGGAAGAAAACATGTTTTTTATTGGTATAGACACACACACACAATCACACACAATTATAGTACATGTATACAGTATAAGGATTTGTGTGATATCAAATAAAATATGGTTTTAATTGTACGTTTTTACAGACAGAAGATAGACCGTAGCGGCAGGTGTGGAGGAGGGAGGGAGGGAGGGGGTTGGTACACAGACACTTGATTCCGTATCTTACCACACAAACACTACGTAATTTACGTAAACTTAAATTAACATAACTGAACTTAGCTTATGTATTTTTGGTAACTTTTGTATTTTATATTATTGTTTTGTTTTTCTTCCCTTTCCCTTTCTTCCCTTTTTTCGCCTGACTATCCTCACTGTCACTTGGCGCAGACCTTTTAACGGAATACCTATCGAGGGAGATTTGTTTTGGTCTCCCTTTAAAAATAAGTAAGACCCCGTTTCTTTTCAATGCTGAGCTCTTGCAACACCTGCGTATCGTCTGCAGCTCGATCAGCTCCTCAGTCCACAGTTCCTCCTGATGCTGCTAGATGACTCACGCGGGTCCCGCGCTCATATTTATCCACAATTTCATGCTTCATTTCCATGGTCATCATGCGTCTCTTCTTCTCAGTACCATCCTTACCACTCACTTTCTTAGAGCTCATCGTTGTTATGAAGAATAATGAACAAAATAGAGAGAAAATCAGCTACTCACGGGCGACGAGTACAGAAGTCAGTGAACACTGAATTGAATGTGCATCGGCGTCAGTACGCGTGCTCGTATCTTGAATATTTACTCGTATCTAGAAGCAAAAAATCTGTATATATATATATATATATATATATATATATATATTTTTTTTTTTTTTATATAGAATTGTTTTTAATTTGTCATAATATTTCACAATATTACTGTTTATACTGTGTTTTTGATTAAATATGTAAATATATTGGTTTTTCCATCTAAATTCATGCTTGATCATTGTAAAGTCATTTTTAACACTCCTTCGAGACCCTAACTATAGTTTCTTTAAATTTCCTGTCTTGCAGAAGAGCACCAGTCGAACCTATTGAGTATCCAGTTCAGCCATGGGCTGGACACAGGGACCCCATGCACTACCCAAACCCACAGTCAGGCTACCACCCAAACTACCCTCCCAGGGATAACTACCCTCACCCGGTGGACCCTAGGCAGAACGACTCAGGGTTCTATCACCCCCCTCCTCCTCAGAGAGGCCCCCTTCGACAAGACGTACCCCCTTCTCCCACCATACCCCTCCGAGGCCCTCGCTTCGACACCATGAACCGCGGGGGCTACCGCAACAGCAGCCCAGAGCACTACGCGTACGGAGAGGCGCGACACTCAGACCCGAGACAGAAGAGTCCGATGACGGCGGCTGTTTAACCTCACCATTTGTTTTTTACCCTGTGTACGATGTTTCTAGAGAAAGCACCAGTGCGTGCACCACTATGGACAGGTGTTTACATGTCTTTTACTAACAGTTTTGCTGTGTAATTTGCCATCTTCATTGCCACAGCTACATCTTAGAGTCCTGATGCAGCATTTGCAGGAACAGTGATCCATATGTTAACAGACGGTTCCTCCATATGTTTGTGTGTCTGTAGCATAAATGTTGGACTTCATATGATCGGCTAGATCCAGTTATAAACACATTCCAGCACCACCTTTTTTTTTGCACATTATTGTACCATCTTTACAAAGGCAATTTGAAATGTGTGTCTGCTTGCACGTTTAATGATGAAAGGCCGTTATTTTAGAGCACTCCATATACTCTATTTGAATTTTGCTTTTCTATTATGGAAGGATATTAAGCCACTGTATGAGATGCAAAACAACAATTTGTCACTCTGAACGGCAGCTTAGAAAATGTACTTTTTTTACAGAGATTTGGTCATGCGTAACAAAGAACAACTATTTCATACTGAGAGTCTTTGTAAGTCTGGAAGAATTCCACAGTACATCGTAGCAATCAGTAATAATTGTTCTGAATCTAAAGTCATAAACAGAGGAAGATGAAGAAAAGAGTTTGTTTTTCAGGAAAAGGAAAGGAGAGTCTAAAGAACCTCTGACACAGAGGAAGGATGAGAACTGCAGGTCTTCCTGGGATTTACGGTGTTCCCACCTGAATCCACACCTATGATTGGGCAGCCTGCCATTTTACTCCACAAAAAAATTGGGTTTGTTTCAAGATTCTTTACTTTTTTGATAGTATTGCAGTTGTTTAATGATTTCATATGTATTTGGTACAACAACAAAAAATCTCTGCATTCAGAGTTCAAGCAACATGATGAATAAATAAAAGTATTATTGATTGTAGTATGCGATAATCATGTGAACCTCCTATGTAACTTTTTACAAAACAGAATGACCTGTGCACCTAGTGCCACTGTATACATTAATACTATGTACAAAATATTGTCTTTTATATAACACATTTTCAATAAATATGCATTTAAAAAAAAATTTAGCTATATTTCTCATTTTAAAACTTTGAAACTTACCTTTAGCTGCATATCTGAGGAGGAGAATCACTGAATTAGACGACTAGTTCTCCAGTATGATTCAATTTAATCTCCCAGCCCTTTGATAAAAAAAACTCTACCTGCATGTGTGATAATAGATGGCTGCAAATTAACACAGCAGTAATTATCAATTAAGATGAAGAGGTGATATGCATCTGTGATTATGGTCCAATTTTTAAATTTGAGATGAAATTCGGGCTATAGGAGGATGAAGGGTTTCACGGGATAATTACAAAGGCCTCACACAACATTATCTGCTCGGGATTAATTAGGGCTCTGTGCAGAAGAGGAGAATGCTGGGAGAGAAATAGACATTAGTGTATCTAACGGCATTTGCTGAGTGGAGTCCTTTCAGATCACTAGCGGCATCAAGCGACACGGCAAAACATGATTGTTTTCAAGCAGGTTTCACAAACAACAGCTCTTTAATCCATCTCAAATTCACGCCATTGGCTGAGCAATAAACTGACGGCTCCAGGTCACTGAAACAAAACATTTTCAGTGAAAATTCAAAAAATCAACATGCATGACTTAGTTTGGGAAAAAAAATGGATAGACAATTAAAAAGTATTTGAAGAAAAATTGGTTGAATTTGAGTTGAAAGTGAACGCATTCACCTCTGATTCACACATTCAAGATTTTAAAGCCAAGTGCAAAGATACAACTGAAAAAGTTATTGGTTAAAAACGTTAGGCTAGTTCTAAAATGCTTTGGCAAAAACCTGAAATAAACACTGTTACAGTAATCCCTCGCCACTTCGCGGTTCAAGTAATATTAATATTAATAAAAATATTAATTAAAATACTGCCATATCGGCAGCCGTATTGCGGAAAGCAGCGTTGTTTAATCATGATGTGCGAGAGAAACGATTTCCCAGGATGCCAGACAAAGAGAGAAACTCTCTCAGAGGCTTTGTACACACCCACAGCACTCAGACAAGACACGTGATTGGTTCCCGGCTCGAGATCGACCAATGAGAGCATGAGTGGATGTATCCTGTGAGCTGATTGGCTGATCCGACTTCACCTATCGTGGGGGGTTCCGATCCACATTAACCGCGATAGGTGACCACTGGGACCACCAAGGGACCACTGTATTGTCGTCTTGTCCTCAAGTCCTCAAAAGAGTTATCAAAATAGCAAACCTGCTTGTATTTTACATTACAGCAGTTAAAAAAAGAAAGATCTCCCTCCAATCCGCAGCTATATTAGAAACCCCAATGTAGCAGTGTTGACTATTATTATTATTATTATTAGAATAAAGTAGAGAAAAAATGTAGACAAAAAAAAAAGGCTAAAGGTCGACTTGTTTATACACAAAAATGCCAGAATATATTTTGGACCCTGATCATTTCTTTTTGTGTATTTACAATTTTCCCAAAATAATAATCATAAAAAAAAAATGTTCGAATTACAAATAAATTAAAATGTTCATTAAGAAGGAAATACGTACATTTCTGCTATGTCGCCTACTAAGTTCACGTTTGTTCCCTCATGATGAGAACTAGCTTAGTTTCTTCTTGCTTAGACAAGAAACTAATTGTGCTAAAAGTTTAACTAACCTTCGACTTATCAAATGACAAAAAAACAAGTCAGAGATGCCATCTGAGAAGCCTCACATACATCGAGTTTATTAAAAAGAAATTGAAGCATGTGTTCTTGGTTTAATGCTTTCAGCTGCAGTTGATGCAAGCATGAGAAACAGAGAGAATTCTTCTGATTGGCTGTGTGTCTGATTGCGATGCGTCACGCCATATTTTGCTCTCGGTAATTTGTATGCTTTCTTTGCTAGCATTGATGATTTACAAGCTAATGATATTATATTTATAGTTCCTCTGTTTTTATGTCTCTGTCTCCTTTTCTTATGGGAAAATAATTTCCCATATCATTCGTTCAAGGTTTGTACGTGGTTTGCGAGGAGTTTTTGTTATTCTTATATGCGGATGGCTAATTTCTCTCAGAGGCAGAAAATACGCCGCCATAATTGCCTAGACGTTCGTCTCTCCCAGAATCCATTTGGGATATGTAATTATTGAAAATTATTATTAGGCAAAGTTTTAATTAGCATTTGAGGCCGGCGTAATTATACATTTCCATTTAGTGTGGCTGCACGCGCTGTCACGGGTGACAGCAGAGAGAGAGAGAGTCCGAGGTGCTTGTTTTGGTGGTGAAGAATCGTCTCCCATAGATAGGTTGAATGACTCTGACACACTGCGATCAAATTACTGTGCTGTCATTCGTGCCACACGTTCAGAGGCTTACGGATCATTTCTTTAACACGAGTCATTAATTTGATATTAATTTAATTCGATAAAGCAAAAAAAGGTGATTAGGCTTATGCGTAATGTTAGAGACGTTATTAGACTGAAGCTTTGTTTTTATTAAGTTCTGTTCGTCTCTCTTCCTCCTTCTCACAATCTGTCTCTCCTTCCAATTCAATATCAAACCGTTTGTCTCGCCTTTGCAACCCAAGCAGTTCTTTGGTTTGAAGATTTTATCTACTCAAATAGTGCAAGAGGGTGGAGAACTGTTAAAATGGGCCTGTGGAAATGTACTTTATATTGTAAGCAAGCGTACGAATGTTTTCTTCCTTTTGTCTGTGTGTGAATGCATGCTGGGAATCTGATTTATGACAGTTGTGACAGACAGTCTGGAGTTGTTTCCTCTCGTCCCTCTGTTCGAGCTTTACAGCTTAACGGCAGCATAAAAACACTCATTTTAACTTTTCCACGGCGCTGAGCTGAATGTTCAGTGTCGCCAGCAGTGCTTTTGTTCTGTAGTTACTGGTGCTTAAAACCTTACATTTGTCTTTTGTGAGATTTCAGTAAATACAAATGCTTTCAAAAGCCCAAGTCACATCGACTCGACACCGATTCTTGAGTACGGCAACAAAACAGCATACAAAACTGCCAACATAACAGATTATGAGTGTAAGGATTATTTTGAATCAGTTCAGCTTGTTCAGAGGTATTCGCTTATCTTTGGGTGCAACCTCCATATTCTTCTTTTTTCTCTCAGAATACGTGTTTTTTGTGCTTATCCCTGTGTCAGATACAAAAATAATGTAAGAAATGTATAAATCGATTCACTTCGAATGAATTGAGACTACAAGAAGCTCTAAAGCTGATTTTCAGCACCCATCTATTGAATTGACACCACAGTCGGAGAAACAGATGTATGGTGTTAATGACATATGGTTTTGACAAAATAATCATATTTTGAATATCACACATATATTGTATGCAGGAGCTATTTTGGTTTCTGGTGCAGCTTATTATTGGGCCAACTTAAAATAAGGAATTTTATCCATTAAAACCTTAAACAATGTCTTTACAATTTGTTTGTTAGGGATGACATATGTTTATGCAGCTATGTTTATTACTGAAATATATCTATATTAAGTTTGGAAAAATGTATAATATTTCTTCATATAGGAAAGGATTTTCAAGATAATTTTTGACTTTAATGTTTCCTGATTATTATTCTTACAAATATCTCGTAGTGTTGACAAAACGTCTGTAAAAAAAAAAAGAATGTTATTATGCATATTACACTGCTCAAAAAAATATAAGGGAACACTTAATCATCAAAGTATAAGTCCAAGTTGATTAAACTTCAGGGATATCAGTTTGTCCACTTAGAAGGCATAGGTTATTGTGAATCAGTTTCACTTGCTTTGGTGCAAATGAAAGTGACCACAGGTGCACTAAATAGACAACAGCAAGGCAACCACCAAAAAGGGAATGACTTCTGGAGGGTAGCTCAACATCCAGCTCAGCACCGTGATTGGCTTTTGCCAGTGAACACCAGAATTGCAAGTTCGCTATTGGTGCCCCATTCTCTTCATGGAGGAGTGCAGGTTCACAATGAGCATATGTGACAGACGTGAAAGAGTCTGGAGGGAACATTATGCTACCTGCAATACCATGTTAACACATTTGTGTTCAGAATTTTCCCGCATATAACCCGCGGGGGTGCGGGTTATATAAGGGTGCGGGCTTTATTACAAACTTTTTACACGTAATAATATTTCAATATATTTGTTACGTCCCTAGAGACGTCCCTTTTTTGCAACATTTTCTTTCTTGGAGGGTTGTTGTCTCTGGATCTTGTACTATCACTCTGACAGCTGGCGCTGATTGGCTGTCTGACCTGTCAATCATGCAAGAAGACGTGATTGGCTGTGCTGCCATTAGGGCGTGCTCTTCTCATCTCATCCGAGGATCAACACCTGTAGAATCGCTTCTTAAGGGACATTTGCTGCACAGCGGGAGAGACTGCTTTTTCTTTTTCTTCAGATTTTGACTTGTGTTTGTTTTCTTATTGTTTGAATTTCGCTCGCAAGCACTGTATACCGAGCCTGAACATTTATGCATAATTGACGTCATGCGAGCAACATTCGAAATTTGAAATGTGAACTTAAACAAAAAAGTTAATAGATCTATGGGTGCGGGTTATACCAACGATTTTTTACACAAAACCCCGCGGGCTATATGAGGGGGCGGATTATCTGCGTCTGCGGGTTATATGCGGGAAAATACAGTATTCCAGTTATTATCTCTCATAAATATCAAGTTAAAATGTTGCCTCGTTTTCAAAAAGAATGGAAGATCAAATTGTGGGACATCTTTTGTCTAAACATGAACAATATCTTCTCTTTTCTCTGGAAATAGACCCTAAAAGTCTTGGAGATGCAGAGGACACGCAGTCACGCCGCTGGTCCAATAGCAAGTCGATGCCTGCGCTGTAAGGCTCAGAGGAGTGTAAACCAGTGCTGACGACAGTATCACTGATACCACGGTGATACTGCAAAATATTCCCCATGAAGGTCACAGACAGAGTATTAAGATGCCTGGCTCAGCCCTATTAAAGCACAGTTGCATCTGGCAGTATAAATTCCATTTCCTGTCCTCGTATCAGTCTAATGGTGCTTTCAAACACCGTAGCAGCTGTTTCCCTTCTGGCTGAGGTTCCTTGCTATACCCACTCTTGACCCAAACATATTGTGCAGGGAGCAGAGGAATGGCCAGAAAGCAAGAACGAATTAGAGCTTGGGAAAGAGAGAGAGAGAGAGATTTCTGGCATAGTTTCATTTCCCTCTCTATTAGGTCTTTCAGGAATACAATATTCCCTTTGTCTCTTGAGGTTGGCCCACATTCCAAGAGTGGCTGAAGACTGTTGTGCTTTTTACTTCCTGTGGTCAGGCTAGCTGCCAGGGGTCTTATGATACAGGTTCGCCCAAAGTCTCCCGAGGGTCATGGCCAGGGTTGGGTAGAACCGAAGACCCAGTATTTGGCCAACAACACACGGATTTAGATAGTGAGTGAGTAGACTGATTGGAAATGGTCTTTAACACAGAAGAAAAAATAGCAGTATGAATGTGACATCTCATTTTGGAGTGCATGACTTTCTGCAACTAAACCGAGCCAGCTTTCATCACGTCTCGCACTTTTATCAAGGCTGATGTTATTTGTGAGGGAATTTGCGAGTTGATTGCAAAAGAGTCACAGAGGCAAGCTGCTTCATTCACTCGAAATGCAAAGAAACAAGAACAAATTGACCTGTATTCAGAAATCAAGCCTGATCTCATCTAGTTTGTTCTCAGCTGATTCATTCACTCAATCACTTCGTTCACACTTTTCTTCACCTCTCTCTCCCCCTGATTGTTAGATTGGTAATCCCTCCGTTTTCATGTTTTTGTGTTTTGAGAGGCGTTCATGTACTTTGCTCTTCACAAAATGATGAAGATAAGCCCGCAATCTTCTTCGTACATTTTAAACGTTGAAGTGATGACTTTCTCAATTAATTAAAAGGACACAATGTGCTGGAAACAGTCACTGTAACCTCAGCCAATTAATTTGAAAAAGTGCCTGTTTTGATTCGATTACCAGATTAATGTATTTCCCCATCTTTGCTGCGCTGGCTCAAGAATTATCACTGGAGAAACTTTTTTTGGCCAATATTTTTTGGCCGTTTTGGCCACATCATGTATAGTTAGGACCTGCATCAGTTACTTGTCTTTTTTCAGTTAAGAAACTTGTCTAAACTAACATAGTCTTTCAACCAAACCAATTTGGAGACTGTTATACATGCTTTTATTTCTACACAATTGGACTATCTTGGTGTGATCGGACTGCTGAAACCAGCCATACAAACCATGGCACATGATTAAAACAGGACATATTGAAGCTTACAAGGTTAGCAAAAAGCACAACGC
Source organism: Rhodeus uyekii (assembly GCA_037043235.1). Classification (NCBI taxonomy): domain Eukaryota; kingdom Metazoa; phylum Chordata; class Actinopteri; order Cypriniformes; family Acheilognathidae; genus Rhodeus; species Rhodeus uyekii. The sequence continues at coordinate 2,557,297 of JAWRVZ010000053.1, read as the reverse complement.
CTGCTAATGCTTTGGTACGCAGGGAAGGAGACCAAAGGCCTTTTTTTAGTGGATGTCAATAGAGGAGAGTCTTTTATGGGAAAACAGATTATCATTTAAAGAATCAACAGCCCATCGGCTAATCTTCAACATGTTAGCCCTTAAACATCGTTTTAGATTGATCTATTTTTAGAGTTTACCCCAAACAAATGCTACTTTATAAGAGAAGTCATGGACAGTTGTGTGACCGGTATGATTCAGTTTACGACACTCCTCATACATTTCTATGGAATCCGCAAACAGTGATTGACGGTGATTTGGCTATAACGTTTGGTTTAGATTTGCAGCCTACATTTTTGTGCAAGATTCCCTCGTAGAAGAGTACACTTTGTAATACCTGATCATACGGCTTATTGCGTTATAGCAATATCTTGCTCTAGAAAATCAAAGCATTTCCGACTTTCCTTCATATTAGCAATCTTTCATCTCTGTTAGACTCTGTTAGCAGTTGGCACAAACTTACTTCACTACACTGTAAAATAAAAACTAAATAATATGGTGTGAATAAACTAGATTTTTGATGTAAGTTTTATAAGAAAATACTATTTCAGATTTGTTTTCATTGTGTCATTTGCTCTTTCTTTGTAATTGTGAGATACTAGTGAATTCTGAGTTTAAAAATGTTAAGTTTTATGTTATATGCTTTGGTAATTTGAGCTAGACAAGCAAATGGATAGCCTCAAAGGTACTCCTGTTTAAACCAGGATATCCCGAACAGGACAAATATTCTTATCTGTGTATTTAGTCTTCTCTGCTCCATTCTGCATCATGCACATCACAGTGCAACTACAGCAACGCTTCGCCAACTGCAGCCTACAGCTAATTGCTTTGTTTTTGCACCCAGTTACTACTGTCTAGGGAGCATTCTGTCTGCATACTCCTGTACTTGGATCTCACAATTACTGTCAAAGAGGCATTCATTTCCAGAGAGTAAATTTTCTTTGGAAAAAAAACGCATGGAATTTCTTCAGCTGCCAGTGACGGTGTAAATAGTCTGCGTCGACATGTGCTAGTATTTAAATGGTTTTGCATTAGGGAAGTTGAAGTCTAATCCGAAACCACTGAAGTGTCCAAGCGGACTGATTTGAAAAGGCAAAGCCATTTAGATCTGCTCCTCACAGATACAGAGCTCTTGAGCAACCCTCAGAGAACTCGCAATTTACGCCACTGGAAGATCGCTTACGTTCTTCACACAGCTATTTGTGTGAGAAAATGCAGAAAAGGGATTTTCCACCACACATAATTTACAGCCTAGATTACCAACATGTGTTGTTTTGTGGTGCCTCGTGATAACGGAATAAATACATATTTAAATGAAAAAATAGGCAAAATAAAAGGGTAAATGCCTTCCACCGGTTTGGCGTAGTTCAAACCACGGCGAGAATTGGAGATGGAGTCGCTGTGGTAACGGATGTCGATGAGATGTTTCCGTGCGGGAGCCAGACGGCGCGAGTCTCTGTCGCTCTCACGCACTCGCCGCATTAATCCGCTCTGTTGGAGAGTCTTATCCTTGCTTGTTAACAGGGTGTAAATTCAAATCCTCTCTGGGTAAAATGCCTACAGATACATTTCTTGAGCTGGGTTTGGTGGGTTTCTTGCAGGGTGTCCTTAGAAATATCATTGAAGGCAATTGCCATCTTGTTATAAATAGTTGCTATGGCAACCTCCCACATAGTAACGTGGGTCTCTCTGGCCCGATTGGTGACTGAGAGGGCCAGGAATTTTGGTCTTTTACTAGTCCTTGCAAATAGTGCGGTGAGCTCATGTTGGAACATGATGTGGAAAACAGGAATACAAAAAAATATGAGTATGAATGCAGTTTCAGTTTGTCTGAAGTGTCGGACTAGCAGAGAACACCAAGTGTTTGTGCAGCAAAGTGTAATTCATTCCTGGTTACATAAATACTGGTTAAAAATCTGAAAAATGTTTATATCCTGGCATATTGAATCACATTCCTTTCTGCAAATCCAAACAGACAGATCGTTATTGTATTCTGATATCATTGATAGTCAATGCCAGTGAAAATAAAGCTAAAAATAAGTTGGGGACACAAATATTTGAGAAACCAACGTCACTGGTGGAATTTGATTGTAATGTGCATTAGAGAGGTGTAGTCTATTTAGCTCATCTCTCTTAAAACCCTTTCATAGAGATTAATGTACATGTTTGGAGAAGGAAAATGGCCATTTTAAACAATTAGACAGTTGAAGTGAAACACTGTGGGACGTGGAACTGCTCCATCTTGTTGTTGACTTAGAGAGATAAGTGGTGAAAACGCGCAGAACAAACGCGTGTCTGTGAGAATGTAAACAACATGACACCTAGCGCTGCAGCGCTTAGACTCACTGGCGTTCTTCTCTCTCTGGCTCGCTCTCTTTCATACTTACGCCACCCGTCTCCCCTGCTGCTAACGTGCATGTTTCAGTTAGCAGGTCTGAGTTGGATGCACTGCAGCACAGTTTATCCTGGATCCCCGGGGAGGGCCCATATGTCGCTGTACTTGCAGGGAAGTTTGCTGAACTTGAGTGTACACATTTCTGATCCTGTTTTTGTCTAAAGGCTCTTGCAGATCGTTCAGAAATAAATCTGTAGTATGGAAGGTCACAGTATAGAAATAGAAATCCCTGTTCTGAAAGTTGTAACGAGTTATTTTGGGTAAGGCTCCTTTAAGGCGGAGCGCTCTTTCACTCTTTAAAGTACAGTAATTAGGTCGGTCGAAGAGAGCGCGAGCGGAGAAGGCATCGCATGCATGCGGAGTGAGTTTTCACACTGTTTTCTTTTTCTGTTGCTCTATATTGTTTTCTTGTGTTTTAGTAACGCGATTGTGTGTGAAGCATAGTTTACAAACTGCTCAAACTGCTGTGGACCGTTCCTGATAATAAAGGACCCCCCTCCTGTGGAACATCAGTCGTGTCGTGCTTCACTTTACATTTAGGCGAGCTATCCGGCCTCTCCTAAAGAACAAACGCGTTACAAAGTCCAAGTCACAAATGAGATTTATTTTTGCATATCTCGGTTGATTCTCCGAGACCAGGGGTGCCCAACTCTTGGAGATCTACCTTCTTGTAAAGTTCAGCTCCAGCACTGATCAAACACAACTGAACCAGCTGATTAAGATCTTCATGACCACTTGACAATTACAGACAGTTGTGTTGGAGCAGGGTTTAATCTGAACTCTGCAGATATGTCTTCAGCAACATGACTGGACACCCCTGCCCTAGACCATTGGCTTTAATCTTTGTCCTAGGCAAAAACTCAGTTCAGTTCATTGAGCTCTGATGATCTGTAATGAGTGTGTCAAATAAAGGATATGTACAAAATATGCAGAGCAGTGGATACCAGGTCCAGGGCTGAAAACCACAGCCTTAACTTGAGTTATAACACCGATATCTGTGACAACATTAGTCTCTTTACAGGGGAAAACTGATTTGATACAGTAAAAGGGGATCCAGACTCTTTGTTTAGTCAATCAAAAGGCTTTTATTTTAAATAATCACTTTATTTCTGTCAAGTTGTAAGCATAAAGTGTGATGAACTTGGGGCTGGTTTCGTGCGTTCTAAAGGTGTGTAATGTTCACGATTCCTCGTCCTTTGCCAACTGCTTGAAATTGGAAAAATGCAGTAGACTGACATTTATGGCCTCTCGCACATGAGCGCCACAGTTTTAAGACACGGTGTCAAGTGTATCTTGTATCTTGAATCTCTGGAAGATAGGTGTACTTGATATTAAGCATTCCAGATTGAATGTGTACTGCTGTTCATCACTGCAGCAATCTGAGAGCTTAAATGTGCTTGAAAACAGTTGCCGAACTTACTTTGCTTGCGCTCAACAGGTAGGCTACAAACACCATGGTTACACCAGGCGGTGGGGTAGAAGGTGAAAATAGAAAGCGTCTAATTTGTCTAAATCAGTGGATAAGTGATGTTAGAACAGAAAAGAAAGAGAAACATCGGAGTAATACATTTTCCCTTTGGCTGTACTTCTACATGCACAGAAACATGTTATTTGTCTGATTATCTCTGTCAGAACTTTACTCACTCACACAGAGCTGTCTGCCCTCTCTCCAGTCATGAATTAAACGTGTAATGTCTCACTGTTCAGTATGTCTCCCTAGCAGCTCATAGCCATAGTTTGGGTTTCTTATATTTCAGTATAATGCCCATGTGGCGTTCCTCTGAGGACTGGATCGTATGGCCCTTCTGTGAAGTGAGTAATTGCGCATGAGCTGTGAGAAATGATTATCACCTGGACGCAGATTGCATTTCAGCATCTCTGAAATGCAATCTCATTTTTGGGTTTCTCGTTTATGAGCAGTTTAACTCCTAATGCTGGTTTCTTTCACTAGTTTGCTCTGTTTCAAGGGCTAAAGAATGTCTGAAATCTCGCTCTCTCTTTTTATCGATGCATAGACAGTCTGCTGGGTGTTTGGTTACTCTACAAGCCATCCCTAATGCCCTTGAAACATTCCAGGTTTGGAATTTTAAACAAACATTGGAGTGAGGGTGAGCAAGAGAGAGGCACAATCCTTTTAGAAAGTGGAGATATATGAGGTTTCCAACAGCAAACACATTGAGAGTTCTTGAGCCGCTGGGCCCTCACCTCTCCAAGTCTCATTAGGGCTGAAAAATGTCACCCTCATTAAAAATGCAATTAGACTTAATTAAGGTCTAAAGTAAAAATAAACGACAAGGTCATGTTTATTATTTTACTCCCACCTCAGACGTTTTTTCAGTCCTCACCAATTTTCTCAGTTGGATTTCCTTCTAGAGTGTGTTTTCTTTGCCTGAGTGGCCCTCACACTTTTATCACTTTACTGAGAGATTGAATTATTCTTTACCAGCAAAATGAGTGATAGCTTCATCATCTGCAATGTTTGAACACACGCACCCTGCAGTTCTGCCCATTTACAATGTCTTGCTCTAGTTTGAAGTGTGAAAGTTTTTCTGATATGCTGAAGGTTTTTTTTTTCAACCCTACAGGTTTACATTCAGTGCTCTAACTTTTGGCTTGCTTCAACTTGGCATGTTTTATGCAGATGATTGAATATTGTTCTGCTAATGCACTCAATTTTCTAATGAATTACTTCAGGTTTGGTTTTTGAATTCATTAAGAATTTAAGTAGAGAAAACTGCCATCACAAGCTGCTATTTTTAAATAAATGAATTATGACAAACAATTCACACATTAAAAGTTTGGGGTAAGCAAAATATTATTTTTCATTTGAGAACAAAATGAATACTTTTATTCAGCAAGGATGCGTTAAACTGATCAAAAGTGACATTTATGGTTCAAAATATTTCCATTACAAATAAATGCTGGTCTATTAAACTTTCAATTAATTGAAAAAAAAAATGTCAGCATTGGTAATAATAAATCATTTCTCTTAAGCATTAAATTAACATATTAAACTGATTTCTGAAGGATCATGTGACACTGAAGACTGGAATAACAATGCTGAAAATTCAGCCTTGCCATCACAGGAATATATTACATTTGAGAATATGTTAAAATAGAAAATATCTATTATTACTTGTGACAATATTTCTGTCAGCGGGTATTGTGCGTGTGTGATGTGGAGCGAGGAACGAGGGAGCAGCAGGCTAATGCAACTTCACTTTATTACAAAAACGGAAAACAAAAAAATACTTTGAACAGAAACAAAACCGGCACTCGTAGTGCGAACAGGAAAAACCACGAAAGGAAAGCGGCATCCACACACTCGGAACAACATCTACAAAACATTGTTAACAAGAGACAAAGACATGGGAACACAGGAGTTTATGTATTGACAAAAACGGGATGAGGAACAGCTGACGAGACTTGGGAACGTGATTAGACTTAGACATAGGAGTTTGCAGGACCTGGAAGATACATAGAGGAACCCGGATGATGTCACAAGACAAGACTGAGACAATTTCACAATATTACGTTCTCATAATGTTTTTTTTTTTTTTATCGAACAAATATCGTATTTGACGGAGCATACTCTTTCAAAAGCAGTATAAAATCCTACCGACCCCAACGCTTTAAATGGCAGTATATGATTGTAAGCAGAAAATATATTATACATATAACAGTCTTGCCAGGTTGAGTTGTTTTTGTTGTTGTCCTGGAAATATTGGTTCAATGTCAGTCCTTCATTCAGGTCCTTGGTTCAGGGTTGCTGGTTTGATCTTTACAAATTCCTTATGATGCCATTATCCACCATTGTTAAATAAAGTTTTGATTGAGTCTTTCCCACTGAATAACACTTTTAAACTATCTGTTTCTCTGCCTTCATGCCAAGGAAATAAGTTCAGAGGCTTACTTACCTTCTGTCCCAAATCCCCTGCATAGGTTGTGTTCTCTGGCACAGACCCCTCAGCCTGCATACCCAGCCATCCCAGGCCCTGCACACTGTCAGGAAAGTACTTTATTCTGTGGTGCTATCAGCACTAGAGGAAAGACAGCGGTGAAATTTGCCGTGAATCAGCACTGTGCGTGCTAATGTCTCGGATCCTCTCCCGTCCTCATTTCCTGTCCTGATAGAACCAGGCCGTACTGTGACACTTCACTCCTCTGTAGTCAGCAGACGAGTAGGTCTCTTTCTCTCGCTGTCTCTCTTATCTCTCAGCCCAGTCACAGCCTCACACACACAAATCACTTTGCCCCATTTGAGTTCCCATGGAAGGGCTAGAAAAGACACACTTGACTTGACAAAGTTGGCTTTTCTAATGGATACTGTCTGTGCCACCCTACAGGGAGAAATTGTACATTTTGTCTGGAAGGTCATGAGAAAATATACAGAAAACAGTCATCATCAGTTTTTTGTTTGAGTTTCTTTCGTTTTATAGTCTTGATTTTTTGCCCATTATACACTAATTTAAAAGGTAGAATTATTTTGGTGACAGAAATAACATTTTAAGTTTTTGAAAAAATCTATAATGTAGTAATAGTATTAGTGTTCATGTTACTGTATGATGAATTGGGTTGCAAAAAAGCGTCGAGATAACCGTTTAGCGAGATAACCTACACCCAATATATCTGTTTATTAGATGAAGTGATCGGCATGCTATAAAAATGTACATACACTTTATATGTTTGCTAACAACAAAAGGCATATGTGCACCAATTAACAGCAGAGATTTACCAGAATACAATAAAAAAAACTTTGATTCTCGATACAAACCTTTAATTATATTCTCCAACATTGCAAACACAATTTCGCTCACAGTGTAAACAATCATAACATATTTGTGAGGTCATCACGCTGTACTAGATTGCATACTTTCTTGTGTTTTGCTCGTCTAATGTGCTTTCTCAACAAATTATTTTAATAACCTTCAATCCGTTCTTCAATCTGCAGCGGCGCTGAGCAGACCGTGTCAGAACAGAAGCAGGAATGTGTGTGTGTGTGTGTGTGTGTGTGTGTTCATTTGCACGTGGAGGAGTGAACATCTGCTCTGCCTGCATCTGGGCGGAATCTGCTTCGCGAGGACTGCGATCCACGTGCAATGTGAACTCAGCGCATGCGCAGTGAACTCTCAGTCAAGAGATAAACAAGTGAAGTGGCACACATGTCCCTCCTATCTTTTGCTCGAGATACTAGGATTTGGCAATATAACAGAATCGACATAACCCACAAGAAAATACTATGGCTCCACTTCAAAAACGTCGACATAATAGTATTGGCGAGTTAACCATGACTCGAGATAAGTGTCCACTGTATAAGCCTGGTTTCATAGAAAGATCAGGATTAGGCCTTAGTTCAACTGGGACTTTTAAGTGGCTTTTATAAATAAATAAAAAATCTTTCTCACCTTAGAAAGAAAAAAAAAACATTACTGGAGTGTATTTTGAGATAAACAATGGCACTGAGGTTTTATGATATGTTATTGCAAACTGCTTTCAGTTAAAACAGCTAAAACATGCATTTTAGTCCAGGACTAGCTTAATCCATGTCTGTGAAACCAGGGGATAATGTATTTTAAAGACTGCTTATGATATTGCATTATGTGTAGCATGTTTTTTGGCTATGTAAGCAACATTTTGGCAGAAATAGACGACAGTAGATTTAAAATAAAAATTATAATGCATTCTTTCTGTATCCTCTTCAGCAATGAATCCTTGTTTTGTTTTCCAAACATTTGTTGGCAGGATGAACACTGGTTGAAATACAGTTCAGTTTTTTAACCCTTCTGGTTGCCTAAGAGCATTCAGTCACATGGATTTCAACTCAAGTGTCCATATGTGGTGGTCAGTTCCCATACAAATGTGCTGTTAATGACCCTTGCTGGCTTTCATAGTCATTACCCACATGGTCTGCTCTAGCTCATTTCAAAGCTTTCTGTGTAAACCCTCCATAGGTGATGAGCTGTAGAGGCAGTAAAATGCACTGGGCTGTGACCAGTTTGGACCAGTACAAGTCCAACTGGGCCCATTATCAGACCTGCTTCGCTTAATTACCAGGAATAACAGAGAAACACTGGTTCAGACTGTGTACTGTGAAAGGTCAAAGGTCACAATGATGACCCTAAACCTAAACTGTGCTGACACCAGGGAAGTGTGGTAGAACAATCATCCTTCATTCTACATCTCTACCAACTCATTATCGGAGAAACTGTAAAAACACATTTTCTTTATCAGTAAAATATCTAAATGTCCTTAAAAAAAGTACTTTTAATAAAAAAAAATATGTAATTTGTGAAGTAATTCATTACAATTAATAAATAGTAATAAAAAAAAGTTTTATGCTTAAAACAAGAGAAAAAGGCCAGTGAATTAATACAAAACAATCAAAGAGAATTTCTATTTTATATTATGTAGTTTTGCTTCACAAGTAAATTCAACAGGACAAAAATACTGATTAACCTTGTGATAAAATTATGAATTTTGTCCAAGCATTATATATGTTGATATATGAACTAATTTGATGCTAATTTGGCGTCATAGGTAACAATCGTGCTATAGCATAGGTGCTATCTTAACAATTGGTATTCTATGGTTTAGCAAGATTTTTGTCTTTAAGTGCGCCTATAATGCTTTTCTGAAAATTACCTTTCATGTTGTGTGTAATGGAGTGTAAAAGGTCTGAAAAGTTCAAAAATCAAAGTGCACACCAGACAAAATGTATTTTTAAAGATATAATAGTCAACTAGCTGTCAGCATTTCCAGTTTCGCTTCGTGTAACCTACCTACATAACAATGTTGTCAGGATTCTGCCACATTCGGTCTAGTCATTTCTTGGTTTTGTGGCAGAGCTCTCACACTCTGTCTCGAATTTTGTATGTGTGTGTGCGCCTTCTTGTCTTTGTAACATCTTGTGTGTGGGTTATAATGTCCGGTCCCGATACTTTGGTCTGGTTCAGTTTTGGTTTTGTGTCAGGATGCGGGCATTCATGACTCGTGTGTTCGTCCTTGTCGTGAGCGTGCGAGACGGGTGGTTGCTCTTTGTGCATTGGAGCACGCAGTTCGTGTTTACTTCGGCCACGTGCTTTCATGTTGTGTTCTCGTGTCACGCAGTTTGGTTTTCACCAGCTGCGCACTGTCTTTGTGAACATGTAGCGATGCGCGTTCGCATTGGCTGCGTGTTCGTGTCTTGTCATTGAGAACCCCACCCACCTTGTTCCTCCGTTAACTTTGATTTGTTCCAGCTGTTTCCCGTTCACTCATCCTCCCTCCTGTGTCTATTTAATCCCTTCGTATTTGCTCTCCGGTGCTGTTTCATGTCTTCTATCCAGCTGTCTTCTGTCTGAGTCTGTCTGAGTCAAGTCCAGTCCAGTCCAAGTTTAATCCTAGTTAAGTCCAAGTCGGTTTTCCCTCGGGGTAGTTTTGTTTGTGTCTGTTCTTTTTTTTTTCTTCATTGTTCAATAAAGTACCCTCCCCCTGCAATTGGGTCCTCGCTTCCCGCACCTTATTCGTGACAAATGAATTAAGGCTGTTTGAGAAATGAGATGAGGTGAAATGTATATTATGGGAACATTAAAGTTGTTTTTGACTGTGGATGCATGGACACTTATTGTCCATGCATTAATATATCTTAATAGGGGCATTTTAAAGAGGTAAATGAGCCAAGCACCTAAATTGCTCTGCTGATGTATCCAGAATCAGCCTCTCAAAACATGTGGGGTTAATCACCTGATTTGGGGCCCTGATGTTAAGTTTTATTGGAATAAGAATATGACCCAGATGGGTCATTCTATTATCTAATAATACAGCATTTCAGTCTCAGCTGTCCCCAACAAAGCCAAATCCAAACATCTGCACGTAGCCGCACACAAAATCTGCATAAGCTAATTACAGCTAATCAAATTCAGTAGGAGATGGAACTGTTGAACAGACCTTTAAAATATTGGCACTGTTCTTCCTCCTTGATGATGTTCATTATAGAGAAGGTGAGGGCGAGGGCCTGTGGTGTTTTTGTTGCTCGATGTTAGACTGTTTCAATTGGTCCGTGTGTGTGTGTGTTTTTGAATATGTTTAGTTTTAATTGCTGAAAGCAAATTTAGGTTTGAAGATTGCTCCCAGTTTGTCCAGAGTTCACCATGGCAACACCAATCAAATTATAAAAAGTGTATTAAGAATCAGCCTCAGATTCATCGCCATTTTAATAAGCCTCACGTCTACCACTGTGTAAAGATAGGGACCAGAGATTGTCTGGCCAATCTTACAGCTTTGCAGTACCTGCAACATTTCTTCAATACATTTCATGTAACTGAATACTTTCCTGTACATTGTTGTATTGGCTTTTTTAATATATACTCTACCTTAAGACCTTAGAGTTCAAAATAAATGTGGTGTACATTTTTGATAAACACAGGTCAAACTGTAAAACTAAACCCATAAAGTGCAATATGCCTACCTAGATATAGGTCTTCTTTTTTTCCGCAAAGTCTGACTTACAGACCTAGATAATGTGTATACAAAAACTATATTATAACTGAACAGTGTGGTATGGTGATATTTGTCACATGTCTGCCATGTTATTTGTGGACTCCCTGTCTGTCGGGACTTCTTTGTCACTTCCCGTCTGGTGTGTCATGTGTTGTGTCACTTCCAGGTCTCCTCTGGGTTTCCTTTCGTGCCTGCCCTGCACCTGTCTCGTCACATATTTCGGTAGTTTCCCCAAGGTGTTTGTCATTCCTGTGTGTATTGCTATTCCCTTTTCTTTGTCGGTGTTTGAAATTGTCTTTGTGACTCTGTCCCATTATGGTGTTTCGTGTGTGGATGATTTGTCTTGTTTACCAAGTTCTGCGTGTTCAGTTCAGTTCAGTTAAGTTAAGTTAAGTTAAGTTTAGTTTAGTTCAGTTTAGTTTATGCACAGTGGTGCTTCGTTTTGGTTTGGTATTTAAAGTGTTTTATTTATGTTTTTGAATAAAAGTTAAGTTGGAACCTGTTTCTCCTTGTTGTGCTTATTGCATCGCACACGCCCCCTGAGTCGTAACAATATTAAGACAATGGAACACACTTACCAGCTGAGTTAATGGGAGAATCAGTACCTGTACAGCCAAAGAACCACAAAATATTAGAAGCCAGACAGCCAATCTGAGTCTAAGACAGCCCGTCTTAATCTAAAACCATTGTGGTATTTGTGCTTAAATTATGCAAATGGTAGCCAAATAACTATTGCTAAACATATTTCGGTAAATAGAGTGTTAATGTTAATCACCAGCAATGGGGGAGGATTAAAACAGCTCTTTTTTTGCAGGAAACTGCAGGAAAACCAAAAGACCCTGACAGGTTGATTGATTATCGTTTGAGATGGCTGACAACAGAGAGAAGCAAAAGTTTGCCAAATGTGACCGCTCGTTTGGTCCGGGCACCTATTACCGATCTTGTTTCAAGAACTGCTATTCAAAGATTTAGCACAGAGTGATGTCTGAGAGGTGAGAATAGATTCCATGTGCTTTCTATTAGGAGGTAGTCATCAAGTTGGGACTACTTGGACTTGGACAAATTGCAAAACCAAGAAAGATAAGAGATCTTTTCCAAACACTCAAGGACACAGTCTGTCTTGTGTTCCTGAGTCCACACTGCAACAGACGAGTGACCCCTCCTTCAAACAAACAGCATCCTTGACCTGCCTGGCAAACATGGCTCAAAATTGGCCTTTTTATGCCCGTCTTATCTGACTCACCATCCCAACCCACCCTCAACAGAGCAGCAAAATACACTACACACACCCATAGTAGACGGGTACATCAAGCCCTGTAGTCTGCATGAATACAGCCATTGATAACAAAATACAAGCTGAAGTTGTTCAATCTCCCTGCCACACAGCAAAAGACTCACGACACACGTTTGGCAGCCAGTCTTTCGAGTGCCGCATGAAAAACGTCTTTTATTGCTAACTTTGACTTTTCTCACAAAATAACGTGCAATATTTCCCCCTCCGTGCCTTGGATCAAGATAAGTGCGGCGGGAGTTTGCGTTTGGCTCTGCACAAGGACAACAGCCCTATTCTGACACAGTGAGAGATTTGGCTTTCGCCCTCCGTGTTGTCTCAGTGGGCCAGGATGCATGTGCCACATAAAATAGCGCATCAGGGCTCCTATAAAAGACCTCATATCTCTCCACAGACACTAAAACGCAGTCTTGGGAGATGTTTTGGTGTGTTTGTGCGTGTGTGTTGGATTTAGGCAGTTGTTAAGCTTCTTAAAGGTGTGTGTTGGTTCCCTGGAAGCTCCAGTTTGAGGGAGTGTGTCAACACTTTTAATATTCCAGGGTAATTCTCCTCAAATATCTCCTCTCATTCCCAGCCACTGAAATCCTCTTAACGTTGGAGTCGGCAGCATCTATTCACCACATTTCCCGTCCTCCTCTCTCTCGTTGTCTCTCTTTCCTCTTCTCCAGAGAGGTAAGAGCTCAAGCAGTGAGTCTTTCTTGTCTAATTTATTTGTTTCCGTTTGTTTACCGAGACGCTCTTCTTTAGCTGCAGATCAGTTGTGCGTCGGTCTGGTTATGTGTTTGAGGGAAAGCCATTTCTATGTCGCTTTCTGCCAAATCTCAGACAGATCGGCTGAATGTCAAGTGCATATTGATGCAGCATGGTTATGTTTGGGTCTGGAATGAGTGCCACCGTGACATTTTCTCACACTGGGCTATAATTGACTTGTTAGAGTTGCTGTCAGTTGCACAGGTGCTCACCTGGTGGTGTCAAATCGGCAGGTCTCCACCATCCAAACCTCTTGTCTGAGAGTCAGGATCATGTTTATTCACTATCTCAGCTTGATTATAGATAAAACAAACCCCAGATATCGGTACTTTCCAACATGACAGGAAACAACAACGAGTTCTGTCCAATGAACGCTAGAGTAAGAATTAAATTTGTAATCCTCATCTGAAGTCAGTCTGATTCCCACATACATTTGTTTAAAGCTCATGAATTATTTATTCCTAAACGCTCTGTAAATATGTACATCAATACCCAATGCACGCGCACACATGCACAGCTTGTCACCATGAAAAAATGAGGCTATTCAAAGTGCCCATTTTGCTTGTTTATGGCAGGGTGGATGCACTCTGTGCTCAGAATGGCACAATAATGATGGAGGCTCTTAAATTATGAAACAAAGGACGGTGTGCATCAATTAACAGCTTATTTGCACACATGCGCAAACAGTCTTGTCAAAGACAAGGGCTTTGTCTGTTTTGCCATTGACGTGTATGTGTGTTAATTCTTTCATGAGTGTTTGCGTATCTTGGCGACTACAGGTGATCTTGAGACAAAAGGTGACACTTGATCAATTAATCATGTTAAAGACATCATCACGGGTTTCTTGACATTAAAATGATCTGTTAGTGTTACAGTAGAGTGGTGTGCCTGACTAAAAGTCCCCCTCAGTGTTGATGCAGTGGGAGGTGTGTGCGTTGCTTTATCTGATAATAGTGAGAATGTGTTTGGAGGGAGGTAGTTCTGATTATTAATATGAGACGGTGAGACCTATGTGTTATATGAGACCTTTTTGGATCAGCGAGGGGATGTTGAAGTCCTCAACTTGCTTAAATCTGGAAACACAATTCCAGTTCCACCAGCTATGGAAAAATATGTATGTGGAATTTTGGAAATGTATGTGGTAATCCATAGGAAAAAAATATATATATCTTGTGTCTCATAGACAGCAGTGAGCTAAAAAAGAAAACAAGCAGAGATGTTTACATTTGTTTAGAACATATATTGGTTCTCAGGCATTCCTCCTGCTGTGTCTAGTAGTTCAAATGAGAACGTAAATGGTTAGTCACCCTTTAATAGTGTCTTAGCCTTTGCTAATTTCCTAAGATCCTGGAGAATTTAAGCAAAAGAAGTTGCAATACGAGCTCATTGGAGCAATGTTATCCACTCGTATTGTTTGGCAACAACTGTTTCATTTGTTTCAATTTTAATATCAGTAACACTTTAAAGTAACTTTAAATTTTGTAACATTAAATGCAATATCGTTTTTATGGTATTTATTCATCTTAATTAGAGGGGCCCAACTTTTTACTATGAAAGGCTGAAAATCTAACTTGATTGAAGTTATTGTAGCATCTAAAAACTATAATATATTGAAATAGTTGTTGTTTTTGCAATACAATTTCCTTCTATTAACTACATTTCAATACACATTTAAAATAAAACAAAAAAGTTCTGGATTTAATTTGTAATTTTTTTTTTTCTTCATTGACACAGACGGACTTAATGGTGAGATCAGATCTCTGTTGTCAGACTGTTGATCCAGAAATCTCACTGGATTATTACTAATAATGGCAAAAGGAATGTTTGGAAATGTAACAATGGTATATCTATAATTGAAAATTAATGCATTTACTTTATTAGTTTGTGATATTTAATGCATTAATCACCAAATTGAACCTTATTGTATAGTTGCACACTAAATTCTCCTAAGGAATTTAAAGAGAAACATCTTCAATTTACTTCAATTAAACAGAACTGAGAAGTCCACTGAACAATAACCCTTTACTCTGGCAGTCCATTTCAAATTCCAGTTAACGGTGAAACCCAAAACATTACTTTCTAAGTAGGCAGTACTGTCAAAACACTGTATTTGGGCATCTGCACCGTTATTTCACACTCTGATAACTCTTTTTAGAAGAGGTGCATGGAGATGCCATTCCACTGAATTCTGTCTTGATGAGAGTAATGAAGCTCGGAGAGAGAGAAAGATGGGAAGATAGACTGATGTTTGACCCAAAAAGCTTGGGCATGCTATCCAATCAAGACGTATTAAAGCTGATGGAGTGTGTGCATGTGTGCTTTTGAGGTGAGGAGGGGGCGCAATTGGATTCGGCTGCTGTCATCTTCTTTTGAGTTTGCCTGACAAAATAAGCCACCCCTCCCTCTCCTGCTCTGTTCATAACCCCCCTCCACTTTACAGTCCCCAGTCTCAGCCCATAGGACCGCAGTAATTTACCAATGGCCATTTGTCTCCTGTCTGCCTTTAACAGTGCTGTTATAAAACTTGTTGTGTTGCTTATGCCATAAAAGAATAGAGTTAGAGTGTGCAAAAGCGCTTCATTAAATCTATTGTGCCATTTTGAGAAGCTTGTTCGGGGGCTGTGGTAAAAGACAAAGATGAGATGGAATTACTGTCTGCTGTTGGTTTCCTGAGCTCATCAAGCTCTCATTCCCTCCTTCCAATAAATCAGACCTCTTTCAGTTGGTGTATCAGCTACCTGTCAAGTACCTCCTTCTCTGTTGCCATCTTTTCTTATGGAAAATGGGCTTTACTTTCACTTTCGAGACAAACAATACAAGTTCTTGCATCTGTGTCTTTCTGTCAAATGTTTCCTTATCTTTTGCTATTTATTTGAATTTGCAGCAAACATGGGGTGCTTTTTTGGCTCAAACCCAGGGATTACATTTATGTATGGCTTGCATATTGAAGGGTTGGTGGTTTTTTATCTTATTAAAGGATTAATTCAAACCAAAGAATTATATATTATATATATTATATATTTGTATTTATTATATAATTATATTTATTTTTTTGCTTTTACTCACCTTGGCTGAATGACTTACAACCAAAAGGGAAAAATAAATTAGTTGGTTGAATTTTTTTATACAATTACAATAAACAGAAACTTTAAAGCTTCAAAATCGACAATAATCGACTAAATAAAATTATATCACAAAAGAAGACCAAGTTACATGTGCCAAGTCTTCTGAAGCAGTTAACTGTAAATAGATCATTAGTGAACAAATCAATCAAACTGGTTTTGTTAACTGGATTAATATATGGGCCAGCAATCTAGAACATCTGTCAAGATTTTCATTGAAAACTTGATTTAGTTATTTATAAGCATCATATTGCTTCAGAAGACTTGAAATATAGTGCACAAGTAATATGGACCACTTTGATGATGCTTTCCCCCCATTTTGGATCAGATAATATTTCATTATACTAAAAAAGGAGCACAATATCAAAAAATGTCATACATGTTTGGATTTTTTTCACAAGCGAATTATTCCTGTAAGCATTGTTTTTGAAAACGTACATGATTCCCATTCCCAGCATTACTGTGGAAACCACTATGCTGACACTATCCACCCTCCCCCGACACACACACACACACACACACTTTTCTAAACTAATAGAAGGACATCAAAGCGTGTATTGAGAACCTCCCCAGGTTCCCTGCTCACCACACTGATTGTTCCTGAATCCATTCACTGAGCCCTCCGTCCACACATCAAAGATCCTTTAGCCAATAATGTGACTATTATGCTCCCTTGCAAAAGAGCACAAAAGCAATGAGGATTTAAATGGAATTATATTGGGATCTGTGTGTGTGTTTGATTGTGTGAGCTTGATTGTGAAACTGTGTCTGTGAATATGTGGAAAGCAAAGGCTGTATTCTTCACTAATGCTCAAATCCTTGCAGGATTGTTTGAAGAATGACAGACAAACGCTTCTAGGTTGTGGGTAATGATGGTATAAGGTTAGTTTGAGTGTGTGTTTGTGTCCATGGGTTAGTTAGTGAGTGATTAAATGGGTATGCAAGCAATGGTAAAGATATCAATGAATAGGTTGAACAAAAGGTCCAAAATAGGTTCTTCATGGGCCATTGAGCAGTGCTCCAGTGAAGTGCACTACTACTTGTCTACTATCTATTCAGATCTAAAAAAAAAATAATAATAATAAAACAATTTACATTGATCTATGTACACCCCACACACACACACAAAAATAAACAGAATAATAATAATAATTTAACACTTTTCATTTTAATTGTAAAATTAATTAAATTATTACTAATATTATCAGCTGTCTCAATTTCTACAACCTAAATTTGATTTGGAAGTTGCAATCGTCTTTTCTTCCATATTGTGAAGAATATACACTCATCGGCCACTTGTATACTTGTTCAAGTCTTCTTTTTTTGCTCATTAATGCAAATATCTAATTAGCAAACCACGTGGCAGTAATTGAATCAAATCTAATCCAATTTTATTTATAAACCTTAAAAAACACAGAGTGTACCAAAGTTATTAAATAAAACAATAAAATACAAAGAAAGATATAATAAAACAAATCATGAGGAGGGTATAAAATAATCTAAATGCATCTAATCCCAAACCAATAGACCTTACAAAGTAGCAAAGGCCAAATCATACAAATACATCTTAAGATGGATTTTAAACATGTTTATAGAGGTAGACAATCTGACAAAGCATTGCAGTAATCAAAACATGAAGAAATAAAAGCATGAATTGCTTTCTCCTGATCAATGAAAGATAAGACAGATTTGAATTTAGCAATATTTCGCAGTTGAAAGAAACTATTCTTCACAACTGAATTGATTTGTCTGTCAAACATTAACTCTGTGTCTAAAATAAAAGCCAAATTCTTAAAGTAAGTGCACATATTGGATAACAAAACACCTAGACTCGTCGCTATATTTTTTGCACAGCAACTTGGGCCAAGTATAATAATTTTTCTTATTTAAGAAAGAAATGTAGAAATGTATTATTCAACCAGCATTTTACATGTTTTAGGCATTCAAAGAATGATTTAATGCATTTATCATTTCCAGACATTATAGGCAAATACATCTGGGTGTCAACAACATAAAAGTGATATGAAATACTGTTTCTTAATAATAGAACCAAGAGGAAGCAAATATAATGAAAATATACTGGTCCCAGAATGGATCCTTGAGGGACCCCACAGGTAATATAAAAGCTATTAATGATGTAAAGTTTCTAATTGTAACAGATTAATGTTCTATTTTGAAGATAAGAGCAAACCCCCTAAGGTCAGTTCCTTGGATGCCCCCATGCTGTCTTAGATGAATGATCAAATATGATCAATCGTTTCAAATGCTGAGCTAAGATCCTGTTCTTTGTACTATGACCTACAGACTACAAAAAATGAAGTAAGCTAACTAAAAACAATCCTTTCTAATATTTTAGATAAAAATGGGAGCTTAAAAATTGGCTGACCATTATTTGGACCTGTAGGATCTAGTCCAGACTTTTTAAGAAGAGGCTGAAAAACTGCAAACTCAACCACTAGTTGGACTACAATTTACAATAATTTACAGAGAGAATGCTTGGTCCAATATTATCTATGAGCTTGACAAACAGTTTTGGGGGAAGCACATCACTTTATGAGGAAGTAGGTTTTAAATGTGCAACAGTTTCACCTAATAAATGAAATCAAAACTGGCTCAAATTGACATAAATTATAAGACAGAGAAGTTAATATAGAAGTAAAATCAGATTTAGAATGTGTAGTTGACAGTCGTATATAAGCTCAATTTTTTGTGTAAAAATGTTTTTGCTGACATAGCACTTTGGTTTTGTTATAGTATTTATAGTTCTAAATAGTACCTGTGGACTATGGACATTTGAACGCATTTAGGCATGTAAACATGGTCAAGGCAACAGTAACTCCAATAAACATTGTTTTTGGGACATCAATCAGACTACTGCAACATTCAGGTGGTAGGGTCAGAACTTGACATGAAAGTATAGATCCGTCCTGACAGCTGGTGGATAATGGTCTGGGTTATATTTTCTTGGCACACTTTGAACCCCTTATTACCAATTGAGCACAGTTTAAAGGCCACAGCCTACCTGATTACTGTTGCTGACCATCCCTTTATGACCACAGTGTACCCATCTTCTAATGGATACTTCCAACAGGATAACACGCCATGTCATAAAGCACAAATCATCTGAAACCAGTTTCTTGAACATGACAATGAGTTCACTATACTCAAAAATGCCCTCCACAGTCCACAATCCAATTGAGAGATTTGCATCATGTATGTGCAGCTGACAAATCTGCAGCAACTGCGTGATCCTATCATGTCAATATGGACCAAAATGTCATAAGACATAAAGAATTAATGCAGTTCTGAAGGAAAAAAGGGTCCAACCCGGAACTAGCCAGGTGTAGCCAACCTAATAAAGTGGCTGCTGAGTGTATATTGTGAGTGAAATGCCTTCTTGAACAAGGGACTTGATTTTGACAATTAGGAATGGGATCATTGGAGAGTTGCTATTTTTTAATATTCATAAAAAACAGAATTGTCATGTCCATGGTAACTTTAAAACTTCTCTTCTGTGAAAAAGCGGTTCTCATTAATATATGGAAAGATAGTAAACGTTTCAAAGCAGATGCAGAGAAGGAGTTTGTGTGGGGAAGCATACTGTGAACCGATCTGCTTTGAGACACTGTAAACATTGGCTTATTATAATACACAGCGCATATATGTCAGGAATAGGTGAAGGGATGAGGTGATGACTCAATAATGCAGTATAATGAGCTTTATTAATAGAAATATAAAACAAAGACAAACAAAAACTACCGCAAAGGGGGAAACAGGACCAACTCGACTTTTGACTCAGGGAAACACATGAGAGGAAAACATAAGACGATCTGGGACAGGACTGCAAACACAAAGAGAATAAATTGGAGGCAAACACAGCAAGTAATGAGGTGGGGCAAATTAATCAATAATCAGGTAACAAGATGGGCAGGGTTAAGATAATAGACAGGAGAGCACATAACACAAGGAAACAAACAATGTCAAGCTATGTGCCAACACCAAACATGACAAAAACAAAAGCACATGCCCAGTAAACTCAATCACAAGACATGTGCTCAAACAAAAGGAGAAACAAACATGTGGCTAATGAGAACACTCATAGGTCACGTGTTCACACAAAACATGACAAGAAGATAGAATGTGGCCTGTGAAAAACACAATCTGCGTACAACACAGTACAAGACAAAACATCACACAAATGCATGCTGCTGATGAAAACATGAGCCATGTGCAACAGCACAACAAGAAAACACGTGGCTGATGTAAACACAAACCATTTGCTACACAGAATACAACAACGCATGCGGACAGAAGAGCGTACAACCCAAGCAAACTCGCAAACTGAATACAAACACTAAGCATAAAAATCTGAATCCCAATTGCAGAACCAAAGCCAAACTAGTGCTGGGATCCAAACACCACGTTCCACAAACAAAACTCACATGGACAGAAAAGCCTTTTTGACCATTTTTTTATGTGGCTATAATTTGATTCTCCACACCTGTGATTCCTCTGCTAGAATACTTCATAAATTACTTCATACATCCAGTAAAAATCACCCTGAAATCAGCTGGTTAAAAGGGAAAAATAGCTGAGATAAGTTAATTCAGAGAGTATTCTGTATTTTTTTTATTTCTTTAGTTTTGACAGTCAAGTGTTTTTAAATGTCTTCTGTATGTCCACCATCATTTCTTGTGGCATTTGAGCTTCAAACAGAGCCTCTGAATTCCTCACTATCAGCCTATATGACTCTATTAATCCCTAGAAATCCGAGAAATTTCCGAGAAATCCAGCACACTACATGGGTCTGACACTGAATGAAGGTCATTTTGGTAAATTTTGTTAGTTTAGCTGAAGTCAATAATCAATAGCTCTTCATTTCAGTGAGGCTGTGATTTCCTCACTGGGTCACATTAATCACAGTCTGTTTGAACGGATCAAAACCATAAGACGAAACAACAATTAATCATGTCTAATAAAACATTTATGCTAGCATTCAATTTTCATCATTCCTTCAGTTTTTCCACATCACTTCCTGTGACTGCTGGTTTCCCAGGGTTGTGTGTGTGTGATTGTGGGTATTAGAGAAGAGGGTTTTGAGGGGTAATGGGATAAGATAAAGCAAGGGGGTTTCTGGGAAAGCAGCAGATGTTGACCCCCTTGTATTCATTTTAGTTCGCCAGTGTGACGGTTCTCAATCAATTAGCTTGAGTTAATCAGTCACTCATATCAGATGCTCAGTGAACCATCTCACTGACACTCTAATGCCAAATTGAATCTGAGGGCAACGTGCGCGTGCACACACACACACACACACACACACACACACACACAAACAATTACCATCATCATCATCTCATGTTTGTTGGTTTTTCAGCCTCAAGCCCACACTGACATCTTTAAATCAACCCTTCAAGTCCAAAATCTGAAAGCTATGACGTTTAGGTCTTTGAAGTTATTCCACTTACTCAGGTTCTATGTATAAAAAAGCACAGTCTTTCCTTTTTCTTGTTTTTATCCAGAGAGCCATAGCACCCAGCTCAGTTTAAACAATGCTGTTTAATGATTCATTACTTTTAAGTGCCCTTTTATCATGCATCTTTTCTTGTTATTGTCACTGGCAGTCTTTCTAGCCCTCAATAGAGAGTGTAAGATCGCTGTTCCACAGAATACAGACTGTGTACGACTGCTTTAATTTAATTTAACACACTTTTAAAATCCAAAATTCTATCTTTGTATTTATGAATATTTGGCAACTTTCACAGCCAGACCTTCTCTACACTTTATGCTGATTTTAGAGCATCTGTGAGTGAAATGTGATGTTTTAAAATTCCAAAAGTTATAGCAACATTTGACAGAATCAAATGATGTAAAGCCTTACAGTGATGTAAACCCTGCAACAACAGGGTAAAACTCCATGTGTTTCAATTACATTTCATTTTACTGCATCTCATAAGACCAGAGAAAAATTATCCAACAAGACAAAAATGCAGATGTATGAATTTTTGTGTTCATTACTCAAATTAATTACCCAAATGGTGACTCGCTTTGATGGCACGCAATGAACACACAGCAGAAATGTCCACACTTCATCACTCCAACAGTCACATGACTTGCCATTTATCTCGCAATCACATGATTACTGTCACGGTTTATATTGCATTGTTTTACGTGTTTACTTTTGATTAATCAAATGTTTACGATCGCAAGGCTTCTTACTGGGAAAGTACAAATTTGCAAGCTTGCTGTGCCTGGGGTACCGTTGCAAATATTAATCTCAAACAGTAACGCACAATCATCAACTCCCCTCATTTATACTCATAACTCAAAGAATATATTACAAAAGTGCTGATATCAAAGCACTCTGTGGTTCCTGCACTGATGTATGTTGTGAAATAAGACTTTGCTGTCAAGGCCTTTTCCGCCCAAATAGCTTCCTCCAGCCAATAAAGTCTTGAGGGTCTGATAGCTTCCCTTCCTCATGAACAGGAACACTAAAGTTTACCAATCCAACAATGAGGTATCTTTGTATTTTGACTCCAGATTGTGTTCCTTGAGGTCTGCTTCTGATAAGACACAGATGAGGTTAATGGGGGAGAGCCTGAAGACGTTCTTCACTGAGGACAATCACCTATTTGTCCATCCTGCTGGCTTCTACAGGACTGTGATATTTACAGTAAACAACTGAATGATCTCAGCACAGAAGGGAATGTTAGTTCCAAACGTGTAATTTGAGAGAAACTCAATAGGGGAAAAAAAACATTGGAGGTCCAAACATCTCATTCATGCTGGGTTGTAGATAAGCAGACTTAGTAGAGTAATAGGGAGGAGACCTCCGTATTTGATCAGTGTTCCTTCGCATTCCCTGGCTCCCATGCTTTCTTAGATCCCAATCAGCTCCATGGGATTCCACAGACGGCCTTATCAGTGTTAGAAACCCTGACCTCTGACCCTCAGGCTTATCAGTGACCAGTGTTTGAGGTGAGAGGCGAAACCCATCAGAGACTGCACTTACCCCAGGCGTTTCAATTACGCTGTGTGTGGATATGGGTTTCATGGCTTTGATATACTGCAGTAGTGTAATTAAAGCTAAGATTAAGAGGTATACAACAATTACCTAGAGAGGCACTTTACCTGTTATTTCTGGTTATTTGACAGCTCGTTCGGTCCCTTGCAAATAATTTCCTGCAGTTAATGTCAAATACGTGAGAGATGGGTATATCCAGTTATTAGAAAATGAAATCCCAAATCAAAGAAGAGGAAATTGTGTTCACAGATATACGAGAGGACGCCTTTAATACCGTATCCTGAAGGAGGGCGTCAACGCACTGAGAAATGAGCTATTGTGAAGATAATTAGAGACGACTGAATATCATTTGTCATCGTGATTCATCAGGTTTAGATATTATATTGTTATTTAATAAGGACGTCTTTCATTCCTCCGGTCCACAGTGATTTGACTGAGATTCAGCCTGTTGTTGGTTGAAACTGTACTGAAATTAGACCTTCCCATCGCTTATATGCTTTTGATTCAGCATGAACGTACACATTATCATTTAATTTGATGAGAGTGTTTTATCAATAGACTTTAATTCTCCAGTTTGTTCCTTGATCCTGTCATGGTTTTTGTCTCACTTGGCAGGCACCTGCCCCCTCATGGTTCACAGGTGAACTGCACTGCATACTTCTGAAGGCGACTAAGTTCAAATAAATGGACGAATGTGAAAGTCCTCTGATCTGCATTAATAACATTATTTGATGTGGTTGTTTGAACATTATATACATAAGATAAATTAAATTCTGCCCTCTTTTACAGGTTACAGTATTAGTTAGGAGCAACACACACCGCTGCTGCTGGTAAGTAGGCATTTCGTCAGGCTGGTTTAAATGAATATGAGTGTATGGAGACGAAAAGGCCTTGTGGGAGTTGGATGGCTTTGTGGATAATGAGAACTACAGTTTCCTCCACCACTATTCTTCTGTATGAACCCCAGGACACAGCTTCAACCCGCAGTGATAATCACACCGGAGGCGGCCACAGCTGACACACAGCAGTAAATAGGAGAATAAAAGTCTGCTCCTGCAGACACCAGGACCTAAGATCTACAGTGTTCAGATTTAAGTTTACTGCACCCAGCACAACTTCTGTACACAAACAGGCAGATCAGAGAGGATAGATGTGATTACTGGATGTGGATGTTTGTGTGTGTGGGCAGCGGGTGAAACAGAAAAGCAGATATAACTCAAAGAGTAGTCTGAACATGGGGACAGGCTGATGAGCTTTGTGTTTGTCCCCAGTAAACAGGCAAAGCTATGTTTCAGCCGAGCCACATTAGAGAGTATATGTGCTGCTGATATAATCACTTACTGTTCTGCCGTGCAAAGGTGAGTTTATTGACTGAGAATATCAATGTGCGTGCTTTTGTCTATGTGTGTAGCTGTTACTCACTTAGAAAGACATGAGTAATGCAAGGTTGTGGTTTGTTTTGGAGCAATATGAATTAAAGTCTTTATTATGCTCTTTGCATGAGTGAATATTAGTGATACACCGGAAAAAAACAATGAGACACTGAAACCAATATTAAAGTTTACATTTAGCTGACTATTAAATCGATTAAATTAAAAAGGATAGCTGGGTAACCAAGACATAGAAAAGGTCTTGGCCAACAAGCTGCCCCTCAATATTTCAGCTAAACAAAGTTTACATATTACTTTTCTAGCATCATTTTTGGTCACTGTGAAGTGCACCCCAATGTCCACAGCTTACATGTTTATCGGTTTTCCACATTGTGTGCACAAAATAGATTTGTGTACAGTCACAACGCAACACCAGAGATCCTCTAACTATTGATTTCAGACAAAAACCAAAAAATGTTGGTACACCACTAGCGGATACTGTGGTGATATGAGTGAACTTTTGTTGATAAGAGTTGTAAGGGAGACCGCAGACACCATGTTTTCTATTCATCTTCCATGCAAACACTGGTAGCTTATTTATGTTGATGCTTAGATACCTAGTAAACAGATTTGACTCTTGTTCAACTTTAGGCCTGTGTATCTGTTGCTTCCCCCACTTTGTGCGTTTCTCCTCGAGATTTTTAATATGGACAGAGAGCCGGTGCCCGTTCCAGCTGTGGTACACTATTTAGCCCCAGGGCTTGCTTACCAAGGGTAATTGGATCTGGGTGTTAATCTGTGCAATACGTCTAGCGCATTCATGCATTTGACTGCTGCAGGAGTGTTTTGGCTGGCTTACCAAAGAGCTGTGTCAAACTTACAAAGAGTTGAGAATGAAGCTACAGGAATGCTGACTTGACCAAACTGAGGAATCGCGTAACTCCAGCACTTAAATCCCTTTACCGGCTATCCCATAGACTGCTTTCATGATTGACATATTCATTTTTAAATATCTTCTTATCCCTACATACCTCAGCAACATGATTGCGGAATATACAACAGCGAGATCACTCAGTTCGTCCAAGTGATGTTTGTAAAATATTCCTGAAGTGTCAGGATTTAGCCACCATGGTCTCATGCTGTGGACATCTGTCCCTGATAACCTATATTGACTTTAGTCAATTAGCGCTTTTCAAAAGTATCTAAAAACAGGCTTGTTTACTACAGCACTTCCTTAACTTATTTCTATTTTTATTTCAAGCAAAAGCACCCATTGTGATGAAATTTGTGATATTTTATGAACAATTTTTGTACAGGTCAGATGGAGCACCTTAAGAAAAAGTCTTGATTTTCAGAATTTGATTTTCTTGGTATTTTGTGAATTCTGTTGTAAGAACTCGCATGTAATCAAGGTGCAAATAAAGAAAGTATTTTAGTAGGCTGCTCTTTACTTGCTGGTTGCACCACTTGACAGTTTTCCATTCATGACTTGATATTCTTGTAGTCTTACATCATGATCTAAGTTGTGTAAATGTGCATGATTCAATGTTTAAGAAAAGTATTTCTTGTTTTTTTTCTTTTCCCACTTGGCGGTTTTTTGTTTTAGAGCATTTCTTTAATTTAATTCTGTTCTCTCCTTATTTATTTTTTTAAAGTATCACACATTTTGGAGTATCACCCATTTGTCAAGTGGAGTAACCTTAAAACGTGATATTCTTGTAACTACTGTATATTATGACTTATTTTGTGCAAACTTGCATGATTCAAGGTGTAAGAATTTTTGTTGGGTGCTTTTTACTTGATGATTACACAGATTTGTACTTTATTCTTCTCTTTTGTTTATTCCTTAATTCTTTGTTTGTGAACAATGTAATGTATGTCTTTAGTAACTTTCTTCTTGTACTGTCTTCCTTCCAGACATTTAGGCATTAGGGTACCTGTAAACAAGAAGATGTGGCTGCTTTTTGTCATGAGCAGGACTTAAGCTCAGATGGCGTAAGAAGATGAAGTAAAGCCACTGCTGGGGCCGCAGCAGGGACTTTCCTCCCTGTATGGCCATCAGAGCTCTCTCACACACACACACACTCAACACTTCCCCCGTGAGGCTGAGAGTGTGGATAACCCACCATCATGCACAGAGGCTCCACTGTTCTACAGAGATCTCATGCTCAGCCTGGCATTAGCCAATAAGATGGATGATCACAGGTCTGCTGTGGGTCGAGGTGTGTGTGGACAGCAACAGGCCAGGCCTGTCAACACTTCAAAGGGAAGCTGTTATTTCACCCTGATCCAAGACCAGCCATCTCTATACCCAAACTCTGACCTCACCCGTGATAGGTGACACCACAAGACTGGTCTGAATACAGTCTAAAAGAGCAACCTTTATCAAGCATTACTGTTGACAGACCCAAGCCCTCAGGTCAAATAGTGCAATGGCCTCAAGAGCTGAGAGATAGAGTCAGAACTCTCAGAGAGATAAGACCACAGCGACCTGTCATTGAAGTCTTGTCAACTGATCTATGAAACATTTCATTGAGTGGTTGGTGATGATGAAAAGAAGTTCATTCTTGCGAAAACAATCATGTTTTTCTCACTTCCTGTTTCCTCTCTGATTCTCTGAATTAACAGCTCAGGCATGGCACAGCACATGACTAATCATTTGACTTCAATAAAACATGACCTGAAACTGACAAGGCATCAAATCTAAGAAAAACTTCCCCGTGCTTCCCAAGCTGCCTGCCATCTCAGCGTGTGCAGAGCATGTGCAGTATGGTTGAAGAGAGAGAGGTTTATTTCAGGATCTGCAGGGTAATGCTGTGTCATTAAAGCCACTGTAGTTAGTGGCGAATTGGGGCCCTCATTGACCCAGCGTTGGGTGGATATGAAGAGATCTGTGCACAGGAACATATCTAAGAGTTTGGGTTGCTCGCAGAGATGTAAAAGCTTTGATGTGTAGTGTGGTTGGTGAGGGTTACTCGTTTATTGTCTCGTTCCTGTCTTCATATGTGTTTTTGAGTGCAGAGGGCCAGATTAAAGGACTCTGTATAGGCAGAGCCAGAGGGACATTGCTCTTCCCATGTTTTGCTTTCTCTTCTCCTTTTTCTCAGTGTCCCACATATCCTACCACAAACTTCTGCTTTGTATTCTTATTTTAACTCAGAGTGTGTGTGTGCGCGTGTGATTTTTTTCAACAGTGCATCAGTCACAAAGGAAAGAAAAACAGATGTTTTTAGTTTCTGTCAAACATCTGTCGTCATGGAACGTTTACCATTGGATTGTTCAGTTTCTTGTATTTTTGCTCAGCGTTTGACCTCTATACCCTTGTTGATCTTTCCTTGGCTTGCTGTCAAAAACCGTTGCATTAATTCAATCTCAGGCACACATTACCATGCACATTGCCTTACCAAATACATAGCTCAACTCAGCATTTTCACTTTTCTGCTTAAAGTTAACTGGAGGGCATCAAAACTGTTACGTTTCTAACATCAATCATGCATCAAGCAGTCGAACATAATGGCAGCTTATACATAATGATCATAATTACAACAGTTTCCTCCTGTTGTTCCCTTTAGTTATTGCTATATTTGGGTCAAAGATGTAACTCAATGACTTCAATGTTGTTGTTTTGTTTTCTTGTCCGGATCTATTCCAAACCTCTTTTATGTTCTGGGTTATGTCATTTCTGGTGTAACTTTGCAGGGTGAAAAAATAAATTAAGTGATCGTTATAGTTCATTCCATGTTATTTTACAATTAATATTTGAAAAAGAAAAAGTGTTAATTGTCAAAAATGTAAAAAAAAATTAAAAAAAATTATATAATGATTACCGAGATAATCGGTTACACCACGTGACATTTATCTAGCGATTACTTTATTTTTGGGTTGAAAATGATATTATTATTAAGTATCTAAAACCAACGTGAACACAAAGATTGTATTGTTGAGAACGTAGCACTTGTGTTTTAAAGGAGAATTGCATTATTTTGGATATCATTATTAGTCAGTGACCAATCGTAAGCAGCACCACCTTGAAGAACCTCTCCAAACCAGCCTGTGGTTTCGCACAGCCACGAGCGTTTGACGAGCCCGTGTGGCTGTGGGCGCTTGTGTTTCCCTCGCTCGCCTTTTTATAGCGTAACTGCGGGACTAGTGGCTGGTCTTTAATCAGAGACTGGAGAGGCGGGCCGAGGTGCTGACTGTAATGCGATAGCTGCGCCCGTCCTTAATGCTATTACATCCACATGCTGCCGCCGCGCAAGACTCAGCGCTCAAACGCAGAGACGCGCAGTGCCAAAGAGACAGCGCGCGGAGTATCTCTATCACGAGACTTCACTTACGGACCAGAAGCACGGAGGACCAACGTCCGAGCGCCACTTTCCTGACAGTTTTCCGCCGTGCCCAGTATTTCCCAAGGCGAGATATAGCTTTTGGTGGAGGATTCTGTTGGGACGAGACCGGGAAAAAGCTTCACGTCAGTTGGATTTGAAGGCTCGCACTCACACGCGCGCGGCTATAGCTCGAGGAAATCAAGCCAAAATATGTTTTTGGTCTGAACTCTTGGCTGTTAAAGTGAAAGTTATTTAGTTTTTAATATCAGACGCCTTTCGCTGTTGTTGCTTTTGTTTAGGATATAACTGGAGATGTTAAACGGCCAAGACTGGGTTGAATTTACGCATCCGGCGTTTTGAAATATATCGACAAAGCAGAAGACAGAAATTGTTGTCAGACTCGAGACACAAGTGGATACATCATCAGTGGACAAGAAAAATTTCAAAGAACATCACAAGAACTTCAGCTTTTACTCTGCACGCACTGGGTGAACATTCACCCAGAAAAGATGGATTTATTCACAAAGCTCTGTGGATCTTTACTTGTCTTGTGCGCGGCGTTAGTTCATGGAGAGGAGGGTAAGTTTTTATTGTTTTGTCATTTGTTTTTATCTGAATCAACACGTTTACATTTTACGCATTATGAAATTGCACAAGGCACGTGGACCATATTACTGATATAGTTCAGCTTTTATGCATTTTGGGGCATTTGTATATCATTTTGTAGGTTTGTTATCGTACCTTACAACTGACAGATAAAAGCGCCAATTATGCATATTTAACACTTATTATTAACTAATCAAAAATAGCACCGAATAAGAAAACTAAAATGACAACATGAAACCGATGAGCTAGTTTCGGCAGGTTTGAGTGTGATGATGGGTGAAAGCTCACCGCGTGTGCTGCCACTCTCTTGCCCGCAAGAGGTGACGCGCGCTCGGCACGAGCTCCTTCAGACGCCGCGCTGGACTCATATAGTGGACTCCACCGCACATTTCCCCACCACTTTTCTGTGTTTTCTAATTAGCTGTCGCAGATAACAATCTATTGGTGTTTTTAATGCTTCAGGGTATTTCCCCCTTTACAAACGCACAGATAAACTCCGGAGTAAATTACGCAGCAGATTCTCTTCACACCGCGGACAGGATCCTAAATTAAGCAGCCTATCAGATATACCCGTAAACATGCAATAAATGCATTTTTTTCACCTTATAAAGTCGTACCTCACCATTTACGGTGATTTTCTAGTCACAGTGTTACCGTGTCATGGTCACTTAGTCTTGACGACTGTATTTGTTCTGCCGCGGGCACACGAGGTTCCTCCAGCGACTAGCATGAAAAATATTAGCGCAAATACAAAATATAATGAATATATATATATATATATATATATATATATATATATATATATATATATATATATATATATATATATATTATAGGCTATGTTTGGACATGCCTTTGTGCATACATGATGATGGTTTTCATATTTTAATAGTTTTTATTTGGCATTTTACACACTCCTCGATGGTTTCTCGATTTGAAAGATCGGTTTTTGCTTGTCAACTATCTTTACTGAGAGTTTAATTATCATGCATACCTGATAAAACACACTTCAATCACCAACACATTGATACATCTTTCAAATAAACCGCTGAAATCATGTAACGGTGACTTTACTACTTTACTCACCTCGAAATGTGGGTATTATGAATTAATAAATGAGAACTTCGAGTCAGTGTGGTCTCATGTTTCTTTCTTGAGAGAAAACTAATGCCAAACTGTTTGAAGGGGATTCTTTTAAACTTGAGTTTTTTTATTGTTATAGTTGTTTACACGTTTTGCTTTCGATATTACGC
The DNA here is from genome assembly GCA_037043235.1 of Rhodeus uyekii. Classification (NCBI taxonomy): domain Eukaryota; kingdom Metazoa; phylum Chordata; class Actinopteri; order Cypriniformes; family Acheilognathidae; genus Rhodeus; species Rhodeus uyekii. The sequence continues at coordinate 2,526,638 of JAWRVZ010000053.1, read as the reverse complement.
GACCATTATGTGTCTCGAATATTTATATATTTCGTATGTTGTTTTTTGTAACTCTTTTTTACAGTCTCTGTTGTACATGGTGCACATTTCTATACTAAGTTGCTATAAGTTTAATAATATTCTGTTTAGTTTTTTTATTAGATTTACTGGGTACTTAAAATGAATGCTATATATAAATTGTGAGTCATTTTCCTGTCGGAACACATGAGATAATCTACTAATAAGAGGATTAGTTCAGCCAAAATAAATAATTGTGTCATCATTTACTCACCCTTGAGTTGTTTCAAACTATCATCTTTGGAACGGGAGATGTTAGGTAGAACATTTGTGTCTGACAATCTCAGTCACCATTCTCTTCTATTGCATCTTTATTCCATACAATGAAAGTGAATGGAGACTGTTAAACGTGTCCTTTTTGCTCCATGTTAGTAAGCCCAGGGGTTGAATAAATTAAGACAGAAGTGTAGGCAAGCTATTACTTTAAACTTTTTGTTTGGTAATTCTTTGCTTTCTTTTGGAAAAGAAATAAAGTTCTTTTGGACTAGCGTTAGCTTTATTTTCCAACCAAATGTCGATGATATTGTTGCCAGACCCAACAGATCTGCGTTAGGATCTGCACCTGATCCAAGAGAGAGCTCTCCACAGGGGTCCTTCTAAAAGCCCAGTTATATCTCCAACACAACAACAGTGCCTTAATTAGTCCTGTTAAGCTTCAGATGGTCTGAATCGGATGGATGAATGGTTTTGAGTGAGGGAGAATGGCTTAACCATCTACTGCTGGGACAGGAAGCCCTGCTGAAGTGAGCTGGACGCAGCAGCTGATGAAGCACACACTATACGATATAAGGGGGCTGGAGCATCTTGTTCTACTGCGGACAGAATGCGATAAGACAGAACGACGGAGCTCTAAGTGTCTCATCATTGCGATTAAATATCAGCTATTCATCAGCAGACGTTCACTCGGTGAAAATGAGAGACTGTATTGACTTCCGCCAGTCAGCTGCTGATATTTTCCAGCTCCTCTCCCGTGGCGACGGTTATGTCTGCAGAGCAGATGAGCTGTGTGTGGTGGTAGCATGCGGATGCGTGTGAATCTACATGTTTGAGCCTGAAAGACAGCATGTCCGGATGCTATTCCATATTTTCCTGGTGTGCCTACTGGTACGCGCGCAAAGAGCATGCCGTTGGCAAAGCCTTGGCCACCTGCGCCTGGAGGCAACACTGCGATTGATTACATGCTTATGCAGCTGTGCAGACACACCTGACCACCTGCAGAACTTCAACACGCTCCAGAGAAACTACAGCTACCGGAGCAAACTCAACGGGTGGTCAATTCGAAATCGCAGTTTAGCACACATCAGTATCATGATAGAGGCCGCTGCGTGTCGTGCTGAATTTCCGAGAGAATATGAGTGCAGCTCTCTCCTGGCGTTGGTTGTTTTCCGTGGTGTACGAAGTGAATGGGATCTCTTTAAAGTTTCATCGGATCCCTGCTAAGCCCATTTGTCATGTTCATTTTCTGCTGTTCAGTGGCCCCGAGCTTATTTCATTTTCCATGCGCACATCTTTGGTTTTTATAGGCGATTGGTTCTGAGTTACACTTTTGAGTTGTTCATCCAACTCTTAATGTGAGTCACCTGCTTTTATTCTGTTAGAGCTTCAATGTATGTGTGTGTGTGTGTGTGTAGCCCTAGGTTTCATCCAGCAGCACCTCCTCTGAGCCCTTTAGACTGTTGACACTGATTAAAGGCAGATGTGGACTTCTGGCAACCTCTTTGTGTGTGTTTAGGGTACTCCGTGTACCACAATCCTCTGTTCTCTAGCACTGAGTTTGATACAAATGGCACAGATGAGACCAAGGTGATGCATTTCTTATCTATTCTCTTTAGATTGCACGTATCCACCTTTGGAGTAGCCCTTTGTAGAATATGCCGCCTCTGGTGAAACACACTGGTGAAGTTTCTTGATCAACTGCCCAGTGACCAGCAGAGTTCATGCAGTAATACATACTTGAGTTTGAGTGATGGGCCAATGAGTATCACAGAAGTTTTTGCAATTTATAATCAGCTTGAATTGGTAAACACACAGGATCTACACCGACAATGGCCATTATGTAAATCACTGCAGTTTGTTGTCATGTCTGCTCACTGCACTGTTTTCTTCTCTTCTCTGTCTCATGTAATGGGTAATATTAGCACTCCCTCAGCAGAAAATGGGCCTGTAAATCAGCTAAAAGAAGGTCAGATATTTGTATTCACTCCAGCAAATGCGCCGGCACTCTTTCACTCACTCTCGTGTGGCAGGCGCTGGAAAAGTGCTGAAACAGTGCTATCGGGATGAAATTCAAAACAAGCAAGAAACCCATAAATAATGCAGCTCCATTCTCATTCCCCCACCCACCTGCTCAGCACCGTTTACAGTTACTTATGGCCCTAAAGCGAGGGGGCCGTCGGCAGGCCTACCCACCAGCAGGAAGTGAGGCGGGGAGAGACGTCTTATATCTGAAGAGAGGAGAAGAACACGGTTGTGCGAACTGACAAAGTGCCGACACCGGAAACTCTGACAGGATGAGATCTGTGGCTGTTGTTGTGTGTACTCAGCAGAACGCCAAGCTTACTAGGATTGTGTCGAATAGTGAGCATTCAGGTGCTGAGTCTTATGCTAAGCGAGGATGGAAGATACTATTGATTTGCCCGACAATCAAAGCTATTGATTGGTTCAGCCCAGATTTGATTGTGTCAATCGAAGGAGCTTTGTTAGTAGATTTAGTTTCTATTGAACAGTTTGAAGCTCTACTGTAGTATTGGGCGGAATTTTTTTGACGGGCTGACACTGTGAGCCCAACTTTGGAAAGTTTTTCATTTATTTATCTAATTTTTATAGGTCAATTTACTCTAAACAGTCATTTTTTGTTTGATACACTGGCCGGTAAGACAGTTGTGTTGGATTTATACTGACACCTTGTGGCATGGATGTCGTTTTTTTACATTAATGTGCAATTCTTTTAGTTAAGGATGCCATTTGATAAAGACACTATTTGTAGTTTATTATTAGGGCTGTTACAATATCAGATTTTTCACTACACAGTTATCTTGGCCAAATAATTCATGATAATGATGTGTTGCGATATCTATAGAAATCTTGAAAAAAAAATTACTTGTGGACTTTCTGTGTAAAGGTGCCCTACGGCATTAAACACCATTGTTTCAAATGAAACAAATTACATGTGAGAGTTTATATACGCTGTGTACTTTTAATTGTATGGTTATCACAATATATTGTGACACCCCTAGTTCGTCAATACTGGTATAATGGGACACCTAAAGTAGTAATATTTATTATGAATTAAAAAATAATTTGGTGGTCATATGATCTCAACATGTCTGACCCCATACAATTAAAAAAAGCTTTTATTGGCTTTTCTAATCAATCTCATGTAAGAGATTATTTTAAACTCAAGTACTGTCCGTCCCTTTATGTATAAAGCTTTTTAATGAGCACTGAACTTTTAAAAGGTATTAAAAAAACACGTTTTCAGCCTAAATAATGTTTCCATTCCCCAAGACATCACCTTCCTCTTTATTTGGTGCACAAGAACGGCAAACTCAACCAAAGTCACACACACTGGGTGTTGACTTCGGCCCAGTCGCCAGGGCTGCGTACTGCTGTGATAGCATGTGGCAGAGACTGTAGATGGATAGACTCCTTTAGCTGTACAGACACAATAATTCATGAGGCCACCACACACAGCAACACAACACTACTGCAGTATCTGTCGCTTTCTTTGTTCGGAGTGGAAATGAATCTCTGCACTGTCAGACCCGTTCTGATGAGGCCCAGTGCTTAGGGAGAAAGAACACCTCCTAATGAGGCCCTTCAGCCTGTCGACTCTGCAGGAACACGCATACACAAATGAATCGACCCGGAACATATGAGAAAGTGATGATGCTGGGATTGTTCAACTGCAGCCTAAAGGAAGTGTTCTTGGTGCAAAACTACATCTTTCCAAATTCTAGTTTTAATTCCAAACCCATCTAGTCAGTGGGTTGCCTAAACAACTAGTTGGTTTGTTTCAGATTCAGATGGGACGCATTTACATAAAGACACATTGTTGTGTTGGAAACAGCTGGACGCGGCCCAAAAGAACAGGAGCAGAACACAGGGTTTTGATCTATTTTTAACTTGACATGCTTATTTAAAAATGCAGTGCTTATGACGGGACACTCTGAAACAAAATGAGATCCGACACAATTATGAAGACTACTGTCTGTGTGTGCATGTGGCGGTGATGTTTTTGATGGGATGTATTTGAAGACTTCCAGAAACTTTTACTTTTACACACCACTTTAAATTCTGTTGTGTTGCGTTCACCTGATGTCATCACCCTATTCAAAATTTGACGAGGCACCGTATTAGAGCAGAGGTGAATGGTCTGCAGGGCTTAAGAATTAGGATATATTTAGTCAGGTTTAGTTACAGTGCGCTTTGAATGCAGTGTAAATATGGATGGTGTGAAGAGGTCGCATCTCACCACATCTGTCTTGTTTTCTGACAGTGAGAAAGTCGGTGACTGAGTGTGAGAGATCAAGTGTGCAATACAGATGAGTTGTAATTGTTTGCAGAAAGTGCTGTGGAAACCAGCCATAGACCTCAAACTGTCAATCAAAGCTTTCACTTCCTCTGAACTCCTTCCCAGCGTCCCCAATGGGCCACTCTGTGTGATGCTAGAACATCAGCTCTGTGCATGCCGGTTGCGGAGTATTTGTTGTGAATTTCAAGTAACAGCAGCAGAGTGCGTGCCGTATGTTCTTCCTTGCTGGGTTACTGCTGGTGCACTGAAACCGCTGAGCAAGGACCACACGGGTTTCGTCACCACCGAAATTCCACAGATTCTCACAGAATCAAACGTCTGTTATTTGCCGAGTTTTGGGTAACTGTGCTTTAATCTACCCATATGATTGTAGCACTCTTGGGTTAGCATTTTAAAGGAAAAGTACAAACAATTCTGTCATCATTTACTTACCCATGTCATTTTAAACTTGTACAGTCTTAAAAATAAAGGCTCTTTATTAACTTTGAAGGCTCACTGAAGAAACTTTAACATCAATGGAACCTTTCCATTCCACAAAAGGTTCTTTAGATACTAAGAAAGATCTTCATACTAAGAAAAACGCCTTTTATAAAAGAAAAGTAGTTGTTCTACGCATGTTGGGATCTTTATATTTAAGAGTCCATGAACATATTGTCCATATAACAAAAGTCAGTGGGATCCAAAACATCACTGGAGCCCACTAGCTTTCATTGTATTGACAAAAGGATTTAAAACATTTTTCAAAATATCCTGAAGCAAGTTCGTGCAGCCATCTTGAATCATTCAGTGCCTCTGCACCTTAAAACATTCATCCACCGCCTCTCCTCGAACATGTGTGTTCGGCACACGTTGACATCGTACCACTCTAGCAGAGGTTAAACAGCTGTGCCTCAATACTACGATCAGAGCAATAATGAATGAGAGCCATATCAATTATTTGAGCTGTGGGAGCCGAGGGCTTGTTCGGGAAGAGAATGGTAAACACAGGCAGGGGAGAGAGCGAATGAGTGCACTATCTATGCGTTATCCACACAGAAAGACGTCTTTGTGGCTGAGCACTACACTCCTCACAGCATTGGGTTGACCTTTGACCATTATGCAGACACACTTCCTGTCACTGAATAGTTTGTCCTGTGTGATATGGCTGGTTATTATTCTGAAGATGCTACTGAAGATTGTGTCCTAATGTTTTTCAAATTGCAGATTGTTTGTAAATGATTCAGTTGACAACTGGGACAGGCACAGCAGATTCTTTGATTTCCCAGTTTGTGTTTATTCATATTAAACATCGAAACAGAAGAAAGGCTTTTAGTTACTAAATCATGACCGTTTCACTTATTGACAAGCAGAGGTTAGCCATTTTCTTTGTATCAGTTATAATCATTAGTGTCGTATTGACTCATGTACTTAGTCACTTCAATCATTTGAGAAATGACTGGGTAGAAATTAAAATGAACTTGTTTGAAGTCAAAAATATTATTTAACATGATTCAGGGAATATAAATACACCAAAGACCCATTTTCACAGTGCATTTGAAGCATTTGAGTGAAGCTTAATCACATTTTCTTCTCTCATCTCCACAGAGCCATGTGGTGGGCAGTTCGATGCCAGTGACGCAGGCTACATCACAACACCTGGTTACCCGCTGGAATACCCGCCCCACCAGAACTGCCGATGGGTGATCACGGCACCCGAACCGTCCCAGCGCATCGTCCTAAACTTCAACCCACACTTTGAGCTTGAGAAACTCGACTGCAGGTGAGCTTCACGGACCATGCGCTGCTGATTATTCAATAAAATTAAGAAACTATATACAGTAATACCTCGGTTTATGAGTTTAATTCGTTCCAAGAGCGAGCTCGTAAACCAAAATGCTTGTACACCAAAACAATTTTCCCCATAAGAATGCTCTAAAAATCAATTAATTCGTTCCACACGACCATAAATGTCCATTTTATGGTTCGGGAGCCGCGAACGAAGGACTCGACAAGACAAGAGTGGAGAGAAGTGAACTAAATAGACAGATGATATGAGAATCAGGTGTGTCAGTGCTCTCACACACACACAAACACACACACAGGCAGAACTAGGACACAATTAATTCATGAACCCTGTCAGTTACTGCTTAGAGGTACTGTACGTATATATTTCACTACGTGAACAATAGCGATAGCAATTAATTAATGTTAACAACAGGAGGTAAAACCGCTGTAAATCACTTAAAGTATGCACTGTGGTGAATGATGCAGCCAAACCAAGCGACGCTGAGAGAATGAATGAGTTAAGGGGTGATAAAGGGGTTGGAACCGCGTTTTATGAGAGGCTGTCAATCAGGATATTTCCAGTAAAAATGCACTCGACGATGCTGAGCGTTAGGAAATTTCCACACAAAACATGCGGTGGGTGAGGGAAAAATTTTCTTGTACACCGATACAATGCTCGTACACCGATTTGACCCTCCATGCTCGTACACCGATTTGCTCATACCAAGTCGTAAACCGAGGTATTACTGTATTCACAACCATTTGATGAGGTAAAAGCAGAAACAAAGGTTCAGTGCAGTGTATCAAAGCTGATAAGGATGCGTTTCATAAACCCAAGAGGCAATGCAGCAATCTGGTTTTCTTAATGAATGATTTTTTTTTTCATTCTGCTGCTTGAATCATAACTGTAGTGGTTTCTTTAAAATGAGTTGATTTGGAAAAGACTGCTGATGTTTCTTGCCTAGTGATTATCGGAGCCTTCCTGTGATGCCCTGTGGAGTGTGGCTCTAGTCAACATTAAACACACTCTCTTCACTTTAATTAAATATCCAATAAACAAAGCTCTGACACACATTTCTGGGAATCATGAAAACATGCAAGCTTGAGGTCTCAGGATGCGTTTCAGCAGCAGCTGTGTCGACTCCTCCCTCTATTGGACAGCAGCAGAAATGCACAGAAGAAGGTCAGGATTATAACGGTACAGGGAGTTTTAGTGTATTTTCACAGTTTGGGTGGATTTGTTTTAAAGCGTGTTTCGTAAAGTGGGACGAATTCGGGGGGAATTAACAGCTGCTACTGAAGACTTTGACATTCATGAGTCATGTTTTACAAACCCTTCTCGGCAGAGCCACAAAGCCTGTCACAACCTGCCAATTTCAGCTCTCTCACTCTTCTCACTGAATATTGCCCTTTGTCCTTTTGGCATTTATTAACATTTTGGATGTATTAATTATACATAGAAGTGTTTTTAAAGAGAGATTTATGGGATGGCTTTTGACATTCCTTTGTTGAAATTGGAGCATTAATTTTTCAGAAGCTTTGTTGAAAGTGTCTTCACCGAGCACTTCCAGTGAGCACAGCAACAGAGAGAGAGAGCGATCGAGAGAGAGTGAGATCAAAAGACAGAGACAGCAAAGTCTGATATGTGTTACATTCCAGCACTTTGCTTACCCCTTAGTGATTTGAAAACGGGATAGTACCGTTGTTATTTTTGTCTCTCTTTTTCCCTCCGCCCTGGCTTGATTGACATAAGATGCAACACGTTCCATTACATCACACATCCTTTTCCATGCTTTCCTCCCACAGGGGATTTCTTTGCGGGTCCATTAGTAAACAGAACTCCATATTGAATCAGACACATTGCTACATTTGGAAAAGAGGAATGTGGACAGTTTCCCAGTAGTTCTCAGGTTAGCACAACCTGATCTAAGACTTAAAACAGATGTCTCTTTTTTAACTTTCCATCTTCACACCCATCTGCTGCTCTGCTATAAATGTTCAGACTACAGTTTTACATCTTTTGAAGAAAATGTGAGTGTTGCTTGTCTTCACAAACTGGATGCTAAGGTGTTGCAGGTGGGTACCAGGCCATCACTATGTAGTAGCTAAGGAATTCTGGATAATTTTTGGCATGTTGCTGGTTGGACATAAAGTATGGTTATTATGTTTTGGGTTGGTTGCTAGATGGTTTATATATATATATATATATATATATATATATATATATATATATATATATATATATACTTTATGTAAAATACGAACGTCCTCCAAAACTACGTGAAAAAATAAAGCATACCAAGGGCAAAAGCTGTGTTAAAGCAAAGGGTTATAGTGTGTTAAAGTTAATAGAAGTTAAAATTAATTTATGACATTATTTTTGAAAGCATCCTCACTTTACAGCATTTTTAGTGCCTAAAACTAGATTTAGTATGTCTCAGTTTTTTCATGTAATCCCAGACAGACTCGAGGATGGTGAAATCAGATTTCTGTGTGTTTCATATATATTTATATATATATAGCTTTTTTTTATATGCACCTTACTTTATTTTCTTTATATGCACCTGCAGAATTTCATAAACAAATTTTTTTTTGCCAAAACACTAAAAAGTGAAATAAAAATTGTGGATCATATAATGTTCACGTTAAAAATTAAGCTTTTATGTAGCCTAACTATTATGTACAGTAATACCTTGAGATATGAGCATGATCGGTTCCAGGATTGAGCTCGTAACTCGAATGGCTCGTATCTAAACTCCTGTTTTTCGTTCCGGCCCTCTAGAAAACTCCCTTATAACAGTGGAAAAAACATGTTTTTAATTGCGATAAAGACTTACACAAACACAAAAAAATAGTATACAAGGACTCCTATCATAAAATAAAATGTGGTTTTAATTTTGAGTTCTTACCTTCGAGACAGACGATATGTACACAGCGGCATGTACAGAGGAAGAGGAGGGAGGGATTACATAGATTACGTAAATTATGTAGAAAACTTTCTTCCCATGTAGTGTATTGGATAGCCTCAGAACCTCATATTTATTATTATTGAACACGTATAACTCGTGCTGTTCCCAGCTTAAAACAAATGAATACTCGTCGCCCCCGCTAACCCCCGCTGTAAAACCAAGGTGGCCCTCTAGTGGAGTCCATATGCAAATACCCCATAAATGTATATAACCTACACCACAGGAAGGCTCATGGGAGATGCTTACAGAAATCATCGAACTATGAAGTGACTAGCTCGACTACCTAGCATTGGTGTCTGTAAGCCAGGGGCGTAGCCAGTTTTTTTTTTTGAGGGGGCCCAGCTTAAAATGAGGGGGCCAAACTGCGCGTGATTGTTGACGGGGGGGGGGGGGGGGGGGGGGTATCTCAAAATTTATAACATGTTGGTGTCTGGGCATAACAAAGTCGGTCTGGATTCAAACCTGAGCGGGGAAACCCCAATGGATTTCAAATCTCTCACCTTAACCACTTGGACACAACTAGTTGTGATGCAGTGCGCAGCGCGCCTTTCTTGACTTTGGGGGTGCGTTGCGATCGTCTTGTGCGGCGGGCGATATGTGCTTTCACTTTCGTTTTCACAGTCGCAATTTTAAACAATTGAAAATCTGAGGGGGCCGGACATGTAAATGAGGGGGCCCAGGCCCACCCAGCCCCCCCCCCCCCCGTGGCTACGCCACTGCTGTAAGCATGCTCATATCTCAAATCTTTACTCGTATTTCAAAGCAAAAAATTTGCTCAAAGGCTTGCTCATATATCAGAATACTCGTATGTCGGGACACTCATATCTCAGGATATTACTGTACTTCAATGAGAGTTGAGGCGAACTGAGCAGCACGGGCAGACACAAGAAATTTTCGGTGCTCATTCACACAACGAATCTGTAGCCTAGCTAATTTTCAAAAATGTGCCTTTTGTTTCAATTGTTTATTGTGAATGTTCACTTTTCTCCGCTGTTTCTCTGGATACTTTCTGTCGTTTTACTGACTGAGAATCCATTCACAACATTTTGCAATTGGTCAATTGACTGAAAAGAAAGAATTGACTAAAAAGAATGATTTATTAACAAAGGACTGGAATCGACAGAAATATGGGACAAAACTGCTGAAATATTTGCACGGAAAACGTTTCTCAGGTCACTCGCATACTCGAACACACATTGGTACAGCTATATACAGTATACAGCTGGACATATAATATGTACATCAATTACTATCACAGCCTTGTTCTCTACCTTTCTATCTCTCTCTCTGAAGCCCTGCAACCATTTAAACCACATAAAGGTTAAGGATGGTTATTTACAGCCTGTGATTTCAGTGCTGTACACAAAGATAGTGGAAGCTACTGTTACGCCTGATCTGTAGGGCTCATAAATACACAAATTATATATCAGCATCTTCTTTTTAACACAAAGCCAGAGTCTTCTTGGCTAAAATCAACTCGCTAGATATTTTGTTTCTTTAAACTCCCTGACTTGGTATCCTGCTGTTTTTCTAGTGATTATTGTTCTTGTCCCTTGGCCAGACAGATGAATTAAGGACAAATTTGGGAGTATCGGGTTCTATTGGTATTCAGCACAATTACAATGTTAATAAAGAGCAAACGCAATTCTTTAATAAACATATCGTAAAATGATCTAACCATTAACATTAAACACAGCCGCTGATTCTCCCATTAGCTTTGCAAAAGAAAACTGTATACTGGACTGTTGATATAACAAACTTTGCTCACTTGCGTTGTCGAGACTTACAGATGGAGGGCAGGGTGGAGTGAGACAGTTCTACTAGACTAGACTATACAACCATTCAACCTGTAATATAGTTTGTTCATGGAAACCAATGTATAAAGGATCATTCAGTGATGTCAAATTTATTTTTTGACTTGAATGAAATCAATTAATTTAGATATTACCACATGAGCACATTTTTGATGAGAATACCATTCTATAAAAGCCCTTCATCTGCTCTTATTATGGTTGTGTGTGATGTGATAGTGCTGCGTGCATTATAAACTCTCACCCTTCACACATACATAGACACTGTGGGAAGACTATTTATTTGATCTATGTTGATCCCGAGGTAGTAACAGCTCAGTATCTTTCCACTGGACCCAAACTGGCTCCATCAGCAGCTAAGCGCTGTACTTAATTTATTTAACCTGAAGCGTTTTCCCTGTCAGATATGATTATGCAGCTCAGGGATCATATCCAGGCATGCCTCTCAGTCCTAACTGACAGATGTTTATATGCACACATGCTGAAAACTGGCTGCACTACATGGTTTCTCCTTTAACCTCATGAAGTTTAGTCTACTCGTCTACCACCACACCCTTATGTTTCATCTTTCCATTAATTTCTCCTTAAACTCTGTCATAACATTTTTCATCCATTCTTTTCTCCTTGGTTTGCAATTCTTACTTATCCTTCACCCATTGTAAAAGAGCAGTTTGCCCATGAATTTCCATACTGGTCCAGGTTGGTTTATGCTGGTATATTGTTCGCTTGAAGTTGGTTCATAAGTATTGTTTTTCTAGTAAAGCTAGTTGACTTAGGACTGATTAGCTAGTTCAAAATCCTGGTACATATGAAACACAATGATGACCATTGATATTAGTCTCTCTCCTTTCATTTTCCTTCCATTTTCTTTTGTTTCTCTTCGTACATTGTGTCTGATTAAAATGATCCATAGCCCCTAGTCAGCTCTCTCTTATTAAACATAGATGTCACTGCAAACACTTATTCCACAGCATTTCCAGCTCTCGGTAGAGATTGAAGGTGGGAAGAGTTGTTACTTGTTCCTAAAGGAATCGACGCCACTTTGTAGGCAGTAGTTTTGTTCCAAAACCTTAACAGTCAGCCATTGTTTAAGACAGCACGGGACACTCAACTCAATTTAGCACGTTGCTACGGTAGTAATGCAGTACTTTCATAAGCATTTGAAATACATGCACACATTGTACATTAAAAACTGTCTCGGTGCTGTATCAGTGCTTTAAAGAAACCTGTTAGGTAACACTTTATTTTAGTTTTTATAATTTTAAATATATTTAAAGCATATCTATATATAAATATTTACATTCATTGTATTGGTTATTATTTGCTTAATTTGTATAGGCAATAATAATAATGAATTTTGAGTATATTTCTATATAAAAAATATTTATTATTGTTTCAGTACATTATTGAACTGCCTTTTCTATTAATGATCCATGCAGTGATACCTAGAAATTTGGCTAAAGGAAAATATTTTATAGTGTAGCATAATTGTCTTTCTCACTCATGAACTGTACTAGTGAGCTTCAGTGACCTGCCTACATAGTCAGCAAAATGAGTGCATTAATTATCCTGCTTGCCTTTTCAAACAGACTTTATGTCTGTAGCTCATCTTTAAATGATTGAAACAGAGCCATTAGGTCATGAAATGAAAGAGTAGAAAAATATAGAAGTACACTTTTATTCTCCTGTTGCCAGAGAATGTTATGAAATCCAGAGCTGTCTGAAACATCAGGTGGATGACAAGCACCAGACACAATGCAAAAGAGCAAATCTATCAGAGTTTAAAGAAACAGCTCAGATCTTCACCAAAGACACGTCTCACTTGTCGTACCAGCTTCATTCCAATTCACCAGATTGTTCCACACCTCCTTGGCACAGCATCAGTGTGTCCCGCTCCTATATGTTATAAATAGATTATTGTGGAATAAATATAATAAACATGGGTTGATTTATCATGATATATCTGTAATGCAATCAGCAAAGCTGCTGTACTGAATGACATGGGTATAGAAACAGGGTTGAGCAGATTGAAATCATGGTTCACTCTCTCTTTTACCACTCTTTTTCTCTATCTTGCTCTTTCATCTTTATATGGTTTTCTCCCCCACTCTTTACATTTTCTTTTCCTCACATGGTCACAGTATTCCAGTTTTTGATATTATCTATAATTACCATATTAATACATAAGGAATGGATATTCCAATCTCCTTCGTCCCAGGGATTTTAGTAATTCAGCAAAGTGATAAAACCACTAAGGCTTCCAGACTGGATATATATATATATATATATATATATATATATATATATATATATATATATATATATATATATATATATGGTAACACTTTGGTTTAGGGTCCAATTCTCACTATAAACGAGTGATGCTTATTAACATGCATATTACTTGGCATATTAATGGCTGATTATTAATACTTATGAGGCACATATTAATGCCTTATTCTGCATTTTCTACATCCATTAATTATTCCCAATACCTAAACTTAACAGCTACTAACTAACTAACTAACTAACTAAGCAGTAATTAGGAGTTTATTGAGGCAAAAGTCGTAGTTAATAGTGAAAATTGGACCCTAATCTGAAGTGTGACTATCTGCATGTATATTAGCTTCACATTTGTCGTCTCTGTATTAACTTCTGTGATGAGGGAGATCCAAACTAACGATAGAGATAGAGAATCTATATCCATAGAGAATATTTTAGACCCCTCAACTGTGGTCACATGTGAAGCTGTGATCACAGACCCTGGGACACCCCACCGTCTCCAGCTGGGGAGCGGAGACAGCTGCCTTTGTTCCTGTATTAACCTCACGGGGGACAGTAGTGATACCACAGTACACTAGCCCTGTGTGCACGCACTAGCCTCTTAATTGCTCGTGACTGACATGAACGTCTATGAAAGGAACAATTTTACACAGCAGTTTCCCCCCTCTGTCTCTTCACATGGGTCCTTTTCCGTGATAGATTTGACAAATGAATGCATCTAACCTCACAGCTAGATTTCCTCTCGAGTGAGGCCAAAAGTAGCGGATGATATCATCACTCCGTGCGGCTCCCCAGAGGTCCTTATGATCAATACGCGTTTTCCGCTTGTAATGAAGAATCAATGGATGGTGTGAAGCTGGACAGGACTCAAGGGGGTCACGCAGGTCTCCCACACATATCGCGTCATTCTCAGACTACAGGCGTATCTGTTATGACCATTACAGGCTTGCTAGGCTTACAGTTTAGAAGGTCTTCGACATGAGAAAGATTGGTGTGTTTATGCTTGCATTATACAATATTCAATTATACAATATTCCATTATGTCTGGGTGTATAACAAAAGATTCAGCAGCCATTGTCCCAGATTTCTCAATGACATTTCAGATTGCAGAAACAACCGTACTTCAGTGTCTTCCTTCGTACCTATCTTGGTTTTACGACCAAACAAATGGTAGAAATAAGCACGGTCTGGGAATGCTCTCGGACAAGCAGTTAAAATTTTAGAGGCTCTTTCATCATTTTAATTCTTCCACTGGGTAAGATTGAGATTTAGACAAAGCCTGTGATTATTCACTTCCAATCAAATGAGCGATACCTCCTTTCACTTGGAGTGAATTTGAATCTATTCATCTAGTAAATTAAAGTAACAAAAAGCAATTTCATGAAAATCTAGACAAAATCCAGCGTGGATTGTGCATCTAACGAGCCAATAATTTAAAACATGCTTAAACAGAACATTTAAAGTTTTCCTGATTTTTTTCCATCAAGTCCCAGATTTTTCTTTGGATATCATATTTCCTTTTTCCAACCTACTTTGTTTTTTTCTTATGGTTTGAAGCGATGAGGATACATCAACCTGTCCATGTTGGCATCAGTTTAATTTTACTAGCTTCAATCATCACAAATTTGCTTCATTAGTTCCATCTTTTGACATCAGTCACAAAACTTTGTCTTTTGTAAAAGTTTGTTTCATTGTATTACTTATACTTAGCTAGGGATACAAAATATATTGTATATTGGAAGCATATACTGCATAAATAAAATCGCAATTTAAGAAAGACCAGTAAAACGGTTCTAACACTGTCTTTTGCCAATTCATTATTTATTTATTTTTTACATACTGTATATTGAATCATTTGATTTTGTAAGAAACATCCAGAATTTGGAATTAAGTGATGTGAGAAATATATGTATATATATATATATATATATACAAAATATATGACTCTATAACAGGGGCGTAGCCAGAAATTAATTTTTGGGGTCCCCCAGCTTAAAATGAGGGGGCCAAACTGCACGCGATTGTTGACGGGGGGGGGGGGATGGTAGCGATCGTCTTGTGGCAGGAGTGCAGGCGATATGTGCTTTCACTTCAGAAAGTCGCCATTTTAACCAATTGAAAATCTGAGGGGGCCGGACATGTAAAGGAGGGCTACGCCACTGCTCTGTAACAAAGTTCGTTCATAAGAGAAGGAGGAGGCGGGAACTGGAAAACGATTAATATAACTTTATCCATAAAATGTACAAACAACCAAACAAATGGCAGCCCCTCACGGACATAAATAGCCCAAACTTGGTCCTCTCTTGCCTTGCACTGCCGTCACTCCTCCTTGTGTGAGACCGGTGTGGCACGCAGGTGACGCTCAATAGCACTTGCCCCACCCTGTTTGCCACAGACTGTCATTTACATTATGTTGCTGTCAAACTCGGAATAGTCTCATTTTACATTGTGTCAGCAAAACTGTGTGTGTGTTTGTCCCAAGCTCAGGGTGCCAAAGCCTGTGTTCACCCTAATTTACTGGTCTAAAGTGAGAGTGAAAACAAGGCCGATCAAAAGAAAAACAAGTGGAAAAGTGGCCAACAGAGAAAACAGAATCAGTATTCGTAGTATAAACATATTTTTCGGGTCGGTCAACAATGCCAGCATTCTCTCCCCAAAGATTCACCATAGTAACAACATTCAGTAATAAGATCCATGAAAATCGAATTACCCTAGCGCCCACAGCAAATACAAGCCAGTGTTTATGTTGTTGTTTGCCACCCATGTGACTATAATGGTCTCACACAACATGTGTCCTCAGTGTCCTCAGTACCTAAAAGCTGACTAAAAAAGAACAGAATAGTGTTTGTGTGGTTGTGTTTTATGTGTTAAGGCGTTTATATGACAGTGCTTGTGTGTTTAAGGCAGGTTAAAGACAGCTGCTGGTGTCTGTCTGATGGCTCCTCTGTACTTTCATCTTTCTCTCGCTGTCATGTTTTCATCCTTTATCACAGAATGTCCTGTCATTTTGAGGAAAGAGACAGAAGTGCGAGTTGAAGTAGGACATGTTATCAGAGGCACTGAGGGGGGCTGTGCAAATGTTTGATTGGGGAGTGTTTGGTGCCTTCAGCTCCTGAGATTCTGAGATTCTCCTACAGATTCTGTGAACCCCTCAACCTGTCAAAGGCGGCAAATATACAGGGTTGAACAAATTAAGATATTGGTATACCCAAGGCAAACTTTGAGAGCTGAAAGTTGGATAGTTTATGCAAGTTTAAGTCGTTAAGTTTGAATGTTTTACAGGCTTTCTGTATTAAAAAAAACGGTTAAATGATTGTAATATCGCAAAATATTTGACATACAAATGTGCTGGTGTGCGATGTGGAGAGATAACAGGAGACTCGTAAATCACTGCCGAAACTTTATTAACTGAACACGGAACATTAAGGGCACGCGATGGTGCAAACTTGGAGAACATCCACACACGAGCGACATACACTAAACACTGACAATCACCGACAAGGACAAGGGAAACACGAGAGGGATTTATACACGAGGAAATGGGGACCAGGTGACGCAACTTGAGACATGATTAGACACAGATGTGATAGATGTGACAAGTGATAGATAGTAGTGTTTTTGCTAAACAAAAACAAAAAATCAAATAAATTTAGATTTTTTTTAAATCAAATAAATGCTGCCTTTTAGAGCCAAAGAGACTTCTTTCAAACGCATTCAAAATTTATACTGACCACTAACTTGGCCCATAAAATGAGAAAAATGACCCTATTATCACTATAAAATATCATTCATAAAATGCCCATAACCATCTCGGAAAGATTTGTGTCTGCTTTTATGTTATTTAAGGAATTTTAGGAGAAGCCTGTGAGACTTGAGTAGGTATATCAATGAATCCATAAAGTCTCCAAACTATGACAGAGCAATGTATTTGTCCTCTAGGAATACATCACACTGAATAAATATGTCAGAGGTGTAAAAGCGTAGATTCTCCAACTCAAGGCTCATTGATTTCTCTGTCTGTGCCCTTGTCTCTTGAGTTGGAGCAGTGTTTTAGACAATGGCTCTCTAGCACTGAAGGGTACAGATGTTCAGAGGGTCCACAGGCTTGCTGAATTGGTGGTTAAATGAGGCACAGCATGCTGTGTGGAGTCACGCTCTTCTGCTAGTACAGCTACATAAACCTCAGCCTATTAACACGACAGCGCTGTGCTAAGTAGCAACGCATTTTACTCTCGCTGCCTGCCAGCTGGACCCAGAATCACTTCTGTCTGCTATTTATTTTAAAAAGAAACTCTTTGATTCACCTTTCAAAAGAGAGCAGATAATACACCCTCTCTTGGATGTCTTTTTCGTTTCTTTCTTTTACTCATTCTCTAGCTGTTTTTAATTTACCTACCATCAGGTCAAATTTTAAAAGCTTTTCAAAGAAAGAATTGACATAGTTTTGTACTTAATTGAGATCAAACACCTTTTAACCACAATCCCATTGTAATTTTCTCTTCAAAGGCGGTTCGTGTTTTGAGAGTTAACAAAGAGGGGAAAAAAATAAAAGAAAGGAAGACCAATGCCATTACATAGAGGTGGCAGAACAGATGAACCTTTAACATGCATTGTGTTGTGTCCGCTCCATCTGTTATCGGCAATATCTTTCTGTGGGGGGGAGGGGGGGAGGGGGGGGGGACTGTTATGATGGACTGCCCTCAAATTGGGGATGTATATATATATATATATATATATATATATATAAATGCATATGTACATATATATATACTGATACCGATAAATGAAACATCTCTAATATTGGTAGAAATGTTTAAAAAATAAAAGTAAAAATATACTTGGAGTTCATATTTAAAAACACTAGTAATTTTCAAAAAATGTTAAATGCAATATTTAGCAAATCTCAAAGTCCATTTTTCCTGCTGTACATTATAATTTTGTGATGTATAAGTTCATTTGTAGCAGTTGCAGATCAAATGTAGCATATCAAATGTTTAGGGCTAGATTTACTAAACAGAGCAAATTAGCATGAGAGCACAATTCCCAAAAAAGTGCTGACGGGAGTTGAAATTTCATCACATTAAAGATTACAGACAGAGCCGGATAATTTATATGATGACCGACGCAATCTTCTAAGAGAAATTAGTGTCTGGTTTAAGGCACGATTTTTTTGCGGTGGTTAATAATGGCACAAATACCAGTAAATTGACTAGCGCAAAACTTAGTTAATCACCTTGAATGATATATTTAAATATTCTCCTCCCAGAAATTTAGTCTCTGAAACTCCTACAAATGCATATGCAATAATGTTAGCTGCAAAAAAAAATTGTGTCCACAGCTTTTCAGCGCAAATTTTTCACTGCGTTCCTTTGTTTGTTGCCAAAAGAGGGTGTTTTTTGGTGCAAGCTGTTAGTAAATCTGGCACTTTGGGTATCCATTTTTAATATCAGTTATTGACCATACATTGGCCAGTGTTTCTACCTCACAAATATCCCTTTCAGAGAATGAAACTTTCATTTTGACTGTTTTCTATGCATTCAACTGCTTAAATAACCATCTGTCTTTGCTTTTCTCCAAAGGTATGATTTCATTGAAATCCGTGATGGTAACTCGGAGAATGCGGATCTATTGGGTAGACACTGCAGTAACATCGCACCCCCTGCGATCATCTCCTCAGGACCGGTTCTGCACATCAAATTCGTCTCAGATTATGCCCACCAGGGGGCAGGTTTTTCGCTGCGCTACGAAATCTATAAGACAGGTAAGCATGTGCACCCAGCAGGATGTAGTTCATCATAAACAATGCGGTGTCAAAGTCTCGCCTGCTGTTTATGCATCTCTCCTGTTTGCTTTAAGAAAGAGTTTTTTTGTTTTAGTGCTTGTACTAACACAGCATTTACAGCACGGGCAGAGTTCATGTGGGTTCATTGAGCCTGTAAAGGAAGCAGGATTTCTCTGTCGATGTATCTCTCTTAACACATATCACAAATTCTCCCTTTCACACAGGAAACACGTACCTCACCTCTTCCTTAATCTACCCACCACTTCTTGCAGCATGGGCTGCAATGTGTCAAATCCCACCTGCCTGAGAAGTGTTGACTGGCTTTTGTCAATCGGAGGGAAGAGTCTACATTGGTCAGTGTGGCGTCATTGACAGCCCACCAGTTTTATTACTTGGTGGAAAGGTTATTTTTGGTAAACTGGAGGGAAAGGCTCTGATTTGAGAGTTTAGAAGCAGGAAGTATGGATTACCATTTATAACAAGTTCCAAATGGCTTTTATGGATTGGAGGGAAAGGCTTTGATGGGTTTTTGGTTCAAATGGAGTAAGTTGCTATAATCTCCTTCCTTCTGGAATGATTTTATCCCTGTAGGTCGCCAAGTCACTGCCCTGTTCTTCACCAGCAGGGCTACGCACAATTCAGAATTTGAGTTTAGAATCCCTTATAAATTCAAATTCAGGACGCAGAATTGCAAATTGAGTGTGAATGTAAAGTAAAATTAAAATAAATTGAAATAACTAAAAAACTAACTTTGAATGTTTCCTTAGTGCCATTTGGGCAAAAGTTTTGAAGATATTTAGTAGGGATGAGCGAGTACAGCATTATCTGTATCTGTTAACCATATGAATTATCTGTATCTGTCAGGGTTCTTCCACATTTGGTCTAGTAATTTCTTGTTGTTGTGGCAGAGCTCTGACACTACCGTAATATCTCGTGTTTGGTGTGTGTGCGCGCGGCTTTGAGGATTCGAGCTGCGCGTGCGCTTGTCTGTGTAACGTCTTATGTGCGGGTTATGATGTCCGATCCCGAGACTGGTCTTGTCAAGTTTCGGTTTGTGTCGGGATTCGGACATTCATGACCCGTGTGTTCGTGAGCATGCGAGCCGAGTGGTTCCTCGTTCTCGCGCGCTCTGTTTTGTGAGTGGGCGCGGTTTCAAGCTCTACTCGAGCCGCGCTCTCGGGTCTGTGTGCAGTGTTGTAAGCACACGGCTCGTGTTTTCATCGGTCGCGTGCTTTCATGTTGTGTTTGGTGTTGCGCGCGCAGTTTGGTTGTCACCAGCTGCGCGCGGTCTTTATTTAATGTGGACACGCGGCAACATTGACATTGTCATTGACTTTACATTGTAAACCCTTCCCACCTTGTTCCCCTGGTTAACTTTGATTTGTCCCAGCTGTTCCCTTTCAATTACCCTTCCTCCTGTGGCTATTTAATCTCCTCGTATTTGCTGTCCTGTGTCGCGTCGTTGTCTATACTGTGTCGTGTCTCAGCCTGGTTGTTCTTGTCTTGCCCTGTCCAGTTCAGTCTAATTTGTTCCGTCTGTGTTTATGTTTTGAAGTTTTGTTTTATTTTGTTAATAAAAACTCTAGTCCCTGCATCCTTGAATCCTTGCTCTTCCCTTCTTCCTCCACACCTGACAGTATCTGTATCTGTACTCGGACTGGGCGAGGCCTAACCCGGAAGTGGGTGGGATTTAACCTGGAAGTGGTAGGGTTGTCTTGATATGGGTTGATCAGAAATTATTTATTGCTAATTAGAAAACTATTTACATGTCAGCATCAGAATTCTACCAAGCACCACGTCTGAACAAACCCCACTTTTACTAGAACTCTACTGGTTAATAAGTAAGTACTACAAACAAACCAAAATAAAACACAAACCTGAAGCTGAAAAAACCCTAAACGTTAACGGAAAAGACCTGCGGACCTGAGTGGCTGAGGGAGAGATAGAGAGCTGTTCTCTTCTTAGTGTTCTGTTGTGTGAGTGAGCAGAGCGGGACACAGCAAATCTGTATGTGTAGGGCAGGGGCGCTGTGACTAGCCTATAACAGAACACAGACACAGTCAGCTACCCAATAAGGATTTTTATTCAATCCGAGCACAGATATTGACTCGTATTACTCGTATAATACTCGTACTCGGCAAAAGTGCTTTATCCGTACCGGATACTCGTTTCAGCCGAGTATCCAGCTCAACTCTAGTATTTAGGTCTGATAGATAGTTAGATGAGTTTGTAGGTAGATGGATGGATGGATGGATGGATAGATAGATATTTTTAAACATATATTTAAAAATATATAATTTTGTAAACTAAGGTGATGGAACACCTAATTTCCCAGAATGCAATACCTGTTTTTTTATTATTATTTCAAATTCCAATTCAACTTCCTTTGGGGTTTGACCAAATGTGATCAAATTCCTATTAATGAATTAAAAGGAAAACAGCTCTTCTATTATGAATCTGCACTACTGTGATCACTAGTAAGCGTTCCCACTGCTCGATGCCTGGATGTTATTAATGGTTAACATTTTTGAAACCTTTCTTTAGGGAAATCACTTTGATTTGTTTTGTTGCTACTGTATGTGTGAATACCCTCTGAGCCACCAAATGTACTACAGCTGACCCCTAGTGCCTTCTAACACTGTGGAATTTCTCTGTCCTTCATGGAGTCTGGTCAACATGCACCGGCACAAATTCAGATCAAGGCGGCTGCTGGCGGGCAATGTAAACAGCGTGGAGACATCCCTTGTTCCTTTTTCAACCTTCTGAAAGCATTCCGGGAATGCCTCTTTAATTGACTCCTGATCTACCCTCCCCTGTGGCCGGGTGGGGGTGGGGGGTGGGGGGTCAGCTGGGGTTACTAACACAGCATGTGTGATGGTCTTTCCTCTTAGATCACCACAGTAGTGTACTGGGATAGCTATGCAGAACAGCTGTCATGAAGCTGGAGGAAGACATTGGTCGGAAATTACCAATTAGTAGTGTGCAGTTGGAGGGTCCAGGCCTTGGCAGGACTGACAGTTTCTTTTGAGGGACTGAAACACAAAATCACATCCTTAATGAGATCCACCGAGGAGATGACAAGCTAAACTCGCTCATTAGCGTGGACACCCAACGCTGAGAGACATCAGCAAGCACTAGATGGTGAACAGAGGCCTCACACCTCCCGCTTTACGGAGGAAGTGAGGACACAATCCGTTGAGTGTGATCTGATAGTGTGAGAGCTCCATAGCAACCTGGCTAACACAGCGCGGAGGTATGAACAGAGACAGTGATGAACCCTATAACAACGGCAGGCAGGTTGCAGGTTTTTTTAATCATAAACAAGGAATAATGATGAGACCCGTTGGCGTGTGGAAGCTCGCAGTTGCCATGGCATTAACAAGATCTCATTATACTCAGAAGATGTGTGTGAAAATGTGTGGGAGTGTGTGTGTGGATGTGTGTGTGTTCAAAAAGAAAGACAAAGAGATTTTTTTTAACTGAATTTGATTAAAAAAAAGTCTGTATATAACTCAATGATTTGAAGATTCTTTCTATCATAAAGACCTCTGTTTGTCAATAATACACATCTTCTGATCCTCTTGCTCGCAAGAGACTTCCGATGTAAAGTCGTGTACTGTCTGAATAGCTGCTACAGTTCAAATTTGAATTTGAACTTACGTTGCAACCGTTGAAAAAGTACATTCTACATAAAAATGGGTTGTATGAATGTAATCCGTATATACTACATCCACCATGTTGTTCCTGTCATGTGACCTACCAGCGTCTGTTGCGTTGCTTCACTGCCATTCATAAATTATGAGACCATGGGATAATAAAGCGTTCATCAAACGTGCACTGCAGAATTTCATCTAAAGTAGTAGGACGTCTGGGTAATTTTCGCCCTCTGTTTTTGAAATACAACGAGTGACTTTGTATATGAGCAAATCGGTGTACGAGCATTGTATTGGAGTGCGAGAATTTTTCCCTCGCCCACGCACATTTTTTTGTGGAAAAGTCCTAACGCTCAGCATCTTCGCGCATTTTTACTGGAAATGTCCTAACGACAGCCTCTCATAAAGCCTATCACCCCTTAACTCGTTCATTCTCTCAGCGTCGCTCGGTTTAGTTGCATCATTCACCACAGTGATTTACAGCGGTTTTACCTCGTGTTGTTAACATTAATTGTGATCGCTATTGTTCACGTACTGAAATATATACGTACAGTAAAGCGTAAGAGTAAGAAAGACAATACGAAATTCTCCCTCTAAGCAGTAAAACTCTCCTCTCGTCTCCATCACACCAGCAGCGGCGCTACTCAAAGGTAAAGTGCGCGTTACAGTAAATTGTCAAGTATTTATAGAGTTTAACTGTCAATTGTTAATTAGTATTTGATCTTGTTATTTAATTAGTATTTAATTAGTATATGAGATCTTTATGGTTATAATTTTAACTGTAATTTATAGGGTAACTGTTACTGTTAGCCTCCTGGGCATCATATGCAGAGTCTCAGAATCTCGCAGGAAATAATATGTCACCCGGGTACTTTTTACCCACTCTTATTGTGATTTTGGATTTACTTATTTTGTCACATACTTTCGTTTTTCATCTACTATATAGTAAGGAAGTATGTAATTTCAGATGCAGCTTATGTATTTGGCTATGCTATTCTGTTTGCACACTGTTTTTTGCATACCAAGTAGTAGGGGTAGGCGAGGTATTCGACTTTGGATGCAGCCATCATGACTTATATATACTGTACATGGTCAATATCAGGATCAAATGAAGGAACATTTAATAAAAGAGAGGAGACATGTATATAGAAGGAAAAGTCTAATAAACAGAAGCAATTGGAACCCATCCCAGAAACCCAGAGTATAAGTGTTGTTTATTTATATTGGTGAATGTACTGGACGTGTCCCGATGTGGCCAGAGCAGTTTTCTCTAGCAGTGATAGGGATCTTGGATAAATATACAGCCTGGAGGTGTGTCCGTCATGTGCTGCACAGCCTGCTGGGAAGAAACACCGCATTAATTCTCCACCTCCTGCTGCACACAGGAAATCAGTATCTTGTCGCCCTTGAGTCGCACAACAGCAACCTGTGCCACCATGCTCTGGGATTTCAGCCCCTGCCCTTGAGAGCAAAATGATGTGTTATTTCTTCAGCAGTACAGAGCTTCAGTCTGGACTCCTACCTTGCAGAATTAATGTGCGCAGTAGGGATGGCTCATGGGAAAACACCCCAAACCAGACACTCACTTTCAAATGGTCAGCATCAGCTTTCTTTATTATGTTGTTAAGGTGCTGCATTCAGAGTGTTAGAAAGCGCAGTGACCTTACATACTGACTTAGTTCTGAACCTCATTCATAATAACCACTTAGTTTACTCAACCGTACACTTATACGTACACTGTTGCCACGGTTACAATCTAAAAACTCTCAGCCAATCATCTCTTCATAAGTGGCGTTCTAGAATAGTGAATTACAGCTCACCGCACAACTGCCCTATAGCCAGAATGATGCTCGCCTAGTAGTGACTGCATCCCTTCTACTATCAGAATAAAGAGGCTAATGCATGGAGATACTGCCCTACAGATATTTTGATGCCCGGGAATGCTCACCAATCAGATTAAAGCAATGTAATGTTTTATTTTGTTGTGATGCAGAAAAAAGAACTTCTTGAAAGATCAATCTGTGAGATAAATAAGAGACACTAAGGAGACCAATGAAATCAAACAGTGCAGTGCAGGATTCATGTATAACTTAAAGGTTTAGTTCATTCAAAATGGAAAAATCTGTCATTTTAATGATAAAAGTTACAGTTGTTTTTTTAACGCTATAAGTTTTTTAATAAAATACGATTATTTTTGGTAGGAATTAATGCTTTTATTCGGCAAGGATGCATTAATTTGACGGTAAAGATGGTATAATGATCCAAAACATTAATATTTCTTTTCTTTTCTACTTTCTATTCTTCAAAGTATCCTAAAAATGTATCCGTTTCCACAAAACATATTAAGCAGTTTTCAAAAATAATAATAATCAGAAATGTTTATTGGGTCAACATATTAGACTTTGCGTCACAGGAATAAGTTGCATTTTAAAATTAATAAAAAATAAAACATTTATTTTTATTTTTATTCATAATGTTTCATTTTTTTACTGTAGTTTTGATCAAATACATGCCACTTTCATGAAAATAAGATTAAAAAAAATCTTTCTCACCCCAGGCTTTTGAACGGTAATGTATATTTGCTTTTAAAGTACCATTCGGCTGGGAAAGACTTGCATATATATGCAATATGGAAAATAAATATGGTGCATCTATATTCAGTATTTTAATGGCTTTCCTGGTTATTTGCTCAAAATGTGCATTTTGCTCATGTATGTGTGTGGCATTACAATATAAATCATGCCAACACACCTCACTCATATACTAGTCATCTCTCTTAAACACAGACACACAGCATTCACTCATCCATGACAAACATTCCTATTCTACCCAGTAACACGCCTTAATAACAACCCCACATTTCCCTCCAGCCACAGACGGACCCAGCCAGGCACGCCAATCCCAACGTCGAGCCTCCAACACACTGCCCAGATGCGGCTTTCCCCGACTGGATGAGGGGTGGGGGAGAGTTTCCCCATCCTTCTGCAGGCGGGCTGGCTGTTTTTACCATGCTCACAAACATGAATTAATGAGAGCCAACAAAAAGGCTGATGGGGTCGAGGTCACTCATGCATACTGCAGCCCAGTACAGTAGAGGCTCAGCGGGGGTCTGGCATACTGTCTGAGGTGGCGTGAGTACGAGGGGTCAGCGCGTGACTGGCAGGGTCTCAAACGATCTGATATACTCACACGCACACACTCACACACACAGCCTATCTGAGAAACAAGCTGTAGTAAAGCATAATGTCATCACTCCAGGGTAAAGGGAGTCTGACAGCACATCTGACCTAGTAATGGAGCGAATGTGCCAGTCTTGATGCTCTCATGCAGATTTATTTATGTTGTAGTAGAGTGTCACGGAGTGGAGGAAAACAAAATGCAATAGAAAAAGGAAAATTCACAAATATTTCTTCAAATTTTGAGATAAATATATATATATATTATTATATTTAGATAATAATTAATAATAATATGTAATAATATATAATGTTCCAGGAGGTCTGCCTGATCAATTAACAAAGAAGCATATCAAAATTATTTAGGAAGATAAGATAAAATGCTGTTGCAAAATGAGCCTATAACCTACTTAAAGTTAATAAATGTATCTAAATTATTTTTATCATGTTTTTTTTTAATTAATAGCCAAGTATTTTTAAACAAAACATTTAAATAAAAGGTAGTTATATTGCCTTATATAGCCTACTTGTAACGATTGGGGTGCTGGTGTGCGATGCGGAGTGACTGACAAGGAGAACAGGATTCAACTCAAGATACTTTAATATAAGCAAAAACAAAGAACTTTAAATAACAAAACAAAAGAAGCACACATGTGTAATAAACTAAACTAAACTTAAACAAAACACTGAAACCATCGACGAGCAGGAACAAGTCAACATCCACACACTCGAACATAGACATTACAACTTCATTAACAAGCGACAAACACAAGGGAAATTCAAGAGTGATTTATACATGAGGGAAATGACGAACACCTGGGAGACTAACGATTAAGTGATTACATGACAGGTGCAGGGAGTGAAACGATGACAAGACTGACAGGAAGTGACAAAGAAGACCCAGACAGACAGTAACAAGTGTTACACTACTGAATCATTCTTTGACTTATTGCTGACAATAATGGAACCACTTGGGAGACAACTGTCAGGAGACTTCTTTCTTAGCACAAAACAGAAATTCAACAACAATAGAATTGTGACAAGGTCCTTGAAATAATCAGGCCTTCGTTTAGCTTTCATTTAGTGATAAGGGATTCTTTTGCTAGACAAAGAGCAAGAGAAATATGAAGCAAGGATCTCAGAGCCAGCAAAATTGATGAAAAGAGTGTCTGTTTATAACACAGAGAAAGATGCAGCCTGTAGTCACACGCATGGTCGTTACCGCACTGGAGCTACCTGCTGTAGCCAAAGCACAGTAGAGTCAATCAGCCGTTTCCAAGGACCATATTTGCACAATATAAACTTTTGGGAATCCATAATCTGGTCTTACTTTCACCAAGTCAATCATTTTGGATCTAACAGCATCCAAAATGTTATGATATCGCTAGAGGAGGACTATGGTGAGAAATACCTGATTCCCACTGTGAAGTTCAGTGGTTGTAAAGCCTTTATATAGGGATGTATGAGTGCTGAAGTTGTAAAGGAGTTGTGCTTTATCAATGCTGTCATCAATTCACACACCACTGTGTGATGTAATACAAAAACTTGAAACGGAAGATGCTACCCTCTCCTCATTCCCTGCATTGTTGGCCATTTTTGTCAGCATGACAATGACTATATGCATTCCCCTAAAGTGAAAAACCTTTTGTGAACATGTATTTCACCCAATCTTAACACTCTTGAGCACCTGTTGGGGATTCTTTTGAGACGAGTTGAGCAACTCTCCCCATAACAGATCAGGGCATTTAAGGAGGTCATCATCCAGGACTTAAATAGGACAGATGTGACAATTTGTCATGAACTTTTACACTTCGTGCCAAGAAGTGTCAGAGCAGTATACTAAATGACGGAGGACATACTAAGTACTAGAACATTATACATTTGTTGAAAGTCTCGGTTGAAGGGGGAACAAGACGCTGGGTCTGAATACCATGTGATATTTTAGTTTTTCTTTTTTCTTTTCTTTTAATCTGCAAAAATGTCAACAATTCTGTGTTTTTCTGTCAATATGGGGTGCTGTGTGTGTCACGGAAATGCAGGGCAAGGCGAGGACGAGGAAGCATGATCCAACGGGACTGTAATAGTAACAAAGAGATCGTAACAGAAGTGCACACAACCAGTGTTAACACAAACTCAAGAACCGACAAAAGAGGAGGGAACAGTGATGACTATATACATGAACAGTGATTAGCAAACGACAAACAGCTGGGAGGGTAAGTG
Source organism: Rhodeus uyekii (assembly GCA_037043235.1). NCBI lineage: Eukaryota > Metazoa > Chordata > Actinopteri > Cypriniformes > Acheilognathidae > Rhodeus > Rhodeus uyekii. Next base: position 2,498,389 of record JAWRVZ010000053.1, on the reverse strand, counting down.
TCCATGGAAACAGGCAGGTGACAGACAGGAACATGTGACAAGGCAAATTAAGAGTCCCGGGTGAGTAGTGCTGTGACAGTGTGTACATTAATGATGAAAAAAGTGAACTTAAATGATTTTAGCAAATGGTTACAATATAGCAAAGAGTGAAAAATTTAAGAAGGTCTGAATACTTTCCGTACCCACTGTATATATATAAAAGGAAACCTAAAGAAAGGTAAGAGCAAACCTTGAAACCATTGTGAAATGGAAGGAGAAAACAGTGTACTGGCACAATATTAGTATGAATGAAATGAAAAAAAAAGGCTTTAAAAAGGCTTCACAATAACAGAACATACACAAAAATAATTACTGGGGGTTTTGGAGGTACTGTACAAAGAATAAAAAAAGAAATATATGCAAAAAAGGCAGATTAAAAATTAGTTAGCTTTGTTTAAAAAAAAAAAAAGATTGTGTCACTATACAGCCGTTGAATAAAAAAATATTGGAAATAAAAATATAGTGGGTACGGAAAGTATTCAGACCCCCTTAAATTTTTCACTCTTTGCTATTTTGCAGTCTTCCCATTTAACAAATATAACAGATCATTTTCTGTTAGAAGAAACATATGAGACAAAATTGATAGTTAAATGTAATTTTTCCAAGCCATCAGAGATCAACCACTGTGGAATTAAATTTGGTTTCGGATTTATATTGCATTATACTTTATGTCTGTGATGAGAAAATTCATGGTAATCACCATAAAGGCTCCAGAGTAGACTCATTGGTGAAACAGAAAAAAATGGTGTTGTCTTTTTGTTGTTGAGGTTTGTTTGAGCATTAGAGTGGATTTTTTTGGCTGACAGTGTGGACAAGGATAAGCCTGCTGGATCAGTCCCTGTCATTGTGTCAAGATTTGCTGGGAATTGTTATAAAGCTGCGTTTCACCCACATAGGCATACTGTATGTAATGAGTTATTTATACCTCTGATCATTGTAGATGGGAGAAACAATAAGGAAAGAGAGCTTGTATTAAAGAGAAATAACATTCGACGTGTGCAAGCAGGTGCTAGTGGAAATGCAGAGGATGTGAATCTTACACATTCATACATGCACACACATGTAGGCCTTGAACAGATGTAGTGTGCTGTATTAGTGCAGGAGGGTGTAACCGTAACCCTGGCCTGCTGTCTCTCAGGGACCCGTCTCTCTCTCAGCTGCTAGGGTGCCAGACAGGCCCTGATTTCCTGTGCACTGTCCACACTGAGTGAGTGCACAAGCATGGGGCATTCTACACCCTATTTAAGGGGTCTTCAGGCATCCTCGTCTGTCAACATACCTCCCTAAAATATGTGATTAACTCCGCTGTCAGCACCAAAATCTATTTGAAGCCTGTTTATGCCTCACAAGAAATAATATAATGATATAATGCTGGAATTGTGAAAAAATTAGCTGTATACCATCATTGAGGCAGATTGAACATGGTGATATAGGTTCATTGAATCAGATTAGAGTTCCACCCAGGAGATCAAGGATTGGCTATGTTGACTATGGCACTCTTGCAGTTAATAAACAAAACTGCATGCCTCTTGTCTAAGAACATTGTAGCCAGAGCTACTTCTCTTTGTTTATGTGTATGACGAGTCACACTTGTACTGGGCGTCCCGTGCGCTCTAAAATAATCTAAATATAGACACTTATAATAGGAGTAGCTTAGTGGTTTAGGATAAGACAAAATAACAGTTTGGATGATGTACTCAGGACGAAATGTTACTGGGACAAATATTGGGACAAAATTTGCAACCTTTTGACCTCAAAATATAATCCTGCAGCAACCTACAATAAGTATGTTTGTGAGTCTCAAGGACAGGTCTGAACTCGTCCACATGGGGTCAGTGACCTGTCATTAAGGCCTCAGACATTATTCTGCTGTCTCCGGCTCTAGTACTTTAAATAGCACTGTTCATTTTGCAACAAGACTGAAGGAAGATACGTGTATAGGTGATTTGAGGTTGTGTGAAACACAGTTGTCACTTTCAGCCTGTGCAGTTGTATGGCTGCTCAGCAAATGCAGAAATAGTTTTAATTGAAGAGTTAAGAGTCATAGATCACTGAGCGTTTGTTCTCTGATCCGCTGATGTTTTACCCCTACAGCCCCTGTCAACAGATCTCTTTTAAGTTTTCTCTCATCTGCACTTTTATTTTTTTAAAGATGCAAGTGGCACTTCTTGTGCCTCAAACAGAGAACCTTTCAGAGTACAGGAAGGATGTAATGGGATTCAGTGTGCTTTACTGCATGTATGTGTAGATGTGTGTGCCCTTCTGTGCATTAGTATGAGCTCTGTGACTCTGCATCCCTCTGAAGAGGTGACATTACACGTGAACGTGTTGTGCATTGTGTCAAAGGCTGGTGTGTAGGACGTGTGTCATGGCTGAAGGTGAAGCATGACTGTGCATGTGTTAGCATACAAGAAGCATTACTAACTCTTGTGAGACAAAGACAAACACTGGCCAGCACAGGCTTAAAACCAGCATGTAACTATACAGGTTTACTAAAGTCTTAAAGGGATTGTTAACACCTTAACAGAGCTGCCCTGACTGCTACTACGTTACTATGTCTGTCTGTTTCACAGAAATCCCTCCTTTATTAGATGCAAATGTGCAGGATGAAAAACACTGAGTGCTATCTCCGACTGTAGCGTTAAATGAATATTGACAGCCGCTGCAGGGATGGGAAATCTTTCTAATTTAGCACTTTTGCAGATGAAGGATTTTTCTGTACAGATTTAAAGCTCCGTTTTGATGAATGTTCCCATTTTCATTCACATCAACATGTTTTTCTCTGAGAGCTAACCAAGTGTGTCTCTTTCCCTGTGTGCGATTTGACACAAAAAAGCAAGTAATGTGCTTCTGCTGCTTCTCCAGAACAAGTCCACTCTCTGACATTTCGGTCAATACAAAGCCATCATGTCTCACACATACACGTAACAGTGTGTGTTCATGTACTTTCTGATTTCTCTTTCCCCAGGCTCCGACTGCTCCAGAAACTTCACCAGTCCGTCAGGTGTGATCGAGTCACCGGGGTTCCCCGATAAATACCCCCACAATCTAGAGTGCACCTTCATCATCATCGTCCCTCCCCACATGGACGTCACCCTTACCTTCCTGACCTTCGATCTGGAGAACGACCCGTTGCAGGGCTCGGAGGGCGAGTGCAAGTATGACTGGCTAGAGGTGTGGGACGGCCTCCCGCAGGGTGAGTCTAGATGTTGTAATCCTGAAGAATTCTGTTTGGATTTACAGTTGGCGTTCGGATTAGACTACGGTTTTCCAAAGTCCAGACCACCCGTGACTTTAAGAGGATTGCTTTTCCCATTTCCCTCTGACCTCATTGTCTGCTTTGAGATCATTATGTTGCATGTCTGCCATACATAATTTGGTCACTTAATGATTTCTAATCCACATACCGTTCACTGTCACACTATGGGCCATCTGGTTGGTTTATCCACCAGTCTATACAGCTGTTCGCTCTTGCCCTGTGACACGCACCACCCGCACGTTGGCCGCTGTGCTAGCAGCTCCGCCGGTATGAAGCTCAGGCGCATTGCTGTCATGCTGTTACTGCGGCTGCCGCTGGAGCTATTTTAGTATCGAGCGTTGGCAGATGAAAGCGAAGCCCAGGGCCTTGCTTTGCCTTATCTGCGCCAGGCGGGGCCAAAAAGCCACGGCACCCATACTCTTCCGCACGGAGGGGTGGAGGAGACGGGGGACGGGGGGTAACAGCAGCCATGGTAACCTTTATCAGGAAAGTGAAAATGGGGCGTGAATAACACTGCAATAGGATTTAATCCTTGTCTGGAACAGAGTGCTGTGGAATACTCTTTTACCCCAGCTGTCTTATTAATGCTTCGGCCCTGAGACCCCCATACGGCCCCCACCCTCGCCCTTCTGTCTCTGAGTAAGGCTTCATTTTTTAGCATTGTACATGCACATATGGTCAGACATACAATAACTGTAAACACTAAAGCACAACAGTATATTATTAACACTATAAACTGTAACCAGCTTGACCATATAATTCCTTAATGTCATTTGAAAAGAAATATAGTTTACTGTGTAATGTGTTTCTATGCTATGGTAGTGTTTTGTATTACCTAATCCTTATGCATTGCTGTTACAAATATATGGTGGAAAAAATGCTTAATTGTTCCGAAGCATTGTCATTTTCTATATATGTACTACTTATAATTCTGATTCTGACTTTATGAAATATGAACGTACAGTGAAAAATATGCTTAATCTTTGAAATGTACATCACACACACACACACACACACACACACACACACACACACACACACACACACACACACACACACACACACACACACACACACACATATATATATATACATATACATACATACATACATACATACATACATACATACACGGTTTATGTATATATACTTAATATTATAATATTTTGAATGTGCTTGTATTTCTTTTATATTTCTTGCTTTAAAAAGTTATCTCCTGATTTTATTTACATTTTATTTATTTATTTATGACATGATTTTTGGGGGAGATTGTAAGCAAGTTTCGACAAGCATGATTCACATACACATACAATCCTGATCAAAGTTGTGTACAATAGCCACCTGATTTGATCATCAACACCACCAGGCGAGTGAGAGTTATTTCCACCTACCGTTCGAAAGCACTTGCAGTATTAAAGCCCTTTCCTCTCCAAAAGAGAAGAAAATCAATGTACTTGATTGATACTAGGCTATTTCACCCATCCGAGACTGTGTGTGTGTATGTATGTGTGTGTGTGTCAGGGTGGAGGATGGATTCATTACTGTGAGACAGCAGCCTCTTTACAGCATTACAGCCTGACCAAACTAAATCACATACATCTGCTGACATACAAACGTCTCTGAATTCAGAGAGGTGCTATTGTATAGGCACATATAAAGTCTAGTCTTACAAGTGGCCAGTTGGAGCAAACTGAGACCCATTTACATCCCAGAGAAAACTATTCCCTACATTTGTGTGTTTTGCAGTGGGACCTCTGATTGGACGACATTGCGGTACCAAAATCCCCTCTGAAATACAATCGTCCACTGGTATCCTTTCTCTGTCTTTTCACACGGACATGGCCGTGGCCAAAGATGGCTTCTCTGCCCGCTACAACATGACTCTCAAGGAGGTCAATGACAGTAAGTGATCTTTTTTTTATACTTTAATTGTTTGGTTCAGCTACCAATTTGAAAGTGGACTTCTAAACTTTATAAAGTGGACTAGATATGAAGACATTCTGAGAAAACGTTGTGTGTTCCTCAGATTTCCATTGCAGTAATGCTCTTGGCATGGAGTCAGGCAAGATCAGTGATGACCAGATCTCTGCATCGTCCAGCTTCTATGATGGCCGATGGTCTCCAAGACAGGCTCGACTTAACTTTGAAGACAATGCATGGACACCCAATGAGGACAGCAACAAAGAATACATCCAGGTGAGGTTTCAGCTCTTTCACTTGCTCAGTCTTCTTTTCTCATGACTCTTTTGCTAATTTATTTTAAATCTCAAAAGGTTTGGATTTGAGATTTCTGATTCTGCCCGGATGTCACTTGGATTAGATGCTATATACCAGGCCTTCAGAATGAGGCTGATTACTTTTGGTGTTGCTTTAAGTGGTGTGTAGTATTTGTGTCAGGATGCTACTGAATTGTGGGCTTCTGGTAGAGCTCACAGCTGTTGTGTTGTGTTAACACCTGACATCACTCCCTTGCTTTCAGGGTTCTTGTCCTAGACATCCATCTTGACAAACAGTTGTCGTAAATGCCAACATGCCCGAGGACCATACTTCAACTTAGTGATCTGTTGAGTGTGTGTATTCAGAGTGAGAGGCGTCATTTTGTTTTGGGTGTGTACATGCATTTGAGATTCGAATATTGTTTACAATGGAAAAAAAATAAATTATATATATATATATATATATATATATATATATATATATATATATATATATATACTAAGGCACTTGCAAGCTGGAGCCCATAGACTGAAGAACCCGGAAGTCTAATTCGCTCCTGGTTCTTTCAAGATTTTCCTATGGGGTTTGACAATGGGTTTTTACAATTTATGAATATAATAAAGCCTGTGGTAAACATAACTTGACGATATTTTGACATTTTGTTGTACAATGTAAACAGCACATTCTCACACCAGGAAATTTAATATCCAGTTATTTTGGTTTATTTAATGAAATATTAAATAAGTAAAAAATATTGTTAGCCATAACAATAAGGCACTTGCAGTTTGGGGCTAAATCAAAATATTATCAAATAGGGGTCGTTTCATGAGAAATGTAAGTTCAGGAATATTATAATATTATATGAAAATAAGACTTTTGAGTACACTTACTGACCTTGTTTGTGCCAAAATATGCTACATGTAAATCTAACTTTCGCATGACTGCTCCAGTAATACTTTTTTTTTTTTTTTTTTTGAGGGATGACAAAATTATTTTTGGTGGTAATCAACATGATTCCACAGCTGCTGATGATTGAGTTTAACTTGTATTGAACCCAGAACATCTCTTTAACATCTCATCACATCTTGCGTGCTCTTTTCCCATTGTCTCTCTCCCGCTTTATTACTATTCATCAGGGACTTCTCAGATGTGGTAGGCTGCAATCTCTCCCTCTTTCTCTCTCTCTCTCTCTCTGGTCTCTGGGCGAATGCAGGGGTTGATGATGCACAGCCCGCTCTGATGGTAACAGCCACTTGATTGATGAGGGTCCTTTCCTAGGAATAAATAGTTAGCAGCAGTCCTGGGTTCTATTGATTTTTTTGTCTAGGTGTGTTTCTCTGTGGCCGTAAGCAGCTTTACAGAAGGTACTATATGTGTGTGCTTGTATCTGTGTGTGAAAGCCACACCTGTCTCTCTGACAGATAACAAACACTGCAGTTTTCCCGCTCATGTTCGGATGACATCCCGCTGAGCAGGGAGAGCCGAGGATCATGGGTAACAGCCCTCCTCTAGGACGGGAGCTGAATGCCTGATTAAAGACCTCACTGCGGTAGAGGCGGACGGGCAGAGAAGCGACTCTCGCACCGCAATCATCATCATCATCATTGCGGTGGGGGCTAGGGGAGGTGGTGGGTGTCCAGAGAGCAAGGGAGGGTGATAATCTTTGAGGAGAGAGGGAGAGTTGAATGAAGGTGGTTAGTATCGATCAGAGCTCAGGTGATTGATCGTAAGGCTCTGATAACACCTTCGCTGCCGCCCATGATCTGCAGGGAGGGGATGCATCATATTCCCACAGCTCTATCTATCTTTCAGCTCTTCCCTCTATCTCATCCCTTGCTCTACTTCCATGCTTATCTCCTTCCTATCTCTCTATCATCATCCCATTTTTAGTGTGGATGGCTAATAAAACTAAAACTAAATAATTTTTTTTAAACAAAATGTGAATTTTTATTTAATATCCAACTTTCCTGTAGCTCAGTCAGTAGAGCATTGGTGTTTACAACGCCAAGGTCATGGGTTCGATCCCAGGGAAAGCAAGAACTGATTCAATGTGTTCCTTGAATGCAATGTAAGTCGCTTTGGATAAAAGTGTCTGCCAAATGCGCAAATGTAAATTTAGTGTTAAATTAATTGACATTTTAAAACTCTGGAAAAAACCTAAAACAACTAATGACAACTAAAAAATAAAACTCAAAATTGTAAAAACCTTGGCTCATTTAGGGTCACGGTTTTGTTCAAATCTCTTATTCTAAGCTGTAAACTCTTCAAGTAACTTTCTAAACAGTTTATGAAACAAATTATGAAACTGTTTAACAAATTATGAACTGTTTAGGGACTAGAGTGTTAATACTGTAATTTAAACAGGATTTTGGACAAATGAGATGACAGTTGGCGGGAGTACCCAGTTCAACCTTACAGAAATAGAAGCCAAGTGATTGACAAAATGTCCTGTCACAGTTATTTAAGACAAAACCCTTTATCACAAGAGAGATTTGATTACATTTTTGCATTTTTCCTCCTCAGGTGGACCTGCATTTCCTGAAGGTCCTGACGGGCATCGCCACTCAGGGTGCCGTCTCCAAAGAGACACACAAGTCCTACTTTGTCACCACCTTTAAACTTGAGGTCAGCACTAATGGAGAGGACTGGATGGTCTACCGCTACGGCAAGAATCACAAGGTATGATCGCACGGGAAATGGCATGTTGGAGAAAGTGTGAGAGATACAGCAATCATTTGTTCTCTCTCTTCTTCTTCTGGTTATGGATCAGAAATATGTGAAGTGCTGTCAAACCCTGTGTGTAAGAGACTCAAAGAACTGAAAAGACAAGAGTTGATATTATTTAGTTTTACCTGTATTCTAACCATTGTATAGAGTGGTTGGTTAGCTGAAATGCTGGTGTTTCCCTCAGATTTATTAGCTAGCTTGACTCACAAGAGTTCCACAAGAAAGACTATACTGGTCATGTATAAACCAGCCTGAAATTCATGCCAATCTAAGATGTCCTTTTCGGCAGCATCATCATGTCCAGGCTGATGGAGAAACTATACATGACTCCATTACACAGAAACCCAAATACCATTGAACTGACAGATTTGAAGGCTTGAGTGAAAGGAAAATTAAGGGAGGTCAGACAAATAGTGTAAAACTAATCGTCCAGTGTGGTACACTCCTCTAATCTTCATTTATTAACAAATCCCTTGGAAATCCTGTATGGAGTTGATTGCTTGACAGGGGAACATGTGAAATCTCTGATGTTGCTGTGATGGTTTTGGAAGAAGCTATAAAAAACATCAGCTGCCACTGAGAATAACCTGGCGGATACAACCCTGTGCACCACCAACTGGCGTTAGGGTCTTTAGTCCCAGACCCCCTGCTGGAATAGCCTCTGGCTTTAATCTTCCCGAAAATCTCTGAGCTCAGTCCTCCCTTAATGTGCTCAATGTTTTTACGGCTTTGGTTTCAGTTCAGCTAAGCTTTGTTAAGAAGTCACGCTGTGTCGGAATGGGAGATCCATGCCTTTATGGAAGGCGTGACCGCTCAGTGTCCATTTAGAAACGGTACTATTAAATAATGTACTATTTATTCATATGCCTGGAAGAAATGTATTTCTTTGTCAGCAGCTATCTAGCAATATGCCTCAGTCATGCAGACTAAAAGCATGCTTTAGTTTTTTATCAATATTGCCAAATACAAAAATATAGTTTAACAGGAAATAGTGTGTTGGCATTGAAATTAAAATGTAAATTTTCATTGCAATACTTAAACAGTTTTGCATGCGAGCGTCATGTTAGTCGACTCCGAGTCAGACAGGTTATTACTTTTCAGGGCTGTGTGGTGATCGTTTGGTTTGATAGCACCACATCAGGCTTTAATCGGTCTCAAATGATAGTGGTGGAGGTGTGTGTGTGTGTGTGTGTGTGTGTGTGTGTGTGTCCCTGGTCCAGAGGACATTGACAGATTGTGTGTTTACGGACAAACAGGAAGAGCTGCAAAAGAGATCACCGTAAGCTGGTGGCTGATAGTCTCATTGTAAGTGTGTGTGTGTGGTGTAAGTGTGATATCAGCAGACCTGGGCTTAATTTCTTCTCAAACTGCTTTGGCGGTTCTTTCAGTTCACTTCTAGATTACTTGCTGCACACTCATTCAGTCACTGCTAAATCAGATCTGATAAGATCACATACACACACACACACACACACACAAACACATAGCTCTGCTCCAAAACCTTTCTGCATGCTGTATATACAGGAACAGTATGAGGCAGGATCATAACTGTAAGGTAACATCATAAGTGACTGATTTGAAACACTTTACACAGTAAAAATAGTGTTTTGATATTGTGTCGCTGAGCTAACTACTAAAACATTAATGAGCACAACATTTACATTTATTCATTTAGCAGACGCTTTTATACAACTTGAGGAATACAGAAAGCGATTCATCCTGGAGATGCAAAAGTACACAAGAGTGCTTACAATACAAAGTTTCAAACATTACACATACAAGTAGCACAAGCCTGGAGAATAGAGGATGTTTTCTTAGAGTTTTTTCTTCTTCATTTTTTATAAATGTTGTTGAGGTGGTATTTGCATGTGTCATGTTAGGTGCTCATGAGTTTTCAGCAGTCTTTTGAATATTGCCAAGGATTCTGCATTCTGGATGAAGGCAGGTAGATTGTTCCACCAGCAAGGAACGTTGTATGAAAATGTTCTTGAGAGTGATGTTTTGCCTCTTTGTGATGGTACCACGAGTCGTCGCTCATTGATTGATCGAAGGTTTCTGGTAGGTGTGCAGATTTGTAGTAGCGAGTGGAAGTAAGAGGGTGCTGAGCCTGTGTTAGTTCTGTAAGCAAGTGTCAATGCTTTGAATTTGATCTGAGCTGCAAGTGGGAGCCAGTGCAGACAGATAGAGAGTGGTGTGACGTGGGCCCTTTTGGGTTTGTTGAAGACCAGACGAGCTGCGGCGTTCTGGATCAGTTGCAGGGGTTTGATTGCACTAGAAGGAAGTCCAGCCAGAAGAGCGTTGTAGTAATCAAGCCTGGAAATGACCATGGCCTGTACGAGAAGATGTATTGCTTGCTCCGTTAGGAACGGCCTGATCCTTTTGATGTTGTGAAGTGCAAACTTACATGATCTACCCGTCTTTGCGATGTGATCTTTGAAGGTTGGTTGGTCCTCAAAGATCACACCAAGATTTCTGGCAGACCTTGATGGGGTAATCATTGAAGAGCCAATCTGGACGGTGAAGTGGTGTCGTAGAGTCGGATTGGCAGGAAAGACGAAAAGCTCCGTCTTGGCCAAGTTGAGCTGCAGAGAATTCTCTTTCATCCATGTTGAGATGTTTGCTAGGCAGCTTGGGATTCGCGCAGCCACCGTGGGATCGTCTGGTCATTTTACATTACAATACTTTTCAGTATTTAAGTAAAATAAGTGCACTAGCATTCAAAAGTTTGGGGTCAGTAAGATTTTCTTTTATTCAGTATGGACACATTCAATGGTAATGAATATAATGATCAAAAAAGACAAGAATATTAAAGAAAACTATAATGTTACAAAATGCTTCTAATTCAAGGAAACATTGTTCTTTTGAACTTAGTTAATTGAAGAACCCTAAACAAATGTCAAACTGGTACCATAGCACACACAAACACAGAAACACATGCATATCCAGCCAATCCCACATTTGCACACACTTCCTCTTGAGACTGCATCAGATAAAGCCATCAATGTAATGACAGAACTATTTTCTTAAACATACTGCTTCAAATTGCAAGGAGGTCGAAAGGTCTCAATCCTATTTCCACTGGTGGGGAAAATGAGTGGGTCCCTCATGTAAGGTCCCACACCTGCTCCTAAGGTCAACATGACCGTTTAAAGCAACCTTGTCATTGATCGAGATCATTATGAAGGTCTGGTAAATGCTTTGCTTGTTTAACAATACCATGAAGTGGTTTATATAGAGAGAAAGAGCATATGGTATGTGTGTTAACGTGTAAAATCCTGAGGCGAAGCAACCGAGAGCACTGTCATGGGAGATGACATCAGTTCGGACTTCAAAACAGCAACCTGACAGATTCGTCCATCTCTCTGCATTCCTCCGCTTCACATGAAGTGTGTGGATAATGGAAGACCGCTGTCAGATCCCAGGAGGAATCCTCTGTTCTTTGGGAGTGCACCACTGAGGATTTAACCTTTAGTGATGTCATAGACAGAGAATAAATGTTCTTTGAGTTGAGTCGTCTGCATAAAGCACAGGCAGAAAGTGTGACGGAAGGTGTTCAATGAACTGAGGAAACCGTTTCACACATATTCAAACAAAAATACACACTTACTTGTCTTTAGTGGGGTCATGTAAATGTGACTTTCACTCACTGTGACAAATGGTGGTTTTAGAGGAAACATTTACACCTCTGGGGGTCATAAAATATATCGTCTGTTCTTCCAATTACTGTGTGTACTGATTCCAAGTTGACTTAAAGCAGCAGTGTATCATTTCTACACCGCTGATTGCACCAAAATAGAAGAAGAATTGCAAAAATTATACGTTTCCAAACAAGTTTACCAAACACTCCCACATTTGCTGATTCCCTCGACAAAAATTCAGTATGATTTTCCCATTGGCTTTTAGATTACTGCAGAAAATGATTCAGAAGTTTATGATTCTTACACGATTTGCTCATCAAGATCACAACTTTTATGAATTTTAAGCTTAAAAACAACTCTCTCAGTTTTCATTTAAAGTTTGAGTTAGAATAGTTTGCAAGAGTGTGATTATTGTGAACTTTTGCAGTCCCATTTAGCCACTTGACCTTTTTCAAGACATGTAAAAGCTTACAAAATCGCAAGTGGGTTATAACTAGTGTATTTAATTTCGTAGAATAAAATATCTGAAGGTTTTGTAAATCACAGACCTAAAGGGCCAGTCACACAGCGAAAACGCATGAATCACGCACGAATTACGCACAGATTTTCGTTTTTGCGCGGAGCGTGCGTCGTATGCGTAATTCGTCGGTGGAACGAACGTGGACCGTCAGTGATTGTAAGTGGATGTGCGTCGAAGGCGGTTTGTGCGTGATTTTGAGTTTTGAACGGTTCAAAATTAGTGTGCGTTATTCATGAGTCGGCGCGCGTAGTTTATGCGTCGAGAATGCGTGACCGTCAGTGCTTATGCGTCGGAACTGGTTCGAAACCACGCACGTCCAGGTCCGTCCACTGACGCCCCACCTTCATATCACTCATGAACCGCGCTCGTATCACGTTCATTCAACTGACATCCACTGACAATGTGGATTCTGAAAGTGCTTGTTCGTGGAACGTTCGCGAAGCGTGCGTGTTTGGACGCGCTCCGTCAGTGATTCATGCGTCGGCCGACCCAATCTGTGCGTGATTTGTGAGTGATTCGTGCGTGATCGGCTGTGTGACTTGCCCTTAATTTCGCATTTAACCAAAAACCCATTGATTGAACCGTTGATGGAACCATAAGTACCAGAATGCTTATTTCCAGGTTTTAGGACTCGCTCCTGGAGCAGGTCAGACGAAAAGGGGTTCTTTACTTACAGTTGTTTGTGTACATGACCCCGGGATAGGAGAAAGTGTTGTAACAGAAATTTCCAGTGTTTCTTTCTGAAACGCAGTGGGAAGGTACAGCAAGGAGGGAGGGCTTCCACATTCCAATCTCTCCAACTCAATCTCACATGCAAACTGGGAATAAAGAGGAAAACAGGACCCAAATCCACATTCTACACTTTTTCCATCTGAACAGGATTTACTCTGTTAGACTTTGTAATCCACAAGATGAGCTTCCACGCTAAATTAGCTTTTTGGAGGGAGTTGCAAGTTTTATATTTACAACATGTCAAATCACACTCTTGAAGTTTTTTAATCATGCTTCGTATTTGTCAAAGATTTCCTGACACAAGCCTTTCTAGAAAATAAACAGCTGTACTCATATGTCATTTGGTAATCAGTGAATGGCACGAACACACCACACATCTGAGCCCCTTATTGCTGTGCCACCAGCAGACAATCAGTCAAAACCATCTTTGACAACAGAGAATACAGCCAAGGGCCATCAGGGACTCACACAGGCTCCGAACTGATAGACACCATATGACCAAAATCTGACATACCAAGTTGCACTTCCTCCAAAGCTCTTTTGAACGCTCTTTTGAACTTTCTAATTAATGTATAATTATTCTACATGCAGTTTTTCCTGACCTCTTATTAATCGAGAGGTTACATGGAATATTTGTACTTATAAAATAATTTGTCACAGGACTATTTCTGTCGGTCTCTCTCTGTGTTTCTCCTCCTCTGAGGCTGAATCTGCACTGGCCTGCAGCCAACTGGAGCCCGGCTGCTCTGTCAACATCTTCATCTTGGCCGTGAAGGTGTGGGAGAGAGCAGGAGAAGGGCAGAGAGAGAGAGAGAGTAATGACTCGAGCAGATCTGTGAACGCTGACCACATTTCCCAGTGGCCCCATCAGTCTGAGGCAAAAAAAAGTGTGGCAGCGAGCCAATGCAAAGCAGCGAGAGTTGGAGGGAATGAAAGACAAAAAGACAGACTGGGGGAAAGATGGACAGGGCAGGGAACACAGCACCTCTTTCAGCTCCCGCAACCCCAGTGCGGTCGTGTGGCTTAACCGTAACCCAGTCTGAGCGTTCAGGCATTGTGGGAGAGTGTGTCCACTTTTATGCGACCATAAATTCTCTCTTCTTTTTCTCTGTTATATTAACAGTGACAGCATCTCACAGGAGGTGTGTGTGTGTGTGTGTTTGTGTCCTCACTCTCCAACCTAATATAGGGTTTACTTTGTTTTTTTATTATTATTTCAGTAGGCTGCCCTTGTGCCAGACATTTGAATTATTCAAACTAATTTTTTAGTAACTCCTCACTAGGAACCTGCCCTGTCGGCCCCCACTGAGGGCCCCATTTCACCTCATGAATATTCCGTGCAATATGCACTGATGAATTTCTAAAGAGTTCAATATGACTACTCCTGGTCTGTCAGACGTAAATTTTCAATAATTCATATAATGGTCAATCTACATCCGCTCTCATTGATCGGTCTGTGTGTGTGTCTAGACCGACCAGCAGCACTATGGCTATTTAAGTTGTCAATTGATACATGGTTTTCCACAGATATATGGCATAATCCTTTTGTGTAAACAGGAAAAGTAAATATGAGATCATGTGTTTTTTTGCATGACACTCTTAAACATCTGTATCGCCTTTATGACTTTATTGTCATTGTTTCATGTCTTGCAGCCTGATTTATTTTGTAATAAGTTGTATACAAATGCTCTTAAAGTTTGGCTGAATATCTGTGCTACTCACAGGACTGTGTAATGAACGTGTAATTGCCTGATATACTAATAGAGTGGGGCAGTCCAGTTTTTACTGTGAATGTTTGAATATAAACATAGTCGGTTATATCTTAAGTGAATATAAAAAGACAGGACAAAAAAATAGATATGTGTCAGAATATTGTAAAATAAGATAATAGACAGATATGTATGCTGCTGACATCAGGTCAGTATAACATTCAGGAGAAACACTTTACTCATGTCAGTTATTTTTCACATGTGGGCACAAAGTCAGAATGTAAGAGTGACTGAGTGAAGGAGAGACTGAAACGAGTGCTCACTTTCACACAGAACTGAAAGAGGGAGGAATGCTCTCTGCCTCCACTCCAACCCTCTTGTAGATGTTAGAGCTCAACATGCTTTTCTGGTTTTTCTTCTGTGATCAGTTTCAGATCCATCTTTATGCTTCAAACCACAAGTATAACACATTCTCTTTTGTTTATTCTTAACTAAAGCTTGCTTGATCACACATGGGATATGGAGTTTTCCTCATTTAAAAAAGACTGGCTTTTCCAAAGAAAATATTTTCTGAAAAAATGACTGAAGTACCATTCCAAAGTAACTGTTGATTTTATATTACACTTACTATTTTAAATATTAAAGGCGCATTTGGTTGTTTAGTTAGCGTTTATGTATTGATACCTTAATTGTGTTAGATATGGCGACATCTTTGTTGATCCTGGAACAACATTCCAATCAAATAATCAGTATTGAAGTTTTCCCTTTATGTAAAGTTTAAGCTTATAGCTAGGGTTAGGTGCTTTTCATTTGTGTTGAACTATCCTTTCCCTCTGAGTTAGAGTTATGAGTAGGGATAGATTTAAGCGAAGGGATAGGGTTAGGATTACATTTTCGGACAGGAATGTTGTTCCCGGATCAACAAAATATCCTGATCCAGGAACAAATCTTATATGTCTGTTGCGAAATCATGGTGGCCTGTTAGACCCCATCTATCGACATGGATCAAGCATACTAGTGAGTTTTAG
This sequence comes from Rhodeus uyekii, assembly GCA_037043235.1. Lineage (NCBI taxonomy): Eukaryota > Metazoa > Chordata > Actinopteri > Cypriniformes > Acheilognathidae > Rhodeus > Rhodeus uyekii. The sequence goes on along the minus strand of JAWRVZ010000053.1, from coordinate 2,482,520 downwards.
AAAGTCTCTACACAATAATTAATTCCTTTAAATATCCAAAATAAACAACTTGGCCATCACTACATGGGATTTTGTCACACATTAACAGAGATGGCAGTTAGTGAGAATCAGTGAGGATTTTCTATGACGTTTAATTCTACACTTCCGAGACCTTTAGTGTCTTTGTTTTTAATATTGTTAATATCATAATTTGGCTCATTTGACAATGCTTTCATCTGCCAATAAGAGTAATTATTTTAACACATTTTACCATGTTTAAATACCTTATGCATAATAGTATAGCAGAAAAACTAATAAATGTCTGCTTATATCAAACACCAAATATACTCAAAAAGTCCTACACACACGTATAACACATCATCACCTGAGACAGACAACACATACCTGATACTCCCCACAGATTACATGCTGGGAAACACTAGATGGAGTGAGTGCTGGAGGGAACGTGATATAAGTAACGTACGCAAATGCATGATTCATGAAAGTAATTTAGCATAAACCTTCCGATGACGGCTGTGTCCATTTGTTATGTCTCTGGCTACAGGCACGCCTGCACACACAGAGAGTGCATCAATCAAAGATTACGCCTAGACTGCATAGCGAGAGAGAAACAACGGGAAAAAACGACAGTGTAAGGGTAAAAAATAGAGGGAATGGGTGCGAGGGTGTCCTTGTATCAGTAGACGGCCCGTGACAGCAGGGTTGACAGCAGTTCTCCTGTTTCGGTGTGTGGGAGTCTGTCATTACCAGCACCTGTGAGTCTGTCAACACAACACCAGTCAGAGGCCATTATAGCTCAGGGATGCAAAGAAAACATACAGGTGCGCGCGTATGTGGTAAAAAGCGAAGTAAACAACAAAGGTATAGTTTCATATCTCTAATATATGTTTGGCTTGAAGCAGTATTGGACGTCGTCTCCACTATAGATCGACTGCTGCTGTCGGAATCCGAGACTTTTTGTCATTTCTGTCATTCCTTTCACTTCCCCTTTTCCTCTGTCTTAGAGGACCAATGGGAAATCACCATTCTTCAGCTTCATCTCAGGCTGCTCCCTAACGTCCTTGCAGTAATTGGATTGTTCAATCCTGTTATGCCTTTTTTGTTTCTTCCGTGCTTTTTGATCATTTTGGCATCTTCATGGTTAATACTCTCTTCTTAGTGCTTGGAACTTTATCCATAATGACCAGCGTTCCTTCTGTCCCAAATCCCATGTGATAAACATCTGTTCATCTTTTATAAGAGTCTCACAGCTCCCAGTTTCCTGTTGGTTTAGATTAAACAGGTTGGCTAGTCAGAAGCCAGGAAAGAGTCCCATCCTGTCAACAGTACAACAGTAAAAACAAACATTTTTAAACATTGTATTATTATTATTATAAGTGTGATGTTATGGGCAATTTCTAAGTGTTTGAAAACGAGTTCTGAGTGGTTTTAGTACTGTATGTGGTAACTGTTCTCTTCTCAGTGTTCTGCGTGTGAATGCGCAGGGTGGGACACAGCAAATCTGTATGTGTAGGGGAGGGGCGCTGTGACTAGCCTATCACAGAATGCAGACACAGTCAGCTACCCAATGAGGATTTTTATTCAATCCGAGCACAGATATTGACTCGTATTACTCGTATAATACTCGTACTCGGCAAAAGTGCTTTATCCGTACCGGATACTCGTTTCAGCCGTGTATCCAGCTGTTATGATTATGAGCTCTGCGCTCCCCTCCATGGCCACCAGATGGAGCTCACACCTATACTGACACTTCACTACACACTACATTTCCCAGGAACCATCACACTGCACTGATTACACATACACAGCTGAACTTAATGATGTCTGTTTGTTTCTCTACCTGTTACCCATTCTCAGAGACTATGTAAACCCGGTCACCCCACAGCTCAGGGCGAAGTCTTGTTGTACCCCGGTTAGCATTTCTGAGCGTTATTTCATCCTGTTTATCTGTTCCGATTCTGCCTGTTTACCCGTTGCTGAACCTGTCTGCCTGCCTATTGACCTCTGCCTGGATTCTCTACCTGTGATCGTTATCTGCCTACCCTGACCTGTTTGCCTGTGACACCGTCTCTGATTCTGCCTGCCCTTCTGTTCCTGTTTGCCCCTGTTTAACCCTGCCTGTACGACCACCTCTGTTATCATCATTAAAAGACATTGCGTTTGGATCCCTGCCTGTGAGTCCCTTCTGTTACACCAGCTCAACTCTAGTTCTGGGTGGTTGCTAGGTGGTTACTAAGTCAAAAGATATGGCTCAGGTCCTTCCTTTAGTGCAAGTCTGTGGGGTTTTTGCTTGTTTGTGTTTTTTGTTTTTTTGTAAGTCTGAATGGTTAGAAAAGTAATGGCAAAAGTACATGATGCTAGATGTCAATATAGTGTGTGTGTTTGTGTGTTCATATATTTACGAGTCAGCATGTATGTTAATTGACCACAATGGTTTTTTTTTTACTAACTAAAACTATTAAAAACTCATTTTGGTAGTTGAAATGAAGCTGAAATAAAATAAATGGAAATTAGAAATGTTGCTAACTGAAATAAAGTTTAAGGTTAGGTACTACAATTTCTAAATTTAATTGTATATATAAAATAGATGCATTTAATATATTAATAAACAATATAATAGTATATAAATAATACTAAAATAACACTTCCATGAATATGGCTCTAGAATTTTTCACAGGCTTCTTTATCTAGCTGCGTTTGTTTTTTTCAGAAGTGCTGGGTGTGTTAGGTTATGTCAGTGAATCATGAGAAATAGGACTCTCCCACACACTAAAGAGGAGATATATTACACACTGCATGGCCCAGTCATCACACACACACACACACACACACACACACACACCACTTGGCTCTCACATACTGTGCTGTGTTTAAAAACTTCAGAGGCAGTGAAGGGGCAAGGTCTCACACTCCATCATGAGGTCATTAAACAAAAGCACATTTCTACGATGCATGTCTGCATCTTTTTACTGACAACAGCTTTTTCTTCTAAAGCATCTCTTGCTTTCCTCACACACTTTTTCCCAAGGTTTCACTCATTTTCTGTTTCTGCGGCACCTCCTTTGCACTGTTCAGTTTCCATTACAATCTAAAATGGAAAACGTTTATTGCCATGATTGTTATACATACAGTATTACCTAAGAGCTGTGATAAAGAAGGGAAAAACTGAAAATTGTGATTGAATCTTTCGCATATTTGAATACTTTTATAAATATTACCAAAAGATGGAAGGTATATTTGTAGTAATCTGTGAGTTAGGAGGAAATATTTCCCCTGGTCTCCACTGCTGTTAATGTAACTAAACATATGCACAATGATTAATGACCACTGGTCTTCAGTTCATAGTTTTCTACTTTTATTTTATGATATATTGGAGCGATTTACCGAAGGTCAGGAGGTTTTTTTCTTCTCATTTTTCGAACCTGCCTTTAATCTCTTCCTTCATTCTCAACAATCCGCACAAGCCGGCCTAGGACAGACCTGTCATTGGACCAGCTGGCCCGGATGTCATTGGATCCTGAGATGGGTCAGGTCCTCAGGGATCAGGCTTTGTTTTTGTGTGTGCAGTGGAGCAGGACTTCCCCTTTTTCTGGTCCTTCTACTGTTTCCTACTCTCTGGAGGCAAAGACCCTGACAGAGGCTCAACTCTCTGAGGAAGAAGGAGAGATGGTGATTTGCTATCAGAGCTTGTCATCTTGTCGATCCTCACCATCCCGAGATGCAGTGACTGAAGCACATGGCATATTTCTATGATATCCTGGGAACTGCCTGCTGAAATACTAATCATCCATCTGACATACTGATGTAAACTATGACAACACCTAAAACCTTGTGGCTGCACCTGATTTTATGTCTTTACTGTGACACTGTCACCCATGTCTGTGGTCTTTAACTCATTGTGGAGGAAACAGCGTTTCATGTTTGAATTTATGATGCTAACATTGGCGTCTCTGTGTGTATTCAGTGGTGTGTGTATTTTGACTGAGATTAAGGTTACAATCTCTCTTGACCCCAGTCAAGAAGCTCTTACTGTGCTTGTTTGTGAGGTCGGTTTGTTTTGAATGCGTGACCTCAGCCAAACCACCTCCTGAATAGTTGTAAATCTCTATTTTCTCTCTCTCTGACTGTCTCCTTAGGTTTTCCATGCAAACGTAGATACCTCAGAGGTGGTCCTGAACCGGATCCCTCAGCCTGTCTTAGCTCGATTTGTCCGCATTCGACCTCAGACATGGAAGAATGGAATTGCTTTACGCTTCGAACTTTATGGCTGTCAAATCACAGGTCAGTAAAACTCGCATCACACAACTTTCTCCAAACTTGTTTTTCCAGCACTTAAGGGAACTGATTTGTGGTTGATAACTTTTAGAATTGACTAAACATTGTTTTGATATAGTATTAAAATGTATGTTTTATATTCCTCCATTGTTTTTCATTTGATTAGGCTGTTTGCAATGCTTCATGAGATTGCAGTTCTTTTCCTCAATAAAAATAGATAGATAAATAGATAGATGGATAGATGGATGGATAGATCGATCGATCTCGCTAACTTTCGTAAGCAGCAGGCCCACAGATTCTGCATGTGACAAATATTGTTCCAGACAAATATTGTCCCTGTCAAGTGAACTTATATGTGTATTCATCAGAGCTCTTTACGGTCTTGATTGAGTTTGGCTATTTATGGAGATGGGGAGATAGCAGTCACCTAATTCTGTTAGCATGTCCTGCAGCAGTAGAAGAAGGTGAGCTGCTTTTGCACTGATGTTATCAGAGACATCACACTCCATCATTATGCTATTAAACAGTGATTCGCTCCTATTTTGGTCGACACTGAGCAGGACAAATGCGCTTTTAGAGACAGGGGCTTTTTCAACACTGACACAAACGACGTACGGACACGCCACTGGTCTCAATATTAGACCTGCTGCAGTCCCGCGGGGGCCGTTGTCCCTCGGGCATCCAGCCCAGAACAAGCTGCTCTCAGTGAGGCTTGTCACTGCCCTTCCTGTCTTTCCCACGAAAGAGTGATGCTCGGCCCATGGGATATCCGGCAGTGCCAAGCCTATAAAGATGCCCGTGAAACCATCGATCACTTTCGTGCCGCTAGCCTCAATCTGTGTTTTACTGCTCTCTCTGTCAGAGTGTGGGTGTACCTCTGGGTGTAATTCAACTGCGATTGTTAGGATGGGCTTGAACCAGATGCCCCAGCCTGTTTTCCTGTTCTTTTGTTCTGTGTTTAAGCCATAGGCCAAAATCAATCATTTATTTCTGGTAGCTTTTGTATTTGTAGTGGTTGAGCCAGAGAATGGCTGTTTTAGGCTGAGTAGGTTTACTTTTTACTCCGTAGAGGTGAACCTAACAAACATGGAACACAAAATTCTTCCTGTAATAAAACCTACACACAACCACCCACTCCGGGGGGGATATACACATGAAAAACACACCCACACATGCTCTGTTTATTTATGATTAACTCCTAAGAAACATTGATCTCTTCCCCATTGCTTCACCATACTCATTTGCTTCTCCATCCCTTGTTCAGATGCTCCATGCTCCGAGATGCAGGGAATGCTCTCCGGGCTCCTGCCAGACTCTCAGATCTCAGCCTCCTCCATGAGGGACATCCACGGGGCCACAGGTGCCGCCCGACTGGTGGCCAGCCGCTCAGGGTGGTTCCCCAGTCCCGCTCAACCTGTGGCTGGTGAAGAATGGCTGCAGGTGGACCTGGGAGTCCCCAAAACTGTACGAGGTATCATCACGCAAGGGGCCCGTGGGGTGGACGGCAGTACTAGCGCGGAGAACCGGGCCTTCGTACGGAAGTATAAACTGTCCCATAGTTTGAATGGAAAAGACTGGAGCCACATCATTGACTCCAAGACCAATTTCCCAAAGGTAAAAACTGAATCAAATCACAGCAATCAAGTTTTTCTGGTTAATGAAACTAAGGATCGGTATTTCGTTATCAGGGGTCAGAAAATTAGCAATTGAGAGCTGAATCTGATTCATAGTCCTATTTATTTATTTAAATCTTTATTATTAATAGTAAAATTGTTTTATTTTATTTTCAGTCTGCTTCCACACTATGATCTACTAATCAGTTGAGAAAACAGGGTAAAGAGTTAAATTGATAATTAGATGTACATAGTTTCTAGCTGGCCCAGTCTGGTTCGGGTTGGTACTGATCAAGCTCAACCATTTGAGGAATACTTGTCTAGATGGTTGATCAGCTGGGTGAACCTGGGTCTGGCCTGGTGTTCCATTCTAGAGTCATTTACACTTCCTTGGACAATGCTTTCCCACTTAAGCATGATATAGTCCACCACAGGAAATGAAGAATATAGCTGGAGTTGAATTAGGTTAATTAGTTAATCGTGCAAATTTAAATAATGTGGTTCGTTGAAAAGGCTGCAGTAATGAACAGTTCACCAGAATCAGATTATTTACAGGCTTATTTAATTCTTTCCTGCTCATCTCAGCGACTCAGCATTTCACTTCTAGATTCTCAATCTCCCAGTCTGAGAGCAGAATTCAATTATGCTGCAAGCTTCGATAACATTCCAGTGAAATCATCCACAGTTGTGTTAATTAAAACCTGAGCTGCAGAGCTGCGTCAGAGACTCAAATACAGAGAATATCCACTAGCTTTTCTCTCTCAATCACACAGCTGTGTTGAAGTGCTTTTGTGATTCTGCTCCTCCAGATTTTTGAGGGCAACACACACTACGACACCCCAGAGATCCGTCGCTTCGAGGAGATCGTGGCTCAGTTTATCCGGGTGTATCCAGAAAGGTGGTCGCCCGCCGGCATTGGAATGAGACTGGAGATACTGGGTTGTGACTTGCCAGGTAAGACCTGTGTTTTTATTTTATTTTATTATTTTATTTCATTTGTTTTTGGTTTGGTAGGGTTTTGTTATTTATTCTTTGTGCTATGTCTTTAGAGATAACACAAAGCAGATTAATAATAATCACAATAAACTATTCATCCGCTGAGTAATAAAGTTCATTAGCCTTGCTGTAGGCTGTTTACCTGTAGCAACTTCACATTAATATATAATGCAAATGTGTGCATTTACTGGCTATTGGCAGCAACTTCAACTTGGTTCATCCATCTAGATGTTTACAGTCAGAATTATCAGCTTTAATAAAATCCATCCACAGCAGTAAAAAGAAAACAGTCACTCGCTTCCATCTTTACTCTCTGTCCCCGATGTCCTTCATACCTCCTCCTCCTGAATCTTTTACCTGTCACAGCATGACGATCAGCCAAAAGGACACATGACTGCTCCCTCTGGACCTGGCCTGGGCTTTATAAAGCGGCAGGCCGAGGGGCAGTAATCGACGGGCTGTCTTCATGGCTCTGTGTCTGCAGGAACGCCGGGGGCGAAGGAGCATTAGAGGAGTTGCTAGAAAGGACGATGTGGGTGGAGGCTAGGGGAAGCCTCAGGGCTGAGTGCCCAGGTTTATTAGCATGGCAAGACTGCAGGAGCAAGAAGACATGATGAAAAGTCAGACAGCGAGCTGGTGCTGGCTCAGGGTTAGTTGGTGGCACTTTGCAGGCAGAAGATGAGATCTGGGCTGAAAGCTTCATGTGTCATCGGCGCCGCTTGGTGCTATCCTGGCACAGGTTTACAGAGCCTATGGGCCATAAATGAATGAGAGCGAAAGATCAAGAGAGAAAAAGAGATGATAATCAAAGCTGAAGAAAGAAATAAGAGAGGGATCAAAGCAAGTGAGTTAATGAGTGACGAAAAATGGACTGACGGCCGATTGTGTTTGTGTACACACGGTTATGTTTGCGTGAGGGAATGCGATGACAGTGCGGCGAGGCTTCGCAGCGCACAACTGCGCACCAGATGTTCGAGACACAGGGGGCTCAATCTACCCCACTCACTGTTGAAACTACAGCTCCAGTTCCTAATCTCCACAGTAAATCTAATCACATACAGATCCCGAGACACACAAACACTCTTGCGTTATATACACTTGCATGTGACTTGTGTATTTTCCTTTTGTATTTTCTTTGTTCATGTTCATACGTACAACATTATGGCTGTTTCGATTCCTAGCATCTGTTAAGCACATCCACAGTTATCCATACCAGTATCGGTCCTCAAAGGAGCTGTTTGACTACAAAAAACATATAGAACTAAGGTTTGAGTGTTTTTGTTTTGGTTTAACATTTTTTACACTATAACTTTGAACAGTAAGATTAATTCTGATCTGTAAACTATTCATCCACTGAGTAATAAAGTTCATTAGCCTAGCTGTAGGCTAGCTGTTTACACTACCTGTAACAACTTTATAAGTAAATTATGTGCGGTCACAGGTGTGTTTATTCATTGGTTAATGGTAGCAAGTTCAGCATGGCTCATCCAGTCCGATTTTGAAGTCAGAATTATCAGCTTTAATTGACAATAATAAACACATTGCCCTAGCTACAGCAATGCTATATATACTTACATTTGACTTTGATTTGTGTGTATTTTCCTTGCGTACTTTCTTCGTTTCCATCCGTACGCCCAACATTATGGCTGTTTCATTTCCTACCATCTGTTATGCACCTCCACGGTGATCACTACCAGTCCCGGTCCTCAAAGGAGCCATTTGACAACAAAAAACATACAGACCCATGGTTTGAGTGAGATTGTCCTAATTGGGCGCTCTAAAGCAAACTGTGCTTTTGTAAATTGTGGTTATTTGCAGCTGTGGTGCGAGGGTGAGTGACGCAGGGGCCAGGGCTGCTGTTGTTCTGATTTTGAGGGGCCATGGGGATTCATGGAGAGAGAGAGAGAGAGAGAGAGAGAGAGAGAGAGAGAGAGAGAGAGAGAGAGAGAGAGAGACGTTAAATATTCACAGGGCTACATCAGTTTCACTCCACTGCACAGAGATGTTTATGCCAATCACACACATCTGCCACCGTATTACACACACATACACACATTTAACATTTCATATCAAGAGAGATGCTATTATTACTTGGCGCTCTGGAATACTTGATTCTGATTGGTCGATTAGGACATTCTGTGGTCAAGTATTTTTATATAATAACCGCAGAGCTGTATAGTTGACTATTATTCCCAGTTTCTCTCATATAATTCCACAGTCTTTTCTCATATGCTAAAATAATTTAGACTAAAATTAGCATTACTGTGCGTTTATTTGTTAAGGAACCTAAGCATAAGCAGGATAATTACGTCATGTACTCTGTGTTGTGGTTCTGATTACACTGACAGGGTTTATTTGATGACCGTCTGTCTATACATTACATATATATTACATACATTATATATTATTACATACATCATACTACTTCTGTATACTATGCAAACTCACACACACCAAGGTCATACATTCCTGGAGTTATTCTGAGCTGTGGGTAAGCTACGATTTTGTCCCCAAATCCTATCACTCTCCCAAAGGAAGGAAATTTGGAGTGAGGGACACGAGGAGAAAAATAATGAATTGATGAATAAATAAACAGAGGCGTGGCAGACAGACCTTGTGTGAGCAAGAGCGTGAAAGACACACAGAGGGACTTTAGATATTTCAATCAGGCACCCTTGTCTATTATTCATTACTGGACTCAACGTCAAGCCAAAGGTTCCTATCTCTAGCTGTGTGTGTTTGAAAGAGAGGGAAAGAGAGAGAGAGAGAGAGAGAGAGAGAGAGAGAGAGAGAAAGAGTGAGGACAGTGACCTCTGCTGGGTGCAGTGCATCTCAAAACTGAAGAAGTTGCAGGGAGACACCTTCAACACAGCGTGCAACCCTTGAGACTAGGCTCACCTAGACTTCTCTCCCACTCAGGCTAAGTGAAGGTGCTGAGATTCAGGAGAACAGGTTTCCTGCAGTTCACAGCAGACAGTAAGGACTTCAAACAGCAGCTGTGAATGGGATGGCTACAGTTACTGGAGGTTAATGGATCAACTGCCTTAGCCAAGAAGTACAAAAATCAGTAATTATGCACGGGAATTTTTTAAATGGCAAGTGAAGGGTTGGAAAATTATGTATACATAACGGTTAAGAAAAATTCGGATCAGTATTTTATGTTTTAAGTGTCGGAAGAGTACATTTGTTTGATCAAAAACAGTAATATTGTGAAATATTACAATTTAAATAATATTTAAAATAAAACCATTTAATATTTATTATTGTTGTGATGGAAAAGCTGAATTTTCAGCATCATTACTCCAGTCTTCAGTGTCACTAATCACTAAATCACTAAAGCATTCTAATATGATTTGCTGCTCCAGAAACATTTCTAAATATTATTCAATGTTGAGTTTTTGTGGAATCTCAATTATTTTTTGGATGAATAGAAAGATACAGCATAAGTGAAAGAAATATTTTGTAACATTAAAAATTTATTTACTGTCACTTTTGTTCTTGCTGAATAAGTTATAATAAAAAAAGACCAGTGGCTTTAGAAATGGAAGTCCCACTTTTCAATAAAAAACAAAAACAAATAGCCTTTCTGAGAGGTTTTTCTTTTCTTTTCTTTTTTACTTGAACCAGCTTGAAAAACTTAACTTTTGTTACGGCTTGAATTGAGAAAATAAAATTGAAAAAACAAACAAAGTGTATAATAATATTGTTGTCGTTTCCATGAAAATAATTTGAATTAAAATATGGTTTCAGGTGCTGTACTTTGATGCCTATTTTTTAAAATATAAAATAGTTGACAAGGGGCATTACCAAGATGGTAGTTGAGTTAGCTAACTTGCCTTAAAGGTGCTTGAGTCTCAGTTCTGCTCTAACCTGTTACCCACACAGGTGTTTAAATACAGCATAAATACACCACATACATGTGTAAACATGAACATCACACACCTAAAAGAGAGAGCATGTAAACTCGGGATGTGCAGTGCTCACTGATCAGTCTCAGATGTTCCTATGGTCATCCGTCGAAGGATCACTGGGCGTGGTTTAGGACATAGCGTTCCACTCTTCGTTCCTTGCCTGGGCAGCTGGAGATGTGATGGAAAATTGTTTCCTGTTCTTCTCATCTTTGACAAGGGGAGTGTAATCACTTTTCTCTGCTCTCTGGCTCGACCTCATTCTCTCGCCAAAACCAAGGGTCTCCCTTATGATCTTTCACTGCTATCTCTCTATCAGGATGGATGCATGTGAGCTGAAGGACAACAGCTCTCCTCATCTAGTTGGATTGGTGCTTTGAAGTTCTCATCCACATGTTTCTGTTTAGTGTAGTACCCCTACACAAGCCATGTTTGCACACAGGCATTTACCCACAAAGCCCACATGTCATTCTTCATATCCTCCCAGTGTAAATATTTAGGTTGATCTCCACTTGTCCCCTCCTCTTTTTCCATACAGCACATCTTCCCTGCTCTTCAAACTGAATGAAAGTCAAAGTCAAACTCTGTATGACTTTCTTTGTTCTGAAGAGCACAAATTATTTTTTTCAATTGTTCTTGTCCAAAAAATGATAGTCAATGGAGTCCAAAACGATACTGCACTCTGTTGACTGTCATTGTTTGGATTCAAAACATCATCTTTTGTGTTCTGCAGAAATAATCCAGGTTTGGTATGATATAAGAGTGAGAAAATGATGACAGAATTTTCCAACACACTCTCATGGCAATGCATAACCATTATACGTTTTAGTGAATTAGTGACGAATTCATATGAATTTTTATGTTTTTGTATGACATTCTTACGCCACACTGATGGTTAGGTTTGAGGTGGACCTTTTTGTTTAGTTTTTCTTTCTTTCTTAAAATCATACGGCTTCATATGAATCCAATAAATGAATTCATATGAAATTGCCAACTTGTAGAATAACTATGTTTTCTCATGAGTTTGGGTTAGAACTTTAATTTTTGTTGTTTGTCAGGAACTAACTACTAAATAAAACTGTCTTGTAACTTAATCACGACAATTACTGGTTTGCCATTGTTGTTGAACATGATTAACATGTGCGACACAACTGCATATGAATATTTAATGAGGAAATCAATATGAAGGTTTATGATTGGTTATATGGTGCTAAACAACCCGCCGTGGCATTCTAGCCTTGGTGAAATATAGTGTATAACCTTAAAAACAATTTGTTGTTGTTTTGAAGAGATTTGAAAGGTTTTTGATAAGCATTCACTCTCTATCAAGCTAGTTGAAGATTGTTTTTTGAAATCGCCATTGTTGTTTTGAAGCAGGGCTCTCGGAGGACATCCAATGTGAATATGAACACTTTCTGCCTTAATATTTCTAGGCATGTGAAGCATATTTGATACCCATCACCTGGAGATGATTTGTTGGTTTAACTGAGCTTGTGATGAAAGTCCTTATCAGAGGCCAAGCACAGGCCTCTCTGAACTCAGTGTGTATCTCTACGTTTGTATTTGGGGAATTTACTAGCTGAGAGATAACACGATAAACCTTCTGTTACTTTCTGTGTTCAAAAGACGCAGAGACAAAAGCTTTAATTAGTTCAGTGCCGCTGGAAAATGGCTTTGTTAATAAATTCTGGAGGCCAAAAGCCTCGTCTTTCAAGTTGGAAATGTTTAATTAGGTTGCCTATGAATAAGCATCAATGATTAAGTATGCATGCTTGTGTGCGTGGGCATGTTTGCAGCTCTTTCGTTTAATGTGGTTTTGTACTTGAACACCTTTTATAATTTGCTCGCATCAGCTTTTGATGCTCACTTTCACAACTGGTGATCCGATCTGACTTCTGTTCTGTTTGTTACTCCACACAATCTCCCAAACACACATCAGTCTTTGTTTTTTCTTGCTATGCAGTCTCTGCTCAAGATCTCAGTCAGGCGCTGAAGTTCGGCCGGTCTGCCTGCCAGGGGCACATTTACTCCAAGGCTTTCTATGTAATTGAACATTTTTTACATCTTGCTGTGAAAACGCTGAGTCAGAGATTGCTTAGGCTCAGCGGGGCCCATGAGGCTGGATCCAGGGCTAACTTCGCTCTCTGCCCTGAATACAGAGGTTAAAAACAAGGTAACCCTTCAGGGTGAGAAGGAGTGACCCCAAAACTAGCCTTTGCTTGTAAATATCTGGTCTGTCTTTGAGATTTGGAAACATTTCGTGGCCTTAATGTGTTATCAGGCTGCGGAGGAAATCTCAGGCAACGCCCAGAGAGTTCTGGGATCCAGATCAATTGGCTGCATCAATAGAGCTTTAGAGCATATTGGAAATCTATTGCCTTGTCTTGGTCTGATCCATAGCTGGAGCATCAGGTAGGGAGAAATTAGCAGCATATTTTAAATAGGGTAAATAGAAATCATATTAACATGAATATCGGATGTCAGTCATTTAAAAAATATATATATATTTAATTTATTGAATAAAGATTATGCTAATTGAATGATGGACCACTTAAGTTCTCTCATTTTGAAACATAACCATTTAAAGGTTTTAAAGAAGCATTTTAAAGAAACAGGATACAGTATATGTACACAAAAATTAATACTTATAAATGTTTCTTAAGCAACAAAGCAGCATATTAAAATAATTTTTGAAGGATCCTGTGACCCTGAAGACTGAGTAGTAATGATGCTAAAAATTCAGCTTTGCCTTCACAAGAACAAAGTACATTTTATATATATATATATATATATATAAAATTGTAATGACATCCTAATACAGTAATACCTCGGTTTACAAGTTTAATTCGTCCCAAGAGCTAGCATGTAACTCAAAATTCCCCTTAAGAATGCAATAAAAATCTCTTGATTTGTTCCACATGACCATAAATGCCCTATTAATTACAGTTCAAATTATAACCATCAAGATCTCGTATAAATACTAATTAATAATTGACAAACTCTAAAACCATTTGACACTTTACTGTAACTCGCACTTTAGCTTTGAGTAGCGTCACTGCTGACGTGATGGACACGATGGTTTTACTGCTTACAGGGAGAATTTCGTACCTTCTTTCTTGCTCATCTTTGGGCCATAGTCTATATGCTGTATTGTATGTATATATTTCACTACGTGAACAATAGCGATCACAATTAATGTTAACAACATGAGGTAAAACCGCTGTAAATCACTTATAAAAGTATCACTGTGGTGAATGATGCAACCAAATCGAGCGACGCTGAGAGAATGAACGAGTTAAGGGGTGATAGGCTTTGTGAGAGGCTGTCGTTAGGATATTTCCAGTAAAAATGCGCGCGAAGATGCTGAGCGGTAGGACTTTTCCACAAAAAAATTTGCGTGGGCGAGGGAAAAATGTTCTCGCACTCCGATGCATTGCTCGTACACTGATTTTCTGGTATACAAAGTCACTCGTAAACCGAGGTATTACTGTATTTTACAGTAATTATTTTTGATCAAATAAATGCAGCCTTAAGTATCATAATAAAAAATTCACTCAAAAATCTTACTGACCCTAGACATATGAAGAGTAATGTACATTAGACAGGACAGGAGTGTGCCATAATTTATGTATGTGAGCCTAAAGAAAGAAAGGTGTGTTACCTGACAGAGAGTTCTCAGTTCCCAGATATCCAGGAGGTTAATTGCATTTGTAAAGGGCAGAAAATTAATAGAGTTTAATGTCAGAAGCCGCCAGCTGGTGCATCCCTTTCATGTACACAACTGCTTATAGAAATTAATAACATATTAATATTACAGTAGGCCTCTCCTTTTCATGTTGTGCTAAAGTGTCTACATGATTAGTGTTACGCCACTCACGTATTTGCCAATTAAGCAGGGAATTGTTAAGAGTAATGACATTAATGACTTTAAGAGCTGACAATCATTACTCATTTACGCCTCGTTGTCTCTAAATCTTCATTCGCTTGATCCCCCGCAGGGAACGAAGAGAGATGCAACGGCTGATTTAACATTTTTTTTGTCATAACAAATTATCACTGCAGAAATCACGTAAGAGCGATGCTGCAATTACAGACACTGAAAGTTTTGTTTATGTCTGGCTTGTGTCATTTTGGCCAAAACTCACTCATGGGCTAGAGACGTGGAGAGAAAGAATAGAAATAGCTAAAAAAACGTCAACCATTTTGCTATTTAAAAATGAAAGCGAACAACAGTTAGAGGAGGGAATGCCTTTGGAAGTCTTGTGACTCATGGAAAATAGCTGTGGCAGCAATGGTTTCACTTTTAAATGCTTTGTGGGTAACTGGTACAGTAACTGCAGGAGTCAGTAAGGAGGTGGAATGGCAGTGATGAAGCTATCATCTACAGACTATAGTCTCTCTCTCTCTCTCTCTATTAGAGCACTTCACAGTAAATAGCTCTCAGATGCTAGTTGTGGTTTTCTAATATTTATTTTACTGTAAACACACAATGTGTGCATGTGGTGCATGTGCACATTTTTAATTGTCTCAGTCTGGTTTACGTGTGTTTGGTGGTTGTGGCTACTTTTTTAGGGACAGATGCTGGTGTGTATGCATGCCTGTGTGCGATCATGTGTGATTATTCTGTCATTTCATATTTGTGCGTGTGTGTCAAAGTCTAAGGTAGATTTGCATATTAATTAGCACTGGTACAATGATCTTCTTTAGAGAACATTAATTGTGTATCGCACATTTTTCTCAGTGTCAGGCTTATTTCTAAAACGTGCTGTTGTTTTTTTTAACTTTCTTTTAGAATCTACCACCGTTCCTGACACTGCCACTCCCACCCTTCCCCCTCAGGAGGCAACAAGCTCCTCCCACAGGACACCAGGTAACCAAACAGAGCACTGTATTTGCAGAACATATTTCAATAGTGCACAAGAAAATATCTTGCTGTTGAATGTCCATTCCAATCAATGTATATTATAAAGACTCTATACTTGGCTGTATACATGTAATGGGAATATCTAGTAGAGCATGTTTCATTAATGAATGTTTATACAAGTAATTTCAGTATATCACACATGAACTTTTATTTACAGTACTCTGCTGTGTAATTGCAGCCTTGCTTTTCCCAGAGCTCTAATAACAGATTGCAGCCCCTCCATTTCTACACACTTATGTGTTGATGAGTAGAGGCTCGCAGCATGAGCTCTAACATTATGGTAACTAGCATAGCAGCATGCCTTTGGATGGATGGCTTATGGAGGCCTGCTAAATGCTGAGGCACAGCTTAACATATAGATGAGGCTGTACTGGAGTCTGACAAAGCACTAGCAGCAGGGCCAGTCTGTGCACATATAGTACAGTGAAACAGGAATCGGTCACATACAGTGAGACAGCAATCTCTAACGAAGAATGATACTGGAAACTGTAATATACAGTGAGGTGGGAATCTGTTATGTACAGTGAGGCAATAATCTGTGCATATCCAGTGAAATGATATATCTTTCATACACATTTAGACTGTTGACTGTCACATACAGTCAGAAGGGAATCTGTGCACATCAAGTGAAATGGCAATCTTTCATATACAGTGAGCCTACAATGAAACATACAATGAAACTGGAAATAAATACAGTTAGACGGGAGAATGAGAAATGAGAAAAATCTGTTCACATATAATAAACAAAGTATATTTTTGGGAATGCATATACAGTAAGAATATACAAGTTTATATATATATACAGTATTGTGCAAATAGTCAAGACCCCAAAAAATTGTTTAATTGTTTTAAGACAGTTATTTATATCTTTAGTTGTAGTGTGTTTGTTGAAAATATCAGTTTAAATTTCCAAATGTTATTTTTGTCATTATTTGTAATAATCTAGTGAGACTATTTTAATGCACCAGTTGTCTGAAAACAGCCGGTGATCCACACGGAGATCTGATCTCACCATCTTTCAGTCCATCTGGGATTACATGAAGAAACAGAAAAAACTGAGGCGGACTAAATCCAGAAGAGCTGTTGAAACCTACCTGCAAATCTACCTGGAAAAATATGCACCTTTATACGGGACAAAATATTGATTTCTTCATGTAATCAGAGACAGACTCGATGATGAGTCTGTTGTCAGACTCCTTGTGCATATAGAAAACTCACTGGATTACTACAATTAATGGCAATAGGGAAGTTTGAAAGTGTAAACTGATATTTCCTACTGACACACTACAGTAAATTATATAAATGAACTAGCTTAAAAAAATGTTTTGGTGTGTGGTCAAGACATTAATGTGCCTAAGACTATTGCATAGCACTGTTGCATATATATATATATATATATATATATATATATATATATATATATATGAGCCTACAACAGTGTCTGAGGTCATGGAAAATGAGTATGGTTTGTTCTCTCTCCTCTCAGCTCCCACCACTCTGTCATCTCTGGGTGGTCTGTGCGACTTTGAGCAGAGTATGTGTGGATGGACCCACGATCCCATGTCTGATCTGAAGTGGTCTCTGTATAGTTCCTCTAGTCCCAGCCTGGACCTGACTCTGGGATCTGACAGTAAGTGCATCTTAATAAAAGATATTATATAGCTTAAAACAAACTAACAAATATTTGCACTAATCTGTTCGAACATAAACAAAAACATTGGGAATTTTGGGACAGGATTGGGAATATCAGGAACTTTGAGAAGACAAATGTGCTTGATTAATGAGAATTGTTGAGAAAATAAACAGAGACAGCAGAATAAGGTCTGAAGGAAGTCTTGTGTTGAATGGGGACCTACCTCTTTAGACCTTCATTTGCCCTTGTCCTCTTTATAAATCCACACACTCACACAAATGCGCTCACCTCTCCTTTTCCATCTATCCGTCTCATTACTGGTGTGCAATTAATGTGATGGTTGAAATCTGGGAATAGTATCTGTCATTCTCTCAGTCCATCTTCGTTCTTCCTCTGGGAGTTTTTCATCTCTTCACATCCCTGAGCTTACCTGACCTTTATCAACCCTACATGAAAAAAAGATGAGTTCTTCACTAATTCTGCACACATACTCACACATACACAGAGTTCTCCATGTCCTCACTGCCTTCCTGGAGCACTCTGCCTTGTGAGGCTGTTAAAACAATCTTGCACTGTTTTCCATATGTCAAAATTTAAAGAGAGATCCTGCAGTAAAGAGGAAAGAATCCTTTCCTGTTTTAACCATTCCCAAACCAAGTGCACCCCCAATCCCAAGACTCTCTCTCATGCACACACAGTCTCTTTAACACCAGGGGTGTCACGTCACATTCTTCACCTTCTCCAAACAAACTGTGTAGATCCCCTAATGCAAGACTTCTAGATTCTAAAATTCACAAACAGAAACTTTCTCCATTGCCTGCAAGATTCGACTAGATGTTTTTTTAAGGAAGCCTGTTTCTTCTCAGTGAAGGACAAAATTAATTTGATATGAAGTCCCATTAGGAAATATAAAATCGCAATTACAAGATAAAAACTCCAAGGTGGAAACAGACAAGGTGTTTTTGCATACTTGTGTGGAGTAAGCTTCTGTCTTCCCAGCATCCCTGGACAAGAGCTGCTCAACTCATTCACTTTATAGCACAGCTAGCTCCCATAAAACAATCCAACGTAACAGTAAGCCGTGTACGGTAGATCCCATGGCTCCCGGACAGCACTCTGAGCATTCCAAAGTGTTCATACCCCAGTGTTTTAAGCAGGAAATGGAAAAACAAACAGAGTTAATGCACAGTCAGGCTAATTAACTATAGGTGTAGAAGGTTCAACTTAAAAACAATAATCCCAGAAGTTCCTTTCCTTGCCCTCTGGTTACCTCACAGGCACACCAACCTTAGCCAAACTGTGTCTGAGCTACGGTGAACTTTCCCTGTGAAAGGGTAATTAATTTTTCTATATGTATACCCAAGATCAAACGGAGGAAGTTCTTTTTCTTTAATTAAGTGCATAATCTATTTAGGCATCTCATAAAGGAGCGCAAGCGACGGCCTGATCTGATCTCTGATTTCAGGGATGTATTTGCAATAAGTTTGGAATGAGAAATATGTCAAAGTAGGGCAAACGGAAATGACTATGCCATTTCTCTATACATCAATGGAAGGTGGGAGTTAGAGATGAGGCAGCATGGGTAATGATGAAGATTTCTGGTGCCACACTGTCCAGTCAGATCACTCACAGTGTTAACCAACCTCCTCTCTGATTGTTGTTTTCCACTCTTCCTCTCCTCTTCCATTCATTTTTCTTCCGCTTTACTGAGACATCCACAGTGGGATCTGACAGAGATTGTGTTGTAAGACCTCTTTCCTCTGAAAACAGGGGGGATGTGCTTTTATGTCTGAGCTGATTTTCTACTTCCCTCCGGTTCAAGTATTTATTACTTAGCAACATAAAAACATACCAGACTGTTCAGTGCAATGTAACGGCAAGAATGAAACAGAAAATGGGAGAATTCAAATGTGCCTTACAGTGATATGTTCCAGTGATAGGTTAAGGCTTTGGCTTAGGGTAATGATTAGGGTTAGGAAGTTGTTGGAACATGTTTGTTTGACAAGAATGTTGTTCCAGGACCAACAAAAGATGTTTAACATCAGCACTTGTTTCTTTCTCTCAACAGATTTTGGGAATTTCCTGTATGTGGAGGCGAGTCCTAAGTTAGAGGCCCAGCGTGCACGGTTAATGAGTCCATCGGTGGGACCCGAGCGCCGTCCCTTCTGTCTGCTTTTCTACTATCAGCTTCAGGGTGAAGGTCAGGACAGTCTGCGTGTGCTTCTCCGGGATGATGACCAGGAGGAGACGCTGCTCTGGACACTGAAAGGAGACCAGGGGCCCATGTGGAGGGAAGGCCGCACCATCCTGCCTCAGTCCCCTAAAGAATATCAGGTGCATAGATACTCATCCGATAGAAGAGTAACAAAAAGTACTACAGGATGTGAATTGACACCAGTCTTTCTTTTCTGTTTCATTTGCAAGGTTGTCATTGAGGGCTTCTTTGAGCGAGGCAGTCAAGGGCACATCTGGGTTGACAACATCCATATGAGCTCCAGCATTGAGCTTGAGCAGTGTACACGTAAGTATCAACATCTGGCTCTTTCTTTGTCTTGCTTTCTCTCTTTTCTCACCGGACAGTGTTTGTCACCAGGGACCAAAATGAACACATGCCATACAACCAGATGCATGTAAAATCTGCTTTGACAAGTAAACAAAGGTTAATTTCCTTTAAATTAAGGCTAAAATGAAAATTGTATTTAATTACAAAAATAAAATAGGGTAAAATTCAGATTAACTTAAATTATTACATTTGTATTTTTTATTTATAAAGTAATCCCTCGCCACTTCGTGGTTCAAGTCTGGCGGCTTCAGTGCATCTCGGATTTTTCAAAAATATTTATCGAAAAATAAAAATTCCAAAATACCGCCATATCGGCAGCCGTATTGCGGAAAGCAGCGTTGTTTTATCGTGATGCGAGAGAAACGGTTTCCCAGGATGCCAGATAAAGAGAGAAACTCTCTCGGAGGCTTTGTACACACCCATGGGCACTCAGACAAGACACGAGATTGGTTCCCGGCGCGAGATCGACCAATGCGAGCACGACTGGATGTATCCCATGAGCTGATTGGCTGATCCTGCTTCACGGGGGGTTCCTGGTCCACATTAACCGCAATAAACGAGGGATCACTGTACATATTAATATATATATATATATATATATATATACAGTAGTACCTCAAGATACGAAAGGCTCAACTTACGAAAAATCCAAGTTACGAAAGCAAAGACGAAAATTTTTACTGCTCTACATACGAAAAGTTTTCAAGATACGAAAGGTTTCTGAAAGTGAGCGTGGTTCGTGATTGTTGACGAGGGGCGGGGGTGTAGAGGGGTTTGCGACACACGCCTACTCTCCAACACAGCTTCAGCGCCACTGCCGCTTGCATCCGTTTTGAGCGCAGTTCGCGATTGTTGACGAAAAAGGGGGGTGTAGAGGGGGTTTGCGACACACGCCTGCTCTCCAACACAGATGGAGATTACAGATTACATTCCTTGTAATGACAGAGTGACATTACAAGGAAATGTAAAATGAAGGTTTCATACAAGTTCGGCGGGCCGGATTAAAAAGCCCAACGGGCCGGATATGGCCCGCGGTCCGTAGTTTGCCCACCCGTTCTATACGTGCGTGCTTTAGCTCAGCCACTCCGCACCCGAAACTTTACTTTATCTGCAGTTTGTCCTCCTCCTCCTCTGCCGCCACTTTCAGAGATAGCCTCACTCGAAAGGTAAGCTTCGACATTTTACGTTATTTCATTGTTTATAGGTCAATTTAGCTTTATTATGACATTTAATGGGGTGTTTTTGGAGGGCTTGGAATGGATTAGCCATTTTACATGTAAAATGTGTTCCAAGATACGAAAAACTCATTATACGAAGGCCGCCTCGGAACGGATTAATTTCGTATCTCGAGGTACCACTGTATATCTGTTTTAAAAACAACAAAATAGTTTCTGGGCTGGTAGGAAATATTCATTCATTTTATACGTTAATTTAATCTAAATTTACATTGGCAGTAACAACTTCATCAAACGATCCATTCTGGTCGCATTACTGTGGTTTTCCATGCCCACCCTACTCTTTGCATTCAAGCCCAAGAAAAAAAAAAAGATCACATAGAAAGTGTTTTTCAAGTGCTCGGCTCACACAAAAAGCTGAAAACTAGGCCACACCACTAGGCCCTGTGGGCTCTGATCTCAATCTATGTTTCATTAGTTTCTTTCCCTTTCCTCTCTTATTTGTAAACAGAGCTTTCCAGAGCCATGTCATTGAATAACCAGGCAGGCCTGATCTCTACGGTGTAGCTTTTCACAAACACAGAACAGACATTAATGTCAAAACAAAGCTCTTCGCTACACGGCCAGTCACTCACGTTGCTATAAAGGTTATTTACTGAGCAAAACTCTGAGGATGTATTATATTTAAACAATGATTGGTAAAAGTAGGATTAGTTCGGAATCAAGATATTGATGTAAGCTGTCATTCAGTCACTCACGTACATGCTTCCGCCACAGGCCCCCAGCTTTGGGACTGCTCTTATTAATTAAAGTTGTTCGGTGTGCACGCGCCAGCCGCTGCTTCGCTGCCAAATATGTCCCCTGCCTCTCAGCAGAGTTCCCTTTTAAAGCGACTGCATTCCAAACATTCTGAACTGGCATTCTGGTTCTCTGGCATTCTGAGTGTGTGCGCAGCACAGTTTGCCAGATGACACGCAGCCCAATCCTATACTCCTCCCTTCTTCACTCTTTCTGTCATTTTTCGTCTCCTTAACCTGTTTGTGATTTCAGACCCCTCTACAGAAAATGACTTTATGAGCTAAAGTGCTGCTGGGGAATTCTGTTAATAATTTTACATACGTAGTTAGAGGCGCTATAAGAATTTAAATGAATATCATGCAGGAAATGTCCCTAACTGACAGATATCACTCAAACAAGTGTCCTGAGATATCAGGATGTATTTAACCAATCAGAGGGATGGAATTCACAGCACGTAACAATTCATTCTGTCAAGGAATTAGAACTATAGAGCAATTTACATATTAATGATATTAATGCACTGTTGTTATTTATGTGAATATATTTTATTTGTGCCAGTTTCTTTTCTAATCTGTCTTTTTTTCTGTTGTTGCAGAACCCTTCGCTGCTTTCCCGCCTGAAATGACTGGTGAGTTTCTGGCATATTGTAATTTCCTGTGCCAATGTTTGTGCTTCCTGCTTGTTGCCTAGCGGCTTGCATCACCTAAAAGGGCTTTTGACAATCATTATATTTTTGGTTAAGCTTCACACCAGCAGCACACAGGGATTCTGTAAAGTCTGTTTACAATCCCACAGCAAAGTTTAAATGAGTCAGATTCAACACTGATTTTATGCGTTTAGTTGTTCGTTCAGTGACGTTGGTGTCTTGATGTTGAACCATTGCCGTCATCATGGTTATTGTCGTCACCATCATTATTGTCATATGGACATTTGGAGCATGGGCTGTATCCCAGCATGCATCTGTAGCCTCACATCATGCGCTGTGTTACTGTATATGGTGTCGTTGTCACGCCAAACATAATCAAATGTGGCCTGTAGATTCAGTTGGTGTACTACACTCATATGTTACCCCTTGACTTTTCTACAAGAACAGTGATCAAATTATCTAAGCCATGCTATCCACATAAATAGCTCTGTAATCGTACTGTACGATAAAAAATAGTCTATTATTGTTAGTTGTAATGGTAGTAGTAGTGTAATAATTATTGTTGTTGTTCTTATTATCATTCTTTGCTTTTCATTATTATTATTATTAGAAGATAATAATATTAATATTATTTACCAATAGTAGCAGTAGTAGTAGTAAATCACAATGATATAATAGTGTTTTTGTATTGAACCTTACATACATATATTATAATTCAAAGTGCTTCACAGGTCAGAATAGAACATTCTGAATAGATTGAGAATAGAAAAATAATAGATTGTTTTCCCCTTAGAATTTTTAAGAAACATCTTAGACCGCATAGATGCAAATCATCAATGTGAGCTCTTTTAGAACTCATTTTAGTCTCCTGAGCAACGAAAGAGCAATATCTGAGCAGTAGCATGTCCCTATGGGGTGACATTGACATCTTCGACGAGTTGTAAACTGGTGAAAAGAACATTTACAAAGGTACTATACTAACAACACTTCAATGAGAACAGCAAAGCACAATAATATTGAAGGCACACCTTCTCCTTTTGTAAGCGTGGTTCTGGTGGTGTTTGTGAGCTGCTGTGCTGCTATGGATGTCATATGTTATTCCTCAACAGCTGCATTATTGCGGTCAGTCAGATTCAGCTGCAGTGGAATAATCCTCATACACTCCATATTAAATGATTGTGGAGCACACCAGCCCACTAATATCCTATTCCTTTTGTAACTAACTTAAATGAAGTAGGAATGATTCCCAGTGTAAGTAGATTCATTTTCCCATAGCAGTTCCCTTAGATTCAAAATTCCTAGATTACATGCGTGTTTATGCATAGACGAGAGGAAGAAGACATGGAGGGAATAGAAAGAGAGATTGGTGGAGATTTGTGTGTGTGTGTGTGTGTGTATTCACATGTGGTGGGTGTTTTCATGCACTGCTGGGTTGGGTTCATGGAAGACTTTGGCTTGAGGCAGATGAAGCTGGCACAGATCCATGCATGCAAGACAACAAAACTTTCCCCCAGAAAGAAAAACTACAGAACACACACACATACTTGCCTATATACAGCATTACAAAAGAATGGCTGATAGGTGCTGACATCAGCTGATGTCTTATGACACATGTTTTTATGACTTTCAAATTTGGTTGGATAACAAATGAACAGATTCTACATTTCAAGTGAACTATCAAAGATGTATCAATTGTTCACACCCCATAAAACACATGTCTACATAATTAATGTTATTTAGAAGGACAAAACTCTATCTGAACAGTTATGGAGTCCCTGCGAAGGGGCCGCTGACTGGCGACGTGCATGTGCATTTGCGTGTCTGTGTTTGTTTTGTTTGTATGCAGCACCAAATCAGAGCAAAATCATTCACATACAGTCCAAGATGGCTTGAAGCTATGCAGTCTGCATGCCTCTCTACCCCAAGCCAATTCTTCTGTGTCTCTCCACCAGGGGGAGCCTCACCTGGCTGGAGCGACCCCACTGTTGACACAACAGTGTCCCTGCAGCCAATGCCCACCTACTGGTATTATGTAATAGCCGGAGGTGGCGCCATTTTCCTCCTGGGCTGCGTCACATTGGTCATGGTGCTGTGTTGCCATCGCTACCACCTGGCGGCCAAGAAGAGCCAGCACTCTGTGTCCTACCAGAGCACGTACACAGGACAGTACGCAGGCAGTGGACATGTCGCCGGACATGGGGTGGAGCCGATGCTAACGATTAGGTTAGAGAAGCAAGAGCCCTGTTCCGAGTGCTGAGGTGACACCAACAAATCGTTTCCTCCCTCTATTTCACAAGGACACCTGCATGGTGCCCCTTAAAGTCGAGGATGAGGCGAAGAAGATGTGGACAGGTATAAGCACCAGAGTTGTTGAGTTCTCTGACTCTTTTGTGGAGCTCCGGTGCTGGGATAGGAGGAAATCTGCTATGCCGAAGGGACATCCAGCCAAAATCCTGACTGGCAGGGACCCCCTTTCCCCCTTCTCTCTCTAGCTGTGTGTGTGGATGGGAACCTTACAATGAAAGCTCTAATCTCCTGTTCATGACCAATCCTATTGTACAGTCAAAAGAACTCAGCAGCATTGCCAAACTCCAAGGAGAGCCTGTGAACAGCGTCGGGAGTGAGGCATCGGAACAAAAAGGAAAGCCAGCAAACATTTCCTTGCATGTGTGCCGCATCTCATGTGCACATAGGAACACTTGAGGCTCGAGGAGTTTGACAAGAAGCTTCAAAGAGACAAAAGCATGAATGTCAAACGCTCTGGGACAAATTTCCTTGCTGGAGAGTCAGGATATGTGTGGAAGGCTTAGGTACCATGTAATGTACTGAATTTTTAAACGACTGGTACCTTCTTTGACTATTGAATGAAGCTTCTTAAAAGCATTTTCAAGGCTGTTTGCCTTTACAGAGAGTTCATTTTGATTATCTGTCAATATGTGTCTATATATAAACTATTCTTTTCTGAAAGTCACTGGGGCTTTGGCGCTTACAGTACGTCTGAAGAGATACAGTATGTTTTCCGCCTATATGCAAAGGTCACATGACCCCGCCTTAGCCAGCCTACTCGTTTGATTTGCCGAATGACTGACACAACATTGGCCTTAAAAACGCTTCAGTGGCATTGGGCTAGTTCAAGCCGATCACTGTTCCCATTTATTATTTAATCCTTTCGTATTCATGCTCAGCCGAGATCAACCTAAGTGTATATGCAGCTAACAGATGCACTGACTTTATTTTTGTAGCTAAAGCAGTGTGTGTATTTTTGTGTTGTTCCCCCAGAGATTAAGATTACATATAGTCTTGTAAAAGAGCAGAGCAGAAGCGGAGAGCTTTGTATATCTGCCAAATGTTAGACGGTGCAGCAGTGCTTCGCTAGCTGATTTTGCTTCAGGGAGAGAGTTGGCACGTTAGCATGTTAGCTCGAGCCCATCTCTCTAAGTCCACCTTCTATAGTGTCACTCAGTACACCTGCTGATGTCTTACTGAATCACTAAACCAAACTTTTGTCAGTATTTTTAGATGGCATTTCGCCATTTTATCAGTTAAGTTAGCGAGCAGAGGCGAAAAAACAATTAGCATTTGGTTTTATTAGCATTGTTTGCATATGACAATCTTGCTACAGATTTGTTTCTTTAAGTGTCAAAACATGCAGGAGAACATTTTAAAATGCACTTCAGAATTTTCCCTGTGTGCTGCGAGTATTCGCTTCATCTCTTTCATGTGCTACTTGAAATGTAGCGGTATACCTCTGAAAAACATACTAGGGTCTGAGATGTTCTGTCCAAGTGCATAGTGTTCAGTGTTTTCTTCTGCACCAAACAAACACGCAAAATAGGCGCCATCAGAGCTCAGGATGGAAATTCTCCCAATAAAACATTTCTTTCTTTACACATAAAGAGTCTGAGGCTTCATCCATTACTGAAAGCATCTGTCAGGCAGCCATGTCAGATTTTGGCTTCATCTAAAGCAACTGGGATGAAAGAAGAAAGTAAATCCTGATATCTTGTTATGTCCTCCATCTGGCAATAGGTGAAAATAATCCCCCATCACGGACTGGCTGGCCCTTTTCTCGCCCGTTCATCTGCTCTTCACGAAACAATGTGTGGGGAGATGGAAGACGAGATCAAAGAAAAGCATGCTTTAAATATAGACCTACTCTGCAAAATCCAGGGTCTGAAGGGGTTTGTTTTGAAACACAAAAGCACATGAAAGATCCTTGCAGACAGCCAGAGAGACCACCTGACCCGCCAGGCACATTGTCTCCTCTTTTCCCATCTAATCCTCTATACAGTAGAGTGTTTTCTGGGGAAAAGGAACACATGATAGCTTTTCATGCGAGACGTCAGTTCACTTCAGTTTTGAGTCATGTGGTCTCCTTTGCACTGCAATATTGTGAAACCTCTCACTTAATTAAGGCAGAATTTGCGATATGCAAAACTTTTCTTTGAGTTTCTGTGGCCCACCCGCCCCAATTAAATGTGTAACAATGTTAGCGTCAAAATTGTCTCGTCTCGTCTTGAGCAATTACACCGTTTGATTTGAGCAAGATGCTTTTTCTGTCCTGGATGTTTCATATGCCTGTATGATTAATGTATGAATTTATATCAAACTCAGACTAAACAATTGTGATTCTGTATGTTGCTTTTTAGTCTGAATTAATTTAATTTCATTCTCTTTAATATTTATTCTGAGTTATTTAAAAATGACATGCAAGCTGATCATGTGTTTTTAAATATCCTGTGGCTTTTTTAAAGGGTTTCTTTGAACCATTTCATATTTCTAATTAGGTAATGGACCAGATTACATTTTAAACCTGTCGTAAGCAGTTTTTTTTTTTTTTTGTGCCTTTTGCGTCTCTCAAAAGATATTAATGAGCAAAAGCACTCAGAGGGGCCCCATATGATGCCAAGAGTCTGTCTCTGATAGTACCTGCACAACACAGCATATGCTCTCACTCCTCCTTAGAGAGAAAGAGACAGGAAAAGGCAGTAGACATCTAAAGTGTCCGTCTGGAGAGAAAAAATATTCCAGGTTGTCTACTCTATATGTTTTGCTAAAAGCCGGGTCAGATATTCCACCTACAGAATTTGAACTTGATTAAATGAGTTCGGTCTATTTAAGTATTTACTTGTGTTTACTGAACATGAATTTTTGATGTTCATTATGTTGACATTATGCATAATTTGCATCAAGGTATGATGGGTTTGTGGTTGTGTGCACTTTTTTTGTCCTTTGTGAATGTGGGGCTTTGACTCTGCCATCTATATAAGCTTTTTCTTTTCACTCTACAACGCAGCATTTTCAGCCTGTTTAAATACACACAGTATGAGGTATATTTTAGCCTGTTGAATTTCGTGGTCTTGGAAATGTTGTATGGAATGTTACAATAAAGTGATATTTTTCTACAAACTGGAGCTGAAGTGGTTTGTGCTCTTTTTATGGGTATTTGATGGTGTATAATAGCTGTTTGTAACCAAGTCTATGTGATCAGAAGGTTTTGCTATTTATGTTGTAAATTTTGTGCTCACACATTGAACTGCTGTTGCTGGCTCATGGAACAATAATGCTGTTTTCTTTGGAAAAGCCCTTTTGTTACAGTTTTCATGTAGCCTCCACTTAATTTGACATTGCGAGTTTCATTTGGGTTGTGTTTGTCTTCCAAACAGAGCGAAGACCTGAAGACCTTGGAAATAATCGTCTATTCAATGGCAGAGAGCGCATTGGTCAAGGTAGATCTATTCATCAACCTTCAATCGTAGACTGGTGTATTTTAATAATAAGCACAAGTGTTAGAGCAGAAACGGATACAAATGCGGATGTGAAAGCCTAGCTAATGCATTGTAAAAGTACATATTAAGACGTATATTTTAAATAAACATATATTTTAAATTTATATTAAGTTTATTTTGCTTGCGTTGGCAAAAATGTATTTCTTGTTTTAAGCATTAATCTAAAAAAAGATTATTTGTGAGCTTTATGAAATGTATTCCAGTGGAATGAACAAAATCAACATATTTAAATTGATCAAAAAAGAGCCAAGATTTCTATTTAAATTCTGTTTATTTTAACTTTCTAGTCATCAAAGAATCCTGATTTTAAAAATTGTATCACAGATTTGAATTAAAATATTAACCAACATAATTTTTTGAGAAGCAAGTCAGCATATTATAATTATTTCAGAAGAATTATCATGATTTGTTATCTTTTGTCAAATCAGTTCAATTGTAATTAATGTGGTTCAGATAATAACATAATATTTTGAATATTCTCCTTCTTTGTATTACTCAAATGAACTCAAATGTTTTATTAGAATGGACCAGGTTACTTACAGTAGCCTTTGAAGTTAAACCAACAATTATTTTTACAGTGTGTGACAATGAATACGTGAGTAATGCTGGCGAAAAATCACATAATTGATAATTGCAAAATTCAATAACTGATAAACTTTCTATTCCTGTTTCCAGGGTTCCCTTTCCCTGCGTGGACCACTCCCAACCCCTCACGAGAACCTCCGGTGACGCGGTTCTCAGACAAAGACAACGCCTGGCTGTACACTCTTGATCCCATCCTGGTCACCATCATCGTCATGAGTTCCCTGGGTGTTCTGCTGGGGGCGGTGTGCGCTGGTCTCCTGCTCTACTGCACCTGCTCTTACAACGGCCTGTCGTCCCGCAGCACCACCACACTGGAGAACTACAACTTTGAGCTGTACGACGGCATCAAGCACAAGGTGAAGATCAACCAGCAGCGTTGCTGCTCCGAGGCCTGAACGGAGCCGATTGGAAGAGGCGCTCTGTCCACTCGTGAACTGGTGCCGGCCTGATCCAAAACTGTGAATGGACCTCACGCCGCTAATATAGGGCTGATCATTGACCGGGATTGTGGAAGGAAGGATCCCTGGGAGCGTAGAGGCTTCCTATGGACAGCTCAGCGGGAGTGAAACATGATCAACACATATCAACCTAATGACTTTCCCCCTTCAAAAATGAAAAAGAACTTTACAGAAATGTATATTGCTATAGATTTGTAAAGAAAAATACAATCTAATAATGCTTAATGGAAGTTAGAGGAGACAGAGAGAGGCACTAGGACTAGAAGACAGATCGCTTGTGAAATCTCGACCTCTATTTCATGAGCGATGTGGCCTAGAATATTGTGGACATTTGCTTTAGTTTAGACTCGTGTCTTTTTGCTGACTTGCTTAAGTTCCCATTCCATCCCATCTTTTGCCACTTTCTACAATGTTTTAAAGTGTCAATGCCTCTTATGAATGTTTTATACATAAGTTCAGTCCGTTTGTAACATAATGTTTTTGTTGTGGCCATTAGAGACGAGGAAAGAAAACGCGTTGTATTATTCAGAAAAAATCCTTTTAGATTGAAGTATTAGGATTGTCTTTTGTGTCTCTTTTTTCTCTTTTTTTGTTTTGCTCTTGACTGTTTGATTTCTAAGCATAGCGGTAAAGACTCTGTGCTGATCATTTCAAACTAATGTATTGCAACCTATGGATTGCTAAGGATGCAGAGCCACTGAGCTAAAGAGTGTTAAGAGAGTGGAAAGAGAGTGAGAGCATCTTCTGTTCTCTCCTCCTCTCTTTAGCCTATTCTTGAAGGAACAAAGACTCAAGCTGGCAGAGCGACTTCGGTGAAGGAGCTGGAAAATCCCCAAGCCACTTTCATATACAAACAATCGAGCCTTAAGCAAACTGTTTTGGAGGAGAGCCATTTTGAAAACACCAGTCCTTCCTTAGGTTTAAAGCCACTGGGGCCTTGGAGGAGTCAGGCCTTACGCTTACTTTCTTTCATTTCACATGTCTGTTTACTCCCTGGTTTATTTTGGGCTGTTGAGAATGAAGGCTAACAAGACCAGGTTTGGTGTAAACCTGGGAGACGGGTGAGAATTTCACAGAACGTTTCACCTGTGAGGTGAAGAGAGCGATAGAACGAGTATGCGCAGGGGGGAGGTTGTGTGTAAATTTCTTTATTGTACCTCAACTGGCCTCTCGCTCCCCAGAGCCACGCTGGGAGTTCTGTTGACTTGTGGGCAAGCGAGGGGGAGTGAGGGGCTCGTCTTATTAGGGAGTGCGGAAAGCAGCCGGAGACATGGATTGTTCAGTTGTTGAGGGAGAGAGCGCTGAAGAGGGAGAGATTGTGTGTGTTCAGCTCAGTTTTCATTGGACTCTGTTGACTCTTTTCCAAGTGCCTTGGAGCTCTGGCCTGTTTTGGCTTTGCTGCAGAGCTGTGATAGTATTACCTCGTCTGTCTGGGACAGGAGGCCAACACCAAAAGACATGGAGATCCCGGCACTGGTCAGAACATTCAAAAATTGTTGTTTGTAGAATTTGTACAGAAAAAATTCTTTTTTTTATTGTTATTATTATTATTATTTAATAAAGTATGATTAACGATATTTGTGACTGGTGTGAACTTTATTTTCAGAGGTCTGTGTGTCTGTCTCTGTCATCTATCCATTTATCTATTTGTTTATCTGTTTATCTATCCATCATCAATCAGTTTATCTATCTATCTATCTAATCTATCTGTCTATCTCTCTGTCTATCATCAATCCATTTATCTGTCTGTTGATCTGTTTGACTATCTGTCTGTCCATTAGTCGTCTATCCATCCATCCATCCGTCTACCTATCTATAGATGTATATACCTCTAGCTGTCTGTCTCTGTTTACCATCTGTCTATCTACCCATACATTTGTGCATCTATCATCTTTATTATATAATATATTTATCTACACACATTTTTCTCTTTACTCCAGCTCTACTGAGTTTCACTGCACATCGATCCTGCAGGATAAACTCAAGCACTGGTGGGGTAAATTTCACATCAAGTCAATTTCAGTCCCATTTAAGTCTAGCTCATCTCCGACAATCCATTGAAATCTGTTTGCAGTCTTAATTCAATGCCTGACCTCTCTGTGCAGGTGTGATGAGGGGAGACAGAGGAGAGGTGAGCGCCACGTCTCCAAAACACTGAGTTTATAGACCGCCCTTCTGACTAGACTACACACAATCCAATCGAACGAATAACCTCCAGAGTTTAAAAAATAACATCCCTCCATGACTCATTAAACGGATCACTGTGATCTTCACTTTCACAAAAGCAAATAATGAACACAGAGGTAGAGAAACAGCATCACACCACATGAATGAGACATTCAGCCATGCATACATTCAAAACTCTCATTTTAGTGCAGCTTGCTGTGCATCACAGAGCAGCAGTGGTCTCCATCTCCGTCTAAACCCAGATCCCTGCAGATACAAGAGCACATTTGTTTGTTTCCTGCTTGATGTTGACTTGACTAAAGATCCATGTGCATAATTATTTTGTTCTGGATCCTGACAGCCCCCAACTAAATAATATCATGAAGAGTCAGTTATGTAGCTCATTCAGGAATGTGCTGTCATGTGGATGCCTGCTATCGTTCCTCATTAACAGCGACACCACATTTGAGGAATGCAAGTCACCGTCCATCAAGAGGCACTGCTGCTGAGGAGAGTGTCAGTTATCACGCCTGAAGTCTTTGCTGACTCAGTCTTGTGGCTTCTCTAGAATACATGATGTTTGGGTTTGTTTGGTTGAGAAGGCCTTGAACTGCTTTACTGTAGCTCAATCAGCAGAGCATTGGTGTTTACAATGCCAAGGTCATGGGTTCGATCCCAGGGAAAGCAAGAACTGACTCAATGTGTTCCTTGAATGCAATGTAAGCTGCTTTGGATAAAAGTGTCTGCCAAATGCATAAATGTTAATGAAACTTGACTCCAAGTCTTCCTAAACTGCCAAGATGTCTTGGGCCGATCTTCTCATTACAGCTCACACTGGACTTAAACAATCCCGCTAAGATCAATGAAATACATTAAAAATGTAATTGTTCAATTAAACAGCAGAGGATAGAATAAATGATCTAGTATACTTTGTAGCTCTGGGCATTGAATGCAAACAAAACCGCCCAAGACTGCTGACGATCTGCACTATTAGCGTTGATTCTGTCCTGAGTGAGCTGTCATATTTACATCCTCGCTATGGCACCTATTGATATAATGTCTGTGCCACATAAACATTTCAAAAGTTCTGTTTTTGGATGTACCAACAAAAATAAGAGGATCTATAGACTCCTTGGCATCTGAGCCACTGAAGACTCAGTGGATGAATTTCATTTATGAAGGAAATGAAATTGTGTGTAATTAGAACTACCGGTAGGTAAAGTCTTATGTTTGTGCAAATAATTCGGCTTCTCAAACAAGGGCCAGTTCAACTCTGGATTTGCACAAAAGTAGATTCTGAAAGATGGGTTGATACTAACTGTCCATGCTCAAACTTCATAACCAGAACAAGTATCAACAAGAAGAAAGTAGCATTCATTTTGTGAATGATTCCAACTTGCATTGCTTAATGTGCTTGTTAGCATGCTACACGGCTAATGTGGCTAAAGATGATTAGTTAAACAAAACAATCCCTGTTCTATCTCCATGCAGCATATGTTCTGTGGTTCTGTGGGCATCCCACTACAGTTCCCACATGAGCACAACTGTGTCCGACAGTGTTTGAGTGTTTACGACTTTTTTGTTGTTGCTGGAGTATCTGAAGCATGAGCTGTAAAGCCAGCAGCTCATTTGCATTTAAAGGTACACACACGAAAACGCTGTTTTTTACTTCACACCCAAACAGGGGTAAATTGAAATGCTATAGTAAATGATCTGTGGGGTATTTTGAGCTTTTATTTTACAGACAAATTCTGGGGACACCAGAGACTTGTACTACAAGTTGTAAAAGATTTTAAAGATTGGTATACTCTCAACAAGACTTAAAAATATTTGCAGTCATAAGAGCAGTTCATCCTCTTCATAATAGGTATAATCCTTGCATTGTCTTTGTGCTAAAAGTAAAGTTCCAGAGTAAAGCTCTCATGAGTCTGATACACAAAAGCTGCTGATGGGAATGAATGTTTTACTTTAGGCAGACTGGGATGTGTAGAGAGCTGTCAGGAGCGTTTGAATCAGATTCAAACATCTTCCCAGTGGCAGATGGCTGGAGACGGTCTGAGCCGCCAGTGACAAGAGACCCGCAAAGGGGACAGATGCTCTGTGTGTATGTGAAAATGACAAGGTCCATCACCAAAACTGTATAATTGTCCTCATTTTCATAATATTCCAAATTCTCTTTCATCCCACATAAATGCTTAAATCAAAACAGTATTTAATATCCATTTTGAATTTATTTAGTAAATTACATAATTAGTAAACCATATCAAAGTGGAATAGAGAGCAGTCAGCCTGCCATTAATGCAAAATCCAACCCAAGCTACGCTTTATGTTGGGGTTTATTTTGTCACAGTGATTGCTGAATGTATATTATTTATTTATATTCTCAATATATGTAAAATATATAAATCAGTTTTAGTTCAACTTCAAATGTAAAACAAAAAGTTTAACTGCTGAATTTATTTACAATAAAATTTGTGTTTACCCAAAGTGACGTCTACTAATTAGAGAAACATCTGTTACCATGAAAATGGGTTTTGGCTGGACAGCAAAAGCTAGCAAACCTATAGGGCACAGCTGATTGGTTCATACTGTATCAGTAGCCAGTATCCTCTCTGCTCAACCTTCAAAAACTGGTCAGCAATTTCTGTAACAGTTATAGCATGCTCTCAGAAACCTTCACCTTCCCCAGCTCCACTTGTGTAGATCTGCGACTGATGATATGTTTTTGCTATTTTGTCTCACAGTTA
This sequence comes from Rhodeus uyekii, assembly GCA_037043235.1. Classification (NCBI taxonomy): domain Eukaryota; kingdom Metazoa; phylum Chordata; class Actinopteri; order Cypriniformes; family Acheilognathidae; genus Rhodeus; species Rhodeus uyekii. The sequence continues at coordinate 2,448,244 of JAWRVZ010000053.1, read as the reverse complement.
TGTCTTAATTTCTCACAGCAGTTGTAATGGAAGGGACTCACAGGCAGAGATCCAATAGTGTGTCTTTAATAAGAACAGTCATTCGGGCATATAGTCAGGACAGGCAGAGAACATTCAACAACGATATTCCAGGCAAAGGTCGGGGCAGGCAGACAGAATCAGTGATGGGTAGGCAGCAGAAACAGTAACAGGAAAACAGTACAGGATAATAACGCTCAGAATGATCACCACAGCAAATCAAGACTTCGCCCTGACAGTTCGTGTGTGTGTGAGTCTTTTATAGTTCATGTAATGCTTTGCAGCTGGTGCAGTAATCAGTCCGCTAAACGGCATCATGGGGAATGTAGTGTGTGTGTGTCAGTATACGTGCGAGAGCTCCCTCCGGTGGCCAGAGAGGGGAGGCGAGGAGCAGTGTTCATATCAGCAGTGTGTCGAGTAGCAATTCCCAGACTTGCTCTGCAGCAGCAGCAATAACAGCAGCCACAATCTATTCCAAACATATCAACATTGTCATATCCATTACCATGCCAAACACTCAAAGAGTTGTCATGACAGACAGAAAATATTACAAACACCTATAAACTCTAAATTATTTAATCAGCCACAATTTTTGACAGAGAGAATAAGGTCTGGGCTCTGTTGCCACTACAATAGACCCTTTTCACAATGACGTCACGCAACTTCCGTTTTAACTCAAAGCAGGGTAAAGTTAATGAATACTTCTGTACATGTGAGTTGTTTTATTAATAAATTGGCAAAGGTTTCAAACCAACTTCTTTGACGTTGTCATTTTTTGTAGAATTTTGACAACATGAAATGCAATTCAACATTACATAAAAATATTGAGGGCAACAGATTATCACAAATGTATGATGTTTATTGAACACAATATACAGTCATTGACTGAACATATTTGGGTTCGGTGTAAACACTGCAAACATTTAACAACATTGTGCAGATCAAACACATTATAAACATTCCAATATGGAGCATTACCATAAAACCATGAAGGCCTATGGTTATAAAAGTAATTTACTGCCACATAAAAAAATAAAAAAAATTTATTGAACAAAAAGGAACACTACAATAGCATCGACAAGAAGACTGTACCATACTTGATGGGTGGGAAACTGTTGAAAGATTGACACAGGTAAAGAGGAATAATGAATCACATCAGAATATGAAAATGGTTTGACCGTTAGATTGGATTAAGAGAAGGTCATTCTAAACTGTGTGGGAATACATAATATAAAAAGTTAAAACTTATTAGTAAACTTCAGGCAACACAGGCTGAGAGCGATGCATATTTTTCCTGTTGCTGCAAACTAGCTTACTTTACCATCCAGTTCACGCACATGTTAAAGAGTTGTAAACTGGAAATAATCATTAACATTATCAAACGAACTAAAATACAGAAACCTATGAATACGTAAACATTATTATTATTACTATAACCTTTACTTTTCGTGTTGTTAGTAAGCCAGTTCCGGCATTCTCCTGAACGCGCCTACGGCTAAACGGAAGTGAAGATACCCTGCTTTGAGTTAAAACGGAAGTTGCGTGACGTCATGTGAAAAGGGTCTATTGGTTAGAGACCGTCTTCTTATAGAGACCGTCTACTGCAGGGATGCCCAATACGTCGATCACGATCTACCGGTCGAAGGTAGTGTGGATAGAGCGCATGGAATTAGCTGGACAAAGTAAGAAGTCAAAGACTTACCACTTCCATACTGAGTGGGAAGTGGACTTTTTTCACTATGTCATTGTCGAAGTGCATTTGCCTCATATGCCAGTCTGTCATCGCTATAACGAAAAAGGGAAATGTGGAGCAGCATTTTTGGACTGTTCAATTTAGAGTTGCATTGTGCAATATGGGTTCCTGTAGTTATGCAAGCTACACCAGCATATATTGTGCATATAAAGAATTTTCAATATATTCATGAATAAATATGTGTTTTGTATTTTTATAGTAGGTAGATCATTTTGACATGGCCATTTTATAAGCAGCTCACAAGCCAAAACAGTGTGGGCATCCCTGGTCTACTGACTGGCATTTAAAATGACTAAAAACTGTTTTTTTTCCAAAGTCATATTTAAGGGCAATATCGGAAATATGGTTGCAATAACCAGCATACATCTATTACATGTCAATCATGTTCTTGTCTACTTCCTGTTTCCTCCTGTGATTTCCCCAGTGTTTTTCCACTCACCTGTTGCATCATCAGTCACCTCGTTAGTCTTGTCAGCTGTGTCTAATTCCCTCATTCCTTCCTTGTGTATTTAAACCCTGTGTCTCCTTCAGTCCCTGTTGAGTGTTGTCGTGATATGGTTGTGTATACGCTGTTTTTGGTCCCCAAGGTTTTTGCAGTAAGTAGTGCCATTTTGTTTTATAGGTTTGAAAGTGTTTCTGTTCTAGTTTTGCACGTGCTGTGCCATGTGTTTTGTATGCTTAACTGCTTTTTGATTACATTTGTTTAATAAATATACTTCCTGGACTTCCTGTGCCTCCTCATCCCCCTTATAATAGTGACAACATCATTCAGTCAGGATTGGCATAACATTTTAAGCAAATTATGGAGCAACAATCGGCATTAAAAATACTTTGTTGAAGATGCCCATAAAGTTCTCAGAATGTTCGAAAACTAACCAAATAAACAACTATTATTTAAATTGTCCATATTTTGTCAATAACCATTGAAATAAGGTCTTCCCATTTCTTTTCATATTATAGCGCCCACAAGCAATTTGAGTGATCTAAATACAACACTTAATCTCCTGGCTCCAATGTCAGCATCTGAGCTTTTGTATTTACTCGTATATTCCGTAGATATTCCCTTTTTGGTGAGGTACTTCACTTAATCTTCCAGGATATCTTTCAGGATATGCAGCTAATGAAATATGATCACTCAGGAATCCATTCATATGTTGGCAAAGGGTCAGTCAATGATAATTTTTCATATCTTGTGGGTAGACATCTCTAACTACTTAAAAACATCAGTTTTAAGCCTGACTGTGACGCACAACACAGTTACACAGTGATACGTTTTCTCCATTTAAATTGTCTTCCTGATAATAAAAATAAGTTAAAAAGAACTTTCCCTTCAAGTATAATTTAATGTATTTTAATACACTACCTCTTTATTTTTTGTGGGTTTTAAAAGGAAACAAGTCTTTTTCTCCACACTGAATTCATTTGGACTGGAAAATGTGATGGTATAATCCAATTTTTGTGAAGAGATTCCACACCTGCTTTCAGATCTTCTATTTTATCATGTTCCAAGAACAAAAAGTTCCAGAATCTTCTTGAGGGAGGGTGTCTTTGAGTTCATTTTGTGAGCATGTGCTTGTTGATCGCCAGCTGAGAGCAGCTTTTATTATTCTACCTTGAAGAACTGTTTAGTTTCAGCTCATGTGAATATCTACCTAACTACAGATTTACTGTCAAGTTAAACAAAACGAAACAACAACCTGTCATCTGTTCCATCTTCCCGCCTTCCCTTTTAGGGAGACTAACAATGCGAAGTGCCCACCAACCGTTCCCTTCAAATGGGCATGTGAAGATGGACCTATGCTATTTTCCATTAAGGTTGTTTAAACTCCATAAGTGGCATGTTTGGGTAGATGAAAGCTGGTGTTAGCCTCTTCTCGATTCTCTGTCTGCCGCCATTGAGGTATTTGGCAACAGCGTGCAAACTGCTGCTAAGATCAGACAGGTCTTTATATGTCTCACATTTCCCTTTGTGCCGCAATTATGTTTCGTAAGGCCAAGGTGAAATCAACACCATCCGTCAGATTATTTCTGTAGTTTCACGTCTATGGGTTATCATTCCCCCATATGCAGATGAGGAGATGTGGGAGGGGGTGAAGGCAGGTTAAAAATGGTCAGTCATATGACTGTCAAAAAATTAGAGATGCCTTTTGCAGGCTGTTCACAATCAGTCTTTCTCCCGCCGCACTCCAAAAGCCTCTGACTCATCTGCCTCCAGCAAAATCAAATTACATTTCGGTAAAAAGGCTTTCTCTCTCGCTTTCCACACAGTGATTGTTTTGAAAATAATTATTCTGGATGTTTTGATCATTGAATATTGTTGTTGAAAGTTGGACGTTCGGTTGTTGTGAGGGAATGGACTTTATGAAATATGATTATATTGATGCTGTAAAAATGCCTTCATCGATAATGACGTTATAAATCATCTTTGGTGCTCATTATCTATTCAAGTGATAATCAAATTCACGTCTCACAGGGAGAAATGATAAGGTTTGTGTGAGTGTAAATATGTGAGTGTGTGAAAAAGAGAGTGAAAGACAGAGGAAAGGGCTGCTAGATCAGTTTTGTAATTGCAGCATCAATAATGTGGTGTTTTATTTTGTTAGTGTTACCTTGAGATAGTTGGATTGGACATCAAAGTCTGGGTAGACCGTTTTTTTTTCAAGCAAAGGAAGAAAGGAATATAATAGAGTGAATACAAAATGGCTGGAAGGAAGGAGACAGATATTCGACTCTGCAAAGTGAGATTGCCAATTATTTCCTAAACAGAAGCAACAGAGAAATTGTCATTTTAAATGCAAACTTTTGACAGATGACACACACAGAAAAAGATCCTCTAAAGCAGCGAAGGCAGTGTGTTTTGTGTGAAGTTTATTGTAACCAAATGAGAGGCAAACAGACTTTGGTATTTCATAGTTGGAAAAGAAACAATGGAAACAAAGTCTGAGCTGTCCTCAGTAATATAACAATGTTGAGTGTTGGGAAATGATTGATGATAATTATCTAGAAATTGCATTTTAATCCTAAACTAGTGTTTCATATATAAGTAATTGTAAGGTTTAAAAACAGTTAAGTGAGACATCCAAAATATTGTCGTGAGGCCTCCACAGAAACCATTGTGTTGAACTGAAAATTGAGTCATTAAATTGATAAAAAATAAGCTACTTCTCAAAAGTGTTTCAGAGAAAATTGCTTCTGTAATTACATCAGTTTTATGACAAATGTTTCCAACATCAAGCTTTTTATGAAGGCAAATAGGAAGCTGTAATTAGACTGAATCATAGATTGTCATAAACTAAAATGAAAAATCTCTAAATATATATTATTACCATAATAGAAAATAAGTATTAGACCATCTCAGATAAAAACTGAACATGTCTGCTACACTCATCGAGAGCAATTTAAGCTAATTAAAATGATACAGATTAAACTTAATTGAAACCCTGATGTTACCCACATTTTTTTAAGAAAAAAAACATTATTTATTAGTCACTTTACAATTTTGTAACCCCAAAAACTCTACTTGTCTGTATTTGCTCATTCCAGATAGATTGCAAATCTGTCCGTTATGTCCATATTCAAAAGCTGCATTTTTCCATATGTCCAATTATGTTTTTTTAATTATTATTATTTTACAATTACAGTGGAGTTCGGTAATGTCGACGACCTCGGGGTTGCAAAAAAAGCATCGAGATAACCGTTTATCCAGATAACCAACAGCCAATATGGCGATTTATTTGATGAAGCGATCGGCATGCTATAAAAATGTACATACACTGTATATGTTTGCTAACAACAAAAGGCATATGTGCACCAACTAACAGCAGAGATTTACCAGAATACAATAAAAACACTTTCGATTCTCGATAAAAATGATACATTTAATTATGTTCTCCAACATTGCAAACACAATTTCCCTCACAGCGTAAACAGTCACAGCATATTTGTGGGGTCATCACGCTGTACTAGATTGCATACTTTCTTGCGTTCTGCCTGTCTAATGTGCTTTCTCAACAAATTCGGCTTTGTTCCGTCTTTTAATAACCGTGTTCCCGCAGCGGCGCTGAGCAGAGCGAACTTCAGAACAAAAGCAGGATGTGCGTGTGTGTGTGTGTGTGTGTGTGTGCTTGCGTCTGTGCGTGCGTGTGTGTGTGTTTGTGTTCATCTAAGCCTTATACTCATTGGTTGTTACCGCTCGTTACTGACCAATGTCAAAATATTTGAGAAAACCAATCAAATCAGAGAAGGGAGAAGCGGATGGACACACGGCAGCTCTCGTAAAAACGTGAATGTTCTTTCACTTCAGAGAGTCCTGCACGGCGCTGTGAATAAAGCGTCACTGACAGAGCGACAAGGACGGCGATCCACGTGCAACGCAAACTCAGTGCATACGCAGTGAACTAGGTACGCTCATGACTCATGAGATAACCATGTGAAGTGACGACTTTGTCCCTCTTTTGTGCTCGAAATATTAGTGTTCGGTGACATTAAGGAATCGACATTAAAGAATCGAAAATACTAAGACAAATAGGGGGTTTGGCGGTTCAACAACAAAAACATCGAGTAAACTGTGAGTCGAGATAAGTGAACTCCACTGTATATCAGATATTACAGTAACTGGAAACCAAACAATTACAATTACAATTACAATCTGGCGTTTCTTTCAAAAAAATCAAGTCATCTCCGGTGCGCAATGAATCTTGTGATAGGCTATATGCTGCGAAGGATCCACTCATTCTATCCTTCTTGGCGGAGGAAACTAAGGATGTATTGGTAGGCTGTATTCGAAGAAGCCTTCGAATTTGAACAGCCTTTGTCACACCACTGTGATGCATTTGACCTTCAAATGTTCAAAGGATGCAGCCTCTGAATTGGGACACAGGTAAATAACCACCATTCAACTGCGGGAGTCATTGAATCTTTCACTCAACCGATTGGCATAAAGACAAAACAATGCTATTGTCCCACCATCTCAGGACCAGGACTCTTATTTTGTCTTTTTTCAGTCATGTGTTCCTTTGTTTTAGTTCCTCCTGTTGACCACATGTCTGTTAGCACTGCGGTTACTACATTGACATCCAAAGTGACTTGCATTTCATTCAAGATACACATTGAGATTATAATCCGTTCTCGCTGTGAAAGCCAGCTTAAGACAATCAGACAATCCCAGTGGCCAAATAAGACAACTTTCTTATAGTATGTTGAAAATAGTACAAACATTGAGTAGTTAGTCCAAATCTGCAAAATCCATAAAACAGCTGTTGATTCTGAAGCTTCTTTGGCTACGGATTTGTGTTATATTGACATCTGAAATGTAAGTCAGTATTAACCTTTTGTTTATTGAATGACATTACAATAGCAATACCACATTTAATTTGAAATTAAATCATTGCACAATGGCATGTTTAAACTGCATATTCTAATAGATCACACATAATTAGTACATCACATTTCATTCAAAATCCATAGTATACATTATGTATAAATGCTTACATATAAATGTTGAACGTATTGTTATTATTGTACAGTTCTGTCATTTTAGTTCTGCTAATAACACACACCTTTGTTCACGGGGTTGTGTACAGAATTTCAAATAGCCTTTATAGTGTTATTGAGCCACCAGAATGGCAGGTTTTTGGCCTTGTGTGTGTATGAAAACAGCTGCAAAAGGTTCAACAGAGTTTGAATACCTACTTATTGTCCCTCACAATACACATACACACACACACATACCCATCCCTCACCCAGCACTTTCCCCGCCTTTTAATGGGCTTATTTTTAACATTCCACTGCTTCAGCAAGGCCATGGGAACACAAGAGGAAAACATTACCGTTACCCAGAGGGCGGCTTAGCCAGCTCCAGTGGGTATCGAAGGGTATCATTACTTTCCCTCTCAGGTTCATTCAGTGAGTAAGCACTGCTAGACATATTTAATCAATCACAGCCTATTGAAGCCCTTCATTTAGCCCCTGTGAATGTGTGTATGCAGGTAGTGTGTGTTGCATGAGTTCCAGTATGTAAAGTAAAGACGCTGGTGTGTGTGATTGCTCTGGAATGGCAAATGAGCTCTGTGGTCTTTCCATCTATGCCTCCGTCTCTGTGGTGGTGTCTCAGCCAGGGAATGGAGCACTGCATGGTCCTATAAACTGCAGAATAACAACCCCCTCAGGAGAAGGAATTACTGGCGGCCCCAGCTGCTCAGACTTCAGCCCACACACACATACACAGACAGAGGTATGCATGAAACTTTGATAGTGTTTACTATCACGCATTTACAGTATATGACATGCAGTAGCTCCCAAAAACTATTTGGACACTCATGCCACAATCAAAAGGTATAAATTTCGTTTTGATATAATGTTATTATAATACAAAATGCTAAAGAAAAAATAAAATGTTGCAATTTTTGCTTTAGTGAATGTATGAAGTCAGTTCTTAAGTTAATTAATCAGGAATAGCTTTTTATCGCATGTCAACATCATCCACTTACAAGTGTCAAAATACTTTTAATAGAAATATATAAGAACCCCTACCTAAAACCCCCTTGCAATTATCTGTGGGTCCCTGGATACTAGTTTGAACTGAAGCCACACAATTTTGTAGAATCTTTTTTGAAAGGGTAGCTTTAGATACACAGCATATTCCCCAGTGGTTTCCTTACCTACATGGTTAAATTTCACACATCTTGCACTCAACAAGTGTACTTTCCTGTTGATTCGTTGAATACACCGTCTTCACCATTGCCACAGGTGGATTCACACACCAAACCCTTATCAGCAAAGGGAGAGACAGACAGAGAAAGGTGTTTTCACACACATGTGCTATAACACCTATCCAATTTGTGCACTGTCAGAAAGTGTGAGAGAAAGAGATCAGTGGCATAAAAAATGGCCTCAGCTTCTTAACCACAGGCCATGAACCATCTCATTTCTCCTCTCCTGTTATTACAATAACTGTCAGTCTGTATGTACGTGTGTTTTAGAGGAGGTTTTTTTCACAGTGGGATGAACGGATGCTCTGAGTCTTTGGTAACCTGGCTGTGAAGTCTGGCCGATCTTTTCCAGACATAATTCATTCCCGCCTCCATTAATTTCCTCCGAGTTGTTTTAAAGAGTGTATGCTGACGGTACACATGGCCTCGGGGTGAAGACGCACATCGGCGCTCCCCTCTGCACAAAAACACTCTCCGACATGTCCACTTATACAGACCTGCTGTTACCGTAACCATTAATTTACATGCTGTGTAGGAGGAAGGTGTGTGTGTATGTGTGTTACAGAACACTATAGCCATGTACGTTAGCTCAAACCTGTAAAACAAAGCTATTATTAAACTCTAGCAGATGTGCACCTCCATCTCCCTCCTTCCCTCTCCTGTTTTCTGGTGTGATAAAGCAGCAGACAGTAACAGGTTGTTTTTCTACCTGAATTTGTTTTTGTTTCAGATGTTCACTCCATAGAGAGATCCAGGTGGCTCCAATGCTAATTAAACTCTTGGGCATTCAGCAAGGTAAGAGCAGATGCCAGCAACCGGTCTGTGAAAGCCATCTTCAGTGGCTCCAATAGAGAGGAAGGTGATTTATCGTACACATTGCACACAGATGTGGTTTTCCATTAAAAAACTATAGTACAGTACGAACATGTGGAAATGTGGGGATCTTAGACTGCTGGACTTCTGAGATGTCGTTCAGTGTTTCCTGTAGCCCCGGGACTGAAACATGGTTGCTAGGATTTCTAGCTGACGTCTTGCTGGTAACAGGCCATTACCATCTGATTTGTGTTCGATTAACATGCCCATTCATCTCAGTGGCAGTTGTTTAACTAACACATGCAGCACCAGACGTGCAAACTGGATGCTGCCATCTTTCCTTGGTGACCACGCTTTTTCTGAGCTGTAAATGTCATGTGAGGAATCACTCTGGAAAATAACATCAGTCATAACCCCAGACAATGATGAAACCTTCAACAATAACTATTCTGCTAGTGCTATTATGCCATGCTACTGCAGTTTTGAAGGCAGTAAATGTGGAGAAAATTCCATAGATTGTGATGTAGGGATGGAGTGTTGTTAGATAAACTACAGAAGTGCCAGTGAATGATCTATCAGTATAGGCCTGCTATTTAATCTCGTTCATGCTGCTAAAAATTCCAAAAGTCATTCAAAGTTTGCTTGTTTGTGTAGCCAGAAATCACTCTATTCTATGATCTGTCTTGCCTGCACTCGAGACTGGTGATGTGTGACCTTCACTGATTGGTTGGCACTCCTGAAAATCGTCCTTTGTTTGCTTTGCATTGAGTTAAATATTTCAACATAAACATTGTCGTGTCACTGGTCAAGGCTTCACCCTGTCACCAAGGCTTGCTGTCGCTTGTGTGGACAAAAGTCACCAGCTCTCCACTGAGAATCAATGAGATCATGTTGTTTTGTTGGGGATTCTTAATAAAGACAACCAGAACTTTTGATTTGGACGAGGAAGCAACCATCGACAACACCCTAGAATCATGGCAATGTGGCTTGTGTTGGAAAGCAGCACTCGTAATTTCTTCAGAAAATTTACATATTTGGCTATAAACAGTTACAAGTCAATATATGTTGATTAAAGAATCCTTGCTAGTATCCATAACAAATGCATCAGTAATGGTTTATGTAGGTGAGGGATAACTTCAGCCTCCTCAAAACCCTTCAGTAGGTTCTTGAGTGATTAAAGCTGCCTGTGATATGTGTTTGATCCCATCCAAGCATGTGAAGTAACTTATGACCTTTTGACTGAAAAGACTTAAGTCTCCCTTGCTTGAGTAACTTCAGAATGGCTCCATCCTGCCTGACAACAGTGGCAGACAGACCATAGAAATGGATTTGATCTTCTAAATCAAACCGCACTTTTGACCCAGACAGCCAGACAAGAGGATCATACCGCACAATCTGGCTGGTCATTATGAGTAACAAGAGCTTAAAATCAAACAGCAAACCATCACCACAGGCAGATGTCAGTCTCTGTTGCAACATTAAATTAATAAGTAAATTGGTAAAAAAAAAAATTTTTTGCTTATAAATATAGAATAGAACATAGTAAACAAATAAAATAATCCACAAGAAAAAAACTAATTTGAGTGGAAAGACATTCAAGTCTGCTTGTTATTGTTATAATCACGAACTCTGTTACTCCCCCGTCTGGCTCCAGAGGGAGCTCTCATACGTATACTGACACACACACACACACTACATTTCCCATAATGCTGTTCATCGGACTGATTGTTGCACCAGCTGAACTCCATATCACAGACTATAAAGCGCGCACGCACATAGTTCTTAGCCATAGTGCACTGTTTGCCTGTATCTCGACCACGGCCTTGCCTGTTCCTTGTATTCCTGTTTGTTCCTGTTTTGACCCTGCCTGCTCGACTATCCTGTGTTTAAATAAAGACACGTGTTTGGATCAACCCTGGTCTCCACTTCATTACAGTCATCTTGTTTTTGTCATTTGGTATACATTTACATTTGTGAGTATTATCTTCTTTTTTTTACACCTTAGAGTTCATATAGTCATGATGGTACAAAATTTAAGTGATTCAAGTATAGTAAACTTTTGCAATGAAGCCTCCTATATACGCATGAATCACAGGCTAGCAATGGCCCTAACCACCTTCCTAATACGCTGTTTGGTCTTCTGCATGCTGCCAGAACAGCGCCAGCCCACTGAGGCATGGACTCGATAAGAACCCTGAAGATGGGGTGTATCTAACGCCTTGTTAGCAGCAGATCCTTCAAGTCCCGTAGGTTGCGAGTTGGAGCCTTTGTGAATCAAACTGGTTGGTCCAGCACATCCCACAGATTCTCTAGAGAATTTAGAGGACTGGGCAACAACTTGAACTCTTCATTATGTTCCTCAAACCACTCCTGAACAATGTGTGCAGTGTGGCAGAGTCCATTATCCTGCTGAAAGAGGCCACTTCCACCAGGGAACACCATTGTCATGAAGGAGCGTACCTGATCTGCAACAATGTTTAGGTAGGTGGCACATGTCAATTTTACATGAATGGCCGGACCCAAGTTTTCCCAGCAGGACACCGGAGCATCACACTGCCTCCACTGGATTGTTATCATCCCACAGTGCAACCCGGGTCGTCCCCTGGTAAATGGTGCACACTTACACAGCCGTGAAGTAAAATAAAATGGGACTTACTGTATTGGACCAGACAACCTTCAGCTTCGATACTTGCCCATTATATGTGCTTTCAACAGTGGAAAGAGGTGATCATATGCACTCTGATTGGTCTCCGGACATGCAGCCCCACTGTATTATGAAACATTCCTCCCATAACCATCATTCAAATTTTGTGTGACCTTTAAATTGTGTACGCCACTTCTGTTGGATCAGACCAGACGGAATAGCCTTTGCTGTCCTTGTGCATCAGTGAGCCTTGGGCACCCAACACCATGTTGCTTGTTTGAGGTTTGTCCCTCCTTGGACCACTGTTGATTAATTCTCACCACTGCTGACTGGAGCAAACCACAAGCTTTGAGATACTCCGACTCAGTCGCCTTGCCATAACAATCTGGCTTTTGTCAAAGTTGCTCAGATCTTTATTCCTTCCCATTTCTCCGGTATCCAACATGCTGATTACAAGAACTGATTTGTTTGTTTGAATAACTGTTGAAAAACTGTTTATTTGCCATCTAATCTACTCAGAACTTTATATGTGGCCTTTTTAGGAGAAGATCAATGTTCTTTTCATCTGTGTTTGGTCATAATGTTTAAGCTCAGGAAGGATAATTATAAAGTGTAGTATAATGTATTTTAATAGAAACTGTCTACTGTGCATTTTAGTAAAGGACTTGTTCTAATATGCTGTGCAGGACAAATAGCGTGGTTAATAGTGGCTTGTTAGCTCTCCACTGAGATGAGTCAGGGCTGCCCACAGGTGGCTCCATTAAACTGTCTCAACAATAATGACAACACATCTAATAAATAGTGGCACCTCAGTGCGCATCTACAGCCACAGATTGCACATTCTCTCACTGTGTGCCCAGTGAAGGATACTCTAATTCAGTTCAATTAAATGAATAGAATGCTATATTGATATGATAACCGTATGCATGCATGCATGCAGCTGTGCATGTTTGTGTTTTTGCATCTCATTTGTTCCAATTGTACTGTAAGCACTCCATTAAGTGCTCTGTGGGGTGTTTTTCATGTGATATTTCAAAAGCCTGTGACTACAACTGGTTTATTTTATTTAAGAGATGTTTTTTATAGCAATCATGGCGTTGTTAGTTCATCAGATAACGTAGAAGACCATTATCATTTTAGTTGCATTGGGTGGCATGTTTCTCAGAGAATTTACCTTTATTTACTCTGCTCTTAGGCCTGTGTCCTCATAGGTCAGAGAGGTCAGATCTGAGATGGCTTTAGCCTCACAAAAATAACCTAAAACATTTTCTCATTAGCACTGGCTGCAAAGTGAGAACCCTGAGAATGCTGGATTAGAGAGAAGGGCATCTAATTGTGATTTTAGGCTTGTCTGTTGCCGACGGCAACTGTCCCCTCTGAAATTTCTGCTGGATGTGAGAGGAACATGTTTGACAATAGGTGGGAAAATAAAAGAAAAACAGAATTGTTTTACTGCCAAAAATAAATGTGGTGACCTCCCTGTTGACCAAAATCTCATTCACATTCTACAGTACACGGCATGTCTGGGAACGTGGAGTCTGTCCCTGTTACCAAAAAAAAAAAGTTTTGAATTGATTTGGTCCTTTGACGGTCATGTTTGGTGTCATAACTAACACTTTAAATCACACTGTCACATCATTTTAGTGCAATATCATCCCTGTGAGGATTTTCCGAAAATATACCATTGCAGGTGGACAGGTCTTACGAACTAACACACTCTACAACCCACAGACAAGGAAATACCAGCACAGAATGAAAGGATGGACATGCAACTAGATTCTCTCACCTTCTTCCATCCTTAATCCAGCCATGACTGATAGATGTGGGCGGTGTGGTGTCTGACCAAACCAGTGATTGGGTGAGATACAGATACAGAGTGTGAATGGACATTTAACTGTACTTACTGCTCTGTTGATAGTGAATGCATAATAATAGTGGTGACAGTGAGATGACAATGCTGAGGATGATGATGATGATGTAATGATCAATATGATGGAGAGATTACAAAGAGAGTGATGTAATGATGATGATTCTGATAACAACGATGATGATGATGTAATGATGAAGATGACGAGATAGTGATATGATGTGATGATAATAATGGTGATAATGACGATGAGATAATCGGTAGTGATAGGGATGTAAGGATGAAAATAGGGATGATGCTGGTAGTAGTGATGTAATGATGAAGATGTTAGTAATTGCAATCAGGGTAATTCCAGTCTATGGCGTTAACACTGTCAAATCACTAGCCAATTTGGCGAGTTACTTATGTTTACTCACCTCAAATCTGTGCAGATCTGTAGTAAACTTGAGTCATCGTGATATATTAAATGCAGCGTATTGCGCAGGAGCAGTGCACATCTGGCTTATTTGAGCACGTGTCACTACACAATAAATAATGAGATGATAAAAACTTAATAATATGGTGATACTTGCCTGGGGTAAGACGACTCTGAATGTATTTGAGCATTTGTTTAACAGAAAATGGAATGTAAATACCGGCAGCCGTATTGCGGAAAGCAGCGTTGTTTTATCGTGTTGCGAGATAAACGGTTTCCCAGGATGCCAAACAAAGAGAGAAACTCTCTCAGAGGCTTTGTACACACCCACGGGCACTCAGACAAGACACGTGATTGGTTCCCGGTGCGAGATCGACGAATGAGAGCATGAGTGGATGTATCCCGTGAGCTGATTGGCTGATCCTACTTCGAGGATTTTAACCTATCGCGGGAGGGTTACGGTCCACATTAACCGCGATAAACGAAGGATCATTATACATATATATATATATATACATATACATATAAATTACCATTGTGATGATGGTGTTGAAGTGCTGCAGAAATTAGAGAGTTGCAGAAAAAATGAACAACTCCATTGATGGCATTGATGCCTCTAGTGCAGGTGCTCATATGACTGTGAGAGCATATATTTCAAGTTCTCTTTTCAAGCCTGTCTCATGAGACTCAATATGGAAATAAATATTAGTTCCCTTCAGCCCTTCAGCAAGGCTCAAATCTATAAACTTGAACTTCAAGTCGTGTGAGGGCTTCTTCTAATGTTTCATTCTTTCACTCTCTCCGTAATGGCCACCTCATTCACAGCACACCTCATCCATAACATCATAATACAATGATCTGATATTAATCTGCGTGACTCTGTTTTAAATTTAGACTGGGAACATAATGACTTTCTGTATGTGCATATAGGCATGTGATATTTTATTTTTATTGCTTAAATAAAATTAAGATTCTCATTCCCAATGTATTCTTTCTTCCTCCATTCTCACAGACTTTCTTTCGCTTTCGCTGATGGATTTGAACAATTTCTTTGACATTTCTAATATGTGGCTGCTCGATCCTATTGCGCCTTGTGCTGCACACTAAATCCACATGGCGTCTGACTTATTAGCCTCTTCGGTTTCTTATGAGCTCTACATTTCACTGGAGCTCACCGTCGGCACATTTATTAAGGTCTACGCAGCACGCTGGCACCGCATGCCGCTGAGGGGGAGGAAGGATTAACAGCAGTGGAGCTACAGGTCTTAATTTGAGGGCAGACTGTCTTTATGCTCACGCAGCATGCACGCCGGAGAACACGAATGTGTCATTGAATGTGTGGAAAGCAGAGAACGAGACCCTGAAGCGTCATCCCTGTTTAGGTGTCCATTAGAGAGTACAAATCCGCATGTAGCCTCCTGTAATGGCAACTGACTCACGGATTGATGAAACAGAGCAGTTGCTTTTTAAATATTTATATCTGCAAGCCAAAGAGGGCTGGTACATGTCTGTGGTAAATAAAAGGGCAGAGAGAGAGAGAAGACAGCAGAATTTTCTCAGGCCGGTCAGGATGGGGGGAATAATTCACCGGCGTTCCGGCATGTCAGTTCTTCAGCTCTGTCGCTTCCAGCGTCTCCGCCCCCCTTTCTCCTCACTCCTTACATGGTGTGCTCTCTCAAAGGGATTTTCATGTTCATGGAAGCGCTGCTATGGATGCCTGGAACAAAAGATAAAGGATCACCTCCTCTTCATAAAACAGATTTTCAAGACTTTTGAGGAAGCCAACAGAGGGACTTTTTCATGTGTGTTTTGTTTAGTGCGGCCTAGTTCACAGTTCCCAAAGACACGCCCTGCACATAAGGCCAGACAGAAAACCCCAGCTGCTCTCGCTCTCTCTCCTTTCCTGTCCTTCTTGTCCTTCTCAGCCTGCCAACGCACCTGCCCTTTTCATACCATCCGCTAACCACCATTCTTTGCAGCTGGCCTGATCAAAAAAGGATTCTGCCTTACATTAAAAGCACGGTTACGACAGAATGCTTTGTGGTGTTTCCATGTGTCTGTCTTTGAACAGTGATTTGACCAACTGACTCGACAGGACTCGTGCTGCCAAAAGACATGTTTGTGATTTTGAGGTAATTTGTTTCCTATGGAGAATTGCTGAGGCCAGTGGTCGTACTTTTTCAAAAGAATGATGTTAAAAAAAAAAAATGCGGCCCTTTGTTCAGCGTATTATGTCCACTAGGATGTGCCAGACTGGACATAATACCCAAGATTAGGACCTTTACTGGAGGGAGTCGCCATTCACATAGTCTGACTGGATCTAATGGAGGTGTTTCATACGCTCGCAGATGGTCAGGGTGAGATTAGGGACATACCCCAGAGGTCAATCTAAGGATTGGAGCATCCACACTCCTGGAAAATGGGAAGGGATTTGGCTCGTATGTTGGGATCATATTGAATTTTCTAACACTGCATAGAGGGATTTAAGAGAATTGTTTCTCGCTGGAGTATACAACTGTTGTCAAGGAATGTGTGATTTATCCTTAAGACATTTTTCTGATCACTACAAAACACCCCCATGAGAGTTCTGACCACATGATATCCTGTTTGTCATACAATATGCAACACAAACATGTCACCCTCGAGGGACTTGGCTAATTGTTTGGATGGTGTTCATGTGTGAAACTCAACTTCTTGCCACGTCTGGCAGCTCTGCAAAACACTCAACTGGGACTCTGCAGTCAAGCTCCACAGAAACCGGCAATGAAAATAAGCACACTCCCATACTTCCTCCAACAACTGCATACATGCAGAACACTGAGACACCAGGATGCAAAAGTAACTAAATCTGCTATAGTAATTTTCTACATTTAAACAAAGTTTGTGCATCAGAATAATATAAATGCTCTTTGGATTATTAATAAATCCTTTTTATGTGTGAGCTAGTTTTATGGTGGTGTGGTCACAGACAATCAGACTCACTGTGGCATTGTGACAGACAGACAAATAAAACCCTTCTACCTGTATGACGATCATGTTTCTGAATTATAAAAAAGTATTTTTAAAATAAAAAAATATCTGGGGTTTTTGATTTCTTAATGAAAAAGAAAACCATTTAAAAACATTACGTTCTTGAAATGGAGAAACCTTAATCTTTTATTTACTACTTCTTATAATAAATTCAATGTCAATGTCAAATATTCCCTTTTATGACATGAAAAGGGTAGTTCAGGTTCTAAAATGTCATGTGGTATAAAACTGAAAAAACGGCGATATTAATAATTCATGATATTTGTAACAAAAACATATTTTTTAAAAACGTATGATTTCTATATAAAAACTCTGTCAAGAAGATACTCTGTATATTCACTAAATTGAAATGTTTCTAGTAGTATAAAAGTATAAATATCATATGAAACCAATATGAATACAAAGATTTAATTTCTAACCATGCAAAACATGCATTTTAATCTAGATGTTTCCTTTTCCTTCTCTTGGAAGTTCATTTCTTTATGTTTTCTGTATCATTCATATGTGACCCACTGACAGCTAAACAAACTGACTTATTTTTCCACACATCCTATAGGAGAAGCATATAAGCATGTTCTATAGAACTGTGAAGAATTGTGTCTTGGGAAAATGTATGTCCTGCTTGCACTCTTTATTTGTATGTAACCCTTACATGACACTTTGCACTAAAAATGCCTCTCTTAGCAAAAATCCTGCTTTTCATTTCACGATCAATTCAGGGAAAGTTCACGGAAAGTCTACGTACAAGTGAGACAGGTCAATAAGCGTGTCCGTGGGGGGCTAATCTAATTTAAAACTAATCATAGTTTTTGACTACATGCTGTGCACCTGAGGAAAAATGACATTAGAGAGATAAAGGTTAGAGATGTGCCTTCCTCACTGCAGTCAGGTGGCTTTATTATGGAATATGGATATTGTTAGAGCCGGTTAATCCTTGCCTGAGGAGAGGCAAGCAGACAGAAGGGATTGTTCTCAGTCTGTCATATTCCTCTCAGCCTTCTTTCATTTTTAGTGCACTTAAATCTCATTTAAGACTGAGCATGGTCTCAGTTTTTTTTTATAAGTAACACTGGCCGTAGGTGACACCGACTATAATATCATCCACAAAACTTATTTTGATGGTCTCAAGATGAAAAGTTCTCTCCTTAATACAGTTATATTGCAGTAATATATTTAGGGGAGGTGGGATACTGTGTGGCCACCAAAAAGCACCACAAAAATGGCTTTTTACCAACTTTTGAGTAATTTGGCCCATAACAATCTATGAGGAACCTCCTCAGATGTATGATAAAGTACATTGAGTCCCTTAAGGTGTTATCAGCTGTCACCTACTCTAAAACTGTTGAATTGTCCTGCAAAAAGGCTGCAGCTCCTCTCATCTCTGTGTCTTTTAGGTAATCGACACTCAGTAACGGTTGTTATGGAAACAGAAGCTGGTAACCACTTTGTCACAGATGAAGAGTATACCAGGAAAAAGCATGGTGTGGGTAGAAGCTGTCCTTTTGTTACACATTGATCTGAGAACACTTTTTGATGTTTTCCCTCATACGGATAGGATTTGAATGTATATGTGAGGAGCTCTTTCTGGATCGGTGTAATGCAAGAATTTTCTGCTCAGAGCCAAAACCCTTTTTATGGCAAATTGAAAAATCTTATGAAATCGTGTCACATCAAATTTGTTAGCAATATGCTGAAGGAGGATGTGAGCGAGCCAAACAGATATAAGAAGAATGGTGAACGCTTGTCTCCGAAGCAGCAGCATGCTGGGAACTATCTTTAACACAATAGAAACGTCAGCACAGCCACTATCCTGCTGTTAGCACCTCATGGGCGGTTAGAATGGTAGTTAAGTCTGAATGAAATCCTGTCTGTCTCATGTGAAGTTTGTCTGTTTTTGTGGCTCAAACGCAGCTGTAGGCTTACAGTACGGTGCTGAGAGACACGGACATCATAAGAGCACTGTAGGAATATCCTCTCTTCTGGCTTTCTGATCTAGAGATAGGCCTGCCTGTATTAATTGAAAAAATAACTCCGATTGATCAGATTTTAGGTGTATGACTTCCTTTGTTGTTTTTTTTTATTACCAGCTGGGGACGAGTGAGTCAGAAAGGAAGACATGGACACAGCTGAGTCTCTTTCCTGTGGAACATTTGAAGGACATGAATTTAAATACAGTTTCTCATTCCGCTTCCTATTTTCCCGTGTCGTGAATCAATATAGCCTACATTCCATTCAAAGGTTTCATTTTTGGTCTTTCCGGTCCTTCCGGCCGCTTTACATTTGCCCAGTCAGATTGTGATTTTACAGCGGTAGGACGCATTAGTTTGTGTGGTCATGTCATAAGGGCCGTATGTTGTGTAACTGATGATTTCATGTTAAATAATTGTGACCTCGAGCACTTTTGTGATACACAATGTTTCTTTGATTTAAAAAAAAAATTATATTCTGATGGGACGAATGCTGGTGTTCAAGAGTGATTACGAAATTACACAACGCAGATT
Source organism: Rhodeus uyekii (assembly GCA_037043235.1). NCBI lineage: Eukaryota > Metazoa > Chordata > Actinopteri > Cypriniformes > Acheilognathidae > Rhodeus > Rhodeus uyekii. Next base: position 2,428,493 of record JAWRVZ010000053.1, on the reverse strand, counting down.
ACATTGACATCGACAAAGATGTCGTTACTGATGGAAGACTAGAAGCATTTGTTTTCAAGCAGACAGTTAAAGGCAAAAACGCAACAAAGCATTTTAGACTTTAAAGAAACCATAGTAACCGCGTGTGCAAGACTATCAAAACTGTGTCAGAACGAAATTACTGTGTTATGAGCGAATGTGTTTATGTGTGTGGTGGCTGTTTACACTGTGAGCAAAATTGTGTTTGCAATGTTGGAGAATATGTTTAAAGGTTTGTATCGAGAATCGAAGGTGTTTTTTATTGTATACTGGTAAATCTCTGCTGTTAGTTGGTGCACATATGCCTTTGTTAGCAAACATATACAGTGTATGTACATTTTTATACACTTCATCAAACAAATCGCCATATTGGCTTTTGGTTATCTCGATCATCGGTTATCTCAACGCTTTTTTGCAACCCCCCGAAGCCGTCGACATAACTGGGTTCCACTGTATTATGTTTCAACTCATTCCACAGGTTTTCCATCAACATTAGGTCCAGACATCATCTGCACATAAAAGCACTGTCCCTATGTGAGAACATTGGTTAGAGAGACACTAATGAAGACTGACACGAAGCTCAAAAGACCCAATCTGTCTCAGGGTTGTCATGGCAAAGTTATGGGTATTGACATTGAAATATGCTCTTCAAATGACACCTTGGACTTTTAAAATCGCAAGTCAATTGAAAGATATCCACGAATAAATAAATAATCTAGATGGTGAAATGCGGATGAGTTGGCCCACAGAGTGTATTGCATTGTTGTTATTAACGGGCGGGATTCAATAGCATCGTCATTTTGGCGGAAGGAGTGACAGCACAGTAGAGCGGGAAGGGCGCACGCACCAGCAGCAAACAGCAGCACGCGGGTTTTATCGCCATCAGCCACGCGGGTACTGCCAATCAGCGTCGTGCAGAGGGATCGGCTGTCACTCACGCAGACTGACAGGGAGCTGCGCGGGGTGGCTGTGGTGGCAGCTGGAGGCTCGAGATGGTGTATGAAAGGTACAATGTCTGCTCCTCAGAGTCCAGCGCCGGTGGTGGCCAAAACCTGACGTACTGGTGACACACATGAATAAAACGGCTTTACAGTCTGTCCTGTGGGGAAGCGCAGGGCGCTGGCAGTTCGTGTGGAAACAAAGCAATGAGCTTCCTTTCAGCACGTCGTGTTACCTGTACTGTAAATAATGTGACCGGTTAATCTGTGAGCGCAAAAAAAACTCTCAAAGTGGCGTGCTCAATTACAAGAGGGATGAATTCCTGACTTATTTCAAAATGGTAAATAATACACTAAGTTACTGACAGGAGCATCTGACCTCAAACACATTATTTCCACACCAGTGCATTTTTGTCTTGGACAGTAATGCCATACTAAATGATTACCATATTCATGTGCCATGGTAGTTGCATGGTACTGTTCTTATACAAGGTACAATGTAGATGAATGTTGGAAAATCCAACTTAGATAACTGGTCTAAACTGGTGATTGACATTGAGCTGCCATTTTGAACCAGGAACAAACCAGCTACAAGTCATACCAGCTTAAATTTTGTTTTTGGAATATGTTGGCTGATCGGTCAGATATTTACTAGCATAGAACAGAAGCCAGGAACCATGTTAAAACACAGTTACTAGATTTTCCACCAAAGATGGTACAAGCATGAGTGATCACACTATGTTCAAAACACATGGTAGTGCGATAACATTGTGGAACTTTAGCCGTGGTCACACTACATGTGAATGTGGGAGACAGGAAACACAAGCTCATTTGAATTACAATGTTGCAAAGTTGAGGTTTGGTGAACTCTGACCGACGAATATGATATGAAATATGAAATATGTGAGACAAATAGAAGATCTAAGTCACGGCATGACCTCTTAGTTGAGAAAAAAAAAGTCACAGTGAAATCATAATGGGTCATTCTTATTTTTTTAACGGAATATTGCAGTATTTATTAGAAATGATTTATCTGTGCACATTATGCAAATCATTATATTTGCAATTTATTTTGTGCAATCCAAATCTTTACAACAGGGGTGCCCAAACTTTTTCCTATGAAGGGCCAAAAATCAAACTTGATTGAGAGCCGCGGGCCAAAAGTAAATTTTGCATCATAAATCAAATTGTATTACATTAAAGTTGCTATGGGTTTATTTCATAATATTTAAAATAAATATAAAACAACTTTAATCTGATTCACTAATGCAGTTTTATTTTTTTAAACTTTGCATTTTAATGAACAATTTAAATGGGCAACAATCCCCAAAGTGTTCAATGTACAATACAGTTCAGTGCCAAATACACAATCAATAATAAAACCAATGTCAGTGACCTAATGAGAGATATGAAGCTGGTCCTTATTTTTCAGAAGATTGGTCTGTAGCTGACTAACAGATATTATCTAGTTGAGAGTCAGTTATTTGGCTTCTTAGTTTACTCTTGTTCAAGTTCATCAGACTGAAAGTCTGCTCGCAGAGGTAGATACAGTAATCCCTCGCCACTTCGCGGCCTCAGCGCATTGCGGATTATTCAAAAATATTCATAAAAAAATACCCCCATGTACAGCCGTATTGCTGAAAGCAGCGTTGTTTCCTCGTGACGAGAGAGAAACGGTTTCCCAGGATGCCAGACAAAGAGAGAAACTATCTCAGAGGCTTTGAACACGCCCACAGCACTCAGGCAAGACACGTGATTGGTTCCCAGCGCGAGCTCGACCAATGAGAGCACGAGTGGATCCCGTGAGCTGATTGGCTGATCCTAATTCACTGATTTTCACCTATCGCGATAGTTCCGGTCCACATTAACCGCAATAAACGAGGGATTCACTGTACTGCCAAACAGAGACAGTATCACTGATGATGAAGGACGTTGCAGCGCTCTGTTCAGATCGAAGTCCAGCAAGCAGCTCGTGAGCCTGCTGTTTTCGCGTCTCGCCGCTGTACTTTGAAAAAGCTGCACAATGTTTTGTTTCATAATGACGACGGATATTGTACTCTTTTAAAACAGCAACAGACTGTTTGTAAACTAGACATATTGCCTTTGATATATTTGACTTCTGTGAATAAAACTCATCTTCCCCAGCTTTTAAAAAAAAATCTCTTGTCTGTGTGCCACTGCCTTGATTTCTCCATTATTGCGTTTAATTTGTTGACGTTTATTGACGTCATGTGTCGCAAAGCACGCAGTGCTGCTCCTTGAATTGCGCATTTACAATACATTTAATAAATTTACATTTAATTTCAGTTTACTCTGTTGTAGTTCAACTATAAAACAAACAAAATTGTTATGTCAAATTAGAAATGACAATCTGTGTCGAAGGTACCTCGCCCTCTCCCTCTCTCTCTCTCTCTCTCTCTCTCTCCTTGGACGGTTCGGCGGGCCAAATCAAAGGTGGCCCTAGTTGGGGCCCTAGTTTGGGCCCCTCTGCTTTACAATAACTCTGTCCTTCTTGAGATCTAATCTCTGATAATGCATTTACTGGTGTGATCAACCCGTCACTCACGGTGTATTGATGTATGAAGCTCAGCTCACACAGAATATCACCTATTTAATTAATACTTTTATTCAGCAAGGATGCATTAAATTGATCAGTTGTAGTTTATACAATGTTTTATGTCTTTCAAACCAACTTGATCCCACTACGAAATATTTGTAGGGACATTTTTCACCATCATGTGAAACTCCCGATTGCATGGATCCCTATTGAAGTGACTGGTTTTCACCAGCTAAAGTCGCTGAGCAACAGTAACTGTTACTGCAGTTTTGTTTTCCTTCTCTTCATTGTTGATAACTTATGAAAACTATCTGCTCTTCCAGAAGAACAGATGCGTAATGAGAAAGGAGCTGGTATAATAGGCCTATAGGAGTTTCTCTGGAGAAGTGCTCAGCCCATAGCTGATTGAAGCAGCTCCCAGTCTGAGCCGCTGTCTGCTAGGCAGAATAAATCATTAATTGGACTGAAAGTCCCTTACAAATAAACAAACACATCACAGTTCTCCTCCACCATCTCTTCTGTTCTCCTGTTGTTCTTTGCCTTTGCTACAAAAGTTTCTGGCCTTACCTTAGGCAGAGGTCTGAAGAGAGTCAAATGACTCACTTGGGATCAAGTATGCACTCATGATGAAGTATAGAGCTGTATAGAGCTAATTTGAATGCTTTCTTTCCATTAATTACCCCCAAGCATTCCTCTGTCTCCAGCTCCTCAGAGAAGTATTTGATTCACAAACAGTCATTATGGCTGTAATCAGCTATTTTCCCTCTAAAACACTCATTGTTTTAAGATGCTACGGTTAATATCACCAGACAGAGTTTTTTTCCTTTGTCATTAAAGCAATCCTGAAGCAAGTATAATTTCATGAATGAATATGTTCCAAGAGACCGCTTGACATTTTCCCCAGCTTACCATGAGCTCTTTGTACTGATTTCTGCTGAACTTCAAAGACATACAGGCTTGCAAAGAGTGTCATCCATAGACTTAGACTGCCCTCCAGTGACTCACACATGCACTTCTATTTTATTAAAAGAACATCTGCTCTTGCAGTATCAGGAGAAACTTTGCAAACTGCCTCCTGTTTACATTTGTTAAACTATGTGCACTACTGTTCAAAAGATTGGGCTCAGTGTTTTTTTAAATGAATACTTTTAGTCAGCAAGGATGCATTAAATTGACCGATTTTTCAACCCTGTTCCAGAGAAAAGGCTCTTGTTCGATGGAATGACCTTTTTAAGAACTGTTGTAAAGGTGGTTTACTTTTTATCACCTAATGTGATCTGAGATTGGACATCCATGCTGCCATTTCTGTCTTATTCAATGACAATTGCACTGCAGATGTACGATTGCAATCACAGCCGAATGGCCATTTGACTGAGATAGATACATTTCCTTTCTCCATTCTGAGGCAGTTTAAATTGAATGTGTTAATAAGAAGAGATCTTATCTGTTTGTATTGCAATTGGACGTGTAGGACGGTTCACAGACTCCTGACAGGAAGGCCCATTGTGTTCGACCACACCACAAGATGTGACGAGATCGTATCCAGTTCTATGTAGTGAACACTGAATAGATATCAGGAGTGTGTTCTGTGTTATCTGTGACAGACTAGTGTTTCGACAGGATGATGATGTGAGGTTAGGTGTATGTGTAGCAGCAGAAATGAAGAACAATCATCTGAGCTGATGGTTTTCTTCATGCAAGGGGATATGGATTTGATCTTGACAGACTTCATGTTCATGTCTTTTTCGGTTAGACCACAGAGTCAGATAACAGTCAGGGAACCAGAGCCGACAGGGATGTTTTCACTTTTTCTGGCTGGGTTTATTGATCACTGGACATCATGCAGAGCTCAACATCTTAGGCTATTTAGAGAGCAGTATTTCTGAGAGGGGGCAAAGTCAGGCGTTGCTTCTACAAACCACAAATGCTCCAGCAGGACTCCCCAATGCCAAGCTCTGTTTGGATCAAGGCTGTACACACATTCTTTCATCCTGCTTTTATTAGACAGCAAACCTTTCTATTAGATCTCCATCTTCTCAAAAGAGCATAGGTGCATTCACAGATACTAAATTAAATTGTTAAATAAGATAAATTATAAGTTTGAATCAGTTCATTTGCATTACTTATTTTGTTTTGATTTCTATTTAGCGCCCCTGAAAGGCCTCGCAATGTAATACATTCATGGGGTAGGGGGGTGTTCACCTTGGTGGGTGACGAGGAGAAACTCACCAGGATGTTGCTGACAGTTCAGGGGGCCAGGGAGGTGAGGCCATCAGGATGGCCTCCATAGCTGTGACAAAGGAGTAGCCCCTCCCCAAAAAAAAATAATTGAGAGGAGCTATGGGGTTGCAGCGGAAGCTGGCTCATGGGATGGAGTGGGCTCCTAGCTGAGCTCTGTAAGGCTTGTGGTTGAGCTCTGGAGACCTTACTGGAGTGGACTCTGCTCACCGACTGAAGCTGACGTGTGTGTGTGTTGCCCACATGCATAAAAGGCTTGTGGCCAGAATGGTTAGCACCACATCTTCTGGGGCTGACTTGGTGGTTGGAGTAGACTGCGTTACTCGTCTCACTGGAGGAAACTTAAGTACTTGCCTCGTTAGTGCAGACTTGGGAACTTGTCTTGCTGGTGCAATTCGTCTCCTCTGCCGATGGATTGCATTTGAACTGGTGCTTTGACCATTTTTAGGCTTCTGTCACGGTTGCGTGTGTAGAAACAGCACAAAGACAAAGGAGCTTAGATATAATAATCCTTTAATGACAAAACTCAGGAAACTGGGGAGATTGAAGCATTACACATAACATTTCACAAACACAACTTAACATGGACATTAACATTGCTGTGAACATGACGCAACATAGGCGAGAATGGGCCAGGAACAGAAGAGAACACAGGGAACTAATCAAAGAAATGAGACATAGCTGACTGTCACGGTTGTGCAGGAGAAGGAGGAATGCACGGAGGCAAGGGAATTAACTCAAAGTGTACTTCATGAAACTCAAAAGAACACACTTTAAACGTTCAGCAAAAAGGCACTTATCTTGCAAACCTGCAAATACTGTAGTTGTGAATTGGAGATCAGGATGGAACACAACGATACAAGATCAGACAAAGACTGGGTTGATGAGGGAACAATACACAGCTGACAAGACTAACGAGATGATTGATGACAATACAGTTGAGTGGAAAAATACTGGGAGAGCACAGGAGGAACCAGGAAGTAAAAAGAGAATGACAAGAGCAACAAAGTGATTACAGGACACAGGTGACTAGGATGAAAACAAAGGAGCACATGGAGAAAACCAGACCCAAAATACACTCAAAATGACGATTAAAAAAAAAATCTTTATTAACTGTATCAGTTGATATTGCACAATTTTCCTTATTTTTACATTTAAATTACCTTCTAAGATGCAAACTTCATAATTTAAAACTAATAATGTAATACTGTTATTAACACAGATTTGGTAATCTTGAAAAAATCTAAAATAAAAATCATTTTGTAAAATGGTACATTCTGAACATTATAAATATTATGATGCCTAAATGCACTTATAGTATTTAAAGATGTTGATTTTAGCTTTTAATGAACTATTTTTAACTTATTTACACAGAATATTGTAGAATTTTAACTTTCCATTTCTTTTTAGAATTTCACTTGCCATTATCAGTTAGTATGAATGTGAAATGAATGTGAAAATAATTGTTTTCTTCCAGAATATTTATTCACATCTGGCATTGCTGATGTGAGAATGGACATAAAACAACAAAGAGTCAAAGTTAGAGACCATTCACATAGGTTCTCACATCTCACACGCTTTTTAGCGTCTTGTGCATGACATGGTCTCTTGCGTTTTTTCAACCGCATATAACATTATGAATGAATTGGCCCTTATAACCAAAATAACACATTTAATTTCTAGAATCATGATACGTAAACTACCACTTTGTATTCCACAGTTTGAAAACCTCTGCTTTAACACATTAACCATATATGAAATGCTTCCGTTCTCTGTTTAGGCACACCTGTGTGTGCAGTGGTTGGGTGGCAGGCCTGTTAGACAGCTGAACACGTTCCCAGAATAAAAACAGTCCATGAAAGACTCTGTTGTACCAATGACTGCAGATGAGGTAAGAATTTGAGATAATATATACAATACAGATGTGAAGGCGAGAGAGAGAAAAAATGATTTCAGAATAGATGGAGTGATTGAGATCAAATAAACCTGATCCTCTTTTGTGTCCTGCACAGAATCGAAAATATCAATCATTTCTCTGGGTGGCATAAGTCGTTCTCCCCGCCGGACTCCCTAGGATTAAATTGATTTTTACCTCAGTTTTTCACCCTCCCTTCTCTTTAAAATTGCAATTTGCTGGTTCAGATGGATTACAAAGAGGAAAATCACCACTGGAGAGAGACAGGACCCACGCTTTCCCACCAGGCACAGCAATAAGAACTGGATCGCACAACAAAGAGTGGAGTGAAATGAGCTGCGTGATGGACAGCACATGCTCGCTCAACGGGACAAAAGGCTTCATAATGACCAGTTGACAGGCAGACGGCCATTACCACACACACAAAGCAACGATAAGATAAAATAGATATGAAACTGTCTTGTCATAGAAACCAGCCCATTGTGGACTGGAAATGATAAGATTTCTTCTCCCGCTACTCTCCACTCATCCTCACCCTCAACACCTACAGTTTTTCTTTTCCCCCTGTTTCCCCCCCCTCTTTTGTGTGGCTTGGGAAAGACAGACGCTTTTCTTTTCTCCTTCCTCCTATGTGGGAAAAGAAAGAGCGAGGATTGAAATAGCACACAAAAGAAATGGGCCTTAAAATGCTTTTGTAAAAAGAGACAAAGCGGAAAGTATGTCCGTTCTTTTGTGATTCATTAAGATTACAGTTTAAATGAAGAATTTCTGATCATCTCCCATCTTTCCACACTCTTTGTTGTTGTATCCCTGTTTGTGCTCACTCACTGACATACTAACACTACAACACAACAACAGTGTCATTTCTCCACATTAATGTGGATGTCAGAATGCTGTTGGCATCTTTGAGTACAGAATTTAGTATCCCAACAAGACACTATTCTATACAGAGAATAAAAAGCCCATCTGGACACACATGATCGTCCAAGAACGACAGGCGGTGAATGTCCGCCGTCTTGGAAAGGTTCAGCCGCATATGCCTAAAGACTGCCACCGTCAAACCTTTGGACCAAAGATTATTAGATGAGTCACCTACTGGCTCGTTAACCAGTTTCCATTCTTCAGCCACATCGACCTGAAATGTGTCTGCATCAGTAGGCTGTTTTATGGTGGTAGAGGAATTTAATTCTTAAACTTCTCTCCATTGCAAGATAAGTAACCAGACACGGTCCACACATCCTCTACTTGCATCTTCTTTTCAGATCTGAATCAAGACAGGTGGCATGTTAAAGTTCTGACTCGCTCCAGTATGACACATTGCTTTTCTTTGTCACACTGTACATGCTAAATTTTATGCCTAATTTTCACATAACCTTTGCGGCTATAATACTTTCCTGTTGCTCAAACAGTAGAGTGTGGCGCTTGCAATGCCAAGGTCATAGGTTCGATTCTCAGGGAAAGCAAGAATTGATTAGAATGTCAATGTGTATCTTGAATGCAACGTAAGTTGCTTTGGATAAAAGCGTCAGCCAAATGCATAGATGTAAATGTAGGATCCATGATCATTCATGGCAAGGTGGATGGGGAGGTTGAAGAACAAAGTACCATTTTCAATTCTGCAATCATTCACCAATGAAAATATTTCCTGAGCAGAACTTTTTTCGTTTTGTCTAAAAGCCAATTCACACCACTCTACCACCAACAGATGTCGACAGGCGGCAACACATACTTCATCAGGTTTTTTCAAAGTCTGTTGGCATCTGTCAGAGCTTATTTTCACCAATTCTGAATTGGAATTAGAATGTATGAGAAGTGACATGCTGTAATCTGGTGACTGTCGGTGTTGGTCTACATCTGTCGGTGCAATGTGAATTGGCCTTAAACTCATCCAGAACATGTTCTAAAGCTCTTATACTGAGCATTCTGTGCTTTCTTTTGTCTGCTGGTTCCCACCTCTCACAACTAAGAAGCAGAAAAGAAACTTCCTCTATCAGTTCTAAAATCGTGAAGTTGGTGTTGGAATTTAGCTTTCCCCCCCAGTCCGTTGATTTGCCATGTCAAAGAAAGACGCTACTCGTAGATAAATGAAGTCAATTTAATAGAGAATCAAAAGAGCTCTGAGCTCAGGATTACTGGACCACAATGCCAAAAGCTGACATCTGGGCAGTCCAGAATGTCTCACAAGCATATGCAAACAGTTTATATATTCTTGACTTTCAGTTCATCCCTCGAGTCCACCTCTCCATACAGTGACTGTTGTCAGGTAGATTTCTTCATTGGTTACTTCATAGCAATCAGCAATCTGCACACAAGAATGCAGGAACTCCCTTTCCCCATCCCTTTCTATCTGTAACTTTTTGGTAAACAGATAGCGTCAACAGTTACAGCCTTGGACTTTTCATCGAGTGCATTGTCCTTTGTTTTAGACAGGAAAGATTTGTTACAGAATTTAAACAGTAACTTATGTTAGAACAGAAAAGAACATGTCAATACAATTTGGAACATTTTAAACTATCATTAGAAATAAGCACGTCAACACAATTTCTAACATTTTAAACTATATTTTCCTTCAATTCCCTCTCTTGATCTCTGAAAGAGATCACAACTCATCCAAATCCCCATCCCCTTCACAGTCATCATACTCATCCTCAGTCCTATGGAATTTAAATGTTACTACAGTAATTATTTCCCCCACTATTCCCAACAACCTGCCACCTCTCACCTACATCCAATTTCTTGACAGCAGTTTTACCTTTATGTCTTCGTCCTCTAATACTTCCTCAATTATTCTCACCACGTTGCTATATTCTAACTTATCCAGCCCACACCCAATTCGTGGTAGCGCAATAACTTTTTTTTTTTTTTTTTTTTTTACACTTGTCTCTAAGGGCCCCCAAACTCTTTTTCAAATTGCTGTAGGTCGGTATCTCCTACACCACCACTTTTGTTACTAAGTGAAAAATTTTTGTTTTTGTCCCGTGTCTTGTTTCTACACACTGTCCAGGCTTATAAATGTTCTTTTTAGTTGCTCTACCCCGTATTTTTCTCTGATCTGTTTATCTACTCCCACCTTGTTTATCTAATAATGTCCACTCTGAATATCCTCAGGAACTTCTAACAAATCTCCCTCTCTTTGACCTGTATTCAGGTCAACCCTCGTCTCGTCCAGTGACCCACTATTTTTAAAACAATGGCTAGTTCTGGCCATGACCCTTAAAGGTTCAGACCATCTATTGTCAAACCATTTCCATCTCATCTGCCTCAGTCTTATCCACTACTCCACTCCTGTCTCATTTACCTATTTGTCGACCAGTTCCTCTTTTATTGACACGTTCTGTGAGGAAAACAATTAAATCACAGCCTTCACATTATCAAAGTGAATTTTTGCGGAACCATTTGTTAGTGACAACATCTGCTCCTCTGGCTCATTGTCCTTCTTGTTGACCTATGGAAAAATCTTAATCTGTGGAAAGTTCATGTGGGCTGAATGCTGACCTGGTCTCTTTTTTGATACTCCCCTGCTGTCTTAACAGTGGAGTTTAATCCCTTAATATCCCTTATAATTAGTAAATTTAACTTATTTCCTTTTTTGTCTTATTTTTCACTTTAATTTCATAATTTCTAAAGGAAAAAATGTTATTCGCTGCGCAAATGTGGCACTTTTGTTTCTTTCTGCCACAACAATATTGACCTGGGTTTTGACCTAGAAACAATCCAATTCATCCATTGTCATTGTTTTACTTGGGCATAATTTGCCCTGTGGGCCCACATATTAAAATTGAAATACAGCTGTTTTTGCAAAATGTTTGATTTGCCTTTTTGTCCCTTCAAACCCCATCTCTCACTCCATTCATACTCATTCACACTCATTCACACTCACACTGGCCATTTCTCTCAGTCTGTTGATCAGCCGGTTCCGATCTAAATGGGAAACATACAAGTTTAGCTCTTGAATTCCACAAGGTCTGAACACAACTTCATCAAACATTTCTGAATCTAGGCCCTACACTTCATTTTAGACTCTTATAAACTTTTGTTTTACTATTTTTCAGTTTTATCATTATTTACAATTGTAGGCCTAATCTTAGTGAATTTTGTTTTTCAAATGTATTTTATTATTCATCTAATTAGATTTTTCAGATTATTTTTGTTCGTGTTCATTATCTATTTTTTGTAAATAAATTTTAGATCTCTACATAATCATGGATCCATGGCCAACATTTCCATCTCATTACCCCAGTGATGACAGCATTCCTGATTTCATGAATTTTGGACTTTAGAGCTGTTTATTATTTGATTTCAATCTAGTTCTAGAAAATTACCTTTAAACAAGATGGAGTGACCAGTAAAGGCATTTTTCTGACATACTACTTATGATGATGTTTTCTTTGTCAGAAAATAATTCTATCACACTTTTAACCCTAAGTGTTTAATGCAATCTAAACCCTCACTATACCAAATCCAGCCTCAGATCGAACTGTCTGGTGAGTTTATCACCCACTTCTGTCTCTCAATTAATTTCCTTTTTTTCTTTTTTCTTTATTGAGATATTGGGCTGGATTGGTTTCTACTGAAAAAGCAGAAGGGTTAGTTTAACAGAGAATAAAAGGAACTGCTTTTTGAGACCAGTGAATAATCAGAATAAATTCAGTTAATATAATAATTAAATAAATTTGAAGCGGTCTCTCTTGTGATCATTTCAGATGCCACACCTGTGCCTTGTGGAGTCAGTTCTTCTGCTTGGATCATCAGTCTGTTGAAGCCGTTTGGCTCTTGCTCTGCATGTTTCATCAGGCTGTGATGTCACTCAAATGCTTGATGTTTTAGAGTGGAATACCGGCTCTGCTCCTTCCTGTTGTTCTTCCTCCGTTTCTCTTAGCTGTAGCTTTTCATGTATCTTGCCACATTTTTGTATCTCAAGATGTTCTCATTGTCCTCAGGAAAAGTGTCAAGTGAAAGTTTCACCTTCTCCTGTAGCTTTCAGTCTTTCTCCATGATGTCCTCTCAAACAGTGTTGAATTCTTCTTCAGGAAGGGGCTGGAAACCCATCACCCACTCTCTCTTCTTCGCTCTGCAGACATGTCTTTGCCTTCTCACTTGTTGCTTCCCCTCATCAAGGCAGAATTCCAGAAGCATCTGAAATTTAACACTCAAGAGATCCGCATGAATCAAATTGAACCTTCCAAAACTCTAAACACAATTGTGTCAGATCAATCAGCTCTTTATCTATTTCCACTCTTTAACCTAAATGTTTCCTTTATCTAAAAATGTCACTGGTTGACAACAGCAATTCCCCCATTCTGTTATTTAAGCAAATTCTTCGTTGCAGGAAAAAGCAAGCCATTTCTTCTTTGCGTTATGCAGCAATAATCTACCTTCAATTCATCACAGTATAATACAATACAATGATTTTCCCTATCGTAAAATCAGTCATAATTTTTCTTTTTCTTCATGCAGTGTTCAAAATAATCTAATGGTGGTGAATAAGGTTTTTCTCAACCATCATCAAAGAATTCCCTTTTAAACTATTTTTCTCTTTATTTTGGTCACCCAATCTCGCTCTCATTCAACACTCCGCACAAGTTATTAATTTACACTGCCATGAATCATTTTACATGCAGCCTTCAGGGATACTGAGATGCATATCTTAAATGTCTTTAGAATATAATCTATAATATTTTAATCACATGCATTCTTCTTATATATTTATTCACAACTTATTTTATTTTTCTTAACTCCTCCTTTATCTTGAACTTGTCCTCTTCTATATATTTAGTTTTTTATAATTGCCAGTTCCTTATTTCAATGTTGGTTTGACATTATGTTCTTGGCAGATCTTATAATTAGCTATATTTCTTCTTATTATATGCATAAATTTGTTCCACCAGGCTTTAATTCTTCTAGTCATGTCTCGCTCACTGCTGTGTGCAAGGCTATGTGCCTCTTTCAATAAACTGACTGCAATTTTTGCTGGCAGGGTAGGTTCACCCGCCGGTCCTGTCTATAGGCCAGTCTCGTTCATTTTTCCCCCTTTACTTATCCACTGAAACTTCTCCTCTGCTGCAGCTCGTTGCTGTTCACAGAGAATGAAATCAACAGTTAATTAGTTTGCTATGTCAGTCAGTTCATCACAAGAAGTCACCATTAACTGGTGAACGGTATATCCAGCTGTTTGTTTGGCCGCCTCGTCAGCTGCCGAGTTGCCCAACGCTATCATATGCACACTTTACTATATCTAGTTGCTCAGGAAGCATTACAGATTTCAACAATAGCACTGTTTCCTCATCATGTTTTATTGGCCTCTTTTTTACGAGGCTGGTTTCCCAAACTAATTTATCTCTCATTCATATATATATATATATATATATTCAACTTTTAAACATCCCCATTTGTTATACTTTTATCAATTATTCTCTGTTTTTCTAGGGGTATTTATTATCAGCTCACTTATACTAGGGTTTTCCAACACCTATAAGATAATAAAGGTCTTTTCACACACTCTGCTCTTTATTCCACTCTCACTTGTCCCTTTATCCAAGGGTTCATCAATCACTCCTCCTCTCGGGGCCACCAGAGTATTGCGTCCGTTCCTACCAGGTCACACTTAAGTGACGGTCCAGAGAAGGTGCGCAACACTCTGATTTCCCAGATACGGATTTGGTCACTCGCACACAACTTTCAAAGACCGTGGAGACTTAATCACACTTTTATAAAAATTTCACTGACACTGTGTCTGAGTTTCCTAACCCACTCCTCAACTTGGTTCACTTAACCATCAAACACTGTGTCTGAGTTTCCTAACCCACTCCTCAACTTGGTTCACTTAACCATCAAACACTGTGTCTGAGTTTCCTAACCCACTCCTCAACTTGGTTCACTTAACCATCAAACACTGTGTCTGAGTTTCCTAACCCACTCCTCAACTTGGTTCACTTAACCATCAAACACTGTGTCTGAGTTTCTTAACCCGTACTTTAGCAGTCAAATACCTTATTTGACTCTCTTGACCTGTTTATAGTCAAATACCTCATTTGACTCTTTTTGACCTGTTTATAGTCAAATACCTCATTTGACTCTTCAGCTCTTTTGATTCTCTCAAAAAATGAACTCAGCAACCCAACACTCAACTATTAATTTAGATTGTCCAATTTGCAGATTTTTATGAAAAAGGTGTCTGCTTACCTTGTTTAAGATGTGCTGCGCGCAGAAAGTTGAGTCTTGGTGTTTGAATTTTGTGGCAAATCCGGGTGCCCCCTCCAAATTGTTGGAATTTAGCTTTCCCCCCCAGTCCGTTGATTTGCCATGTCAAAGAAAGACGCTACTCGTAGATAAATGAAGTCAATTTAATAGAGAATCAAAAGAGCTCTGAGCTCAGGATTACTGGACCACAATGCCAAAAGCTGACATCTGGGCAGTCCAGAATGTCTCACAAGCATATGCAAACAGTTTATATATTCTTGACTTTCAGTTCATCCCTCGAGTCCACCTCTCCATACAGTGACTGTTGTCAGGTAGATTTCTTCATTGGTTACTTCATAGCAATCAGCAATCTGCACACAAGAATGCAAGAACTCCCTTTCCCCATCCCTTTCTATCTGTAACTTTTTGGTAAACAGATAGCGTCAACAGTTACAGCCTTGGACTTTTCATCGAGTGCATTGTCCTTTGTTTTAGACAGGAAAGATTTGTTACAGAATTTAAACAGTAACTTATGTTAGAACAGAAAAGAACATGTCAATACAATTTGGAACATTTTAAACTATCATTAGAAATAAGCACGTCAACACAATTTCTAACATTTTAAACTATATTTTCCTTCATTGGCCTATAAAGCTTTGTCTCATAAAATGAATAGGTGGAAGATACAGGACATTATGAGGTATTTATTTATATATATGCAGTGGGTACGGAAAGCATTCAGACCCCCTTATATTTTTCACTCTTTTATATTGCAGCCATTTGCTAAAATCATTTAAGTTAATTTTTTTCCTCATGAATGTACACACAGCACCGCATATTGACAGAAAAACACAGAATTGTTGACATTTTTGCAGATTTATTATAAAAGAAAAACCAAAATATCTCATGGTCATAAGTATTCAGAGCCTTTGCTCAGTATTTAGTAGAAGCACCCCTTTGCTCTAATACAGCCTTGAGTCTTTTTGGGAAAGATGCAGTTTTTCACACCTGGATTTGGGGATCCTCTGCCATTCCTCCTTGCAGATCCTCTCCAGTTCAGTCAGGTTGGATGGTAAACTTTGGTGGACAAGGCAAGGCAAGTTTATTTGTATAGCACATTTCATACACAATGGTAATTCAAAGTGCTTTACATAAAGAAGAATGATAAAAATAAAACATTAAAAATGATTAAAAGAATAAAAAGATAATACGTATAAAATAAAATGCAAACAGTTCGGACATAGCACAGTGCTCAATCTGCAAATGCATAGGTAAAAAGATGTGTTTTGAGTCTTGATTTGAATGTGGCTACTGTTGGAGCACACCTGATCTCTTCTGGAAGCTGGTTCCAGCTGCGGCTGGCGTAACAGCTAAAAGCAGACTCTCCTTGCTTTGAGTGAACCCTGGGTTTTACTAAGTGACTTGATCCTGATGATCTTAGTGATCTGTTAGGTTTATATTCTATGAGCATATCTGCAATGTATTGAGGTCCTAGGCCATTGAGTGATTTATAAATAAGTAACAGTACTTTAAAATTAATTCTAAATGTAACTGGAAGCCAGTGCAAGGACCTAAGGACTGGTGTGATGTGTTCATATTTTCTGGTTCTGCTCAGAATCCTGGCAGCAGCGTTCTGTACGAGCTGCAGCTGTCTTATGGTCTTTTTGGGAAGGCCAGTGAGGAGCCCATTACAATAATCCACCCTGCTGGTGATGAAAGCATGAACAAGTTTCTCTAAGTCTTGATTGGAGACAAAGCATCTAATTCTTGCAATATTTTTGAGATGATAATATGCTGATTTAGTTATTGTTTTTACATGGCTACTGAAACTCAGGTCTGACTCCAAAATCACACCAAGATTCCTGACCTGATTTTTAGTTGTTTGACCCCTAGAGTGAAGGTATGCGTTCACTTTGAGAACTTCATCTTTGTTTCCAAATGCAATGACTTCAGTTTTGTCTTTGTTTAACTGAAGGAAGTTTAGGCACATCCAGTTTTTAATTTCATCAATGCATTGACACAGGGAGTCAATGGGGCTGTAATCATTAGGTGATAACGCGAGGTAAATCTGGGTGTCATCTGCATAGCTGTGATATGCAATTTGGTTCTTTCTCATTATTTGGCTCAGTGGCAGCATATATAAGTTGAACAGGAGGGGTGCAAGTATTGAACCTTGAGGGACTCCGCATGTCATAGATGTCCACTCAGACTTATGGTCACCGATACTCACATAATAACATCTCCCTTCTAAGTATGACCTGAACCATTTAAGAACCATCTCAGAAAGCCCAACCCAGTTTTCCAGCCTGTCAAGGAGAATGTTGTGATCTATAGTGTCAAACGCAGCACTGAGGTCGAGTAAAACCAGCACTGATAATTTACCTGAATCTGTGTTAAGACGAATATCATTTATTATCTTTATGAGTGCTGTGATGTGGTCGGAAACCAGATTGAAAGTTGTCAAAGTATCCATTCAAGCTTAAGAACTTGTTCAGCTGATTGAAAACAACTTTTTCAATGATCTTGCCTATGAAAGGTAGATTTGAGATTGGTCTGTAATTGCTCAATATGATGTTGTCCAGATTGCTCTTTTTCAGAAGGGGCTTAACAACTGCAGTTTTTAGGGATTTTGGAAAAGTCCCAGAAAGAAGTGAGGCATTTACCACTTCTAGGATATCTGCTTCTAAACAGTTAAACACGCTTTTGAAAAAAAGATGTGGGAAGTATGTCAAGGGCGCAGGTTGATGTTTTAAGGTGCTGTACTGTTTCTTCCAAAATTTTACCATCAATTGCTAAGAAAACAGACATAATAGCTACTTTCTGAGATTGTGGTCTGATCTGTTTTACCACAGTGCAGCTCAAGGATGTGCTGATCGCCTTTCAGATATTATTTATTTTCTCAGAGAAGAAGGAAGCAAACTCACAGCATTTGCTGTCTGAGAGCATTTCACTGGGAATCTGACTTGGGGGATTTGTTAGTCTCTCTACAGTAGCAAAAAGAGTGCGGGTGTTGTTTAAGTTTCTGTTTATAATATTTGAGAAGAAGGTCTGTCTAGCTTTGCCTAGTTCCACATTGAAAGCATGAAGGTTATCTTTATAGATGTTATAGTGGATTTCAAGATTTGTCTTTCGCCACATGCGCTCAGCTTTTCTGCATTGTCTTTTCATATTTTGCACTGCTGTTGAATTTCTCCAGGGTGCTTTTTGTCTGCCACTCTTCTTCCTGACTTTCACAGGAGCAATGTTATCAATAACATTCTGAACTTTTGAGTTAAAAGAATCAAGAAGAAAATCAACAGAGTCTGCAGATATGCTTGGTGTTAAAGATATAGCCTTCATAAACAGAGCACTAGTATTCTCATTTAAGCATCGCTTTTTGACCGAGATAGATCTAGCTTCAACAGTCGGAGAGATCAATATATCAAAGAAAATACAGAAATGATCTGATAGAGCTACATCCTTAATGACAATGGATGAGATGTTTAGACCCTTACTGATAATTAAATCTAGTGTATGTCCACGATTGTGTGTGGGTCTATGTACATGCTGAGTCAGATCAAAAGTATTCAAAACTGTTAGAATTTCTTTTGCCATTTTGGATTCTGCATTTTCTATGTGGATGTTAAAGTCCCCAGTAATATCAAAACTGTCAAACTCTGAGGAAGTTGCTGATAACAGTTCTGTAAAGTCCTCCACAAAGGCTGGAGAGTATTTTGGAGGCCTGTAAATGACTAAAAGTAGAATGCGAGGAGCACCTTTTAACACAATACCCAAATATTCAAAAGACAAGTAATCACCAAATGACACTTGCTTGCATTGATAGACATCTTTAAATAGAGCAGCTTCACCTCCACCTCTCCTAACAGCTCTGCAGACACTCATAAAAGTAAAGTTAGGAGGGGCTGTTTCATTCAGGATTGTTGAACTGCAACTGTCTTCAAGCCATGTTTCATTTAGAAGCATAAAATCTAGATTGTTTGTGGTTATTAAATCATTTACTAGAAGTGATTTATTTTTAAGTGAACGGATGTTTAAAAGTGCTAACTTAACAGTCTTACTTTCTGTCTCTACAGTAATCTTAGTTTGGCGTGTAATATGCAACAGATTAAATGGGTTTGCCAAACGGTTTGAGAAGGCCTTTGGCTTTCTATCACGTAATAAAACTGAAATAGCGAAAGCAACAGGCACACTGGGTTCCCGCTTGTTCTGTAAACATTTGACAAAGTCACTGTTATCATAGCGGGGACCCGACACACATCACTGAGAGCTTTTATCAGTTGTTTTTGGTTCACCTAGAACAGATGGAGGAGGGTGAGGGCCCTGGCGTTGTGGTAGCGGCCGAAGAGCTCTCGCAGGAGGAATGGGAGGTCGAGCTGGGCCCACAGGTTTTGGTGGTTGTGGAGCTCGCCGCTTTTTTGTTGATGTCTGGGGGCTCGCAGCAAAAGAGTGGGCGAGTTTGGTTCCAGCATACACCAGTTCCTCCATTTTCTCAGAGAAACACAGCAGAGGAGATGCTGGGGAGAGGGATAACGTATCCGGTGAGAGAGGCTGTTGCTCTGGTGTTACTGGTGGCTCTAATATGTTGTCCTGGCTTCCCTGGCTGTTTTCCCGAAAGTCGTCCTTGGCTGCTGAAACTTGGAGCAGTTCTAACACGTCACTGTCTATCGGTGAGCTCTCTGGGCAGGGCTCAGTCAGGATTGTGTCCGTGAACAGTGGTTGTTGTCGCTGCGTGGTGTTATTGCTGTCCTTGTGGGATGTGTCAGCCGCATGTCCATTCAGGTGCTGAAATGAAGTCCTGTGGTCAGCTGTACTCTGTCCAGGTGTGTTTGTGCCATTCAGATTAAGTGGATTTGCACATGTAACACTTCCCAGTGGGATTGAAAGGATTCACACAGGGGGTTGCACATTTAATGTGTTTTTATTCTGTAACATATGAAATCACAGCGTTAGCAGCGGCTCTCGTGGTTACCATCACTCACGCAAATTCTCGTGCTTCAACTCTCTCACGAGATTCAGTAATGCACTCAACGTTACACTAGCAAACATCCAAATCTCTCATAACTCAGTATTAACCTCTTATACCAGCAACTACACTCTATTCTCCATTAACATTTGTATTATCACATAAACTGGCTTTAACATCAGCTACGTGCAAACTCTTCAAAACAATTTATAAACTTGCTTCCCGCAACATTTAACAACTCAGGAAATACACACACACACTTAATACATTTACACTCTAATCGGACAGTTTTTGCAACAGTTTACCTGTAACATATGAAATCACAGCGTTAGCAGCGGCTCTCGTGGTTACCATCACTCACGCAAATTCTCGTGCTTCAACTCTCTCACGAGATTCCGCGAGAGTTCAGTTCCCCAACCAACACCGTGCGATTTCTCCGCCACCTACTGGTGTACTCCGGCACTGCAACCCACTCAGTTCACACTGTATACTTTATCCTACCCATATATATATCTTTTATATAAGATATAGATATCTAAGATATCTTTTAAACCTTACCTTTTACAAGGCCCACAGTCATTGTACTACACTCTCCCCTACTAAATTTAAAATGTTAACACACAATTAACATTTGACTCTAATTAATAATCAACGACCTTCTTAACAAACGCATTATAAAAGTTATGATGGCTTACATCTTGGACACATGAAATATACTCTATAGTAGGTCACATTAACCCTTAATTACACGGTCCATTGTTGTACAATTATATACTCCCAGCACAGTAAACACTTTTCTCGCTTGTACATAGTCCTTGGTAATAGACACTCAATTCCGGCCAGACAATTCTTTAGTCTATTACCCATTTCAGATCGTTTTGTAGAGAAGTCAACAATAACCATGGCTGTTTAGATTTAGCAATCGATTTAGATCAGATCTTTTTTTTTCCTTTTTCACCTTCCTCATTGTCCATGAAAACCTTTGTTTTCACTCCAGTCCTGCTTACAAGTAACTCACCAGTGTAAGTTTAACAGTTTACCTCCAACATTGTCCAAGGTCGCCACAGCCCATGGACTGCTGACTCTTTACCCACATTTAGTTTATCCATCCCCACTTCCACCACAGATGGCTGACCCAATCTTTCATAGGTCAGAATCTTTGGGCGACGACGTTCTCTTCTTGGATAAGAATGTACACACTCATCCTCACTCTCAGTTGATACTTGTTCTTCTGATACCTCAGATTGTCCTGCAGACATGACAAGATCCTCGATTTGCTCCTCTGGCACAACTTCTGCTATCTCTCCATCAATCCTCTGTAACTGTCCCTCCCCGTGGTGCTCTATGCTTGGCTCGAATGGTTCTGCATCAGGATTTAAGTCACCGGTATTTTGGCACTGCCTCTTTGAAGTTGGAAACTGTAGCACCAACTCACCATCTTGAAAATCCTCGTTCTCGGACACATCTCCTTCCTCTTCTTCCAAACATTCTCTCTCCCTTCTGCTTGCTATCTTCTTTTTCTCTGGTTGTAATGTTGCTCCTGAATTCACAAGTGGTAAACTATCACAAGGAAGAAGTAAATTCCGATGTAACACTCTCACCTTACCTCCTCCCTCAGGTACAACTTCATACACCGGACTCTCATCACTCCTTCTTTTGACGATCACATACACTCTGTTTTCCCAGTACGATCGGAGCTTACCAGGTCCTCCCCTCTCAGAGAGATTTCGAACCAGCACTCGTCCACCCGGCTGAAGGTCTACTCCATGAATTCTCCTGTCATACCCCTGCTTACTCCTTAAGGTTTCCTTGTCAGCTGTTTTGGAAGCAATCTCATATGCTTGGCGCATTCTCACTTGCCAATTCTTCACATACTCAGCATAACTCTCATTCCCTTCCGTTGTCTGGATGTTAAAAAGCAGATCTATCGGCAGACGGGGGGAACGACCATAAAGCAAATAGAAGGGGGAAAACCCTGTGACCTCAAGTACAATTATACGCATGAACCATCTTCTCAAGTGACTTTTTCCAGTGTGTCTTCTCAGTGTCAGTCAGTGTACGCAACATGGACAGAAGGGTTCTGTTAAAGCGCTCAACCTGTCCATTTCCTTGTGGGTGATAACAGGTAGTATGAGATGCCCGCACAGCACAACCTTTCTGCAGCTGATACATTAGTTGATTCTCAAACTCCTTGCCCATGTCGTGATGGATCTTTTCGGGGAACCCGAAGCGTAGAGCAAAGTCATTAAAGATCTTGTCCACCACTGTCTTGGCTGACTTGTTCTTTGTGGCATATGCCTGTGCGAAACGTGTATAATGATCTATGATGACCAAAATGTACTCATACCCTCCCTTACAGGTTTCCAAATGTAAAAAGTCTATCGAAACTAACTCAAATGGTCGTGTAGTAACGATTGAAACAAGAGGAGCTCTTGTGGCCTTATGTGGTTTCTTTCGCATTAAACATTCACATTCATTAGCAATGAAATGTTCTGTGTCACTCTGCATACGAACCCAGTAGAACCGATCACGAATCAAGTTCACTGTTCTCTCTACTCCTAAGTGTCCCATTTCTTTGTGAAGCTCCTTGAATACAGTCTGGTGGTACTCTTTTGGCAAAACAAGCTGGTCTCTTCCACCAGCTTTTCTGTAAAGTATACCATGCTCATTGATGTACAATTTTGGCCACTGTCTCAAAAGCATTTTCACATCAGTCAACTCTGTTTTGACTACTTGTCTCAATGGTCTCCGGTTATCCACTTTATACTGTAGAACCCGCCCAATTACAGGATCTTTCCTCTGACTGTCTAAGATCTGATTCACTGTGAACGGTGTGTCTGACGTAGAGACAGCAGCATCACTCACCATCTGGAAAGTTTGTATTTGAGCTGTATTAACCCATAAAAGTGGGGTGTCTTTTCCCACCAGCACTCCCTGAATAGATGCACTGATGACCTCTTGACCCACTCCTCTAGTACACTGCTCCATGAATTGTTCAATGTCCAACGGCATCCGTGACAGACCGTCAGCATCTGCATTGCTCTTGCCAGGACGATACTTTATGGAGAAGTTGAAATCTGCCAGCTGCGCCACCCATCTATGGCCAGTGGAGTTGAGCTTAGCTGTGGAGAGAACATAAGTCAGAGGATTATTATCAGTGTACACTGTGAAGTGCGGAGCATAATACAGGTAGTCTCGGAAACGATCACATATCGCCCATTTTAATGCTAAGAATTCTAACTTCCCTGAGTGAAGGTGATAATTCTTCTCAGGCGTAGTTAGAGTTCTGGAAGCATAACCGATGACCACCATTTTACTGTTTTGCCTCTGGTACAGCACAGCACCCAGACCCTCTTGCGACGCATCACAGTGCAGAATGAACGGTTGGGTGAGATCCGGATAGCCCAATATTGGTGGGGTGGTCAGTTTGTCAACAAGACTGTTCAAAATATCTTGATGGCTTTGAGTCCACTGTATCGGTGTGTTCGATGTAAGACCCGCCTGGCGTCGTCTGCTGATACATTTCCCTCTCACTCTTTTTTCCGAGGGTGAAGCTTCCCCAGGAGGTGATGACAGCAGCTGATACAGCGGTTTTGCCAGTCTAGAAAAATTTGGTATGTACGCACGGTAATATGAAATGAATCCGAGCAGCTTTCTCAAATCACCTACAGTAGCAGGAACTCGATCTTTTAAGGCCTGAACAGGAGCCACTTCAGCAGGATCTATAGAATATCCGTCTTCTGACACAAGGCGTCCAAGGAACCTCACCTTCCTCTTAAAGATCTCACATTTCCGAGGACTGAGCTTTACACCATGTTGTTGATATCTCTGCAATACCGCTCGGAGATGATTGACGTGGTCTTCAAAACTAGGGCTATGGACAAGATTATCGTCAAGGTACGGTTGACACACAACATCTCTTAGACCTGCCAGACACTCCTCCATACTCCGTTGAAATTCGGCGGGTGCTGAACTGAGGCCGAAGGGTATTCTCACCCAATGGTATAAACCCCATGGGGTTATGAAGGCTGTCAAAAGTCTGCTGTCCTTATCCAGAAAACCCTGGTGATAAGCTTTTCCCTGGTCTAACACTGAAAACCAGGAACTACCAATTAAAGAGTCCAACATGTCCTGGATTCTTGGAATTGGGTGTCGATCAGGTACTGATTTTCTGTTTAATTCTCTGTAATCACAACACAGTCTCAATGTCCCATCTTTCTTTCTTACACAGACCACTGGTGACGCGTACGGGGACCGGGACTTTTCAATCCACCCACGATTCAGTAAGTCCTGTAAGTATTCTTTCACTTCTTGATGTAACGGTTTTGGAACAGACACATACGTCTTTTTCACAGGTGTGGTATCATGAAGGTTAATGTGGACATTCAACGACGGAATACAGCCAACGTCATCTTCATCAAATGCAAAAGCATGACACTCCTCCCTCAACAACTGTCTAACTATCTCCTCTTGTATTCCACTCAGATGATCGAGGGAGACTGGAGGATCCCATTGACTCGGTTTTTGTCTCTTAGCATCGCCTTTACTCACATTTTCCTCCCTGCTGACATTATTGTCTTGGTCTTTACTGTCTGTGGAATCGTCCTTCTTCTTCTGTTCTGTAGCCACTGGTAAAGCAGATTTAATTACTTGCAACTGACCCAAGACTATTCGATGATCTAATGTAACAGCATAGTTATTGGTGTTAGCAATCGGTACTGGTACAACTGCGACCCTGTCGGTGGGAACAGTGACTAAACCTTCTTCAATAGCAACCCCTTCTGGCAGTGACGGCTCTTGGCTTGGGACTAAAAGTAAACTTTGACCTTTAAACTGAGATCCTGTATTGATTTTAACCAATGCAGTTGTGAGTTGGTTAGCGGCTAAATGGATTTTTCGTCGTCCCGTCTGCACAATACCTGCTTCATTTCCAGAGTCTGTAGACTGAATTAACTTGAACACCAATTTTGCTGTCTTAAATGGCAGTGAGAAAGCTCTACCTACTTCACAGATGGCATCCCTCTCTGACTTGTAGCCCCTCTTTTGACTGAGAACTGCTTCAATTACATTGAACCCAATGATAGGCTGTTCGGCTACATGTGGGTCAGTGGATACTAGTATTGGAACCAGTAATGGTGGAGCAGCACTCTGATCTCGGCCTAAACTGAATTCAGCTTCAATCCAGCCCAGGAATGGTATTACAGTCTGGTTTGCAGCTAAGCCTACCAGGGTACCGGACTCCAGCAGTTCGTGCAAAGGTCTCAATGTTCGATGAGGTATGTTCTCTTTTCTCCATTCCTCATTAATAACACTTGCCTGTGCACCCGTGTCCCACAAAACTTCCACAGAAACATTTTCCAGCAAACAGTGGACCAGACATTTTCTGCCAATGAGATTTATCAGTCTTGGATTTTGGTAACGAGGAGTGTCATTAATAATGTCTTTCAGAACATTCTGCTTCACTGTCTGCTTCGAGTAATCAAGGAAGGACTCCATCTCAGGGGCTACTGAGGGTCCTGACACAGTAGCCCCCTGCCATTTCCCTGCTGTTCTCTGGGTCGCCGACAACCCCTGGACAGGTGTCCCTCCTGCCCACAACGGAAACAATGTTTGCATTGCTCACCGACTCGAGCTTCCTGACATGCTCTGCATCCTCTTAGTCGGTTGGCGTTCCTGTTTGTTACTCGTTCCATCCTGCTCTGCACCTTTGCTGTCTCCAGTGTCTCATTCACCATCTTCTTCATTTCTAGCACCTCTGCTCTGAGCTGTTCAATCATTTGGCTGGTGCTTGATTCTGCCTCCTCCCTTTTGCTTTGACTCCTTTTGGTGACGGTGGCTGAGTCAGCTTTAACTGCAGGTGTTCTATCATCTCTTTTGGGCTCCAAGCAACCTCGAGAATGTAGCTGAGGATCGAACGGACATATGTTGGCTTGTATTTCACTCAGTCTTGGCGACTTACTCATTGCAGATTTTTTTAGTTTTTGTTGTCGCTCTTGTTCCAAATTCGCAGCTTCATTAACTCGCTCTATCAGCTCTTCATCTTTGATTCGAGGATTGCTCAGGTAAGGCTTTAGCTGCAGCTTCACTGCTTCACTTAGCAGTCCAGTCTCTATGGAGCGAAGGAATTTCCTTTGGATCAATTCTGGGCTGAACTGTTCACTTTCATCTTCCTCACTCAGTTTCCACATTAGCTTTTCTCTGAGTTCAATTCCTCTGAATAGAAAGTTCTGAACTGATTCTTTTGGGTCTTGTGACATGTTCATTAACTTTTGTAGCAAATCAGATGGTGGATCGACTTTGAAATGCCCCCTTAGAATTGTCTTCAAGGTTTGGAGGGTGAGATCTCGTTTAATTTCAAGCATGTCTCTTAAATGGAGGCCTGGGTTCACTGCGCGTGTTACAGCTTCAATGATTTCAGTCTCTGTATGCCCCTTTCGCAGTCCGGATTCAATCTGGTTCATGAGGCTGGTGTAGGACAATTTCTCTCGCTGTCCTGCCTCCCCAATTTGTCCAGAGATCCGGAACTCCCTCCTTAGAGTCACTTCAGGCAGCGCAGGTGGTGTTAGAGTGTTAGCTCTTGTCTCCTCTCTCACTCTTTGCTCCAATGCAGCAATTTCCTCTTCAAATGTCTGACGGGCTTGAGCTTGTTCCATCTGCAATCTCGAATATTTTTCTTTCAGCATGTCCAACTCATTCGGCTCATCTATTGTTTTGTTTGATGCAGTTTTAGCTGGCTGTCTGAGATTGTCTATTAGCGTCAACAGATCCTCCAGACACCGAAGAAATGCCTCATTTTCCTCCGTTTCTTCAATGTCATCCAGTGTTTCCTCCACCAGTCTAATGAGCGCACGTCGTGTTTTGCCATCAAACCCTCCGACGGGCTCATCGCATTTCAGGCGTTGGCAAACTGGAACAAGATCAGAGGTGTTCAGCTTCCTTAACGCTACGCTGATCTGATCACGCAGTTCATCCATGCTTGCCATTTTGAACTTCTCTGTTTTCTAAATTCGTCTCTGGAGCTCACTGGTTGTAACTTTCAGCTCCTGGTTGGCTCGCCAAAATATGTAACACTTCCCAGTGGGATTGAAAGGATTCACACAGGGGGTTGCACATTTAATGTGTTTTTATTCTGTAACATATGAAATCACAGCGTTAGCAGCGGCTCTCGTGGTTACCATCACTCACGCAAATTCTCGTGCTTCAACTCTCTCACGAGATTCAGTAATGCACTCAACGTTACACTAGCAAACATCCAAATCTCTCATAACTCAGTATTAACCTCTTATACCAGCAACTACACTCTATTCTCCATTAACATTTGTATTATCACATAAACTGGCTTTAACATCAGCTACGTGCAAACTCTTCAAAACAATATATAAACTTGCTTCCCGCAACATTTAACAACTCAGGAAATACACACACACACTTAATACATTTACACTCTAATCGGACAGTTTTTGCAACAGTTTACCTGTAACATATGAAATCACAGCGTTAGCAGCGGCTCTCGTGGTTACCATCACTCACGCAAATTCTCGTGCTTCAACTCTCTCACGAGATTCCGCGAGAGTTCAGTTCCCCAACCAACACCGTGCGATTTCTCCGCCACCTACTGGTGTACTCCGGCACTGCAACCCACTCAGTTCACACTGTATACTTTATCCTACCCATATATATATCTTTTATATAAGATATAGATATCTAAGATATCTTTTAAACCTTACCTTTTACAAGGCCCACAGTCATTGTACTACACACACACTGCTGAAGGATGATGGAGGGAGAAGTAGATATTGTCCTTTAGCACTCTTGAGCCCAGTTTGTTTGGGCGCAGGCCATCATGTGTGAACAACTGTCTCTGACTCCAGAACAGATTGAAGTTGTCGATGAAATTCAGTCCCTTTAAGTTGCAGGTTTTTTGCAGCCATGAATTAAGCCCTAGCAAACGTGTAAATCTATTTGTTCCTCTTGCTGGGAGTGGTCCACTGATGAACGACTGAACTTTTGGACTTCTGAGCATTTCAAAAAGTTCATTGAAATCCCTTTTAAGGAGTTCTGACTGCTCCTTCAGAATATCATTCTGTGTCCGATCATGTTTGGGGATTCCTCAACCACATTCATCATGTCTGGAGATTCCTCACTCACATTCATTAACACTTCAAATCTGTTCTCCAGATGTATTGGCGGTGGTAGGGAGCTAGTGTTTGGGGTAGAGGACGCTACAAAATGCGATACTCGTGACAATCTGATGTCTCGAGTGCCTTTTGGTCTCGCTCCCTGTTTGTGCCATCGATTAGTATGTTGATCAATTTCGGCACTCAGTATGGCCTGTTTAGGAGCATTAGATTCATGGGACTCACCGGCTGTGTGCTGGGGACGTCCATGATGAAGCTCTGTTGTGTGTTTGTTCTTGAAACAAAGTAGCTTTGTTTCAAGAACTGCAATCCTTTGTAGAAGTCTGTGGCAGTTTGTGCAGCAGGTAGATTCTTCAACCAGAGGAGGCATATTATTTCTAATCTTTTGAGTGTAGGCAGCTGTGTTTTCCCTTCTCCGGAATGTAAGCTAATGGCTGCCGTCAATGGGAGGCTGGTTGGAAAAAATTCCCCTTTTTTGTTGCAATTCTTCCAGTTAGAAACTTTGTTGGTGCCAATATTTGTCGTTTGAGCACTGTGCTGATTTGCTGAAGTTAAAATTAGGAGATAAAATATAAAAGCAATAGAGCAAAGCGCAGAGCTGTAAGCAAGAGCGTCCGAACAGTAGCGAAGCAGGAAGTAGAAGTAGACAGCCATTTTTAGGTCTCTCCAGAGATGTTCAATTGGGTTCAAGTCAGGGCTCTGTCTGGGCCATTCAAGAACAGTCACAGAGTTGTTGTGAAGCCACTCCTGCATTATTTTAGCTGTGTGCTTAGGGTCCAACATTGTCTTGTTGGAAGGTAAACCTTCGGCCCAGTCTGAGGTCCTGAGCACTCTGGAGAAGGTTTTTGTCCAGGATATCCCTGTACTTGGCCGCATTCATCTTTCCCTTGATTGCAACCAGTCATCCTGTCCCTAGTTCAAGTTTTGACTCATTCAAGGATGCAATATCTTTATTACATGGTTGGTTGTTTACAAACCACATTAACTTCACCACCACTGATTCCTCATATGACCAACATCAAAATACTGTGCACTGGTTTTTGGCTGTTTTTAATTGGACTATTAATTGCTTTCAGGTTACAATATTATTACTGCTAGCTGTTTGGTACCTAGTCGTTGTATTATAATAAAACAAATTCAGCAAATAATATGTCCAACAACAACAAAAAGTGTAGAGTACCCAGGAGGCCAGAAGACCTAGCTTTTTTAATGACTAGTATCCACAAGTAGGCACTATAAACTATTAAATAAGCACAGCACCAGGGTCTACAGAATAAGTGCAGAATAGATTTGATGTGAAATATGTGAGTCAATAAAACTGACTCTGAAACTCTCAAAGCCATTACTGTCTGCCAGTACATGCAAAAGCTTTAAATTAGAAATTCTGATCGAAATGGTTGATTTCAACATCATGTGCAATAACTGTCATGTAGACCAGTTTTATGAAATTATACTGCTTTGTCTGTTTTAAAAAACAGTGTTGAGTCTAAAGCTCCAATCTCGTGTATTAAAGTGTCTTTCTCAATCCTTATACAGTAGGACTCTTGTGACATTCAGTTACAGTCGTTGACATCAGTAATGACAGGTAAATGATGCACTACACTGTGAGATGTTTTCCTCACTGATGATTTCTACACAGATGGAGAAATTTCCTCTTCTAAATTATTTTACAACCTATTCATTTTATAGGTTGTCAAGCCAAATAGTTGTGATGCAGGTAGGTTGATGATGCTCAAAACTGTGTTGAATCCAGTGTTTGTGATTCAAAGGCAGACCAATGTCTAAACTCACCTTCAGGAAATCATGCTCACAAAGCAAATGTAATAATATTTTTCCTTTTGTCTTTATGTATGTATGTATGTTTGTGTATATATATATATATATATATACACAGTGGAGTTCGGTTATGTCGACGGCCTCGGGGGTTGCAAAAAAGCGTCGAGATAACCAACAGCCAATATGGCGATTTGTTTGATGAAGCGATCGGCATGCTATAAAAATGTACATACACTGTATATGTTTACTAACAACAAAAGGCATATGTGCACCATCTAACAGCAGAGATTTACCAGTATACAATAAACACAACGTAAACAATTATAACATATTCATGAAGTCATCACGCTTTCACGAAGACGACACGCTACTTTATTGTGTTCTGCCTTTCTCAACAAATTCAGCTTTTAATAACCTTCAATCTGTTCTTCAATCCACAGCGTCGCTCCGTCGCTGAGCAGAGAGCGTGTCAGAACAGAAGCAGGGATGTGTTTGTGTGTGTGCGTGCGCGTTGTGTGGCTGTACTAGATTGCATACTTTCAACAAGTATGCCCGCGTATTATCACCAATAAACAGCTTTAACCAGCCTTGGAATTCAGGGTTTGATTCCCACTCCTTCCTGTATTTTTGAGTGTACAGTTTTGACTGAGACATGATAAGCAAGCCAGCTAGTTAGCTTTTGTCACAGACAGGCGCAGCTGCTGTTTGTCACATCTGCTGCGTGCAACGCGAACTCAGTGCATGCGCAGTGAACTCTCAGTCACAAGATAACCATGTGAAGTGGCGTATATGTCCCTCGTTTTTGCTCGAGATACTAGGATTCGGCAACATAACAGAATCGACATAACCCACAAGAAAATGCTAAGACAAATAGGGAGTTTGGCGGTTCCACTTCAAAAACGGCAACATAATAGTATTGGCGAGTTAACCGTGAGTCAAGATAAGTGAACTCAACTGTATATATGTGTGTGTATATATATATATAAATATATATATATATATCAAAATTATAATCAGAAATGAAACACAATCAGAAAGAAACAACTTGAATAAAATTTATGTTTTTATTATTTTTAACTTATGCAATTACATAATAATGCTCTGGCAACCTACAACATAGTTATTGTAGTTTCGAGCTTCTGATGTTTTTCGGTACTTTAAAAATCTGTGACTGTAATTAAATATTTTAATTGACTGACAACACTAGTTTTAATGTTTAACACATTTTTACAGAGCATTTCTTATTAAGCTATGGTTATGTTTAGACCATTGCGATCACATTGTTGTACTTTAATAATTTTCACTGCTCACTTTATGTGATCATGTATCTGAGTTTAGAGGTGATTTATTTTAGATTTATCAATATTAAATTTACCCTCTGTTTTGATCAGCCAAACACTGTTACAAAAATGCTGAGGAAAGAATGAAAGCTTTGTTAATATTGTAACGAGCAGAAAAACGAATAACTTTGCAAAGGTTTAAGGATTATTTATAAACATGCACCTGAATGTAATCAATGCTTCTACTTCCCGAACACCACACCACAAAAACAACACCCCACCCCTTAAAGCCCGAACACCTTACATTCACAGAACACAGGAAAAGCACATGTGTGCACTTGGACCACACCTGAATAGAGCATAGAACACAGAACACCTTCAGAATTGCTACAATATTAAACCTTGTTACCTTGTTCTGGTCGAACGGCTGCTTCCATCAGTCCATTGATGACTGATCACCTGATTCTGATGTTGTTGTTGTTGTTGTTGTCACAAGACGGTGATCTTCTTCCAGGAACGTCAGGTCAATCTGCTGGTGTCCAGAATCTGGTGGTTTGTCTTCGTCTGGCATCTCAGCTGAGACCTGTCCACTAGGGGTGACCCTACCAGTAGTTGTGAAGTACCAGTGGCGTAGCTCTCAGCATCACTGACGCACTCAAGCCCTCACAGCACGTCAAGCTGCAAACCGTGTGAGGGACCCTAACCTACCCTAGCCTACCTGCTTAAAAGCAACCGCATATCAGCCAACCGCTCAAAACGTCCTGACAACTACATAGTGATGCACCAAAAAACAATCTGAAGAGCCTGGGAGACGCATAACAACAAACTAACAACCACGCAGAAAATCTTGGCGAACACGTCAACATACAGGAAACCATCAAAAACATCCCGACAATCATTGAGTAAAGTGATTAGTGAAAGAATATATTTCATATACATATTTCATATACTCTGTATTCTTTCATTTATAATTTGGGTGCTTGCTTCTACAGGAAATAGGTGCTTCCTGTTCTGCTCTATGGGTGCGAAGTGCTTTTACACACATACACACACACACACACATACTCTTGCTCCTTGCCCTCGTTATATTAAACATGTTGCTTTCAATAATCATGTGACTGAGGCACATAATAAGTTTTGTATCAGTTAGTAGTCCATATATGGTGATGTTTCTTTATTTTCTAATAAGGTACGCCTACTGAAAAGGGCGCTGGTTTAACATATAAATACTGTTGTATTCCTTTGTCTTGCGGAGAGCTGCATTCTGAATAAACCATTGTTGATTGACTTCATTCTGGTTCATTGACTTGCACTCCCCTGGATCGATCCAGCATTTGATGAGATCGACACACACAAAGACGCTGAAGATTTTCCTACAATTAGAACAACCTAGGAACCGCATGTCAATGCATTAACAATCACAAGAAACATAGAAAATAAGAAAAGTTTCACCAGAAACTACTCAACAAAATAAAACATTAACTCATACAATTATAACCTTACTCTAAAAAATAAAACTTACCAGTAAACCTATGAACTTACTCAGTATATAACTATATACAGTATTCACATGCGTAGGCCCTGCTGTGTAACACTGATGACTCAGTGTCTGGGCTTCTTTCTTCTGGGTTCCTCAGGCAGGGGCTCTTCACTGATGTCCACGTGGATTCGAGGAGCAAAGCCTCTGTTGGTTGTGGAGAAGCTCTCAGTGATCAGGACGCGTCCATCAGGTTGCTCCGTCTCCACCAGTGAAGGGCGGTTGAGTGACTCCCACAGCCGCTGCTTGATCTTCAGTCCCAGCTCAAGACTGTAGCGACGGCGCCGACCACTGCGTGTCTCCATCATGGGCTCCACCACAGAGCGGTAGATCTCCTGGTAGTCCTGCATGCTGTAGCCGTGGATGGAGACAGACTCTTCCTGTTGACACACGTCCACTGAAGAGACTGAGGCTGCTGGACGGATGTCAGGAAGGACAGCAGCGTTCTTCACGTAGCGCTCCTCCAAACCGCTGGTTCTTTGAGCTTCGTCAGAGCCACAGCTGTAAGAGTGATCTAACCTGGTTACAGCTGCCAGCTGAGAAAGATCACAGGCGTCTGGACTGGAAGAGACGTCCTCCATCAAGAATCCCCTCAGGTGTGGGGGAAGAGCCCTGGTTCTTCTTGAGAGACGCTGTTCCATGATGATGAACCAAGAAGAACGTCAAAGACTGGAAAAATCAATTAAACTTATCAAATTGTGGAGTTGTGAAGATCTTATAGCACGTGTGAACAAGCTTCAAGACTTCAGAAACAGTCGTGTGGATTTCAAAAATCAACGAAAGCTGCTGGACAGATATAGAATGTTGAGGCTCATTTAAATGTAAACACTTGATATCAGCAATAAGTAAATTAGAGCAGCAGAAGCTCAATGTTACTTCATGCTTCTCAATTACCAATGTCATCTTTATATACAGTCTTATATATTTCTCCATGTTGAGCAGCATCACTGTTTGGAACCGTGCTTCATTAGTGGTTTATGAATGAATCTGAGTCAGTTGACTGACTCGTATCTTTAGTTCACTCAAGTCAAATTTGTCTTTCACTGCTTTGGTGGCATTTCCTGTGAAGAAATATTTGGTTGGTTGTGAATCTACTACACAAATCTGTCTGGAGTCAGATTAGATCTTGTTGGAGAATGAATATTCAGATGCACATACAAATAGTTGTTTACGTTTTTATTTGTTTTGTCTTTAAACCTTTTCTGCTTGGTAAATGTCCAGTAGCCGACAAAATATAGCAAAAAACAACTGATGTGCTCAAATTACAGAATGAATTCTGTTTTTAACCGAAATTAACTATTTTGGAATTGCAGACACCAAGAACCAAGAAGAAAGATTGAGCAGATGAAAGGAGAAAGCAAAGACACATTGTAGGTTTTGGACAGATTCCACTAGTGATCGTCAGTCATTGCTTCATTTTTCTCTTAAGACAGAAGAAAATGAAATTGTTTTATTTATTTTGAAGCATGCCCGTATATGCTTTGTTTACTGTTTTCTTTGTGTTAACTTGCAAATAAAAACGTATTTGCTGTCTGCATCCACTAATCGTATTGGTTAGTTAAATAATATAATAATTCATAATATCTTGGGCCGCAACTAACGATAATCAATTAATCTGTTTATCATTCCCTCACATAATCTGATAAAAAGCCTGATTTTATTTTTTTATAGAACTATAATTCTGTCATCATTTACTCACCCTCATGTTGTTTCAAACTACTTCTGTGGAGCACGACACTGGATGTTTCAACTGTTTGAGCCCATATAATGGAAGGCATTTTGTGGTCCAAAGCACAATTAGACCACATTGACTTAAGGTGGACACGGGGAAAAAAAACATTTTTCAAAATATCTTTTTTTTGTGTTGGGTGAACAATTTCCTTAAAGGCAATCAGAAAAATATATTGCTTTTTGTCTAGTTGAATACACGTTTATTAAAATATAATCATGTTAGAAATGCAACTTAGAAAAATTAAAACTTTATTATTTTATTCACTTCATAAACCACATAATGTCCTGCTGGCATCGCAGAACACAGGATAGTTATAGTTTTGAGCTTGTGATGTTGTTTCGTGTTATGTTTGTTTGCTTTAGTTTTTCAATGATTCATAGTTTTTCCTGTATTTTGTATTTTAGGTTTAGTAAGGCTTTGAGAAGTTAATGTATTTTGACTGACACAAAAGTATTTAAAGAGATTCAGCACTTTTTCAAAATCTGCGATTAATTGTGAATTTTTTTAATCTATTCGCAGCACTAGTTTTTTAACATTCACATTTTATTGATGCACAAAGAATAGTTTGTTTGTGAAGTTCAGATTACTGTGATAGTGTTTACCTGTTAGTAGTCGTTGTATTTGAATTACTTTCACTACTTGCCTGTATTTACGTGGAAATGTGCCTGAGTTTAGAAGTGAATTATTTATTTATTATTTATCACACGTACATGTAGAATTTAAGAAATGACTATGTAATTAGTGGCCCTCTGTTTTGATGACAAAATTGCTGAAGAAAGAATGCAGCCTTTTTAAACCTTGTCACATTGTTCTGGTCGAACGGCTGTTTCCATCATTCCATTCGTCAACCTTCCGAGAATAATTGCCTACGTCATTTTTCCAGGAAAAACTGAACCAATAATTGAATATATGATATTTATTGATAATGTCCCTCAAAAAGTTTGTCAGAAGATGAATATTGACATACTAATAACAATGCATGTCAATTATATAACGTAACAGGAATAAATGACTTGGGCGGATTTTTGAACATACCTTTGTGACTTAGGCAATTTTAAATGTTCAACTGTCAACAATAAAACACTAGCAAAAAACTAAACATCATTCTGAGGAGGCATGTGCATCTCATCAATTCCACCTCCAGCTCTTCTTTGTTGGGTTCTTGCCTGATGCCTATTAATGTGGCAAATTATCAAAATAGTGATGACACTCAACAGGCATGATGTGTTTCATTGACTGGAGGTCCTGGAACTTTCTCACCTTGATTGGCAGGGCACAGGGTAAAGTTCTTATCCATAGTATTGGCTCTTTTGGCAACTGCACCCTCTGTGGCAGTTCTTCCCACACAGAGTCCCCTGAAAAGGAAAGCTTGAAATGGACCTTGCCTTCATTGCCAAACTTGCAAGTCCATTGTCCAAATGCACTTCTCATAATTTGCAGAATCATTGTTACAGGATTTCTCTTGCCTTGCTTCATCTTTCTGGGTGACGTGCATCATATTCGGACTTACTGATATTCCCATGCTTGAATGAAACAAACATCACACTGATCTTTTCGCGGAATGAATACAGAATAGTTATCTTCATGGAATACATCTGATAAATATTGTATTCCAACGGCCCTCACTCCAGTAGTTGCAGCTGCCTGTTGATATTCCCAATGTAGTTGGGAGATGGTTGTGCCTGGGAGAAGAAACTTCTTGTTTTTGTAAGTTTCTGTGCTTCTGTAGAAGTGTGAATCAACAGTGGGCAGGTCCCTCAAATAGTCCTTAAGGAAATCCTTGACATCAGCTTCAAGCTTTGCATGCTTGCCACTCATAGGTCCAGATTTAGACGAAGGCACTACTGTTTTTTCGTCATGGTCGATGGTGTCTTTGTTCAGCCAGTCTGTAATTGTTATTTCAGGGAGATCAAGTGTAGATGGAAAAAAAGGTCTTGCACACTTTGAGAACTGTTCCATCTTGAAGCTTCAGTTGGTAGCACAATGATGAATTGTGTCGGTATCCCTGACCAACTCTTTTGCTTGATGTTAACCTTTGGGACCAAAGTGGTGACGTGTAACCGACGTTCTTCCCAGGTTTTCATTGCCCAAAACTTCTCAAATATCCACTGCTGCTCTTCTGTAATGATTTGGCAGTCTTGAGTTGAGACTCACTGACAGAACTTCGAGTTGCAGGGAGGACCCAAAGCCTTTGCACTTATTTCTTTGCCACCTTTGCTCTTGTATGATATTCCTTTGACACGTTTCTCCTTGGATTAATTTTGTTTCCATGTTCCCATACTATGGCATTTATTTATTTTCCTTTTGACCATATTGTTTAAAGCAACATCCTCATCCTGCTGTTCTGGAGTTGTTGCCACCATAGTTAGGCTGTCTTCATTTTCAGGGACAGAGGACTCATCACAGGATGGAGTATAGTCTGGATCTCTGATGACATCATCAGATATGTCCTCTTCATGGTGTGAATGATCAGAAACTCCATCTGAAACTGAGTCCTGGCCTGTTACAGAAATCTACATAATGTAGGATTAGAGTTTATGGTCTCCTTAGCATTTTCAGTGGATGAAACCTGATCAGTGCTTCTGCCTGTTCTTGACCTGCTACTGACATTTTTCAAAATATCTTTTTTTGTGTTCAAAGCTTGAGAGTGAAAAAGTAAAAGGGTAAAAAAGACAAAAACTATGCCATATTTTTAATCTAGCCTATATTATAGTAAACCTCATCACTTACCAATAAGGGCTGAGCCCTGAATCATGGAAATAACTTCAGAGGTTGAGTAGCTTTTTGGTCTTCTTGATGCACCTGTCAAAGTCAAATTACCTTTTGATTTGGGCAAAATAAAATGGCCTAAGTCACAAACTTGACATAGGCCATTATACTACAGGGTTAGAATTATATTATCTGTTCAACTGAGGATGTGGAGGATTTTACCAGAGGTGGCCAGCATCATGAGGAGATGACTTAAACAAAAAACATAAACATCATTTTTGTCAAAAAAATGACTTGGGCGATTATTTTAGGAAGGTGACGCATTGATGACTGATCACTTAATTCTGATGTTGTTGTTGTCACAAGACGGTGATCTTCTTCCAGGAACGTCAGGTCAATCTGCTGCTGTCCAGAATCCGGTGGTTTGTCTTCGTCTGGCATCTCAGCTGAGACCTGTCCACTATGGTTGACCCTACCAGTAGTTGTGAAGTACCAGTGGCGTAGCTCTCAGTATCACTGACGCACTCAAGCCCTCACAGCACGTCAAGCTGCAAACCATGTGAAGGACCCTAACCTACCCTAGCCTAACCACTTAAAAGCAACCGCATATCAGCCAACTGTTCAAAACATCCTGACAACTACATAGTGATGCACCAAAAACAATCAGAAGAGCCTGGGAGCCGAATAACAACAAACTAACAGCCGCGCAGAAAACCTTTGCGAACACATGTCAACGCACAGGAATCAAAAACATCCCGACAATCACAAAGCAAAGTGATTAGAACAACCTAGGAACCGCATATAAATGCATTGACAATCACCAGAAACATAGAAAATAAGAAAAGTTTCACCAGAAACTACTCAACAAAATAAAACTTACTCATAAAATTATAACCTTTAAAAAATAAAACTTACCAGT
Source organism: Rhodeus uyekii (assembly GCA_037043235.1). Taxonomy (NCBI): domain Eukaryota; kingdom Metazoa; phylum Chordata; class Actinopteri; order Cypriniformes; family Acheilognathidae; genus Rhodeus; species Rhodeus uyekii. The sequence continues at coordinate 2,390,594 of JAWRVZ010000053.1, read as the reverse complement.
AAACCTATGAACTTACTCTATAACTATATACAGTATTTACATGTGTAGGCCCTGCTGTGTGACACTGTGATGACTCAGTGTCTGGGCTTCTTTCTTCTGGGTTCCTCAGGCAGGGGCTCTTCACTGATGTCCACGTGGATTCGAGGAGCAAAGCCTCTGCTGGTTGTGGAGAAGCTCTCACTGATCAGGACGCGTCCATCAGGCTGCTCCGTCTCCACCAGTGAAGGGCAGTTGAGTGTCTCCCACAGCCGCTGCTTGATCTTCAGTCCCAGCTCAAGACTGTAGCGACGGCGCTGACCACTGCGTGTCTCCATCATGGGCTCCACCACAGAGCGGTAGATCTCCTGGTATTCCTGCACGCTGTAGCCATGGATGGAGACTCTTCCTGCTGACACACGTCCACTGAAGAGACTGAGGCTGCTGGACGGATGTCAGGAAGGACAGCAGCGTTCTTCACATAGCGCTCCTCAAAACCGCTGGGTCTTTGAGCTTCGTCAGAGCTACAGCTGTAAGAGTGATCTAACCTGGTTACAGCTGCCAGCTGTGAAAGATCACAGGCGTCTGAATCTGATCTGCATGCACAGTGAGGCCAAAACTTTTGGAGGATGGCAAGAAGGACAGCAAAGAAGTCACTTCTCTCCAAGAAAAACATCAGGGACAGACTTAAATTCTGCAAAAGGTACAGGGATTGGACTGCTGAGGACTGGGGTAAAGTCATTTTCTCTGATGAATCCCCTTTTGCGATTTTTTGAGGCATCTGGAAAAAGCTTGTCTGGAGAAGAAAAGGTGAGCGCCACCAATAGTCTTCCTGAGACCATTCATGTGTGGGGTTGCTTCTCACCCAAGGAATTGGGATCACTCACAATTTTGCCTAACAATACAGCCATGAATCAAGAATGGTACAAAAAGCATTCTGGGAGAGGAACTTCTCCCGCTCATCCAATAACAGTTTGGTGACAAACAATGCATTTTCTTGTCATTAGAAAGAATTGACTGAGTGGTTTGAAGAACAAAAGGTTGAAATTTTGTATCCATGGGCAGGAAACTCCCTAGACCTTGATCCCATTGAGAACTTAAGGTCAATCCTCAAGAGGCAGGTCGGCAAACAAAAACCCACAAATTCTGACAAACTCCAAGCATTGGCAATGCAAGAATGGGCTGCCATCAGTCAAGATGTGGCCCATAAGTTGGTTTGACAGCATGCCTGTGCGAATTGCAGAGGTCTTGAAAAAGAAGAGTCAACACGACAAATATTGACTGTTTCCATAAACTTCACATAGCTGTTAATAAAAGCCTTTGACACTTATGAAATGATTGTAATTACACTTCAGTAGACCATATTAACATCTGACAAAAATATCTAAAAACATTGAGGCAGTAGACTTTGTGAAAATTAATATGTTTGGCCACAGTTGTAGATATTCTGACCAGTTGGATTGATCAAAACAATTATGAAACGATAATTCATGGACCCATACTTTTACTTTTAATATTTGACTACATTAAAAAGTAAGTACGTTTGTAATTTTACTCAATATAACAGTATTACTTGCTATAATTTAAAAGAAGGCAAGCTGTTTTGCTCTGTCATGTGATTCTTCTCAGGTTTCTCAGCGCTGTTAAGAGTGAACCAATCAGTCCTTTACAATGTACTTGGTAAAGAGTTTTTACACATTTAAGGTGCATTTCAATTTATTTTTCAGTTACCAAAACGTAGAATTAGAATTAATTGAAAATATTAGACTTTGTAGAGTACACACAACTTTAACCAAATAAAACAGCCTTGTGATTTGAATGCGACTCAATGGAGAATCTGCCTTTCTGAGCCGCATAGCGTCCTCTAGAGGAGAATTTTCAAAAACCGCCCCCAAAGCAACATTTGCTGCTCGAAACGAGAACTATTCTTTCACAACACCTAAGAGAGGAAAACAATCGTGTCAGTGGTTAAACGCGTCAGCGTTTTCATTTAACGTACGAGCCACATGATCACAAGTATGTCAGTCATGTGAAAGCTGCCCCTATGATTTCGTTCAGATAACAACAAACGGTCGCTGTAACAGCACGCGCTCAATATGCACTTTAAAGCACAATGTTAGCGCAAATCACTGAACTCAAATACACTCCATTGAATAATGCATTCACACTTATTTTTGAGAGCTTCACTGTTTACGAAGTTGAACAACAATGGCAAAGAAGAACTCTAAAAGACGCACGAAACAAAATGCCCTGGGAACTGAAACGGAGCAAGAAGCATCATTTGCCCTGACTGTGGAGGTGAGAATAACACTTCAGTCTGAACCTTCTTCTTTTTCATCTTCTGTAATTATTATTTTACTCTTCAACAGAAGCTTCAAAGTCAAGGCCGTGTGGAGGTGCCGTCTAACTCAGCATGGCAGGACTTCAGGAGGAAAGTGTGTGTGCTGATGCCGTTCATGTGGCCCAGAGGAAGCGCGCGGCTGCAGGCTCTGGTGATTCTGTGTGTCGGGCTGCTGGGGCTCGAGCGCCTCATCAATGTGTTCGTGCCCATTTACAGCAGGAATATCGGTGAGACTTGACTCAGCTATGCCTGTGGAATTTCAACCAAAGTCTCTATCAGTTTAATTCATACAGCTGTGTGTGTGTGTGTGTGTGTGTGTGTGTGTGTACAGTCATTCCACTCCTGGAGCAAAATGTCCGACCTAAAAGCAACAAATTGAGCTTATTGAATATATCTGTTTTGATTTTTTTCTCTCTCTTGTTGTAATACGCTCTTGTCTACATTAGTGAGGGTATAAAATACGGTACAAAAAGCAGTAATGTTTTGAAATATTACAATTTAAAACAATATTTGTCCGTGTTCTGCAATGAATAGAAAGTTCAAAACAACAGCACTTACAACAGTGTCTAGCTTAGTATTTCAAAAGTGAAATATTTTTCTGCAGCTGCTTTTGTATTTTGTATATATTGTTTTAACAAAAAGCCAGTTGATTCAACTGAAGTAATTGACATAAATGGATGAAGGGGTAGGGGGAATCGACGTAAAGGTAAAAAAAAAAAACTTTTAAAAGTATTTTGTAAAGGGCTTATACTGCCCCTTAATAAATAATAATAAAATAATTGCTAGAACAGATTTCTCAATGCTTGGGTCACTTTTCCTAAACTCTTCACACACTTGGGACAGCAGTAAATTTCAAATCCAAAATGCACTGAAACTACAGAATCAATCGATTAATTTCTCAAACCAAGCCATTCTTCCTTAACACTGTAGTCACCCAACAAACACATTTTGTCACTCATAAAACACAGACCTTAAAAACACTAACAGGTAGCAGACTGTTTTCTTTTATAAAAATTTCTTTACAAAACAAAAATTGCATCTCTCCACTCTTTATAATTCACTGCATTGTCTTGCATTGTTTCCCCTCTAATGAAATTGAAAGACTAAAATATGTAGGTGTTTGACTACGTCTAATTGTTTTAATATTATTATTTTTTAGGTTCAAAATATATTTCAGTATGTGTATAGACTAATGTTGTGCTTACGGTTTGAAGAGTTCTGAAAACATTTCTGAAAAGGTTATGTCGATTCTTTTATGTTGCCGAACCCTAATATCTCGAGCACAAAAGAGGGACAAATTCGCCACTTCACATGGTTATCTCATCACTAACGATCGTAGGCTACCTAGTTCACTGGGCATGCGCTGAGTTTGCGTTGCACATGTATCGCGGTCCATATGATCGCTCTGTCAGTGATGCTTCCATTCGCAGCCGCAGAAGAACTCGTGGAAAAATCAAGCTTTACAGATGCTATCTTGGAAGAGGAGGCACAGGATTTAGCATTACTGTCCAGGAATTCCCAGATTACATTGACATTGACAAAGACGTCATTACTGATAGAAGCATTTGTTTTCAAGCAGACCGTTAAAGGCAAAACGCAACAACGCAACATATACTTTGTAAAGAAACCATAGTAACCGCGTGTGCAATACTATTCAGAACTGTGTCAGAGTAAAATGACTGTTTTGAGCGAATGTGTTTATGTGTGTTGTGGCTGTGGCTGTGTTTACGCTGTGAGCGATCATTGTGTTTGCAATGTTGGAGAATATAATTAAACAAGGTTCGTAGTGGTCATGGAAAACTGGAAAAGTCAGGGAATTTTTTAGTGTCTTGAAAAATCATTGAAAACTCATGGAAAATTGTATTTTGCCTATAAAGTCATTGAAATGTCATTAAATTTGTCTTATTGTCTCTATTTTTTTTACTTCGTCGTTTTTTAGTTTTTTCTTTACTTAAATCCACCTTCCGAAATATTTTCATTTCTCAACGTTTGGCACTTTCGTGATTGTTAATTGACGAATGACAGTCAGCGCCGTCTGTGAGAAGCTCTAGGAACTTCTTGAGTTCTTACTGCTTCTATTTCTCACTGGATAGTGGACGCTATTGCTTTGGCTTATGCGAACAGGGACGTGAATGCCCTCTCAACATCAGAGCTCTCTCGACGAGAGCTACTGCTTCGTCGTGGGCCTGGTCTAGAGGTACGTCAATACCGGATATCTGTTTCACTGCTGGCTGGTCTTCTCAGAACACCTTCGCCAGGTTTTATAAACTGGATGTTCCATCTTTGGCTTCGCAAGTGCTTTCGGCGAGTAATTGAATCAATTATTCCTGGGATATTGCTACTTTTCTCAAAATACAGTTGTTACCGCTTTTGCTGTTGACGCTGGGGGTTTCTGTACAGTAGTTTGTGCTTATCTGCTGATATGCAAATTTTGGTAGGCTTCAGCTACTGATTTCATTGGTTTAGCTGCACCTATCAGTAGTGAGCACACCTGGCGGCATTGCCATTGGTTGAGCTGCGTGCCTCTTCGCTGTGATTGGTGAATTGTTTTCAGGCTGAGAATAAATGCCTTTCCCAAATGCATTTCCTTTCAATGTCTCGTTCCCGCTCTCAAAAGGGAACGTCTCCGGTTACTATCGTAACCTAGGTTCCCTGAGAGATGGGAAGGAGACGATGCGATGTCCGCTGTGTTCGCGCTCGACCACCTGTGCCGTGTTCAGCCATGATTCTGACGCAATTGCCGCGCTTTATGCTATTTATACCGCCTGTATATTTATATACAGTCAGAGTCGTGTCGTGCGACAATTGGCCAGTTGTCAAGGATTCAGAAATCACGTGAAGGGGAGGAGTTCCCCTTCATCTCGGCAGCAATCTGCCAAGCAGGTTGCTGACAAGGATTGTGATGTAGCAAACCAGTATGACACTTTCATTGACATTTCAATGTCATTCCTGCAAACTACTCCTCATTCAAAAATGTTGATAAGTGCAAAGACAACATTGACAAACTGCTATAATCTAAGCTGTCCTCAGAGCCTGAATTGGGTAAACTCTGGTCAGTGATGTCCAGTTTGTTGTTGTTCTCACATGGCCAAGCTACCGTGAATGCGGTTTTTCTGTTAATAGACAAATTGAACCCAAAAATGACCCCTGGTTTTCAAAAGCTATTGAAATCCCTGGATGTGACTTGGAATCAGACTCTTTTAAATGTTACTAATTATTTGTATTGTAGTGTAATTCCATACACATTTTTATGGGACTTGGCAGACTGTTTTGCCCATTGCTGTAGACTGCTTTTGTTTTTAAATGTGTTTCTTCTGGTTTTGATACATGTACGTGTACCATATTTTTTGACTACAAAATCAAGTACCAAAAATCATTAAAATGTCGTTGAGAATTATAACTTTGACATTGAAAAGTCATGGAATTTTTTTGAACTGATGTGCTATGAACCCTGTTAAAGGTTTGTATGGAGAATGGAAGGTGTTTTTTATTGTATACTGGTAAATCTCTGCTGTTAGTTGGTGCACATATGCCTTTTGTTGTTAGCAAACACATACAGTGTTTGTAAATTTTTATAGCATGCCGATCGCTTCATCAAACAAATTGCCATATTGGCTTTTGGTTATCTCGATCATCTGTTATCTCTATGCTTTTTTGCAACCCCCGAGGCCGTCGACATTACCGGATTCCACTATATATAAAATAACTAAAGCTAAGACCATCACTGTTTGTTGCATTACTACACATGACCGGTAGAGGGTAGCATCATTTTACATTTGGTCTGTTACCTGGGAAGGTGGGAGCTGCTCAACTTTCCTTTTTTTTCAGATGATCAGTAGGTTTTTTTGAGTGCGTTAATGAATAAATGATTTAATTTGTTTACAGAAATAATTGAAAAAGCATTAAACTATGCTGAGGCAAATTTTAGGTTTAAAAAGGGTATAACAGACATAACTAAAATGTTACATAATTAAAATAGCTAAAAACAGATTTTGTTGATGAAGAATTATATAAAGGCTGTTTTGAAGTCAAGAATGTATATGCGAGAGCATGCTTGTGAAGTCAGATTGCCCCTCCTTTGCCAATTTTCTCAGCCCCTTGTTGTTGTGGGCCAGCTGGATGAGTGAGCAGCTCCCAAAATCTCTCAGAAAAGTCAAAGCCTTTGGTTCACTTAAGCCAAGAAGTATCGAGCTTTCTCAAAAGAAACGTGGGACAAAACCCAACTATGCTAAATTCTTCTGTGGCTCAAGACTTTGTTTCCACCCTTCTTTCGCTCTCCTTCTCCCCCCCCCCCCCCCCATTTTTGAAATTCCCTGTCTTGATTCATTTATTCATTCTCTCTTATCATTCTTGCTCTTTAAGTGTACTCTGTTCATTTGATCTCTTCCTGAAGTCGATGGTGTGTATGTGCTTCATTATTAGAGAAGAGTAACAGCTTTGCATTTGGAGGCACATGAAAGCCACACTGGGAGAAAAGTGAGCTTTTGTGTGGCAGAGAGGGGTAATAGGGGAGGTCACCAACCCTGCCAGTCACGATTAGGGGGCATTAGGGGCTTTTAGCCGAGTTAACACGCTGGTACAAGGGCCTTTTTGTCAGCAGCTCTTTTTGCCCCCATGCCAAGGATAAAAATCAGCTCTCTCACCATCCAACTCTACGCCCCCAGCTCAAGAGAGAGGAAGAGAGTTTTTGCTTTTGCCCTGGGCATTTTCTTAAATTTTTTTTTTTTTTTTTTTGCTTTAACCCTCCACCTTTTCTTTCCTCATTTGATTCTGTGTGCACAATCAAAACAGCCATGAATGTAAATGAATCACATTGAGGATTTTTCTCAGCTCCCAGGAGAGACCAATGCGTTAGCCTTTTAGATACATTATGCTGTGGCTCCTGGCTCAGACTGCATCCTTTTGGATGTTTTTTTTTGGGGGGGGGGGGGGGGGATTCATGTAAAAGTCAGTGAGTTAGCAGTTGTTGCGTTTTGGTGTATTGAACTGAAGTCATGTAGTTATGCATGACTCAGGATATTAAAGTTTTATTGTCTATGTGTGATTAAAGGGAATATGTTCTGCTCACACTCATTATTAATAGGAGACACAGCAGTTAAATACGTTCTCAGTATGTGCTTCCTATACAGAGCCTTGGGGATATTCATGCAATAAAAGGGATAGTTGAGTGAAAAAATCGTACTGTTCAGGCATTTGGGGTCAGTAAGTGTTTATTATAAAGAAATTAATACTGTTATTCATCAAGAATGCATTCAACCGATCAAAAGTGACAGTGGAGGCATTTATTACATTAGTATATATTTCTATTTCAAATAAATGCTGTTCTTTTTAACTTTCTGTTCATCAAAGAATGTTGAAAAAAAATGTATCAAGGTTTCTGCAAACATTAAGCAGCACAAATCTTTTCAACACTGAAAATAAGAAATCAGCATATTAGAATGATTTCTAAAGGATCATGTAACTCTGAAGATTGGAGTGATAATGCTGAAAAAGCAGGTTGTCCATCACTAAAATAAATTATATTTTAAAATATATAGTAGTATATTAAATTGTAATAATATTTCACAATATTTCTGTTTGTACTATATTTTTGGTCAAATTAATGCAGCTTTGGTGAGCGTATAAGACCACGAAAAAAAAGACCCCAATCATTTGAATGGTAGTGTATGAAATATATATATATATATATATGACTCAAAACAAGAACATTTACCAGTTGAGCCAGCACAAGTGTTAATGCAGTCACATGTTCTCTGTGTTTCTGCATTTAATATATTCCAGTGAACCAGCTGTCAGCACTGGAGAGCTGGAGACCCCTGGCCGTCACGGTTTGTGTTTACGCCCTCCTTAAGTTCTTGCAGGGCGGAGGGGTAGGTGAGTGTTGACATTTTAAAGAAGAAGCATATGAAGCTGATTTTAAACAATACAACTCTGTATAAACCATTAACTGTCTTTCACCGCTCAGGGACATCAGGGTTTGTCAGTAACTTGCGCAGCTTCATGTGGACTCGTGTCCAGCAGCACACCAGCCGTGTGGTGCAGGTCCGTCTTTTCGGTCACCTGCATGGCCTCTCTCTGCGTTGGCACCTGGGTCGCCGTACCGGTGATGTCCTGCGCAGCATCGATCGTGGGACCTCCTCAGTCAACAACTTGTTAAGGTCTGGTGATTTCCTTTAAATTTCACAACTTACCATGCATTCAAATGGTTGACGTCTCTGTTTTTATCTTTAAATGATTTGTGTTTCAGTTATATTGTGTTTAGCATTGTACCCACTATTGCTGACATCGTCATTGCAATCATCTATTTTGTGACGTACTTCAGTGCCTGGTTCGGCCTCATTGTCTTCATTTGCATGTTCCTCTACCTCAGTAAGTGCAGTACTTTCATTTGTGCCCCTAGAAGACATGACATTTCTCGTCAACAGGCACATTTTGATGTCTTGTTTTCAGCTCTCACCATCATCATCACTGAATGGAGAACCAAGTACAGACGGGAAATGAACACGCAGGACAACAATGCGAAGTCAAAAGCAGTGGACTCGCTTCTCAACTTTGAAACTGTAAGTGGTCAAATGCCATAAGAAAGTTGCACTAGGTGGGATTTTTGTTCATTTTACAAAATATGTCTCACCATTCAGGTGAAGTACTATAATTCAGAAGGTTTTGAAGTCAGGCGCTTTGAGGATGCCATCCTGAAATATCAGGTAATGCGGTCACTTAAACTTAGGCTTCAATGCAGTTGACTGGAGAGACACTGATTCTTTTTCTGCTCAGGCTTGTGAATGGAAGACCAATGCATCCCTCGCCCTCCTGAATCAAACCCAAAACCTGATTATTGGATTGGGGCTGTTGGCCGGATCGCTGCTTTGTGCATATTATGTTACAGTGGACAAATTTCAAGTACAGTAATCACTACTCTTAAAATCTAGAAATTAGTTTTACTTGATCTTGGGCATTACATTTGTTGTTCATGTTCTGTTGTTACTCTTATAGGTTGGTGACTATGTTCTCTTTGGAACCTATATTATCCAGCTCTACACTCCACTCAACTGGTTTGGTACATATTATAGGTGAGATTAGAAAAGGTGGATCTGGAGCCAGAATCACGAAAATCTTCTTAAAGAAGAAAAGTGCATTTCTTAACATCCCCTGTAGTCAATAATTGTATCCCTTAACACTCATCTTTGATCACCAAAATTACAGCCCTTTCAGGGAACGTTTATAAAAACTACTTAAATGTCCTAATCTAAGTCTTGTATGTGAAACGGGGCCTAAATTTGGAATTCTGACTTCTTTTCTCAGTATTGTGAGATTTAAACTAAAGTTATAAAATCCAATTCTGAGGGGAAAAAAAGAGTAATTGCTTATTATAGAGTCAGAACTTCGAGATATAAACTCGCAATTCTGCGGGAAAAGTAATTTCTTGAAGAAAAAAAGGAATGTTTTCTTAAAAACAACAGCAGCTTCTGTTGCCTGATTGTATTGCGGTTCTTGCAAAATACTAAATTCAAAAAATAAAATCTGTGTTTGTGTGTGTGTGTGTGTGTGTGTGCGTGCCGCTAGTCAATGCGTCCTGTGATGCATCTACTGAATGCTGCCAAAAATAGTTGTAATTATAAATTTAAATGATTTGAGCTGATTCTGAACTTTGAATTCAGCAAAAATTACATCACACATTCTCATCACCAATCGTTGTTAAGGTTTTTTAAGGTCATTATTGTCACTTCAGATGGCTGTATGTATAATATGTTGTACGTAACTAGTGTTATATTGTTATAAACAAACAAATTCATTAAATGTAGGGGTTTATCATAACTTTAAGAGATTATACATTATTATTTTTAAGAACACTCTTTTTCAGAAGTTCAAATTTTTACGTTTTATCTTTACAACAGTCGTAAGAAATGATTTTATAATTGTAAATGTTCTTTAACTTCTATTTTCTTTTATTACTTAATAAGGTTATTTTATTCCTATAAATATAAATCCTAGATTTCTCTTCCTATAAATGTTTTGTGAATCTGGCCCTTTAAATCTTAGGATGCGTTCACACTTGGCAGGTTTGTTTGGATTAAAATGATCTCTGCTGCGGTTCATTTGAACATGTGTGAACTCTGCCATCGGAACCTTGGTGCAAACCTATCAAGCAGACCGAGACCCCTGAATAGGCTGTTTTCAAATGAATTCATGAGCCAACAATGAACTGAACTCAGACCAAAGGCGTCTAAAAGAACTAAAATCAAGACGTGATGTCATTGCGTATATATACATAAAAATACAATGACCTTTATAGCACCCAAAAAGGACAGAATACGCAATGTTGTTTGATTCTTTTCATCACAGGAGTAATGTTGCCCATTACAGTTCAGTACAGATTTTGGAAATGCTTGTCTCCTTGCAGCAGATCTTTGTTTGTTTGTATTGGAGGAATTACTAACACTTGTTTGCCTCATTTACACCTTTTATAATCACTTTCTGAATCTCAGCTGGTACAATACCATCATTTGTACACGCATACAGTGAGCGCATTTAGCCCAGCACACATCATTGTTTTGGATGCTCGATTAATTCCATTGCAAAATATACATCATAAAATTATTTTTTTCTTAAAAATGAAAGCGTAAACGCTAAGCGAACCAGGACTAAATGTCTTTCCTTTTTGGTCTGTTCCAAAAGAGCCAAGAATACTGAACTACAGTCGAACATACCCTTTTCCGTTTTTATTTTCTTGCTTGTACATTTACAATTCAGGCTGTTACAAAACTTTTCAATTCCTTATTTTATTTTGCTGTTGTGTTTGCACAGAATGATCCAAAGTGCGTTTGTTGACATGGAGAGCATGTTTGATCTACTAACAGAGGAAAAAGAGGTGAGTAGTCACTAAGGATGGACGTTTTGAGTCATTTTGAAGTCAAGTCAAAGGTAAATCACGTCCAAATAATACTTTTCCTAAGTCGACTAGTTTGTACAGTTGACGTTGATTCTTATGTTGGTAAGAATCAAGAACGTTGGTCTTGTGGGACAGTAAATTGTTGATTTACTGTCATGACCTCCTGCACTCTCAAGTTACCCCAGTCCTTTGGGAAAGGTTCCTCGACACTCCCAGTCCCTTTAGGTTCCATTCATATGCAAATAATCTGACTAAACCCCTTATTTGATCTTCACATCTCTTTTTATTTTTTCCCAAAAGCTGTCACAGTGAATTTGCAAACTGATTCTTGAACTTGACCAGAAAGAGGCCTCAACTTTTTTGCCATGGATTCAGGTTTTCTTAATTCACTGCCAACCCGGTGCTGTGCTTGTCTGCATATTTCCTGTGATACATACCAAGATTGCCCTTCCTAACTTCCAGATTCCTTTCTGTGCTGTAGGTAAAGGATGATGTGACTGCAGCAGACTTGTCGTTCACAGAAGGAAGGGTTGATTTTCAGAACGTGTGCTTTAGTTACACTGCTGGGTGAGTCATGCCTTCATATCGATGAAGGCAGATGTTTGGTAAGAAATTTTTTTCTTGTAGTATCAGCTTGGTATGGAAGAACACTACTTTTAACTTCCATGTATTTTTGAGTTAACGTCTTTTGAACCTGATTTATTTTCATTTTTTTCTTGACAGAAGAGAGATTCTCAGTGAAGTCTCATTCACAGTGATGCCTGGTCAGACAGTTGCACTGGTAAAATGTTACCTAAATTCTACATTTGTGAATATTGTCCACTAAAACGTTTTCAGAGATTTTCACCTCGGCTAATATCTTATTTAACAGGTTGGTCCGTCCGGATCAGGAAAAAGCACCATCATCCGCCTGCTTTTCCGTTTTTATGACGTTCAAGGAGGCTGCATCCTCATCGATGGTCAGGATATCTCAAAGGTCAGGAAACATGGCACATTATTTCTCATGTAAGAGCGGTTGTGGGCATTTGTATAGTTAATGGGTCTGGCTTCCGCTATCGTCTGTATCTAGTTATTTTTATTGGTGTAAAACAGCTTTATATTGCAAATTGGTATTTCTTAGCATATTATTTAAATGTTGTAATAATACAATGTTTTGTAGCACAAGTATTTTTGTTTACTGCACTATTCTTCTAGTTATTTACCTACAGTCTCTGAAAATTAGCTTACTTCTGCATTGCAAAATAAGGGGAATAGAACAATTTGTACAATGACCATAAAAGGATCTGTAAGTTTTAGGGAATAGGTTACTTCATCCAGAAATGATTTATCATTTCATCCTTTACTCACCCTCATGTCCTTCCAAACCCATACGACTTACATTTTTCAAAACACAAATTAAGATATTATTACAATTCTCTCATCCTTTTTGTCCATGCATTGACTGAAAGTCTATTTAATCAATATTTGCAAGCTTTAAAAAGTTAATAAAGACATTGTAAATGTAATCAATATGAATCGAGCGATCTTTATGAATCTGCTCTTCTGTGCGTTCATTAACCTTTATAGCAAACCAGACTTGTGTAAGTTCACCTATGCGTCGAGCTCACATTGTCGCCTACATTTTCACTTCGTATTTAATGCACTAGAGAAGCTGCATATTTTATATAAAGGTCTAGACAGCAGCTATAAAAAAAAGTTTTAAAATTATCCCACTTCCTCGACCCGACCTGCATCTCTGCTGACCTCTAATGTAAGGTTTAAATAGTGACAGCGCTGGTGTTAGAAGAGAATAGTGTCTGACTGACTGAAGAGAACGAAGAACTTGCATTAAAATGTGAAAAATTAATTTCCTACCAAGCTTGCTTCAGACAGTCTGTTTGAAAAGAGATTGTCCCTTAGTTATTCTAGTCACAATTCAATCTCAAAGCGTTTTTTGTAGTGCAGTGCTAGCATTGATAATGTTGTTACTAGTGTCTCATACATAAACTGAGATCTTTTGAAGCACAGTGTGAGTCCTTTATCTTTTATATCTATATCTGTGATACTTTTAGTTCTCTTCTCAAGCATTTCTGTTGTTTGCACAAACCTGACTGTTCAGTTTACCTCTCCTCATAGCCATGGGAATACAAATGTGTAGTGATTGTACAACGTAGAACAACGTGTAACAGGAGCCTGATTGAGGTGATGTTATACCAGACCGTACAAGCTGTCTCACTGTTAACTACAATGCAGTGACACCAGTGATGTGAGATGCAACCATAGATCATATAACCTCCACTACACATGACAAGGTTCTGGGAATATGATTTACTATTCCCTCTTATTTCCAAGTAAACCTGCCCCCTGTGAATTAATCATAGTGAGAGAGAAATAAATAATGAATATGGAGCTGTAAGCTGCTTTTACTCCAGGATCCTGAGGGAGATGGTGACCTCTTGCACAGAGCTGGTCTCTGCTCAGAACTGCTAGATTCACTTTTGGACTGCTGGTCTGATCCAGGACAGAAGTTTGGTACCTTTACTCACAGGACAATGTGACATGACCTGGTTCCCAAGCGTATACTTATTAAAAAGGTTAAAACATTTAGAAAGGAGATTATAAATTACTCATTATAAGTTACATGCAGCCTGGTAATCCAACCTGATCATCCAATATTATTCTTTTAATTTATAATTAGGTTATTTGTGCTAACATTCACCTAACACTCACTTATAATTCATCTTTAAAAAATACTGATCCTTTAATAACAATGTTAAATGTAATTTTTGGCTAATCTAAAATTAATGTAAGTTTTCTTGGGCCTAAACTCAGTTTTAGCATTTTTAAAAAGTTGACTTTGTCCTTTTATTTTGAATTTATAGAATTTTTATATTGAATATTTATTTGATCTGTTTATTTAATGTACACTGCCATCAAAATGTTTGGGATTAAAATCATTTATTTTTATAATCCCAAACATTCACTCACCTAAAGGATTATTAGGAACACCTGTTCAATTTCTCATTAGTGCAATTATCTAATCAACCAATCACGTCAGTTGCTTCAATGCTTTTAGGGGTTGGTCCTGGTCAAGACAATCTCCTGAACTTCAAACTGAATGTCAGAATGGGAAAGAAAGGTGATTTAAGCCATTTTGAGTGTGGCATGGTTGTTGGTGCCTGACGGGCCGGTCTGAGTATTTCACAATCTGCTAGTCTACGTACAACCATTTCTAGGGTTTATAAAGAATGGTGTGAAAAGAGAACAACATCCAGTATGCGGCAGTCCTGTGGGAGAAAATGCCTTGTTGATGCAAGAGGTCAGAGGAGAACGGGCCGACTGATTCAAGCTGATAGAAGAGCAACTTTGACTGAAATAACCTCTCGTTACAACCGAGGTATGCACCAAAGCACAACACACACAACCTTCTGGCGGATGGGCTACAACAGCAGAAGACCCCGCCGGCTACCACTCATCTCCACTACAAATAGGAAAAAGAGGCTACAATTTGCACAAGCTCACCAAAATTGGACAGTTGAAGACTGGAAAAATGTTGCCTGGCCTGATGAGTCTCGATTTCTGTTGAGACATTCAGATGGTAGAGTCAGAATTTGGCGTAAAAAGAATGAGAACATGGATCCATCATGCCTTGTTACCACTGTGCAGGCTGCTGGTGGTGGTGGTGTAATGGTGTGAGGGAGGTTTTCTTGGCACACTTTAGGCCCCTTAGTGCCAATTGGTCATCATTTAATTGCCACGGCCTGCCTGAGCATTGTTTCTGACCATGTCCATCCCTTTATGACCACCATGTATCCATCCTCTGATGGCTATTTCCAGCAGGATAATGCACCATGTCACAAAGCTCGAATCATTTCAAATGAGTTTCTTGAACATGACAATGAGTTCACTGCACTAAAATGGCCCCACAGTCACCAGATCTCAACCCAATAGAGCACCTTTGGGATGTGGTGTAACGGGAGCTTCGTCCCCTGGATGTGCATCCCACAAATCTCCATCATCTGCAAGATGTTATCCTATCAATATGGGCCAACATTTCTAAAGAATGCTTTCAGCAGCTTGTTGAATCAATGCCACGTAGATTTAAGACAGTTCTGAAGGCGAAAGGGGGTCAAACACAGTATTAGTATGGTGTTCCTAACAATCCTTTAGGTGAGTGTATATATATATATATATATATATATATATATATATATATATATATATATATATATATATATGTGTGTATGTGTGTGTGTGTGTGTGTGTGTGTCTGTACTTGTACTCATAAAGGCTGCATTTATTGTAAGTCTTTTCTGTTTCATCAAATTTTAAATTTAATTTATTCCTGTAATGGCAAAGCTGAATTGTTTCATGATTCTTATGAGTAGTTTTAAAATAAAGATAATTTATTTTAAAACTCATGCTGACCCCAAACTTTTAAACCATAATGTATATAATTTTTATTTACTTTGTTGAGGTGCTTTAATAACGACACAGTACCTGAATAGTAGTGCAGGAAACATGTGTGCCTCCCGTGTGCTTCAGCTCTTGAGAGAGCTGAAATAATCGATTGGCTAAAAGTGCTTGGAAGATGGAAGCTGTGGATTGTCATTCACATGGTGGAAGTACTTCTGACAAGCTGTGCTGGCATGGAGATGAGATGGAAAGGAAGGACTAGTAAATTGTTCTGTCTCTCTCTTCCTCTCCTACACATGCGTTCACAGCCTATCCAGTATCATGTCAAATAGCATTTAACCAACCGCATTCAACTGGTATTCAAACAACCGCCTTCACACTTGCACACGATGGCCACACATTCCTGTTGCGTTAATGTGTTTAGATCGCCGCAGGAAGTACACTCATAGGGAGTGAGCGCTTTCTCACAGTACAGGCATGAGGGGAGATTTACTTTTATAGAGCAGCTGTCATCAGTTCAGCATCTCATCCCTCTCACCACTGGCCAGATCGGACTCATTAAACTCACTGGAACATTAGCATTTGGACTCATAAAGCATGAGCTGGCGAATGAATAGATCTTTCGCCAAGTACTACACTATATGAAGTATGAAGCGTGAAACTAACTATCCATGAATGCAAAATATTTATTAGACTGAGATGCACTCTTTGGTTCTTGAGACTTGTTCAGACAGGCATCAAAAATCGATGTTGTTGTTTTTTAGGTGCTGTGAAATCTGATTAAAATTAGATTTTTCTTCATTCATCTTAGTTTGAATGATTATATCATATTTAATGTGTGTTTTGTCGTTCTTTGTGCGATGTGTTGTTAGGTCAGGTGTTGAAACTAGAAGACCTAAAAACAAACAATGGGAAAAACCTTTATTGATTATTAAGTCTCACGCATAGTGAATCTATACAAGTTTGTGTTGTTACTATGAAGGTCAAAGGCAACTGCAGTCTGAACAGAGCAAATCTGATGTAAATACCTAAAATATTTTTGTTTTTATTTTATTTACCCATACGGTTTTAACAGGGTTGTGGACATCAGCGAAAGACAATGCTAAATAAAATGTCACTGACTAGGTTAGATGAGTCTGACGGTTTTGTGTTGGAATTGAAAAAATAGCCTATGACATCAGAACGAGACAAATCTAACTGTACTTGCCTCGTAAGATCCACATAGACCACCTACAGGATTTTGCGGATGGGAGCAGGACAAAAAAATTATTTTGACTTCCTTTTCCTCTTTAACATAGAGGACAAACTCTTAAACTTATGTGTGTTGTAGGGGATTTACAGTTAAGACCAGAGGACTAGATATGTTGATTGAAGACCAGGTGTCAGAAGTGTAGTCAATAGAAGAAATTTTACTGAAGTTTAGTTTGCCGTTTCACCAGCAGAAGCCAGTTTCAGGTCTCACAAGGAGTTCGTAGGCCGTCTCACATACAATAACATTGTTACATCAATTATACTCTAACAGAGGCTCCTGACTACATCAGTGATGACGGTTAAATGATTCTGATTGGCTAAGAAAGAAAGATAAACAAAACTAGTAATTTTCCACACAAGAGCAGACAGTCTGAAGCATATCTTCGTTGATCACATGGTTGACGGGTTAGTGACCTTCCACGTGGCTTGTTGAGAACAATAAGTCATTCTATCTCCTTATAGTGTCAGTTCATCACCTCACCAATACAGACCATATTAACACACACACATACACAGCTTCTCCAAGGCTGAACTCGGCTCAGGCTCCAACTATCAACAGAGAGACTTCCCAAAACATTCTGATAACATGTTCTGTCTGTTGAGAAGTGCAGACAACACTCATCCTTACTCTAAAATATTCCACCTTCTCCTTCTCCACGTCCTTGTGTATATCAAAGGAATTTATCTTGTCAGTTGACGAGGGGAAAATATGACTCAGAAATATCAGAGCTATTCCTCATCAACTTCACAGCAGAATGTTGGGTTTCTTTATTAATGTTGTCATTGAAATAAATGCACAAGTGCATTCCTTCTCTCGGAGTTTCCTGACTCGTAAAGAAAACAAACAGCTCAAATGCAAGCAAGACGGAGAGAACAAATAATGTGGTCAGGCACAAGGGAGTGAGAACGGAAAAGATTGTAGAATGCTAATAACGATTAACATGAAAGCTTTGTTAAATGCCAAACCTTTTAAATAGGAATCTTTGAGTTTCAAAACTGTCCCCCCCCCCCCCCCCAAAGGAATCTCAAGTTGCTTTTGATGGTAGGAAATGTAAGGTGTTTACCAACGTGGAGCGCCCACCTAGGCTCATTGACCTTGTAAGCGGTGGGAGCAGAGAAACACAGACTCTACTCTGACAGCTGATGGGCCACATGTTCGGTTATGCTCACACACACATACGTCATGCACCTGATAGACATTAATGCACTGCTTGTTACATTCTAGCACGTGTGTGTTTATAAGAACACCTTGTGAGAAGGCATCCTCTAGTTCTTTTGATTTTAACATGTTGTGTTGTTTGCATAGATTATGATATTTAAATGGGGTATAACTTTGTATCCAATAAGAAAATTACAACAACAAAAAACACACCACTGTGAAATCCGTGCATGCATGAAATCCTTTCTGCACGCTCCTCTTGTTTGTTAATATTATGTCTGAATCAGGCTTTTGTTTGAATTTGATGCAATCCTTAATATTTACATCTGAGTAGCGCTTGCGGTTATGGTAAGGGGGGTGACATTTCCCCATCATGTGCTAAGCGGTGCCAAATATGTATCACAGTTTCCGGTTTTGAATATTGATATTGTTTCTTGAGCAGCAAATCGTCATATTAGAATGATATCTGGAGGATCATGTGACACTGAAAACTGGAGTAATGATGCTGAAAATTCAGCTTTGCATCACAGGAATAAATTACATTTGAAAATAAACTGCTCAAAGAAATTAAGCGAACACTTAAATTAAGCGAATCTGTCCAAAACAAAAAAATAAGTGATTGTGAATGAGTTTCACTTGCTTTTTTGCAGCTGAAAGTGATAACAGGTGCATTGGACAGGCAACAGCAATACAACCCTCAAAGACAGCATGACAAACACCTTTTGTATCTGGTGACTCCTTATTCTTCCTGACTGATCTGACTTTAGTTTTGCGTTTTGTTATGGTCCTTATCACTGTCTGTAGCGTGAGGCAGTACCTACAACCCAATTAGGTTTCTCAGGCAGTCCGGTCCCCGTCGCAAGTCCCAGCACAGTTTCCAGAGCATGGAGGAGATACCGGTAGACAGGCTGTTATACGAGGAGAGCTGGACAGGGATGTAGAAGGGCAACAAGAGCTCACTGATACCCTGATCCGGGTCTGGGAGGAGATCTCCAGGACACCATATGCCAAATCGTCAGGAGCATGTTGTGAGTGCATACAGGCACATGGGTTGCTGTGATGAACTTCATGCAAGCTGGATCATGCTGTAAATTTGTGTTTTTTTATGTTTGAATCCATCTCTCAGTGAGTTCCCATTGAATGTTGTCACACAATTTTGGTAACAAATTATAGAATGTATATCAATGAAGATTTTCGTATTGAATATTTCAATCAGTCCAGTGTGTGATTTTAGGTTTTCCCTTCATTTATTTTAAGCAGTGTATGTTCAAATTGAAAACGGTAATATTAAATTGTAATGTTGCACAATATTACTGTATTTTGACCAAATAAAACCTGCCTTGTTTAGCATTTTTCATAAAACATTTTTACCAAAAATTACCTAACTTTTTGAACAATAACATGCATAAGCAAAGTGTTTGGGTTTAGAACCGTTTTGTTGGTATTTTTTTTAGTGCGTGCTAATTTAATGTAAGCATTGTAAGAGCATTTTCTGAAAATATATTACTGGTTGTTTGTTGAGTTTGAGTTTAAGCTTCACACATTGAGCCATGGTGCTCATATGGATGATGTAGAATTGAGTTCAGCTTGCAGCATGCTCTGATTCTTTTTCTCTGTCATATCTAGAGTCTTTTTTATGTGAGTATATGTCATTGTAAACCTATTCCTCAGAAGTACTATTTATACCTTTTAAGCTTTTAAAGTGTAAAAGTTTAATTGGCAGACACAATCTTTAAAACATGTTTAGTTACTCGCTTCATCAAGCTAATTGTTTTATCCCTGGTTAGCCTAGTCCCAGACTAAAATACATGTTTTAGCTGTTTTAACTTGCACTGGCATGTCTATAAATTTGCCAGTCCCATTGTTTTGTCTTACATTTACATTACATTTATGCATTTGGCAGACAAAAGTGTTTTTTTAACCTACATTGCATTCAAGGAACGCATTGAATCAGGGCTTGCTTTCCCTGGGATCGAACCCATGACCTTGGCGTTGAAGGCCAAAGTCTTAAGATTCTTAAGAAAAAATTCTAAGGCATGTTTGTAAAAGCCACTTAAATTACTTAATTAAACAAATACCTAATACTGGCTTAAATTTAAACCCTGTACATGAAACCAGACCTTGGATTATTAGAATCCAACCTTATTGATAGAAAACCTTTCCTCAATTTTACTGCTGGACCAGTAACATTTCGATGGCCCTTTATGCTGGGATCCAGCAGAGCTTCTGTCATACTTCACTATATGGAACACTTCATAAAAGGAGGTTATTGATTCAGTTGCAGTTTATTACAGAAGGCAAGTGGTCATCAGAGACAGTGTCCAGTTTCAGCAGTCTATGTCTTTTGATTGATTTTTCTGACTGTGGTGTTGTCTTCATTTCGCATCGCATAATGACATGTAACTGTAGGAAGAAACAGAAGACTGAAAGGCTTGAAAGGAGACTGAAAGAGAATGACCCCTTGCCCCCACTGAACCTCTTTATTTCTGAGGCACTGTGCTTTGTTAATGTTACGTCTGACTTAGTGGATTGCCGAGGAGAAGAGACTGGAGTCTATAACAATCCTGTGAAGTGTTAAACAGAGCCGCATGTGGAGGTTCGTGTAAACAAGATGTTTTGCGTACATTTGGTCCAGGTTAGGCGCACATGGGCTGTTCCCTCCCAGCCTTTTTTTGTGCCTTTCAAGTAAACGGTTGCAGCCCTGATTTGTGCGCACATCTGGTCGGATATGCAGAACAGTACTTGTGTCTGCTTCTTGCCAAGTGGATTCAATTTTAGCATGTTTTATGTTTTGCATATAACAGTTTTGCTTGGGTTTCTCTCCTTTTTGAGCATCTGATATGGCCTGTTTTCCCCGTCTGAGGGTCTAGACGTGTTGTGCAATGTGAAACGCATAACCGATTGACTTAGTGCCTCAAATAAGCATGGACAAATCAGAAAATTTTTAAACTAGAAAATGTTTTTGTCTTTGAGTTAAGCAGTTCTAGTAGTAACTATTAATAAACTAATTCATGGCACTACTTATTAATGAAGTGTTGTGCTGTAACTGCATTTGATATGCACACTATTTCTCATATGACTTTCAAGGGTAAACAGTAATATGTGCCTTATTTTGCTCAATTTGAATAAAAGGCAACATCTAAACAAGTGTTATTTAAGAATTAGTACATTTAGTGCAGGGGTCGGGAACCTTTTTGTCTGAGAGAGCCATATCCCCCAAACTTTTTGAATATGAAGCTGTGTAGAGCCATAGTCCTGTCGACCAGCGGAGCGATCGATCTGTCGACCGGGGAGCGGCGCAATCTACCTGTCGTCCTGCGGGCAGAAGTAGCGGAGCGATCAAGCCATATGCAGCCATCAAAAGAGCCATAGGTTCCCGACCCCTGATTTAGTGACTTCAAATGGAGGTCCTGGTGTATTAGGGCTTTTATAAATACTCATTTTTACTAGTCGACAAATACAAATATCTTATATAAATGGCACAGTGCAGCTTTTATAGTTTGGTGGCTAACTAGAAAAGGGTGTTTGCAACGCAAGCTTACATATTGCCATTGATGCTTGCTTTGTCATAAATGGTACAAAACAGATGTCTTTTATTTTCTGACAGCCTTGGTAGCATTTAGTTTGCTTCAGGGTCTCTGAGTGGTTTGTAACAGTTCTGAATTGTATGTCATCTTAAAAGTCCTCTGTGTAGTTTGCTTACATGCAATATTGGGAGCTCAATGCACTCACTTGAACTACTTGACTAGTCATTACTGTTGTCTGAAGAGTCTGCCTGAAGAGAGAATCCAGTGTTCCTCTCTGATGCCAACCTGAATTTAACCTGAATCAATCTTGTGATTGCAAGAAGGAAAAGACTCTCAAATACAGGTAATATCTAAATGACACAATGAAAATAAATGTCTTAATCATACTAAATTTTCTTATGAATCTCAGTAAAATTGCAGCATTTCCTAAATATTGGAATGTATAGTTGTGCTAATCTTGTCTGATTTGTTTCTTAGACTTCTTTCACTTTTTTTTAATTATTTTATCTCAAAATTATTGAGAATACTGTTGCTAATAGGACCGGAAACCAGAGTGCAAGTGCCTTCTCTTAGGATAAAAGTTGCATTGTGAGGGGACAGATGCTACATTCCCATAAAGACCTGAGAAGCCATTTGTGTTTCACATGGGTGCAGTAAGCCCTCTCTCACCCGGCCCAGTCTGATGTTAATTAGTTCATAAATTAAAGACATTGACTTTTTTTAAGAGCCAAATGAATGGGAAGAAGGAATGGAAAGACGGCGAATTAAGCGCACAAAAAAAAACAGGCGAAAAATAAACAAAAGAAAAAACAAAAAAGCAAACTTCAAAGGGAGATCTAATTCGTCAGGCGTTTGAAGTGAAATCTCTGAGGCTGGTTCCACTCGCCACATGGATTAATGGTCGACTGAACAGCCAGAGCACCACACGCTCGACTCTCTTTCTCTTGCTCTATTATTATCAGCGCTCTGAGACGGGGGCTTTTCTTTAATGTGATCTAAGAATCATTTTTAGTTTCCCTTGTTGTGGGTAAGATTACGGTCAGTTTTTCTTACAGCAGTTAGATTATGTTTGTAAATTACTGAGGTTTGTTGGGTCAGCTTTCCTGAGCAGAGTGCAAAAGAAAGAAAAACATTTCCTCTAAACACCAGAGGCTCTAAATCTCTTATTTAAAGCTGAATTGTGTCGTTTTATGTTTTCCTATCCCAGCTTAATATTCAGACACAAACATTGACCATAAAAAGGCATCCAAAGGCTAATTTATCTACCTATCTACAAAAACATTGCACAGACATTGGCTTTAGTTTAGGGTGAATGACAGCAGACACTAGTGTTAGAGTTGGATCGTATGGTCGTTTTGAGACTTAATTACTTGTATCTAATAGTCTCCCTCCTCCACTTGAATGCAGTTATAGTGTTTGAAGCACAGTACATTTGCAAAATGATTTCATAATCATTTGAAACCTCTTTGGTTCGTTTGTATGCATCAAAGTTTAGACAATAGCTTTAGTTAATTGCAGTTTAACCGCCAAGGCTCTAGTGGGACATTAGTACACAGAGAACATATTAGATGTTATCACAAGTTTATAAGTATGAAGCTGAGAAAATCATTGGGCTGGTGATACCTGCGCTATGACCTCAATGCCACAAGCTCTAATCTATATGGATAATCTACCGTAATTGAATATTGATTTGTAAGTACTTTGTCTGCATATTTCTGTTCATTTTTCAGATAAGATGCCTTGACATTCCCTATAATAGTTATGGCTCCAAATCCTAATTTTCTTTTGCACATAAATATTTCTGGAGAAACCGCCACTTTGGAACAATACCCTCATCCTAGATGACAATAACGGTCCAGGTTTTTCTTTGTTCTGTTACAAATTACTCCTGCTGTCCACATGGAACTGAATAAATATATTTACACACACACACACACATTATTTGGATGATCTGATTTAGGGCGTGTTCCAACTTTTTGGAATTTGCTCTGTTAGTGCAGTTCAGTTGAAGTGTGAACGCTGCCATCTGAACCCTGGTGCACACCAAACAAGTGATCTGCTTCCAAATTAACTGTTGCGGTTCGAATTTGAACACACAAACAAACCAAAAATGGTACATGTTGTCACAAGATGTGACCCTAAAAAGGACAGAATGATCAAGCATACCTGTTTTTTCTCGTCACATTCGCAATGTTGCTCATCGCAGTTTGGTACAGACAGAATCTTCATTTGTGTGTGTGATAGGGATTCCTGCTGCTGTTTTGACTCTTCACGAGTTCTCAGCTGTTCAAAATACCATCAAATGTAGGTTATGCACATACAGTAATCCCTCGCCACTTCGCGGTTCAAGTTTCGCGGCCTCAGTGCATCGCAGATTTTTCAAAAATATTAATCGGAAAATAAAAAAATTAAATACCGCCATTTCGTTAGCCGTTTTGTGGAAAGCAGCGTTGTTTCATCGTGATGCGAGAGAAATGGTTTCCCAGGATGCCAGACAAAGAGAGAAACTCTCTCAGAGGCTTTGTACACGCCCACGGGCACTCAGACAAGACACGTGATTGGTTCCCAGCGCGAGATCGACGAATGAGAGCATGAGTGGAGTGGGAGCTTCTTCGCCTCTCTTAGAAGCAAATGTTGACGATCCAGCACCGATATCTGACGATGAGGCGCTTCCCGAACTGATTTAAAGGCCTCATTATACCAGTGCAGTTTATACTACTGTCATTGATGAGTGTAGAGCACCATAATACGTATTGTATAAGAGAGAGTAAATGTATAATATTAATATTTTTAACATTCTGGTACCTACACGCACATATATACGGAAATTCCTGGGGGGGGCAATCCTACTCCGCAGATTTTCACCTATCGCGGGTGGTTCCGGTGCCCATTAACCCCATTCAGTAAATTCTGACGTGAAATATACGTAATTAAAGCCAACCGATCAGGTTGTGAACATATCACTATGCCTTTTAGGTTTTGTATTTTTAGGTTCAGAATTAAAATTCAAATGTGAACTGTAAGCAGACCAGGATCAAATCAAACTACAAAGTGTGAACACAGCTTGAGAACCATACTAGAGGAAGATCATTTCTAATCTGATTTGCTTCTTTTAAATAATTAGTTTGGGACAAAATGTCAAAATTCTTTCAAACAATGGTTTGTTTTGTGCCTCGGCCAAGACAAATTTTACTTACGGTACTCTAAAGCAGAAACACGTCAAAATGTTATTCAGATGGAGCAGACATAGACCGTCTCCACAGCGGGACTCTTGATATATTGCTGTGAAAGGGGGTCAGCTTAGCTCTTCCTTAAAATCTGTGCCCGTTCCAGACCTACTTTGTCTTGTCTCTGCTCCTCTTTATTCTGTTCGAAACCCTTGATGTCAGCTGGCACTGCCTCACAGAGTTTGCCAGGCTTTGGATCTCGGCAGGGGTCTATCGCCGCACCCCTCCCAATAACAGGCAGCATGTGAAGATTGTCACCCTGCTTTATAATTGGGGTTTCAGATCTTATGAGCTTGGGACCTCTTCATAGCCCATCAGCACCTGGCTCCTTAACTTTCAAAGGCAGTGGAGACCTCCAAACCCTCAGGTGGTGAAATACTTTAAAGTTCGAGCCCACCTATCCACGATTCACCTGTTGTTATAGTGTAGGGCTGCATAAAGCTAGATAGTCTTTGTGTGAAGATAAAAACTAGAAACCTACATGCAATGACTAAACAAATTGCCTCACTTATTTGCAAATACTGTACAGCAACACATAATTTCTAGTTGATTAACAAGTACTTTATTTGAATGACATATCTTTCTTGGCATGTTCATCTTCATACATGCAGGTGAGACAGAACTCCCTCCGATCCTATATTGGTGTAGTTCCTCAGGACACCGTCCTTTTCAATGACAACATCCGTGAAAACATTCGCTATGGCCGCATCTCTGCAAGTGACCAGGAAGTAGAAGATTCTGCAGTGGCGGCTGACATCCACAATAAGATATTATCCCTTCCAGAAGGTAGATAACTTCAACATTTTCATAGCTGATTTATTGTGTTTAAGTTTTATGATGCAGATAAAACACAGCTCATCCTTGGAAATACTTTTAATGCTTTTAATTTTTTGGTGCTCAAGAAAAATGTTGTCTTATCAATGTCGAAAATGGTTGTGCTGTTTAATATTGTTTGGGAAACTGCTAGATTGTTTTTATTCAGAGTTCTTAAAAGAATATATGTTCAGCACTGCAAGAACAGCATTTATTTGAAATATAATTATTTTGTAACATTATGAATGCCTTTACTGTCACTTGTGATCAATTTCTTCAATCCCTGCTGAGTAAAAGTTTTAAAATTCTTTAAAATAAAATAATTTTCCAAACATTTCAATGGTAGAATATATAAGTGCTTACATTTTATATATTTATTTATTTAATTTATTTATTTATTTATTTATTTATTTTGGAAGAATAAATCATGAGAGCATGAAAATTATTATAATAATCTTCTCTGAACAGTCCTTTTATTATTATTATTGACAGGATATGATACTGAAGTGGGTGAAAGGGGTCTGAAGTTGAGTGGGGGAGAGAAACAGAGAGTGGCCATCGCTCGCACAATCCTGAAATCACCTCGCATAATTTTGTTGGATGAAGTGAGTATAAAGGATCTCCAGAAGGTTGAGAATTTATGATGTGGGTTTATTCTCAGTCCTGTTTTGCAAATTTTTCTTTCAGGCCACATCTGCTTTAGACAGTCAAACGGAGCGTAACATTCAGACTTCTCTTTCTAAGGTGTGCGCCAACCACACCACTCTCGTCGTGGCACACAGGTGGGTCTGATTCTTGCTAACAGATGTGCTAATGCAACTCAAACTGATAAACTTAAACCTCTTAGACCTCTTATAACAAAGTTATTAAATTACTAGTGACTGTTAGTTAAAGATAGCAGTAAAGATATAGTTCTAAAAATGGTTCTAAATATAAAAGATCAGCTGAGTCCATACGACAACTACAAGGTTAGCGGCACAGAAACATAAAAATATATGTATATTTCTTCATACATTAAGCCATGGTGCTCATATATGTTTCCATCTACTGATTTTTTTTGTTTCATTTAATCATTTCAATAAGAATCCACGTAATTGGGAATTTGCACGAGGGCAAAAAAGTTTTGCAAAAGGTCACGCGGACCCGTTTACCAACAGATAGCTGCTTGGTTTGAAAGTGCTTTGCTACATACATTACTACACTATTGACAATGGACAATTTGTTTACGAAATTATACTGAATTACACTTATCTGTCCTGATGCTCCATTATGTTCAGGCACTGAAATAAATTGTCTACTGCTCTGAATGCAAGGTTTAATCCCTCAGATAACATCATGTATTGATAAAAGCTTTTGTTGGGCCATCTGGGCCACATCTCTAGCATTAATTAAATTGATCTATTTGTCCTTAAGCCCAGTGTCTTCAGAATAACACCCTAGCCCAAAGAAATGAAAGGTGAATGAAGGATAAATCCAAACAAGAGCACGCAGCTGTCTCACAAATGAGATAAAGCTGTACTAGCTGAGCTCATAGTTCACACCTATCTATTTGTTGAGTAGTCCATTTAAATGTGTTTTTAATATCTACAAGCTTAAAAAGAGAGTATATGAAACATTTAACATTACCGTTGCTCTACAGCAGTTCTTGCCATGACTTTTAGATAAACTCAACATACTGAAAGCAGCTAAATTGAAAAAAATACACCTTAATGTACTTTTTGGAGAATTTCCATTGTTGCGGCATGCTGTACATCCATGTGACTGAATGTTAAAGTCTTGTCAATGTAAAATATACGTGCTTCGCCAATTTTTCAATCAGCTGGTTTTCATATAAAGCCATACATAGTCGGTAGCATTTAAAAGGTGTTCAGAGTAGTGGATGATTGACACATGAGCGGGCGGCCCTTCACTTTAGTCCTAGACTCATCAAAATAGATTAGTGTGTAATCAGATATTTTATATTACATATGTGTTACATTATTTATATACAGTGGAACCCACTTATCTCAAGCTCGGTTAACTCGCCAACCCTATTATGTTGATGTCACGGTTCTGTCAGGTTTAGTTTCTGTTTCTAGTGTCCCTAGTGGACAGAACTGTGGCACTGCTCTTCCTCCCGTGTTTCATGTGAGGGCGCGTTACGTCGTGCGTCCACCCGTTGCACTTGTCTCGCGTGCTTTGTAAACACGCGGCAATGCGCATTCGCGTTCGCCGCGGGTTTGTGTCTCGTTAAGCGTCTGCCCCGCCTCCTCATCTCTACAATCCTTGCCAGCTGTCTCCTATTCACTCGTATAAATCCCATGTGTCGTATAAATATCCCTCAGTGTTTGATGTCCCGCGTCTCGTTGTTGTCATCCTTCCTTGTTTCCCCGTGTTGTGCATCCGAGCTTCCGGTTGGTCCTAGTTCTTTAGTGTTTCCGTTGTCATGTTTAAGTTTCTTGTTTTTCCCCATCATGGGAGTTTCCTTTGTATATGTTAAGTCTTTATTTTGTTAATTCCCCTGCGATTGAGTCCTCCCTGTATCCAGATCGTGACAGTCGATGTTTTTGAAGTGGAACCGCCAAACTCCCTCATTGTCTTAGCATTTTCTTATCGGTTATGTTGATTATTTTATGTCGCCGAACACTAATATCTCGAGCAGAAAAGAGGGATATTATCTCATGACTAATGATAGTACCGAGTTCACTGCACATGCACTAAGTTTGCATCACGGTCCATATGGTCGCTCACTCCAATGACTGTTCACTCACTCTTGCGGCACAGTGCCGTGCAGCCACGAAGTGGCTGAAAAATCAAGCTTTACAGATGCTATCTTGGAAGAGGCATAGGAGTTCGCCATCACTGTCCATTAATTCCCAGATTACATTGACCTCGACAAAGACGTTGTTACTGATAGAAGCTTAGAAGCATTTGTTTTCAAGCAGACCGTTAAAGGCAAAAAGAAACAAAGCATTTTAGACTTTGTAAAGAAACCATAGTAACCGCGTGTACAAATACATACATTCTGGGGGAAAAAAAAATATATATAGAGAGAGAGAGATACACGATGGAAACAAATCACTGTCCCTGATGACACACTAAAAGTCACTAATAATTAATTTGTGAGATGTCGTCTCACTTGCGTCATTGCAGCATAGCCTGTAGCTGCGTTCCAACCAGTGGAGTCCCTGTGAAGCGCTGCCTACTACCTGAGCAAGATATCTGTTGAAGTTCACTTCATTTGACAAAAGGCTTTTAATTTGAACGTCATGCATATTGAGGGATATTAAGGGTTTTAAGGTTCTAATGGATATATATTCATTTAAAATAAATTTTCATATTTTAAAGCACTAAAACTGTCATATTTTGTGTACACAATCTTTGTCAATGCATGCACCGAGTAAACTCTCTTTTTTTTATTAGCATTTAGGTTTGTCAACTGCACATTCACCTGTAGTTTCTTCACATCCTCTCTAATGTGATGCACTCTTTACAATTTATCCTTTTGAATTGAATTCATTCTTTTTCCAGGAATTGTTTCACCTCAAGTCCACACGAAAGTGTTTGATAAAGGTCTACTGTGTCCTCAACAGAAAACACGTGTGTGCCTGATAGTTATTAGTGTGGAATTATTTTCTATTGGTGTTTTATGAGAAGAGCGAACACATTTGACATTGATTCAAACACCTCCTTGCTATTCACCTTTTTTCTTGTCTTTCTGTATCACATTCCACCACTCGTACTCCTGCCGTCACTTTCGGAAAGTGTGTCTGTCCATCAGGCATCTCCGTTTCCTTCTCTCTAATGTTTTTCCTTCTGTCTCTCATTGCTCAATTCTTTCGAAAATTGTAAACACATCAGGATCAGAGTCTGCGAGCTTTGATCCTGTCCAGCCTCTGAGACACTGGTGTCACTTTGATCTGTTTTGGGGTGGTGGTTCTGGGGTTAGTGATCAATAAAGAAGTCTCCGCTCTTTTGTTTGAAGATGAAGGGCAGTTGAGAGGGTGACCTGCAGAAGGTTCTGAGTGTGAATTAAAGAAGCTGTGTGTGTGGATTAGATTAAGGGGGATCTAGTGCTTAAAAACGCTGGCCCTGCAGCTGAATTAGGGAATGCGTTTACAGTACAACTGCAGCTGAATCGCTCTGCTTCGGGGACAGGGTGCAAACAAGGTTAAGTTTTGATGTGATGCAGGATTAAAAACAGGTTTTAGTGGTAATGAGTAAGTGATCTGTTTTTCGTGTCTTTGTTTTTGATGTTTTCTTCTTCCTATCTTACTAAAATACTTAAAATAGTTTCTAACTTTATATGCAGATGTCTACTAGTAAGCTACTTAACCATCGACTTAACCAGTGATGTGAGATTAAGGTGGCACTGTCCAGTTTTTTCTGGAACTGTGGTTATCCATCAAATTTTTTTAATGTCGAAGTAAATACAATGATGTAA
This sequence comes from Rhodeus uyekii, assembly GCA_037043235.1. Classification (NCBI taxonomy): domain Eukaryota; kingdom Metazoa; phylum Chordata; class Actinopteri; order Cypriniformes; family Acheilognathidae; genus Rhodeus; species Rhodeus uyekii. The sequence goes on along the minus strand of JAWRVZ010000053.1, from coordinate 2,360,592 downwards.
TTCCTTCTAATATGTTGGCCTTCCGTTCAGCTAGCCGGTGGGTAAGGAGCGATGCTATGGGAGCAAAATGCAAAAAACAATATTTAACATAGTGATGGTAAATGTTTACACACAAGAGGTGTATAACACAGTGGAGGGGATGAAATAAAGAATGGCCTGACATATATAATGTGGCCGTTTTACAGTCTTTTCGTGTTGTCGTTTAGAGATGGGTGTAGCATTTCTATCACAACGGTCTGCCATTAACAAAGAGGAAAGTTGTAGTTTTTCAACAAAAATGTTGTGGTTTCTTTAGGTTTAAGGTATAACTAAAGCTGACAAGCTCCTTTGCCCTTCGTAGGGCTGTGCAGATCATGGGGTTCTCCACATCACATTCATCCCTGGTATGTGAACTATGGTAAATAGTCTGCAGGTCTTCTTTTTTTTACACTTGAACCAGCTTTTATGGGACCCCAAACTGCGCAAAGGATGTCAGTCTTTCTGTAGTCCATATTATAAGTTAGCTAGCCAGTCAAAACTACACATTCACGTAAAACCATGGGTTCACAATTGGGGTAGCCATCTTCTTGAAAGGAAAATAAGGGAGAATCGGGGTTCTTTATTGGAAAATAAGGGACAGAATAAGCACTCAACATATTTGCACTGTACTACACAGTGTCATACTGCAGTTAAGTATGTGTGTAAAAGGTTCTCAGACTACACACATGTCATTCTGTCACAATCAACCAAACACACAAGGTCTTCCAACGAGTCTGCAGCAGAGCTTGCTTTAGTGCGGGTCCCGCAAAAGTGCACATCGAGGGCGCATATTGACTGCAAAGGGGGGCTTCGTAAGCACCCTACTGAAACAAAATGACGCACATGTTTTAATGTCACAATAAAGATGTTTTTGAAGCTAATCATATTCCATTGTTTAGCATGTTCAGGAACTCATGTGTCTGAAATTGTCCAGGAAAACCTTAGAAGCACCGTAAATAAATTGAGTTTAGTATTTTAGTATTTAGTATTTTGAGTTTAGTATTTTAGTAGTTTGCTCTGGTCGTTAAACACCTTCGAACTCCCGTTGATCCTTGACAATTAAGTAATTAAGTATTAAGTAATATTAAGTAGGTGTGCACTGAGGCTCCACCTTCTTTCATATGGATCTCTTCTATGGTTTATTTCTTCTGTTGAGTTGAGGTCAGATGTTGGTGAGTGAAAACATAAAACAATGGAGAGCTGCTTTAATGAAGTTGTACTTTTACTATGTACTGAAACACTGACATGGTTTTCATATTTAATACTGTAAAGATATTTGCTTTTAAGCAATCTATTGTATAAAGTGCTGTATAAATAAATGTGACATGACTTTACTGGAGTGCAGAGCTTGTGCAAACACATCCTCTTTGATAAGATACTTTTCTTATGCTTTCTTTAAAAAAAATGCTGTTTTCTCATTTTTGTTGTATATCTATTTTGTTATTGAGAGGAGAAAACCTGTTTTCTCATGCAGCATATTTATATACTAATCTAACCACCGTTCTCAGCAGTGTGGGTGATGTTGGGATGTTCACTTACGGTGTATCGCTGCTTAAATATTTCAAACTTGATTTTACACCTAAGAAAGGAATGGAAAAGAACTTTACTGTAAGTATATATTGGGGATTTAAATGTGGCCCATCAAGTAATCCAAAATTTTGCTTCACACCCACTTAAACACTAGGGCCAAAGACCCTAAATATTTTACATATAGAGGTTGGACAATTAAACTCTAATCTTCACTAATTTTACACTCCATCGGTAAGAGCAGAGTGTGAAGGTTGCATTAGCAGAGCAATAGCACAGCTGTACATAAGATATTGCAATGCACACAGCTTAATGGGAGACATTTCAAAGTTCAAAAAGAGGACATATTATGTACAGGAGTGGATCAGTGATGGTTTTGTCTGCAATATCATGACATTCTCTACTGTGCTTGATGGGCTCGTCACTGCCAAGGACTAGCAAACCAATCTGGAGGACCATGGGTACCTGATGGTTCAAACTTTGACTCCTCATGGAGGTGCCGTGTAACAGCATGATAATGCACTAATACACACAGAAAGACATTTTGATGAACATGAAAGTGAAGCTCATGAAAGGAATGGCTCAAATGGCTGCCTTTGGCAACTGTGGAGGACTGGTATCTGTCATTCCCAAGATTAATTAAAGCTCTGTTGGCCCAAAAATTTATATATATAATAATAATTTAATATATATATATATTTGTCTAAAGCCAGGTGTTTTTCATTGCCCAACCCCTCTAGAAGTAGAAGTGCTGAAAGTGTGGGTACTGAGACAGGATCTTTTCCACACCAATCTTGCTCACCATTTGTTTCATCACTTCTTTTGTTTGTCACTCTGTTTTTCTTCTCATGTGCTAGTTTGCTAAGCTGAAAAGCCACTCAGAGGGAACTCTCAGTGACAAATTAAACATGCTCATTTGGCCAAAAAAACACAAACAGAAGTTCAGCTTGTGCCAGTGCTGCAGAACTGACATTATTGACCCGTCATCGGACGACTATTGACTTGGTTTGTCATAGCCTGAAGACACAACCTGTATGAAAACAGTTTTTGCTATTCCTTTTGGGATGACTATCAGCTCAATATGTTGATTGCACACATTGCATTTTAATTAGGAATGTGCTTATAGTAAAATTGTTCAATATCAATAAGCTTGTATTTACTTTGATATTGGCTGATAACAGATAACCAGTCAATATTACATTTCTATATTATTTTGTGTAAATATACTGACAATAAAACATGTTTTAACTGCTAATAGTGAATTTAGATATCACAACATTGATGTACAGTATGGAAAAGTACGAAGGTTTGCGACATGTTTAAGAGTGTTATATATTTTTTATTTTTTACATTTCACTAAATGTTAAGTGAGTGCTTGATTTAGTATTCTTTATTTAATGCTGTTACATTCATTGGTATTTATAGGTTATCCACCATCATCAACTCAGATCAGATCCTTGTTCTTCATGACGGGCGGATTGCAGAACGAGGAAGGTCAGTAGTGTGTGTATGTGTGCATTTTTCCTCTAGCATCTATGTTTCGGAGAGAAAAACATACTGTATAGATTCAAACAACACATCCTGCTTTGCCTTTTCCCCCTCCGAACGGCCAGATCCCAGGCGGTATAAAAGAGGAAATGTGACACCCTCTCTGTCCTGATTGAGTGAAATTCCTTTGGTTCGGTGAAGAGTGAACCATAGAAGACGTGTTGGGACAGACAGGGTCTTCTTCATCCTTGGGAAACCTAAGATCTGTGTGTGAATGTGTCCCAGAGGCGCTGTTCTTGTTATCAGTCAATCTCCCAGTCGATAGTCTTAACCTGAGGGCCGTCTGAGTGCGTCCTCATCTTCCCAGAGACAGGATATAGTCTCTCAGTGTCCGAGTGGTCCACACCCTGCCTGATCACTGTGTCCTGTCTCGCTGCAGGCCCTCGGGTGGTACACGCACACACAGAGAGTTCTTCCTTTAAACCTGACGCGCACACACACAGAGCATCCACTAATGGACTTCTCCATTCATCCTGGCTGTTCAGCCCCGGTATTAACCCTGTGCTCACTGTCCTTCACTTCTGTCCTTTGATATTTGAGCTACAGCCAACAGACCATCCGCAAGACACACACAGCCGTCAGGGATGTAACTCCACACCTCACACATTCAGCCCTGAATGACACTGCGATGTAAACACGACCCACACAGGCTTTTAACCCACAGGAATAGCGTATCAGAATACCCACGTTCACAGGAACAGAGCGAGGTGGGAATGTCCATTCAGGGAGGTGAAGGGTTAATGCGTTCAGAACAGAGGAATTAATAGATGCACCTTGTGTTGCTCTTGAAAAGAGATGTATGTGTTCTGTGAAATCTCTTGTAAAAGGTGCGACAAGGATGGTGGATGCTGGTTCACATGGTCAATGAAAAGCTTAAAAAAAGCATTTGAAAAAAGAAAAATCAAAAGTGGAAAAATCTTCTTTTTTTAGGTGCTAGTTATTATAGTTATAGCTCAGTAAAAATATTTAGACATTATTGTATTATATTGTTATTTGAAGTGCAGTATATTGAAAAGATTGAAAGGTAAAGAGATCCTAGAGGATAAGAACTGGCCATGTTATTATTTTATATAGGGAATGATCTGCTTTTGTGGCCGTTACAAAATGCTTCCTGATATATTTTAAACTTCTGGTGTGACCTTCTATTATGATGAGAACATTTTCCACCCTCTCATTCCCAGAGCTCAATGCCCCATACTGTGTCTGCTTCACTTTTGATGTCATACTTCTGAGTAATTGATGCCTCAACAAACTTGACCCTAGACCAACCCTTCTAACGCTCTGTTTTAGCAATCTGAGAAAAGAAAAGAAAGAGAATGGAGATGGCCCTAAAGAGTTTCCTTGCCCTTAAGTGATTTCTGGAGCCAGGGGAAAGCTTTAATTTGGCTTTCCCGGCCCCCTGTGAAGTTGAACTGCTCTAAAGTCCTTTTAAGGCGAGCCAGTCCACTTTGGCAGCCATCTTGGCAGTGCCCTGGGTTGTTGTTTTCTGTTTAGGTTAAAGTCAAGCAAATCTCCTTTTTTAATCAGGGATGTCAATTCTCAAAAACTTTTGACTCTGCTGAACTCCCATTTTTTAAATAAAAGGTATAATGTCCAAGGTGTAAGACCAATTCACACTGTACCGACTAACACGGACAATCACCAGTTGACAGTACAGTAATACCTCGAGATACGAGCGTCTCTACATAAGAGTATTCCAAGATACGAGCAAGCCTTCGGACAAATTTTTGCTTCTAGATACGAGTAAATATTCGAGATACGAGCACGCGTACTGACGCACTTTCACTTCATGTTCACTGACTTCTGTGCGCGTCGCCCGCGAGTAGCTGATTTTCGGTCTATTTTGTGCATTATTCTATTATTGTAGCGAAAGTGGGAAAGTTCCAAGTAAGTGGGTAGTAAGGATGGCAGTGAGAAGAGGAAATGATGACCATGAAAATGAAGCATGAAATTGTGGATAAATATGAGCGCGGTGCCCGCTTTAGTCATCCAGCTCGCACTTATGATCGCAGTACATCCACGATATGCATCATCCTAAAGCAGAAGGATGTTATAAAGAATGTAAATCCTTCCAAGGGCGTGAGGATTATATCGAAGTTATGTTCGAATATAATGATGAGATGGAGAGGCTTCTGTTGTTGTGGATAAAGGGGAAGCAGATCTCCCTCCATAGATATTTCGTTAAAAGCTCTGCGTCAAGTGAAAGTGAGGGTAGTCAGGCGAAAAAAGGTAAGAAAAATGACCAAAAGTAAAGAATACAAATTGAAAAAAATCTAAACAACAATATAAAATAGAAAAGTAAGAAAAAAATATGTAAGCTAAGTTCAGTAATGCTTAGTTCCTGCTATTCAAGAAAATGACTGTTTTTACTAAACGAAAGAAATAACGAAAAGTGATCAAAAGCAAAGATTACAAATCGAAAAAAATCAAAATAATAATATAAAATAGAAAAGTAAAAAAAATATGTAAGCTAAGTTATATTAATTTAAGTTATGTTTTATTGTGTAAGTACCAGCCCCTTCCCTCCCTCCTCCGCACCTGCCGCTACTAAATTTATAATTAAAACCACATTTTATTTGATATCACACATGTATCACACCGTATACACATACTATAATTGTGTGTGTACCAATAAAAACATATTTTTTTCCATTGTTATGGATCTGGAACGGATTAATTTGTTTTCTATTGTTTCTTATGGGAAAACATGATTCTAGATACGAGCAATTCGAGTTACGAGCTCCGCCCTGGAACTGATCTATGCTCGTATCTAGAGGTATTACTGTACGTCACTTTTCAGACATTCCACCACCTGACCATTTCAGCGTGTTCAATTGGGGGGAAAAACAACTGACCGACAGCAACAGACACCGATGGCGAGTGTGAATTGTTCACAGTGTAAATTGGCCTCTACAGCCACTTTATATATTGTAATGGTGCAATTTCTCTTGTCCATTTTTCTACATGTGGTTTGTCTGCTTAAGTCTTTGACTGCTCACTGTCTGTAGGCATGAGGAGCTGCTGGCCATAGGGGGACTGTATGCAGCTATGTGGTTGAAACAGCAGCAAACCCCAGAGTCAGAGGTCTTCACGGAAGAACAACCGCAGGAGCCATAGCAGAGAGGCTGAAGCTGATGGAGCAGTGATGATATATGATGATGGGTGAAATCAATCAGGAAAATGGTAAAACAGCCCACTGAGCTCTAAAGTTCATCTCAGACACAGGGGCACCAGACTGCACAGAACTGATGAACTACGAAGAGTGTTTCTCAGGGAACGATTACACAGGTCTGCTTATAGATCAGTACCTATAAATATGTTAAAGGGCTAGTTGACCCAAAAAGAAAATGTCTGTCCTCATTTACTCACCCTCATGTCATTCCAAACTGTATGACTTTATTTTTCTGAGGAAATTTAAAGGATGATATTTTGGAGAATGTTGGTTACGAACCCATTTTGGTCCATAATGACTGTATGACTTCATTGTATGGAAAAAAAACAAACAGAAAAATCTTAAAATATCTCCTTTTATTTCCAGACAGAAGAAGGTCATAGAGGTAAATGGTGTAGTATCCCTTTAATGTTTAGCAACAACAACAGCAATAGTATGAAAATACTGTCTTGTGGTTGACTATATTCATCAGTCATTTCTGTTACGTTGTGTTTTTGTATTATCGCTTCCTTTGTTTACACTCTGATTCATCGCAGTAGACTGAGAAGAATTGGAAGTATCTCTGATCTAAAGATGGGAATTATCAGTAACATGCTCAGGGTCATGTTTATTTCATTATAATGCTGGCAAGAATGTTTGGTCACACTTTATATTTTCAGCTTTCATGTTACTCTGTTTTTAAAGGGTTAGGAAACATACTGAGTAAATCTAATGAAATATGTACAGCATTTCTCTTGTACATTGTTTACTTTGATTTCAGTAACATGTAGTGTCTAACATGTACACAGTTTAAGTAAATGTTCCCAATTTAGTTTGTTCTTCAAAAACAAAAGAACATCTTTAGGCTGAGCCAAAAACGTTCACCAAAGTGCGGCTGTTTTACTAAAACCATATAAACGATGTATTCCTCTTTACCCCTGATAAAGTCCAAAGATCTATATATCTCTGTTATTTACATTTATAGTTTGAGATTTAAAAAATGAACATGGAAAAATACTCATCTACTATACAGTTAACCAGTATGTAAACTTAAAGGGCTAGTTCAACCAAAAATGTTAATCCTCTCATCATTTACTCACCCGTATGTTGTTCCAAATCTGTATCAGTTTCTGTTTCCTCTATGAGAATATATTTTGAAGAATGTTGTTAACCTGACAGATGATGGTAGTAGGAAACAAAAACTATGGAAGTCAATGGCGACCATCAACTGTCTGGTTACCAACATTTTTAAAAGCAAATCTTTCTTTTTGATATATTTCCAAATAATTTTGAAATGTTTGTTTGTTCCAAAGCATTGAAGGAACTGAATTCTGAACTATTTTTAAAAGAGAAATTGCTTTTCAAAAGGTAAAAGATATTGAAGGGACTTACATGAACCATGGAAAAATTCAGGAATACAAAGAATACTGTGTCTCTGTAGCTTTAAAATACTCTAAAAATGATTTTGGCTGCTGAATTTCATGAAAACTAGCTGAGTTTTATAGTTTTTTGTTGTTGCTGTTTGTTTTTTTGGAATGTGCACAAGTTGGTCAAGAACTTCATTTTAAAATAAAAATTAAAAAGTTTGTGAATAAATACAACTCTGACTATGTACAAAAGTTAATTTATTTAGAGTATTTACATCTTTTCACTCCAGCAACGGTTTAACACAAACAGGGACATGTATATTCCTTTAAGACAACTGACATTAAAATTCATTCATTAAGTAGAACATGACAGAAATATTCACAGGATAACACACTTCTGAACTATACAAAAACATATTCATCTGTAATGATTTAGGCTTAGACGTCGAGTTAATGATTGACTACAATGCACTGAGGTTTGATGGGGCTTTGACCCACTCACATCAATATAATGGGAAAAGCAAAAAGGGATTGGAGTCCACATGGGAGTCGGTTGAAAAGTTTGGGGTTTGTAAGTTGTTTTTGTTGTTATATTGAAAGAAAGTACTTTATTAATAAGGATACATGAATATTGATCAAAAGTGACAGTAGAGGCATTTATACGGTGACAAAAGATTTCAAATCAATGTTCTATTTGTCAAAGAATAAACTGTTCTCAACATTAATAACAATAACTGTTTCTTGAGCAGCAAATCAGCATGTTAGTAAAAAGAATGAAGGATAAATAAATGCTTGTTTTAAAACTAATAATGTTTAACAATCGAAACATTTTAAATGTATGTTGGATCAAATAAATGCAGCCTTGTTGAGTATAAGAGACATAAATCGTACCGACCCCAAACTTTTGAATGTTACTTTCTGAAGAGAGCAGATGCACTGCGGGAAAATGTGTTCCTACTGTATGTAATTTCCAAAGAATGTCTATGAATTCCCACAGGAGCTGGCGTGGAGCCTGAAATACCTTTTCATCACTGTCAACGTTATCAGTGGTTGGTGTTTAAATGTTTGCGGCGATAAAGGAATACTGCGGACTGTGGTTTTTGCATGGAATAAGAGGTCTGACTTAAATACATGCTTGCAGAGCCCAGTGTCTGCTTGGGTCCAGACATGGTGAGGGAACGTTTCTCATTACTAAATCATGCTGGATGGCCTTGTCCCTTATTGAGCTGAAGGAGGGACAAGGAGATTTGTCCTGAAATGTTCAAGTGAGTGTGAGGTGTGTTTCAGAGTGGCGTTGTCACCATTGTTCAGTTCCAGGCGCGCCCTGTGCGATGACCCACGGGAGAGCACTCTGGTAAAGGAGCGCGGATGCCCCTGCGCTGAACCCCCGCGGCAGGCGGAGAGAGGAGAAGTTCGCATGGGACGCTCCCAACGGGACGCATTCTACGGAGCGGCAAGCAGCGGAACTGAGGTTCACAGTGAGGACATGTCAGGCGCGTTCTCTCTCTGTCCTGCATTACGGTTTCTTCTTAAGCGCACATTATGTTGTCTCCATTCCTCAACAGCTTGTCAGGGTCTATGTGCATCATCGGGTGAATTAAGTGCGCACACACAGGTAGATCGTTTTGTGTGTGTGTGTGTGTGTGTGTGTGTGTGTTTGTGAGAGGTAAGGGCTGGTCATGGATTTGAAGTTTGTGCATTTTACAAAATCATACTTCTAGGACTACTCGTTGGTACTTGTTTTCCACGGAAGTACTCCACTGAAGTGTATGAATTACGTATTGGAAACAGTAGAGTTGGCAGGAAGCGTCCTGGAAGAGGTCAGTTTGCAGTCTTGGGCCGTTTTTGGTACCACAGAGCTGTGGGGAGGTTCTGGCAGCCCATGTACTCCTTCCTCATCTCGGCCTCGGTGAGGGGTGGGGTGGAGTTACACGGAGCACCGGCCAAAGTCACGTTCAGTAGACCCAGAGCAGCATCACCCAGTCGGGGCGTCACAGAACTCTATTGGTAGATTCAAGTCGTAAGATAGCTTTGTGAGAAATTTAAGTTGTTATTCCACAGAAGATCTGAAATCTGAATGATGTATTGACTACAAGAATAACACCTCAACACCAAACCAAATTGTCATATTTTCAGTTAAAAGAGCTTTTTGGATCTGCGAAAATTATGTTTAAAAAGCAGTTTGTGAGTTATGGGATGCAGGTCACAAACATAGAACTACTTATTCATTTTGGATTTTGACAATCTCTGTTCCTCTTGAAAGAAAGAAATGCGAAGCTATAGGAATTTCTGTAGCACTTTACAATAAGGTCCCATTAGCAAATTATAATTCAACAATGAGCCATTCATTTAATATTAATCTTTATCGTTACATCTGTTCATTGTTACTCCGTGTTAGCTCATTCAGCCACTTCAAGTAAATAACTAAGAATAACAGTGCAGTAAATTGGAAAACTATTTGCACTACAAACCAGTGTGATTATGATAATTAATATGATAACAAGTACTTGTTTACAATACAAGCACTGTTTTTCTACAGCTAAAATAACCGGATGCAGATGATACTGGAAGCCAGATGGATTCAAGTTACAAATGGTAGCGGCCTCATTTACATAAAAAAATAAGGTAAAGTAACTAAAACTGATCCGAAAGGCCCAGACTCATGAGGTATGGCTGCGTAAAGGCTTGTAAAGTCTCACCTTACTGAGGTGGTCTATGAGGCAGTCTGATGGGTGCAGAGAGGCCCAGATCTCAGCTGTGTTCACCCAGTGCATCCCGTTCACAAGCACGACATTGGCATGTTTGAGAGATCCCGTCAGTCTCTTGCTGAGGGCCCCACTGTAGCTCTGCTCCACAAAAAGCAGCACCCGACTGGCCCTGCATCCAACCAGATCCGCCAACAGTTCACCCACAGAGTAACGCTCCTTCAGATCTGCCTGGAAAAAAACCCCAAATCATATAGAGCTTTGACGTGTTTTATTGATAGTTTTCCTATATTAAAGCAGCAATCCATGACAGTTTGTACGTTATATTGATTTTACTATGGGTAAGGCTTGTTCTTAAGCACAACTTGAGGTAAAAACTGTTTAATACAATGACTTGAGGGGATCATGCTTGTATAAAACAAGCAATATTATAATTTAAAATACACTGTCGTTTTAAAATGTTAGTTGATATGATTTTGTTTTCTTTTTTTTGTGGTTGTTCTTATGCTCACTGTTTATTTGACTTATCATTGACTTAATATTGTTAATATGTCATTAATATTGTGAAATACAGTAGTACCTCAAGATACGAAAGGCTCAACTTACGAAAAATCCAAGTTACGAAAGCAAAGACGAAAATTCTACTGCTCTACGAAAAGTTTTCTAGATACGAAAGGTTTCTGAAAGTCCGAGATTCGCCCCATAACAATTTTGAAACTCGCGCCGCACGCCGCCATCTTAGTTACAGTAGACTCGCCACCATCCTCCTGCTCTCCCATTGGTTCCTGATGCTAGCCAAGCCATGAGATCCTTCTCTTTAATTGGACAGCATCCCTCCCATCATGCATCTTCTATACGTACGTGCTGGCGTGCTTTAGCTCAGTACGCAATCGTACGCATCCGTACGCAATCGGCATTCGTTCGCTCCAACGATTTTGTTTAGTAACGTAAATTCGTTAGTGATTTCGTGGCAGTACATATTACCGTGTTGTGCGAAGACTGTATTATTACGTATTGTGTAACTTTACGTAAATTAACGTAGTCATGGGTCCCAAGGAGAGATAGCCTCACTCGAAAGTTAAGCTTCGACATTTTACGTTATTTCATTGTTTATTGAACAATTATTATTATATAACATAACTATATAACATAATTATATAACAATTACATATTATTAGCTTTATTATGAAATTTAATTGGGTGTTTTTGGAGGGCTTGGAACGGATTAGCTATTTTACATGTAAAATGTGTTCCAAGATACGAAAAACTCATTATACGAAGGCCGCCTCGGAACGGATTAATTTCGTATCTCGAGGTACCACTGTATTACAAATTAAAATAACTATTTTCTGTTTTCAAATAATTTAAAGTCTAGTCCATTCCTGTGATGGTAAAGCTGAATTTTCAGCATCATTACTCCAGTCTTCAGTGTCACGAGATCCTTCAGAAATCATTCTAATATGATGATTTTGAAAGGCAGTGTATATTACCATTAATCCGATTATTATATGATTAATATGAAATTATAATATAAAATATATTCAAATCAAATTTGAGAGAATAACATAACATTGATTTATCTTCAATTCTTAATTTGTTTTAGATCACCAAAATGACTGTGGTCTGTTTGTGCTGAACATCAAGAGCAGAGCTGACTTTCACCATTTGCCGAACTCTTTCTACTTTAAGAATAAATGAGCAGCTTTCCTGTGGGAAGCCAAGCGTCTGGTGGCCCTGATCCTGTGTGGTCCTTGTCTCTCATGCCCCCCTTTGTCACTACATCCCTGTCTGGGGATCAGGTTGTTGCCTTTGTCCCTAGAGAGTCTGTCCCTATTGTCATGGAAGGGTGGGCTTTACTGTGCAGTCTGCTCGCTTCTGTTTGCCCTACTCTAAACATATGGCCGGGATTACTGACCACCTTTTTGCAAAGGATTGTGGGATTTTTGGTGAAGCAACATGAGTGTACTTTATAAAAGCAATATAATTAAATGTGTGCACAGTTTCTGGAATGATTGTATTAATGATAGATGAAAGAGGCATGATGTGGATGGCTGGTCTATTGTGAGTTGATAAAAGGACCTGTCTGTGTTTCTTAATAAGACTGGGGACTTAAGGTTGTACGTTATTTCTCGATGAAATTCGATCTAATCTCTCTCATCTGTCTTGTTAAGTGAGGAGTCTACTCTGGGTTGTCCATTTGCATTAAGGGAATAAGGTTTGATGAAGCTTCCCCTTCTTGTTTGCTGCACAGGTGGCGTTCTCATTAGCAGCACTACAAATATTCTATGCGCTCGTGGCACAAGAACCAAGCGCAAAGTATCTACTTATTCAACCCGTCCGAGAAGTGGAACCAAATGAACGGATGAGAGTCAACAAGAAGTCAACTTCCATAGCGTAATACTTTTATTCTTTAGTTAGTGGGCACTTTGAAGTGGTGGGCTTGGGGAAACACGTTGGATTCATTTACAGGAAGATAAGAGATTCCTAAACTCTTCTTATTCATCTGTCCTCTCTGTGCTTCCTGGAACAGCACATTTAAAATCTACCTCTGCACCTTTAGAATAACATAGTAGGCTTAACTGTGAAAATACAATCCTGTTACGAGAAATCCACTGAGCTAAGATATTTATTAAAAAAAACAAAATAAAACATTTAAGGTTTTAAACCGCTACAGAGGAACAGTGAAAGTAAATCTTTCCTCTGTTAGAAATAAAAAATAGATTTACCATTCCCTACCGTGATGTCTGGGATTAAGTGACAATATATGCTTCTGTACAAGCCATAAGTCTGTGTGATTTCAATTCTGAGTAATCGTAGTCCAGAAGAGAATGATCTTGCATTAAGAGAAGCTGCTGTTTGACATCCTCCACGTAATCAAACTGTTCATATATACTCCTGCTCAAACCGTTTGGGGTTGGCTAGATTTTTTTAATGTTCATGAAAGTGTTTTTCACCAGGGCTGCTATTTTAAAATTAATTTATTCCTGTGATGGTTTAAGCCGAATTTTCAGCATCACTACTCCATTACAATGATTTCTGATCTCTTTCAGAAATGATTGTAATATGCTGATTTGCTACTCAAGAAACATTTATAAAGAACAGCGTTTATTTGGAATGGAGATCTTTTGGAACAATATACAAGAAAAAAATGTCACTTTTGATACTTTTATTCGACAAGGATGTATTAAATATATTCATTTTTGACCCCAAAAATAACTCGAACAGGAGTGTATTTGCATAATTCTAAATTGTTGTGTTGTGGGTTTTTTGTGTTTTTTTAGGTGTATTTATATTATAATTATAGTTTTTTTATATACAAATTGCTTTTAATTTGATTACATCATTCAAGATGCTTCATAGGATGAGTAGTTTGTTGTCTTCTAGTTTTTCTAATTGTCATTCCTAATAAAATAAAAAAAATTGAAATGTCTGTAGACAAAATGAAAGGTAAAAATACTTTGGAAACCGAGGCCACTATTAAAAAAAAAATTGGGGAGATATTATTGCGCTCTAGAGTGATTGTTCATGTGTTTGGGTTTTTTTTTTCCCCCATGGCACTAGAAGTTTGAACATTAACTTCAGTATATCCAGTCCAGCACTACTCGTTTTACTACAGTACATCAGAATACCATCAGAATGTCTGATCAGACACACACACTCACAATGCCGTTGTTATTGCGGTCCCAAAGCAGCATGGTGCCGTCGTTGCGTGTGGGGCTGTTCAAGTACAGAACCAAAGAATCCACACAATGCTGCTTTCGGCAGATGTAGGAAATGTGATTCCTGATCACCTCCTTCTCTGTTGCTGGGTACATCCCCTCTGTCTCTTTAGCTGTGAAAAAAAAAGATTGTATCTGAATGTAAAGCATTAGGGCGAATTACCTTTTCACAATACCTCAATATAAGCTGAAATGACTTGAAATGTCCTCTCACCTGCTACCTGTCCGTTCCCAGCAAAGAATGTCTTTATGTGGTCCTTATGGAAGCCGTTGTTCCTCAGCATCTGGTAGAAGAGTTGCAGGTTCTGCGCATGCCGTTGGTATGTTATCTGCTCCTGCCAGCCACCTGCACAGGTCAAAGGTTACGTAAAAAGAGCTGCATTCCTGAGACAGCTGATAAGTCCAAGTATTCGTCCATGCAGCATTTCAAACATCAATTAGCTGATCTAAGATTCGTTCATACAAATGAGTTCTTTGAGGCAGTGTTTTTGTACCTGACAAGAGAACAGCATGATCACAGGTCTGGTAGAGGCGGCAGGACAGGTGTGTGGCCAGGCGTTGCTGATGGCACCGTCTGGTGTTTTTATTGAGCTCACAGCTGGAGATGGGCACACTGGGGCTGGTCAGTGGCAAAGGCTGTGGGCATCTGGCAAAGTCTGGGTGATCTACAGCAACAACCACATCACTTAGCTTCAGGTTTCAGGTGAACAGCATCAAAAAGTAGGAGAGTAATTTCATTTTAGTCATGTTCAAACTAAAATGTGACATGGTTAACACTAAATATTATGTCATACCGTCATTTGCTACCGTCACATTTGCCGTTCAGAAGGTTTTTGCGGTTGAAATTGAGCAATTTCCAAAGGAATCCATGCAGTTGGGAATTTTGTATGAGGGTCGAAAGATTTCCACACACAGATTTAACATCCGTGTTACACAAATATACCATTTACTTCTTTTTGACCAAGTGGGATTGGTTTGAAAGGGACTGTAGATGCCATTAACTGTAGACAATTGACATTTTTGCCTATGAAATGATCAAATTATCGCTGATGTGACCACACCTTTATTACTGTAATTACTAGATAATTCAGATGATCACTCTGAGCTGTTTGCGTATTAATGCCAAAATGCGTATTAACACTATTAATGACAAAATTAATCAAATTTGAGCAATCAATAGACACAACCACAATATAGTAAGTAACAGTATAGTAAGTGAGTGTTGTTGAAAAGATGTTCAACTCTGCTATAGATACATTAAACTATATTGTATGTCTTTTGTTTATTTTTTAGATGACTCTAATGGCATTATATAGACATTAACAATAGTTATAGGAATTATTAAACAGAAATATTATTAGATTTTTCTACTCTGAGCTGTTTTCAGAATCAGAATTATGCATTTCTATGGCAGCACTATTAATGTTAAAATGAATCCGTGTAATTTGAGCAATCAATAGACAAAATCACAATATACTGTATCAAGAGTTATGCAAATTCCTTATTAATAAAAAGATAGTTCAATTAGCTGGCCATTAGAAAGTTATTCAACGGCTATTGCTACTATAAACTACATTGTAAGTCTTTCATTTATTTTCTGACTATTTTTGCATTAATAGATTAACAATGGTCAGTTATAGGAATTAAGAACTAAGAAATAACTACTTAACTACATTTTACTGCCCTTCTTAGTGTTTCATCACGGTAATTCCAAAATACAGCTTGAACACCCATTTAAAAATAGTGAAAATGATTTTGTATTGCATACTTTACTCAAATAGGTGTTCTGGGAAATCACATTTGTCTCCATGACAGCAAAATATATATATATGCCAGAGATCAGAAAAGCTCTCTGTCTGTGAATCATTTGGTATTGGTGACATAAGGTTGATATCTTTGGTGGATTTTGGAGCAGAGGCAAGGGACTAAAGTTTATAAAATGGTGGGTGTTATCAAAACAGAAAAAAAATTACTTATACACTTAAACCCATACACTTTAGTGACATGGGATGTCGTTCACTACCCTCATCCTCATTCATTTTTTAGTCATTCAACTTCCTCAGTATTTCTCAATCAATTCATTATAAATAATATAACAAGAGAAAAAATGCTAAAAGTTTTCACATTATTTTTTTTTAAATAAATTCTATAGGGTCATCAACGGCCCACAACAATATCTGAATATTTGAGGACTGAATAAGTGCAATTCGCTTTTATTCCACAAGATGACAATGTATGCTACACAATGATGAAATTAAGTTTCACTTCATAGTGACCGCAGGCAGAAAACAAAAGAATAGGAAGTATCATCAGCAAAACTTGAAAAGTCACAGTGATTTACTGCAGAGCAAGTGCTGAACAAAATCAAATATTACTGTCACTTGATGGTGGATCTGGTAAAGAAGCTGTCAGCAATCAAAATATTTATTTTGAAGATGTTGATAGTTTTGAGAATATGTTTGAGATACTGAATCTACTGGGAAATGAGCTCTAACGAGGACAGTGATAAAGATCAAACTGAACCCTTCCAAGCAACAAAATATTATAAAATATGGTTTATTTAATGCTTTTGTAATTGTTGTTCTAATATTAGGAGAGTTTTATATTATTGCGACAGGTAAAGATCCATCCGTCTTTGACATAAATCCAGAATATGTAATAACGACTGGTGAAGCGTTCATACATTTAAGGGTTAAATAAGCCAGATTAAGGTCTCATTCCTTTCCATTCATTAGACAACTAACTTGTTTATTCTGACTTAATTGCGAATTGAGCTTCCCTCTTTTTTTAGAGTTTGTCATTGACATTCCAGAGATAATTAAACCCGTTCAACTTCACAATTTGTTGACTCACCTACACAGCGCAGGCGTTGTGTTCGGTTGCTATCTTTCACTCCCACAACCAGAGGGAGAAAGTGAATCTCACAGAGTCCACTGCTGTGCTCCACACGACTGGTTCTGGCCACTGTACTCCTGCGGGCCCTCGCTCGGCTCGCCATGCGATCGCTGCGACTCCTCCTCCTCTTCAGTTGGTTCTGGCAGCGTGTTTTCACAGCCATTGTCAAGCACTCCTCCCCTGTGTATATATATATAGCATGAAACCGTTATTGTACAAAAAAAAAATCTGATAGTCGCCTAAATCAGCTGGGGGTTTCAAACTGGGGTCTGCAAACGAGTGGCGGGGTGTCCGTGGAAAAGTCTAGAGAAATATTATTTAAAAACTACTACATAATAAATCAAAATTAAATGAATTAAAAGGTCATTTTAGATTTGTAAAATTACTTTATATTTTCAGTGTATATATTAGGTGTTTACAAAAGATATTTTATGATGGGGGGATCCCTCAAACATGGATGATCATATTTGGGCATCCATGACATCTAAAAGTTTAAAAACCCATGGTCTAGATAGTTATAGTTGTTTACTGAAACATTCATCCAAGCAACAAACACTGATAATGAGGGATGTTTTCGGTCTATTGGTCGGTGATCGTTCAAGAACATGGCAGTGTCAATATTTGCGCAATGTTTGTGTGAAAACCCCATGACCTGCATAAATGAGAACATCCAGCATGATTTGTCCAGGGTTTATTGCTCTGCTGTTGTCATGTGATCGCCCACCTGGCTTTAATAAGAAAGAACTGCCTGCAATACTAATATCTACCCTGAGAAAGTGACAAAGAGAAACTGTCCTTTCAGGAAAAGCTATAATAATGACTTTTAAACAGGCGTAGCATCAGTCTGGGCAGAACAGCTTGCATTCCTTCAGTAACCTGCTTTAACTCCAAACTATCCATTCAAGCACATGGCGCACTTTAGACAAGACTGCAGTGAGGCTATTGACGCCAAGCAATTTTTATCAGTGTCTTGCCGAGGAAGCCTGAATTAGACAACAGCGCAGGAGGTGTACTCACAAGCCATTATAAATCCATTTCACTTAACAACTAAAATTGCTTCTCATAATGAAAGGTTTCCTTGGCTGGCCGTGATTTGGGAATGTGGGGTAAGACAGCATCGGTAGCCCTAATGAGTCTCTGTCTGTGGTCAGTTGTATCCGGAGAGCCATTACAAAAACGCAGAGAGACTTGGGATGATTTTAAATGTGGCTAGAACTAAACCCGGCTTTCATTCCAGTCTCTGATTATCACCACATCTTCACATGAGATGGTCAAGCTTGGACACAGCGAGACTTGAAAACGATTCCAGATTTGAACTGAGTCACACAAGCCTTGCTGCCTTGAGCTTACGTGTAAATCAGAGCATTTTTTTTTATCATTTCTAATGTCTGCTCGTTATTGCCCTTCCTTAGCTTCACTTTGTCTTCAGTAACCAAGGATATTCCTTTAAACAATTTCATTAGAGGAAGGCTCGAGGCCGGACATGTGTGCTTAGCCTTCAAGAACTGTCTTTATATGAGAGTTTATTTAAATGTATCTACATAATCGTCACGGGTGTGTCTAAAACCTAAGGCAGATTCATCAAAGAATCCTGAACAAACACACATCATGGCTTCCAAAAAACTGCTAAGCAACACAACTGTTTTTAACATTGATAATAATAAGAAATGATTTCTGAAGGATGATGATATAACTTTTTTTGCTGTGCTTTAGATTAAACAAATGCAAACCTGGTGAGCAAAAGAGACTTTTGAAAAACAAAAATGACTCAACGTTTGTACTATTGTGTAGATGGAGTAATAATTTGATAATATCATTTGTCAATGAATGTACTCCTTTCAAAACGCATTTGCAATTTTTGCTTTTCCACAAACGGCAAAACCAAACAGAGGACTCTGAGATGCAATAGCCGTTGAAGGACACATCTATGTTGCCTTCAGACATTCACCAGATGACGGCATCTTGATATGAATATCTCTTGATTCCTTCCAGCATAATGTTTCAGCTTCACATGCAGCCCATATGAAGTCACATTCAAATAATTCAGTCTAGATATTAAATGACTTTGTTCTGGATGTTGTTAGGTAAATTCAGCTGCCAATCTGATACTTACTTTAATACTTTAAAACAGTCATTTGAAAAACTGTTTGTTTAGACGTTTAGTTTCCCAAAGAACCTTTCAGTGAACCGTTCTTAAGTATGAAGAACAATTTAATAATCTACAGAACCTTTTTCCACTATAAAGATGTTAAATGTTCTTCATTGATGCTCATGCACATAACCTTTATTTTAAGAGCGTAGTAAACAAAATGTATTAGAATAAGCTTGTCTCCTTCATCCGTGATGTTGCACATGGTTTAGTGATGGGTTGACTGTAGTGAACCGGGGGCACCGCTGGGCATTGAACCCAGTGTTAAGAACCGAACTCTAAGTCAGGAATGAATTATTGACCACTCTTATTGTGAATGCATGACTCGGCTCAGTCGTGCTTCTGCCCTGCACTTTCCCTGCAGGGGGTCTGTGGCCCGGCTTCCTAAGAGCAGATCCTCATGCAGACCTTTCAGACTAATTCACACAGCTTCATGTCACAGGGCAGGTGAACTGTGTTTATGTCCTGATGTGTCGAAAAAAACATCTAAACTGGCTTTTTATAAAACAAGATGTTCACTATTGAAATCACAGATGAGACTTTTACCCAACTTACCATTCTTTGTGTGTCTGCACACTTCCGTGACATTTCACTATTGTTCACATCTGCAGGATGTTTTTCCAATTCCTCATTGCCCATCCCTTAAGAGTTTAATTTTAAAGTATTAAATGTAAATAAATATTAAGCGTTATAGTATTTGTTGCAGAGTAATTTGTTACTTATATGTAATTATTTTGTGCCGTTTTAGCTGCTGTAAATAGACACTATTAAGGTATTATTGTAATTTATTATAATGACATACTGTAATTATAATTAGTATGGTGTCCTGATTTAAGTTACTTTTACTGTGGTAATTTACGCCAATATAGCACAGTTACTACAACAAAAATGATAATTTTTCAAAATATTAACACATTTAATCACACTGGTAAAGGGTCTAAACGTGGTGTATTTTACACAGAGTAGTCGATATTGTCATATGAACAGAACTGTTTCATTACATTTCCCCGTTTAAAATATGAGATATCTGTACCAGGGTTCAATTAAATATATTTGAGAATATTATTAATGTGGCATGTGTCATATCAATCATGATCATACTACAGTAAACAAAACTAAGTTAAAAGAATTATGCATATATTCCTTGATAATCTCTTTTCACTGACAATATCAGAGTAAAAATAACTTTCTTTTGGGTCTTACTGAGCTTCTTCTTTTCTTTTCTTTCTTGTTCTCTTGCAACTGTTTTGAAACTTATCCGGGAGTATGTGCTCATGGGAAAGCAGGGAATAAATTGGTTAATTTATTGGGAATTTTCTATGCACTTATCAGATTCAGTTCACTCACCCAGATACATGCCGTCCATGTGAGCGCATTTCTTCTTGGTTATGTTGAAGTCCACATAGAACAGCACGACCGGGTGTCCGAAGCTCTCGCCGGGACTGGGGTCCAGCAGCAGCACCGCGTCATGCGCGCTCGCGCCGGGGTACAGCTCTTCATTCGTCCTGCTCTCATCATCCGCGCTCGCGTCCACCGTGAAGCCGCTCTGCTTGGACTGCAGCAGCGCGCCGCTGGAATATGAATCCGGCAGGATCGAGAGCACTTTCCCCGAGCCGGACTCGGACACGTACACGACCACCCCGCTCAGGTGCAGGTGGGACATCTTCTTGCACTCGCTCTCCGGTAAGGAGACCCTCCGGCACAAGTTGAGCTTCAAATACTGAAGCCCAGTTCTGACCCAGCGGTCCAGGCGAGACCCGCAGCACTCGCCCATGAGTAAAGCGCAGAGAAGAAGAGGAACGCACTGGAGCTTCATGCTTTGGCTGTGAACAGATCTGCGTTGATGTCCTCGGTTGTGGGCAAAGTTAGTTTTAAAAGAGCTTTGTTTCTGTGGAGGTGTTTGCTGGACACTCGGGGGTCTTGTGAAGTTTTGAGAGATGCGGCTCTCCTCATTAAAGGTGCTCAAAGCAGCATCCAGATGGAAAGTAATGTGCTGGAACTCCATCCCACAGGCTCTGACATGCTGTTAAAGGGAGGAGGGAGGGAGAGAGTGTGTGTGTGTGTGTGTGTGTGTGTGTGTGTGTGTGTGTGTGTGTGTGTGTGTGTGTGTGTTAGAGAGAGAGAGAGAGAGAGAAAGAGATGGAACTGTAATTCTCATTATCAAATGACGATTTTTCTTTCTTTTCTTACATCAACTTTTTGTAAGCTATGTGTGAAGTATAAAATATTGCTACCAGTCGTTTTAAGTTAATTTAATATTGCAAGATGTGCAACTAAAATGTGCTTCTTAGCAAAAAATAAGATTTATGTAGCAAAAATATCCACTTTTGAGTTATCAGTTATTTCGTATAAAAAGTATATTATTTAGGACTATGTTTGGCTAGATATATTATTAAGTGGTTAAACTTCCCGAAAAGATGATGACAATAAGAAAGCGTTTTTCATGGGACACTTAACTCAGTAAGGAGAGGATGATGGTGAGGCGAGAGGAGAAAGAGAGAGAGAGAGAGAAACAAAATGCTTGCATTTCCATATAATATATTAAATTTTATAATGCTATGAAAAAGTCTTGTCCTTTTTCAATATGTTGGCATATTTATAGACTATGTTTATAGTTAGAATTTTTTAATGAGTTTCTTTGGATGGTACTTGACTAATAGAGGAAGCTAATATAATTTAGCAAATAATGAAAATTTGAATGTAAAATATTATTCAACTATGGGTTTTTTATTTGCTTGAATAAAGAAAGAGGCGAAACCTGCAAAAGAACTCTCAGAGTGGCCTAATGATTTTTATTTTTTATTTTTTTTTAGATAATAGAAACCACATACTGCATTTAACCAGATGGTGGCGCTGTTTTCTCATTAATTGTGGATTAGTGAAGCTCCAGTCCACACAGTCATTGACTGCAAGCTTTTCTGAGCAGTCAAAACCTAATTTCAGAATAACAGTCCTCGGGTCTCCTGCACATTAACCCATATTGACTTATCAATAGTAATATTCCTCAACATATTTCTGCCTGATACTCCCAAGCAGATTAATGTCAGATTAATTATAAAATGATTTTAACACAAATGGTTAAACATGTCATGCATGTGCAGTTTCTCAGTTTCTTGGCATGATTACAGACCACTTTGCTATTAATAACACTTAATTGGAAACACAATCTGCTATCATTTGTTCTTGTAAGGTCACAACTCTTCTATTTTCCCATCCTAATTAATTAATGTCTTAATTATTTCTTAAGTCCACTGTCACACAAAACAACCTAAATTATAATAAACCAGGCTTTCCTTTATGTTAGAATTTATTTTCAGATATCCCCCCATGCGTACTGTACTTCAACCATGGCCTAGCTAGTATGTGTGAATTGTCTTGAGTCTTTCCATGATAATGTAATCCTATCCAGTGTCATGTCCGTCTAGGGCTCATTGAAGAAAAGATCTGATAAAGCTCTCTCTCACTGAAGAATCTTACACGATAGCGCAGCATTGTGATTTCACGAGGGTGGCTGAAAGGGTGCAAGCTTATCTTTGATTCATTGAAAGGTACATTGCAGAGCCTAATGTAAAGCCAACAGGATATGTAGACTATGTTCAACAGAATGTGTGTCCTATAGCAACTGTGTTTGCTTTGTGTGTGTGTGTGTGTGTGTGTGTAAGCACAACATCATGGTGACCTGCTGAGAGTTTGAATTGCAGGTGGTTTGTCACTATGCATATTTAATTTTAAGTGCATGGGAGATGGTGATACTGGGTTACTTCATTCTGTAAAAGAGTTTTCAATAACTGGGAAGGATATCGAATGAGTTCAGTCAGTTGGCTGAGGCTTTACTACAGAAAACTACCATCAGAACTTTTGTCTCTGTCTTAGTGGTGAGATTATTTAGTTTAGTACTTCCTTGGAAACTTTGTCATTAATATTGTGAATTGTTCAATGTAATTTAAATGGCTTTTTTTGGGGTATAAAATCGGGGGTAAAAATTCAGAATATGTACACTTGTTTGTGTGTGTGTGTATTCACTATGGTTATGAGTGTGACAGATGTATTTTCTGTATCAGTTAAAAGTATG
The DNA here is from genome assembly GCA_037043235.1 of Rhodeus uyekii. Taxonomy (NCBI): domain Eukaryota; kingdom Metazoa; phylum Chordata; class Actinopteri; order Cypriniformes; family Acheilognathidae; genus Rhodeus; species Rhodeus uyekii. The sequence goes on along the minus strand of JAWRVZ010000053.1, from coordinate 2,337,441 downwards.
CAGATTATTGTCACACTTATATATAGGCTATATGTATTGTGCATTGTTAGGCTTTTAAGTTATTTACCTCATCTAATTTTTTACAAAAAAATGTTTATTATGTTTCAGACCAGTGTATTTTAATATTATTTAGGCCTGCGTAGTATTGTAGTATTGTAGTATTTACTAATTTATCTTCAGTTGTTTATTTGCTTAAGTTGTAGCAAATTTTACGTTCTTTTTTGTTTAAGTGTATTAGTTTCATGAAGTAACTTTAATGTTTTTCGTTTTAATATTAGTTTTATTGTTTGGTAAAGTAGTTGATGATTTCAGTAGCTAAGACAGCGTTTCTCATCTTCTTTTTAAAGTTTTCTTTTAGACATGTTATTTATATGTACATTACATTCAATTTTTTCTTTCTCTCTCTCTCTCTCTCTCTCTGTGTGTATATGTCAATGTGTGTGTGTGTGTGTGTCAGTCAGCACGAGGAGGGAAAACAGCACGAGGCGGGCTTCTCGAGCGCGAGACTCAGACGTTATCCTGTCAGCTCGAGCCGGTAAGACGTTTTTTTTTATTTATTTTTTATCCCTTGCTGAAATAGACATAAATCAGTGTGTAGTAATAAACGTTAGTGCTCAACAAGACGGGTTCTTCCCGTACACGAGCAGCTGGTGGAGTATGCCATGAGAAAGTATTGTTGTGTGTTGAGCTAACAGGCTAACAGTTACCCTCCTCGCTTTGGCTGTGGCTCAAAATCCAATGCGCTGTCTACGTAGACATTTATCGCAGACATGATGTCTAAAAGCCCTTTCTAGCTTGGTAGATCACTAGTATTTTGAAAACACCGGCTGTATATCTGCTTTGGCTCCATTCACAACAGTAAAGCAGTGTTCATACACGTAGACTTCGTGGAAATATTGATTATTCATTATAACAAGCTGGTTTTAAGGTCTGAAGAGAGGGAATGTGTTGATCTTAGCTAGTCTCGGGATACAGACTGAGATGTGAAAAGATTAAGCCTTTTAACACTGTGTGGTTTGTCTCAAAATCTTGTGAGCTGCCTGTACATAAAACATATTGAGTTTCATGGGTACCCATTATCCCAAGTGCCCTTATTGTTCATTATCAGATACACACTGTAATATTACTGCACTTTACATTCAGGAATACCATGGTACGTGATGTCTAAAAACATAGTGGTAGTAAGTTGTTTTGGCACATGTATTGTTCATGCTGTTTTTTTTCTTTATTCCTTTAAATCCTTGAATTATTTAATTTCTTTAAAATACATAACTACACATCTTCCTGCCAAAAAATAATTGTGGTAGTGCGTAATTGATTATCATAAAGAAAATCAAATATTGAGGGGGGCAGTTTGGTCATATCTAATTATAACATGTCTATTGAGATTACAGCCCCGATGAAAGGCACAACATGATGTTAAATCTCCACATTGAGCATTTCTTCAATAACTGGTGTTATTTCTCTCTGTGTTACGGCTGTAGCCTTTGGTTCTTCACTTATGTGTGTGCCTGAACCCATGTCACGGGGGTGTGAGATGGCAATTAATGGCCTCCAGTGGAGCTGAAGACGTAAGGAATGGGGCATCACAACCTGCCCTCGTCATCCAAGCCAAATCCGCTGTAGTCCATTCGCCCAATGCACGAGGCTCCCTCAACGCTGAAAGAAAGAGATTGCAGGGCGGCTCGGATGATTCGCTGCCTCAGCCGAATGTGAGAGTGCTGTATGATCAGACCTACTGTGTCTCAGGGATCCCCACACAACGTGCCTATCCACACGTGCCTACCATAAGAGTCAGCCGCGTACAGAGCACCAGCTCGAGCTCTTTGAATAGTGTTAGTAATGGTTTAAGGACACGCAGTGTCATATCTAAGAGCTTGCCACATATTAACACTGTTCCCGCTGCTTACCATAGCCACCATCCGCCCCGCTGGAACCTTGATTCGTTTCGGTTCAAGTCAGGGCTGTTAGGAAAAAGGGCCTTTTCTCCTCAGCTGTCCATTTGTCCTGCCTGTCCTTCTCCACCCAAGTCGTCTTCTCAAAGGTTTGTGATTGAGAAAGTCATGCCTACTAATCAGTCTTTGCCTTGGACGAGCAACAAGCTCAGGGATAACAGCAATGGAGTAATGAGGCCCCCAAATGCCAAAATGCCCTCATACTCCAAACAAGAGGCCATTGACCTGCACAGTCCTGCCAATATCATAACCGGCTGCAATGGGACATATCCACGAGGCCTCAAAGCAGACGCAATTAAACCTCCCCAACCGAGTGTGCCTTTGAAAGACATGTGCAGCGATGTGCTTTTGAACCACAGCAAGGGGGCCAAGGATTTGAGGCAGTTTGAGAAGATCATAGTGGAAGACACTAGAGCAAATGAGCTGGATTGCTGCGTAGGACATGGTGCCGGTGAAGCTTCTCAGAGAGTGACAGAAATCAGCTCTGAAGCAGAGTTCACCAATCTCAATGCACATGCAAGAAACGGGACACTCAACAATCTGAGCAACATAAAGCATCTCACAGGTAGTACTGTTCCCATCTGCCTCGTTAATGAAGATAAGGAGTCTTGTTTTGCACTCATGGAAACCAATAGTGCCCTCAGTTTTGATATAATGGATGAGAAGTGCACCTCTGCTGTTCTTTGCGATGGTAAGACGCATGGAGGTGATTGTGCCATTCCAGAGGGGACTGGCCACAATATAGCCTCTCCTCATTCGCCGTCTGTTTACACCGTCACAAACCAGATATCTGCCATTCATCTCACAAAAGAGGAAAGTTGTCAGGCCTCTCAGATGGACCTCATGACACTTAATGGAGAAGAGGAAGATGATCCAGAGATTCAGAGGTGTGTGAATTTACTTGCATTTTCAGTTATATATACAGGAATCCCTCGCCTATCGCGCCCTCGGTACATCGCGGATTTATAAATGTATGTAAATCTATATTGCGGACTCCTCTTTATATCGCGGGTTTCTGAGGGCAGACACATCTGTCGTTAAGAAGATGCGCTACATAGAATCAAGCCTCTCTATAGAAAATGAAACTCAGGAGAGCATATCTTGCCCAGATGATTTGGTACAAGGCTTGTCATTGGCCGGTAGAGGAGACAGAACCAATCAGAGCACACTGATCAGTATCCTGGCCCCTAATTGGCTGTCCGACCGCAGGATCACTTTCAAGCAGCATTCAGTGTCCCTATATCTATATCTACCTATATCAGTGATCTATATCTACTTAGCGGTTTTCACTGGAACCTAACACCCGCGATAGCCAAGGGATTAGTGTATGTGTGTGTGTATATATATATATATATATATATATATATATATATATATATATATATATATATGTATATGTGTGTGAGTGCTAAATAGTGAGTACTATTTAAAATTGTAAGGGTCAGTCAAAAAGTGTTAATGTTAATGAAAAAGACTGTACTGAGGCTGCATTTATTTGAGTGAAAACAGTAATTTGAATTAGTATTGAAATTTTTCAATATATTTTAAAATGTAATTTATTCCTGTGATGAAGTTGAATTTTTAGCATCATCGCTCCAGATTTCAGTGTCACGTGATCCTTCAGAAATCATTCTCATATGGTGACTCAATAAACATTTCTGATTATCAGTGTTGAGAACAGTTGTGCTCCCTAATATTTTTGTAATATAATTATTGTAATCTGATATTGTGGAAACCAAATATTTTTTTAATACATTTTCAAAAGAAAAAAAAGAAATCTATTGTAAAATTTTAATTGTCTTCACTGTCACTTTTGATTTAATTTAATTTGTCCTTGCTGAATAAAAGTGTTAATTTCCACAAATTGGTTTGCCTGAATCTTTAAAGCTCAAACAAACCACTTGTTTGCATTTTGGGCATAACTTTTAAAGTAATGTGTTTGATGTAAATGTTAAGGTTTTTTTCTGCGTTGTAATTCACCTTTCAGACAGGCAGTGCTGCTAGATGTTGATGAGGAGGAGCTTCCAGATCATCTGGAGAATGACTTCAGTGACGATGGTAACAGAACTGCTTCTTTCTGTTGATATAACCTCCGCACACATGAACCTGTGTTGTCACAACTCTTTTAGCAAAATTTATTTGAATGATGTTACGTTTTGTCGTTGTCTGACTGTTTTCATAAAAAAAAGTTACTTTTTTTACTCCTCAGATGATTGTGATGCTTCCTCAACAACGTCCATGGCTGCCTCGTCCAGGTAATTAGACATTTATCTTTAAAATACAGTGGAATCCGGTTATGTTGACGACCTCGGGGGTTGCAAAAAAAGCGTCGAGATAACCGATTAGCGAGATATCCAACGTTGATGAAGCGATCGGCATGCTATAAAAATGTACATACACTGTATATGTTTGCTAACAACAAAAGGCATATGTGCACCAACTAACAGCAGAGATTTACCAATATACAATAAAAAACACCTTTGATTCTCCATACAAACCTTTAATCATATTCTCCAACATTGCAAACACAATTTCGCTCACAGCGTAAACACAGTCACAACACACACAAACACATTCGCTCAAAACAGTCATTTTACTCTGACACAGTTCTGATAGTATTACACACGCGGTTAATATGGTTTCTTTACAAACTCTAAAATGCTTTGTTGCTTTTTGCCTTTAACGGTCTGCTTGAAAACAAAACTAAGCTTCTATCAATAGCGACGTCTTTGTCAATGTAATCTGGGAATTCCTGGACAGTGACGCTCCAGCGCCTCCTCTTCCAAGATAGCATCTGCAAGGCTTGATTTTTCCGCCACTTTCGCAAGTTCTTCCTCAGCTGCGCGGTGAGTTGTGAGTGAAGCGTCACTGTAGTGAGCGACCATACGGACCGCGATCCACGTGCAACGCAAACTCAGCGCATGCGCAGTGAACTCGGTACGATCATTAGTCACGAGGTGACCATGTTAATTCGAATTTGTCCCTCTTTTGTGCTCGAGATATTAGGGTTCGGCAACATAAAAGAATCGACGTAACCGATAAGAAAATGCTGAGACAATGAGGGAGTTTGGCAGTTCCACTTCAAAAACGTCGACATAATAGGATTGGCGAGATAACCGAGGTCGAGATAAGTGAACTCCACTGTATTCAGCAAATAAGGACAAATCTCACTGTTTTACATCGTGTTTCTTAACTCTGAAGAAATTTTAGTGGAAATCCACCACCTGTAACTTTTACAACTGATTAAGATCATAAGTAAATGATCAAAATATTAGAAGGCATCCTTTTTTCCTTTTTCCAGAGATATTCACTTCTGTCATCTTCCTCTCTACGTCAAAAACATTGTCTACCTCCCTAGTATCTTCTCTTGACTACAGAAATAAATGTTTATAGGTTTAACCTTGTGACATTTGTTGCAGAAAGCATTTTTTACATTTCTCATAACACCGTGGTTTACAAATGTGTTTTTAATACCGTTCAAACGTTTAGGGTAGGGACAATTTTTTTTAAACATGTTTTAAATCTCCTCACCCACCAAGGCTGCATTTATTTGGTCAAAAATACAGTAGAAACACCAAAATTCTGAAATATTACAATTTAAAATGACTTTCTTTTTTTGGTATATATTTAATATATATATAAATTTTAATATATTTAATACTATGAATAATATATGTAAAGTATTCATAGTCTACAGTGTCTCAAGAAATAATTCTAAATACTTTTTGATAAATAGAAGTCATCTTTGGTAACATTAAATATCTTTACTGTCTCTTTTGAGAAGTTTAATACATCATTCCAGAATAAAATGATTAATTTTGCTCGAAAAAATCAATCTTATGACTCTGAACGTTTGAACGTTTCAAGGGCGTGTTAAAAATATTTCTTATACATACTCCAGGTCCAGATTTTTTTGTTCAGCTACAGTATTTTGCAAACCAACCCCCCCTCTTTATTTAATCTTTTTGCTGATTCAAAGATCTCTTTCTGTAAGCTAATCCTGGCTTTGTTATTTGCTGGTGATCTGCCAAAGACTTCCATTTGACACCGATTTTGAGTGCAAAGTAAGGCTGACTATGTAAGCTAGATTACATCTTACATACTTTTTCTTATAATTTTACGTGTTTCTCTTCTAGTCACCTGACATTACGATGGTGATGACCAACACACAGAGGAGGACCTGACTGTTTGTGTTGTTCTAGTTGGTGCTGTCAGAGAATAGCTTTGAAGCCAGAGGCCAGTAGAAAGGTCCCACAATTGTTCTTGTGTGATAGAAGTAGAACTATCCCTCTATAACAGGAAAATGAGTCTCTAGTGAATTGTCAGGCCGTAGAGCCATTGTCATGAAGTGTACAGCCGATGGGCTTGTTTGTAGTTGGTGTTTTCTGGTTTTGCTTTTCCCACTCAAAGTAAATGGTTACCGTATGTTGAGCGTAAGACCCATTTAGAATCAACCTCAGCGCTTCTACATGACTGTCACGTGAGTTATTTTTTTTCTCCGTTCGTTTTTAACGAACACATATTATATTGTGTATTGTTTGTCAGGGTGTCAGATTTAAATATCATTTGCTAAGTGTTTTATTGGAATCGCTCTCTGAAGTGGTTTGTTTTTGAATGACCTGTTGACAGGACCTTAAAATACAGTGTGCGATTTTATTTCAAGTGTTTTACACCAGGAATTCAAAACTGGTTTGTGAGTCTTACCCATTTTGTGATTGTATTAAAATTATGATGTGTCAGATGGAGTTGCAGTTTTTTTTTGTAGATTTGTGTTTTCATCCATTCTATACGTTTCACAGAGCTGAGAGTATTACAATATTATTGGCAGCTGAAAGAATCTACAATTGAGCCAAACTGTTTAATAAATTAAGCGTGGGGAAATGTGATTCTGTTGTGGGCCTACGTGTATATATGTGTAATTAAAATATATATATATAATATAATGCAGGCCCTTAACATATATGTGTGTGTATATAAAAAATGTTTTCCCCCTTTAGTGTGGAGGAGCCCATTAGTCCTGATGTGGAGGTGGATCTGGTGGAGAAACCTGCACTTGTTCCCAGTCTTTTTCCTCATGTGTCCCCCACATTGTACTTCAGCACTGCCAATGAAAGAGGTTTGCACACACAAAAAATCTTTTCTTTTTTTTTAATGCATCTTTCATTTAAATTGTGCTAGGATTTATCACCACTGTGAGACACAAATTTGGCAGCGTTAACGCATTGTTCTCTTTTAATGAATACTCTTGTGTTTTAAACACGATGTTGTAACATTTTCTCCACACTTCACAGTGGAGCTGTTGCCTGCTGAACAGAGGAAGCTACTTAAATGGAAGATAACTACAGTCACTCCCAATGTGGTGAAAAACACCATCTCCAGATCACACTTCAAAGCTACCAAAAGTGAGTTAACTGCTTCTGTTCTGGGACGTTGTTTTTAGCAATGTTCAAAGTGTAAAGTGTTTGTAGAGTACTTTCAGCTTGCGTTAAGGCTAAATCTAAACCGATTTTAAAATGCTAGGCGTCATACAATTATAAATGGGTACTGAGGAAAAACTGGGCATCAAGCATTAAATGACTGTGGATCACACACTACCAGACTTTCAAGTTCTTCCTAACACAACAGACTCACTCAGAAACATGCACCTTGTTACTAGGATATTGCATTACTATATAATATTACTAATATATAGTGATGCACTTGGGATAGATATATATATATATATATATATATATATATCCCAAGTGCATATATATATATAATATTTAAACTTTTTAATGAAATTCAAACATTTAAATGATACTGAATTTAATAAATAAGCTAATTAAAAAAAACACTTGAACAAACTTCTAAAAAATAAAACATTTACTGAAAGTAACACAAATTGGACAAAACAAATGTGTTATATTGATATTTTAAGTATTAGTATATTATTCTTAATTAAGTTCAATGCAACAGAATCAGATTTTATTTTTGACCCATTATCCAGATACTGTATTGTCCTACAGTATGTGAACAGAGTGTAATGGGAGGAAATCAGAGGATGAGAGGGAAGCATCATTTTACCAGCATTGCTCTGCACTATTTCAAACAGAAACATGTATACTACTACATAGAAATTTAATGTTGGTGCGTTATTTGAACGGGGCTTGCTTTTCGATGAGCATGAGTGGAGCGTTCGCATGGGCCACGGAGAACACGTGCATAGAGCGGAATATTGAGGTTTATTTGACAACTAGATTATGAACAAAGCTAGAGAAGACATTAAGTCTTAAGTCTGTCTGACATTTTTCTTTTAAATGACCATTTTTGGATTTTCAAATGCGGGACAAATTAAATCAATACATGTTCTGAAATTACTGTCAAACATGGTTAATTTCATCTGACTGGATGGATTCATAGTCTGAAGCAAAAAAAAAAAGTGTGTCCATCATACAGTGTGCAGTTTTCTGTGAAATCTGACTGGCTCAGATTTTTAGCAACTAGTGCCAGACTGTGCAAAAGTTATGTCATGTATTCCTGCTTGTAGTCTGTCGTGTCATGTGCTGTTCTTCATTCTAGAGAGTCATGATTGGCTGGGTTGCTGGGGTCACCATATGAAGTCACCGGGTTTCAAGGCTATTAGAGAGTTTCAGAAGGTAAGATTGGGATGAGGAACGTGAAGTGTTTTGTCATCTGTGTATAACCATTATGTAATAAAAATCCATGTTTCTTGTATTTAATGACCTGGTGTTGTAATGATAGTGTTTTCATAATTGCCTAATACTTCCTGTCAACAGAGTATTAACAAGCATGTATTTGTTTGGCAGCTGAACCACTTTCCAGGCTCCTTTCAGATTGGCCGGAAGGACCGACTTTGGAGGAACCTGTCCAAGATGCAGGCGCGCTTTGGCAAACGAGAGTTTGGCTTCTTCCCACGCTCCTTCATTCTCCCACAGGATATCAAGCTGCTGAGGAAGGCCTGGGAGGATGGAGGCAGCAAGCAGAAATGGATTGTCAAACCGGTACAGTTACATTTCCTAGAGGAGTTGTGAAATGTCTGTCTGAGATTCTTGTCATTGATGTGCTGTCATTTCTCACATTTAGCCCGCATCTGCTCGTGGAATTGGCATTCAGGTCATTCACAAGTGGAGCCAAATGCCACGCAAGAGACCGCTCCTTGTGCAGAAGTTAGTTGGAAGACCTTAGAGCGTATTTGATTCCTGGTTGAGGGAGGTTTCTGATCTGTTAAACAAGGTTCTCTATTTATGCAGGTATCTTCACAAGCCCTACCTCATCAGTGGAAATAAGTTTGATCTACGCATCTACGTGTATGTGACTTCTTACGACCCACTTCGTGTTTACATCTTTAATGATGGACTAGTGCGATTTGCAAGCTGCAAGTGAGTGGATATGTCTGTCATTCAACAAAACATTTAAAAATGTACAAATGTCTTGAGTTTGCTCATTGCTTTCTGAATTTTATTCAACACAGATACTCTCCTTCTATGAAGACCCTCAACAACAAGTTTATGCACCTTACAAACTACAGTGTCAATAAGAAGAACTCTGAGTATCAGAGTAACAGTGATGACAAGGCCTGTCAGGGCCATAAATGGTCAGTCTGTCCGGTGTTTTGTGAATGGATTCATGATAACTATTAGAAGTGGCCTGTGAGTCGTAATGCAGTCTAATGATTGAAGTTGTATTTAACGCAGGGCTTTGAAGGCACTGTGGCAATATTTGGGCTCTCAGGGTATCAACACCACTCTCATATGGGATAAGATCAAAGATATGGTCATCAAAACCATCATTGCGTAAGTGTGCTGTATTTTTAGTCTAGTTCCGTCCTTGTTCATCTGAACTCGGGGTATTATTGTCTCTGTTCCCTTTTGCAGGTCTGACCCCTATGTGAACTCACTGGTGAAGATGCATGTCCGTTCTGCCTATAGCTGTCATGAGCTGTTTGGCTTTGACATCATGTTGGATGAGAATCTGAAGCCATGGGTGCTGGAGGTGAACATCTCACCCAGGTACAGGAAATCTTACAGCTAAAGCTCTCAGGCAACTTTAGGTCAAGCTGTAAGTCAGTTACACTGGCAAATGTTATATAACTTGGTTGTAATAGTTATTGAAATAATCAGAGCAGTGTTTATTTGGCACACAAAAAACTCTTATGGATGAATTGTAATGTATACATTTACACTAAATAAAAAGTTATCAAGTAGTGTCACTCGTGGTGCTTACAGTCCCCAACATTATTAGTTCCTATAAGCTTAATAAATTGGCCTCATAAATGCACTGAACCAGAGGACTTTTTCAATAAAAGTATAACATTATTTTTGTTTTTCTAGGATGTTCCAATCCTGCCAATTGTATTAAATATCGTGATCATAACGCTTCCCCTTCTTCTGTCTCTCTGTAGCCTGCATTCAAACACAACGCTGGACGTCAGCATCAAGGGTCAGATGATACGGGACCTGCTGAACCTTGCTGGCTTTGTTTTGCCGTTGAGAGAAGACAATGCGCCATCCAGTTCCAGTGCCAGCAGCTCCACCAACAGGTCAGTTCTGGTTTTACACCGAGTTTCAAAATGTGTATATTGACTGGTATATTTATACACTACCACGCTAAAGTTTTGAGTCAGTAATGTTTTTTTTATAGTGTGTGTGTGTATGTGTATATATATATACATATATACTTTTTGTTGGCAAGGATGCATGAAATTAATCAAAAGTCGAGAGGGCTGCAACAACTAAAGGATAATAGCAAATGTCATCATTGATAATTCACATGCAAAACTTCCGCCAGTTGTGTCAAATTACAGCACTGAATAACACATTTCTATGGACAAAATGCGTCTAAAATAGTGGCGGAAACGGAGTGAGCTGCTGCTGGAAAGGTATGTGGTCGAAGCAGCCCAAAACATGAGAATTCTTTGTTTTAATCTCCAAGCTAATGCATTAGCATAATGTTTAACATGGCGTGCCCTGTCAGGCGCTTTGACAGATGCGTGTGATGTTTAATATGCGATATGTTTCCTCAGCCCAAAACTTTCATTTTATGGTTATATCCTTATATCTGGACGTAGAGCTGGACGATTAATCGTTAATGGATTGTGATCTCGATTCAAACTGCCACGTAATCTTATTCTTAAATGACAACGTTTCCGCTACTATTACGCTTGTTTCACAGCAAGCGTCGTCTTAACATGAACAGCGCATATTGTGTCACTGCCCATATTAAGAGAATTTGACGGTAGGCAGTCATGCTTCAAATGTGAAGAGTTTTCAGATCATCTTTATGGAAGTTGAGCTTCACATTCGTGCTACTGTAAAAGTCTTCAACCACGCATTATCATTGTTGGATGTTACAAACATTTAAATAAGGGGATAAAAGTGTATCGGGATAGGTTTATAGTATGAACACTGATGTCTACGGTTGTGATCAAAATAAGAGTATCGTAAAACATCTTTTGAAAGTGTTTTGACACTTGTATATATTGTACTGCTTATCATTACACTAGGATTGTTTAAAACTAACAATGTCTTTATGAATGAGACATTGACTCCTTTCAAATTGTTTTTATTTCTATAATTTTGTTCAAATTAACACATGTTTAAATAGACTAAAGCCATTCATGTTTTGTCATAACCTCTAGTTGCTATGTTGTCTAATGTTTTTGTGTGTGTGTGTGTGTGGAAGAATCACTATCTCCATTTTACACACAAACAAAATTGTGATACTCAATTTATCCCGAATCGGGCAGTTCTATTTGGATTTTAGGTTTAAAAGTCAATATGTAATTCAAGTATTTTATGAGAGTGGTGTCTGTAAAGGGATAACCGTATGCAGTTGAATATAAATATAGAAATAAGATAAAGAAATTACAGTAACCGGTTTCTATGCCCAGAGTGAATGTGTGTGTGTGTGTGTTCCTGCAGGACATTCCTTTTATCTGTTAACACTGAGTTTTTGTTTTTCTTATATTTATTGTCTTCATTTTAATGTAAGGGATTTAAACCGTCGTTTTGTTTTGTAGCTCTTTTGAACATAACTCTTTTGCATATAGAATTGATGGATATATTCACTAAATATGTTTTCATAGGACAGCATTAGGCATGAAGTGGAATAATCTGCTTTGTCAAAATAAAATAAAGTAAAATTGGGGCTTTTAAAAATTCAATTAATCGACCAATTATTGGATTATCAAAATAATCGTTAGTGTCAGCTCTATTTATAATGTTACAAGAGGTTTCTACTTTTCTACCGTTTAAAATTATTCATCAAAAATCCTGAATTCAGCTTTGCCATCATAGAAGTAAATAACATTTTAAAATATATTAAATATAGTATTACTGTATTTGCGATGCAATAAATGCAGCAAGACTTCATTTAAAAACATTTGAAAAATCGTTCAGACCCCAAACTTTTGAGTGGTAGTGTAAATGTACATGTAACAATGTTCGAATGAAGAAGGACGAAGAGTGGCGAGTAATCCAAACTTTATTTACTCTTAAAATAAACGCACACAAATATCCTGTGGGGCCTCATCCAAACATCTCTCTCTCTCTCTTTCTGTCCCACTTATAGTCCCGTCTCTCCAGCAAACACTTGAACTAGAGACAGGTGTTAGTTATCATGCACTTGACCTCCTTATAACAGCTCATCTCCACACTCGCTTTACCACAGCACATTATTCATTTAGTTCTTGTTATTTTTAAATGACTTATTTTTGCCTCTGAAGCTTTACTCTATAATGTTCAGTTTATGTGGAGTGGTGCGAGAGAGATGGCGATCAGACATTTCGACTGATGAGAAAGTAAAGAGAGCTTTTTATCTGAGCCAGCGCTTTGGAGACCAGGTACTCAAACACACCCTGTCTTTATCATACATTTATCACTGATTCACAGAAAGCACTGTACAATCATCCAAGCTGGAAGTTACTGATAATCCCTAATGAATGCCTGATTTCAGTTCCTCACATTTGAATGAAATGCCTTTTTGTGTGTGTGTAGGATTTCTGTGCCACAATCCTGGATGTGCTGACACCTGATGATGTACGTGTCCTGGCAGACAGTGAGGACGAGTTGAGTCGTAAAGGAGATTTTGAGCGAATTTTTCCCTCTCATTCTTCCTCCCGGTACCTCCGCTTCTTTGAGCAACCACGCTACCTCAACATCCTCCTTAACCAATGGGAACAGAAATACTGGCTGAGCAGGAGCAAAGGTTGGTGTCTGCTGTGATCTGTACATCTGGCTCGGTGTGTGTAGCTCTCAATCAAGACTCTTTCCACACTTGATTTAGGTGTCAATCTATTGAGAGATTTGTGTGAGAAGAGGGTGCACCTGGGTAACCTGGCGGATTCTGTTCATCACGTGAGTATATCAGTAGATGTTGTTTAACATATGACTATTTTAATATATGATTACGCTATTGGAATTAGAGGTTTTGGATACAATACCTAAAAAAAAGTGCTTTATGAAGTCCTGTAATGTGACGTCTGAGTGAAAAAGAATCAAGGTTATTAAAGGTAATCTTGAAATTAACAAAAAATGTAAACTTAAATTTTTTTCTTCAGCCAGTTGCCAGGATGATATTTCTCGCGTATTAAAACTTGATGTCGAGCTGCACAATGGTGGATATATTGAGTCATAATTTATTTGTATTTTTTCAAAAGGAGATCACAATTCTAAGATTCTCCTCTGACAACTAAACAAAATAATCACATATAATTTACCAGAGATTCTGACGTAATTGCTGTAGTCTTTTTAAAATGATGAATTGACCTGAATGAATTATTCAAAACTGGTTTGAATATTTATTAAACCATTTATATGTATATAGATATTTAAAAATAAGTTATAATAATGTCTATACTAAAATAACACTGAACAGAATATTCACTGAGTAAATTCAGGTTGTCTTATTGTATTATATCTGGATGGTTTGCTAGGCTATTATATTAGTTGTAGCTAATATTAATTATTGATTAATATAGCATTTGTTATCCTTTACCATGCGATTTTGGTTTTGTCAACAGTATTGTCAGAGGTGGAGAATTTATTTTTTATTGTAAAATGTTCTTCAGAATAACAGCCATCGATGTGCGCAGTTAGACCAGAGACATTTAAGAAAGTAAAACTAGGATCATTTTGATATCTCTTTTTTTTTTTTTTTTTTTTTTTTTTTTTTTTTTTGCAGGGTAAAATAAATTTTCCTACGGGTAAAATAATTTTTTTCAGGGTAAAAAAATATATTTTTTGAAAGACATTTCATGTCCCAAACCTTGAAATGTTGTGATTTTAATGGCTTTCCCCCCAGTTTCACAGAGATGGCTTACACTAGTCCCAGACTAAAATGTTTCAAATAAAAGTAACTTTCACTGACATATATTAGGATGTATCTCAAGATGCACACCTGTAATGTTTTTATCTAAGCCACGTTTATAAAAGCCACTTAAATCTAACCCGCCTAATCCTGGCTTAATCTGTGAAACCAGGCAATAAAGTAATACTTTTTTTTTAAAAAGCAGTCATAATTAAAAAAAGGGTTAAATCTAACAATTCAGTAGATTGATTTCTGATATACAAATGGAAATCTTCCCCAGCAATCTTTGAAAATATTTTTTCCTGAATGTTTGCCTAATGTAATGAACTACTAGTAAGAAAGTGGAAATTCATTGGTCATTGCTTGTGTGAAATCTGTTTAAGGTGCGGAAATCATTAAATTGAGTTATTATATTTTCTTTATACATGTGCTTATATTCATAGTGGTCTTCCAAGTCGTATCATGGACATAGATCTCAGCTGACTAGATCTGGGTATGTGCACACACCCACAACCATCCCTCACTGACGGCTTACATCTGACCTTATCCTCATGACCTTATTCTCATTTGTATGTCTCGTTGCTCTCTGTATCTCAGTGTGCTGGTCAGTCAGAGATCTGACGCTGAAGATGAGGACTTGTCTGATCGTGAGGTTCAGTCAGTCACCATGAGTCTTCCAGACATGAGTTTGCTGAGCACTGTTAGCCTGAGTCCCAGTCCCACCTCCAGTTCCAGCCTGGTCAGCGACAGCCTGCCTACTCATGACGACCTTTGAGCTCGACCCCACAACCCTGGACATTCAGAGCTTCTAAACCATCTCAGTTACAGCTAAATACCCGGCATTTGGAGGGAGAGAAGTCTGGAAAGCAGACTAAATGAAATAACTGGCCAAATGGATAAGTGTTAAAAGCAATAATTTGATGCTGGGACACGCATGCAGGTCTACACAGTGCATGTGGGTGGGGGGATGAAAGAGCTCTTCCTGTTTGGGGTTTTGATTGTGTTTCCATATGAGCCTATAGACAATTTGGCTTTGTTTACATCAAAGGTCTATGTGTAGGACAGGAATATTTTGGGCAGATTATTTTAAATGTGTGGGATGAAATATTAAGTTTTGAAAAGTTCTATTGTAAAAATAAAAATTACTGTCATGTCTTCTAATGACATTTGCATGCCTGGCTGAAGGGAGACAATGTGCTCAGGTTAGGGTTTTTAAATTAAAATTGCTGTTTGAAATATGACTGTTTAATTCTTTCATAACCAGTTTTATTAGGTCCTCCAAAAGTGAGTTGAATATTAAGACCGAAATCTCTCAGGTTTTGTAAAAAAAAGAAACAAAGAAATTTGGTGGCAACATACACATTTAAGAGCCACTTGTTTTCTTCTAATAGATGTAAGAAACTCTACCTTCAGATCAATTCCTTGATCTTCACACCAAGAAGAAAAAATCCAGCAGCATAAATCGTGTTGAAGTAGCCCCGGCATTGTTGTTGATTTACTGCTGATTCACAATAACAGTGAATTGGACCCAGTGACCCAAAGCTGAAGATGGTCTGGGTGCCAAACACCTTTTCAGGTGAGAGCAGTTCCTTCTGAGTTGTTTTTTTTCCTTGAGAAGCTGTCAGAAGAGGAGGAAGAAGAGGAAACCATGCCGGTCTGCCATTAAACTAAAAGGACCGTGTTTGAAAAGGAATACTGTTATGGGGGTTGCAAAAAAGCATTGAGATAATAGTTTAGCAAGATAACCAACAGCCAATATGGCGATTTGTTTGATGAAGCGATCGGCATGCTATAAAAATGTACATACACGGTGTATGTCTGCTAACAACAAAAGGCATATGTGCACCAACTAACAGCAGAGATTTACCAGTATACACAATAAAAAACAACTTCGATTCTCCATACAAACCTTTAATTACATTCTCCAACATTGCAAACACAATTTCGCTCACAGCGTAAACAGTCATAACATATTCGTGTATTAGAATATAGCTGTATTAGATTGCATACTTTCTTGCATTCTGGCTGTCTAATGTGCTTTCTCAACAAATTCGGTTTTGTCCCATCTTTTAATAACTGTTCTTCAATCCGCAGCTGCGCTGAGCAGAGCGCGCGTTAGAACAGAAGCAGGGTGTGTTTGTGTGTGTGTGTGTGTTCATCTAAGCCTCATACTCATTGGTTGGTAACCGGTCGTCAATGTCAAAATATTTGAGAAAAACAATCAAATCAGAGAAGTGCACACAGCTGTGAGTGCTTTGGGATGGGGTGGGGCCCACGGCAGCACTTGCTGCTCGTTTAGAAGCACAAGAACAATGTGCTTTCACTTCAGAGAGTCTCCAATAACTCCAGATAAAGTCGTTAGACTTGTCGCTAGTCGCTTTTTTGAAAATGTGGTCTGAATACTCGCTAAATATAGCGACAAAGTCGCTAAGTTGGCAACACTGTCCGCGAGTTCTTCTGCGGCTGCACTGTGAGTGAAGAGTCACTGGAGATTGATGCAATGCAAACTCAGGGCTAATGTGTCCTGTTGCAGTGGGTTGGACTTTTCAGACCTTGCAAACCACCCGCTGCAATGCAGTCTGATTCAAACAGGTTCACTTCTACCATGTCAAATCACCCCATTCCCCCAGATGTAGCATATCCCTGGACAGAGCTTATGTAGCTTAATTGTCTGTTTCTGGGAAATTTACTTTACTTTAATTAAAAGCCAGTGGCTTATTAAAGCCAGTCGGTACAGAAGACATCTGAAGATCTTGCAAGTTAGCTATCGTTTCTAGTAGACTCTTCAGTCTCTCTATGATGTTGTGGCGTCTGAAGTTGAAAGCACACGAACTACATTCATTTGCGCAGAGGAGCAGAGTCAAAACAATGGCCTTCCGCAAGACGCTAGCAGTTTTATTTTTTAGCCACGTTATTGCCCGTGAATAGAAAAACACCAGTCTTCCCTAATGTCAACAGCTTTTCATCTGATTGACCATGAAATAATGAATTAGCAATGTCTTAAATTCCCATAAAATGTTGTAATTGGGCAGGTTGAGTCATCTGATACATATGCTGTCCAGGACCAGGTCTGTTACAGGGTTGTTGTGAATGCACAGCCACACACAGTCATGACATCTGTGATTCTCCTCCCCCTGTCTCACGTTCAGCCCTCTGCGTGCCTGGGCCGGCTTTCTCTCCTGATTTAGATTGCGCTCTGTGCAGCTGAAGTATGCTCCGGTCAGGCCAGCTCAAGCATTGAAAACGTTTGTCTCACGGTGGGACCCCAAAACATGGACCCCCTGATGGAGGTAAGACCCAGAGGGCAACGTTTCTGATGAGGTGAATCTTATTCCAGGAACTGTTGTACTTGAAAACATTATCATATAAATGTTTTTCTTGATGATAACTGAAGTTTAAAGAAAAACTAAAGTTGATCAACAAACGGCCCCTTCAGGCTTGTTTCAGTGTTGACAATTCAAAGTTAGGGCATTCAACAGGCAAGGTAGGAATAACTAGTCTTTCTGGTTTCCTTTGCACGTTTGTGTTTATGTTTGAGGTTATTTTTGGAGATCTGAACAGTGCATGGAGACAAGGCCTCTGTGGAGATCAAGTTCTGAGTGAGGTAGAAATATGTAGCATGAAAACATGATTACTTCTAATAATGATTAACTGCATTTGCTTTTCCTGAAAGAAATAACAAATACAGTGAGTGCAGCAAAGGCTGCAAAAACTAGTGTTAACATTTTAGTAAAGTTTAGACTTTGCTTCAGTGTAAACAATACCAGTATATGCAATCAGAGCAATTGTACTGTACGAGTCTGCATGAGAATTGGTTAGGATTGAATTCATATCAGAAATATATCATATGAGGATCTTATATGCAAGCTGCTTTATATTTCTAGGCATACAATTGAGATAATAGACCCTTCTTTACGGGGTTCTGTATAGAAAATGAATGAGTGCTGCGATTAAGCAATATCACAGTCACAATCCGTAGCAGCTCTGATTCGACTGTAGGCACAAAGTAATATAAAGATTATTTAATAACAAAATTATTGCAATTGTGAATAAGATTATAGACAATATTTCGAGTTACTTTACTCCCAACAAAAACATTTCCAAACAAAGCCAGTTGAATCTGTGTTTTTGAACGAATCAGTAAAATGATTCAATGACTTTTATTTCTGAAAGAATCTTTTGAACAAATAGGTTAACTGATTCAATGGCTCATAAAGACAGTCGCTCGTCTCCATCTGTAACAATGAAACCTGTATAAAGAGTCACTGAAAAATCCCTATAACTAATGCTGGAATGAAAAGCAGACAAGCGGAGTCATAAAAAAATTATCAAATAGCTGTTGGACTGGTTTAATTGGCTATAATCAGCTACCCGATTCTGACATTTTCTTTTGATATTTGTTTTAATAACGGGTTACATAAGGTAATGCTATGAGCATATTTCCTTTTAATAAAAGTCCATATCTTCTCTGTTTTAGTTCCCCTTTGTGGAGGATGAGGGGCTCACCATGAAGAAGACAGGTATCTATTAGTATCTTTTGAATGCTTTGTGTGTTTCTTATTGTTAGCTAGTCTGAAAGCAAGTCCAATGACTTATTGTGTTATTTAATCAATTATTAGTTTTTGTTAATTTTAAACAATTTTAAAAGGATGGTCATATCGCTAATCTCTCGAATATTATGTACATTTTGCTTCTAATTTTCAGTTTTGAATGAATCATTAAAGGTGATTATTAAATCGGGCTTTATTTTGAGTAAAAAGTCAACTTGCCCCCTTTAAGGGGTTTAATACCAAGTCCAAAAACTTTGCAAAAATAGCCATGATAGCTCCTGACCAATTAATCACAAAAATATATATATATATAATCATCATCATTTGGAAAATCATTCAAATGATATCGTGGATTGTTTTTTTTGCTTTTGGAGCAAAAGTGAATGCAAAAAATGAAATGTAGTTGTGACAAATTCAGCATCTTAGAATCACAGAAATGGGAGAAGATGCTGCTTTCACACCATGTCGTAATTACAAACTGACAACACATGGGATTCTTTTCGGAGATGTTCACTTCCCTGGCTTTGGAATAACGTTTCAAAGGCAACACTTTCAATTTGCATTCATGTTCTCCGAGGACTTAAAATCTTTTAACAAGTCAAAATCAACGGATTTCTGGCAAGCCTAGTGTCCATCACTGCTTGGTGCTGCTTCACTAAATAGAAAAAAAATCCTTACTGGGGAGATTTCTAAATGAAACTACAAAACATATTAGTATTTGAAATGGATGAGTTATTGGACTGCAGTTGTGATGTTTAACCGGTAGGGTACATATGATTATACGAGTATAGCAGGACTGTTGTGCGTCACGGCTGCAGACTGACCGATCTGCAGCAGGGGTTTCCCTCTCTGTCTCCCTCTAAAGAGCCTCTCCAAGACTCTGACTCAGATGTGTATGCCAAGTTCTTCATGAGTCACTGCTGCTATGATGCCATTCCAACAAGCTCCAAACTGGTCATCTTCGACACAACGCTGCAGGTCTGTTCACGTGCTGATCGATTTACATCCAAAATGTTCATTAAAATGTTCACAATGCATAAACAGTGAATTATGTGAGGGTTGTGTACAGGTGAAGAAAGCATTCTTTGCAATGGTTGCAAACGGGGTCAGAGCGGCACCTTTATGGGACAACAAACTGCAGTGTTTTGTAGGTAAGCAAATGTTAGGGTTCTGCTGAACCTGTCAAAGTGTGATTGGCCGGCTATGAGCCTGCATCAGATTACTGAAATCTTATAATGTCACTACAACATCTTAACCCTTATTAGGAAAAGCACATATGCTAAACCTCTCAGCCATCCCAATAAACCTCTATGTTCTATCTCTACCATCCATTTGATTTCGAGTCCTATATATGTAGGATAGAAAAGGCTTTGATGGTGGATAACATTCGACAAGTTTCTGCTTGTACAGGGATTTATATATATTTCATTATTTTAGAATGCACCATTTTCCCAAACAACTGCTCACAAAAAAACGCATAAATTCTCAGCTGGTTTTAACGAAATCGCAGCATAAACACAAAGCAGAAAACACCTTACCTTTGTTTCTTTGAAAGAAATCAATACTTTTCTTCAGGAGCGATGCATTAAATTGATCAAAAGGGACAGGAAAGACATTTTATAATGCTACAAAAAAATACATTTCACATAAATGCTGCTTTTTTAACTTTCTTTTCATCACAACAGATTCCTGTATTGGAAACCGTTTTACGGTTTTCTTAAAAATAATAAGCTGCACAGCAGTTTTCAACTTTGATAATAATAATAAATTTTTCTTGAGCAGCAAATCATCATAGAATGATTTCTGATGAATCGTTTGACACTGAGGACTGGAGTAAACTAAAATTGTATGAGAAATTTATATTTTAAAACATTAAATTATAAAACAGCTATTTAAATTATATTTTAATAGCTATTTTATTGTATTTCTGATCAAATAAATCATATACACACGGTATGTGTGTGTGCTGACACAGCTTTGATTGATCACATTCAGCACCCTGTCCTCTATTAGTGTCAGCTTCTAAGTTTAGTATGGCTTCTGGGTGAAGGTATCTGGTGGGAAATGGCAGGGTAGAGCTCTAATCCCCTGAACCTTCTCTGGGAGTAATAATAGCCATGCTAATGAGAAAGCATATCCTCCTACTGAAAGGAAACTTGGGCGCAGGAACGTGTTTCTGTTTCAGTGCATAGTGAGAGTTAGCATGTTTATGCTAATGTTAGCCTCTTGAGACTTTCATTTCAAGCTGTAATTTGCTTAAGAACTTTAAGTTCAATACTTTCTGGTCGGTTTCAGATGGCTTGTGTGAATTAACTGTTGAATTTGAATTGAAACTTGAGTGTTATTTCTGTCTTTGCAGGGATGCTCACCATTACAGACTTTATCAACATTCTTCATCGCTACTACAAATCTCCCTTGGTAACCACTGTCTAACACCTTACTCTCCAAAGTTAAATTATAGAGGAAACTGGGGCTAACTGTGAAACTTTATACAGAGTAATTCTCTTGGTATAGATGTATTTTCATGGCTACAAAAATATTTCGTTATTGCATAAAAAACAAAAAACCTACAGGTAAGATATAACAAGCATGTCCTGCTATTGTTGATGTGCTACATATTCCCATAGATGGATGATATGATGCCCTGTAATATCTTATTATTGTCTTTTCAGTAAAGTGCAGTGAGTATAACCAACATTTTGTTCATAAAATTAATTTATTCTGCAAGGATGCATTCATTTCACATGTCAGTAAAGACATTTATAATATGGCAAAAGCTTTCTATTTCAATTAAATGCTGTTCTATTGAACTTTTCTGTTCATTAAAGAGTCTGGAAAACTTTTATCATGGTTTCCCAAAAAAATTAAGCGGCACAACTGTTTTCCAACATTGATTAATAATAGATAAGATCATGTTCTGTTTCTTTTGTAGGTTCAAATCTATGAACTGGAGGAACACAAGATTGAAACATGGAGAGGTGATTGTGTATAGACTTGAGGATAAATATGTATGTCTATGTATATTATGTATGTATTATTGCAATGTTTTAAATTAGAAGCTCTGTTTTCCCTCTTCCAGAGATCTATCTACAATATTCTCTCAACTCCCTGATCAGTATCACACCGGAATCCAGGTAAACCGGGACCTCGACTGCACTTTGTTGTCTTTTTCTTTTATCGTTCCATTGACAGAGTTGTGTTTCTGTTTGCCAGCCTCTTCAAAGCCATTTATTCTTTACTGAAGAACAAGATTCACCGGCTACCCGTCATAGATCCAGAGTCAGGCAACGTCCTCCACATACTCACCCACAAACGTATCCTCAAGTTTTTACACATCTTTGTAAGAGCTTTTTATTTTCTCTGTATATAACCTTGCATTAAATGTGCACATTTCAAAATAAATGAAAAGAGACGACTTCAGTCATGTGAGAACCTCAATAAAAGCTGACTAAATTTACAGCTGTTTGGCACATTTTCATGGGAGAAATCCAGTCATCCACACAGTCAAGAATTTCAGTAGAGTGCAAAAGCGTTCTCCATGCAGATTTCTCAACGGGTTCGAGTTTTTTATGCAAATTCACTTCGTTGACCAACAGAAAGCTGGCTGGTTTGAAAAAAGGACTTCTTTACGAGTGGTGCTTCGTATATCACTAAACTATTGACATTAGACATTGGATGTTCTTTTGCTAATGTTACCATACTTTTATTCTAAACGGAGCTGGTCACCTCACGAGAGCCAATACATTATGATGACTTCTCAATAACCAGCACTGTTATTGGACAAGTTAATCATGGCTGACTGCAATTTGTTGTGCCAAATGCTCTCCTCTAGGTTTGAACATATTCATATAGAACATATTTGATAACAAAGCACAACCCAATCTCATGAAACAATGTAACTGTATTACAAGGTAGCAATTTCGAATTAATTTGTACAATGTGATTCATATTCATTTGAATCATATACTTTTACAAAATGAAAACAGGGACAGTCCAACAGTGAGAAGCTTGTGAATTAAAAAAATACAAAAGGTCAGTGTGACTTTTTTCAGAAATTCATAAATACATAATATAAACTTGAAATTACATGTTATAAAGAAATGGCCAGAATTGTGAGAAGACGCAAGATTTGATCTTTTAATGTTTCTATGGCAGAAATAAGCTTCCATTGTGAAGCGTAAGCAAATCATACAAAACTTAAAAATGAGATTCATACGAGCCACCAATTTGCCAAAATGAAAAATAGTTTATAGTTTAATAGTTAATATTACCATGAGAGTGTGTTGGCACGTTTAACATGTAACATAAGGTCTTTATGTTGACTGTCACCATAGCTCTGTTGAATATTTGCTTTATGAATCTTAGGGCTCCATGATCCCCAAACCACGATTTCTACAGAAGCGGATTGAGGAAGTGGAAATCGGAACATTCAAGAGCATCGCAACTATCAGGGAGACCGAAACGGTTTATGATGCTTTATCAGTATTTGTAGAGCGACGGGTCTCGGCCCTCCCCGTCATCAACGAGCAAGGTATGAGTACAGCTGTTTGTTTTTCATCAACCAAGTTTTTTTACTTCTGAGTGATGTCTGATATTTTTTATTTTCTTCAGGGAAAGTGGTGGCTCTTTACTCCAGATTTGATGTCATTGTACGTAGACCTTTTATCCTCTCATCTCAATGATTGTTAACAGCAAGTGACTTTAAGAAGTACTGAACAAAGCTTAAAGTTGGTATTGTTTTCCTGATTCTTCAAAAGAATTTGGCTGCACAGAAAAACTACAACAACCTGAACATGACAATGCATGAAGCCATTCAGGGCCGCTGGTGCTGCATTGAGGGGGTGCTGAAGTGTTACCCTCACGAAACTCTTGAAACCATCATCGATCGCATCGCTGAGGCTGAGGTATTACAACAAATAGTTGCCATGTTGCGTATGACAGAAATAGACTTTATGCGGCAGAGAAACAACACAGCCATCTTCAGAATTTTGTGTTTGAGCTTACGTTTTTGTGGTAGCTCTGTATGTTTCTATGGCATCGCTGTCGAAGAGTAATTAGCTGGTGAAGTGGATTTACTTTTCTTAAAGTTAACGAAAGCTGTCATGAGCATTGTAATATTTGAAGCGGATGTCATAACAAATATGAGTAGACTATCAGTAAGATCTTACCTTCATACTGTGAAAGTATGAAGGGCTACATGAGGTCTATAGTTTTCAAGAATTGATGCTTGTTTTAATCACTTGGTATTTGGTGCGCTCTTACTAACGTCCATATGCTCTTTCAGGTTCACCGTCTTGTGCTGGTGGACACAGAGGATGTGGTGAGGGGAATCGTCTCGCTCTCTGATTTGCTTCAGGCACTGGTTTTGACTCCTGCAGGTGTTGAAGCACTTTTCTCTTAACACCAGTGGAGGGCTCCCTCTCCACCATCATCCTCATTTCCTTTCCTCTCGTACCAGGTAGGCAGACCTTCTTTCCTTTTTGCTGACTGCTATCAGCAGAGCTGCTGTATTTCATCTCTCCGTTTCTGTAAACATGCACCGTACGCTTAAACATGCGTATTTACACTCTCAGATAAATGGTGCAAAAGCTGTCACTGGGTCTAAAGGTACACATTTGTACTTTATATTTATACCTAAAAGGTGCATTTTTGTAGCTTAAAGGAAAATATTACCTATACATTTTAGATCCTAAATAGTGTATATTATATATTAAAACATTTCCAAAAAGCTCTTTTCTGTGATGGCATATAATAACTATTTTTTTGGTTCCCCAAAGAACCTTTCAGTCAGCTATTCTTTAACATTATTTATGTGTCCTTAAGGACTTTTTTTTTTTATTATCCTTTTGCATGTGTTAATGGCAACTGCATAAACTTTAGATGTTTCTTTAATATTTCACCCTCATTTACTTTCATAAATCTATTTAGGTGCATAAAATAATTATATTAAGAACCTTAAGGACAAAATTGCCCCCATTGAAACCTCATTTTTAATCCTAGGGCCATTTAACTATAATAAAGTCTTTGTTAATAATGTTAGCAAAGCTTAAAAAAAATAACAGCTTTTTTCTTTTTTTAACCAGATAGTGGCATTTTCTCAGGTTTGACCTATAAACCAAATACTCACTCACAATTTATACAGTAAGAGTGAGTGAGAGAGTGAGAGAGAGATTAAGTGTGTGAGTGAGAGAGTGTGAGAGTGATGTGGAGTGTGTGTGTGCTTGTAATATTTGAGAGTGGTTTGTGAATAAATTTGGAACATGTCATTCATAAAACCATAGATGCCAATTAAGAACTTTTACTTTTGAAGAGTGCAGTACCTTTTCAAATGTTACTATCCTGGTGCCGGCTTTTGTGCCTTTTTATTAAAAACATTTCTGTGAATATATCTGTTGTGTTATTTAAGTTTTCTTTGGACTTCATGAACTATTTAGGTCATTGAAGAAGAGATTTTTTTTTTTCAAGAGAAAAAATATTACTCTTTCTGTGACCAAAACATGCATGGACATTAGTGTAAGTCATGTGAGTGCAGGAACATTTGTCCATGAAGAATAAAGGAATGATGCTTGTTCTTACGTAATTTTGTTTTCCAGAATTTTGTCGCAAAGCAAACCTTGAGCCTTGAAGATGAATGCTTGAAGACAGAAAGTGTTAATATCTTTAATGTTGTGGGCACTTTGGGATTTGACGTTACACTTTTTACATGACTAATCTTATTTTGCAATTTTCCTTTTATACTTGTATAATTTATTCAAGAATCATAATCACATTATCATTTGAATTGTGCTAGTTCTATGTCAGACAAAACTACAGACATTTTAGCATGTAATCATAACCACCTTCTAGCAAAACTCTTTTTATAACATTTTTGTTTTAAAACATCTTGACCCCTGATTCTCACATTGTAAATAAACAATTATCATGTCATATAGTCTGACAATTTCACTGTGGTGTTTGTGCAGACTTATACAGAGTTATATTGCACAATTAATCTTTTTTCCCCTACCACATAAAACGTGTTTAATGCAATGATTATTCAGTGATATTTTTTTGTAAAAAAAAAAAAAAAGGTTGTAAAAGTTTTATTTAAAGGGCTTTGACTGCATTGAATATATGATTCCAGATGTACCAAGATGGCTAAAGTAAGGTAGTTTCCTCCTCTAGATATAGATAATCTC
Organism: Rhodeus uyekii; assembly: GCA_037043235.1. NCBI lineage: Eukaryota > Metazoa > Chordata > Actinopteri > Cypriniformes > Acheilognathidae > Rhodeus > Rhodeus uyekii. The sequence goes on along the minus strand of JAWRVZ010000053.1, from coordinate 2,311,449 downwards.
CACCATTTGTGATCACTTTATATTGGGTGTCTTTTAACTACTACTACTACTACTACTACTACTACTAATAATAATAATAATAATAATAATGTATTTATATGAAAATTAATGCTAGGTACAATTTGCTTACTGTTAATGTTTTATTGCACAATACATGCAATTATATTAAATAATTTTACACCTAAGTACATGGTAAAGACGCTTAATATAAAGTGTGCAACGCTAATTAAAAATAACACATTTTACTATATAAAACTGTTATAAATTATATTTTTCAAACTACAACTGTGGTTCTGAACTGTATCAAAATTTTTTATATATAAATATAATATGCATAATTGAAATATATTATAGTCATTTATTTCATAATATTTTGTATATTTAATATTTTCATAATAATCCAGCCTTGTGATGGTAAATGTTTGAATTGTTGGTGCATATATTTACCAGAGGTGGGTCCTTGTACATCCTGCTTTTCACTATCAGCAAACATTGTCAAGTACTTTTGACTTGTTAAATACTTCAACCCGATTTGCATCAATTGTGTTTTAGACCAGTTTGAACACTTGCATTTATTTCCGTATGTAGCTAACAACTGTCATTAAATATTTTAATTGCTATCTAATGTTTTGAATTATTTGAACTACTAACACTTAAAGTGAATGCTGTTCAAACTAAGCTCTTTATTGCAAAGGTTAAGGTTACATATGGAATTGTTTAACATTAACAATGTAGACTATTAACAATACTTCATCTTTGTTCATTTCTACTTGTAGTAATGCATGTGTAACATTAGGATAGTTCACCCAAAAATGACAATTCTGTCATTTACTCGCCTACAAGCTGTTCCAAATCTATACGAGTTTCTTTCTTCTGCTGATGTTTGGAAGATTATGGGTAACCAAACAGTTGATTCGTCCCATTGACTTCCATAGTATGTGGAAAAAAGTTATATGGAAGTCAATGGGGACTTAAACATATCTTCTTTTGTGTTCAGCAGAAGAAAGAAATTCATACAGGTTTTGAACAACTTAATGGTGAGGAAATGATGACAGGATTTTCATTTTTTGGGTGAACTATCCCTTTAAGGTACTAACAATGCACAATTTTATGCTTATAAATGTAACATTAACCAAAGGTTGGATAAATGCTGTTGTACAATTGGCTGGTTTTCATTAGCTCATGATGTGCATTAACTGATGTAGAAGCTTAATGTAAAGTTACACCACCAAAGTACAGATGGACAGGCTCGACTGCCAAATGTTGTTTTATGGCTCTGGTGATATTTTCATTCAGATAAGGGAGAATGTTTGAGTGCACACTTTTTTTTTACTCTAACACTATATAGTTAACATGTTAAACCCTACAATACAACAGTTATATCTTTATTTGCGAAGTGTTTGTTGTATTGACAGTCACTGAATTTTGAAATTTAAAATGCTGTATATGACCTCAATTAACTTTCCTAAAAACACACATGCCACAGTCTTCCACCCTTGTTTGTAATGCAATAGTTCAGCAACAGAAAGTCAAACATTTAGGGAGGAAGTGCTCTCACTGTCTCACTGGATGGAGTGGGTTACAGTCACAGTTTCAGAGCTGTATATTTTCACTTGAATGAATTCCTCCTGAAAGAATGGACCGGGATAAAGACGACACTGCGCCTCATGGGTAATCTTCTTTTTTTTTTTTTTTTAAAGGGTTTACTTGTTTATTAGTTTTCTGAATAGATTAGCTTGGATTACAAACAAAATTGTAGTATAATGTACTTTAAGTAGTATAAAGTCAACTTTTTATTTTTATAATGCATTTTTCAAAGCAGCTTCACAATAATAAACAGGAAAGTAATAGAATTAATGATTTCATCAAAAAACTTCAAATATGAGACAAATCCAAATTCTGCTGTGAAGGTATTCTAGCAAGGTAATTGTCATTATTCAGCTCAATTCATTTTAGTGATGATTCTGTTAAGTTCTATAACTGTGCTCATTCATTGTGAAATGAGTATAATTCAGTTGTAAGCAACTCTACTGAAGACAAAAGGTCAAATCAATGTTATTTAAGTTTAATTCAATAACATGTCGATGTTGCAAAAGTTTTTTTAATGGGGGAATGATTCAGCAATATATAGCCAATAGTATCATCATTCATCTCAGTGCAGTTAAATCAGTAATATTGCTGCATATCTAATATCCCCAAAACTCCTTCAGGTAATAAGCGAAAATATCTAATAAACCCAAACTCCATCAGGTGACACAAATGGACGGAAGAAAAACTTGATGTCTACTAATTTAGCAGATGCTTCTATCCAAAATGAAATATAAAATACTTACAAATTTAGAAGTACACTCTTAAAAATAAAGGTAAAAAAAATAGGTTATAGAAGAACCATTTTTAAACTATAAAGAACATTTTGAGGAATGAAAAGATACCATGGATGTTAGCAGTTCTTCATAAAACCAAAGACGCCAATAAAGAACCTTTAGAATCGTGTCACTTGCTTACAGGCCCAATGGTGACAGTTCCAGTTTCAAATGACAACTTTTCAACCATTCTGTTCCTAATTCCAATTCATAATTACTAAGTTCCATTATAAGAAGACAAATGTGTGTAAGAATATGGACCAAAAAGAAGATATGCGTTCTGTTATTTATAACATCTGTTTTTGCAGCAAAAAGTTTGGAATAAAGGGGAAGAAGAAACACAGGAAAGGACACAAGGGTGTTGTAATTGCAAACAAAAATGCTCTCGGTAAGGCCAAGAAAGCAAACATGATGTTAGGATTAACTGCATGGTTTTGTTGACACAGAATTTAAATCCATTAATTCAGACATATAACAGCTGATCCCAAGCATGCTTGTAAACCAATTCCCACTGAGCTGGTTTAATCTTTATATTTTAGATGCAGAGTCTGAAACTAATCCTGGCGATCCAGACGTGGTAGACGTACCACAGCCTGAACTCGCTGAAGCGTCCACCTCGGCTCACCCTTCCTTCAGACCCATTGCTAATACTAAGAGGCAATTCTTGTTTTCCTCTACAAAATGTTTGCACAGCATACGTAACATGTTCCTTCTCGTAGTTTCTGCACCACATCTTCATCGTTTCACTTTTTTGTATTTTAAAAGGTGTAAACCTGTGGCAAGGATCTTGGAAGCTGAAAGCAAACCACAACATTTCCAGGTAGAATTCAATATAACTTGTGTAGGGGAATTACAGTTAAGACCCGAGGACCAGATATGTTGAATGAAGACCAGGAGTCAGAAGTGCAGTCAATAGAAGAAATTTTAGTGAAGTTTAGTTTGCAGTTTCATCAGCAGAAACCAGCTTCAGGTCTCACAAGGAGTTCGTAGGCCGCCCCACATACAATAACATTAAGGCAATTATACTCTAACAGAGGCTACTGACATCAATGATGACGGTTAAATGATTCTGATTGGCTAAGAAAGAAAGATAAACAAAACTAGTAATTTTCCACACAAGAGCAGACAGTCTGAAGCATTTCTCAGAAAAGCAAAGAAAGGCTTTAAGAAATAATTGGTTAAATAGGTGATAGACTGAAGTCTAGAATATATATATATATATATATATATATATATATATATATACAAAAAAAAACATATATATATACAAGCGGCAATGGATTGCCGAATCGTCCCCACACTTCAGTAAAAGTTGCAGATTGAACACACACCCTTTCTTGATTTCCTTTGAGATGCTAAAACTGTTACTCTTAGTATTGAAAGATTGTTCAAATCTTTTATGTTCTTCCTAAGATTTCCATCAATATAACAGAGGCTAGGCAGCTGGTCGGGGATAATATAGATCCTAGTGTCGTGATTGAAATTGGAGATGAGAAAAAGCAGACGTCTGTGAAAGAAGGAACCAATGCTCCCTTTTACAATGAGGTGACCATACTTTCATACGCTCTCTGAAATTATGATATTAATGGCAAGAATTTGAATAACAATGGTCTTCTCGTGCCCAACAGTATTTTGTGTTTGACTTCTTTTGCAATCAAGACATTTTTTTCGACAAAGTCATCAAACTATCAGTAAGTACATATTGTATGTAAACAAAATGGTTTTCTTGACATGACCTGGCAGAGCTCACATTACTGTGCTTCTCCCAAAGGTTATGCACTCAAAGATCATGAAGAGCTACTGTGTGGGAGTATTCAAGATCGATGTTGGGACGGTTTACTCCCAACCTGGTAAATGCTTGCTCTTTGTTGTAGCTTTTCTTTAACTAGAGAGAGTGAAGTTTGTGAATTTAGTCTCAGAGTTGGATTCTTGGTTATTCTGCTTGTAAAACAATAAATCTTGCCTTTTCCGTACCAGGCCATCAGTTCATCAATAAGTGGGCAACGCTCACAGATCCCGCTGACATCCGCACAGGGGTGAAAGGGCACTTGAAGTGTGATATCAGTGTGTCAGGAAAGGGAGATGTCTCTCCACCATCCCAGAAGTTCAGTGATGCAGAGGAACAGATAGAAAAGTAAGAACTCCGTTTTTTTCTGGCATAATGATAACTGGATGTTGAATGGATCTCATGATGTTGAAAATGTTTTTCCTCCCCCAGGCACCTCCTGATTCCTGAAGGCTTAAGCCCTGAACGGCCTTGGGCTCGGTTTTACGTGATCGTGTACCGAGCAGAAGGTCTTCCCAGGATAAACTCCAGTATTATGGCCAATGTGACCAAAGCCTTTGTTGGAGACACGACAGCCCTTATAGATCCTTATGTAGAGGTGTCATTCTTCGGTCAAGTTGTAAGCTCACAATCCAATTCTTACTACAAAACACACACTCTTAAAGGAGTAGTTCACCAAAAAAAAAATTCATTTTAATTTCTGTTTTTATGATTTTAATCATTTTATGTGTTGTTGTAATTTTTATTAGTTTGCTTTATTATAAATATTTATATATTTATAGTTCAGTAACTTTGAGATACGAGTGTCTTGACATACGAGTATTCCTGAGATACGAGCAAGCCTTCGAGCATGTTTTTTGCTTTGAGATACAGGTAAATATTTGAGATACGAGCACTCGCTTACTCGCTCACTTCACGTGTTCGTCGACTAAAATAAGTGTTTGCGCCAGCAAAAAAAGAAAATTGCATGCATTGCTGCAGATGACATGTTAGGCGCGCACAAGGGATTCATATGAGCTTGCGGGTTCCCGTTTTTTCACGTGTAGATCTGTTATCCGTTCGCAGATGTAATTTACGCGTGCACAAACATCATTTTTGCACTCGTTTCTTTTCGCCATTGTCGACTTCTGTACGCATCTCCCGTGAGTCTTCCATATTGTGTTTGCGTTAAATACGTAATCTACATAATTCCTCCCTCCTCCGTCGCGACTGTATAGCCGATTATGTAGATTACGTCTTGAAGGTAGGAACTCATAATTAAAACCACATTTTATTTTATATCATAGGAATTATTATATACTATTAAAAAAATTGTGTGCATGTATTTCTCTATAGCAATTCAAAAATTTTACCATTGTTATTGAAACTTTTAATGGAGCTTTTAGAGGGCAGGAACGGATGAATTTTTTTCCGGTTATTTCTTATGGGAAAATGTATTTGAGATACAAGTTACGAGCTCGGTCCTGGAATGGATTATGGATTAGCTCGTATCTCAAGGTATTACTGTATACATTTTTGCCTTTCCATTTAAACGTATTTATTGCAGTCAAGACACTCTCATTTAAGTTTTTTTTTTCATTGATATTTACAAGCTTTTTATTTTATAAAAAAAAAAATCCTTCTCATTGAAAACTGTTTTATCTAACAATAATTACACTGCCCTGTCGTTACAAACCTGTATAGGTCTCTTTTTTTCATTGCACAAACACAACATGAGAAACTGTTACGCATCTACTTCCAGACTTTCACAGGTTGTTTTGAGCAGGGCATGTCAAGCTATGGAAAGTCTGATTATTTTTCTGCATCAGGCGTTAAGTCAAGTTTAAAAAGTTCAAATTGCTCATGTCTCGAGCATTGCGTTCACCTGTGTGAAAAACCTGTTTTTGCCATTTTTTCTTTTCTTTTTTTGTGTTACATTCACCGATTAGGCTAATAACTCTTCGACGGCTTTGGCATAGAAATATACAGAGCTACCTCAAAAATAGAAGTTGAATGAAAAAATTCCAGAAGATGACTGTTTCTCTGGATCATAAGTTCTATATAGCAAGTGCTGAGTAACGATTCTTCTGAAATGTCTTCATGATTGAAAGGGCAAGACATCTACTCAGAAGAGCACAGCAGAACCAGTATGGAACGAGCAAGTGGTGTTTAAGGAGATGTTTCCTCCACTGTGTCAAAGGCTGAAAATTCGGGTTCTGGATGAGGGAAGCATGAATGATGTGGCCATTGGGACTCATTACATCGATCTGCACACCATCTCAAATGACAATGATGGAGACAATGGTTTGCCATTTCATTACATTGTTAAAAGAGTAGTAGTTTTGAATTATTTTCAATTGGCAACATATCAAACCCAATTTTATCTGCAAACAAATGATGGTAGTTGGTTACCATATTCGTTCATCATTCATTGCTCTTCTCAAGGTTTCCTGCCCACATTCGGACCAGCATGGATCAACCTTTACGGCTCTCTTCGTAATTCCACACTGGTAGATGACAGCCAGGAGCTGAACGAGGGTGTTGGAGAAGGGGTGTCCTACAGAGGCAGGGTTTACATAGAACTAATTGTGGAGATCCTGTCTGGGGGGGCAGAATCTAAATCCCTTCTTTCAAAGATTAGTATGAAAGATACCAAGGGAGGGAAAGCAGTGGCAAAAGATCCCAAAACTGGGACAGGAGCTGGAAGTGAGGAGGAGAAGTCCAAAGCTATAGGCCCTGAGGTGATGTCAGTGGAGCCCATACAGAAGGTGTCTACTGCAGTCATTCTCCTTTTTAATTCTTTAATCTGTCACTTTTTTCCTATTCTTTGTACATATATTTCCATCTAATTTAACCTACCCAAGTTATTGTTTAACTTCCATTTAGATTAATGATGACGACATGGAAACCTTCCTGCTCTTTGGCTGTGTGTTTGAGGCTTCCATGATTGACAGAAGAATCGGTGATAGACCAATCACACTTGAGTTCACCATTGGTAAACATAAAAGGATTTATGCTTTCAACAACACAAATGGCACTTTCCACAAATAGTGAGAGTAGGGTGATGGATACAGCTAATACACAATATTATTTAAAAATAATAATGTACTCTGTGTTGGGTAAGTTACTCTTAAAAAGTAATTAATTACTAGCTTCTAATTACCAGTGTTGGGGAAGGTTAATTTTAAAAGTAATGCATTACAATATTGCATTACTTTCTGAAAAAGAACTAATCAAGTTACTTTTTATGGAAGGTAATGCGTTACATTACTTTTGCATAATTTTTTCTCACCTGGGCTGGGATTGCTTGTTTTAAAAAAAATTATAACAACAAAAAAAGTACTATTTTGGGCAGAAGTAAAGGCCCTATCATACGAAAAGTGAAATAAATAAGCCTCAGGCTAAAATAAATTCCCAGCTGTACAGTAGAAGGTGGTTGTTAAGAAAATTCGGAGTTCTGGGTTGAATAAAAATATGATGCAGGAGAAGAAAGTTCAACATGCTTACTTCAGCAATACTATTTTTTTTTCTAGAAGAAACACAAATGTGCTGTTTATCTAAAGTCATTTTTGCTTAGTATGGCTGAAGTGGATCATTGGTTAATAAATTGAGATTAAGTACATAAATTATATTGGTGTAATTTAATGTTTATTTATTGCAGGTTTGCATAATATTCTAAGATTGCTTTGCACTTTCGTCATTCACTGAGTGATACTGAATCAGTTTCTTTTTTATGAGTAGAAATGTGCATGCTCACATTTATTCTAAAACTTCAATAACCATCATGTTCACACATGCATGTGCATTTATTTACAATTTCTCTCAGCACAGGGACAGGAGAGCTCAGTCAGTAAATGTGGAAAAAAGGTTGCTACGTTATCGTTACGTTCGTTACATATTTTGAATTTTGTTGTAAATTTAAAAGTAATGTGTTACTCTATTAGTTGAAAAAGTAATATTATTACATAACTCAATTTACTTTTAATGTTTTACCCCGACACTCCTTATTTATTCTGCTTATCTTCAACAGTGTAATTAGATTACAGTACTAATTACTCTCTCTAAAATATTACTTTCTAAATCCCATATCAACCTCGACCAGTTGAACAAATACAAGAATAGACATGAAACTTTTTTTTAAATCTTTCAAATTAATTATATTAAATTGCTAAAATTATTCTTGAACTACTGATCAAACTTATTAAAGGGAGAAGGTTACATTTAAAAACATACATTTTAACATTAGACATTAAATTGTGATGTTAAACCAAAAAATATTTTTAAAATATTATTGTTCTAGTCTTTAATATTTCATGCAATTACATCAGAAGTAATTAAATTGGAGAAAATATAGTGTAATCAGTTAGTTTACTTTTTCAAGGGAACAGTACTTAAATTAAACTAATTAATCTGTTAATTAAATGTGTCATTTGAACAGATCATGTCAAAATGATGATATTGTTATATGATTTTGTTGGGTATCGGGGTATAAAACATTGAACATTTTGAGAAGGCATGATTTAGAATAGATGTTATTGTTTCATAACATCTGAAGAACTAACAATAATGTGATGGTATAAGGGTTATGACCTCTATAAATGTGTACTTGTTTATTCAGGTAACTTTGGGAACTTAATTGATGGCACTGCACCTCCTCCTTCAAGGAGAAAGCTTGAAGATGTGTCTGTGACCACTCCTCTTCTGGACACTGCAGCAGCAATGCCGTGCAAATCCAGTACAACACCAGAGAGGCCTCTTTTTGGAGATGCACAGAGGTGCTCATATCAAACAACACTAACAAGTGTATACCATAATGAAATAATGGGAAATGCTTTATTCATGAGCAAAACTGAACCCATAATCTTGTTTCGTGCAGGCACTACATGCACTTACCTATCACTGCGCAAAAGCCCTGTGTGTATGTTTACAGCAGCTGGGAGGATCGAGCTTACCGGCTCCATCATGCCAACATGCTGGACACAATTGCCCTGATGTTTGTATGTGAGCCTTCAACACCTTTCAAGCTTTATTGCATAACCAAATGAACTACTGACTGATCACATGCCAATTTTCCTGTTTTTTCAGGAGGAGGGAATAGCTAAGGTGGCAGAATTGGATAAAATGTTGTCTCCAGAGGCACTTAGTCTCATGCACCATGTTCTTCGGGAATTTAGAAGAGATGCTAGGTAGGTCTAAAAACCATCAGATATTTAGTGATACCAGAACATAATAACCCATTGAGCGCTTTACAATTAGTAGGGGACAAATAGTGAAATGAATTGTTATTTTTGTTCCAAGTTTCTGAATACCCGATAGGTGTCACTGTTGTCACACAATTTAGGCGGAGGAAGTTCCGAGTTCCAAATTACAATGTTTTCATAGTACAACTAAATGCTTTTTTTAAAACAAGATATTTAAAAACTTTACTGTAGCTCAATCAGTAGAGCATTGGTGTTTACAACATCAAGGTCATGGGTTTGATCCCAGGGAAAGCAAGACCTGAAAGGAAAGTAAATCGCTTTGGATAAAAGCGTCTGCCAAATGCATAAATGTAAATGTAAAAAAAATACTCATAAACCCTAGAAAATTAGTTAAACCTCACTCAAAAGTATTTTCTCATTTTGTCATTATCATCTACTCACACTCATGTAATTCCAAACCTGTAAAACGTTTTTTCTCCGTGGTCCAGTTCTTTTTAATGTTCCCTTAATTTTGGTTCATACAATGAAAGTCAGTATGGCCTAATGTTGTTTTAGACCCTACTGACTTTCATTGCATGGACAAGGAAAACATTTGGAAACATTCTTCATTTGTGGCCCAAACCTGGTCTTTCAGGTTTGGAACTACATGAGGTTAAGTAAATTAATTTTAGGGTTAAACTATCCCTTTATAAATCCTTCCTTTCTTTTTTCCTAATGTCTGTTCGTTAGTACTGTTCTACAACTGTATCCTAATTATGTTTGTGCTGGATGTAACAGTATGTTTATTGCAGGGAGTTTATTGCTTTTGCTGAAAAGAAGGTGAAGGGAAGCAACTTGACCTTACTGGACAAAAAGAGGCTTACTCTGTGCAAACAGGAGCTGGTGGGTCTTTTTTTTATTTTTAAAGACCTACAGTGGTACCTCAAGATACGAAATTAATCCGTTCCGAGGCGGCCTTCATATAATGAGTTTTTCGTATCTTGGAGCACATTTTACATGTAAAATGGCTAATCCGTTCCAAGCCCTCGAAAAACACCCCATTAAATTTCATAATAAAGCTAAATTGACCTATAAACAATGAAATAACGTAAAATGTCGAAGCTTACCTTTCGAGTGAGGCTATCTCCGAAAGTGGCGGCAGAGGAGGAGGAGGACAAACGGCAGATAACGTACGTACACTTAACTTTACGAAAACACATAAAAATTTAAAGTTTCGGGTGCGGAGTGGCTGAGCTAAAGCACGCCAGCACGTACGTATAGAAGATGCATGATGGGAGGGATGCTGTCCAATTAGAGAGAAGGATCTCATGGCTTGGCTAGCATCAGGAACCAATGGGAGAGCAGGAGGATGGTGGCGAGTCTACTATAACTAAGATGGCGGCGTGCGGCGCGAGTTTCAAAATTGTTGTGGGGCGAATTTCGGACTTTCAGAAACCTTTCGTATCTTGAAAACTTTTCATATGTAGAGCAGTAAAAATTTTCGTCTTTGCTTTCATAACTTGGATTTTTCGTAAGTTGAGCCTTTCGTATCTTGAGGTACTACTGTATTTGTAAAACTTCAGAAGAGCTCTTGGTCTTTTATTATTCCTGTGTGACTGAATTATTGTGCATTACTGCTTTTCTTCCTCTATCTAGTCCTTACAAATCACTTATTTCAACCTCAAAATGTGTTGATTTGTAGGTGCAATTTATATTTGTCTGCAGAACTAATGTCAAGCATTTTAAATAACAAGATTAAGATCACGTGAACATAAATTCTGTCAAGTGTCTTGAAATGTTTGAATAGTAGTGAATGTATATTTGTCTACTCTTTGGTTTTCTTTGCGGCTCTTCAGGAGAGCATGACTGAAGTAGCAGGAGGACTCCTTGAACCCAAGAGGAGATCTTTGACTGTGAAAGAGATGCTGCTGGAAGTCCAGAAAATGAAAAAGAAACTGAGATTTCTGGTGGAAGAGGTTGTTATTTCCGTCAGTGTTTTAACTCTCATTTGTACAATGTATGTCTACATCATTACTAATATTCATCTCACACCTATCTCAGCCTCAACACACTTTACCAGATGTGTTTGTGTGTCTGGTCAGTAATAACAAGCGTCTGGCGTATGCCAGAATCCCCGCTCGTCACCTGCTCTTCTCTGAAAGCCCAGAACAGAGAGGCAGAGACTGTGGGAAGATCAAGACCCTGTTCCTCAAGGTCTGAACTCTGATATCAAATGCTAAGCTCTGGCTTTAACATCTAACTTTTAAAATGAAACATTCATTACATATTCATAAAAATGTGTCTTTCAGCCTCCAGGGAAGCGTGGCCCGGGCTGGACCGTCCAAGCTAAACTTGATGTGTACTTATGGCTGGGAACTTCCAGAGATTCATCCCACATGTTGGACAATCTCCCATCAGGCTTTGAACTGGGAGGCATTTCATCTGAGGGCAGGACTGGCCCTCCTCCTGACCATTTACTCTACACAGGCAAGATTATATTTCAAATGTTTATATATGAGTTATATATTTTTGTCTCTGTAAGACACTGATTGGCATGTTGTCTTGCTGTTTGGCCCTGCATGTTGTTGGAATACAGAGAAGCACATGTTCCAGCTGAGGGCTCATATGTACCAGGCTCGCGGTCTCATCGCAGCAGACAACACTGGCCTCTCAGACCCCTTTGCCTGGGTGTCTTTTCTGTCCAATAGCCACAGTACTGAAGTAAGCATGTGTTTGTCATGACATTCTAGACAGAAAATTGACATATGACACTGTTGGCAGCACCACTAATATAGTTTTCATTCACTAGTTTAGATTAGATTACATTGTATTTGTCGTATTTTGTAGCGAACAATTAGAGATCCAATGAAATGCCAGTGCAAAAGTGCAATGCTATTTATATGTATGAGACAGTAGAGGAATTTTGTATTTTTTCATGTAATTAAAACATAAGAAACGAATGGAAGAATTTTTGACATTTTATTAATATTACATACACTGTATTGGACATCAGGACTTTTCATTCACCAGTCAATTTTTAGGTTTCAGAATTTTTTACTAACCTTTGTATGAAGATGATTGTCAAGTATGTTATGATCGATGTAACAAAATTAATTGATATAGCATTTTACTTTATGCAATATGTAGGTTTTCAAAATAATGCATCTATGCATTGTATCTAATTTGAATATTAATGTTTTATTGGCATAAGTTAATTATATTAACTTCTTTAATGGTTTTAAATAAATAATTTTATTTAATTTTTAAACATGTAATGAAAGGGAAAAGTTTCATAATGATAGCTAATGTTTCATATGAATATATTCTTTCCATATTCACTTTGGTCACAAAATGCCTGAAATGTCCACTGCAGTAAACCTGCATGAAACTAATGCCCTGTTTTGTAACAGAAAGTCATAATTTGATTAGAAACCCCATAACATTTTCCTGAGATGTTGATTTATGACATATAATGTGAAAATTGGTCATATTTAAATTATTCTAATTATGAAATACTATATTTCCTTTAGAGTGCTAAATTTGTCAGTTATTTTAAAGACCAATGATTTGTATTTGGTGTCTCTGAAAAGCCCTGAATTTGTCTCTACAGGACATCCAGACTTAAAACTGAGACCGAGACATTCACTAAAATATAATGTCCACTACAGGGGACAAAGTGTCCCAGAATGATACATAGTACACTTTAGACATTTTCTGAAAATGTGAGAGCACCTAAATACTCTTTTTGATTCTGGATAATAACTTTTTTTTTAGATCATCAAGCAAACATTGACTCCCACGTGGAATCAGCTGATCTTGATAAATAACGTGTCTCTGTATGGAGGGATTCATGAAATAGTCCAGGAGCCACCGCTAGTCGTGATTGAAGTGTATGATGATGATGCAGTGGTAAAGAAAGCACAAATATACAAAGCACACATATTGAACTTCTCTTATGGTTCTGTAATTGAAACAAGCTTGACTGTTTTTTGGGCATTATCCCATTTCTTAGTCTGTCTTAAATGCTGAGACCTGAGGCACAGTGGTTTTTCTCTCTGCAGGGTACAGAGTATTTGGGGTCTACAGTGGCTGTTCCAGTAGTCAAACTATCCGAGGAGCAATATTTCCCTCCTCAGCTTCAGTACAGTCCATTGTTCTGTGGAGGCCTGTCAGGAGGTGACATACTGGGAGCCTTTGAACTCATTCAGGTCCAGTCTTACAAACACAACACATGACAGTAATTGAAATCATTACAGATTGAATCAGTTATTTATTACTATTACTACCGCTGCTGCTACTACTACTATGTATGATCTACAAACATTTATAATCTAATGCAGATACTAATAGGCTGTTTGTTTTACTCATGATGTAGATCTCAAAGTCAGGAGAACACACACTTCCTGAGTTAGATGAGCCAGATGGAGGGGTTATACCTGTACCTTCGTACATCCGGCCTGTGCTCTGCAAGTACAGAATTGAGGTACACAATGTATAACTTATGGTCTATATGTAAAGTACAAAAAAGCAAAACAGATGGAAACACTTTATGACCATTTTTATGAAAGCATATTGCATTGGTTTTTAGCTGACTGCTGTAAAAATGCAGCAATTTCAAGTAGTGAATAGAAAACAAATGACTGTACTTATCTTTTTTTTTAGATTTGCATTTTTGGAGCCATTTTATTTCAAAAAAGTGATCATTAAGATTGGTGTTTGTCAGTCATTTGAATTCCAAGCCTATCGTTATTCTTGGAAATCATTTATGAACTATTGATTTTATTTAATTTATTTTAACTGTATAAGGAAAGCGCCATACAGATTTAAATAATTCAGGGTTTTTTGAATACTGCAAAAATCTAAGCGCATTTCATCACATTGACGTCACATTGACACATGAAACGTTTTTTTAGTCATAGCTTTTTCTGTTGGTCTCAAACCACTATATCTCGACTCTACTCCCATTTCTCAAAGGTGTTGTGAATTCCTCTTAGCTTTATAGGCATCTTTTACAAGCCTCATTATCTATCTAAACAATGGTTTCACTATAGTTGGAAATACATCTGTGGTCTATATACCAAGACTTGCTATTAAGTATTTACTAATACATAGGTGTATTTTTCTATGTGTAGCATGGATCTACTGTTTCAAGTAAATTAATGTAGCCTTTTCAATGTACACTATTAGCGTTTTGTCTGTACTAACAATACCAATATTGTGTAATTATTTGTGCAGGTTTTGTTCTGGGGCCTCAGAGAACTGAGGAAAGTTCAGCTGTTATCTGTCGATCGGCCACAAGTTTTTATCAAGTGTGCAGGAGCCGGTGTCAACTCCTCAGTGATACAGAGTTACAAGAAAAACCCGAATTTCACAATACTCGTGGACGCCTTTGATGTGGTAAATCAACTGCTACAACAACAGGATTCTGTTTAATGTTGACACGTATGGTGTCGTCCCCGTCGTTTTGCTCATGTGACGCATCGCTTAATGTTCTGCTGATCTCCGCATGCCTCTGGCCGCTGTTGTCTGTCTGTAGGAGCTGCCCGAAGACGAACACCTCCTCCCTCCTCTTACCATCACCGTGGTGGACTGGAGGGCATTTGGACGGAGCACACTTGTGGGTAGTCATATGATAAACAACTTGGCATTATTCAAACACATCCCTTCACCAATCCAAGTGCCCCAACAGGAGCCCAGAAACATAGCAGGTAACGCATTAACAGCCCCAATAAATGAAAAATAAACAGTCAAACAGAGACCACAACTCTACGTAAATCTCTGAACATCAAATTTCTTCAACAACCTATAGGACTTGTCCCAAATACTTAATGTCTTGGGAAAATATAATGATCCAGGGACCCCAGTAACATATAAAATATTGGTCTGGAGCAGTGATGGTCAATCCTCCAACTCTTCATCTGTGATATTTCTCAGCGAATCTGATTAAATAATACAAATCTAATTAAAAGTATGGTTTGTTTTTCACCTGTAGTGGCACAGCTGTCTCTGCAGCAAAGTGTTGTGCCACCGCCAAATGAGGAGATCGCCATTGAAATAGAGCAGGAGGAGATACTCCACCCTCCCCCAAAAACTGAGCCAGACTTCCAGGACAAGAAGGTTTGTTTTTAGTTGGATAAACTGAACATTTTGAGAAAACGTCAAATATGTAACTCAAACTTTAATCTTTTCCCTCCAATTTAATCTATGCCCCTAATTTCTGAATATACACGTCCAAAAAGCATGTAAACACATGCACACGCTAACAATTAGCTATAAACTCTGTGTCAATGCCAGGTGTCGAAGAAGAGCAAACGAAGATCTACTAAAAGGAAGAAACGCACCACGGCTGATGAGTCTGCTGATAACGTCATTGATTGGTGGTCGAAATACTATGCATCAATGCAGAAGATCCAACTGGTAAGCTTCTAAATTAGTTTGTTGGCCTCAGATAGCGTTGTTTGTCTTTCTTTTACTAACTAGCTGTACCATAATTTCTTTCTTAGTCTAAGCAAAAAGAAAACAATCCATTTCCACTGCTCTTTGAAAATAGTAAGTGACATCTGAGTTTATTCCAGAATCAGTCTTGTACTTTGTAGACACCTCATGCTCCAGCTTTAGTCAAACATGCCCACATTATGATGTATTTCAGTAACTCCTCTGGAGAACGTTATTTCCGAAGGATTGATCAATCTGGGTAAGAATGACTGGGAGACTGTCCATTGCATGGCCCTTCTCCTTTCCTGTGGTTAACAGGATTGCAGAGTGTTCTGTTCCGTATGCAAACTGTGCATTGGCGTAAAAATGTGAAAGGAATTAAATTGTCCACATAGTCATTCAAAACTTCAGTTAATGCTCCTTACGAGAGATCACACAACATTTTGCAATCCCAGTGTGCTCAGATCTGCACCCCTATTTAGGGGTTTTGTGCACATAAACTACCGTTCAAAAGTTTGGGGCAGGGTTAATATGATTTTACGAAAGAAGTCCTTTCTGCTCACCAAGACAGTCACATAAGATCAATTGCACCTTTGCTGAATATTTATCTTACTGACCCCAAACCATTGAACGATGGTGTAACGGCTTACTAATTTTTGCAGTGTACACGTGCATTAAATGTGTAGTGCCTGGTGGGGGTTAAAATATTTAAAAAAAGTCAGTGTTTCATGTTATTGACAGTACTTTGGGAAGTTGTCAGTCGGTTGGTTTATTTTGGTTGTATGAGACATTTAAACTGCTCTTTGGTGGAAGTGATAAAAATGAATTGCTTCATTAATCTACTTTTAATATCTTAAAAAGTCTTGTTTACCTTTAAAGACTGTTAGAATGTGTACACGTTTTTTTCTATGGTATCTTTAGCATCAGGTTTTAAGGAAAGGAAAAAAGAGGTGAATTACAAGACTGTGATGGAACAGCCCAGGCTTGCAACTTTACAGGTAAATTGTATCATTAAAATAGTTTGTTTCCTTGCAAAAACTGTCTATACCGTACATTCAATTTGTATCTATTCATCAAACAGACACGGAGTCTCATTTTTTTAATCACTCCAGGTGTATGACAAAGAGCTGGAGGCGGAGTTTGGGCCTTTTGACGACTGGGTTAAAACCTTTGAACTCTATCGAGGAAAGGCCAATGAGGAGGATAGCCCTGCTGATGAGAGATTTGTTGGGAAGTTCAAGGTAAACTGGTTTCGTATGTTAATCCATAACATACATGGAGGTGTTTTAAGATTCAGGTCACAGAAATCCCATCAATGATTGCACCACCAGGGCAGATTCTGTCTGTACAAGCTGCCAGAAACGGAGGAAGAGGAGGAGGATGGATATTTGGATTCTGGGCAGTTTAAAATAAACCAGGGTATTCCTCCAAACACTGCAGTAGATGTTCTGATCCGCGTGTATATAGTTGCAGTAAGTGCCTTTTCATTTATTTTTTTTGACACCGGAATGTTTATTAACTGATATGTAATTGTTTGGATCTAGTGTTCAGGTGAATCCTGAAAAAAAAGCGTTTTCCACATTGA
This sequence comes from Rhodeus uyekii, assembly GCA_037043235.1. Lineage (NCBI taxonomy): Eukaryota > Metazoa > Chordata > Actinopteri > Cypriniformes > Acheilognathidae > Rhodeus > Rhodeus uyekii. Next base: position 2,294,121 of record JAWRVZ010000053.1, on the reverse strand, counting down.
TAATAAGAATTGTTTCTTGAGCACTAAATCAGCATATTAGAATGATTTGTCACATGATTCTCACATTATCCTTCTGAAGGATCATGCGAGACAGAAGACTGGAGTAATGATGCTGAATTTTCCTACATTTTATTTATATATGAAAAAATAATGATATAGCCTTGGTAATCACAAGAGAGTTCTTTCATCAACATTCACAAAACTTTCCAACCCTAATATGTGTGTTTGATTCATGAGCATCAACAAAAGTTGATCTTTGGGGTGCTCAACAGAAAGGACCACTAGATTATACATTCATTTGACACTCTTATGCATGTCAAGGCCTTCAACCTGCACCCTGCGGATCCCGACGGCAAAGCAGATCCTTACATAGTGCTTAAACTTGGGAAAACTGAGATCAAAGACAGAGTCAATTACATCCCAAAACAGCTCAACCCAGTGTTTGGAAGGTGAACAAGCACAGCGATTGAGAAATTCACTTTGAAATCATAATAACTACCCATTTCATTGAGATTCATTCTCTCTCAATCTACCTCTCCTGCTCAGATCCTTTGAAATTCAAGCCACTTTTCCCAAGGAATCCCTGCTATCTATTCTCATCTATGACTATGACACTGTCGGTGGTGATGATTTGATTGGAGAAACGAAGATTGATTTGGAAAACCGTTTTTATAGCAGGCATCGAGCTACCTGCGGTCTGCCAACTGAATATGCCATGTGAGTATTGGTACCATAACATTTACCGTCTTTTCATCAAGTTAGTTTGACATTCTCTTGATGCGTCAATTGATGATGTCACCTAGTGAGGGTTATAATGCATGGAGGGACTGCGTCAAACCAATGGACCTGTTGATTAAGCTTTGCAAAGAAAACCGACTGGACAACCCTCACTTTTCTCCAGGACGCATTACCATAGGAAACAAAGTCTTCACAGGGAAAACGGTTTTTACAGATGAAGGTATGTCACTCCTTTGCTTTGGTTTACAACATGATGTGGATTGTTGATTAATAACCAAAGGAGCAATGTGTTTGCTGCCGATTCACAGATCAGATAGTGGAGTCGTACGAGCACTTGTCTCTAAAGGTATTGCACAGGTGGTCTGAGCTGACCGGTGGTGCCTGTAAACTTGTCCCGGAGCATATTGAAACTCGTGCACTCTACCTCAAGGACAAACCAGGAATAGACCAGGTAATGTGTGTTATTAGAGGTTTATGTAACCTTAATGCACTATATACACATTTAGAATGCATGTACAAGTAATTTAACTTGGCCAAGTGATTGTAATAATTGTGTATTTGCATTTTCCTTAGGGTCATCTGCAGATGTGGGTGGACATTTTTCCAATGGATATGCCTCATCCTGGCCCTCCTGTGGACATTTCCCCTCGCAAGCCCAAAGGGTAAGCGGACGATCCACAAAACCATCTCACTGGGTTGTGCAGTGAAGTTAGTAATGGTTTATTCAATTTGTTTTTATAAAGGTATGAACTGAGAATCATTATCTGGAACACTGAAGATGTGATACTAGAGGACACCAACTTCATAACAGGACAACAGTCAAGTGACATCTATGTGAAAGGGTAACATTAATAAATCACAATAAACATATAGAAAATGTTTAATTCTTTATGTGTTCAAAAAGTCTCTCAATGCAAATTATTGTTAACTTTTTTTAAAGAAATGAATTATATTTTATTCTGCAATGATGCATCACATTTATCTAAAGTGACCTTAAAGACATTTAACATTGCAGAAGATTTTAGTTTAAAATAAATGTTCTTTTAAAAAAAGAATAAAAACACACGCACGATTGCCATAAATAAATAAAGGTGCTTTCACTGCTTTCATCATTGATAATAATAAGAAATGTTTCTTGAGCAGCAAATCAATGATTTCTGAAGGATCTTGACTCTTTGATCTCTGATCAAATAAATGCAGCCTTTCTGAACATACAAGACTTTTCAAAAACATTAAAGGATTTTACAGTTTTCTAAAAAAGGAATGCTAATATTCCTAATACATAACATTATGATTTGTTTTTGTCCAGGTGGTTAAAGGGTCTTGAAGATGACATTCAGGAAACTGATGTTCATTATAATTCTCTGACCGGAGAGGGCAACTTCAACTGGCGGTTTGTGTTCCCCTTTAACTACTTGCCAGCTGAGAAAGTGGTAGTGGTACAAAAGCGAGAAAGCATCTACTCTTTAGACAAAACTGAACAGAAGATCCCTGCAGTTCTTGTCATGCAGGTGTGGGACTTTGAGAGGCTTTCTTCAGATGACTTTCTGGGTAAGAAATCTCTCTTGCTTAACATGTTTATGAATCACATCCTCCCTAGATGGGGTTTAACCAGTGCCATAGCAACACTACTATCTCACAAAATGATAGCCTAAAGTACCTTGGCTCAAAATATTTGGTATTGACACTTGATGAAGGTAATGTTTTATGTTTTTCTCAGGCTCAGTGGAGTTGGATCTGCATGGTTTTCCACATGGAGCTAAATCAGCTAAAGCTTGTAAGATGGAAATCCTGACAGAATCCACAGAGAACATCTCCATCTTTCAGCAGAAACGCTCCAAAGGCTGGTGGCCCTTCATGAAAGCTGGCGAACTCACAGTGTGTAAATTTAAATGATTTTGCTCCATGCTTGCAGGCATATGGACTATCAAAACTTTGACTAATGTATTTTGAATGCACTTACATGAGATATATTAAATTGTCCATTTACATTTGTTATATATCTATTTATTTAAACTGTTTTCTTTCCAAAGGGGAAGGTAGAAGCCGAGTTCCACCTGGTGACCGCAGAAGAGGCAGAGAAAAATCCAGTAGGCCGTGCTCGCAAAGAGCCAGAGCCTCTAGAGAAACCAAAGTAATGGGACTAATATACTTAAAGGGATAGTTCACCCAAAAAATGAAGATTCTGTCATTAATTACTCCTCCCTAATGTCGTTCCAAACCCATAAGAATTTCGTTTATCTTCGGAACACAAACGATTATCCTTTTGAAGAGATTGTGAAACTAATCCATATTAATTGGGCGGTTTAGTCAAAATGTTTCTGAAGAGACACGACACAACAAACCAATGAGGTTTATTCTTTTGTGTCAAGCAGGTTTGTTGATCAATAGGTATTTGAATAAGAGCCTAAATCAGATCTGTTCATCATATGAAGCAATCATCTCTCCTCTTTATGAATTTTTTAAGCGTCAGTGTCAGTTGCGTAGCTGTCAATGAAGGCTCACAAAGCTTTCAATTTCAACTTCATTTGTGTTCCAAAGATGAACGAAAGTCTTATGGATTTGGAAAGACATGAGGGTGAGGAATTAATTTTCATTTTTGGGTGAATTAAAACCATTGACAACCAGGGTTAATTCCTGTTAATGCTAAGGTTGTCAATCAGTTTCAAAATATATGTTTATATAATAAGAAAAATATAAAAACCTGATTTGAAATTGTATTTGTTTTTGGGTTGTGTGGGTAGTTCTACTGTATATGTGAATGTGAATTATATCTAATTATTTCTCATCTCTCTAGTCGTCCAGACACATCCTTCTCCTGGTTTATGAATCCTTTCAAGTGCTTCTTTCACCTGATCTGGGGGAACTACAAGAAATACATCATTGCTGGACTGGTGCTGTTGATCGTGACCTTGTTCCTGGTTCTTATCTTCTACACCCTACCAGGGGCGATTAGTAGTAAGATAGTCAATGGGTAATTAAACACCCACATGAAGTCATTGGACACATATTTAACTACTTCTAGCTTCAATGCATTGAAATCTTGAAACACACGTTTAAACACTTGCTCTGCAGGTAGATGATTACTCAGAAGCATAACTTTGTTGATTTTAGGAAGACACTTATCATGAGATCTTATATTTTATTTAATATGAGCCAACAAATGTAACATACAACATTAAATGTTTCATAATCTTTAAACAGCATAACACTGAGCATAGCACATAAAAACTGTAGGAAACCATGTTTATTCATCTTTAATCATATCCTACCTAGTGTAAACAGTTGAACTATTCTACTGTAGAGTTTCAAAAGTTGAAAAATTATCATGTAGTGACATTTAAAATGACTTTTTTTTTTTTTTACATTTGTGTAAATACAGTTACATAAAACAAGCCAGAGTAACCCCAGTGAGTCTATGTAAAGTTGTGAGTTAAAATAAAACTTCTTTGTAGACTTTCTGAAATGCATTGTGTATTGCTCTATTGATATCAGTGTGTTTTCTCTCAGCTGATACTTTTCAGACTACTAGGAATTAAAGGTAATCTTATCCAATAAAAAAAGTTCTCCTTCGAAGACAAGAATAAGTTTGAAATGTTAATGCAGTGTTTCAGTTATTGAATGTGGCTTTTGGTCCTCAAAGCTCCTGAATTATGGAAGCAACCGTCACACTGCCTATATAGCACTTTTTTTTGTAAGACACTGTGGTTTAAAAAAAACAAACTGTAAATGAATCAAAATCAAAACAGCTCTTGGTTAAAATTGTTCCTCATTACCTAGATAACTCTATATGTGAGCATGTTATCAGTAAAATATTCCATACCAAAACATACCATTACATCAGACACCAAAACAGACTCATTTCCCGAAACCATAAACATCATTCACCACTTTTTACACAAGTGTCTGTTAAACCACGTTTGCCTGCTCAAAATCAAATGCACAAATCTGCTTACACAGCACATCTGCACAGTGTGCTCATTTAGAAAGCACTGGCATACAATATAATCTGATCAACAACTGTCATACTTACAGCCAACTATTCCATTGGCTAGAAATATACGCAAGCCACACTAAACAACATGGGTATATTTTAACAAATAGACCAAATTAACACTGTGGTCAAAAACATTTCAACAAGCTAAGTGGGCCAACTTAACTAGGACATTCATGATGACAATGAATGCAATTTCTACACTGATGACCGCAATATCCTCGGAAGAAAACGTTTTGTACTTCCTATTCAGCAGTTTATTGTAGAAAGCATTGTTTTATACAGTCACAGTTGTTAAATGCTTAGTGTAATAATCTAATAATGTAGAATATAATTGTTTATGTTTGAAAAGCCAAGGTTGAATTCGTTTAAAGATGTTTAAATTAGCTTTGCAGTATGGGGTTTTGGTATGCTATACGTTTTAGAAACGTTAAAATTATAGAAGTTCCACTGGTAAGTAAACGCTGCATCATTGGTAAGTTGGTCTAGTTGCAGTAGTTCTGTTCTGTGATAGGGCCGAGGGCATCATACCCTCATTCATGCCATGTGCCGGTGCTGATTGGGTAGGGCTGGGCCCGAACTGCAGCAGCAGGTTATATGTGGCAGTCTCGGACAGACCCCTTCTCAATCCAAGCCCACCGCGCTGCACCGTCGCCCCACCTCGCCTGCGTGTGGGGATCAGGTCGCCCCGCTGGGCTGGGGAACTCTGCACCGGAGCGCCGTTAAACTGCGCGGCCTGCGAGGCCATCAAACAGGCTTGTAGTTTGCGTTTGGCACGCCAGCGGGCCACTCGAAGGCGAGTCTTTTCTCTTCGTTCCCTTACCAGGTCTGCAAGGAGAGCTTGTGGTAGAGTCTGCTCCAGCTCACGCCGGCGGTTTGTGCTACGCCCTCGGTTTGTGTTACGGCCTCTCAGACTCAGAGTTCGGCTGCGCTTGTACTCTTCATACAGGTTCAGGTCCTTACGTCTCGGACGCACCTGCTTTTGGACCCCTGCCACAGACAGCTGAGAGTCGTCATCTAAATATGGGCAGAGAGGTGAGAGATTCAAATTTTAAAACCTCACCAATATTTCAGACAATAGCAGCATGCTTTGTTTTATATGTGCATTAATATCTGCACACAATATTTGACCCAAGCCAACAGAAGCCCATCTCAAAACTACTATATGTATAAAAAAAAATGTTTTAAAGTACACAAACACCCTCAAACTTGAAGAGACACAGTGAAATATTAAAGAAGCCTTCGGTAGCTTATTATAACACAATAATAATAAACAGGCAGACAATGTCATGTGCAGAAGCACAGGGTGGCACAAAAGAATCACTTCATCTCACATGAAACTCACAAACTGTTGCGATTCCGCGCATTACGCAGCTTCTACATGTGCGGTGAAAGCAATGTCAGCTTTTTCCTCTCCTGAAAACTGTTTTGACTGCTTACTGCAACATCACATCCTGTGAGTTTCCTGATAGCTGGTAACCTCAAACGTCTTCTTATCAATGTTTGCTGAGCAAGTTTCAGATTGAAAAAGGCCAAGATATCATAGTTTTCTTCTTTTTTTGCATGATGATGATTCATTAGTCGTACCCGTACTTTATCTGAACCGCAGGACAATTTTAAAATGCTTACGCCCAGTTTCACAAACTTAAATCTTGATACAAAACAATGGCACTGACATATTTACTATAAGTTACTTTCAGTTAAGACAGCTCAAACATGTATCTTAGGCCTCGTCTGTAAATTCTTTCCCAAAAAAAAAAGGACACTAATTTACTACTTCTGAACAACAGATCAAGTAGTTCTTAAATTATTTATTTAACAGTATGCAATACAGTAATTCTTTGTACAAGCAATGTATAAAACTAAACTGACATTTTTACAATAGATTAGGAGGATGTCCTTCCTGGGGCCAAACGCAGGTAATCTTTGATGCACTTCTCTGCCTCTGCTTCTGTGGGAGTCAGGAGGGCATTGTTCCTCATAGCTGCAGCTGTTTGTTAAATACACATATTAGTTTACAAAGAAACAACAAACTTTTTTTTCTTTTCATTATCACTGAAATTTGCCTGACCAGACAGGCCTGACTTTGCACATGAATGCAACTGTAACATTTTAGTCAGCACAAGTGGGAAAAGTTGAGAAATTCATTGCAAATATTAAAATTAAAGTGTGAATTGACTGAGATCTGTAACTATATTACTATGATTCCATTAGTTTAGGGCATACCTATTATTAGTGCTCCAATATTTGTTTTTCTTAAGCCTCGCTTGTCTCCGCGTCCGCACCAATTGAGCTGTTTGGCCAAGTTGGAGGCAAATACTTTGTTGCAAATTCGCCATATGGTCTTTTTCATAGTTTGACCTCCACTAACAGACAATCTGTTCACCTAAAACAGAGATTTATTATTGCATATAGGTAAATAAAAATTCACACACAAGACATTTTGGTTAGATAATTCCAAAGAATCTTACTAATTTTTGCATTTTCGCTTTGTCTAGAAGTCTTTGCTCCAACCGGTCAAGATCCTCCATTGACACAAGAGGCAAGACACAATCCACGTCTTCATCCTGTGTCAGCAGAGGGGGTTCAAAGTGCTGGTTCCCCACCAGACACTGAACTAATGCAGTCAGGTGGTTGATTTTCCAGTCCATTTCTCCCTGCGACTCAAGAATGGCCCTCTCTACAGCTGCAAAACCACAGGTGATTTAGCTGAATCTGCCACTTAACAGTAAACATTTACGCATGTATGAGCTTAACTGTACATTGTAAATGAAGGGATTAATTTTACCTGTACATTGACTATTTTCAAAACTCTCTGGACTCGCATCTGACAGGGCTGTAAAAAAAAATTACAAACATTAAAACTTTATTAATGGTAATCCATTTCAGAAAAATATAATGGAAAGAAAAAAAGCAGCTTAAATCAAATGATGTAACCAAAGAAACAATAAAACGGACCCAAACTTATTAAAAAACTAAATGTTTCACCATACTTTTAATATGCATAATTACAAAGAACATTCACACTTGTCGTTCTTCCCAACCTCTCTTTGTTTAGCAAATACACACATTAAATTTAACACATAAGTAAAAGCTAGAATTAAGCCTCGATTTTGCTTGTGCCCTCAAGTTACGTCAACCCTGTTGCCATCATAACTCTCTCCTAACTATTATTTAATTATCTATTATTTATTTTGCTATAGAATATAGGATTCAACATTATCCGTTCAAGGACATGTCTCCCTTTGAATGTAACTTCTCAATTGGGTAAATTTTCAACCCTGTTACCATTTTGTACATTAACACTGATGTCTGATCATTGAAAATATAATTTTTTGGGGAGCTTTCCACATTCAATTCTCCTAGTAAGCACCTGATGTCATGACCTTTCCTCGTCTAACTGAACTGCGAAACTCAACCCTGTTACCGTCAGCCCTGTTACCTTTACAATCATTTATCTTATCCAAACCTATATTAACATACCTTGAAATGGTATATTAATATACATTTAAAAACACTATTCTGTCTGACAATGTTTACAAATGTACAGGAATAAAACATTGTCTTAAAACCATGAATGTCAGTGCAGTAATTAGATGTCTTATTGTGATTAACACAGTGACCTTTAAAGTTTTAAAGTTCAAGGAAAATGCAGTTAGACTCACCTGTTCATGTTGATGCATTTCTCTTGTGATTGCCCTTCATTGAATGACTTGCGATGTGTAAAAAAAAAAAACAGCCTCGAAGGGGGAAAATGTTCGTTTCTTTTTAATTCTGACAAAATGTGTATTTTATGACAGTATTTTAACATTAGAAATATATTCGTTAGAAATAGTCTCATTCACTGTCTGTTCCAAAATCTTCGAAAGGAGCTTTCAAAGTATTCCAAGATCTGGCCCGTGTTGTGAAATATGTAACGATATACCTTACAATAGTAAACAAAACCCCTCAGAAATAGAATACCTGACTTTTTAAAAATAAAACTTATAATTTTTAATTAAAATTATTTCCACCTCAGGGCCAAATTACCAACTTATTTTTATCGCCAACTTACTTATTACTACAAATTTTATGTTATTCATTGAAAAAACTGGTACAATGATTCAATAATCTAAAGATATTCAGTAACGCTATTGCCAGGCACTCTGATTACTTCAGATACTCTTTAAATAAAGAATATAAAAAGAAAGAAAAAAAGTTATAAAAGTGGGAGAAAAAAAAAAATGTACCAGGGCTGAATGCAATTCAATAAGGTTGAAAATGATAATAGGGTTGAAAATGATAACAGGGTTGACGTGGCTACACCAATTAAGTATATTAATCTATTCAATCATTCATCCATTTAGTTATTACATTTTTGACCACTCATTACAAAGTACCTCATAGAAGAACACATGTAACACAACGAGTAACAACATTCATTTAGCATGGCCCACAAATCTCAAGACATCACAAGGTTTACTGGAAGTTAAGGTCCACTCAATAGTGCATTACCCAGAATCTGTCATCCCTGAAACATTGTGCACGTTACTGGCCTGATGCAGCCTCAATGATGATGAACTCAAGTGCTTTGAGGATCATCACCTCACTGTTAAGGCTACGCTGGCTTATGTAAGGCCCCGATGAGTTGCACCAGATGTCCTGGCCCTGACTTGTCAGTCCGTCTTCGCTCCTCTTCGGAGCTGCAGTAACATTATCAGACCGGGTTCAGGACTGTCTGGAGTGGAGGCAATTATTTTGAAAAACGGTTTCCTCTTCTTTCATTCTTTGGCTTCTCTCCACTGCTTACGCCTCCATCTCTGAGCCTTCTCACACAGGTCACCAATTCTCTTCTTTTTCCCTGTCTCAACCGCTCTTCTCCACCTCTCTCGCTCAGTCCTGAGGTACTTTTCCCTGCGTTCAGGATCAGCGTCCCTTCTCGCCCTGTACGCTCTCTGTCTGTCAGCAGCTGTTTTTGCCATTACAGTGTCTGAAAAAAGGAATCCAGTATGAAGACTTTCTACATCTTCTCCATATTCCAAATGAATAGATGCTTTTAAACTCGGCATGACTTGATATGTATGAATGTGAGTCTTTTGTGATTGATTCTGTTATTCTGCCATTTCAACCCCGCAATGACCCCAGCTCTGAATTGCATTCAGAAATGTTTCAGGATCAAGTGTTTCAGGGTTGAAGTAAAACTAAAAATGGCTTACAACAGCATCAGTGTCACTGCCATACACAAATTATTCAAACTGCAAAAAAGAGAATTGAGCTTTGAAATCCTAAGCTAGAAAAGAAAAATAGGTAAAGTTCATGAGGATAGCAAAGCAATTTGCAACTAAGTTGAAGCAATAGAGCCTAAGTTGCGATAATGAACCTCTCATTAAATTCTCATTGCTGTTCGTCTCTGTAGAAATTTCCTTCAGAAAGCAACTTGCCCTCTATTTCTTTTGCAATATATCCATGGCAAGTGTTTGCGAGCTTTGTTCGTGCTTTCCGTTTTTGTCGTCTTGCTACAGTGGTAATCAGTGGTTGCTCACTGACTTCAGTTCAGAGTAAAACAATGTGAAAGGGTCTGCGGCCGATGGTTTGGACCACATAATCAAAACCAAGTGTCAAAGCAAAAATTCACCTCTAACCAGATTATCAGATAGTTTCTCAGAAACTATTGTTGAAGGATATTTGTCATACCTCCACGAAGTCGTACAGTTTTTCAATGACATGGACAAAGTTTTTTTAGCTTTAAAGAAATGTATTCTTGTTTGTGTACAGTTTTTGCACACTTCCTGAAAAGTAGGTACTATAAAATATGGTTATTGGTTAATTCTCCATGGTTACACTAGTTTTTACTTCATTATAAACGCTTTACCTTGATGGCTTTTAAGTGAAGCACTCTATTTTGGTGCACTTCCAGTTTAGTCAAATCAGTTTGAACAAAATTAAAGCTTAAAAGGCTTGTTGAAAATGATCATAAACCCAACCATTTATATCATTCCAAACCCATAAAACCTCCATTCATCTTCAGAAGATAAATTAAGATATTTATTAAATGAACTCTTCTTCTGTCCCTACTGAAAAACTATTCACCCTAAACGGATCCTTCAAAACATTCATAATTAGATCATTTAAAAAAAAGAAAAATCCATGTCTTCTGAAGAGTCACAATCACTTTATATGGTAATGTCATTTAGTGTCACGCAACCACAGTTGAGTTTCCACTGTCCATTTTTGAGAGCTCTATTTGTATGCGTACTGATCGATGTATATTTAAAAAATGTCAATCATATAAAGCAAATGTGTCACTAGGAAGACTTGGCTTACATTGCTCATTATTATGGATTTATTTTCTCTGAGATTTCATAAAAAATATCCTCATTTGTGTTTTAATGGCTTTATAACATGAGTGAATGATCTGACAGAGTCTTCAGTCTGTGGGTGAACAATCTTGCTTTATTAAAGGGGTTATATGCTATATGTAGAAATCAGAAACCTGCTATTAGCATCACTGTAGCAGCATTGTATTGTTCATGCAGTGGCACCTACAGCCATATGGCTGTGCGTTTTTTTTTAATCATCTTAAATTGATTATTAATCTTTGTATACTCATGAGCCACTCACTTTCTATACTCATCTGAGAAAACGAGAGAATGAAGAAATGTGTGCGTTTGTGAGTTGTAAAGTCAAATGTATGCATGCATGGGAGACGGGTGAAAAATTGATTGGCTAGTTTAGTTGTTTAATTGCAGCTTATTCCACACACAAAAAAATAACATTACAGACAGTTAATTTTTAAAACCATGCTCAAAATGTGTAAACGTTCTCTAGAACAGCAAAACTTGAACGAAAAATGTACAAGAAGCCTTAACTTTTATGTAGGGATGGAGAAATTAAGCCTCTTAAATCTTTTTTTTGTAGCCCTAATATATGCTAATAGCTTATTCATATATAAATAATGTTAGTAAATTGGTTTGAACTTCCATTAACCTGTAAAGTGGTCAGATTTCAAACATTCTGACATGCAAAGTGAAGCATTCATGTGACTGGAAAGAAAACAAATACATGCACCGGGTCAAAGCTGCTCAGTGACTAAAACTTTTATTCGTTTATTGTTTGTAAGTCACAAAACATCTATCAGCACAAGCACATCAGAGCGTTCAGTTACGTGAATCAGATTTTCTACGTGTGTGTATATATTTATAATGCATTATATAGTGCATTTATAAATATGTGCTGTACGCTTTACTCTCAATGACAAAATAAACTTACCGCATTTTCTGTGCCATAAGGCGCATCTGATTATAAGGTGCACGGTCGATTTAAAAAATAAAATAAAATTTAAGTCTTTTAGGTGCGTCTTATAGTGCGGAAAATACGGTAAACTAAAATGACAGCAGTTAAAGCATCTGATTATAGCAATGTGGATGTGTGCACCAGTTCTGCAATTCACTGGAATCATCTCAACAGATTAGAAAATTATCATCATGAGACTATAGATCTAGCTATGCAAGACTATGCTTTTAATGAATCCCTTTTCTTGACACATTGACATTACAGTCATTACATCATATATGCATTCATGTCATGTGTCACGGAACGGAAGAGAGGCTCTTTGGAGTGCGGCTAAACGTCACATCCTTTGGATTTTCCCGGTTCTTCACACAAAAATCAAGATTTCATGGACGACCTAAAGTCGGGGATAATCTCATTTTTTTATTATTCTTTTTTTTTTCAGCTGTTCACACATTGGTAATATAAAAAGCAAATCATACACGACAATTCTTACACATATCCCCTTTATCAAACCAGTTTATTAAAATCAGCTCTATAAACACTTCATGCTGTCATTACTATTCCCTAGTCCGCCATTTTTTAAATAGTTTGCACACCACAGTTAAAACATGTCTTGGTGACGTGATATCTGGGATTTAGAAGCCTGTGAAAAGGCTCTACCATCTACAAGTTCACTGTTTCCCAAATAAACCAGTGTAAAAACGTTAATTTGATACTTACAGGCGGTTGGGTCCATGTTGATGAATGCTGGGATTGCAAGGTCTGCTGAAGTGCCTGGACTCTGAAGAGCTTGAAAGGGTGACGTTAGATCAAGTGAGACCCCAAGCTCTGGTTCTCCCACTTGATGGTGAAGTTCAGGGTTGGGATATTCAAGCCGAGACATGCCGCCAGCTTCTGCGGGTTCATCCTTCACGCAGACGATTTCCACCTCTGCCTCCTCCTGTTTGATCTTAAGCGATGGTGCTCCAATGGTCATTGTGCTTGTAGTCTTGGACGGCATGCCGTCGTCTGCCATCATGGGTGGAGAGAGGATGCTGCTGTCCGCCATGTCTGTGTGCCCCGTCTCTGCAGAGGCCAGAGGGTTTTGACCCCATATTGGATCACTGGTTTCAGACAGAAGCCCCTGACTGTCCACCAGGTGAGGGCTTGAGTTCTCAACTACGGAAACAACAAAAGTCACTTTACGTTGAGTAGCCGAAAATAACAATACACACTGCCTGATTAAAAATATTGCTTGAACGTTTGAGTAGTGATAGTGGGTACTTTAAGTAATGAAACTGTCCCCATCATAACCGGTTTTAATATATTTCATAAAACATTACATTAACATTTACGGAGATGGAAATCGTATTTATTAGGCCACGTCCACACGATGCCGGCGCGTTCCTTATCCAATCTTTTTTTTCCTTGTTCAAAAAAAAATATCAGCGTCCACACGATACCACTGAAACCGACTGAATCCGGTGTAGTTTATATGCCAGACCAGTATGGGGCGCTGTAATTCTGCCAAGAAGACTTTGAGCATGTGCATTGTTGTTGCTGTTCAGTGTTGCCAGATTGCTAGTTACCTTTTTGTCACGTCCGACCGGGAAAAAATGCATTGGGCTGGTTGATAAAATTTGGGATGGTTTTTGATGCATAAAATCGCTCAACATTTTTCATTATTTATAAGAGTACGCACTTTGGGCTTGTATTTTGTTAAATGGGAGGGTTTTAAGCTGTAGCTGCGCTGGAATCTTCAGTCCAATCTGGCAACACTGTTGCTGTTACTGTGACGCAGCCGACACGGGATGTGATGACATCATCGGTAAACAAAAAATATACGGATTGGCCGTCCACACGATACCGCAAGGGTGTCGGATTCAGATCTATCCACTTTAGGACCCGGTATCAAAAGTGAGCGGATTCAGTCTCCCAAATCGCCGGATGCGTGTGGACGGAACGCCAATCCGATAAGAAATGTATGCGGATGCAGTGTGGACGGGGCCTTAGTCACAATTCAGTGAGTAATGTTAATCTTTTGAAATGTTTAACTTCAATAGAAGTCAAGCCCTGAAAAGTGACAATTTCGGGTGTAGACCAACCTTCAATTAGGATTAGCAAAAGATTTGACTAACTCTAGAAATAATTTGTGTCTCACTTTAAAACTTGCTAATATTACAGTAATTAGCATTGCACCGTAAAATATTCCCACGGTGATTATAAATACTTTAATTGGCTATTTTTTATGTAAATTAAGTAAACTTTTTTTTTAATATAGAAATTCATAAATTTGTGCACACGATATATGCCATTAAACAGTACATGTACCACCCTGTTAGAAATATCAGTATCTGCCTTAAAAACAACAACAAAAAAACATAAGTAATTATTAAATAAACGGTGCCGTATTCTTCTATATTGTATTCTATATGTATTCTTTTGTATTGATTGTGTAGTAGCGTATAATAGTGTTGAGTGTTTGTGGCTTCAATCCATCAATTTCCAACAACATACCAACAGAGTGGGAATGGTTTCATGTGTATTTAAGGGTTTCCGTCATGCAAACAGACCCTTGGTGCTTTTTTTCATATTCGTGAGGACATTTGTTTGTTGTTTTGTGCAAGTTTCCTTATAAGTGGCTGACGATATTTACTTGTACGTCACTGATAGTATTGATCATTTCTGTTACGCAGCTCTGTCATTTATTTCAAATGAGTGCGCTTGTGTTACAATGTAAGGCGGTATCGCTATAGTACTGGTATCGTATGAAAGCGTAGTTTAAGAAATTATTACAATTATCCAAACGAGGCCAGGAAAATTAACAGGTTGAACCCAACAGGACGGAAAGAGCTAAAGTGAAAGTTGCTCAGTGAGCGATCGACAATCACACCAATTTCCATGATTTCGGTGAATATAACAATGTTTAAAGAGCAAGAAAAACCAAATAATACAACAAAACATCACAAAAGTAATCAATTTCCAATACTTAGCAAGAGATGTCTCCAGCTAAAAATGTGTTACTTCCTGCAAAATGATCGCAGGGAGGAAAGTAAGATTTAGGAAAGAGGAAAAGTACAAATTAAAGCGATATTCCCAAGAAAACATTTCAATTAGGTGGTGGAAAGAAATACCGTCAGGCAATAAATTGGCAGTTTTACCTTAGTGGCAAAATATGACAATACTGACTCAAAGAAAAGTAATGAAATGCTTTAAAATAAAGCCACTGATTAAAGAAACATTAACATGATTTCCATCTCATCTTGTATTAATCTAAATATGATCTACATTTTACACTTATGCATTTGGCAGATGCTTTTATCCAAAGCGACTTACATTGACAGTCTAATCAGATCCTGCTTTCCCTGGGGATCGAACCCACGACCTTTGCGTTGCAAGCGTCACACTCTACTACAGAAAATGCTACATGATGGGTATATGAAACGGTACGGCAGTGTCAGCCACAGATGTTTATCAGCAGGCGTTTCATACCTTTATGAACTGATGATCCGTGGATCTCTTCCATATGGAAGTCAGTGATGTGATTCTCATTTCTTAACGCGTCTTTGGACAAGTGCATCTGCTGCCTCACCCATGAGGGTCCGGCCACAGGGGTCGGCTCAGAGACCCTCGGTCTGGGACAGGGGTTGGGGGAGCCGGTCGGCACTCTTCTGCAGTGCAGCCCTGCGGATGTTACCATGTCTCCATCTCCTTGATACAGTCTATGGTTGGCGTCTTTAGCCGCCAGGACGCTGATGTACTTGCGCATCGTTTTCATCTGACAGCGAGACGTCTCCAACATCCTCCTGACGTTCTCGTTCTCCTTCTCTTTAGCAGTCATCTCCCGTTTGATCTCCTCGAATTTGAGCCCGACCACCCGGATCATCTCTCCTAGCACGGTCTCCACCGCGACGTTCACGGCTTTCTCTATGACTGCGCCCATTTGGCCCCGCATCAGCGAGATGGTCAAATTCACATCCATGCTGATGGACGCGGATCTGAGCTGGGTCAAAAAACGACGGGAAAATATGTGATTGACTGGTTGGTGTTCGAGCAGGCCTATATTTGTGTAAAACGTTTAGCAGACTAACGCGCTGGCTCCGTCCGCCATTGGCCACGCAACAACAACACTGAGACGGAGAGGGAATCATATCCGGTTCAGCGGGAGCACGTTAACCCTCTGCGGGACAAGCTCACTCAATAAAAGCGTGCACAACACCATTTTTTTTGCGCTGTGAAAAGTTAGTTGACTTAATTTAAAAAAGTATGAGAAACTCGTTGCCTTAAAAAAACAATTACATAAACTTCAGGGCCACTGAAAAAACAAGTTTACCTGAATGTTCTGCATTCACACGGACTGTTAAAAGTTAGGCTATTAGAACAACATTAGGGGGCGGTTTCCCGGACCAAGATTAAATTAAGACAGAAGTAGGCCTTCATCTAGAATAGTTAATCATGTCTTAAAAAATGGCTTTCTGAAATACAGATTAAGTACAGATTACTAACCTGGATTACACCTGGACTATGGAGTCCTGAACTAAACACACTCGATTAATTTAATACCACTTGTGCAAATCAGGATTAGCTGGATTGAGGTTGCCTATAAAACATGGAATGAACCAAGAAAAGGTTAAAATTGTATGCAACTGAAAAGCAAATGGCAATGAAAGTTGAAAAGAGAGTGCGATCAAATAACTTTTCAGAACATGAGAAAAGTCTTTTAAAGCAAATAGTTTTGAGACATCCTGTTATCGAAGATAAAAAGCACACATCAGCTTTTGAATCAAAGAAAAGGAATGCCTGGACATCTATTTGCAATGAGTTTAATGCAAATGAACACTCGTCTACAAGAACAATACAACAACTTCAGGTAAGAATCATTAGTTTTATTATGGCTTTTAAAAATCACTGTTATATTTATAATAGTTATTTAATACAGGTGTTGTGGAAAAATATCAAAAATAAACCTAAACAAATCTATTGATGAAGTTCGAAGAGAGAGGTTTAAGACTGGCGGAGCACCTGCAAATCAACTGTGATGTCCTGTCAGTAACTCATCCAACACTACTGGAGAATCAGCAACTTTTGGAGAACATATCATCTAATGATGACCTTCTGGACAGTTCAGATGATGGATCACATGCACCTATATTAAGTATTTGAATTTGATTTTGGCTTTTGTTTCTCCCCTCTCAAACTTCTATTTGCTTCTGTCATATGATGTGAAACATTTTCCCATCTAATCTGTATTTCTTTGACCATATATGAACTGTTCATGTTTCAAGGATAAGGTCAAAACAGAACTGAAGAATTGGAAAGCAGTTTACCCTCCACATCCTCAGAAGCAAGGGTGGCAATGTCTGCCAGTACTGGTGACCAGAAGAAAACTCACAGTTCATGAAAAGATTGCTAATGATTTTCATTAACATAAATTGAAGTATCTTAAGGAGGAGCATGAAATGAAGAAGATACTACAAGTAGAACTGGAGATGAAGGAGAGAGAGATGCAACAAGGCTCAAATGTCACATCGGTACATGAATCTGTGAAATAATCTTAATTTATTAAACAAATTCTTAATTGTTTTATTAAGAAAAGATGGATGTTGTGGTGGTTTCAGCAACATACCAGACCAAAAAGTTGTACACTTTAAAACATTTTTTTATTATTATTTCATGTTTCAGATCTGAACAGAGGGTTGAAAGTTAAATAATGTAAAAATATCTATTTAAAGTGGCACAATACAAAAGCATCCCTGTATGCAAGTCTGTCACGGTTCACAAATTCGTTGTCTCCTAATTACTGCCTGTGTGTGTATGCGAGTGTGTGGGAGGCGTGGTCGCTGATCACCCACTCAGCTCATCAGCCATCTCACCTGTTTTCCATCTGCTTCACCTATTTAGTTTCCCCTCCACCTTCACCATGTTGCAGTGTTATTGTTCTCCATGTGCGCCCGTGCCGTCTCTCCTGTGGTCCTGAGTCTCCGTGTTTCCGTCGTCCTGTGTTCCCGTGTTCCTGGATTCCCACTCACCACCACCGATCTGGATATTGCACCGCACCACCATCACCGAACCCATTGAGTCCCTGCACTGCCGCCAGCCGGATCCGGACTATCACTGACTATCTATCTGTTCAATAAATCTTCACTTGCAATTGAATCCGTCGCCGTCTCGTGTCTGACAGAATAACACTGCCCCGTCACCATGGATTCAGCAAGCGACTCCGGCTGGCAAGATTTCATCTCAAGCAACATGGCGCGCCTAGAGAGACAGGAAGAGCAAATGCTCGCGACCGGGCGCGCCATGCAAACGTTAGCAGTGCAGGTGTCCGAGCTCACCACACGGATCCAACAACTGTCTGTTCCCGCTGCGCCAGACCCACCGCCGGCTCCTCCCACCATCAGCCGCCCCGCAGGGCAGCAGGAACCACATCTCCCGCCCCCGGAACGTTACGCCGGGGAACCAGAGGGATGCCGACCGTTCCTAACTAAATGTTCGGTGTTTTTCTCTCTACAACCGCAGACGTACGCTTCAGAACAGGCCAAGGTGGCCTTGGTGATAACGCTGCTCTCGGGGCAGGCAGCCAAATGGGGTACGGCGGTGTGGGAGAAGAACGATCCATGCTGCTCCTCGTTCCAGACCTTCTCGGACGAGATGAGGAGAGTATTCGACAGGTCCGCAGTCGGCCGTGAGGCAGCACGTCAACTATCGGATCTCCGGCAGGGTAACCGCTCGGTATCCGAGTATTCCATTGAGTTCCGGACACTCGCGGCCGGCTGCAACTGGAACGAGGAGGCGCAGTGGGACAGGTTCCTGCATGGGCTGGCTGACCGCGTCCAACAGGAAATTTACACCTTGGACCTTCCCACGGGGCTCAACGGACTGATTGAGCTCGCACTACGGGTGGACACCCGGCTGGAGAGGGGCAGGCTTCGGTCCCTCCAGTCGGCAGCTCCAGGACCCTCCGTAATGCTCCCCACCCGCCACCTTGACGCGGTCAGCCCCACCTTCGACCCCGAGCCCATGCAGGTTGGTCGAGCTCGGCTTTCCCGGGAGGAGAGGGAACGCCGCAGAGCACAAGGGCTCTGCATTTACTGTGCGGGAGAGGGGCACTTCATCTCCCGCTGCCCAGTAAAAGCCAGCGCCCGCCAGTAGAGGGAAGGTTACTGACGGGCGCCATCTCAACCAATACATCCTCCTTTGCCACGCTCCTCCCGGTAAGACTCCAATGGGTTCACTCATCTCATCACTGTCGAGCACTATTGGACTCTGGAGCCGAGGGCAACCTGATGGATCTCACACTGGCACGCCACCTGAAGATACCCACTGAACCCCTCCCTCATCCCATCGCCGTCAACGCCCTCGGCGGCCAGAGACTACCGGACATTTCCCTTAAGACCATACCCCTCAAACTCACTTCCGCAGGTAACCACATTGAAACCATTGACTTTTTCATAACTGACTCCCCCTCGGCACCGGTCGTCCTCGGTCATCCCTGGCTATCCAAGCACAACCCCAGGGTTGACTGGGGACGCAACACCATCACGGGTTGGAGTGATCAGTGCCATGCCTCTTGTCTTGTGTCTGCCCGTTTGTCTGTGTCTAGTTCTGTGTTGCAGGAGGAGCCACCGAATTTGTCTAACGTGCCCTCGGAGTACCGAGACCTGAAGGAAGTGTTCAGTAAGTCGCGGGCTGCTTCTCTTCCTCCGCATCGTCCCTACGACTGTGCTATAGAGTTAGTGCCAGGTATGTCTCCGCCTAAGGGCAAATTATACTCGCTTTCCACTCCTGAAAGGGAGGCCATGGAGAAATATATTTCTGATTCCTTAGCCACCGGGTTCATCCGCCCCTCTTCTTCTCCGGCGGGGGCGGGATTCTTTTTCGTGGGGAAGAAGGACGGTTCTCTGCGACCTTGCATTGACTACCGAGGGCTGAACAACATCACGGTAAAGAATACTTATCCTTTGCCGTTGATGTCTTCAGCGTTCGAGAGGTTGCAGGGAGCGTCTATCTTCACGAAATTGGATTTACGTAATGCATATCATTTGGTCCGCATAAGAGAGGGGGATGAATGGAAGACAGCATTTAATACCCCTAGGGGCCACTTTGAATACTTGGTCATGCCGTTTGGGCTGTCCAATTCCCCAGCGGTCTTCCAAGCACTCGTCAATGACGTGTTGAGAGACATGATAGACCAGTTCACGTATGTTTACCTGGATGACATACTGATATTTTCTTCGTCTCTCCAGGAACATGTTCAACACGTCCGACGAGTGCTCCAACGGTTACTACTGAATGGGCTTTTTGTCAAGGCGGAGAAATGCGTTTTTCATGCACAGTCTGTTCCTTTCTTAGGGTACATCATCTCGTCGGAGGGAGTGCGCATGGATCCCGACAAGGTTAAGGCTGTGGTGGAATGGCCAACCCCGGACTCTCGCAAGGCCCTGCTGAGGTTCCTGGGGTTTGCCAATTTCTACCGGCGGTTCATCCGCAACTTCAGCCAACTAGCCGCACCTCTGACAGCCTTGACCTCCCCCAGAACTCCGTTCAGGTGGCACGACGCCGCCGAAGCGGCGTTCACCAAACTCAAGAGCCGCTTCGTTTCGGCTCCCATCCTTGTCGCCCCTGATCCCACACGGCAGTTCGTGGTGGAGGTCGACGCTTCAGAGGTGGGGGTAGGTGCGGTTCTATCCCAGCGCGCTTCCTCGGACGATAAGGTGCACCCGTGCGTGTTTTTTTCTCATCGTTTGTCCCCTGCAGAGCAAAATTATGACATTGGTAACCGGGAGTTGTTGGCGGTCAAACTGGCATTGGAGGAGTGGCGCCATTGGTTAGAGGGGTCAGGGGTGCCCTTTCTAGTTTGGACTGACCACAAGAACCTAGAGTACATTAGAACAGCCAAAAGACTCAACTCAAGGCAGGCTCGGTGGGCCCTTTTTTTCG
Source organism: Rhodeus uyekii (assembly GCA_037043235.1). NCBI lineage: Eukaryota > Metazoa > Chordata > Actinopteri > Cypriniformes > Acheilognathidae > Rhodeus > Rhodeus uyekii. Next base: position 2,273,198 of record JAWRVZ010000053.1, on the reverse strand, counting down.
GACATTTTGACTTTTTACTATCGTACCGCCCGGGTTCCAAGAACATCAAACCCGATGCTTTATCTCGCGTTTTTGATCGCTCCGATCGCCCGTCCACTCCCGAGTGCATTTTTCCCGAGAAACTCATTGTTTCCACACTCGTATGGGAGGTCGAAGCGAAGGTCAAAGCGGCCTTAGAAGGGGTAACGCCTCCGCCCGGGGGTCCACCAGGCCGATTATTCGTACCAGAGAGAGTCAGATCCGAGGTCCTCCAATGGAGTCACTGCTCTAAGATAGCTTGTCACCCGGGAGTCAGGCGCACCAGTTTTCTGGTCAAACAACGATTCTGGTGGCCGAAGATGGCCCGGGACCTTCGAGATTTTGTATCGGCCTGCTCGGTTTGCGCACAGGGTAAGACTTCCAATCGCGCCCCAGATGGGTTGCTCCAGCCGCTGTCAGTACCTTCGAGACCCTGGTCCCACATCGCCCTAGATTTCGTTACCGCCCTCCCACTCTCCCAAGGGAACACGGTCGTTTTGACCGTAGTGGACCGGTTCTCGAAGGCGGCTCACTTTATACCCTTACCCAAGTTACCCTCGGCTAAGGAGACAGCGGCTTCTGTCATAGAACACGTCTTTCGCATTCATGGCCTCCCGACAGACGTGGTCTCTGACAGAGGGCCCCAATTCATTTCCAAGTTCTGGAAGGAATTTTGTATGTTACTTGTCGCGAGCGTTAGTCTGTCTTCGGGTTTCCATCCCCAGAGCAATGGCCAAACTGAGCGAGCCAACCAAGATCTCGAGAGGACTCTACGGTGTACCGCGGCCCAGAATCCTGCTTCCTGGAGTCAGCAACTCCCGTGGGTTGAGTACGCACATAACTCGTTACCAGTATCATCCACGGGCCTGTCACCGTTCGAATGTAGTATAGGTTACCAGCCACCTATCTTTCCTAGTACGGAATCCGAAGTCGCGGTCCCCTCCGCCCACGCATTTGTCCAGAGGTGCCGCCGCACCTGGAGTAGAGCCCGAGAGACTCTACTACAGGTGGGGGCACGCACCAAGGCCCAGGCCGATCGCCACCGGTCGAAGCCTCCCGTCTACGTCGTGGGTCAAAAAGTGTGGCTTTCTTCTAAGGATATTCCCCTCCGTTCCGTATGTAACAAGCTTGCTCCTAAATTCATCGGCCCGTTCCCTGTCACCAGAATCATTAGCCCGGTGACAGTCCGCCTCAAACTACCTCCCGCGTACGGGAGGATCCATGCCGCCTTCCATGTATCCAAAATTAAGCCCGTTATTCGTTCTCCCATTAACCCGCCCACCCCGGTTCCCCCACCGCCGCGCCTCGTAGATGGGGAACCAACCTATTCGGTAAATCGTATTCTGGACTCGAGGAGGAGGGGACGCGGATTCCAGTACTTGGTGGACTGGGAGGGGTACGGTCCAGAGGAGAGAAGTTGGGTGCCTGCCCGGGACATTCTGGATCACTCTCTCATCGATGATTACAATCGACAGGTAGGTGCCCCTGGGAGCGTCGAGAGACGCTCCTAAGGGGGGGGGGTACTGTCACGGTTCACAAATTCGTTGTCTCCTAATTACTGCCTGTGTGTGTATGCGAGTGTGTGGGAGGCGTGGTCGCTGATCACCCACTCAGCTCATCAGCCATCTCACTTGTTTTCCATCTGCTTCACCTATTTAGTTTCCCCTCCACCTTCACCATGTTGCAGTGTTATTGTTCTCCATGTGCGCCCGTGCCGTCTCTCCTGTGGTCCTGAGTCTCCGTGTTTCCGTCGTCCTGTGTTCCCGTGTTCCTGGATTCCCACTCACCACCACCGATCTGGATATTGCACCGCACCACCATCACCGAACCCATTGAGTCCCTGCACTGCCGCCAGCCGGATCCGGACTATCACTGACTATCTATCTGTTCAATAAATCTTCACTTGCAATTGAATCCGTCGCCGTCTCGTGTCTGACAAAGTCTTTCTCTGTGGTTTGTTGTAAATGGTGGCACATCTGGATTGTCATCCTCTTCTATTGGGGGATCTGGACATCCCTGCTTTTTTAGGTAGTTTTGAAGAACAGCTGTTGCAATGATGACAGTGCAGCATCTACTTGGTTTGAATCTGAGTGTTTTCCAAAAGGCACTGAAAACGACTCTTCCAAACATGCACTCGATTAAACCCCTTCTGCACATATGAGCCTGGTTGTAGTGCAGTTTTTCAACTGTTGTTGGCGTAAACAAAAAGTCCTTCTGAGCATACCCCCTGTCACCAAGCAAAATTCCATTATGCTCTCTTCTTTCAAATTGAGTATACAGAGATGAGTTGAGGAACATTTAGGAATCATGAGTTGCACCTTTTCACCGTGCAACAATGTTTGAAAACTCTAACTGGGGAGTGCATATACCTTGAACATTTATAGTGGTGGAAAGCGCTGATCATCATTGACATAGTCCAAGTAATCCATGTGTCCTCCAAATGAAAGTTAAACCTGCCTCTTGGTAGGTTTAATTTAAGCCTCAATTTAGTCCTGAAGTTTCTCTAGTCTTCCTCCAGGAAATTAGCCTATTAAATTCTGGACTAGTCAAAGTCTTAGACTTTTTTTAATCCATGACAGAGAAAGCACATTTCTGTTAATCTGATTTAAATTAAATCAAATTTATTTATATAGCGCCTTAAAACAGCCAAAAGGTGCTAATGGCCATTTTAGTCTAGGACTAGGCTTAATCTTGGTCCGGGAAACCGCCCCAATATGTTTTGGGGTCACGTTTTAGGTTAGACTAACTTAAAGGTAGCTTAGGTGATTTTCAGATAGGCTAGTGTTGGACTTTTGATCAAGTCCTCAAGTCCGCGTGTTCTTTTGAGGAGAGTAGAGACGGCTTTTCCTTTAACTATTTAATCATCAAGTAAATCATATGAATAAAGTATACAGAGCTCTGGGTCCACAGCTTTCCCAGATTACACAAAACTATGCAAGTCTCATGTGCATGTGCTCTGCGACAACCTCGCCTTTCCCTGACCCATATATTTATACATTTTAACACACAAGTGGGTTGTCCTTTTTTAAAAGATGGCAGCCGATAGGAGTTGCTCCAATAGAGATCTTCACCAATCCCGATTCCTGTTTTGTTCCAGCACACATAAATAAACACACAGCAAGGCACCCTAGGGCGTTCAACACACACAAACCAGATATCCATATGTGGTATGTTAAATGCATACATTGCTTGTGGTCGACTCCCTTGCCCCAATCTATTCAATCACCAAGACCAAACTACACATTTCTCTTAATACTATATGCAGTTTGTGTTCTTTCTAAAGCTATTCATTCATTCGTTCATTCATTCATTAAACCTTTAAATCCCTTAGTCATAAATCGCTTATTCAATCAGTAATTTCTAATTAATTCTAAGCTAGATATGTATACATTTATTCCTTCAATAGCTTTGAAAACATGCCCGGATAGTACACATAGCCTACGTATGCAAGATGTCTGTTAAAGAGCAGTTCATCTGGAAAGCATCTGATGTGTACAAACATCTGAGAAATGTTTTTTTTTAAGATGGCAGTTTTACGTGCATTCCAAATCATAAGCGTCTTAAAGTTATTTTCTAAATGCCTATTTAATGTCTGACAGGAAACGTATTGCAGATGAGCAAGCACTCTAAAAAAAGTATTTCCGATGTAAACATGCACATCAAATAGACATCTGTGAGATGTAGATGCTATCAGGGTGAGATCTCACCCTCTCTTCAGAGTATCTGCAAAGTCACGCCTCCTTCATAAGACATGAAGCAAACAAAAGCTCACGAGAAACGGCATTAAATTCAAAGGTCATGGGTTCAATTCCCAGGCAAAGCAAGACATGATTAGAATGTCGATGTGTATCTTGAATGTAATGTAAGTTGCTTTGGATAAAAGCATCTGCTAAATGTAAATGCTTGTTTTGGTTCCGGAAGAACTGTACAACTGTAAAAGACTTGGTGGTTTCCCAGGTAGCCAAAAAGATGTAGGCCAGTGGCCAAAATTTGGTAAGCCGGGAGAAATTACTCGGCTGGTGGCCAGACACTTATCACGGGAGTGAATGACACACCAGAATCGGCCCGAGTCCGGATGCCGAAACTGAGCCGACACTGCCAGCACAGGGCCAAAATAACGGGAGCATAAATTGTGCAATTAGCCGGTGCTGGTCCAGATTCCAAAGAGAAAATACAAAGTTACATCTATTTAATTAATAAGACCTACAAAAGACATTTTAACAAAGCAATAGACAACCTAGCCTGGTTCAGGTATGTAATGGCAATATCTCACCCAAAATGAGACCAAATCTGACCCATGCACTAAAAAAAAAAAAAAAAAAATTATTTTATGTTTACTTCAATTATGGTAACAATATTACACATAATATTTTTGAGTAGTTTTTGAGAATTTATTCTTTAATGGAATCTGCCTGAAGAAATAATTTGAGATTATTCAGTCTATGACACAAAGAATTTAATATTTGAATTTAAATATGCTTTTTTATTTTAAGTTGACTCTAAGAAGTGTGTGATTTAGAGTGAATGGAAACTTAAGGTTTAAATTTGACTTTGAGTGACATTTTACAAATAAACAATTGTCGTTTTCTTGTCGTCTTTGTTTAATGTGAACATGCAGCAACGCACATCCGTATTGGCTGCGTGTTCATGTCTTGTCAGTTACCCCGCCAGTTTTGTTTCTTTGTTAGTTTGATTTTCTCCCAGCTGTGTTCTCTTCAATTGCCCTTCCTCCTGTGTATTTAGTCTTCCGTCCTGTGTCGCTTCATTGTCATTTCTAGCAGTCAGTCTTGTACCTTGCCAGTCTTGTTATGTTTTTCCCCCCTTGGGGTGGTTTTTGTTTGCATTTTTGTTTTATTTTTCTAATAAAGACCAGTCCTCCACTGCTATTGGGTCCTTGTCCTTCGAATCCCTGACACAGATAAAATGATCTAGTAATTGTGGTGAAATACACATTCTCATCACTTGTTTTGTTTCACTTACAGTGAAACACTTGTTTTGTTTCACTTACAGTGTTTTGTTTCACTTACAGTTTTCCTTGACGTCTCACAATTTCGGGGCACCTTAATTCCTGAACATGAAGCATGATGGGATGCCACTTTAATGCCACTCTGAAACAGTTGCTTCAAAGATGCATTCCAAGGTAGGAAGGCATAAATACATCCCTAAATCCAGTGTTAGCTTTACTTCCCGTCACCTGAGAGACCTTCATCTGATGGATTTTCATAAGAGTAGATTTATCCTTCACTGACTTTGATATCCTATAATCCTGTGTGTTAAATTCTGTGACAGTTCCAAAAATCCCAAAATAAAGATGATGTGTGAAAGTTGCAGTTAGTGGTCAGTTTGTGTGTAAATGTACATTTTTGAGCAACATTTTCTACTTTTCTAGCTTATGCTACCTTAAGCAATGTCTGCTACTTTGTATTTTGAGCACTTATTTTGTTTATTTGTCTCTTTATGATGAATCGCTTACTGTAGTTCCCTGTGAAAGTCGGTTTAGATAAAAGCATATGCAAAATGAATAAATGTAAATTTCTAGCGACAAATTTCTATTGTAAATGAGCTTTGGTGTTTTTAAAGTGTAGGTATTTGGACAGGTTCATTGTTTTGCTTCCTTCATTCAGCTCATTTTGGCCCTGACCCAAATGCTACCATAAACACTTATGGTCTTCCTAAATGTCCACGCTTTTGTGACGTAATGCCGCTTTGACTGTCTGGAAGAAGTCTGTTGCAGAACTCGCTTCAGTGTGGGCTCGGCAAAAGTGCAGCCTGTGAGTTGAACAGCTGTGTGAATTGAAGTGTGAATTGAAGTATGAATTGTGAAGTGACGTGAAGGCCAAGTCTGGTAACGCATTCTCAGAAATTGTCCTCTGCATTAAACCCATCCAAGCTAGTGTAGACACATTACGGGCAGTGAGAAGTGAACATACAGGTGTTAGTAGTATAATTTGCCACATCGAATGTTGATTAGTTTTTTCACTTTTGTTATATAATAGTCTGTATGTGTGTAAGAGTCATGTCAAATTTGTATGTAATACATTAATATAATACAGTGCATTGATTTAATACAGTTGTGAATGTGAAATGAACAAAACATTTCTGTTGTAAGAGAAGGAACATATATATTCAGAGGCATATCAGCTCTTCTCACTTTTAAGAGTTATGACCAGACATGCTCGTATTGTTACTTTGCATGTGTGTATCTTATATATTTGTGTATATTTAAAATTTACCCAAATTCATCATTTACGCACCCTCATGTTGTTCCAAAGAAGAAGATATTGCTGGTCACCAGACAAGTTGACGATGGCCATTTATGTCAATAGCATTTTTTTGCTACTATGGAAGGCAATTCTACAAAATATACTTTCTTTTGTTTTCAACAGAAGAAAGAAATTCAAACATGTTTGGAAAACTTGAGGGTCAATAGGTGATGACATAGTCATTTGAAGACACAAATGATTTCCAGAGGATTACAATTTGTGTTAATATTGGCACAGTAATCATTTCCTTCATAAACAGATATAGCTAAGCCATACACATAACACATTTATGAGCACTCAATGTCATTTTTTTATTTACTTCACCAAATAATCAGCTAGTTTAATTCAGCATTCATTAAATGATACAAAAAGTCTGCTCAAATCAGTTTGAAAAATGTTATAACTTTTGAAAAAAATACAAATTAAGCATTTTCTTATATTGAACAAAACTGATATAATTAATTATTGGTCCATGGGATCAAAACAATAATAAAAGAATTTCCAAGCTAGAGACTGTAGTCTTCCTTTACTTTTAGCTTGGCATAGCTACAATTCAGCATGAGGTTGTACAAGCCAGCAGATTAAACTGTCTGCAGCATAGACGTGCATAAATGTGAAGAAAGCCGCTTTGAAACAATCTGTATTGTAAAAAGTGCTATATAAATAAAGGTGACTTGACTTGGCAAAGTAATGGGAACAGTTGAATGAGGTGCAGCAGCAATATGCAGATTTGGGCATTTGGGAAAATGTTGGGTATAAAGGCAATCGGTGTGTCTATTCTTTAGTGTGGCTTGTGTTCAATCCGTCATTGAGCCCTACAGAGCAGTGAAAGTGGGAGCTCAATGGTTCCACTAGAAATGGGCTCAGATAGTAATCAAATGAGAGTTGTGGTTCATGTCTCTGTGGGATCCTCCCCGTTTCTGCACTTCACGCATGTCCTCGTATTCAGTGTTGTCTGGATCACGCCGTTTTACGTTCCTCTGAAACATAGTAAAACATTTGTATTTGAAGGATTGTTGCGCCAAACAGCCACGGGTATAGTACAGTCATATTGCATTACTGGCACACAGTGACATAGAAAGGCCTTACCTGCATTGGCACATAGGTCAGAGTGTCAGAAGGCTCAGGAATTGCCTGAGAGGAAGAGAAAGACAAAAAACAGCACAATTTATAAATGCTCAACAGCTCAGTAACAAATCAATGCAATTGCATTAAGCTTAGAATAACAAAAATTGTATACCTATATTGCATGGGACTTAATTTTGATCTCAAATTAAAGAAATGAAAATTATTTTAAAAATATACTAAGCTGAAAGCTTTATTAAATCTAAAGGGATGCTTGCACAAAACATTAATTTTATTAATGCAGTACACAATTAAAAAAACATCTTAGTGTGAAGAACATTTAAAAAATGAAAAGAATCCATTTCCTTTGTCCACCTTCTTTTTGCAATGTGGATTTTCTGTGAATATGCGAGACTTCAGATTAACTTGCCGCTATAGTTAAATGACTAGAAGAGATGTGACAATCCATTGCAATAATATGATAAAACATTTGAATAATAAGTTTTGTACACCTAAAATGAACTGGAAGCGGATGATAACGGAAGCCAGAAACATTTGATTTACAATTGACACCACCTGCTCTTACTTGAAAAATAAGGTGTATAAATAAGTATTTTTTAGGTTCTGTGAGTGTTAATGGTTCTTTATGGAACCATCAATGCCGATAAGGAACCTTTAATTTTTTTAAAGTGTACTACTCTTGTGGGTTTGCTGTATTGTGAATACAGTCATTCCAGCCATGTCATTTCAGCATTCACGTCTTTGTAAAACTTGTAATTACAACGTGTAAGTTGGGAATTTTCTGAGAACGCCTTGCACCACGTGATCGTTGCACTACCGGCACTGATAGCGAAACGTATAATTACCAGTTCGAGGCCTTGTTGTCATTTCAAAATTATGGTAATTACAACATGGTGTGAACGCAGAATGTATCTTATTCACAAAATAGCACAGCCTCTCCTATTAAATAAATGAAATCAAGATATGGATACAGACACTAATAAGAAGCAAGATATTCAGTAGTAAAGACAGATTAATAAAACAACACAAATACAAACATAAAATAAAAAATCTGGACGTTTACCTTCACTCTGAAGTAGAACACAGTGAGAATAATGCTGTAGAGAGAGAGTATCATCACCACTATTATCAGACCACAGATTAGACTGATATAGATATAGTCTTCAAGTAAGAGCCTCTCTTCAACTTTGTGTTCCTTTTGTGTTTGGTTAGAGCATGAACAGCTGCTTTTTGGTAAAACCCAAGTGCCACTGCAACCTTAAAATAAAAATCATTATTAAGTTGTTGGTTTTTTAATGCAAGGTTTAAACAAACTTTTTATGTGCAGTTAAATGTACAATTTACGGGGATAAAAAAAAAACTGGTTTATACAACTGTATTATGAACTTACTGGACAAACTTACCTCTGAAAAGCTTCATTTTCAGCCCTTGTTTAGTTTTGATTGGTAATGGTTTTACTTTGGAGATCTCACAGTAAAACACATTTTTGAGTAGGCCCTCAGGTTTCATCAAGGTGAACGTGAATTTGTTGTCATTGTGCTGCCATTTACACATTTTATCTTTTTGGCTCCCTTGGTAAATCTCGCACACAGGTTGATCATTCATCATCAGCTTGGCATCTATTTCAAATGATATGTTTCCATAAAGCACGCATGTGACGCTGACAGAGTCATCTTCATTGAACGTATGGTTGAGAGGTGCACTCACTTCCCAACTACAAACTGAAATAACAAAACAAGAAAAGTTATTAATTCATTTATAGTTCAAATATTTACAATTTTCATTTTTACATTCATAAAACTATTTGATGTTGACCATGTTTACATGCACATCCTTTTTCCAATGAAGTCATATTGTCTTTATTCTGAAAATAACACAATGCTCCAGAGTTACTGGGAGTATTCGTGCAAAACCAATTTAAATAAACATAAGACGGATGCATTGTTTACTGCTATTCTCTTCTTAAAATGCTTGCTATTTGTCATTTCAATTGCACATAAAAATGTGACAACCTACAAAAATATCTAATATAATATATCCCAGAATTGCCTTCATTTAGACAAGTGCAGGTATAAATGAATATTCAGCTGTGGTGTATTTTCAGAATAAGGTCTTTACATAAAGCAGGCATATGACAGCTTTCTTTTTCAGAGCTCCAGAAACCAGAACATTGTCTGAACATATAGTTTTGGCAGTAAGGACGTTTACCATATTCTAATATGTATTTAATATGACCATAATATGGTCATATTTAATATGACCATATTCGAATTAATATATGTAAATGCATCGTTTATTTTAAATTCACCAACAGTTTCCATGATGTGGCTGTATGAATCGCACAATGACGGAGAATGCAAACGAAACACTTTATTATAAAAGAAAACTAAAAACACATAAGGGTACACAAGAGAAATCATGGGGTAACAATCAGTCTTCCATGAACTGTACAGGATAAAGAACTAAGGAGAACTTAGGACTTAAATACATGGGGAATAAAAGGGATACTAATACAAATTAAAGGGGGTGGGGGGGGGGGGGGGAGTGAATGAAATCAGTAACTATTGGAACAAACAAGTGAACTAATGACAGAGAATATAAGTTATATAGAAACAGAAATTGAACAGAAACAGAACACATATTGATTTGGTCAAACATGACTAGTTAGAACTAACTTATTGCAGTTTAATGCATATTCTGTCTACGTTTATGCTGGTTTAGTGATGCTTAACCCACAACAATAGGAACCAACATTGACCATATGAAACGTATTAAAATTAAGCATCCGTAAGTTGTATTTTCTTTTCAGCAAGTTCGGCATGAATGTAAAATTGACAACAACATAGGCAGACTCTTGAGTTATTCTCTTACCGTTGTGAAGAATCAGAGAAAAGCTGAGAGTGAGCAGAGTAAACCTGTCCAGCATGTTAACGTATCCTTGTCAGTTTGACAGTGTGATGCTGGCCGAGCCTCTTCAGTTTGTTTTTACTGGAGTAAAAAAACAGGAAGTATGTGGGTTAGGTGATTAATGTCACCAACAAACATCTTGTTTGTCACTCACTGAAGTGCGATGAGCTGATTAAGCGAAACAGTATTAAGGAAAGGATTGAGGAAAACAACATTTAACACACATTAAAGATTCATTATTGTGAAATGAATCATATTGTAGGACATTATTTAAAAACTGTGATTTGTTTTACCTCTTGCTTAAGGTTTCTCTGCCAAGACAGATCTGTAGGTGAGGAAATGAGTGGGCAGCTTTCTTGTAATGTAAAGATGTTGAAAGGAAAATGTCTGATGTGCAAGCATGTTAGGAAAAACCCATATCCAACTAAATGAGCAATAAAGCAATCTCGATTCACTTACTTTAAAATGCATTTTAGTTTCATATGAAATAGGCTACAATAAAAAATATATGTACAGTATGTCATACTGTATGTACTCTATATTGTTTACACATGTCAAGATCAAGTTTTTTACATCAATCAGAATTCAGGATTTCAACAGGTTTTATTTTATCCACTACAATTTTATCCACTATTTTACACACCAAATAAATGAAGCATGCTAATGTCCTAGTTGTGGTGATGGTTTGGTTTGTGTTTTAATGTGAATCAATCAATTTTCAGTTCCACATCCTGTTGAAGCACTGACGAGATGAAAGCATAGCAGGTTATCAGGTACTCACGTCCTGTTTTTGTGATGGATAGCTGAAGTTCACAGAACTGGGACATGTTTGTGATGACTTTGTCAAAAGAAACTTCGTCTTCATGTCTTGGCAACGTGAAAAATTAAGATCTATACTGACGGCTGAAATGTTTGATTATAAAAATCCATTACCATATGTTCCATAATTATCATACTATATGATTTTACTTTGATATCCAAGGAGGATCATATATATATATATATATATATATATATATATACATACAGTGGAGTTCGGTTATGTCGACAGCCTTGAGGGTTACAAAAAAGCATCGAGATAACCGTTTATCGAGATAACCCATATAACATATATTACCGATTTTCCCACATATAACCCGTAGACGCAGACAATCCACATGCTCATAAAGCCAGTGGGTTTTGTGTAAAAAATCGTTGGCACAACCTGCACCCATAGATTGATGAACTTTTTTGTGTAAGTTCACATTTCAAATTAACTGTTCAGGCTCGGTACACAGTGCTTGTGCGCGAAATGCACACAATAAGAAAACAAACACAAGTCAGAATCAGAAGAAAACGAAAAAAGCAGTCTCTCCCACTGTGCAGCAGCACGTCCCTTAAGAAGCGTGTTGTTGATCATCGGATGAGATGAGAAGAGCCCGCCTTCATGGCAGCACAGCCAATCATGTCTTCTTGCATGATTGACAGGTCAGACAGCCTATCAGTGCCAGCTGTCAGAGTGATCGTACAAGATCCAGAGACAACAACCCTTGCAACAACGAAAAACATTTATTGATGTACAATAAATGTGATATGAGTTATTAAATGAGAATGTACATGCTCGTGTTTTTGGTGTCTTTTTAAACAACAGTGTTGCCGCGATTTGTTTGATAAAGCGATCGGCATTCATCTAAAAAAAATTAAATACACTGTACTGTGTATATGTTTGCTAACAACAAAAGGCATATTAAAACCACCACAATAAAAACCACCTTCGATTCTTGATACAAACCTTTAATTATATTCTCCAACAATGCAAACACAAAGATTGCTCACAAAATCACAAAAAACGTGCGGGATGCTACAGCGTGTTATCCCTCAGACGAGATCAACGACAGGGAGTGAACCGTGAGCGGACCGCGATCCACATGCAAGGCAAACTCAGCACATGCGCAGAGAACTAGGTATGCAAATTAGTCACAAAATAACGATTTTGTCCCTTTTTTGTGCTCGAGATATTAGATTTCAGCAACATAACAGTGTAACGGAGTTAAATGTTCAGGGAGGAAGGAGGCGGGAACCGGCAGACGTTTAACCAGACTTTAATAATCAAATAAAACATAAATCCAAAATAAACATAATGGCAGCAGTTCCTCACAGACAACTGCCGCCCACACAAAACACAACATAAATCCAGGCCTGGTCCTCTCTCGCTTTCACTGTCGTCGCTCCTCCTTTTATGTCTCCACTCCTCCGTGAGACGAGAGACCGATGGCTTCGCAGGTGACGCTCATTCCCAATCACGCCACCGGCTCTCGTGACGCTCTCACGGTCCCTCGACCCGCCCTGCTCGCCACAAACAGAATCGACATAACCCACAAGAAAATGCTTAGACTAAAACGTCCCACTTCAAAAACGTCCACATAATAGTATTGGCGAGTTAACCGTGACTCGAGACAAGTGAACTCCACTGTATATATATATATATATATATATATACTGTTAAAATTGTTGGGTCTTGAGATCATAACATATAAAAAAAATGTCATATCATTTTTGACATGTCACATTGAAACCCAGAAAATGTGAGCAAAAAAAATATATCAATAAGGGAAAATTAAAAAACAAAACTAAAGACTTACAGTACCCTGGTTGCACAAATGTACACACCTCTCGACTATAACTTAAAGAACCTTTTGCTTTTAATACAGCAGCCAGTCTTTTTGAATAAGAGTCATATAGCAGACTAATGATTATTATTACTTTTTCAGTATGGGTTTGAATGTGATTGGTTGATTCCAAACAGATTAACATGCCCTATTAAAAGGGTCTGCACACTTGCCATTTCTTTTCTTAAAAGTTTGCATTTGTTTGTTACTAATACTCCACAATGCATTAACTAGACCGGACAATGAACACTGAAAACAGAGTAGCATATACAGATGATAATCATAGTTGACCAGAATTACAATTAGTAGTTACCATGATGACAAACAAGTACACACTACACGAGCTGAAAGAACTCTGTCCCACAAAGATTATATCTATCTATCCTCAAACCCTGTTTTGTCACAAAAAATTGTAACGTGGAACAAGAGTTGTTTATTTGAAAATGGACTTCGGGCAGGAATTAGCATTGATCATCGTTTGTGCGATGATCTGTTCTGAAAACCTGATAGTACACACACACATCTCAGAGATGTCTATTTGATGTTTCGCGTTTACATCTGGAAGACATATTTTTTAGATTGTTTGCTCATCTGTAGTAAGTTTCGGGACGTTTCCTTTCAGACGTTAGATATTTATGATTTAGAATGTATTTCAAACTGACATCCTAAAGACGTTTCTCAGATGTTTGATGCTTTCCAGATGAAGAGATCTTTAACAGACATCTTGCAGATGTATGTATGCTATATGGGTATATGCCTGCTCGAATTGTGGTTTGGCAACAACGGGTGGCCTCAACCAATGCCTTGCTCTCACATTGGCTGGAGCACGTCGCTTCAGCTTCAGATATTTATCTGTTATGAATATGAGCTCTGCGCTCCCCTCCATGGCCACCAGATGGAGCTCACACTTATACTGACACTTCACTACACACTACATTTCCCAGGAACCATCACACTGCACTGATTACACATACACAGCTGGACTCTATCATGTCTGTTTGTTCATGCCACCTGTTACCTATCTCATTACCTGGACTATAAAGGACTGCCTCACACACACACTCACCGCGAGGTCTTGACTAGCCACGGTTGTCATTTCTAAGCGTTTATAATTCCTGTCTGTTTGTTACCAGTTTTTGCCAGTTTGCCCGTTTCTGATCCTTCTCTGCCTGCCCCGACCTGTACCTGGAATATACGCTTGAGATTGTCTGCTGCCTGTCTTGACCACCGCCTGTACCACGTTTCTGCTACTGTCTGCCTGCCCTTGTGACCCCTGCCTGGATTATTGACCATTCTTAATAAAGACATTGCTATTGGATCCCTGCCTGTGAGTCCCTCTGTTACAGAAGACCTCGCCGACAAAAGATCCAGCTGTCTTTCCGACCTGTGTTCCAACATGTCTGCCCTATCCAATCAACCCGTCACCCAAGAAAAACGTTGCAGCACCTTGGAATATCTGGGGAGGGTCCTCCAGATAGCCAGGGAGAACCCAGACTTCCATGACTTTGCAGCGAAGTTCAGGATGTTTGCCATCTTCTCGTCCTTAAATGACGAGATGCTGAAAATGCTGTTTCGGTTTGGGGCTAACCATCTCCAGTTTATAGACCTCCCTGACACTACCAGCATGAGTTGGCAGCAAGCCGTTCATGAGTGTCAGGTGAGTGTCCTGCTCCGAACCAGCCAGCCAGCGCCGCCAGAACCTGCAACGACCAGTCAGCCAGAGCTGCCTGAACTGTGGCCCGACCCGCCAGAGCTGCCTGAACTGTGGCCCGACCCGCCAGAGCTGCCTGAACTGTGGCCCGACCCGCCAGAGCTGCCTGAACTGTGGCCCGACCCGCCAGAGCTGCCTGAACTGTGGCCCGACCCGCCAGAGCTGCCTGAACTGTGGCCCGACCCGCCAGAGCTGCCTGAACTGTGGCCCGACCCGCCGCTGGACTTCCGGGACATACCAGAGCCTGCAACGACCCGTCAACCAGAGCCAGAGCCTGCAACGACCCGTCAGCCAGAGCCTGAGGTACTGTTTCCCACCCTATCCCACCCATTATCACCTCTGTCCCTGTCTGTGTCTGCCAGCCCTCCTGCCCTGTCTCTGCCAGAGATCGTCAGTCCTGCACCGCCACTGCATGTGCTCAGCTGGATGGTACCGCCGCAGATCCTGCCGACTCCAGCCTCGACGGCAGTCGGGGAATGCCTGACTCCGCCTCCAGCCTCAGACCCCTTCTCTCCACCTCGGTCCGTCAACACTTCGGCACAGCCTGGCTTCTCACTCCCTCAGCTTCACCAAAGTCCCTCGACCATCATCTCCATCGGGTTCCCTCGTCCTCCAGGCTCCACCTTGGTCGTGCGTCGCCTTGCCTACACCTGCGGCTCCAGCTGGCTCCTTCCTCCCTCCGGCTTACACCTTATGTCCTCTGTCACTCCGTCTCCGACTCTGCTCTCGCTCCTTTGGACTCCGCCTCGGTCATTCGTCGCTGCGGCTGGCCTTCGGTCTCCGGAACCAGCGGTGTCGATCGGGTCCTTCGGCTCGTCGGCTACGTCCCGGGACCTTACAGACCTCCCAGACCCGCCAGCCTTGCCTGAACCAGCCTGGTCCGTGCCCCCGGCACCACCCTGGAACATTGAACTTTGGGCGCCGCCATGGTGGTGCGCGGCGCCTTTTAGCTGCCTCACGCCAGGAGGCGCTCGTAGGGGGGGGGCTCTGTTATGAATATGAGCTCTGCGCTCCCCTCCATGGCCACCAGATGGAGCTCACACTTATACTGACACTTCACTACACACTACATTTCCCAGGAACCATCACACTGCACTGATTACACATACACAGCTGGACTCTATCATGTCTGTTTGTTCATGCCACCTGTTACCTATCTCATTACCTGGACTATAAAGGACTGCCTCACACACACACTCACCGCGAGGTCTTGACTAGCCACGGTTGTCATTTCTAAGCGTTTATAATTCCTGTCTGTTTGTTACCAGTTTTTGCCAGTTTGCCCGTTTCTGATCCTTCTCTGCCTGCCCCGACCTGTACCTGGAATATACGCTTGAGATTGTCTGCTGCCTGTCTTGACCACCGCCTGTACCACGTTTCTGCTACTGTCTGCCTGCCCTTGTGACCCCTGCCTGGATTATTGACCATTCTTAATAAAGACATTGCTATTGGATCCCTGCCTGTGAGTCCCTCTGTTACATTATCATGCTTTGTCTGGTGTCAGTGAGTCTTTTTGATGCGGTGTTGAGTAGTTCACACATAACAATTGGCGAGTCCTGATCACCCGCTGATTTGTCCCCGATCATAACCAAACTGTTGTTGAGCTTGTTGACTTGTTGGGCTTAAAATCCCGAAGTGTGAACTTGGCATAAAACGGCACAGACAGACTATGTGTGACAGTGACATGTATTTTGTTGGTTTGAAAAACACACTAAAAGTGAAAAGAAAAAAGCCAATTTTATAGCCACATTGATGAATGAGGTGTACAGTATCATAGCCACTAGGCATTCTTCTAGAAAACATGTTATGACACCATCTAGACATATTTAAAGAAATCATTTTTATTCATTCCCATTATTTAACATAGAAAGAAACAGTTGAACAAACATTATTTTAATCTTAAAACATGTTTATTTCATTAATAAAATTGAAATAAAACAAAAAAGAACAATGATTAAATGTTAATACATGCAACTGTAAAATAAAGTGAGTACATGTCAATACATGCAGGAAAAAATTACATGTAAATACATGCAGGAGAAAATGACATGCTAGTACATGCAGGTGAGAATTTCGGGGAGATTTCCCCCCTAGAATTTCATATAGCTCTCTTTTTGTGAAAGCATAGGTGCCATGGATGAAGCAGCCCTCCATTTGCAGATGATCATCTGTGTTAAAGAGATAAGTAACATCTTAGGAACATCCACTCGCATCATTTTCAAACTGTAAACTTGAGTAGATCTAACCTTATCGGTGACCTGCCATGCTGATCTTTTAAAGAAAACATTTCTCACCTGTAGAACAAAGCTGCAGGAAGTGATGATGAGAATGGCGTATAACAGTGGAAGTGAGACATCATTTTTTACAGCTTCCCGCTCGGATGTCTGCCTCTGGCTTTGACTCTGGCTCTGGGTGGTTGAAGTCGGGCAGATTGGGGTTTCTAAAAAAGAAGGTCAGTGATTAGGCTTCAAAAGTTGCCCACTGGATGGCACCCTACCCCACCCAATACCCCTTTCGTTGCACTGAAAACGTACAGTATGTAGGCCTATGTGAATCATTTTTCTCATTTTAATCTTTTATACAAAGATCAGACTCCTGATGTGGCTCTGTACGATTTGAAAACAGGAATTGAGTGGCATTTAACCGCTTTTTTTGTCCTTTTAGTCTTTCAGATCTAACCATAGCACCCTTTCGTCATGAAGAAATCTGCATTTTCAAAGAAAAACATCATTCACACGAAAGTCAAAGTTTCCATGGGTAATATCAAACATGTAGAGCACAATGTGCTGTAAATTTGAATGTGCGGGGAGGCCCCATTTCCACAAGTGACTACCTCATTTCCTTATAACATACTCTCTGGCTGACTTTCTAGCTCCCTCTAGAGGTTCAACAAAGAGGGTTCGTGAACACTATGTCAAATTTGTTATTAAAATGTATGTTGGAAACACTGGGATAAAGAATATGTATGAAAACATATACTTCATTTTATTTAAGTGGCTTCAAAAAAGCATTTTTGTTTACTATTTCAATCGTTAATCAACTAGCAATATTAAAACAAATGTTCCAAATAATTTATTGGTGAAGACGCAGATCTCTACATCAACAACTGTGTACAAAAAAGTCGAAACTGTGGGAAAACCACATGCAAGAGACTGAAAAGAAGACGATCACTAACCTTGTATGTAAACAACAGTGCCGTTCCCTATCAATCTGAGATACGGAGGTGGAAAGAGAATCTCGATGTCACAGCGATAGAGGTCTGTGTCTTCCCCTCGGAGTCCAGTGATGATCATATCCACTCTTCCAGAACTAATATTCCCTCTGCAATTAACTGTGCTGTCTGTTGTTGTAAAGTAAGGCTCAGAGAGGTTGACAAAAGCGCTGCAGATCCTCTCTTGGCCATGTAAACCTTTATACAGAGATATCTGCATTTCTTCTGTCCTTAACTTTGGGCTAAAGGAGCAGTGGAGTGGGACTTCTCCCTCTTTTGCTTCCATACGATAAGGCTGAGACACATGCAGAGCTGGAAACAAAACAAAAGATGAATGAAACATCAGATGAAACATCTTACTTTTCATTCTCCTCAACTTAATAACAGAACGTTTTTTTTTTTTTTTTTTTTTAATCTGGATTACAATTTAGAACAAAAGCACTCCAAGGATCATGTTAAACTTAATTATATTCCAACAGGAATTCTTTCTGAACACAAGGAACTGGATTTTGGTGGAAGTTGTAAATATAGGCCAAAGTTGGACCCACTTCACTTCTGCATATTAATAGCAACATTTTAACTGTCAAAGAACAAAAGATAAGAATAAAAAATAGATTATTGTTAAAAAGTATTAATGTACTATTCAAGATGTCTTGCCACATTGCCCACAGGGGCAAAGCTGTTACTATCTGTGCCTGAAAAGCAAAGACATGACAACAAACATTGGAAACCCAGCAGGTACTTACCAAATGCCAGCGGGGTATATATTATAAAGATTCTAATAAGTGTGATAATCATTGTGTCATGTAATAATAACTGTGGAAGTATCCCCCCTGTCTCTTTATATTTGAGTGAGTTCTGGAAAGCTTTGTGACATCAGTAACGTGGCAGGAAACCTCAAGCTGACTGCAAATGCCCGTAAAGTGCTCAAAATTTTGCAAGTAAGGTAGTCAATTTGCACAATATGTGTAATCAAGGGGGAAAAAAATCGAATGAACCAAATGAGACTCGAGCAAAAACAGTACAATAGCAGTGGAACAGGAAAATTTGGTTAAGGGAGTGGTTTGACTCTCAGCCTATCATGAAGCCCAGTGGTCAACATATTATTTGACTCGGAATTTGTGGAAAATATTAAAATCAGATAAACACTTGAAAGCAGATACGGCACTTTTGAAATTAGCACAATAAACTGGACGGCAAACTTGTATCTGCTTCTCACTTGTTCATTATTGCATCATATCAGATTATAAGTGTTGGAAACTTATAATATTGCTTGGGAGCGCTGTTCATAATCAAATATTAATATTAGTTTAATCAGGATTTTATTATTGTAACAAAATTTCATTTTATTTGGTTGGATCACAATTTTACACACTTGCATTACAATTTAAGGCATTTGATATAATACATTTAACTAAAAATGTCTCTTACGAGTGCTGTTCATTAAAAACAAGAAATGGAAAGATTATCAAAAATTTAGTTTATTCAGAATTTTATGATTGTATCAAAGTATCATTCTCTTGGGTCACATTCTGGAGGAGTTTTAGCAACTATGTGCTTACATTACAATTTAAAACGTTCGATATAATGCATTCATTGTGTACACACTGTACATGTTGTTCTGTGAAATTTGGATTTACATCGGCTACAAAGGATAATGTTATCGTTAACATAAACACAGATCCTGCATGTGAATCTCTCAAGACATTTTGCAGAACAATATTTGCCACCACCCCCCTCTTTTTTTCCCTGCCATTTCCTGTCTCTGTTGTCACTAACAGATTATACTGATATAACACGTGTTTCTATTTACACTGGTGCAGGTTTGCATATCCTTAAGTGCAATAGTGTGATTACAGATACAGTAATTACATACACTAAAAATAAAGTGGGATCTTGTAATGTAGCCACAAAATAAAATTCATTCATTTTCATGTGCAAAAACAAAAAAGACAAAAAGAAAGATGTTTGCATCAATGAAACACAGGTTTCCGTTAAAGTCAGGGCATCATAGAGTTTCAGTGTAATTATATACATGAACAAACAACAGCAATAGATACAAGATACACTCTGTCTGTTGTGACGGCAGTACTGCTCAGATGACTGGATTACAAATATAGTAACAAATATAGCCGTCAATGGAAGATGTCATGTGTCGCTACATTGGTGATATTTGCTGGATGCTGAGCTCATCAGCGTCGTCTGAATTCTCCTGGTCTTGTGTTCATGTAGGCATGCTCAGGTAACTCTGTGTTCTTGAGTTTACGCTGAAATAAAAATAGCATATCAACAATTTCATAGAGCTAGCAAATGAAAATTTTTTAAGTCTTAATTTTGTGAGGTTTCAAATACGAACTCTTTGATTGAACATAGCGTTGGTTATGGATTTATATTGAACATGCTGCAAAGAACTAAGCGTGTGGCTGCAGATGTGGATACTCACTACAAAGTAACATAATGAGACCGTGATGAACAGGTTGTAAACGGTGACGACTCCACAGCATATACTAAGTGGCAGTGTCTGCACATCGGGACAAGTGGGAGATGGTTCTGTGGGCTGCTGAGCATCTGAAAGCATGTAAATAAACAAATGCATTTATGTAATTTACATTTTCTATTGTAAAAGTATTGTTTCACTATTACATTTCAGTATATCCTTTGCCGTAATATGCATTGTTTTAAATAATCAAGCGAAAATACAAATTTTTCCAGGTTAGGAGACCAGCAGATCATATTACCAGGGGAGCTGACTTTTGTCACTAAATCAAATCATACAGATAATAATATTTTTTTACCTTTAACAAGCAGTATAGTCTGGGACGTTCGTTCATTTACGCCAGTGTGGATTGTGCAGTTGTAGAGACCCGTGTCATTGGCTTCAGTCCTCAGAATCTTATATGAGACAGAGGAGCTTTGTTTGTTCACCTGAAACTTCTGCCATGATTGATGAGTGTTATTCATCATATCTACTGAGTGCAGTTTAGTATCTCCTTTGTGTAGACTGATCGCTACACTAAGTGTAGTATTCTCTGCAATCTCCGGGCAGGACACAAAAGCTGTTGCATTTTCATCCACTCTTTTTATTTGTCTTTTACCGCCTGAAAGATAAAAGCATATACGGTACGCACATTTTATTTTTGAAAGATATGTATTGAGGAAGTGGTACAGTGTGCAGGGAGTGGAGTCGGCAGGTTTTTCCACTGTTGATTCGTTTCTTCAATGTAAAGCTTTATTTTGTAATATGAATTAAATACATTGTCAAACAACTCATTTTGATTCATATTCTGGAGATGCTCAGTTCACTCACTTATGAATATCCACGAGGACACATGCTGCATGCCATGGAAATGAACCTGCACAACGGAATTAAGAAGCAACAGAAATTCTCAAACCTTTGTCGAGACAGGAGTTTGAGGAGGATTCAGTGAGTTCAGGATGGAAGAGGATAAGGAGAACAGCCATTGCAATGATCCACTGCTCAAGCATTTCTGCACTGCCGCTTCGAGCATGTGAAAACAGGGAAATATGACTTTTACAGACAGATGCACGAGACAGACGGGCTGAGGGGGTGGGGGCTGTTTCCTACCTGCGTCACAATTCAACACTATAGAGGACTGAGGGAAGACAATGCTTTATCTTTGCACACATCTTTTAGGGGAGAATAATGAAGTCGAAAACTTAAAATTAAGTTCACTTATGGTCTTCTTTTGTTATTAATGAAATAAAATCTGGAAAATTGGCAAAACTTCCATGATTTGAACAATAATTTTATAATTCAGCATAAGAAACAAAGAAAAATATCATCCAAATAGTTGAACAATCATAGATAGAATTGTTTGCAATGTAATGTTATTTCTTAGAGCTTTGAGGTGACGTTGTCACCAAATTGATTTAGTGTGGTCAGTGTGAGGTGACAATGACACACTAAATCTGTGTCCCAATTTAGAGGTTGCATGCTTGGAAGGCCGATTGCGTCACCCCAGCTGTCCCGTTTCAAATGCTCCTTTAAATACGGCCCATGGAAATGAAGGCTACAACAGACGGATCTTTTGCAGCCTTGAATTCCCTGAATTCATTGCATGCCAGTGATGACAGGTTTTTTTTGAGAGAGAGAAAGAAAGAAAGAGAGAAATTGCCAAATGACACTTTTAAACTTAAGTATTGTGTCTCGGCTTATTTTTCTTTGAAATTTCATGATAAATTTGACCAGAAATGGTGCTGTGTCTAAACTTCAGAGCATGGTGTTGATAACACATTCTGAGTTTCATAACGCTAATACATTCATATATATTGCTTTATGGCAAAATTTGCAGAGATATTTGCAAATATGAGGCGGTTTTGTCTATCAGCACGGTCTGAAGACGATCTGAGCCAACTTTGCTTAAAATCAGAAATTGCATTCGAATTATCTTGAGCCAAGAATCAGAAGAACCCTTAAGGTTCAAAACTTACTAGCATAAACATGAGTGTAAATTTGGACAGTTGGTGGCGCTATAGGGGTTAAGTAAGAGACTCTAAAATTGCTGTGTTTAATGTGCCAAAATGTGCCAATTTTTCCTGTAAACCGTTCTGTGGGCTGCCATACACTTCAAGAGAAAACGAATCTATTAATTTTCTTCGTCTTCTTCTTTGTTTGTGCTTGGGCACACAGAATAGATATATTGCAACCTTCATGTGTAGAGTCTTTAAAGGATGTAATGCTTATTCAGAAAGTGAGTAATTTTTCCTTTTGCAAATTTTTACATAATCAGATAAAAAGTATTCATTTTTTTCTTCAGTTTTTTGCATTGAAACTTCTCGGCACTCTTGCATGTGACGTGTCATACACAAATACGCTGCCTGCAGTGCAGCATTGCAGAGGAAGTGAACGATAACAAAAGGAAAGAAGAGGTGTTGTCTGCAGTGTTGTGGTTACATTTTTTACATTTGTGGTTACAAGTGCATTTTACCATCAGCATTCTTTAACATTCTGCAACTGCATTTACGAGCAAGCAAACGTTTCTCTAAAATAATGTTTTTTTTATCATTAATGCTTTTAATATCCAAACAATATCTCCAAATAGGAAATAATTACTTATTGTTTAACCAAATCGGTATTATTAAGGAAAATCATGCTTTGATTATCAACAGCAATAAATTTGTGTTATTTTGTGTAAGCTAGTTTTAAACTTTCAGTACTCATTTGTGCTTTTGTTGTTTAATATATGTATTATTAAATATTTATTATTGCTACACTTCTAAAATTAAATTGCATTAAAGGGTTAAATCACACAAAATTTTAAATGATCCCATAATTGACTCACCCTAAGGCCATCCCTGGTGTTTATGACTTTCTTCTTTCAGTCAAACACAATCAGAGTTTAATAATAATAATAAAAAAAAATTTTATAATGATATTATAAAGCTATTCCAGGCTTTTTAGTAGGAGTGAATAGTACCTGAGATTTTACAGCCCAAAATCTATCCATCATAAAAATTTAATAAAGGCTCCATAAAGAAAAATCCATATTTATAATTTTATAAACTATAATCACTGACCTCAGGTAACAGTCGTATGAGAGTCGAATTCCTGCGGAAGAGAGACCTCAGACCCGACACGTGATGTAGGACTAGTGTAAACTGACTTACAGTTTAAATGATGGATGGATGCGTTTTGTTGGGCTTCAAATTCTCAGGTACCATTCACTCCCATTATAAAGCTTGGAAGACCCAGGATATTTTTTTATATAACGCCGATTGTTTTTGGCTGAAAGAAGAAAGTCATATACACTAAGGATAGCTAGAGGGTGAATAAATGATAGATAATATTCATTTTTGGGTGAATTAACCCTTAAAACTAGCTTTGGAAATCACGTGTAGTAACAGATGCAACCACTAAATGGCAGAATACACATGGTGTCTCCAGCACCTGTTCCCTGGTTATAATTTACAAGGCTGTGAATTTCACAATATATAGCACGTTTTGTAAAAAAAAAAACTTTTAATATTTAGAACATTGTCCATTTTTTAAATGGCTTTCTAATCTTTGCTCTGCTCCTTTTCTGAATGAAGAGCATAATGCACATGCATCTTCACTAAGAACCAAGACCGTGATGTAGACCACAGAAATATGGTCATGCTGAGATTGTAGTGGTCTCAATTTCCCATAGCTTTGAGTCACACTTGTTTGATGTGGTTAGGCTGCAGGTCTTCTTGTCTTCATAACACATCTACTCTTATTTCATACCCCTTTGAACACCCCCAACTACCATCATTATCTATACACGTATCTATACGATTGAGCTCACCTACAAACTTGTGTGGAGATGTGGAGAGGCATTTGTGCATCAAGTTAAGGTAATTAAGGTGTCTCACAAATAAAGCCATCACAAAAGATTACATAGTGCACAAAGATATGCTGCCATTCAAAAATTTGAGGTCAGGAAGATTTTGAAATGTTTTTGAAAGAAGTTCTCACAAAAGTCAGTTATTTCTGCGATAGCAAAGCTATTTGTCATGTTCCTCCAGAAAATCAATTCTAATAAGTTCAACAAGATTTAAAAAAATGATTTGATATAGAATTATTTTGTAACATTTTAAATGAAGGTATTAATTTCTTTAAAAACATTCTGACAGAGACTTTTGAATGGTAGGCCTACATATTCCTTTTTTCTTTCATTCCTTTTTTTTTAAACTTTAGCAACAGTAGCATTTCTATTAATTTAACTTGGTTATTTTCAAATTTACCACTGAACTATACATTTAAATATCCCAATCATATAATAAAAAAGTGTTTTGCTTATAATATGGTAAAGATCATCAGGGACGTCAAGAAGTGCCAATGCTTTCCCAATCTATTCCAAAATGTTTCTATACAAATCTATACAAAAATGCGGCCTGATGCATATTTGTGTGCATATCAGTGTATATTGAAATATAATATAGTAATATAATATAGGCCCCATTTTTCTAAATTCATATACAGTATATGAGCACTCATGCTGATTTTTTTTATTGGGAGAACCATCGTGTCAAAACGCGAGCAAGTTTTCCATTTCCATGCCTCTCATGACGTCACAACGGGTAGGGCGCAATCGCATGGATTTCGGGGCTGGACAGGAAACGGAGACGCCAGGAACGCGCATCGGTCCGCAGCTCAGAACGGGAATGGAAGCGGGAGAGAAACGGGAGGCTCGCTCGTGTCATCATCATCACCATCACCACTATCATCATTATCATCATCAAATATAAGCGGTCTCCACGGGCAGCGAAAACCCACTTTAAGTCCAAGAGGATCTAGGATTCTGTCGCTGGATTTGCGCTCCACATCAGCGGCTTCTTTTCCCATTGTTACCGTTTCCTTCGGACAAGACAGAAGCCGCAGAACCGTCGGCTGGTTTGCGACAGTAAGCGCTTACTCTTTATCGATTCTCGCTGCTGCTGCATGCATGCGACCTCTTTCTCAAATAAAGACATTCACGAGCGTCGGCTTGTGTATTTCACGCCGGCTGCGTGTTATTCGCTCATAGGGATACACGGAGGAAAATCCAGGGAACAGCCCTGAAATTCAGACAGCTGTGCAGTGCCTTCATGTCTGAAGATCTGGGCTGCTCCTAGTGTAAAAAAAAGAAAAGAAAAACCCGTTGTATTCGATAATAAAATACTGAAACAATTAATGTTGTGTTTTGAAAATGATGTATTGTCAGTTGTTTGCTGTGTAGAATACAGAATCTGGAATAATGAGGCGAGGTTAATCAGTCTGTCACATAAATAGATGATGGGGAGCATCTCATCTTTCTGAATAGTCTTCATCTGCCAGATCTTAAGGTGGTCGAGATGATAAACATTCATTTGTCATAAGGCTTCGATTCTGCGGTTATTGGTGTTTTTTTCTCCCTCCCTTGTTGTACCTGGTGGAGTGTGTTATGCAGTAACACATACTGCAAACAGATGAGCTGTTGCCAAATTGGACCTCCCCTACACACACACACACACACACACACACACTGACTGACTGATATCTTCAGGCTCCACCCTTTGCCATGACAGCTGTGGGTTTTTAGTGCCAGTTTTGGTGCCCGTGCGGCAGAGGCCTATTTTCACACATGTTCGTCTGAGTTTGTGTGTCCTTTTACTTCAGAGAGTATTTATTTCTCCTGCTTTATTTAGGAAAGTCAGTCTCCGCACAGCCATATTGTAATTGCAGCATGCTGTTGTAACGAGTCCTGGCATTAAATAGATTTTCAGCATGTAAACACTAAAATAATTCACGGAAAACAACAAAAATGTAGCGTCAAACCGTTTTTTTGGTCAATGATGTTAAAATTCTTATTCAGCAAGGATTTATTAAATGGATGAAAAATGGATAATTTTTACATTGTTACACAGTATTTCTGTTTCTAATTAATGTTGTTCTTTTGAACTTTCTATTAGTCAATAATCATTTTCATTGTCATTTTCAGAATGTATAATAATAAGAAATGTTTCTTGAGCAGAAAATCATCATGTAAGAGTTATGAAAGATCAAAGGAATAAATTCTATTTTAAAATATCTTCAAATATAAGAATGGTCATACTATTTCACAATATCTTAATTTTCTGTATTTTTGATTAAATAAATGCATCATTGGTGAGCAATAGATACTCAATATACATATATAAATAAAGACCTCCAAAGAATGTTAGTGGTCCCTCACACAAGTCTAAAATCATGTCTTTTATCTCTCTTTTTATGCCTCTTTAATTGCAGATGACTGTCATATAAGAATCATAGTATCATTGTTCATATGCATCTGTGATGACTTCAGTGTGCATGGAGGTTAGAGTGTATCGTTGGTATAGAGGAAATGTTCTTCTAGCGAGCTCTTTGCCTCAGATTTTGAAAGCATAACTGCGCTTGCTGCTGGTAATGCATTAAAGTTGAGATTTATTTCTCCTGCACAGACTGCTGTTGCTTCAGTCGAATCCAGTGGGAGCAGTAGAATATGTGCTGAGAGGGAAGTAAAAACAATGAAATTGTTTTGCTTTTTGTACACGAATAAAGGATTTTCTTCTTCAATTTTGCAATTTCTATGAAATTTATTGTTAGTGGTATGTGCAGAATTCATTCTCATTACCTCTCACCATGTGTGCAGCAGTAAGTCAGTGTCCGTTCCCAACGGATTGCTCTTTCTAGAGCTGGCCTACTATACCAGAATGACGTCAGGTGATTGTGAAACTAGGGTGGATGTGGGCTGTGTGGACCCTCGGGTCCCGATGCAGCGATTCTAGTGGCCTGGATCTTTTTCTGCTTGACAGATTCTTTGTTCTAAGTGATCGTAAATGAGTCCTGATAAAGATCCTGTAGGTTCTCCGTGTTGCTGACCTTTGCAGCACGAGCAGCTCTCTGACGGCTCGCGCTGCGCCCACTCTCAGCATTGAAACCGGAGACGACTACGAGGCTCTTCAGGATGAAGAAAAAGAGCAGGCAAAGAGGAAACGGGCAGATAGGATGAAAGGGAGTGAAATGATTTAAATGAATAGCGTCCCACGAGTCTCGGACAAAAGGACGTCCTTTGTTGGGGCAGGAGCAGGTCAACCACGTGCATCAATCTTCTATGCAGAGCAAGTGTAATATTGCTAATGTTTTTTGAGTGAGGGAGGACTTCGTGACTACTTTAATTAGCTTATTTAGCTGACATCTGTTCTATAGCAGCCCAAATGTATTGTCAGGTCTGTGTGATCTGTCATCATGCTTCGTTTCGCTCATGAATGGCACTCGTCTGACTCTATGCAGATGTTTGCTCCCGTGAATATAAGCGACATTAGACCAGAGCATGATTTGTCATCAGAATGATTTGTCATAACACTGCAAACATGTAAAGGTGGAACGAGGTGACTCATATCATAGTGTTTGTACACATGGCCTGTTGAGCTTTGCATTGTGATTCGATGTTTTCTTCTGTATTATGTTCACATTAATGGGAACTGTCTTACAACAATGGCAGATTTTGCCCCTTGCATTGGCTTCTCTTCTAACAGCACTGCTTACATTGTAACCTGCCTATATTGGGTAAAAGATTAAAGTGTTTACAGTCTCTCAACCAGTGTTGTTTCAGAAACATTGGCAGCTGCCACAGGCAGTGACACCGCTTCATTTGTGTGCGTGTGTGCGTGTGAGAGAGGCGAACTGTTGGAGAGGGAGTTTCATTGCGTTCATGCCCTCAATTTACTTTTCAAAATGCATGAATTATTTACAATGACCAAAAGTGAAGTAGTAACAGATCTTTTCTTCCCTATTGTGATGTACATCTGAGTTAAATAGTCGAGTTAAACAAAAATAGTCGAGGACTTGGATCTGTTCGTCGGGTGTTGATTAGATGGAGGCAGATGTGAATGTGAGCTTTTAGTCGATTGTAAGAAAGAGTTTAAGCAGTGATTAAAAAAAAATCCGTCATTTCAGTGGAAGATCTTTTAATGGACATTTGTAATTGCAAGTTCAAATTATATGCATGCATGAACAAATAGATAACTATAAGATTTATAACGCATTTAGAAAACTTTTTTTTTGTTAAGTCGACTTTGAAGAGGAAGTGCATGTTTTTATTAGTGTTCAAATAATTTGACCTGTTTTACTTTAATTTTCAGTTAAAATAAGCCATTGTTTCTCCCGAAAAGAGGAGGTATTGGGGTTCTGTTGGCCCAGCTAATTGTGTGTTTGGACTATCTAATTGACCAATGATATGTGGGTTTGGAAAAATGTGTTTGAAAAGAAACAGATTTTTTGCAATTCCATTTGGAGATATCATCCGTCTTTGTCATGCTTTCTACCTCATGAAATGCTGTGTCGTACGTTGGGACATCACAGATAACAGAATTTACATGAGGCGTATTGTTGGAATGGGAACATGTTTAAAGTGTTTAATTTTGGCTACACTAAGAATGTTCTTCCACTGGTCCTCAGAAATTTCAGAGCCCAAATCCTGCTTCCGAGTTTGCTTAAGGGAGTCATTCGGAGATGAGGTTAGAGAGATTATTCTACCGTAAATGCTAGATATCAGCCGTCTTTGATCAGGGCCAAGGGTGAGAATTAAGTCAAGTTCTGATTCAGGTGGACAAATGGGGAAATAACTTTTGGAATAAATTGCCTCACTTGAAAAAACTCCCGAAACAGATGACCGTTAGGAAGGTTGAGTTTAGATGATAAGGAAGAGAAAGAGGAGAAGACTTTGCTTTCATTCATGTCATTAAGAGTAGAAAGGCCCTTAGCTTCCCAAATATCGAAGACACTGTCTGAAAAGGATGGAGAGAATAAGTGATTTGCATATGAATCAAGGCTTTGTGTAGACCGAATTGGTGCCAAATCTTAAAAGTATTGACAACTATTGGATTGCTCCAAATTTTGTGTACCCAAGGAAGCTGGAAACAGATATTAGAAAGTAAAGAACAAGAGGAAGATATCTCTATATGCACCTTAACTTTTAAGGCCAACCCAGTAAAATTAAAGTAATTGATTAATGTTACATGCCCAAAAATTTGGAAGTGCTAAACCTTCATATTTGGGAACTGACTTCCTGATGTGAGCTGGCTTGTTATTTCAAAGGAATCCATTAAAAAAAAAACTATTCTAAACACATTTCTGGAAATCCGTTTCAGTCTGACTTCTCTGATCGGATTTAACATGGTTTATGTCTTTCTCATGCCACATAAAACCTAAACATCAGATGTTGCTACAGGAAACATGGCGAAAGTTGCTGCAGAAACAAGGTTTGTGTTGTTGCAAAGTGCAGGATGAGCAGAAGATAACACTATAACGGAGTCTTGTTGCTCATAAGACTCAAGTATGTCAGTACCATAGAATCCAATGCAGATATTCCAGAAAACAAAAGAGCAGCATGGACATAAAAATCAAATCTGAACAGATGTGATGCACAATATGGACGCCAATAATTCAAGATCCAATTCCAGTCGGATACACCAATACTCTGATTTGGACTGACAGTGTAATTTAGTTTTTGAGTTAAGCTTTTTTAATTGCTGTTGTTAGAAGCTGCGCCCATATTATGAACGGCAGTTTTATAAACTGCTGATTAAATATGACCCACGCCTTATTGAGTGTTATATATTTCACTTATTTTTTTGTCTTCTTTGACAAACTCTTTAGGTGTGTTCACATTTACTGTTTACATATTTTGACAGCCGAATAGGACGTTCATTTCAATAGGAATCCATGCAATTAAAAATTTCACACAAGGGCGAAGAATTTCACCATGCTCACCCTCATGCTGTTGCAAACCCGTATGATTTGGCGAGAAAGTCATTTGGATAACATAAAGGTGAGTAAACGATGACAGATTTTGATTTTCGGATTAACTAATCCTTTAAGACCACAGATATCGGAACAGTTCTTTGGACAGGCCGCAGCCTTCATTTGAGCTCCTTTATCCACTGACAGTCAGTGAGATTAAGTGTCACATTATACTGCTGCCAAGATTTTATGGACACAGTTGACCTTGGCAGCCTTCATCCCCACGTCCCTCTGAGAGGACTGACTGTTTCCCACAGGACACCGGCTGAAGGGAGAGAAGGAATGAATAACCAGAGTTCTATCAGTTCTGCTCAAGGACTACCGGCAGCTGAGTGTGAAGTTCTCAATGTTTGTCCTCCTCTTGTGCAAAACTGACAGAAGTTTCTCTGCCTTTGCATTCTTCAGGAGCGCTTCAGAAATGCAATGCATGTGATTCTTATTATGAGGCACCGTATTAATGTCACGGGTTGTAGTGTGTAGAATGACCACGAAGATGAAGGAATTGCCATGGAAGGCACTTTTATTAAACAAAAACTCAGGAGCGGGTAGACGAGCTATAATACTGAGGTGGACGGTTTGAGGGAAACCACAGGATTTAAATTCACAAGGGGTGATAAGGGAACAAGATACGGCTGACAAGACTAACAAGGTGATTGATGATGAGACAGATGACTAAGATGACACTAGGAGAGCACATGGGGAGCCAGGAAATGAACAAAAACTTAACAGGTATGTAACAATTAAGGATTATTAGTTGTTATAATAATCAAGGATCAGCCAACGGATCATTACAAAATCAACCAGATGGAGTAATCAGGACCCCAATGGGAAGGGAAGATCTTGTAATGGGTGGAGTGGTAACGACATGCTGATTGTATATTGTCCTGCTTCTTACATGGCCACTTACCAAATGAATATTTTAAATATAGATTTGAGTTCAATTCTTTCATTATGTGAGAAGAAAGAGCCTGTCCACTTTATACAAGAGGCATGAATCACAGAGTAGACGCCATAATTCTTTTAATTAGATGTGATATAGGAACATAATAGTGTAAACCCCTCATTTCATTAGTAAAAAGAAAAAGAAGAAAACATTTCCTTGACTCTGTATTATGTAGTTTAATGGGCAGTTATATACCAGTTACTTTGACCAATCAGAATCAAGTTTTCTACGTAAATATAACAATTCTTGTTAATGGTTGTTCCATATTGCAGTAATTTCTCGCCACTTCGCGGTTCAAGTTTCGCGGCCTTAGTGCATCGCGGATTTTTCAAAAATATTAATCAAAAAATAAAAGTAAAAAAAAAACGCCATATCGGCAGCTGTATTGAGGAGAGCAGCGTTGTTTTATTGTGATGCGAGAGAAACGGTTTCCCAGGATGCCAGACAAAGAGAGAAACTATCTCAGAGGCTTTGTACACACCCACGGCACTCAGACAAGACACGTGATTGGTTCCCGGCGCAAGATCGACCAATGAGAGTACGACTGGATGAATCCCGTGAGCTGATTGGCTGATCCTACTTCGCAGATTTTCACCTGTCGCGGGGGGTTCCGGTCCACATGAACTGCAATAAACGAGGGATTATTGTATTGATGTTCTATGCTGCTAGAAAGCATTGAATGTTTGTTGCGAGGCAGATTTGCCTTTGGCATTTTCTGATGTTGTTGTAATTGCTGAGAGGAGAGGTTTCTGTCTGTCAGTCAGTGCTGTAGATCAAACTGTGTTAAAGTTGTCAGCGGTTGCATTTGATGATGAAAGGCGGTAAATTCGTATCCAAGTAGTTTGTATGCCATGATATTTTGCTGATTCATACTGTTGCCGCCTGAGCAGCTTTTGTTTTGATGGATAGGTGGAACAATGCCTCACCCAATGTAAATACACATGGGTGTATTTCAACTTGCCAGCCAATGTTTCAGCCAATCAGCTCTCCTCCTCTGGCAGTGTGCAGATTTGTTTTCAGTAAACACTGAAGAACAGTTTAGTAAGATGTAGTATGTAATTTCTATATTGGTGGCATCACATGGTGTAATGTGTTTTTTGAGAGGCCCAAATTGTCGACATTGGCACCAATGTTATGAGTTTGGAATGGGACTAACTGTTGAACATTTGAACCAAGTCTATTATGTTCACAATAGCTGTGATTTTAAAAATACTGTGAAAATGGTAACACTGTGAAATGATTATAATAAAAATAACTTTTTAAATATATTTTAAAATGTAATTTATTCCTGAATTTTTTGTAAATGTAATTTTCCTGAAGCTGGATTTTCAGCACCATCACTCCAGTCTTCAACGACACATGATTCTTCAGAAATCATTAAATTTCTCAAGAAACATTTCAAATTATAAAAGTTGAAAACCGTTGTGCTGCTCAATATTTTTTGTGGAAGCCATGCTATTTTTTATTTTATTTATTTAAAATAATGTTATTTTATTTCTTTAAAATGTAATATATTTTCTTTAATGTTATTTCTTTAATGTTACATGATTAACATTAACATCGCTTGCACTGCCAAGGTCGTGGGGTTTGATCACCATGGATGCAACGTAAGTTGCTATGGATAAAAGTGTCTGTTAATTGTAATGTATTGCATCCATTCTTGCTAAATAAAAATATAAATTTCTTTTAAAAAACTCTTTTGAACAGTACAGTAACAACTAACCTATAACCCTCCCCAATGACTGTTCTGATCTTTATTTAAATGTTGCTTGCAAAAAGCTTATACAATTAATTTTTCTTAAAAAGGGTCATGCATTGAGAAATCTTATCTTATTTGATCTTTTGACAAATAAGACGTCATTGTGCTATAAAAATACCCTGCAAGTTTCAGACTTCAAAACTTTCTCGTTAGTTGAATTTATTAATCCTATACTCAGAAAATGACTCGTTTCAGATTTTGTCATATATTACATCATAGTGTGATAAGACACTTCTACAGAAGACAATCAATGCCTACTTCTACATCATTGCCTTTTTAGCCCCACCCACTGTTTTGTGAAATAGTCAATATGAAAGGCAAACAGGATTACTGCAGCAACAAAGACTGAGGATTACAAGACATTTTTTGGAGTCGTGGGCTTTTGCCATTCTTGTGATACTAACATTAGGAGAGTGTGGATGAACTTTATTTTTTAAAGATGTTCCAGTCAGAACAGGCTCGATGCAAGCTTTTCAGAGAGACTGAAAATAAGTAATAAAATAAGTAGCAGTGTTTTTACCATGTGTCACTGTTGTTCTGTATGATACAAATCGTTTGATATGTACTGGGTATTTATACCGTAGTTCCGCAGTTAAAGAAAGCACGTAGGGTGGTAACTCCAAGTACTTATTTTAAAATTGATTTTTTTTTTACCCAATTATAGCAGTGTGCGTTTACTTCCAAGTCTTAAATGCGGCATGCTTATCAAAATTGAGTTTTTCAAAGAGAGGGGCAAATACAGGATAGAAAGTAGCTTATTACTTCTAAATTAGGACTTTTTTTATGTACAATTTTTGATAATATTTTTTAGTAGAACTTAGAGAGTATTTTTTTAAATGCAGTTCATGACCCCTGTAATAAATAAACAATACATTAACAATTTGATTAGCCTTTCATTCTGGTATTAATACATTTTAATTATCTTCTGTTTCCAATCCAGATTCGTCATCTGTTTAATTACATGTAAAGCAACGTAAATTACAACCAAAGAGAGTGAAAAAGAGAACGTTAGAACGTTATCAGGAACGTTAGAATGAGTGTAAATAAGAGTCAGACTAGGGAGTTCTCTAATACAGCAAAGATGAGAGTGAACCGTTTTTTGTAGGATATTTTAGATACTACAAAGTGTTACTGTGTTACACCAGAAGCGACCAGCTAGGATTGGCTGTTAATGCTGGCGACCTGCTGTATCAGTCCTGACCTACTCGTAAGGCAGCCAAGTGAGTGTGAGCGAGTGACAATGCGGGTAGAGTTCGCATGATAGAGCATCAACCATCACTGCCTGTGCTGTCGCTCTGTCAACTCAAATAGTGGCAGACGTGTCTCTGACTGCATGATAACTGCAGAGTTATCTGTGTTTCCAAATCTCAGCTCGAACAAATCTCTGCTTGGCCTTGTCAGTGCAATCAGAGCGTCGCAGGTTGTTCTGTCTTGACCTGTAAGTGGTTGAATCTCTGAGATCTTTTCTTGATGTTACCACGCAACCAAGTTTGTGCATTGCTTTTATAGAGGTTTCATAAACAGTGGTAATCTCGAAGGCAGGAAAATTGTAGGCTTGCCAGAAAGCCTGATCGTTAAAGAGAAAGAGTATGAATAAAAGAAGCTTTTTGGCGAGTTGATATCATGTTGAAATCCGTGCTTGGAAAATCTAACCTCATTTGCTTTTGGTTCACTCGTCTAATGTTGTTGTTTCACGTCGTGCCAAGCTGTCTGCTCTGTTCCCTGTGTGGTGGACCGGGGGAAGAATGAGAGGATGGAGATCAGGATGCAGGTTTATGGTGGTCTTCCCTCTCTGTTTATTGATTCATTGCGATTGTTTATTTTACAAGCTCAATATCTGTGAGCAGTGTCAGCTGGTTAAGGTCAACTCTTGTTCAAGTTGAATGAGAAATGTAGAGATGTTGGCAGTATCGTTTTAATTCGCCTGAGAAAGAGTGATCGGGATGAAGGGAGAGAAATGAGAAAAGCCCATGCTAATGAACACGTTCAAAACTATTACTGTACTAGTTTTACTGCTACTTTTCTACTTTGATTTAAATTAATATTGAACGCTTATTGTGAAATCTTATATATTTTAACACATTTTGCACCTCTGAAGAGATGCTGTGCACCATTTAGCTAAATCTGTGAAACTACTATAACAAAAGGGTGGCAAAACTCTCAAAATTCAAGGTAAGTTTCAGAACTTTGAGTAACAGTATCCTCTGTATATCCAGCTCTAAGAGGGAACTCCTTAACACACAAAATCATTTGATCGTGTTATGACATGTCTGAAACATCTGTCGTAATGCAAGGGGAGACATAATTACATCTCAGCTGTTTTTCCCGCTAACACATCCAGTTCTGAGATAAAGGAGGGGCAAATGCTCCTGGATCTTCATAGAAAGTTGTTGAAATTTGTTCAGAATGACTTTTAGTTTAACTTGTGTTTTTTGATAGAAGTTTGTTTGGTTTCATCTGTTTTTGTCAGTCAGAAGTGAGAAAGCTCTCTGGAAACTGTCAGGAAAATGTAAGATTTAGGCCAAAGTTCAAAAGAGATTTCCAAGCAGTCAGATGTTGGGGCTAGTGGTCTTTTTATGTTTAGGAAGGGAACTTTCGCATATAGTTGGCATATTAAGCATATTTTTGCCTGTTACTATTTTAAAACTTAAATATTAAATATTGAAGTATATTGTTTAAATACAATTGGCTGATCTACAAAGCAGCGTTGTTTGATCGTGAAGCGCGAGAGAAACGGTTTCCCAGGATGCCAGACAAAGAGAGAAACTCTCTCAGAGGCTTTGTACACACCCACGGGCACTCAGAAAAGACACGTGATTGGTTCCCGGCGTGAGATCGACGAATGAGAGCACGAGTGGATGTATCCGGTGAGCTTATTGTCATGATAAACAATCGGACACAGACGTGAGTGGTGATGATGTTTATTGAACAAAGCAAACTCAGAGCAAGTAGCTGGTGACTGAAGGTGTAGAGAAGAACTGGTAGCGGCAGAGAGGCTTATCTGATGGGAAGTGGACAATACTGGGCTGGAGATCACGGGAAGAATGCCTGAAGGTTCACGGAAGGAGATCCTGGACAATCGGGGTCGGTAATGACGGCGTCAACACGGGTTGTCGCTGGCATGAGAGTCTGGCAGTCAGTGACGAGACCGGACAGTGATTTGCAGGGTGAAGCTTGTATTTAAGGAATGCTGACTAGGCAGGTGCAGGTGTTCAGTATTCTGGTGATTGGGATCGTGAGTGAGAAGTGAATGAGTCTGGTGCGAGGGGTGTGGCTGGATCCGTGACACTTATTGGCTGATCCTACTTCGCGGATTTTCACCCATCGCAGGCAGTTCACATTAACACAATAAACGAGGGATCACTCTAATTGATGGATTTCCTCAGCTTTGCCGGTAAAGTTTCTAGAACATCTTTTTAGACTCAAATGTGAACAGCAAAAAAAAATCTCTTGCCATCTCTTCTTGGCTTGCTACTGTATGTCTGGGAATTTAACGAGATGAAGAGTAAACCGTGTGTGTGATATTGAATCTGTGTAATGGATCTGATCCTCCCAACTCGCTCTTTAGATAAGACTCCCACTTGGGGTTGTCATGTAACTTGTGTATGTAGCATAAGTATCCCTAAATGTAATGATGAGAGTTCAGTTTCAGTCACACAATAGATCAACAAACCTAATAATTTACTGTAGTCAACACTTTTGAGTTTGATGGCTGCACAAAAAGGTTATTTTAATCCTCTAACACACTAAATGTCATCAAAGGTGTGTTCCCAGTGCAAATTGTGTGTACATAATAAAGCATGCCTTTCGTTGATATGTCAATCCCAGAATGCATGGCAACAATGAAGCCTTAATGTATGTATAATGTACTTATTCTCTTAAAAAGATGCTGATCAAGGTGGCATTGCTCCATCCGTCCTGTTGTCATATTTGCCTCATGGATACCATGTAAGCATTGAAACATTCCCTCTATTGCATGCTTCTTAATACACAGCATGTGTGTGTGTTCTGAAACGGATCGGTCTGACCCTCAAGTGGTGCAGAAACTAATCAGCTCCTCTGCGATTAAACCCAGACATGCACATACACACCATTGTGTTTATGAACGTTATAAAGGCTGATACTGTGGTGTGAAAGTGGAGATGGTTCATGGATTTGTGCTCCCTCCTCGTGGATATGGGATAGAATTTCAAAGCAGATCTGATGGAGTTCATATGATGGTCTTCATCAATCTCCTGCCTAAGGCATTCCCTTGTATGGAATATACATGTGCTTTGCTTTCATTTTCATTGCTATATTAATCATGTTTGTGTGTGTGCGTGTGTGATGCTGAGGATGAAGTGATTTATTAAAATTCAGGTAATTATTTTTAGCGCTGGTAACCGATAAATAGCAGATATTAAAATTCATTAACATTTTCTAGATATAAAAAATAAAGAAATCCACTGAAAATGAAAGTATTAAGTTATTAGTGTTTTAATGATTAATTGTAAGTGAGCGTTTGATACAGTATTATTTAAATGCAATTTTAATGCAAATGCAAATTTTAATTTGTTAAAAGTAGTCATTTTGTGCTTTTGTTATTTGCTTTTTAAAACCTTTTTAATTGTCTTGATTTTTTTTTAAGTGTACTTTATTTTTATCATTTACTTTGATTTTAGTGCTTTAACTTCAAATTATTTTATTTTATAAGTTTTTAAATAAATAAGTTAGTAAGTTATTTTATTTAATCTATTTCAATTAAGGGAAACGTTTTTTAATAGTTTTTGTTTACAAAAACAACACTGGTTTGATGATGTCGAAGTAATCTAAATATAAAAATATGAGAATTAGCATGCATGCACAATTAATTATTCAATAACGACTGATACGGCTAAATACATTTCCGGGAAAGGCCAACGGCCTGCAGAGAGATCGATATGGATGAGGTATCTTCTCATCCTTTGTCTCGCACCCAGAGGGAAAAATAGTAAGTTGTCCTTGTTGGTTATGTCTTTACATTTCTGACATTTGAATTGAAATCATTTTTCTCTGAAATACTGCTGATACCCATTAAAAACTCTTTCATTCTGCACATGATGGCTAGTTTCTCAACAAGATCACTTCAACCTCCGGATACGCTTCTATTTTTGTATAGGAGGAAATTGCTGCAACCAATGTTGTTCCTGGTTTGTGTTGTTTCTCCACCAGCTCCTTTTTAACACTGTTCATTCTTGTTGCTGTGTTTTCCTGCCATGATCTAATGCAGAAGCGATTGTCTTTTGTATATCCTTATTGACTGATGCTATTTTCATCAGTGGCCACACTAACACAAAGCACACCCCGGTTTTGCTAACTCCCATGAAAGGTGGGGCGACTGACTTTCTGT
This sequence comes from Rhodeus uyekii, assembly GCA_037043235.1. Lineage (NCBI taxonomy): Eukaryota > Metazoa > Chordata > Actinopteri > Cypriniformes > Acheilognathidae > Rhodeus > Rhodeus uyekii. Next base: position 2,235,019 of record JAWRVZ010000053.1, on the reverse strand, counting down.
CCATGTGGCCCAGTTTAGGATACTCCGGGTAGAAAAGCCTGACATGTGGTCATGGGAGTTGGGCCACTCAAAGCATAGCTCTCATAAAAGACAAGCACACAGAGAGGCTTTTGTGTGAGTTTTTTTTTTTTTTTTTGGAGGTCGTAGTGGGTGGTGTTTGAGTCATATTTTTTGTGTGTATGTTCATATGTGTCACTGGCTAGAGAAGTCTAGATGGACCGCGTTTATTCTTTTTTTCCTTTATGTGTGTCTTCTATGCAACCAGAGCCATTTCACACACTTTACAAGTGTCACATAATGTGTTTCGTCGGTGGCTAATGTAAAATATCTGATGTCTGCAACAGCAGGAGTAGCCATATTTAAGGTGCAGTCCCGATTACTGTATTGTTTAGCAAATTTTGGCAGGTGAATTGTAGTTATTTCAATAGAAATCCACAAAATAAGGAGTTTTGTGTGAGGGCGATAGTTTTCCTCACACTGATTTTGCACAGATTTACAGAATTGACCAATAGAAATGCGCTTGGTTTGACAATTACTTTTATTTTAGCTTGTACGCATGTATTGTTACTCTGCTGACAATTATAAATTGACCCTTATAATGTGCAAAGTTTCATACAAATATATACATATGAGCATGGTGCTTGCTTGTACAAAATTTGCTGTTGCTATGCTGTTGAAGATTTTCATGTGGTTTATAGGCTATTCTAAGATGAACACACAAGCCAATTAAAATTCATTTAGCAGACGCTTTTATCCAAAGCGACTTACTTTGAATGCACTGTAGGTCACTTTGGGTTACAACGTCAGCAAAAATGCATGTATTTTTAAATAAGAATTGTTTTTAGGGTGTTGCTATGTGGTTGCTTGGATATATAGGGAGTTGCTTATTGGCTCAAGTTGTCATCCACCCTTGAGTCTCAAAGATATTCTGGTATCTAGATATGGTATGTTTGTGGGATAATTTGTAAAAAAAAAAAAAATCACTTTTTTTTTGAGAGAGAAGCCTGTTACACTCACCAAGGCTGCATTTATTTGATAAAAAAAACAGTAAAAACAGCAATGTTGTGTTATTACAAATTTAAATAATTATTTTTCTGTTTTTATATATTCCTGTGATAGCAAAGTTGATTTTTCAGTGTCCTCGGTGTCACATGATCCTTCAGAAATCATTATTATATGCTGATTTACTGCTCAAGAAACATTTCCTATTATTATTTATGTTGAAAACTTAGTGTTTGTGGAACCTGTATTTGCTGAGTACTGTGTATATGTATATTTTTGAGTAATAAAAAGGTCTTAATGACCCCAAACTTATGAATGGCAGTATAGGTCAAACGTTTCATTTTTAATATGTAGGGTTGGGGGTTTCCAAAAATAAGTATGAGTAATAGTGATGGTTACGTCCTGTTGTTTGTCATAGTGACCTATCTAAAAACGTGCTTAGATTTTTAAAGTTATTTTATGACAGTATAATTTAAAGGTGGACCGCCTGAAGCACTTAAAATACTTTTATATTGTCTCATTGAAATCGTTTTTGGGATTGCATACAATCCTCTGATTTAAAACATTGCGTACTGAAATACCACAGATTGTACAATGGATTGCCTACTACTTGCATTACTCTTGTTTGCTGCTTGAGTTCTAATTACCACCCCTCGCCATGATGCTAAATGACGCTATGATAGCTGAGTGTTTTCTTGAATGGGATATGGTAGTTCTTCTCTGGGGCTTCAGAGAGACAGAGTCTTTCATCGTTTAAACACCCATCAAAGCCATAGTATGGCCTCTGGTCCATTCTTTCCATGAGTCCTATTGACCTAATAATGACTCTCAGTCTCCGCTGCATCGCTCCACACCACCAGCAGCTCACAGGCTCTGCCAGGTTAATTATTTCAATTCCTTGCAGAGCCCTGGAGTTTGAAGAGACAGGTGACACACTAAAGCCCCTGGCGGTGCAGTCAGAGGCTGTCAGCAGCTCCCTCCGTTCCTCTTTTAATCTATGTCTGTCCGGAGGGGGAGCGGAGCTTCCTCTTTACAGCCCTTACTTTGAAATGAGAGCTACACACACACACACACACACACACACACGATACAACAAATACACCTCCCTGCTTCATTTGCTAAAGGAAGCCTGGCCTGGTATATTTACCAGTTACCTACATTTGTTTGAAATAAAACATCAGTCTGTAGAATGTTGTTGTAGTGTTTTTTTTAAATCATTAATAATTCATGAGTATTTGCCTCCAATTTTCCAAAACGTAAAATAATTACGAATTGCTGTGAGGTGTGTTTGGCATTAAAAAGATACTAGCTTTGTAAAATGATGCACACTTGAATGAGATGTTTTACTTTATATGGAGCAGGTCATATCATGGGAGCAGCCGTACTTGTGCCAGATAGTAGAAGATGGTTTTCACAGTTGAAATAGAGTAATTTCAATAGGAATCTGCGCAAATTTGAATTTCATGAGGGCGAAAGATTTCCTCACACCGATTTTGCATCAAGTTGTGTGCACAATATGTATTTTACATTAAAGTCGAGCTGCATGACTAATCTTTAAGAGTGATTTTAAATTCTAATAATGTAGATTTTGTTCATGTCATGATGAGCCTCGACCTCAATTGTACGGAGTTGTATTACTTTAATATCATGCTAGTGTCTTTTTAGCGCCAAATTAAGCTGTAAACCTTGCCCTACATTTGTATAATTGTGGCTTATGTATAAAGAAAATGTATGCAATCTCAATTCAAACATCAATGTGATCCCATTTCTAGATGATGTCATGTACAGCTTTCCTGTAGCTCAATCAGTAGAGCATTGGTGTTTACGACGCCATGGTCATGGGTTCGATCCCAGGGAAAGCAAGAGCTGATTCATTGTGTTCCTTGAATGCAATGTAAGTCGCTTTGGATAAAAGCGTCTGCCAAAGGCATAAATCTATAGGTATGAACTAGTTTCTTCAACCACACAGTATCATTATTTCTATCTTAAATCACCTTTTAAATGTAACAGCACTTCATATTACCTTTGCGTTGATTACCTTGGTTCGCCACCATGTGATAACGAGCGACTCGTAAAAAGGTATTTGTCATTGAATCATTAATTCAAGATGTTAGTTAAAAAAAACAGATTCAACCAGTAATGAAACTAGTGAAGAATGTATGAGCGAGTCATTTAATTATTCATTCAAACCAATTTTAAATAATTAATTCGGATTCATTTGACATTTTAAATAGAATTCAGCAATTAATATTCGTCAGAACTTCTTGTAAACATGTTATTTTGTTTGGTTGTCTCATCGTTTTCAAGATTGTGGGAGAATCAGGATCTCTGTTTGAAACAGCCAAAAAAACATGATTCTCAATTTATCCAGAATACTGTAGCTTGGCATTAAAGATGTTACGAAGTGTTACACTTCTACTCTCTGGAAACAAATAGCTAGTTATATAAAAAACACAAGGATGTCTGATTTTTCAGAATGAAAATAGCCTAAATGTCTACAACATCCTTTCACCAGTGCGGTCGCGTGTAAATGGCGAGGCAGTTTTAGGTCAGTGAGTGCTTCCTGCTTGCACTGATGCCGTATGACAGTTCTGTTGCTCCTCTCTGATGTCCTGCGGCACAACCCCGCATCCCTGTGCCGTCATACCGGGAACCTGTACTGCAATGTTGCATTAAATGCATGGTGCTCTGCCAGCTCTTTTCCTCTTAGCATCATCATATCTCGCTCTTGCTCGGCTGTTAATCATTAGAAAGGGGAAGTGTATCATTTTTCGTCTGCATGGACAGAAGGATGCAGGCCACTGGTGGAGGAGGTCACAGTGATAATCACTCTTTTGTTTCTCTTGCCATCAGTATGAACGAGACGCAACAAGCTCATAACGTTAGGCTTTATGTGTCTTCCTGCCGCAGAGTGCTTATCCTTGAATTTGAATTGCAAATGTTGTGATTTTCTTCGCTGGGTGTGCTGAAAGTGTGTTGTGAATTGGTGAGTGGTTTTGATTAGCTTAACTTAAGATTTGGTTTGTTTTTATGGCATATTACATTATCTTTGTTTGTTTTTTCTTTGGAAAATGTGTGTATACCTACTTGGGGAAATTAAACGAGGCAGCTAGTTTTTGGGGTTTTTAGTACAGCTAACACAGTTGTCTAGTGAACAGCTGTGGTACAGACACGAAGAAGGGTGTGTGAGAGTGTATCAAAGCATTTCAGCCCCATTCTCTATGTATAAATAGCCTAACCCACTGACCCACACACACCATTACAGTTGACTGTTTATTTATAGTGGAGTTGTGTTGATTTGACTCAACTTCATCTCTGGAGTATGTGAGGTGTTAGACATTTAATCTAATGGGAACATTTACTTTTTAAGAAGGATCCTGCACCATTTAGTAGGTTATTAGTATTTGATAATATTTAGTCATTGCTATACCTTATAGGGAACATACAGGATATTTTAAAACCTATCTGAGTAGTTGTATGCAGTCCGTGCCTTAGCACTTACGGTAATTGGGTCGTTGACATGAAATGCAGTGTCCGGCAATGCTGTGACATGCTATACTTCCAATATAACTAATATGTTCCTCAATATTTTAAACTGTCAAATAATGACATGCCACATTTGATTTAAAAAAAATGTTTTTTAACAAAATAAGCCTTAGTCTTTACTGCAATAAATCGTATTTATAAATTTTGTACATTAGGTTATTTTTCATAATTTTTTATTAATCATTTAAATAATAGCCAAGATATTTTCATCTTTGTTTTTGTATTTGTCAAACAGTCAAGTGCTTCATGTTTCCTGTTTGTTACATGAGTAATGTATTAATTTCTGAGACACAAACACACACACACATATATACATATGACTTTTTTCAGAAATTAATACATTACTCATGTAACAAACGGGAATATGTGTATATATATCATGGATAGCATAAGGGTGATTAAACAATAAGATCGTTTTCATTTTTGGGTGAACCATCCTTTTATTTGAGAGACTACAGTAAATGTTTGTTCTATTAAGATTATTACTTGTAATTAATTTGTTATCTTAATTATAATATTTCTCTTACACATACATCAGAATACAGTACATGGGTTTGAACTTAAATCTTGATGTTGAATGCTATTTGTTTTTCTGCTTTAAATCAGAAACCATTCCCACGTCACCATCATCTGATCTCATAAGCTTATGTGCAGACATTAATGTGATCAATATATTTGCTTGAAATTTTATTCCATCAGAGCTTTTATCTTATAACAATGACTGTGCTTGCATTATATGTGCATTATGCATTAATTGAATCTTGGGGTTGTGATGTTGAAGCATTTTGAACAGCTCAGGTTCTGTCATGACCACTTGGTCATAGCGCCATTTTGCATTAAGCAACCTTTTTGCCAAAGCTTTGTGGTCATATCAGATTTCTTATGAATGTTGGCTGCATTAATCCTTCCCTTTGACTTTTTAATGTTCCCAGGGCTGCATTGTCACACTAGGTACAGTACAGCAGTTGTATAATGTGTTCTTAAACGGCAGATCTGATATTTAAAGTGGACTGGTTTGTAGTGCTGTGGTGATTTAATGGACCAGGGCAACTTTATAATTAAGAATACAAATTAATTAGTATTTTCTGTTTCACAGATTCTTTGAGGACCGTTCCCGTTCCAGAAATCAGCTTGGCACTGCCTCAGAACCAAAGGTAAGCCTCTTGCTAGCACTAAAAACAGCTGACTGTTTATAAGATTTTATTCGTATTATGCCAAAATTCCTTTGCATTTTTTATGAATATGTGTAATGTTTATTTATTATTATCTATCTTAGATAATGGACTGCTGTACGTATACAACACAATTAATCTGTGGTTATATGCAAAATTGTGGTGTGTGTGTGCGTACATATACACATATGCAAATTCAAAATAAATTGCAAATATATGCTGATAACCACGCATTAATTGTGCATCCATACATACAGAAGTCCATCACTGAGATGGATTATAATATCTAAACTTTACACATGTTTATAAAATGTAATGCAATATATATACTGTATACATTAACATTGTTTTTGACTGTCGTCTAACTTAAGTCTCAAATGAATTTTTCATAATGTTATACTGTGCATATTCACAGTTTTCTAAACTATTTTAGTTAAAAAAAAAGAAAAGAAACATGGGCCGTGATCTCCTCATAACTTTAATATCGGTGCATGCATAAGTATGCGTAATTAAAATCATGAATTACTACAATTACAGTGGTGCAGAAATTACACACTTGATCTTTAACTAATATTTTCTTTTTGAATCAGAATTAGAATATTTATTAGATGGTGAGGCATCTTTGACTGATATACAACCCTCACCTATTAATATTTCACCTACTTATTGCGGACTGTTTACAAAGTTTAACTTGTATTTTCTGTAACAGTTTCACTTTTATGTTTTTGCAGTGTGTCCTAGCTATCAAAATAAAAAATTGTTTATATTTACAAATCACTGAATCTTTATTTCATTGCATTATACAAAATATCCCAATTTTTCTGGAAACGGGCTCTGAATATTTCCATAGACATGCGATGCGTGTTTTGAAAGGAACATAACATCCATAGACCGACTCGACCCTTAAAACCTCCCAGAAGTTAGCGAAATCTCAAGTAACGCTGCTTTAAGCTTCAGATCCTCCTGTGTGCTCGACACAGAGTCTGTCTGCTGCATTGGTAATTCTATTTGAAAAGTGAAAGCATATGGAGATGCAGTAGACACAGTCTATCCTCTGGGACTCTGATGTTCCTGAATTACATCCCTGTGTGTCGTCTGCCCTGTTATCAGGTCTGAGACCTGCCGCACATTCCGCACGCTATCATTAACCCCTCCAACCCCGCCTCGAGGAAACCTCAGTGCTTCTTTCCTCCATCCACCCTCTCACTACATGTCTGATCTCAGAGGGACTTGCAGAAGTGTGGTCATCTCCTCAGAGCGACTGCTTTAGCTCAGGGCTAATGAAAGGGGACAGTGGGAGAGGACCTCAGGCCTCTGGGGCCCCACCACTGCATGAGCAAACACTTTACTGTCTCATGTTTCCTAGAACAGTAATTTAGCAAAGTGTCGTTTTCCCGATCAGTGAGGTGGAGGGAAAGAGTGTTAGAGTTTGGCTCTGCATAAGCTGTCTAGACCAGATGAGGAACATTATGTGTCATACTTAGTGGAAATTTTGTTTAATTATCCGACATGGTTAAACTGCAAGTTTTCCATAATGTAGAAAGATTTTTTTATATTATTATTATTATTTTAATTTGTTATTTATAATTAAATGGCTCCCTGGTTTGGGCCATCGGAGCAGTATGAAATCAACGTTAGGAGCCTTCAAGAAAGGCTGAGATGATTTTGGTTCCCCAGATGGCGAAGAAGCAGCTTTCCACACAGCCTGTGCAAAGGTGTTGCATTTCTAATTGTTTAGGTTTAGATGGAAATAGAATCTGAAAGTATGGGCTGCTCCCGGGCAGCCCTACTGTCCCACTGTGTGCTGTTTTTGGCGTCTGAATAGCAGCTCTTGACTTCAGCTGCTACGGGAGACTTCATCTGTCTGGCACTTTTCATAATACGGATGCAAAATTGAAGGGATTCATTTATTAACATTAGTTAACATGAACTAGCAAAGAACAATTCTTTCACAGGTGTTATTAAAATAAGTTAATCTCAATACTTAACTAATGTTAAAAATATCAACTTTTGATGTTTAAAATGAATGTCACTGCTAACTAACATGAAAATGATTTTTTTTTTTATTAACTATCATTACCAAAGGTTAATGAACGCTGTAAAAATGTATTAGTTAATGCATTAGCTAATGTTAACAAATGAAATAAATGCATGAAGACTTTGGAATAAGACCGTAGATATCTTAGATAAAATATTAAGATAAATACAAATTTCACATCACAATTAACATAACATTTTCCAGAACCTCATTTTTACCTTTCCCAACATAAGGAGTCTTGCTCTTTCTTTGTTCATTTAACAGTTCAAATAAACATTGTCAAACATTGTAATTTGTTGAATTGCCATTTTTTCATTTGAAGAAAATACATTTGATCCATTATTGCTGCATAATTCAACCCTGTTGTAATGCAACTGTAAGAATAAAACACCAAGAATACCAAAGTATTTAAATATTTTTATTTTATGTATATTTAATAAACTTAACGAGAATAAACCAACACTGGTTAACTACCTTGTCTCTTAACCTCTTAACTATTTAACATCACCCATATAAAATAGATTAAAAGGCCATTTAGTTTGACTTCCTGAGATGGATAAACTTTTTATTTATTTATTTAACTACCTCTTTTCACAAGCCCATTGTTGCAAAATAGTTTCCCTTTTGTACCATTGTCATGGATCTCTAGGCCAAATTGTGGTCAGTCTATACAAATGTCTCATTTTCATGGCAAGTTTGTGTGTTTGCCCATTATGCAGCTCTCTGGAGAGGGTGTGATATTTTTGATCTATTCATAGCATGTACAAACCAGAATCTTTGTTTTTGTCTGGAAGAATGGCCTTTGGCTGATTCATGAGCTCTTTCAAATGTAGATCCTGAAATGGTGTTGACCTTAGCAGACTTTATTCTACTGAATTCTGCTCCACCTTGACCTTTCAGCATCATACAAACTGACTGCTTTGATTGTAATGGATTCTTGGAGATAAGAAAAGAGCAAGTGGGTACAGGAAGTGATGGAATGATGTCAGTACACCCACAGGAAAGCACGTAATGGAGGATTGCGGTGTGCTTTTATCTACCAACTCAATGTCTCCTGATTTCCTCTGCATTATATTAAACCCTTCAAAAGTTTGGAGTTGGTATGATTTTTTGAAAAGTCTCTTTTGCTCTAATTTGATCAAAAATACAATATAACAGGAATATTGTGAAATATTATTGGCATTTAAAGTAACTGTTTACTGTTATAACATATTATTTAATTTGAATTTTCAACATAATTACTCAAGTCTTCAGTGCCACACGATCCTTCAGAAATAATTCTAATATACCAAAATCGTACCATACTATACACCTTTTGGTCAAAATAAATGTATTCATTGGCTATGTTGCGGTTGCTTTCTTGCTTCAAACTGCCTCTGCATCCTTTAAGAGCATTAAATGTGTCCAGTGTAGCATGGCAAGTGATCTATATTTGAAAACCGTTCTGAGCAGCTCTGGGCCACGTTTACATGAACTAAAAATTAGGCTGAGCATTGTTGTCGATGATCTTCAGGTCATTGCTGTCTACATGGGCACTTCTGTTAGCCTGGCCCATGTTCAAAGCCTGTGGGTTTACTTGAAAACAGAATGGGCAACCGCATTGATTCATAGTGTGGCGCATTACATCTCTGTGGATGAACACAAACCCCCCTGCTGTGTGTAAATAGAGTCTCAGCTGGACTGTCCTGCACCAGAATGGTTTTCTATAATTTTATTCACTGTCAACTGCGGAAACCCCTCTTTCTCCTTACTCATTAAATTTAATTGTAGCATCAGTTAGACTCCCTCTTACTTGTCTCTGTACTGTCACTGAATCAGGGCCCCTCATTTCTCTTAAGTGCCCTGAGGCAGACACTGTTGCCCCCTTTTATCCCAGCTAGAGTTTATGGCTTAGTTGGATCCCAGAGGTTAAATATATGGCCTTGACATTAGAGAGACTTTGCTATGGTTTTGATATGCTCCTGCTTCACTTTGTGTTGGGCAATGTGTGACTTTTTAGCTAGTGAACCTAGAGGATGACTGCCTATGTTTCCGTATGGTAAGGCTTGAAACACTTGTATTTTTTGTGCGTTATCAGGTGTGACCCTGTTACTGTGCAGCTGGGATTGGAAAACTGGAGCATCTGTGCTGGTTGTGATGTCTGGGGAATCGGCAATATGTGTCGTTGGCAGACGCCACACCCTTCTGGTCCTTGAGATGTATAAAGGGGCTTCTAGACATGAGTGTAGGCCTATGAGGCTGCATGTCTTGCATAAAGAGTTAGATTTGCTTTTAATATTTCAATTTTTATCCTTTCTAAAGCTCTTGCTTTTAGCTGTGATTTATTTTTTTTATTTTTTAAGCAAGTAATGATCTGAGCTTGCATGTGCATCTAACCCGTATGTCGGGATTGCAGAAAGGCTAATCTGCAAACTAATTTGTTAATTTGGAGTTTGTTTTGGATTCTCCTCTTGCTTCTAATTGGCTGAGCTGTGTGTGAAGACTGTCCCATTGTGTGTGTTGCCAGGCCCACATTGGGAGTCTTTGTGCACGTCTCCCATTTACAGCACTCAGTTGTGCGTGAATGATGACATTAGTGATGCTTTGTCACTCTGTTGCAGAATCTTAGGACCTTTGAATCCTTCTTTTGCTTCCACATCGTTTCTTTTTCCTCCTCCTATTAACCGGTAGCTCTCTCGTGAATGTGAATTGACCACGTGAGTGACGAGACAAATGGAATACTTAGCCTAGATGGAAATTGGAATACTTGGCTTAGCTTTGGTTCCAGTGTTTGATTTGGTCATGGACATGCAGCTGTTCTCGGGCCAGACACCACAAACTATCCCCAGTCCAGTGGATTCCCATATTTAGTATCTACACTATTTGTTTTGCAGGATTTGTTTTACTTTTATTTCAATAAAGTGAGATTTATTTGGACATGTTCATAGCGTAAGGGTGCTTGTAGCTGTGAATATTGATCAGAACAGGTTCTGCTCATGGGTTTGTGGGTCCCTAGGTGAGATCGTGGAACTATGATTGAAAATGAACAGAGTCATGAATAGGAAGTTAAAAAGAACAGTATTTATCTGAAATGGAAAGCTTTTTTAACGTGATGCGCTACCATTCAAATGTTTGGGAACTGTACTAATTTTTTAATACTTTAATACTTTTATTCTGCAAGAAGGAATTAAATTGATTGAAATTGATTGTAAACATTTATAATGCTACAAATGCTTTTGGACTTTCTATTCATCAAATAGTCCTGACAACAAGCATCCATCCATCCATCCAAGTTTTTTTTCTTCCTTTTTTGGTGCATGATTTAAAGCATTAGAAACACATTGTCATTGCAAAATTCCCTGTATAGCTATAATTGTATTGATTTTCTGGTGAAGGAAAATTGTTCTTGGTACAGGCAAAAATAGGCTATTGAGACTATCTACAAATCAACAGAATTGCCCTCCTACTCACACACACACACACACACACACCGTTGATTAATGACCTGCATCCTGCTTGTGGAGACACGGGAAACAACCTCTTTTCATCTCTCTGCAGCTTCTGTTTCAAAGGATCATCCTTTTTTCATTGTTTTCATCTTTTCTTGGCAAATGAACCTCTTGTTCAAGCTCCCACCTAAACAAACCAACTTAATGGACATTTATCATGATAAAATGTCATAAATAAAAAAATGTTAAAGCCAAATTATATTCGCATGTCAAATTTAAGTTTGGTTGCGTGTGAAATGATTTGCGTGTGTGTTTGTGACTTCATGGGGTTGAACCATGGTCTCCCATGAGCCTCACAGAGGCGTTTGACCAGGGAAAGTATTGGATGGTTCATTGTTTATCCTTGTCTGGGATGTGGAAATGACAGGCAACAGAAGCACGGCAGCTCTGACTGAATAAATACACGTCTCCTACGATTAACTCACAAGGTTATTTTAGTACAGACTCTGGAATTTAGCAGTGGCATCAAGTTGGGGAACATTAACGATAGTTTCACAATAATGAGAGCAGTGAGAAGGGAACTGAACGGAGGATTTAGTGTTCTTCATTCCAGGAAAGGAGCACTGAAATTCTTGCTTTTATGTAGCAAATAATGCCGTCTGTGCAAGTCTGCAGCAAATTTAAACCTGCAACTTGTTAAGAGTCAAAGTCCTGGACCAAATTAATTGACACATGTTTTGTTTTTTTATGCCTTCACCATAAAAGCGGGGACATCACAGATTTCAGCTTTGTTTTGAATTTAGCATAAAGACATTTTAGCATGGATTGAGTTGTTCACATTCTTCATGGTCAGATCCACTAGCTGTTTTGTCACTATAGGGTTTTGTGTTCAGCTCTAGATGTTGCTTTGTGATTGGATGACTTGGATAATAAACAACAGAGTCTTTGTGGTGCCGTTGAGAAATTATTTGTCTCTGACTTTAATTTTATAAACATCTAATCCAGTGCATTCCTTTGGGGGGAAAAAATCCACATCTTCAAAGAGGATGTGTGTTTAAAAAAAAAAAAAACTGAATCCAAACTGAATTAATGTATGATCAAAGAGTTTGGTTGATTTGGCACTTAATTTTGTTTACGAATATTGAACTTGTGTGTGTATTTATTAAAAAACTTAAACATGACCATTTTCCTTCCTGTTGAAATATTTCCAATTGAAACAAGATGTTTGAAGAGGGCATATTGAATGCCTAGATAACTGATTGATTGACAAACAATAGTCTGGGTTCACCATTATAATGTAAATTCATCAATTCAATCAATTTTGGTCTGTTTTCCTGAAATAGAAAGTGCTGCTAAACTTTAAAAAGTCAAAATGTAGTCTGCTCATCTTTTAAGGGCTACACTAACATATTGGTTGGTGGTTCCCAATCTTTTGTCTCCAGATAAAGCAAACTAACTCTCAATATAGAGTTTAGTTTGGTTATCACACAGTACAGTAGTACCTCAAGATACGAAAGGCTCAACTTACGAAAAATCCAAGTTGTGAAAGCAAAGACGAAAATTTTTACTGCTCTACATACGAAAAGTTTTCAAGATACGAAAGGATTCTACGTCCGAGATTCGCCCCATAACAATTTTGAAACTCGCGCCGCACGCCGCCATCTAAAGGGCCAGTCACACAGCCGATCGCGCATGAATTACTCACAAATCACGCATAGATTGGGTTTGTGCGTGCTTGTGCGTAGAGAAATTGACCAAAGTATTCCACGAACACCCGACGCATGAATCACTGCCGGAGCGCGTCCCAACACGCGCGCTTCGCGAACGTTCCACGAACAAGCACTTTCAGAATCCACATTGTCAGTGGAATGAACGTGATACGCGCGCCGCGGTGCGCGGTTCATGAGTGATATGAAGGTGGGGCGTCAGTGGACGTGCGCGCTTTCGAACCAGTTCCGACGCATAAGCACTGACGGCCGACGCGTGTCCCACGCATGTCACGCATACTCAACGCATAAACTACGCACGCCGACTCATAAATAACGCACACCGACGCACATCCGTGCGTCAGAAAATTTTTGAACCGTTCAAAACTCAAAATCACGCACAAACCACCTTCGACGCACATCCACTTACAATCACTGACGGTCCTCGTTCGTTCCACCGACTAATTACGCATATGACGCACACGCTGCGCAGAAACGAAAATCTGTGCGTAATTCGTGCGTTCTTCATGCGTTTTCGCTGTGTGACTGGGCCTTTAGTTAGGGGTGTAGAGGGGTTTGCGACACGCCTACTCTCCAACACAGCTTCAGCGCCACTGCCGCTTGCAGCCGCGACAGAGTGACATTACAAGGAAATGTAAAATGAAGGTTTCATACAAGTTTGGCAAGTTCGGCGGGCCGGATTAAAAAGCCCAATGGGCCAGATATGGCCCGCGGGCCGTAGTTTGCCCATCCCTGTTCTATACGTATGTGCTGGTGTGCTTTAGCTCAGCCACTCTGCACCCGAAACTTTATCTTTTCCTCCTCCTCCTCTGCCGCCACTTTTGGAGATGGCCTCACTCGAAAGGTAAGCTTCGACATTTTACGTTATTTCATTGTTTATAGGTCAATTTAGCTTTATTATGAAATTTAATGGGGTGTTTTTGGAGGGCTTGGAACGGATTAGCCATTTTACATGTAAAATGTGTTCCAAGATTCGAAAAACTCATTATACGAAGGCCGCCTCGGAACAAATTAATTTCGTATCTCGAGGTACCACTGCATATCACACTAAACACAGGAGTAGTATTCAGTGCCTCAGTGCATTGCTGATTTTTCAAAAATATTCATTGAAAAATAAAAATTAAATAATATTGCCATATCGGCAGCCGTATTGCGGAAAGCAGCGTTGTTTTATGGTGATGCGAGAGAAACTGTTTCCCAGGATGCCAGACAAAGAGAGAAACTCTCTCAGAGGCTTTGTACACACCCACGGCACTCAGACAAGACATGTGATTGGTTCCCGGCGCTAGATCGACGAATGAGAGCTCGAGTGGATGTATCCCGTGAGCTGATTGGCTGATCCTACTTTGCAGATTTTCACCTATCGCGGGGGGTTCCGGTCCACATTAACCGCAATAAATGAGGGATCACTGTACATTCAAATAAACACCCACCCAAATTTAATGTGTAGATTTTTCCTTCAATGTTCTGAGCATCGCAGCTGAGCTTGCTGTTCCTGGCTCAGTATTTTCTCTGCTCTTCTCTTTGCCTCTTCAGCGTGACCTGTCTCTGGCCTCTGTTTACAGACTTTTGTAATATTTCCACATAAAGGACATTTTGGTAAATTATTGCAATGTCTTTTGCATACACGTCCGGAACAGAGATCGGCCCAAATAAACCCAAAAATGGGACTGGCTGATTCTGATTGATGATTGGTTGACTGGTGCATCTCTACTGCTGGCTCTGGTTTTTGATGAAAAACCCGCCCAAATTTCATATAGAAATGCATATAAATTCCACTAACCCCCCGTCAACAATCGCGTATAGGTCTCTCCCCCCCGTCAACAATTTTGGTCTTGGGCGGGTATTTTTTTAAATTGGCGGGTTTTATGCTGTAGTTGGGCTGGAAATCGTCAGTCCAATCTGGCAACACTGGTCCTGTCCCCTTATGATTTCTTTAAAAACATCCTCCATATACTGTATAGTAGCCGTGATTAATCTCACAACCCTTTGAGCTGTTTTCCAGAATTGGTTTTAGAAGCTCAGTGTAATTTTGTCCATTTAAAAGGAACCATTTAATGGAAAAGTGCGGTCCAGTGAAAGATGTGTGATGGGTGTTGCTCGGGTGGGGGCGAGAACGTTTTCATGTTCTCTCTTTAGCTCTGAAAGGTCATGTAAACTGGCTGCTGTTTTTACACAGGGCTGGTACATTACATAGCAATTACAGCGCATGGTTACGTAACGTCATGAGTGTGACTTCAGAGCCGCCAAGAGCAATGGCCAGTTTTATGTACCTGATTTTATGTCTTCCTACAGTGGTTTTCCAGTTTCATTTTTACTCTGCCTGTTATTTTAGTGATATGATGAACACCTCTTTTTCAGTTCCTGAAATGTCTGCCCAAATCAGAACATTTACATTTATGCATTTGGCAGAAGCTTTTATCCAAAGTGACTAGCATTGCATTCAAGGAACACGTTGAATCAGTTCTTGCTTTCCCTGGTTTCTTGAACCCATGACCTTGGCGTTGTAAATCCCAATGCTCTTCTGATTGAGCTACAGGAAAGCTAGAAGACCTCAAGAGTAAGAAAGTATTGTCTACTAACACCAGCTGCCTCTGAAAAAAGGTTTTGCACTTGGTCCTTGTCCAGATTTGAGCCTTGCACCTTTGATAAGAGCCTTTCAAATCACACTTTCAAAAAAACATTTTCCACTTAACTATTCATGGTTGATTTGATTGGATTTCATTGGTAACTTTCACACGCATTCGTTTTGCATCCATAATAATCCAATTCAGAATGAAATGGAATATTTATTTTCAAAAACTAGGGCAGAAGTTGTTTAATCAGGAATTGATTGGATCATGAAAAGTGATGTTCCATACTAGAATAGGGCCAGATCTAAATGAGACCTCAGTCTTTCCAGAGGCTTTATCAGCAGGCCATGGAGGCTTAATATCAGATTATATGGTTGTCATTGATGAAAAATTGACACTGCATTGATGGCTTTTGACACAGATCTGTAAGCCCATGTTAAAGAACATCATATGTTATTTAAGACACACTGCAGTTAGGTATCCAGCATGTTACTGGATCTTGGAGCAGAATGAGGCATCAAATGTAAACTTTTGCTGAGAGTGAAAAACACATTTCAGGCCTCGTGCAGTAAATGGAAAGGCAATCATGACTTTGTTTGTCAGACCTGTTCAGCAGGACATATTTCCATCAGTCTTGGCCGAAATGCTTCCTCTGGAGAGATCTCAAACATTTCCACCACACATCCTCAACTGGATCCCCCCCCCCCTCCTTTTCAGTCTCTTCTTTCACATTTTCAATCTGTTTTTTCCCCCAAACACAACGTGGCATTTAGTCACACTCATACTTTTGTGTTTTTCAGTCTGTCTTGGAGATAAATGGCTGCTTTAATAATGCTTAAGGATCTCAGTGCCATAGCAGTGCTGAATACAGCCTATGAACGCTCCCATATGTAGGGATCGGGCCAGAAACAGCGATGTTGGCTGAGCACCAGCATCCCTGCACCTTAGTGTGTCTGTTGTATGTGGTTTCTGACAACCTGTGCGAACTTGGTTTAGATGATTTATGTTAGACTGTACCATCTGTTGAGCAGTAGACTGATTTTCACACTGCCGGGACACCATGTGTCATGCACTTTATGCAGCTTACCATTTAAAAGCTGTTATGTCTGTTCTCATTTGTTGTGTGCTGTTGTGTTTCTAAATCTATTAATTTATTAAAAAATACTATACTATACTCATACATACAATGACTTGAATACAGCTCTTCTATGATGAGAATGTAATTCGGATATTTTTTGGGGGGCATAAAGTAAAAAATGTCAGAAGGCATGGCAAAGAATGAAATTCTTAAAATGAAAACTTCATAGAAATATGATGTAAAGATATTATTACTATTATTACCTAGGGGAGTTAAGAACAGCTTCACAAATTATTAATTTCTAAAGAGAACTTTTGACCACCAAATTAATGTTGTGGTGCGACCAACATGCAGAAACCTAAAACAGGAAGTGACATTAGCGAGAGGACCCCCTGCAGAACCTTATAACTGTGTGTCAAGGTCAGCATTAATTTAGTATAAATTAATTTGTATAATACAGTAAAAAAAATAATGTACAGTAATACCTTGGTTAATGAGTGACTTTGTATACGAGCAAATCGGTGTACGAGCATTGTATCAGACTGCAAGAATCTTTCCCTAACCCACGCCCATTTTTTTTTGTGGAAAAGTCCTAACGCTATTTTTAGAGTTTAATTGTCAATTATTAATTAGTATTTATTTGAGATCTTAATGGTTATAATTTTAACTGTAATTAATAGGGTAAAACCATAAAAATATTTAAAATGGGCATTTATGGTCATGAGTTACGAGCGAGCTCTTGAAACGAGGTAAACTCATAAACTGAGGTATTACTGTATTGTTATTTTCTGTCATTAGTTTTAGTTATTTTGTTAATTTTTTTTAGTTTTTTTTAGCTTTAGTTAAATTTGAGCTTTTGTGTTTTTTTTATTGCGTGTTATTGTGTAGTTGATTTGTATTTTATTTTATTATTAATTATTTTTATTTGATTAGATTTCATTTTACTGTGAACAGTTGTCATGCTGCTACAAACTTTTAAAATTTGTGAATGTTCTCCAACGTTTATTTAGTCAACATATCCTTGATCTCTGCGATGACCTTTATAGGGCTGTCACTTGCTTTTATTTGTCCGTGAGAACCACAAACCTCTCTTAAGATTTGCTTTTCTATTTTGGTCCCTGTCTAGATGCGGGAGTGTGTTTGTGTGTGTGTGTGTGTGTGTGTGTGGTGTCCACACACAGTGGCTCTCCAGGGGACCTTCCTTTGATTCTGCAAAGAGATACAACTTTTCCTCGTATTCTCTCTCCCCTTATCTTTCTTTCTGTCTTTGTTTTGAATGTTTCTAAAGAGTCTAGAGTTTAATCGCAAAGCCACTGTGCTCCTTAAACATGTCCTTAAACGTCTAAACATTGCCCTGGTACTGTTTATGTACGATGTAGAAGACTTTTTCAAGCTCACTGCCTTTGACACTCCTTGTTTCTCTCTAGAGTAATTGCAAAAAAGAACAGAGATAAACAGCGAGGAAATGAGAGATGTGCTTGGAGGAAAAGCTTGATATTTTCAAACTTTAAATGTGTACCCAATAACCTCGCTTGTCAGCCATTTTGCCCCCCAGTTTGATGTTTTTTGCTCTATTTTTGAGTGTGGTTTTATACGCAAGCGAGAGAATGTCTTGTGTTTGTGTGTTTCCATGCTCCCTCGCTCACATCTGGAATACTAAGCTGAGAGTTGGACTCTCTTGTTGATTCATTTTCATTTTTTCCTACGATGACTGAGGCCAGCTCGTCCTCACCACGAGTACATTTGTTTTTCTCTTTGCGATGAAGGCAAAGGGAATGAAGGAAAATCTGGATCTTATTTGAAGGAGTTTCTTTCTGCCTTAACGTTCTGCTTGTATCCTCACCACAGCTTGAATCTTCCTCGTGCGAGGAGCTTACTGCGGCCGTATCCCAAGTCACCCATCCCTGAGGATGACAGCTGTGCCGTAGTCATAGTCGTGGGAAAACGCTCTTCAATGCTCCTCTGTTTTACTGAGAGTCACTGAACTTCAGTTGGTTGTGTGGTTGGAGGAACATTTCCACTCATACTTCCACTCATTTATAATGATGCCCAGACATCATAAGGTTACTGTACTTTAACCCAACAACAAACCAACCTAAATCCACCTCTGTCTCTTAAATGCTTCTGAAGTTGGGGTGATTCAACCAGAGATCTGCAAACTGAAGCAGCCCCCGAGGACACAGAGCTCTGAGCTTTTGGAATAAACCACGGCTGTATCAGATGAATGCTGGATCTGTGAATGGAAAACGCTCTCTAAATGCACCGATTACAGGTTTTTCTATTTCCATAACGTTTCTGATTGAGTTTAAGAACAGTAAAGTAAAGGGATTTAATGTGAACAATCAGTTGGGCTCATGAATATTAATTAGGTGAAGTAGTTATCCTGAAAGTGGGAATAAGCCAAACTTTACCCTTTACCGCTTGTGCGTTTTTCGTCCATAAGTCTTTACTAGGTTTTTAGATCAATATTTTATGCCATCAGTTCTAGAACTATATTGAATGATTATTTATTTTAAAAAAAAAAAACTTCTAGAGTTTCTAAATGCTGCTGGTTTCTAACAAATTTAAACAGATTTACCGTCACAGCAAAGAGTTCACACTTGCTATACATGCTTCAGTCTTCATGGTAAACTGTTTTCTACATCATACGCGTGACAACAAAATAGTTATTTTCAAAAGCACAATTCCAGTTAGCTTTTGGCAGTTCCTGTACCTGTCCTTTAGTTGTCCCCCTTAATGTTTGCTTTCTCTTTTCCATTTGGCCTCTCATGTAAATTTCACTTCTGCTAGCTCGTTGTTTCAGTAGTTGGGGTTGGATAAAGTTTGCATGGATGCAAAAGGGCAAGAGCTGCTTGGATTGAGCCACGTGTCCACCGTTCCTTCCAAGACTGTGAATTTTTATACATCAGATCATATTTCAGGAAATTCATTGGATGTTGGCGTATAATTGAAAGCTTTCGTGCACACTTGCTGTTGATGCTGTTTGTTGTCGCCAAATGTCTCATATGGTAATGTTGATGACTGTAGAGGAATGCTTTTAATCAAATAAACACAAATTTTGGGGGATGTTTCACTTGAAAGTGATTATCCCTATGCCACACTCACTGAGATGCACTTGAAATGAGGGGTGCAGAGTACTACTGACTAATTGGAAGTCACTGCCAATTTTTTTTATCTCCAACAGTTACAACCAGTTAAATAATTTCTTGCACTAATTAATGCTAATAATAATTTATGTATATTCAAATTAATTTCAAATTTTCACAGTAATGGTTGATACAAGTAGCATCAATCATTCGCCCTTTTTATTGGTCTGTGTAGCTGATTTTTATGTTTTGGTCATGGAATTGTACCAGTGTGGTCTGTCAGATTTGTTAATATTTTAGAAAGAAGTCTCTTTTGTTCATCAAGGCTGCATTTATGTAATCAGAAATAGTAAAAAATATCTGATTCCAAAGCTGAATGTTCAGCATTATCACTCCAGTCTTCAGTGTCACATGATCCTTCAGTAATCATTCTAATATGATGATTTGCTGCTCAAGAATAATTTCTTATTATCAGTGTTTCTTAATACACAAATGAATTTCTTAATAAGCATTTTTTCATTAATTTATACATTTGGCGTTCTTTTATCCAAAGCTACATTGCATTTAAGAAACACATTGACATTCTCAGTTCTTGCTTTCCCTGGGAATCAAACCTATGACCTTGGCGTTGAAAGCGCCACACTCTACTGTTTGGACAACAGGAAAGGCTGAATTGGAAAAATAAGGTGTATGGCCATTTAATATAACTCATTTGTAGACTCATGTTTGGAACTGTAAGAAAAATTATTTGATGAATGTGGTGATGCGTTGATTTCTGTAGATGAGCTGCAGTCTGTGGTCTGTGTTAGTATATCTATTGTGTGTTTGTGTGCTTTTGCAGGTTTTACCATACTCCCGTTAATAACACACACACACACACATTCATTATATGAGGTCCACCATGTGTTGTATGAAGGATGTACAGGGTCACAACCCCACTTGAATGCCTTGTTGCATTCATTTTTAACTCTTAGCTTAATGCCTCTGGTTTGCCCACTAATATCTCGAGCACAAAAGAGGGACAAATTGAGGGACACATGGTTATCTCGTACCTTGTTCACTGCGCATGCGCTGAGTTTGCGTTGCACGTGGATCATGGTCCATATGGTTGCTCTGTAAGTGACGCTTCACTGAGTTCCGCGCAGCCGCAGAAGGACTTGCGCAGTGTTGCCAACTTGGCGCCTTTGTCGCTATATTTAGCGAATTTTCAGACCACTCTAGCGACACATTTTCAAAAAAGTGACTAGTGACAAATCTAACGACTTTATCTGGAGTTATTGGAGACTTTTGGAGACTCTGAAGTGAAAGCACATATCGTTCTTACTCTTCTCAATGAGCAGCGAGTGCTGCCGTACCCCATCCCAAAGCACTCACAGACAGTAAAATTTGCCCTCAGCCTCATCCGCTTCTGTGTGCACATGAAGCCCTTCTCTGATTTGATTGAGAGAGCGGTTACCGACCAATGGGTATGAGACTTAGATAAACACACACACAAACACACCCCTGCTTCTGTTCTGACACGCGCTCTCCTCAGCGCCGCTGCGGATTGAAGAACACGGTTATTAAAAGACGGGACAAAGCCGAATTTGTTGAGAAAGCACATTAGACAGGCAGAACACAAGAAAGTATGCAATCTAGTACAGCGTGATGACCCCACAAATTTGTTATGACTGTTTACTCTGTGAGCGAAATTGCGTTTGCAATGTTGGATGATATAATTAAAGCTTTGTATCGAGAATCGAAGGTGTTTTTTATTGTATACTGGTAAATCTCTGCTGTTAGTTGGTGCACATATGCCTTTTATTGTTAGCAAACATATACAGTGTATGTACATTTTTATAGCATGCCGAACGCTTCATCAAATAAATCATATTGGCTGTTGGTTATCTCGATCATCGGTTATCTCGATGCTTTTTTGCAACCCCCGAGGCCGTCGAGATAACCGGATTCCACTGTATTATGTTACTCGTTATAAATAGAATAACAAAATATTGTTGTTATTTTTATGGAAAGTCTTGTAAGTTACGTTCCAAGATTATCATAATAGCAATGTTTGTGATGACTGCACTTGTGGACTAGTGGGGAGAAGCTTTTATTTCTGTAACTCTCAGTAAATAAAAATAAATATAGTTATAATAAAATGAAAATAATTTATTAAAAATGATCAAATAGTGGTATAAGTTTAACAATGTCTGTGATATATGTAAATACTAAAATTACCACTGACACTTTGCAAACTTTTAATGGCGCCGGAAGATATTTTTAAATTATTTAAATTAATTTATTATTATTATTAACATAATCATTTTTAATATCAATATTATTAAAACAATTGAGCTTAATTAAAATGTTAATCAAAATACAATCAAGATGTGAATAAAAAAAAAAAGGTTTCCTTCAGTGACTTAAGTCCAAAGTTGTGGTTAATTTACCTACGACACTCCCAGTTTTTATTAACAATATAGTTAATATATTAGCTATAATAAAAACTGTTATAGGTCTGTTAATATTATGTTATATAGAGGGCCTTCAAATATTGTGTGGGCAGCCTTTGAGTCAGAAAACCAACAACTGTGATGATCTCATTGCTTTGTCTAGAGGTCATACGACTTCCTGCCGTCCGTTGGTATCGGACAGCATCACTCAATAAATACACTGGCATTTCCAGCGTGCTACAGCACATATTTTGGAGCTGCCCAACAGTTATCAACATTAAATTCATTTTTCAGGATTTAGCAGCTCATTTATCAGGGTTCTTAGCAAACCCACACTTCAGATAGATGCTGGATTCCTCTGGCAGGTTGGTCGATTATGAAATGGCAGCTTTGGGTGGAGATTTGTGCTTGTTCTCGATTATGATGCTGTTTTCTGACCTAGGATCAGTTAAGGATTTAATGGGTTGTTTGTTACATAATCTAAAATGTCATTGAGCACAATGATTCACGTCTTCTGATTAAGTGCTTTTGGGAGTGTGTGTTGTGACATGGTAGAAGTTTGGCGTGGCCCTCATCTTGAGGGATGGCTTACACAACAACCCGCGAGGGGGATGAGGAATCCATTACATCCTGCACACTTCCTGTTCACATTAGACTGTCCTACACACATGCACCGCTACATGCCCTCAGATTTAATGTTTCCATTTCGGTTTATCGGTACAAAATTAAATGATGTGTAACTTCTAAACTGATGTTCATTAGAATTGCTTATGTGATTTTTTTTTTCCACAAAAAAACGAACATGCTAGCTGAGTTAAATATATTTGATAGGCTGGTAACACTAATAATAATGCTTATACCTGAAATCTTATGTAGTTGGGTGATAATTTAATTTTTAATTTATTTATTATTATTTAGAAATAAATAATTTTGTGTTCTGTCGTCTGAATGGTGTCACTCACATGAGATAAAAATTGTACTGTAATGTTTTTCTGTATCACGGCATGTTGAATTGATGCGACCTGTGGTGATTCACTAATGTCACTGAGAACCCTTTATAGCACTCATTTATAAACACTAGTATCGCTTGGTTGTTTTTTGATGCAAAGGGCTATAATGAGATGATATAAAACATTTGTTATAGTTCTAAAAGAGCCAGTCACACAGCCGATCACGCACAAATCATGCACAGATTGGGTCTGTGCGTGCTTGTGCGTCGAGAAATTGACCAAAGTATTCCACGAACATTCGACGAACGCCCGACGCATGAATCACTGACGGAGCGCGTCCAAACACGCACGCTTCGCGAACGTTCCACGTACAAGCACTTTCAGAATCCACATTGTCAGTGGATGTCAGTGGAATGAACGTGATACGTGCGCGGTTCATGCATGATATGAAAGTGGGGCATCAGTGGACGGACGTGGACGTGCGCGGTTTCGAACCAGTTCCGACGCATAAGCACTGACGGCCGGCGCGTGTCCCGCGCATAGTCACGCATACTCGACGCATAAACTACGCATGCAGACTCATGAATAATAAAAATTTTGAACCGTTCAAAACTCAAAATCACGCACAAACCGCCTTCGACGCACATCCACTTATAATCACTGACGGTCCACAATCGTTCCACCAGCGAGTTACGCATACGACGCACGCTCCACGCAGAAACGAAAATCTGTGCGGAATTTGTGTGTGACTGGCCTTTTACCGATGGAAAATCAGTACTTTTATGGTCGATGAAACGGAAAATATCCGAAGCCAGACAAAAAAAAACAAGTGTAAACTTTGGTGTGGAAAGATTTGATGACTGAAAATCTTGAGCAGTGATGCCAAAGTTGCTTCTTTTTTAGTTGTTGGATAGACGAGGAAATTTTACATAATTTACATAAACTCAACGATCATGCTGATCCATGGCAGTAGATGGCAGTACAGTGTCTTACACCATTGTAGCCCTCTTTTGTAACTAGTCTACCCCTGTTATGGTGCATGGCTTAGCTCCAACCCCAATTTACTGGCTTGAACCATCAACTCAAGGTCTTCAGGGTTACTAGAAACCTTCAGGCAGGTGTGTTGGGACAAGTAGGAGCTAAGCTCTGCAGAACCTCTGCAGAAGCCTCCAGGACCAGGATTGGACACCCTTGGACTAGATACTCTTCAACAGCAACTCACCCAGTATTAATCATCCAAAACATGCTGCAACTTACAATTCTAAAGTGACTTGTAGAATGCCATAAAGCATATAAAATGTGCCAAGCATACACATGTGGATTCATGTAAATGATCCAAAGATATTTTATGATCAATGCCACTAATTTGTGTTTGTTGTATAGTTATGTTTTTCATTCCAATTCTGTTCTCGATGCTGTTAAATGTAAAGGATTTGTTGTGAAGTGAGGGGAACTAGAAAACACTTTTATTTTATTTCTTATTTCTGAATGTAATGTGACTTGTACATCAATGTTTTTTTCTCCCTTCAACTTTTTGGCCCAGTGTGGCTTATCTTCAGGAAAATACAGCAGCACCCTGAAATCATTATTGTTTCTAGTTGACGCATCAAGGTAATGGTGCACTTGCAGTAGCTTGTCTTAAAATCTCTTTTGATGGTAGTTATGTTGAAGGGATCTGAAATAAGAAGCAAAGAGCTCACATATTGTGAACCCAGCGAGAGCGTGGCAGTGCTGGTAGGACACATGTTGCTGTTTTTAATAAGTATTAACGCCGCTAGCTCTCCCGTGTAGGAGGCAACAGGAGCGCCTGCTTTACTCCATCAGAGTGAAGAGCTTGCTGTGTGTGGAATGTGGAAGGCAGTGATGTGAAACAGATGCCTCCTCTGCAGGCTTGACGCTACACGTGGCCGCTGTCTCTCCAGAAAAAGAAAAAAAAACGTACAAGGTGCGAGCCAAGCAAGCCGGTCCAGCATCTAATATCCTAGACTACTGTGGCATGACTTCGCAGCACGTGCGATCACAGACCTTCTGGTGACGATGATATTGTTGTCACATGTACACAGACATACTTGTACGCTCTTCTTCCAGTGTGTGTCAGCAGGGAGCTTTCCGAGCACAGTTTGAGTGTCTGTACCGTACGCAGAGCGGCCCACACCCCGGGCCTGCCAGTCCAGGCCCAAATCACAGGGCTTCTGACCGCAGGGAGCTAATTGTAGCACGACTTCTCAAAACCCTTCCCTTTAATTCACTCCCTGGTTTCGCTCACTCTCTCGCCTCAGATTAAACATAAACAATTGCTGATATAGCTTGGAAGATCTGGGCCGTGGAGACGAGCCAAGAGAACATGAGAAGTGGAATCTGAATTCGAAAACTTTCCAGAAACTTGAGACTGACGTGTTTAGAATCTAGCATGAAACAGTTACTCTACAGTTGAGGCTTTTCGTTTTTTTAAAAGACAGAATTTACAGAAAAGTGTAGTTTGACACAAAAGTGTAGATTGAGTGAGTGGAGGAATAGTGTCGTGATTTGACCCAGGCTGGATTCAAACCCTGATCCCCATAAGCTGACAGCTCTTATACTGTATAAGATAACAGTATATATATTTTTATTTTATGGAGATGTACCATGGTATTCTTCAGTGATTTGGATTACCTCATAAATCATAAAATATGAATGTATATCATTCAGTACCGTAATATACACTACCATTCAAATGTTTTAGGTTTTAATAAGACCTTTTTTTTACAAAATAAATTAATAATTTTATTCACCATGGGTGCATTAAATTGAACAAAAACTACAGTAAAGACAAAATATTTCGATTTCAAGTAAATGCGGTTCTATTGGAAACAACAATATGAAGCAGCACAACTATTTTCAACATTGGTGATAAGAAAAGTTTCTTGAGCTTCAAATCAACATATTAAACTGATTTCTGAAGGATCATGTGACGCTAAAGACCAGAGTAATGATGCTGAACATTCAACTTTCCATCACAGGAATAAATTACATTTTTAAATATTTAACAGTAGAAAACCATTATTGTACGTTTTAATAATCTTTTGCAATATTACTGTTTTTACTGTATTTTTTATCAAATAAATGCAGCCTTCGTGAACATAAGAGACTTCTTCAAAAACATAAGACCTTATTGACTATTGACTGATGTATATCAAAGTACCATGGTATTATGATTTATGATACTATGACTGTTTTTTGTTAAGGTGCTCATTGGACATGCACTTTATCGATGTTGATCATTCTTCAGCTGTGCTGGTGTTTAAGACATTTGTGGTGGTCTCTGGTCTCCATCTAATGATCTTGCCGGCTGTTCTGATGAAGATCTAAACTCTGGAACATCTGGCTAGCACTTCATCATCCTACTGGCCAGTTTCCTTCTGCATGTTTGAAAAGGACTGACCCACAATTACAGGGTTGCCAGATTGCAAATACCCCCACCCTGTATATCGTACATAACCTATGGAATGCTGGCATCAGAACAACTGGGCTGTAAACTCTTCCAACAAAACTACTGTAAATAGACCATGAGTATTTAGTTTTCCTTAACATGGTTACATTGAAGATTTCTGTGGCCTGGTACAGTCTGTCCACGAGGTTTCCTCACCAGTGACGGAAAATTTTCAGACCAAAGTACCTGAGAAGAATTTTAATAGCGTAAGAGGATTACTTTCATTCTGTTACGCACAGTAACAGTGCTTATTTTGTTCATTGAGGCTAGCAGATAAACTTGAAACTACTTATTAAAGTATATGTTATCAAATGAGTGTTGATGTGTGGTACAGAAGTCTTACACTAGAGAGTTTTAATGGCTCTGTGTTTTAACAGCCATTGAAACGTGTTTCTGCTAAGCTTGCCAAAAGTATTTATAACCGGAGAGGATGATTTCCAAACCATCTGATATAAACATGATGATAAGACACTGATCTTTTCAGATGTGTACATCACACACACCAGGTCTCCATCTGTCCTGCTTAGTGTTACATTCTACAGGATGGGATTCTTGTTATCGATAAATCTTTCATACTTTGACTGCTGAGTTGAAAGAAAAATCGGACTTGTGATGTCACAAAAGCACTTCATAATTTATAGTAGTGACAACATTGGCTGTGAGTAACATTCACTTGTGAAGTCTGTAATGCATCATCGGGATCTATGTGTACACATGGCCAGCGGAGGGCAGTGTGTGATTTAAAATTGCAGGCCAGTTGCTGATTGTGAAATTTGAGGCTTTAGTAACCCATGTGCTTTGGAGCCCAAGGAAAGCAGCAAGTTTTAGGTTCATATGTCAAGTTTATGAGTTCCAAATGTTCATTGATGGACTTTTCTGATGAAACATGTACAATAAAAATATTTACATGAATATTCCATATAAATTCCCCCCACAGTTATCTTGTTTTCAGGCCGTTTCAAGCTTGTGTTATCCAAATGGCTGAATTGTTATTATTCCTCCCATTAACCCATAAACGCATCAATGTTTCTCCAATATCTATTATATATTTGATCTGAATCTATTTTTAACATGAATGGATCTTTACCCATGTATTAAAAATGATATAATATAAAATATATATCTAAAATAAATAATACATTAATAATAATGCATAATATGCGATAATATAATTTTTTTTTAAATGGACTGCAACAATTAACATTTTGTCAGAACGTTTAGTAAATTATGTGCTATTTTGTTTAGTTGTCCATTTAAAATCATGATACCGTTTGTTCTAAAGACATGAATAATACCTAATTTTTTAATGATTTTAAAGGGTATTGTTATGACCCTTCACTGGTGTATTAAAAAGTACAAGGAATGAGAAGGGGAACATTAGACCATCCTTAGGCAATTCCTACTTTAAAATTACAGGGAGAGGAAAACTGGACCAACACAAATCATTCAGAACAAGTGAACAAAATTTAGAATCAGTGATGTGGGCCAATATATAATATTAAACAAATATTTCAGTCCAATATATAACAAATATTTACGGTCAAACGAAGAAAAAACGAAACCAGCACAAATATAATACCCAGAACCTAAGGGAGACAAAGGAAAATGGACTGTGCCAAAGCAAATAAATAAATAAAACAAAAACACACTTTCTTTTAACTAAACCTACTGTACCTAATACAAAAGAAAAATGCAGAAAGAAAACTCTTCAACGTCCATGACATCGTATCTTACCTGCACTCACTAACCAAACCAAAATTACAATAAGGGGCACACGTCCCTAAACCTAGTGTGTCTAAGCAAATAAAACTAAGTGTGCACAATGTAAGTCACGTGACAGAACTCACCCATCCCTTTTCCTCTTTCTATCCTCTTTAAAATAAAAGGGCATCTTTTAAACAAGTCTAACTTTCAATGAATTCTGAGCAGTCCTGCGCTCTGTTTCAGATGGAGCAGTTTTCAGATGATGAGCTGGATCACGCTGCAGAGGAGGACAGCGATAAAGAGGACCAGGACCTGGACAAAATGTTTGGAGCATGGCTCGGAGAGCTTGACAAACTCACAAAGGTGAGGCTGAGAGATGAAAACCTGTACATTTGTATCCTGTAGGAAATAATTTCATGGTTGACAGTATAGATTAGGTCTGCAATGTCACAACTCATGAGGCTTTAAGCAGCGTGAAGAATTTGTCAAATTTTTCAATTAACTTGTTTTGTGCAGCATCCTCAGATGCTGCGTTTGGTTTTACTATTCAAGCTTCTTTTATTAGTTTTAATGTTATGCAACAAAATGCATTAAGAATGATTGACATCAGTGATTACATCTAAATTACATCAGTGATAATCTGTATTTTTCTAAATTAATCAGACAGTCCTGAAATCCTTCTACTGTGGTATTAACAGTACTGATACAGGTGAAACTACAGTGTATGTGAAGTCTCATCACTCTTTGTTTCTTTGTCTTTAGAGTCTAGATGACGGGAGACCAGAGAAGATGCAGAAAGCACCTCTCAGACAAGAGTCAAACATGGCTAACATGGCCTACCGCTTTTCCATTTATAACATCAACGGTATACGCAAAATATTCTATTATTATTGACAATGTTATATGGTCATTATTTATTGTCTGCCTAAAAGTACTTGAGCTTATGAAGAAGGGTCTACATCTTCTCCAATTTATTTCATGGGGGGGCTTTACAAATTATTTTATTTTTTTATAAAGCATTTTATGTTAATAAATTGTTTCACTTTAAAATAACTGTTTTCTGTTGTAATATATTTAACAAAATTAATTTATTCCTGTGACGATAAAGCTGTTCCGCATCATTACGCCAGTCTTCAGTGTCACATGATCCTTCAGAAATTATTCTAACATGATGATTTGCTGCACAAGAAACATTTCTTATTATTATCAATGTTAAAAACAATTGCAGGGCTTCATATTTTAGTGCAAACCGGAATACTTTCCCCCCCTGTATTGTTTGATCAATAGAAAGTGTAAAAGAACAGCATTTATTTGAAATATAAATCTTTACTTTTGATCAATTGAATGTGTCCTTGCTGAATAAACGTGTTCATTTCATCCAAAAAACAAAATCTTACCGACCTCAAATGTTGGAACGGTAGTATATTCAGTAGAAACATTTTTACATTTATAACCCAGAATGAAATAATAATTATTTCAGAATAGTTCCCTCTAGCCCTGATGATTTTGAAAATTTTAAATATATAAAATAGTTACAGAACTCTTCATCTGCCCTAAACAAATGGAAATGGAAACCTCACTTGCACAGACTCTGCAGTTTGTCTGAGCTGTTTGCATATACAAGGAACTCAAGGCCCTCGAGACACCAACAATTTACTTTAGTCATAACAAATATTGGCATGCTTAAATTAGCTGGTTTGTTTACATGTTTGTGTGTGTACGTTTGTATCCTTACAGAGGCACTGAACCAAGGTGACGCAGTGGATCTGGATGCTCTGATGGCGGACCTATGCTCCATCGAGCAGGAGCTCAGCACCATTGGTAAGCCCAGCAGCACTTCCTCCCGTCTCGGACTGGCCGGTGACCCCAAAGTCCGTCAGAAGCCCCCGGCCGGCCGCAGTCACAGCACTAAGCACACGGGCTGCAGCAGCGGAGGGGCGAGCAGCAGTGGCGGCAGCACCAGCAGCAGTACCCGCGCCTCGCCCGCATCTACAGTCAGAGTGGGCAGCACCACCAGCAGACCCTCGCTGGCATCCAACTTCTCTCTGGATGACATCACAGCCCAGCTAGAAAAGGCCTCCCAAAGCATGGACGAAGCAGCCAGGCAGAGCTCGACATCCTTCAGTTCTACAATCTCAGCAGCGTACTCTTCCTCCACCGTGCGGAGGCCGACCTCTCATCATCATCATCGCAGGACGGGGTCCGTGGGTACAGTCACCGAGCATGAGGTGCGCTCCTTTGTCCATTCCTCTCGCTCTAGCATTAACTCTGCTTCCGCGTCCAGCATGGACTCGCTGGACATCGATAAACCCAAGTGTGATCAGGATGGGTTACAGGACGGACAGGACCAGCCGAGTTCAGAGGTAAATAATGCTTATTGTTCACATCGCAAATTGAGTTTTTCCACAGAGCTTGAAGCAAGGTGTTATGGGAGAACTTTGAACACAACAAAGATTGATTAATACTTGACAAAACAATTAAAATCTAAAAGTCAAGATACAGTAATCCCTCGCCAATTCGCGGTTCAAGTTTCGCGGCCTCAGTGCATCGAGGATTTTTCAAAAATATTTATAGAAAAATAAAAATTCAAAAATACCGCCATGTCGGCAGCCATATTGCGGAAAGCAATATGTTTCATCATACGCGAGAGTATGCGTTGTTTCATCGTGATGCGAGAGAAGCGGTTTCACAGGATGCCAGACAAAGAGAGAAACTCTCTCAGAGGCTTTGTACACACCCACGGTACTCAGACAAGACACGTGATTGGTTCCCGGCACGAGATCGACCAATGAGAGCACGAGTGGATGTATCCCGTGAGCTGATTGGCTGATCCTACTTCGCAGATTTTCACCTATCGCGGGGGGTACCGGTCAACATTAACCGCGATAAACCAGGGATTACTGTATTTTTCAATTAATTCACCCCTTCAACACTGTTTTTATCTTTGAAGGAACCGTGTTCCCACTGTTTTGAAAAACCGATATAAATTAGCCTTATTTTCAAAAGTGTAATATCTAGACCTAGAAAAGTCATGCAAATTAATACAATCTTATGTGGGCATTTGCATAATGAATAAACATTTGTTTGGTTATTGTAAGCTCTAAAATACTTTATTATATTATATATTATTAGTATTATTATATAATACTTTAGTATTCATTAAATGAAGGAAAAAAAAAGAAAAAAAACACATGGACACTTTGAATATCATTGTGTACAGGAGGGGTCCTTGGAGTCCAAAAGGTTGTGAATATTAATTATTATTATTATTATTATTATTGCCATTGATTAGGCTGTCTACTTGTTTAAAACATTGGGGGATGTAGGCGGCTCGCTTGTTTTTGGAATGGAACAGAGTTCACCTGGCCTCTAGCAGAGCAGATTAAGCATTAAAATGACTTGTTTCTATCCCTGACTAAAAAATGAAATAAAGCGGCTTTTACCCTCATTGCAGACTTAATTACACAGATAAGTGATTTTGATTTTGCAGTTTGGGTTGTATATAGCTGTTGTATTGAGTTGCAGTCTATCCCACATATATAAAGCTTTAACTTCCATCCCATTGTTAAATGCAGACTTTTCAAATGCATCAGTTATCAGTTACATTTTATTTCACACATTAAATAGCCATCATGCACCGTTTCTTTTCCTTAAGGGTAGTTCACATTCCCTACAAACACCAACATTTTGTTAGGTGATTAATATTTTAACCTTGTTACTGTTTGTCTGAGCAGCTTGTGTGAATTAGTCACTGAATGAGTGTGTGATCACAGATGAAATGATTTAGGAAGACACACAGATTACTGCTATTTAAAGCTGTCTGAAATGCAGTCAATGCCTCCTTTTACTCTGTTACCGAGCAGATTGATGTGGATGGATTTCACTAATCTATCCTTCTATCCCACAGATTTTTACTGACAAACATGATTGACCTACAGATGATTGATGATAGATAAAAGATGATAGATAAGTGTTGCGAACTTTTGCCAGACCTGGATACATAGCCCCATCCCTTGAACCGCATATATTTTTCCCAAACCCTCCAAAGTCATATAAACAATACTGAAATTGTAAAATGCAATGTTTTGTGATTGATTTAACTTCTCTGAAGTTTTCTGATTGGCTAAAACAGCCCAGCCAATTAGAGTCTTTTTTCAAGATCAGTTGAAATAACAGATACGAATAAATTGTGCAATAATTGATATACAGAACTGTTACATAAAATGCATTCTAAAAGTTTTTTTTATTATTGTGCATGCTATTCAAAAATAATTGCTAATAGCACTTAATACCCCATGCATCTTATACCAAACCACAGTGATTTTGTGATTGTCCATTTAGAAATGAATCATGTTATGTGAGATACAACAGTTTTTCGATTAGGACCGTTTTCTTTCTAGTTGCAAGGATTATCACAATTTTCCCTATGCTTTCACACTATGGAAAATCATTAATGTTTTTTAATCAAAGCACTAATGACTCTTGTCTCTCCTCTCTCTCCCTCTCTCTCTCTGCACAAAGCACTCGTATTTGGACAGGGAGACCTCTCTCATTCTGCAAAGCATTGCAGGAAAGCCCTCTCACTTGCTGACCAAGGTGACGCCCTCTTTCCACCTCTGGATGTATTTAGTTTCTCCTAGTGGCTTCCTAACCCATCTGTGCATGCCAGCATGATTTTTCTTCCATCATTTTTCTTTTTGTTAAGACATAAGGAAGCTCTTCTAATGAAACAAAACCTCATCCCTAATATTTAATACAATAGTGTAATTTTGGTTAATTGCATACTGACCTTAACAACCCCTCGCGTCATGCTGATTCCTCGTCTGTACCTAATCAGTTCAGAAAGTCAAAGCGCATTAGATGAATCAGTATAAAACGATGTGCATGGATATTTCACATCACATACAATGTTTGTGGTGTCCTGTAACAAAACAGGAATGTTCAGGCGTCTATTAACTCCATCTCCCATGTATAGTTAATATAGTCATAGTGCACTACATTTAAGAGCGATTCACAATAAGTCTGACAAGTAAAATATACAAATGCTGAAATATTTAGATTAAAATCTTGTTGTGCATGTTCTTTTTGGTGTGAATAGAACTTGTCATCATTTTCACTTATATGGGTATTTATGTTAATTTGTCATTTGTTAAAATTGGTGGTTATATGAAATGGGAGGGAAAAATGTATTTTGATGCTTTTAAATTTCTTTTGGGAACACAAAAGCATTGCAGTACAATTTTTCCTTCCATGTCATTTTTTTTCAATCAACATATCCCCTTAAGGGGCTCTGTAGCATATAAAATGTCCACTGTTGTGTTCTGCACTATGGCTGTTAACTTTAGTTTTTATCTGGTGAGCATGTGTGCATGTTTTGAAATGCTCTTTGAGCTGTGTGTTATCGTTTCCAAATCAACTAATTAAAGATAATAAATAAAGATATGTAACTTTGTAATTTTATGGAGGTCATTCCATTTAGAGGTTAAACATTTGGACATCTGAGAAAAGTATAATTCTAGAACGGGAGGTTGATCATTTATAATTGCTGTTAGATCAGCATCATTGCTTCTGTTATTATGGAAGGAAACTTTATTTCGTCACTGCTTATGTAACAACATCTGCGATAATGACTGTAAATGATGACTGTGTGCTCCCTCAGGGTTTGTATGTACCTGTGTTTTAGATGGGTGCACCCTCAGACCGTTTAGCTGTGGACAGGTGGCAGATGGGCCTGTAAGGTAGCTTGTGACATAATGATCAGCACAACAGATGGGTTCTAGGGAGAGATTGAGTTTCGTCAGAAATGGCAGGCTGCAGTTCCATCACACAGACGTTTTGGGCTCCCACAAGCAACCAGTGCTTGTTTGCTCTTCTTTTTTTTTTTGAGGATTTACGTGCCCAACAAAAGCTGTTTGTAAACCAACCCTCCATTAAGCAGTGTTCAGGATTTAAGCGTTCTTAGTGCAGTTTAACAGTATAAGTGGATCTGAGCTGTGTAGACCCACGGAGGCATGACCAGTGCCGTCCACTGCTGATAACCAAATGTGTTTTAAACCCAAAGCAATCTCACAACAACTATTTCATATTTTGGATAATTGAAGGCTAATTTGTATCTATTACAGTCAGTTATGTTGGGCAGATTGTCATGCTTTTTTCTTCTTCTAAAAATCCTATGTAAAAAAAAAAAAAATTCAGCACTTTATAAAAATACATTTTCCTTTAAGATCAGCTTGGTTGAACCATTCACTAAGAAAGGTCATGCTGACTTTCAATCAGGCTGAAAATCTCACTGCCAGCGTATTCGTAAACAGATTTCCCACAGAGAAGTTTCATTGTCATGTCTTGTGTTGTTCTTTGCGTTTTTTCTTCGGACGCTATCTGACATGTATGTCAGCTGTGTTATGGTGGCTTTATCAAGGCTTTGAGTCAGTTGAGGTGATCTGATTGGTTGCAGGAGTTGAGTGAATGTGTTGGTAATCCTCTTTGCACTCGGGATTGCACCTAGATTTTCATTCCTCATTCTTACAATGTCTGTTCATCACTGCTCTTGTGAAAAAGTACACATTAGCATGCTAATAAAAAGAGTACTAATTAGGGATGTAATATATTTAAGTCATGTTTTCAGACCCTTAATTACAATTAAATAAATGTATTATAGTTTAAATTCATTGTAAATCCAATTAGTTGAACTTGAGTGTCTATAAAGTGTACTGTTGAAACATTTACTGACAAACATTTATGGTAAACTAAACAATACTTTAATGTCATTTCTTTTGAAGCATGTCATGTATTTAAATATACTTGTAATTGTAAATTTGTAATGAAGTTGCTATTTAGTACATTTAAAATATGTTAAATATTTAGCTCAGTCATGAAACTCTGTAGGGATCAGGCTGATAGGTCATTTACGTGAATCTGTAAGCAATCCCATCCCTACCACACATGGCATAAGTTGATTGGTCTCTTCTGATCTTTTAGCCAACGAGATTGCTGGCACAACATTTAAATGGTCTGTTTCTGTTTACTATAGATTCAATAGATTGCTTAAAATCAAGCAGCTTTATTGTATAATCCATGAAAACCAGTGTGAATGTCTCAATTCATCAGAAGTACAACTTCATTTTCTACTATAAAGTAGCTCTCTGGTGTTTGTTTTCTCTCGCGAGTCATGTCTGACCTCGACAGACTAGACGGAAGAAATTTACGGGAAAAGATTTCCATATGAAAGATGGACCCTCCCTCCGCACACACACCACCATTACCAATGGTAGTACAAAAGGTGTTGACTAGAAGTAGCAAACTTTTCTGCTTAATTCGCTTTAAATAGTTGTCTCCCAAAATGAACTCAGAATGAACTTTTGACATAACATTGGTTCGTTCTTTGATTTCGTTTGAAGTGTATTGGGTTATTAGCTTTGCCATTAAAATTTAATAACATCCTAAATCTATTTTGAGAGTTTTCGTAATTGAACTCTAAAAATAATATTAAATCACACACTACAGTTAAAATTATAATCAAATGCTTCACACGTGCACGTTACATTAGTCAACACCTAAAAGTCTACTTCAATGCATAAAAAAAGATTATTGAAACATGATTTAACATGAACTTTAAAGTAAAGTGTTAATTTACAGTTATTAAATAGTGCACTTAAAAAGAGTACTTAAGTGTACAAAGAAAGTAGCCTTTTTCAATAATTTTACATAATCTGCAGATACAGTTTTCTTTTAATTATAGTTTTAAGATTTTAAGTACATTAAGCACACTTCCTTTTCACAAGAGGGTGGAAATTATTAATCCGTTCATTTCAAGTTAATTTACTCTGTCCTTGAGTAAACAAACTTCAGTCGTGTGAAAGTGTACTCAGTTTCAGCTGTCATTTGTGACTCACTGCTGACGTTCATAATGTCTGTGAGGTTCTAAATCCTGGGTTCATGTCGTACTCCTCCTCTCCACTTTTATTTGAGTCACTGATAACCATAAGTCTGCCCTCAGGGAACACACCTGCTCACAGAGATGTCTTTCTCTCTCCTCTCACTGCACAACCTGCACTGGTCTCCTAATTCCCGAAAAACCTTGGATCTTGTACAGGCCTTGATATTGGAGTAATGGAGATAATTGTAGTTTCTGCAGCCAGGTGGTTTGTGATGTAGAATTATGGGTCAGGAGAACAGCTGCTGGGCAGTTTCTGCTGCTGCTTCAGCACCAGTTTTTTTCCTTCTTAAACAAAGGGCCATTCAGTTGTGCCATTGAGACCTTGAAATTCAATAGTGGTATCACCATTATAAGCCACTAATAATATCTGGATTTTGGTCGATCTTATAGAAGAATATGAGGTGACATGTTTCGGTTTGTGTTTCTGCGTCAGCTAG
This sequence comes from Rhodeus uyekii, assembly GCA_037043235.1. Lineage (NCBI taxonomy): Eukaryota > Metazoa > Chordata > Actinopteri > Cypriniformes > Acheilognathidae > Rhodeus > Rhodeus uyekii. Next base: position 2,198,438 of record JAWRVZ010000053.1, on the reverse strand, counting down.
GTCCTATTTCCACTTGCTGTCTGAGTTGGTTTGTTCATGCCAAGAAACATGAAGAAAATACAACTATGCAGTTAGTCAGGATTTATTTTGGTTGTTCAGCTCACAGATAATTAGACATTTTCTTTCAACCCTTACAAAAATGTACCATTTAAGTTCAAATAAATCATACACCTTGTTTACATGCTCTCTAATGGTCTAGTTTTAGAATGTTTTGTCATATTTTGATTGTTTAAATCATGTAAATATGTTCATATGATTGCCATAACCCATTTAAAGGGATCACCTTCATGTTGTTTATTCATCTTCGCTAAACAAAATATACAGTGATCCCTCGTTTATCCCGCGGTTAATGTGGACCGGAACCCCCGCAATAGGTGAAAATCTGCGAAGTAGGATCAGCCAATCATCTCATGGGATACATCCACTCATGCCTGTATTTTTGAATTTTTATTTTTCGATGAATATTTTAGAAAAATCACTGAGGCCGCGAAACTTGAACCGCTTGAAAGTGGCGAGGGATTACTGTATTGTTAATGAAACCTGGGAACCTCCGTCTCTCATAAAAATTCCATTAAACCAAAACGTTGATGCTTGAAAAATTTCATAAAGAGACTATTAAAAGAATAAGGTTTGATCTCATTTAGAGGAATTGCAATTGAGCTTCGTTTTACTACATTCTATCTTTTACAATCTCTTTTTGAAACTTTGATGAAATGAACTTTCAGTGGAAGGACTGAAGTCTGTTAATCTGATAAATATAAGCAATAGTAAATGTATGGCTCTGATTGTCATGTTTAATATTACTGTAGCCGCTGTACTCAGCATTAGTCGGGCGAGGATGTTTACTTAAGAGGCTTGAGCTGTAATTCCCTCATTTGCCATTTTGTTAGTTAAAATGAGCAGGCATGTTTGTCCAGATTTCAGGATGATTCAGTCGGTCTTTCTGTGCCCTTTTGTGGCTGTTTTCGCATGTGTATTTGTGTGTTATTCATTGCAGCGTGAGAGGATAATACGCTGTGATTCGGCACAATCCCAATCCGAGACTAAAGCAATTGCACACAAATACACACACATAGAAACAGAGGAGGGGAGGGCTTGACAGAAGTGTATCTGACAGTAAAAGGGGAGGGATCTTTGTTTTAGAGAGAGAGAGAGGGAGAGGGAGAGAGATTAGCCAGTAGATGAGAGGTAGTAGAGTGTAGCCAGTTCTGCCCTTCCTCCATCTCTCCGTTGATTGTAGTAGATGCGTTTTATGCTCTTGGGCAGAAGAGCTTCTCTCTGGGAATCATTTCTGCTTTTGGAAAAAGATTCCAGGCATTTATTCTTCAGTAATCTTACAGCTGACCATTACGGATTTACATGCGTATTAAACTGCTCTGAGTATGGATCTGCACACATCAGCAATGGCCAGAACAGTCACGAATAGATGTGGACCAGCTTCAGACTTGCTAGAATGGGATATTTTTCTATTCAAATGGACCTATAACTCCAAATGTGACTATTGAAAAGCAGCTTTCTGTGATCTGTTGATGTGAATCTGTATTAGGGATAACGGGCTAACAGATACAAATGCCAGGAGAAGAGCGCTCCGATTGTATTTACCAACAGATGTCTTAGTACTGCTTGTTTTTAAGCCTTTATTGTTTGTACCAAATAACCATAGGTTTTTACCGTTCTTCAAGGTGAAAATAACCTTTTTTACAATGGCATCTTGCTGGAAAAGTCAGGTAAATGTGAGGATTGTGTACTCTGGTTTTTATAGCTCATCAAATGTCCAAATGTTTAACCATAGGAAGTCGTGAGAAACCCCACTCCCAGCATAACCGTACAATAATTCAGAATGTGTTTCCGTGTGGTGATTTGTGTTTGTATGTGTGTGTTTAGGAGGAACAAGCTGCCAAACAAAAAGCTGAGAAGATTCGAGTAGCTCTTGAGAAGATAAAGGAAGCACAGGTTAAAAAGGTGAGATGATCAGCAGATTTTTGTTTACATATAAATAGGTCTGAACTGACACAAGCCCGGTCACAAATATTTCCAGTTTAACTACATGTACTGCTTATACTTCTGTGCTCAAGAGTGATTTTCTTATCAGCTTCAGCATGTGCAGTGGTGTAGTGTGGAATTGGGTCATCGAAATCAAGTGAATCAGGCCCTTTTGGGACCTGGGAAATGATTTTAAGGCACTTATTCACAGAATTATTCAAGTAATGTGGCTTTAGAGGAGTGTGTTGACTTTAATAGAGATTACCGAGTCTCTACTAGCTGATCAATATTTTTTTACTGAGATTTACTTTGGTTAATGGTTCTGGAATAATAATGATAATAATAATAATCATTATCATTGTCATTATTATTATTGATGATGATAAAATAATTAAAATGATTCATAATAATAATAATGTTGTTGTTTTCTAATGATTACCCAAAAATATGTCCAAACTTTTTACTGAAAGTCACACTTTCTACTTTGGTTAATGGTTCTTTAATAATAAGGATAATAATAAAGATTTTTATTTGTATTGATAATTATGAAAATATGAAATTAATAATAAATAGTAATAATATAGAATTATTTTATAAATAATTATTAAAATATTAATCATATGATTTATTGTTGTTTTGTAAATATTAATTAAAAACATGTCCAATATTTCTACCGAAAGTCATACTTTCAACTTTGGATAACTTTTTTTTTTCTTCATCATAATAATAATAATAATAATAATAACAATAATTATTATTATCAGTAGTAGTAGTAATATTACGTTTTTTTTGTTTTCAAATAAAGCAATAAGCCTGAAGTTGAAAGGTTTGCAGTAGTTTTAGATTATGTAAGCGTTAACCACGATGAAGAGCAAATTATAATAAAAATATTTTCCACGCAACAGTGCAGTAATACTGATGCAATGAGTGTATGATTCTCAGTCCTGGGTCATCAAGTTTGTGCTTGATGACACTGTCTGCATCCATGTGACAGGTGTATGTTTATATGAGTATTTTACAATAGCTTCGAGTGCGGCTCAGTCAATCATAATAAAGGACTAGCAGATAATAAACTATCTGTAATATAATGATTTTTTAGTTGCTGTTCAAAAATAAATTACATTTATGTTGTTTATAATTTTGATTCTACATATAATTTATTGGACACTATAATCAATAATAATCAATATTGGTCATTCAAAATAATTTTGAACTTTAGACTGTCTCTAGATTTTATTGGATGTGTCTGTCTATGTTGGCAAGTATAAATGTATACGCATGTATATATGTGTAAAAGTCGATATAAGAGCAGTCTTAAATTGATGTCCTCTGCCAGGATTTCCGAGGGTTGTGCTGTTATCTGAGGAGGTGAAACAGGGCTGTGTTGATGCAAACTGCCAAGACCAGATGATCAAGACAACTTAAACACATTGAGGGGATTAGGCTTGTGTCCGGGCACGTGTACCCACGTGGCTTTACTGTCCCTCAGTGAGTGTGTCGGTCAGCAGCTCTGATGGAATGTTTTCTGGGTCAGGTCACTGTCACAGTGCACAATCTGAGCCTGTGCCTCTTTAAATGCTGCTCTCTCACAGTTAAATCACTATAAATATGCTCCCAAAATCCACAGTTAATCCGAAATAAAAGCTTGTAGAAACTAACAAGCTACTGGATTTGCGGTGGTGCTCAGGGAGGAAGAAGTCACTTTCAGATATTGCTCAAATGATCTCGCTAATTATGATTTGATGAATATGTTTGTATATTTTTGAGCAATGGTGAGAATTGATTGTTGAATCAGGTCTGCTGAAATTACAGTTAGAACTGAATGAAGTAAGTCAAATTTATCAACATATACAATCACGTGAAAAAGAAAGTACACCCTTAAGGATTAAGGTATTGTTTTACATATCGGGACATCATAAAAATCATATGGTCCTTAGCAGGTCTTAAAATGAAGTAAATACAGCCTCAGATGAACAACAATACATAACATATTACACCTAGGCTAAAATAGAGAAGCCTTATGTGACAAACTAAGTACACCCTTACAACTTCCATAGAAATTAAGAAGGTAAGTAGCAGTCATGCACTGCTGATCAGATGTCTTTGAATAATTGATCATCAGCAAGTGTGAACAACTCTATAAAAGCGGACGTTTTGCTGGTCTGGATTATTCACGTGTGCGTTAACACAATGCCAAGTTGAAAAGATGATCATAGAGAAACAATTGTTGTAGCCCATAAATCTAGGAAGGGCTAGAAGGCCATTTCCAAACAATTTTAATTGTTTGAAGGAAGTGTGGAAGAGTTATTAGTGAGGAAGATTTTTCACGGGTGGAAAACATTCAAGACAGTTGTCAACCTTCCCAGGAGTGGGCATGCTAGCAGATTCACCCCACAGTCAGGCAAATTGCAAGAAAACCAAGAGCTACTTCTCAGACTCTACAGCAGTGATCGCCAACCCGTCGATCGCGATCGACCGGTCGATCTTTGGTCGCCAACCGGTCGATCGCGATCGATTGGTCGACCTTTATCACCATCCCGGAAGCTCCCGAAAATAAGAACGTTTCAGTTGCCAAATTAGCGAGTCTGTCACGAGTCTGTAAGCTCCGCTCTGCAAGCTACACCCCCCACCCCCCCACCAACAGTACGACCCCCCCCCCCCCGTCAACAAGTAGATCTTGCCTCTCATTTAGGCAGAGGAGGGTGATCTTCAGTTTCAAAAGGTTGGTGACCACTGCTCTACAGGCTTCAGTTAGCATGTTAAATGTTAATGTTCATGACTTTACAATTAGAAAGACTGAACAAGTATGGTTGCCAGGAGAAAGCCTCTTCTCTCTAAAAAGAACATGGCCTCTCGGCTTAGTTTTGCAAAGCTGCATCTGAACAAACCAAAAGACTTCTGGACCTACGTGGTCTTACTGTCCCTCAGTGTGTGTGTGTGTGGGGGGGGGGTCATCAGCCCTGATGGAATGCTCTCTGGGTCAGGTCGCTGTTACAATACACAATCTGAGCTTGTGTCTCTTTAAATTCGGAACAATGGGAAACAGAAACAATCGCGCCATGCAACAAGAAACTGATCCCGAGAACACCAAAATGGAAAAAAATCAAGGTATTAAACTGGCCCAGTCAAAGTCCTGTCCTCAACCTGACTGATATGTTGTGCCAGGACCATAAGAGAGCTGTGTATGAACAGATGCCAACAAACCTCAATGAACTGAAGCAAAGTTGTAAGGAAGGGTGAGCCAAAATTCCTCCTAAACAATGCAAGACTGATAAAGTCATTTATTGCTTCAAGTTATTGCTGCTAGAGGTGGTTCTACAAGCAATTAAATCATAGAGTCTAGCCTACTTAGTTTGTCACACAAGGCTTCTCCGTTGTGGCCTAGTTTTTGTTAAACCATGACTCGGTGTAATGTCATGTTGTTGTTCATCTGAGGTTGTATTTACCTAATTTTATGACTTGCTAAAGTCAAGTCAAGTCAAGTCACCTTTATTTATATAGCGCTTTTTACAATGTAGATTGTTTCAAAGCAGCTTTACAGGAAAAACAATATAAACAAAGTTTGTTTGGCTGAACAGAAGCCCCAAAAGAGTAGGCGAATCAATACAATTGATGAATTTTAAGTGTTAAGTTTCCCCAACTGAGCAAGCCATAGGCGACAGCGGCAAGGAAAAAACTCCGGCAGGTGACGTAACGAATGAAGAATAGAATGGAGAAAACCTTGGGAGAAACCAGGCTCAGTCGGGGGACCAGTTCTCCTCTGGCCAAAGCCAAACAGTACATGATTATTATATTGACAACAATTCAAGTCCAATATGAAGTCCAATTTGGTCCGGTTGGAGATGGGTTCATGATCGTCACAGGGGAGGGTCTAGTAGAGTCACGGTCTCCGCAGACACTTCAGGGTAGTGCTGTGCTCGTGTCCAGGTCCTTCATCTGATCTGGATACGGCCCGGATCCGGCTGACCACGGTAACCTCGGAATAAATAGAGAACAATATCAGCGTAGATGCCATTCTTCTTCTGATGTATCGAGTACATCAGGTGTTATGGGAATGTTCTCGGTTCCGGCTTATCTAAATTAGGCAGCCTAACAATCATTTTACATGATTTGGATTAAAATGTATGTATAATGTGTTATGTGTATGCCAGGTTGAAAAGATGTGTTTTTAGTCTAGATTTAAACTGACAGAGTGTGTCTGCTTCCCGAACTGTATTAGGAAGACTGTTCCAGAGTTTAGGAGCTAAATAGGAAAAGGATCGACCGCCAGCAGTTAACTTTGATATTCTAGGTATTATAAGCTGGTCAGTATTTTGGGATCGCAATAGACGTGAAGGACTATAATGTGTTAGGAGATCGCTCAAGTACTGGGGAGCTAAACCATTTAATGCTTTGTAAGTAATTAGCAAGATTTTAAAATGTATTCGGTGATTAATAGGAAGCCAGTGCAGGTTTGACAGAACTGGGCTAATATGCTCATATTTCCTGGTTCTAGTAAGAACTCGAGCTGCTGCATTTTGGACCAGCTGGAATTTGTTTATTAAGCGTGCAGGGCAACCACCTAGTAGAGCAATACAATAATCTAGCCTTGAACTCATGAACGCATGAACTAACTTTTCCGCATTTGTCTTAGAGAGCATATGTCGTAATTTAGATATATTTTTAAGATGGAAGAATGCCGTTTTACAGATGCTAGAAACATGGCTTTCAAATGAAAGATTGGTATCAAAGAGCACACCCAGGTTTCTAACTGACGACGAAGACTTGACAGAACAGCCATTGAGTGTTAGGCGGTAGTCTAGATTATTACGCGCTGAACTTTTTGGTCTAATAATTAGAATCTCTGTTTTTTCAGAATTAAGCAGTAGAAAGTTATTAGTCATCCAATTTTTTATATCGGTTATGCATTCTGTTAATTTAGTGAATTTGTTTGTTTCATCCGGATGAGAAGAAATATAGAGCTGAGTATCATCAGCGTAACAATGAAAGCTAATGCCATGCTTCCTAATAACTGCACCCAAAGGAAGCATGTACAGGGTGAAAAGCAATGGTCCTAACACTGAACCTTGAGGAACTCCATACTGAACTTGTGACCGATATGACATCTCCTCATTTACTGCTACAAACTGATAACGGTCAGATAAGTATGATTTGAACCAGGCTAATGCAACTCCACTAATGCCAACATAATTTTCAAGTCTATTCAGAAGGATTTTGTGGTCAATTGTATCAAATGCAGCACTAAGGTCCAGTAACACTAACAGAGAGATACAACCACGATCGGATGATAAGAGCAAATCATTAGTAACTCTAATAAGAGCAGTCTCAGTACTATGATATGGTCTAAATCCTGACTGGAAATCCTCGTAGATGCTGTTTCTTTCTAGAAAGGAACATAGTTGTGAAGATATTGCCTTTTCTAGAATCTTTGACAAAAAAGGTAGATTCGATATCGGCCTGTAATTAACTAATTCTGTAGGATCAAGTTGTGGTTTTTTAATAAGCGGTTTAATTACGGCCAGCTTAAAGGTTTTTGGTACGTATCCTAATGACAAAGATGAATTAATAATATTAAGGAGAGGATCTATGATCTCTGGAAGCAACTCTTTCAGTAGCTTAGTTGGTATTGGGTCTAGCATACATGTTGTTGATTTTGATGATTTAACGAGTTTAGACAATTCTTCCTCCCCAATAGCAATGAAGGAGTGGAATTTTTCTTCGGGGACACTAAAATTTACTGTATTTTGTGATATTGTAGTAGACGGTTGCATGGTTATAATTTTCTCTCTAATATTATGAATTTTGCAAGTAAAGAAGTCCATGAAGTCATTACTGCTGTGCTGTTTTAAAGCATCTGGGGTTGAGGCTTTATTTCTTGTTAATTTAGTCACTGTCTCAAATAAATACCTAGGGTTGTATTTGTTTTCTTCTAAGAGGGTGGAAAAGTAAGCAGATCTAGCTGATTTTAAGGCTTTTCTGAATGCAATAGAGCTGTCTTTCCATGAAATGCGAAAAACCTCTAGCTTAGTTTTTTTCCAGCTCCGCTCCATTTTTCTGGCTGCTCTCTTGAGGGCCCGGGTGTGCTCGTTGTACCACGGTGTTGGACTATTTTCTTTAATCTTCTTTAAGCGCAACGGAGCAACAGTGTCTAAAGTGCTGGAAAAGAGAGAGTTAATAGTTTCTGTTGCAACATCAAGTTCTTCTAGGCTATCTGGGATGTTAAGTAGATCAAACTGATCAGGAAGATTATTTATAAAGCTATCTTTTGTGTTAGGAGTGATAGTTCTACTATATTTATAACAGGGAGTTAGTTTTTCGACTTTGGCTAAAGGTAGTCTACACGCAACTAAGTAATGATCTGAGATGTCATCGCTCTGCTGTAGAATTTGAACAGTATCAACATTGATCCCATGCGACAATATTAGATCTAAAGTATGATTATGAGAATGAGTGGGTCCTGATACATGTTGTGTAACTCCAATAGAGTTTAAGATGTCTCTAAATGCCAATCCCAATGCGTCTTTTTCATTATCTACATGGATATTAAAATCACCGACAATTATGACTTTATCTGCAGACATTACTAGTTCTGAGAGAAAATCAGCAAATTCTTTGATAAAGTCTGTATGGTGCCCTGGTGGCCTGTATAGAATAGCCAGCACAAAAGTTAAACAGGAATTATTACTTGCACTAGATAATTTTACATTAAGGACCATCGCTTCAAAAGAATTATATTTCAAATTAGACCTTTGAGCAGTACTGATCGTGTTACTATAAATTACAGCAACACCTCCTCCTTTACCTTTCAGACGAGGCTCATGTTTATAATAGTAATCTTGAGGGGTGGACTCATTTAAAGTGATATAATCGTCTGGTTTTAGCCAGGTTTCTGTCAAACACAGCACATCTAGTTTATGATCTGTAATTATATCATTTACAATAAGTGCTTTTGAGGAAAGGGATCGTATATTCAGCAACCCAAGCTTTATCATTTGTTCATTTGTGTTATAACCGTTCTTAGTTGTTTGTAAATCAATTAAATTTTTACCCTTAAACGGTTTTGAGAGTTTTTTTTTTTTTAAAGACCAGAGGACTTTTATTATGTCCCCGTAAAACCATAGAATTCAAAAGGGTGTACTTTCTTTTTGGCATGACTGTATATGTGGCTTTGTTGCAATAGATTACAATAGATATTAGATTAACGACTGGTATAGATTCTGGGATTCTGGGACACTATTGGGTTCGGGTGCAAAACATTAATGAGTGCAACAGACACTGGTCGGGTCTTGCATTATTTGCCTTGGGTCTCGGGTCATTTAAATCGGTACATTTTAGCAAATGGATCCACATTTAATTATGTAGATAATGACCTTGTATATTTAGGAAAATTAACTCTAATCATCTTTTGGCCAGGTAAATAACAAGTATTTTTTAACATTACGGCTAAAGTTGCAGAACATAGTGAGATTATAGTGATGAGTGAATAACATTTCGGCACTTCATGAACAGACAGTGACTCAAGCCCTTCAGCACGTACTCGCACGTTTGTGTGAAGTGCATTTTTGGGAAACGCACGTAGAAAAGGACCAGATGTTTGTAACTTCGCAAATAAAGTTCTAGCGGATCAGAAAACCTAGCAGCTCCATTGAACATACTTAACTGTTGTCATGTCCTGTCTCTCCCATCAGTTGGTTATCCGAGTGCACCTATCAGATGAAAGCTCAAAAACTATGATGGTGGATGAGAGACAGACTGTGCGTCAGGTGCTGGACAACCTGCTGGACAAATCTCACTGCGGGTATAGCCTGGACTGGTCTTTGGTGGAAATCATCACTGAACTCCAGATGGGTAAGATACTTCATTGTGACTTTAGTGTGACTTGTTCTGGCCATGAACAGGCCACTCGTTTATATATGCCAATAGTGGCATATTGCATGGTAGACCGTTCCTTCACTGAGAGAGATTGAATCAATAAAGACAAATGAAAAAAGGGATTACAGTCATGTGGTCAGGCTTGCCCCAGATCGAGCAGAACGACAGCTGGATGATAATGCACATCTTTTTCATTTTCCGCTGGTCTTCAAAAACATAACAGCAGCCCTTGATTTATTTGATCACTGCAGATTAGCAACAAGCATAGATTAGCAAAGTCTATGTCTGAAATCCCAATAGGATTATCCCATACAATCATATGTATGAGGGAGGGGGAGCACTACTAGACTAGGTAAATATTACTATAACTAGTTCCACTAATTTCATAATAGTAAGACTAGAAGATAGTATTTGAGACAGTAGAATTAATGATGCTCTGGAGAGATTTATGTCACGATCATAGAGAAAACAGTAGAAAGTTTTCATATATATATATATATATATATATATATATATATATGAAAACTTTCTACTGTTTTCTCTATGATCGTGACATAAATCTCTCCAGAGCATCATTAATTCTACTGTCTCAAATACTATCTTCTAGTCTTACTATTATGAAATTAGTGGAACTAGTTATAGTAATATTTACTATTTATATATATACAGTATATATGTAAAAAAAAATATATGCAGTATATATGCAAAAGTGTGAAAGATATGCCCCCAACCTAACCCTAACATTACGGGAACACATATTCACTATTAACTAAAACTTTTTCCTCAGCAAACTCCTAATGTACTGCTTATTAATATGTATTAATATCTTTGTCATTGTGGTTAAGTTTAGGTATTGGGTAGAATTCAGGGATGTAGAATATAGTAAGGCATTAATATATGCTTTATAAGTACTAATACGCAGCCAATATGCTGGTAATTTGCATTACTTTTAAAAGTGAATAGTGAGAATTTTTCCACACAAGTTTTACAATATTGCTTTTTATTATCAGTTGAAATTAGTTTGATTGAAGTTCAAAATAACATTACCATCACTTTTGCATATTTCATGGATATTTTTATGTACTTTCACACTAGTGCAGTGCGCTTCCCCATACACTTCTACCATTCTAAAAGCAATCATTATTTTACTTATTTTGTTGCTTTTTAAGCTTTGAGTGACGAATCAAATTTATTTATGGAACATGCCTTGAACCAAACTGCACCCTCCTTTGCGATGTGTGATATATGTGTGTGAGTCAGAGGCCTCGTGTGCTGGGCTGATCTCTATGTAGGTCCTGAGCGATCATGCGTGTGGCCGTAGCCTACATCTCCAGGGCTTCTGTTTTTCCACTCTCTGCTCTTTCAGCGGAGGAAGAAAAAGCCAGAGAGGGGAAGATTTGGAGATACACTGGTCGTGTGTAGAATATCCATCAGATGGTCTCTTTAATAGAAAGAGTTCTTTTCTGGAGGTACTTTGTGAGTGTGTGCATGTACACACTCATATATTCACGAAAAAAGAAAGAAATATGTCTTGACATATTTTCATGCATTAAACCACTCAATTTTGATCTCTTTCTTGTATCATTTTTGCTAGATTCATGTCAAGATTCATGCTATCAGCTCATAGTCAAACTCTTTGCTTTTGCGTTTGTGGCAGATGCATTTATTGGCTTATTTTTGTGAGTTAAGCATGTTGAGGTCAAAAGTCACTCATTTAGCATTAAGATATGATGGAATAAGGCTTAATCCAGGTCTCAGGATCAAGAGTATAAGGGATCATATCTCAAGTATCTTTAATTTCCTAATGGACAGACCTCTAATCTGTCAGATTTCATTCTTTTAATGTTTTATCGTCTTTAATGAACTGTTAATATTTTGTTTAGGATATTCTTTTTATAGACGGACTCTCTGTTTGTTTTGGAGCAGAGGTTTCTAAACTTAAGAATCTTATGTCTGATAAGGCAAATGTTAGGGTCAGCAAAACGGCCTATATATAAAAGTTTTGTTTAAATAATGTTCCCATGTAGAAATTGTTAATGTATCGGTTTGATTTACCTTAGTGGGTTTTAAGTTTTGCTCTATTTTAAATTTGTCTAGTGCATGCAATTTGTTACATACATATTTTCCTAAATGTCTTAAAGGGACTTTCTCGCTCTATAGAGCATAAATAGAGCAGGACAGTGGCAGCAAGGCTTATAATAATTAGGAAAAATGTCACGTTTTCTTACTGACTATCAGATCTCTTGTAGGCCTGTTTATTGCATGATTTAGACACAGACAACTAAACCTATCTTTTTTGGTTTCCAATTAAGAAGTCGTCAAAGTCAAAGAATCCAAAGTTGTTATCACTGATTTATGAAAAGCAATGAACAGATTTGTTCAACAACAACAACTGAGTTATTACACAGTCTCTAATTATACAATTATACAGATCTTTTTACACTTTATACAGTTCATCTTTATACAGTTCACACTTTGTTTTTCCAGAGAGAATCTTTGAGGATCATGAGAACCTGGTGGAGAACTTGCTAAACTGGACCAGGGACAGCACCAACAGACTGATGTTCATCGAACGCATTGAGAAATACGCGCTTTTCAAGAACCCTCAGGTAATACCACATCCGCCAATAGTGACCTTACATGTTTAGCTCCAACAAGCAGCAAAAACTGGGTTCTCTTACAGTGTGATCTCTACGCTACTGTTCGAGTTTGGTGCGTGTAAGATTCCTCCAGTCTTCATGGTCTTTCAGAAAGCATTCTAATATGCTGATTTGCTGCTTAAAAAGAATCAGTGTTGTCAATTATTAATGTATCAACAGTTTTGCAGCTAAAATAATTTTTTGGAGAGAAAACATGATGCATTTTTATGAATAGAAAGTTCAAAAGAATATCATTTTTATGTGTCAGTTCAATTTACATTTCGCTTTTCACAACACATATTGTTTCAAATCAGCTTTACAAATGTACATTATAAATATATAATTTAAGGCAGAAATAATGAGCTCATTAAAGTAATTATTACGAGTTGTGCACATAATACAATTTACTGTCACTTTTGATGCACTTAATGAATTGATTAAAAGTGTTAGTTTCTTAAAAAAAAAAAAAACTTTTAAATCGTAGTGTATGTTAGTTGTTCTCTGATGTGCGTCTAATGATGCCATGTTTAATATGAATAGTACAAGTGAACATTTTCAATGAATAATGCCTTAATTTTCAAAATTACAGTATTTTCGTTTTTGAGTGAATTGTCCCTTCAAGCCCATGAAGTAAAGTGATGTTCAAAGTAATTCTTGGAATTGATTTGTGCAGTTTTGTCACCAAAGAATGTATCAGTAATATAGAGTGACAATAATAACGGTTTGTTTCTCAGTGCTCTATGGGTCAGTTGTTTTATCGGCATATGTGGCTGATGTAGGTCAATGTCATATAAAAGCTGAGCTTTAATGAATAATTGATCTTAGCAGAGGCTGGTTAAAGTGTGTTCACTGCCCAGTCTCGTGCTGCGACCCTAAACACAAGATGTCAATCCATAATGTTGCACTTTGTTGAAGGCCTTTCAAAATGAAAAATTCAGATATCTAAAGATTGTTTTGGCTAATGCTAATGCTAATGGCTAGTACCTGTACATTAGTGATAACCAGAGATCCTTTTCTTAGACACTTTCTTAACATCACTCTGAATCATCTGTTTCCTCAGAATTATTTGCTGGGGCGTAAGGAGACGTGTGAAATGGCAGACAGAAATAAAGAGGCTCTGTTGGAGGTGAAGCAGACTGTGAACCTACTTATACACACTCTCTCTTGTGCTTTAAACAGCATGACTTATTTAGGTCATGTCAGACATGTTGTACTCACTGCTAAAGGTGTGTGTGTGTGTGTTTGAGCAGGAGTGTTTTTGTGGAAGCTCCATCAGTGTGCCTGAGATGGAAGGGGTGCTCTGGCTGAAAGATGACGGCAAGAAATCCTGGAAGAAGCGCTACTTCCTGTTACGAGCCTCTGGGTTATATTACGTGCCAAAGGGTAAAGCCAAGGTCAGTTGTGAGTCTGTCTCTCTTTTTCTGCTCTGAAATTCATTATCTTTTCACTTACACACACCCAATGACTGATAAACACTCACACAAACTGGCTTACTGACACACAAACACTCGTACACTATGGCCCTGCTTCCACCTGGTATTAAAGGCGTAATGTTCAAATTTTCCTTTTGACGTGGGCTTTCCTGTAGTTCAGACTGTAGAGTGTGGCGCTTGCAACGCCAAAGTCAGGTTTGATTCCCAGGGAAAGCACGAATGGATTAGAATGTCAATGTTTTACTTGAATGCGATTTTAAGTCACTCTGGATAAAAGCGTTTGCCAAATGCATAAATGTACATTTAAAGTTTAAGTTTCAGATCTCTAAACTTCCTCGCCCAAACTACACTGCACAATGAATCTTTTATTTACATCGTTAGTTATAATAAAAGCATTTGTGAGAGTGCAGAAAGTGAGTTGCAATGATGAGATCAAAGCATAGATCGAAATATAACTGTATAATCAACACTTTTCACGATTGGTTAATCTCTATAGCTGTAATAGTAAAAATGTTGTAATACTTCATATGTAAGATGTTAGCCATTCAAAGCGATGGGTCTTAACATTGAAGCCTCCCAGCAGACATGTCCCTCCCAACAAAGCTTTCAAATTTTTGATGCAAAAATCCTACTAACATACCACAGGAAACATTATAAGATAATAAAATGCAGATCATGAATAAATGCAGTTCATGACCCCTTTAAAATGCATGTTTTTGTGATCCTATAACAAATTATCGGTGCAAAATACAGTTTTTGCAATTTGCGGATCTAAATAAGAGGGAAGATCATACTTTTTTGTATTTTTTGTTGTTGTTGTTGTTTGGAATAAACAACAACAATATTTTAAGACCTTTGCCAAAATAGAAAATATAGAGAAACAGAATTTTTTCTTTGTGTATAATAGCAGTGATGCACAAAGGAAATATGTTATAGTATACATAAACAGGAAATTGAAACCTGTGAGAACAGAATAATAATAATAATATATATATATATATATAATATACATGTATGTATATGTGTGTGTGTAAATATAAGTGTATATTATTTAAATATAAATATATATATACATACACACACACATACTTATACACACACACTTATACACACTTATACACATATACATATATACGCATGTGCTTTGATTTTAGCCTACATGTACATGCAACCAAATAATCCTGAAGGCTCAGTCAGACTGGAAAGCCTTAATGTAATGTGTTAATCGATCTGACTGAGCTTGATCCTAATTAAATTTTGATCTGATTGAAAGGAGTGGTTTATTCCTTTTTTAATCTGATCAAGAGAACATGTAAACACTTGATCGGATTGAAAAACTGAAACTGTTTTCAAAGCAAAAAACACAATTCTCTAAAGTGGAGTCAAACAACATCCCAGCAGTCCTCCCTTTATACTCTCATACACAGATTCTTTAATTTGGCGCAGGGGAAGGGATGTTTTTACTGTTTGATGTTATAGTAAATAAGCAGCACGTGCATAACGCTTGATGTGCTTGTCATCTCCTAATCAGGACCTAATAATCTCGGCTCTTTAAAACAAAGAAAAGAAGCAATTTAAGAGAATAGTGAAGTGTGCATGTTAAAAAAATCTATTCTTAAACTTGACATTTAAACTTTTAGCGTTCATGTGAACACTACATTCGGATTCATCAATCGAAATAAATAAATTCAGACTGATACAAAGGTTGTGTATGTAGACATAACAATTATTAATTCACTCCCAGAGTGAGATGCTGAACTTTCAGAGTTACATAATCCCAAAATCTCTCTATATGTTGTTAGAGATTTCTTAATTCTCCAGTGGAATTAAGGTTATATCCGCATATGACAGAGATGTAGGATTATGTACACATATGTTAGTATTATGCTTGCACTTTTTTGATGTGAACACATAAGTGCAAGCAGAAAACAAACATATGTACGGTATGTCTAGATACACTCATACTATAAAGTCTGTCTTTCTAAGACAGCAGTGATAATATACAACCGCTTTGTGTGAGAAACAGACTGAAATCGAATTACTATTGTTCACTAAATACCGTCTCCTTCAGTCTTATATTTGCTTTATTTAAATAAATATGTTAAAAACAATATTTGACAAAGTTGTTGAAATAAGTCAAATTTACATAAAATATGAATAACCTAAATGAAAATTAGAAATATTGCCTTGTATGCTAAAATAGTCCTTAAAATTTTTTTTTAATAGTAAACAAATTACAAGAGCAAAAAGGTAAGATAGGAAAAAGCTAATAAAATGACACAAAATAAGTAAAGCAAGCTCAAATTAAAATACAAACTCTGAAAATATAAAGATGAAATGAGAATATTAATGAATGCTATAATAGTATATGCACAATACTAAAATAGCACTGGTTTTGTGCTCATGTGTAAATGAACTTATTCATATCAGACATCATGGATGTCAAACTTGACAGAAGCACATCTTAACCGTTTGTATCTGAATAAACACATGCTTGAATGAGATTTGAGTGCTGAAGCATGAACACACTTGCTGTCAGTCACATTTTATAATAATGTCTATGCTTTTCAAGATACAGGGTCCATTGACTGTCTTCCATGCTTCCAGCTAATGAGGTCAAGTTCAGAGTAGACATGGGCCAGTGACTGCTTATTATCCACAAACCACAGGGAGGTAGATGGTTATAAAGAGAGGGATAAAAGAGCAGCTGCTGTACATCCTCAGGTCATCACTCGGGGTTTGACAGCTGCTGCCCATCTGCATTACTAACACACACATCCTGCTTCATGCTTGATGCTTAACATGTATGACGGTAGTTTCTACATGAGACATGTAGAAAAAAGATCCTTCAGGACCCCATTTCATGCAACTCGGCCTGTCTTTCCTGTTTCTGTGCACTAATTCAATTCAACTTTCTGCAAATGTAGTGCTCCACCTACTGGATTCAACAGTAAAGTAACATTCAGGTCAATTTAGGTCTTTTTTGTGCTTATTTAAAAGCTAATTTTAAAAGCTATCATTGACACCAGGAATTAATTAGACAGAATTATAATAATTAAAATTATTATAAAATAATCATTCTGATATAGTAAGAGCATATGATACAAGCGGATGAATGTACAGAATGTACAGCTTTCCTGTAGCTCAATCAGTAGAGCATTGGTGTTTTCAATGCCAAGGTCATGGGTTTGATCCTAGGGAAAGCAAGAACTGATTCAATGTGTTCCTTGAAGGCAATGTAAGTTGCTTTGGATAAAAGCATCTGCCAAAATGCATAAATATATAAATACAGTAATACCTCGGTTTACGAGTTTAATGTAGACTAGTAGTAGACAGAAAAAACTAATTCTATGTTCTAACATGCAGCTTTTTGCCTGTTTTCTGGTTTCATCTGTAGGCTTCTAGAGACCTTGTTTGCTTCCTGCAGTTGGATCATGTTAATATTTACTTGGGTCAGGACTACCGCAGTAAATATAAAGCCCCAACTGACTACTGCATGGTCCTGAAGGTGAGTTGCAGCAATCGTCTTTGTACATTTGTATCTGACGTTCTATTTTAAGCTGTTATAAACAGTCTAAAAAGCATGAAAGTTTTCACTCATCATAGACCACTTGGGAGCAGATGTTACAGTTGCGTCACTGCTGTTGTGTGTGCTTTGTGTTGACAGAAGAAGAGTGGAAAATGGGTAAAATCCACAAATAAGAGAAAAAAAATGTCTTATCTCTTTGAATGTCAGAATCGGAATGCAAAAAAAGTCTTTATTTCTACAGGTTGAAGACTCCCTTTGAAACTAAACACAGACTATTAGACTATTAAAGCATGAATTAGTAGGACTACATAATATTTACATATGCAGGTCTATGGGGACATAGTGTTAGGCCTATAGTTACAGCATGAAATAATATTGAAACTTATAATATTTTACATAGATAACATTTTTATCTCCCAATTCAGAACTACTTGTTTCTAGTAATTGTAGGTTTATATCTCCCAGTTCAGACTATAACTTGCAGTTGCGTGTTATTCTGAGGAACAAATTTTGTTTGTCACAATTCTGATTTTTATCAGAAGTGTGAAATATAAACTCAGTATTGTGAGAGAAAAAGTCTGAATTGTGAGATATAAACGCAAAATTACTTTTTTTATTCTTTTATTCCATGGCTTCCATAGATTGCTACTGCAGAACTGTCATTTTCTGTCACCAGGTAGGCTTCGCCCAGCAAAAAAACATCATCGTTGTAAACACCCAAATGGTTTTAGACACTTTAGACACTGAGGAAGAGGATCTTTTAAAGCCATGTGTTCTTAAAAATGCTTTTACTCAAACGAGTAAAGAGTCATTTGTAAGTAGTGAAAGTGGTAAAAAAATAAGCTTTTGTCATCAGTTGTCCATATCTGGACTGATGATAGACTTTATTATAAGCTTCTTGAATTTTCCAGATTTCCATTTGTCTGTATGGTTAAAGCAGACAGAAAGACAAGTGCTGGGATCTGTAAAAGCCACATCTCTGTCTGTATTACAATTTGCAATTCTGGACTGAGCAACTTTTTTTTTTAGGTTTTGTACAGATATTTTCAGAGGGAAATCGGCCACAGAAGTGAAACAAACATAGGATAGACTGTTTTTTGGGCATGTTTTCTTTAGACGTAACATTTATCCACTGTAACTGACTTTAGTCTCATGTAGCCAGATTTTTTTAGTACAGCATAAAGGGTACAAATTATTGTGAATGACTGCCTATTTAGAAAGAAAGAGTCTGTCTGACATGACAAAACTCTTTTTTTTTTTTTACTTTTAACTCTTCTTTTTTTTTGTTTACTTGTTTTTAGTGACGAGTTTATCTAAAATGGTTGATGCCACAATAATATAACAGCATGGAAAATCTCATTCACAATATGGCACAGCATCAGTCAGTCAAACTGACAGTTTGTAAACGGGTACACTAGTGCAAATTGCATTATCAGTCAGTTTTAAACTTTTTCACAGTAAATAATGCCTGCCTCTTATGTGTAATATTCATCAGACATTGAGTGAACGAACTGTAGGCTGTTTGTGTTGAGCCAGCTGATTATAGTTTAATATATGTGCTATGTGTCTATATATACATATATATATATATATATATGAAATTATTGCTATATGCTTTCCACAAAGACAATGAAGTGCATCAATATAGTTAATGTCTCTGATTTCCTCACACAGCACCCTCAGATTCAGAAGAAATCACAGTACATCAAGTATCTGTGCTGCGACGATGTCAGAACACTGCATCAGTGGGTTAATGGAATACGCATTGCCAAGGTAATATCTTGTTATAATGACATCACCTTGATGTATAATGTAATATGCATGTGTATAATGCAAGGTTTTTTGGCTGAATCTATGTGAATTGTAATGCAGTATGGGAAGCAGCTGTATGTGAACTACCAGGAAGCTATGAGACGCACAGAGGCAGCTCATGATTGGTCCTCCCTCTCCAGCTCCAGTATCAAGTCTGGTTCCAGCTCCTCCAGTCTACCAGGTGAGTTCAGCAGTGCGCCAACAGAGCCAGTACTTATTACCAATGTATATATAACAGATTATCTATGTTTCTATGTGCAGCTCTTTGCTTGAATTTTGATTCATTTATTCTTTCATATCTATAGAATCTCAATCCAACCACTCCAGCCAGTCAGACAGTGGCGTGTCAGAGACTACGTCCTCTGGTCATGTGCGCTCTCAGAGTGTAGTCAGCTCCATCTTCTCTGAGGCCTGGAAGAGAGGCAATCAGGCAGATGAACCCAAGGTGATCATTGAAAAACGTATTATACGAACGTATTAGTATATTTTAAATCTTTACCTGCTCTGCTTCGTTCCACTTCTGTTTCTTCATCATGGTGTCATTATATCTTATATCCTAATCCATTTGAAAAAATCTGTTGTTTGCAGTATTATACATTATGTAAGCTTTAAGGCCATTGTGCATCGCTGCTTTGGGAATTCAGTCAAATTGTTAGGAATGACGCAAAGTATGTTAGTTTATTAATTGATGTGTTGAGGATAAATGAAGCTACTGCTAAATGCTTTCCACAAAGAAAATGAAATCATCAATGTAGGTCTCTGATTTCCACACACAGCACCCTCCGATTCAGAAGCAATCACAATACATCAGTGTACAGATGTACACTGTGCATGTATTGTTATATAGTAACAAAAAACTTACGGAACGTAAACGAAAAAAGAAAACAAGGTTTGGTTTGATGGTGCCAGTGTTTTACTTATAGTGCAAATTTAATGTAATTAAATTTTAATTTTTGATTTAATTAAAATTATGTCAGTGTAATTTGTTACATTTGGATATGACATCATATTGTCAGCTACAACATGATATCGTATTGTCGACAGAGGACGAGGGGAAATTGAGTCACAGTAAGATTGTGGCTTTGTTTGATTGTGGGATGTCGAACTCATGTCGCACTATCCCCAGATATATTGCTTATTAATTAGTCCCCTTTCTGTACCCCCCAGGATGAGAATGCCAAGTCTGGAAAGGTTATACACTGGTGGGGATTGAGGTTAGGAGTGTGTAGAAACGTCACACTCTAGCCCTTTATAATTTAAATAATCCTCTCATTTGAACCTCTAAAGCAACTAACCACTGATATGATGTGTGTGGTGGGCAGTTTATCTTAGCTGTTTTTGTGAATGTTGGGGACTGGTGTGAGACACTAGTTTGTGTTAACTCTTAACAGACAGTGTATTTTGAATAACCCTTTACTCAATGGTTGGAGTGTTTTGGTTTGGTGTGTGTTATCAATGGGAGATATTCTCAGAGAAGGTAAGCACAAAAGGGAACATGATAAACTCCTGTTTTGTGATGCACTGAATTGCTGGTGTCATAATTGTGATGTTTAGATTGAGCTGTACACCTCAGTACAAGTGCAGATCTCCGTAATACCAATTCTTAGTTCCTCCCATAAGACTCTGTTAATTTTCCTATAACATTCCATGTCATTTTCACTCTTTTAATTGCACTGTCTGCTGAATATCTTCTTGCACACTACTAATACATACATATCGTTAAAAAATGTAAAAGTAATATCGAAAAAATGTTATTTATACTCCTGTTCTAATTGAATGATTTTCGTCATATCCACAGATGAGAAATGATGGCCCACCAACACACCCTGCCAGAGCCTCTTACCCTCTTCAACTACCCCAGTCTATCCAGTCTCGTAGCAGCTACAGCGGCGTGTCCCCAGTGTCCCCTTCCTCTCCCCCATCTCCACCACCGCCGCCTCCACCCCCTCCCCCACTCCCGAACCCCACGTACCACTCCACCCCGATTAAGTTCACTAAATACAGCACCCTTGCTAGGCTACAAAACATCTCCCAGGCTCAAAATCATTACAAACAGACCCCCTTATTGGTAGTACAGCAGCAAACTATTCCCCCTACACCACCCTCACAGTGTCTCAAACCTGTTATGAATAATTTGGCAGAAGCAGCCAGCAGTTCCCCTCCACCCCCACCACCACCACCTCCTCCAGAGATGCCAGTGCCAGGGTCAGCCATGGCAGTATTGAAGCACACCCCTCTCAGCCCCCACTATGCTCCTCCTCTACCTTCAGAGGAAGACCAGCTGCCACCGCCATCTCACTTACACAGTAATGGCTACTTGCCTCCACCACCACCCCCAGAACAGTTAAAATTCCCACCTCCCCTCAGCACCAATGGGCTCCAGCAGTTCTTAGCTCAGAAGTTTCCTAACATGGCCTATGACTTCTCTTCTGTCCAGCAAGATGAAGAGCCTCCTCCACCTCCTCCAGTGTGTTTCTCTCCGCCACCTCAGCAGTCAGGTCCACTTGCCCCACCTAAAACCTTCACTGTTGGATTTCCACCACAAACAGCTCCAAAATCTGGCCGTGGAATTTCCCCCGTTTCCCCTGTGCCACCTTCTCTGTCCCCAACTCCTCCTGCCACCATTAAGAAACAACAGAGCTTGTCCAGTGGTCACAGTCCCAATCAACCTCCACCGACCCTTCCCAAACAGTATAGCCTTTCTTCCAAAACCCAATCTGTATCTGCCCCCATCTCTCCCACCCAATCACTTGTAAAGCAGATTGTAAACCAGTTCCCTGACACTC
This sequence comes from Rhodeus uyekii, assembly GCA_037043235.1. Classification (NCBI taxonomy): domain Eukaryota; kingdom Metazoa; phylum Chordata; class Actinopteri; order Cypriniformes; family Acheilognathidae; genus Rhodeus; species Rhodeus uyekii. The sequence continues at coordinate 2,176,384 of JAWRVZ010000053.1, read as the reverse complement.
TTGATGGATCCAAATGTCCCATATCTCCTCCTGTGGTAAAAACCAAACCAAAATGGCAGCCAGGAGGGCAGGCTCAACCTCAATCTCCTGAATTTCCTCCACCTCCACCAGAGAGTACTCTTGAATTCCCTCCACCTCCTGCTCCAAGCCCACCTCCTGCTTCTGGCAAGGTGGGATCACCAATCAAGAAGTCCCCATCAACATCATCAAATTCTTCTACTGGTTCAGGAGGGAAGAAGCCCCCTCCAACCCCACAGCGCAACTCCAGCATGAAGTCCACTTCTTCTGTTGAGTACCAGGAGTCCAAGAAAGTGGAGGATCTAGTCAGCATGTTTGCCCAAACTAGTCAAGCCCCACCCAGTTCCTTTTCAACTCCATCCTCTACGACTGGATCACCTTCCAAGGACTCTTTTGTGGGACCTCGAGCACCACCAAAACCAGGCAAAATCAATTTGGCTAGTCTGCCTCTGGCTCTCCAAGGGAAGCAAGGTCAATATCTCCAGTCCAGCTCAGACTTCCCCTCTCCTCCTCCAGAGTGTGACTTTCCCCCTCCGCCGCCAGACTCTGAACTCCTGCCTCCTCCCCCTCTCCCATCAGAACTGCACGCTGGGGCTCCCAAAGTGGCTGTGGTGAACCCTCAACCCCAACACTCCTCCAGCTCCACATCCTCATGGAAACAGAGCTCCTTGAAGAAAGCACCGCCTCTGTCTATGCACCGCCGCAGCAGTGGCCCATCCGAGCCACTTGCCCTTTCTCCGCCTCCTCAACAGATGCCTCTGTCCTCTTTTAACTCTCAGATCCCACCAACTTCCCCCAAGGCAAATCTGTCCATCCAGCCCAACTTCCTGGAAGACCTCAACAGAACTCTGAAAAGGAAGTCCATGACTCGACATGGCTCCCTCACCTCTTCACGAATCTCAGCCAAGCTGGAGCCAGTAGCCACCATGGACGATATGGCCCTTCCGCCCCCTCCTCCAGAGCTGCTGCTGGGCCAGCAGAAAAAGGGCGGGTACATGAGCGCCAACATCTCAGGCTATGCAACATTACGGCGGGGTCCTCCGCCGGCTCCACCGAAACGGGACCAAAACACTAAACTGACAAGCGATTGGTAGTTCGGACATGTGCTGAGTACGAATATGCTACTTTCTTTTTCCACTCTGTTTATCTAACGGCTGAAACGTCTGCATTAAAATAATACTCATTTTAACCCCAGATTATAACCACAGTATGAAAAAGCCAAACCATCTATAACATAAGCTTCTCTGCGTGTTTGTGTCGCTTTGCTATTAAGTGTAGCAGATATTGAAAAATTCTGAGAAAAAAGACTGACGTTATTATAGGTACTGCATGGACACTGCTGTGAGGAAAGGGGATAATGTATAATAAAATATATATGTGGAACTCTGGGGTGGGAGGGAACTTGTACTTTTTTTATATGAAATTATTTAATACCTGAAATATATTCTTATTTTAAAGTTTAGTTTTGAAACCCTTGACTGTAAACGTTAAACGTGAATAGAAAATCAGGGTTGTTGAACCAATGCTTGTGTGTGTGCGTGCGCGCATTTTGTCTGAGGGATTTGGTTGATCCACTCTCAGAAAAATAGTGAGGGCCTGGTAACAATGCCTCCTTTGCTTGTCATTAGATCTGCAAATCCCGACGTTGGAGTTGCATTGGTGTAGCATACATTCTAAATTAAGTATTCTACCAAATTTTCCACGTTTAATTTAAATGGTTGTTAACCTTCCACTAAAATGTCAAGAACGAAAAAACAACTATCATTGTTATTGATAAATCTGTTATGTTGTGTCGCTGTGGACCCTTACTTTTCATGAAGATGTCAAAATGTTAGACAAGGATGAAAATGAGCCTGTTACCACTTGAGTACATCTTGGTGTGTAATTGGTCTGTGTCTGGAATCGGATGTGCTGTCTGTTTATTTTGGTTACATTGCTATCTATCTGTACATACAGCTGCAGTTCCTGACTTTATCAATGTGCGTTAGCTCTGCATGGGTGAAACACACAGTAGGAAGTGATGTCGTTCTCCTTATTTTGACTTCTGTCTACACACAGTGCTGTATTTATGTGTCACATATCTGGAACATCTATCTCTCATGTCACGGCAATGTCAAAATGTACTGATAATAATCTAGCATGCATGCTTCCATTGTATGGTTGCCTAAGATTGCACTCTTTGTTGGGTTTTAGGATCATAGCCACAAAATAAAAGGTGTCACGTCAAGTTTGCTTGACTTACAATGCAAAAAAATTCACTGTGTGCCTACTGTCATCCATCTAGCAAACTTGAACACGTAGGTTGAGAAAATGTGTACCTGTTGATTTTGCATCTCCAAAACATCCTTCAGTTTTTAAAGAGTGAGCGATGAAATGTTGGAACAGATCTCTAGGATCACAGGAGGAGTACAGAGCTAATGCTGTTTCTTAAAGTCAGGAACCTTTAGTTAAATAAATGGGGAAATAAATGTCTGTTACATTTAAACTGAACAATATAAATGTGTAAATCACACAAAATGTTGTCCAAGCTCTTGTTATTTTGATGGTTCTTTATTATCCAATTAATTAAAAGCTTATGTTAAATCCTTTGATTTACAGTGAATAACAATGAAAGGATAAACTCTTTATAATTCAGTACATCCATATAGTTTAAAAATATACACTTAAGTGTTGCACAAGTTGATGTGAGTGATTAAACTGTAAAAGAATGTTCCTCAAGCGTTTACGACTATACCACAGCAATTAACTACTAAACATTTAATTACAGGTTTACCACAGAAATGTGCACAGAGAAGTAAGGAGATGATTAAATGATTTTCTTGGTTGAAAAATGCATATTGTTTAAAACACAACAAAGGTTATTGCTTTATTTGATGTATCAACGAGGTTGGTTTGTCTGTCTGTTTTAATCACATTTTATGAAATCAAAGCAGTAATCTGGAACAGTCTAATTCTCCTTGACATAGAATGACTCCTGGGGTGAAAGAGCCCAGTGGAGCCCCTGTGCCCCGGATCATGACCTCTTCACTGCTGGACTCTGAGCTGGACAAAAGTGCAGCTCTATCAGCAGTACAACTGATTCCCAGAGGAGCTACAGACATGCTGCCAACACGCACAAGACTGGAGCACTTAGACTTGAGAAAGAGAAGAAAAGGTGAGAAATATCTTCGTATGATACTAGAGAAGGCCTCCAATGACCACAGGGAGACATTTTAAGATTTGTCTTACCGCAAAGGGTCCACGTTTGAAAAGGCAACTATCCATGTATGTTCTCCTGGTGTATTTCTGACAGACTGTCTCCTTTAATCCGAAATCAAGCAGGATATCGTACGTATTGTCACGTACCAATGTGATCTTTGAGGACAAAGGTCAAAAGACTGTTCATTAATCCGTTCATGTTTGTTTACACAGTTAACATTTAGTAGCTAACATTAATAGATGTTAGATGTTAAAGGCTAATTAAAAATATGATCAAACATTTAAAAATGTAGGCCTATTTTAGCATTATAGAAATTACTAGAGTCTTCCTTCTCTGCTTTTCCTTTCAAATAAATTATTGTTAATTATTTGTTATTATTTAGTCATTAGCTATAACACATGCAACGATTTGATTTTATGATAATGCCTGGCATGGAAAATAAAAATAGAAAAGAACTACTAATCTTGAAATTGTCAAAAGTGAAAAACTCAAACAATGGGCATTTTTAATATAAAGTTGAGGGTGAAATGAATTGAGATTAGACTTGTCATATAGCCTATTCTTTGTGCAAAATAGTAACACAGCATTAATATTACAATTGGTGTTGATAAAGAACGAGCTTAAAATATGTCAAAAGCTGTTGTTGTGATGATTTTTTTTAATACTTCCTTTGTATTCAATACAAATATATGGAAGCAAGAGCTTGATTCAGTGTGTTCCCTGAATGCAATGTAAGTCACTTTGGATAAAAGCATCTGCCAAATGCATAAATGTAAATATGGATTTGGAACCTCACAATGGTAAATAATGACAATGATCGGGTTGTGAATAATTATTTTAGAGAGGTTAAAAGGATTGTTCACACCAAAAGGAAAATTCTGTCACGTTACTCGTGTCGTTCAAAACTTGTTTGACGTCAGTGTCAGTTCCCAATGACCTCCACGTCATTGACATGAGCCAACAATACAATAGAAATCAGTGAGAACTCAGACTATTTAGTCCTCTTCTGTTCCACAGAAAAAAAGCAAATCATATAAGTTTGGAGAGTAAATGATGACAGAATGTTCGTTTTTACGGGTGGAACACGGTTGTGGCGTTGTTGACTTTTATTATAATCATATAACCACTAGAGGGCGGTAGGCATCTGTGTGGAGCTGATTGACTACTTCGTCTGAGAGAATTCATGAGGCTGCAAATTGGCCTACACACAAACAGAACAAAATAAAAGTGTCTATATTATTATTACCTGACGGACCACTCTGCTAGATGGCCTGTGGAGGTTGAAAGTGCTCGACTGCCTGTTGACTTCATCGACTGAAACCTTCAAAGCCAGGTCAGCCAGAGGACTGAAGTTATATCTTAACAAATACTGTCCTGTTTAATGGAAGTAACGACACTCGATCATAACATTCACTCGTGTTCTGTTTGTTAATAACGTATGTAATTTACTCTACTGTTCAAACGTTTGGCGTTGGTACGAGAAAAAAGAAGTTTTTGATAGAAATATTAAAATCAGCTGCATTCATTTAGTAAAAAAATCTGTAAAAAGCATTACTGGCGTGCAAATATTATTACAATTTAAAAAAATTATTTTCTATTCGAATATTTATTTAACTTTAAAATCCCTTATAAATACTTTTAAATGTAGTTTATTTTGTGGTGAAGCTGTATTTTCAAACTTAATCCAGTCTTCAGAAATCATTGTGATATGATGATTTGATACTTAAGCATTTCTTATTTTTTTAAAAGTTGAAATTATCAATGTTGAGCTCAATATTTTAGAGGAAACCATCAATTTTTTTTTAAAAGATTCTTTGATAAATTTCTTATTTCATATAGAAATCTTTTGTAACATTCTTATCACGTTTGATAGGTTTAATCCATGATGTATTCTATGATGAAAGTATTAATTTCTTGAAAAAGTATAAGACCAAACTTGAACAGTAGCTAGTGTACACTGCAAACACCAAATATCTATATGTTATATTTTCTATAACATATAGATATTTTCTTTTTAATAATCTGCTGTTTCTTAATGAATTCTTAAACAAGTGAGATTGTATAAACATGTACAGAGATTCTGTATTTAGATCATGAACGTTTTCTTACCTGAGACACAGCCGCATTGAAAGAAGAGCAGCAGAATGAAGGTTGATGGCATTTTTCTTTCTTTTTTTTAATCTATTTCTTTGGTAGCTCACTAAAATACTCAAAAGTTCTTTCTATGTGAATCTATTTTTCTTCACTGTAGTGTTCACTAAACAATTTTCCAGAGATATGATGTAACAAGCCCTGCCTTAGATTTCACCACAAATTAAATGCTTTTGCAGTTTTAATTGAGCTCTTCATTGTACCGGAGGACATTGTGGTTTACACTGTGAAAATGATAGATGATTATTTCACAATGTCTGGAATATGATCTACGTTGCGTTTAAAACGGCACTGAGGGTTGCGGTGAGCTTCTGCGCATTGACTGTGTTTCAGGCACGAGCACAGATAAGAGGCTTCTTGCTGCAGAACCAGTGGCTGTTTTTGACTTGACACGACGCTGCGCTTACCGATCGGTGTGTAACATCAAAGTACTGTGAGAGCAATTAAGAGATCACACGACTTGCGCAATACTTTTTGATGTAACACCCACCGATCGGTCTGCTCAGTGTTGCTTCACGTCGAACACAGTCACTGGTTGTAATCCCCCATGATAATCTCAATCCCACCTGCCCAGCAAAACCATACAAGCACTTACATAATTAACTGTTGAAATAAATATAATATGACATAAAACAGGATATGCAACCGCTACAACCATCCAATATCAGCAACTCAGACTCATCAGGTGCCAAAACACAAACATTGACTAATCCTCTGAATGCCCCAAGAGTGCCTCCTGGTGAGCATAAAACGAATCAGGTTAAGTTGAGGGTTAAGACATTTTCCTCTTCGCCTTTGTGGCAACCAGAAACTGTCATGTGTTGTATCATGGTATATGTCACATGAGTGGTTGAAATACTCAGTCGAAACAGATTCTGCTTTTTTTTTCATGTAAATAAATACTTAATTTCGTCATCAGACCCAGCTTTCACTGTAAGAGGATTCAGTGATTGGAAGCACGCATTAGAGGCGGCAAAAGACCTCAACAAACATGCAGTGTCAAAAGAACATTCACACATTCACAAACACTGCATGTTTGTTGAGGCCTTTTGCTGCCTTTGCATGCAAGTATGGCCCTCTGGAAAAAGAAAGAAAAATGAACTGAACTGAAACGACCTGTTCACCCTGGTAAACAGTAACCAGTTAGCTAGGAATCACTACTATATCTCCTTAGTAGTGGACATGGTTGAATTTCTTGTAGTGAATCATTGCCTGCTCAGGGGAAGCACAGATGCATTTGAAAGTCTAATGGAGGGTGGGAGTGGACTTTTCCTTTCATTATTTGAATATGCTCTACGCAAAGTCCCAGAGCTTAGGAGTGTACTAGGTAATGCAACGTACAGTTCTCACGACATTCAGAATGACATTGCAAACATGAGCAGTTTGATGACTGAAGAAATAGTTCGAGAAGTTGCAAACTTGCACCTTAAGTGTGGTTAAGTTAGTGACATGCGCTTCTGAATGCCTTATGAAATTGCACTGAATCTTACTTAGAGCTGTGGAGAAGGCCGACGACACTGAAGTGGCAAACCCTTCCAAACAAAAACACACCATTAACAGAGCATTTCAAGAATGTCTCCTGAAGGAGAGCATTGGCCAAGCTCAAGGTGCTTTGGGAAATGCAGCAGAGCTTTGATGATTGTACTACAGTACTTTAGACATGGTGCTTGCAGATATCTCTGAGCATTTCGGAGAAGGAAACATCAAGTTAATTGAAGCTCTTTCAGCTTTTGATAAAAAAATTAAGACAGAACCTTCTTGGATGTGCAACTCCTTCAACACATGCTGAAATTAACTAATTCGGAAGTGGTTCATTCAGAATTTGTTGTGGCCCGACAATTCCTGTGTAAAGATCTGTCTGGATCAGTTTCAAGTGGTGAGAAGATAACGCTTAAATTCTCCAGCGGCATCATGCCACCCTTGAAGCTATGCCTAGTGTACTTGCTGCAATGAAATGTGTGTTGACATTTGGAGCATCTATAGCTAAGTGCGAAAACTCGTTTTCTACTCTGAAATCTGACATGCTACATTTAGTGCAACTGGCTTTTGAAAGGGACTTGACAAGAAAAATTTGGCATGAATGGAAAGACTCCCTATTGAGAAGGTTCAATGGCAGTAAGCACCACAGACTCCAGCTCAGCAGTTCTATTTATTTTAGACCAGGGGTCTCAAACATGCGGCCCGCGGGCCAATTGCGGCCCGCGAAACGATATTTTGTGGCCCGCGGGACCATATGAAAGTTTAATATAAGTGCGGCCCGCGAGTGATGAATGAATAGCGCTTTACCGCTTTGTGTGAGGAAGATTCCTTTTTCGTGCGAGCTGGAGCGTACAAACCAACCAATCACAGTGGAGTATATGACTACCGGGGGCCAATCACAGTGGAGTAAATGACTCCCGGGGGCGGGGCATCGGCCGGGCTTGATGCAGACAGAGAAACAACTATGGAGCTGCCCGTGTAGCATCACATTTGTCAAAGCCGTCATAGAATTATTACTTCTTATTGTGATTGAAATTGAGCATGTTCTACTTTGAGCTGGACGAAGTGAATGTTACTGTTATCGGCGTTGGGTTTAGCGTCATGCGGATTGTATTTGTTTTTCCAGAATTTGAAAGGGGCTTATTTGCGGGACATCGGTGTTATATAGAAAATAAAATCCAGTAAATATCGCCTCCGTGGCTTTATCCCATTGTTTGTATATAATACATTTATTAATGGTGTCCCACAGTCCCAGCTAATAATTAACAGCCGGTAGCAGTCGCCTATATCTGTATTTTCTACCATATAAAATATTACGATGTTCATGTCATCAGGAAAGTATGGATGCCCGTTTCCGCCACAGTTGAGAAAAAAAAGGATTATTTAAGTCATAATAATGAGAGAGTTTCTCATAATAATGACTTAGTATCTGGACAGAATTAGAAGTTTCATAATAATGACTTAATATCTCGAAATAATGATCAAATTTCTTATAATAATGACTTATTATCTCGAAATAATGAGAGAGATAATCATAGTAATGACTTAGTATCTTAAAATAATGAGAATTTCTCATAATAATGACTTAATATCTGGAGAAAATGAGAAAGTTTCATAATATTGACTTATCTCAAAATAATGACAGTTGATCATAATAATGACTTAGTATCTCGAAAAAATTTGTAACTTTTTCCTCAACCTTGAACTTAAGTAAGTCCAAGTACATAGAAGAAGAACCCATTGAAGTTAAAGAACTGTCAATAATGACGTTTGAGAAAATATTTTTTTTGTGGAATACTTGATACCTGCCTCACCCAAACTCTGGCTCCTGCGGCCCCCGGCTCATTTGAGTTTGAGACCCCTGTTTTAGACTGTGGTTTGTTCTGTGGTTGTCTTATCTTAATCATGATTTTAAAATGTTTTGTGTATAAGTGGATATAAGTTTGAATCAGTGTGACAGATTTCAAAAGTCTTATGATATTCAGGGTCTAGAATTACATGAAATTAGAGGCTAAATCCAATCAAATGGTGTACTAGTGCCCCCCCCCCTCCCCCCCATGATCACACTATAGTTCAGCAGAAGATGGCTGATACTGTTGCAGGTAAGCATGTTTTTCTCCTCTCTCCTGTTATTTTTTTTGGTAAAAGTGTTTAATATGAGTTATTCAAATGTATACGTCTGGGTAATGATATCACTTCAGGTCTGTGGTCGGCGTCACAGTTGCTTCGTCATGGGCATGGTCCAGAGGTATGTCAATGAAGGATAATTGTTTTACTGAAGGCTGATCTTCTCAGAACACCTTCGCCAGGTTTTATAAACTGGATCTACCATCTTTGGCTTCTCAAGTGCTTTCGGTGAGTAACTGATTAAATTATTCCTGGGATAGTGCTATTCTCTCAAGAAACTATTTGTTACAGCTTTTGCTGTTGATATTGTGGCTTTATATATAATTGTGCTTACGTGTTTCTGTATGGCTATGTCTGCGCTGTACTCAGTGCAGGTCACTATTTTTCATGTTTGATATGCAAATTTTGGTAGGCTTCAGCTACTGATTTCATTGGTTTAGCTGCACCCATTAGTGGGGATTAGTACGCTTAGAGGCGTTGCCATTGGTTGAGCTTTGTGTGCTTTTCACTGTGGTTGGTGTATGGTTTCTGTGTGTCTTCAGGGTGATTTGCGCCCATTTCACAGCAGGATTGAACTGTTCCCAATGCACAAAAAGCATTTGCGTAATGTAAAAGTTACTGCTCTCGAAAGGGAATGTCTCTGGTTACTCTTATAACCTTGGCTTCCTGAGAGGCAGGAACGAGACAATAAGCAAGCTAGCGTGCTCCCCGCTCGACCAGCTGTGCAACGTTCAGTCAGGATTCTGCCGCAATTGTCGCTCCTCTGCTATTTATACTGTCTGGGTCAGCCAGTGCTGAATCTCATGACAATTGGCCAGTTAGTCAACTGGCGTTGTCCTATTAGGTGTCATTTCAAATTACATGAAGGGGAGGAGTTCTCAGTGTGCAAAAAGCATTTATGCTATATCTAAGTTCCCACCTCTCAGGGAACTGAGGTTACAAGAGTAACCGGAGACATTTTCAGTTCATTGCTATGGAATTTGAGCTTCAAGAATAGTGGACTGGAGAAAGCTTTGAGAGCGATCAAAAGTTTAGGTAGTTCTCAACTTTATGCAAATATCAAGTGAAAAACTCAGTCGGCAGCCTATCGCTGTGATTCGGGTTGTTACTTCTCTTGAGCATTTAAAAATATGCAGGTTGTGCCAGAGTTTATGCTGAACTTTGTTCATAAATCATATTGTTTACACATTGGATGCTTGTAGATGTCATGGAATTCCTAAATAATGCATTTTGAGTGCTTTCATTGTTTTCATCCCTGTGCACTGTTTTAAGGGTCTATATTGTCTTTGAACCCTGCAGGATTCTGGGTGGCTAGGTCCTACAAGGGAGTCTGTGATTACTTCACTCAAACTCTGGAACAGGGATTGGACTATTTTTATTTGTGGATTCCCTAGCTCAGGATATTTGTACAGTTTAGTTGCCTTCAGACTTTAACTTCCTAATCAGGGTGTCGAATGCTGTCTGGCAAGCAAGGATCCAAGAGGTCTTTGGATTGTGGATCTTCAAGTAATCTTTGATGAATCTGCGGTAGTAGCCACAAAATACCAGAAAAGTTCTCAACTCTTTCAAGGACCTTCGATTCTTCCCTGGACCCATTTCGATGCTGTGAGAAGCTCGGCCTCTGCATTTTGATCTAACTGTAAATGTGTACAGTGAGTTGCAATAATCTAGCTGAGACGTTACAAAGGCTTCATAACTGTTTCAAAATTCTTTAAAAAGACAAGAATGGCTTAACTTTGGTTAAAAGACGAAAATGATAAAAACAAACTTTGACCACAACACTTATCTGCTTATCAAATTTAAGACTGTTGTCAAACAATACACCCAGATTCCTAACACGTGGTACTGTACGTTGACAGGTAATCAAGATCAAAGTCATGCACTGTGTTCATTCGAGCCAAACGGGATCATTTCAGCCTTATTCTCATTAAACCTTAAAAGTATTTCCGCTCGTGAATAACTCAATCCATCTTTCAGTGTGTACAGTTGCTGGGCTTTAGGAAGCTCCAAGAGCTGAAGTTTGGGAATGAGACGTGTTGTTGAAGTGGCTTAAAAGATACTGATTCTTTTCTGTGTGGATGGAGCTTAACCAGCATCAGAATAATTTTTTGCCCTTTATCATCATATGACAGTATTTAGACAGGAAGCGAAGTGGGAAAGAGAGAAGGGGGACTGAACTCGGTTCGCCTTTTTAGATGATGAGGGCATTGATGCCATTGACTGGCCCTCATGTTCCCCAGGCCTGAATCCAAATGAGAACCTCTGACACATTATGTATCTGAACATCTGAAGCCGCAAAGTAGCAGTAGCACCGAATGTTCAGCAGTTCACTTATGCCTTGATCCAGGTCTGGGAAGAGATCCCCAGGACACCATCCTCTTTCTCATGAGGAGCATGCCCAGACCTTGTCATGAGTGGTACAGGCACGTTGGGGGCCATACATTATGAGTTGCTGTGATGAACTTCAGCCTGACACTTTAGTTTTTTAACTTTGATTTTTGGTATGATTTTGAATCCATGTATTGGGGATTTTGGTTACCATAGGAAACCAAAATAAAATGTGTATAAAAATTTCCAAAAATAATATTTCATTCATTGAGGTCCAGTGTGTCATTTAAGAGTAATGTTTTGTGCAGTGTACATCAATCACATTGTCCATGCATCTTCAGGATTAATCGCTTTCTGTATTCCTCAAGTTGGATAAAAGCGTCTGCTAAATCAATAAATGTACAAATGTTTACTTGCAGTATAAAATTATTCCTTATTCCTCAAGTTTTGTTAGGATTTGAACTTGTAAAAAAAATTATGTAATTTGAACAATGTAGTCACTGAATGTATTTTATACCAAACCAATGATAAATGGTCCAGTTTAGCTCACATAGACTGCTGTGCTTTTTTTTTTTTTAAAGCCTACAGTGAAGCCCAACCTGATGTTTATTAACAAAACCCGTATTCTAGGAACTGTTTTTCTATTATAGTAGAGTAAACTTTTCATTTTTGTATTAGCAAGCATTCAGATGTCACTATAAGCATCAAGAACAAATGCAGGGTTCCCAAACTTTTTAATCAGTCGATTTCCTGTTGTTACCCCAAATTCTAGCAAAAATATGACGGTAATGTAATTACTTTAACATTTTCCTGATTTAAAGCCTAAACTGCAAGTGAAACACATTATACACAAGTACACTGGTAAGCATTTTTCTCCCGAAGCATCTGATAAACAGTGCTGCTCATTTGATCTTTTGTTCTAACAACAGTGACGATTTTAAAAGAATTGAGCTTTGATTTGCAGTTATCACAGAAACATTCAATAACCTTTCTTTTGTGTAGTTGCAATTTTTGATGTAAGGGTCCTAAAGCAAAATAATAAACAAAGTGATATAATTGTATAAAGAGTAAATACGCAGGAGGTGTAAATATGTTGAATATAGTGGTTGAAGCGTCACAGCAGAATAACAGCTCTTCTCTGTCTCAACAGCTAACAGCCTGTGGGCGTCTGAGTGTGTGCAAACCTCCAGCAATCTTACGTACGTCTCAAGCCATCTGGACCTCTGTTCACTGCCAAGTTACGTAAGTCTGAAAAAGAACATGGGCGTGTGTCCCAAACACTGAGCTCAACTTCACCCATGATGACATTTCACTATAAACTCCCCTCAACACACATTCATCAATATGGCAAGAAGTCAAACACAGAAATCTTATGGTTCATTTTTCACTTGTGTATCTGGACCCATACGGCTGTGTCTCTGATGCATAAACATGAAAATGACCAATAATGACAAGAAAAAGGTTCATATTTAATGATTTTGCACATTTAGTTTAATCTTCACACATGGAAATACTGAGGTCCATACTTTAATTATATACACACATATTGGCACACAAGAATATAGTTAATGGGCTTTAATAGATTACAAAAATCCCTATTTATGTTAAAATAGAAATATGTCATCTCTCTATGGTGTTTGCAGTGATGTGCTTTCCGACAGAGTTAAACTAAACCCTCTGAGCATCACATTTAGCCAGGTATTATTGTAGGGTCGCACGAGGGATTCATTCACCTGGCGCTACCCTGCTTTACAGAAACTCCATCTGTTCTTTACATAAGATTCAGATTAAATTTTGTGATGGAGGTATTTTTAGAACTTGCAAAATGGAAAACTGTTTTAGTTGCTGGAGAGGGGGTGAAAAAAAATCTGTGATTGTCAAATAGTAGCTTATACACGTTTCAATAACATTGACAAAATGGCACAATATATTTAGCATAAACATTTATAGCACCCAGATTAACACTAATGTTTGACATGTCCATGTTATATTAAAGTTTTAAACTGGGTATAAGAAGGATGAGGAACTAAGAACAGGATTCCCACATATGTCCTGCACTAAAATTCTTAAACTATCAATAGACTTAAAGAAGGGGTTAAGTTCGCCCAAAAAATTTAGTTCTGTTACTTGCGCAAACTGGTACAATCACAAAAAATACTTAGAAGAATGTTGGTAACCAGACAGTTGACGATAGCTATTGTAGGAAAATAATTCCTATGGAAGTCAAAGGGGCCCATAAATTGTTTGGTTACTGACATTCTTCAAAATACCTTCTTTTGTGTTCGAAAGAAAGAAACTCAAAGTTTAGGAACAACTTGAGGAATTTTATTTTTTGGGTGAACTTTAAATACTTTGCTGAAATTTTTTCACATGACTACATTTTAGTAATTGCCATATTTTTTTAAAACTAAGATATTTCAGGTTTTCCATTTTTATGGGAAATTGTAAATAAAATAGGAAAAATGAAGTGTAAATATGGTTTGTTTTTATATTAAGCATGCAGTCTATGAAGCACTACATACACTTAACAAATAAAAACCAATTGGTTAGCATCACTACATATGTAAAACAAACAAAAAAAGTGTTCAAAGTTCATTAGATATGTCTAGTACTGCACGTGTGTTGGGGCTGACTGATTCTCAAAGGGGTATACATGTATAAAATATTTTTAATGATAGTAAAACCCAGGTAAGACCTTTATGCAAACAAGACCGACACCATGAATTAAACTTGTCTCACAAATATTTAATATTTCAACAAACCAGCTGTAACAGATTCTCTTGACAATAAAAATCAAACAATCAAAACACTTTACCAAGACACAAATTAAAAATAACCTTAAATTGTCACAATATAAAATAAATGCAAGGAAACCTGTATAACCCCCAATATTCACTTTTTCGGTTCAGTTCCACACTTTAATTTTTCCTCGAAATACAATATGATTGAAATGAATTCCCTTTTTGAACGTGACCTCACTGTAAAACGCACCACGAACCCACCTCAGGCCGTTCAAAAAATAAATCTGTTTCAGAGACATCAGTCAGCCCCAGTGCGGTCTTCCACAACATGGCAATGCTGTGATTGGCAAGGTTATGAAATATGGAAAAACACACCCACTCTGAATCTAGCTTGTGCATATCCTGAACTTCAAACACCATATCCTTCATTCAAGGTAAAAGTAAACAAGTTATTGGCTTTTATTATTTTATTTCTCTAATACTTTTCTCAGTCCATGGTGCAAAAGTCTGGTCTGTAACATGTGGATGTTCAGCTTCATATCGCTTTCTTTTTCCACTCGCACCACTCGTCTCTGAACACGGCCTGTTATTAGCATGGTTTGTATGCACACATGCACGCTTCTGCAGTGTGAGATTAGCGCTGGTGGGCATTAAGGGGTGGAGGAGAGACAGAGGACATGCTCACTCTGTGTAGTGCATGATGGACTCAACGTAGTTTCCAGGGAAAAGTCCCGTAGTGCCGCTCATCACGCCTTCATACCAGCCATCATCATTTTTTTTTATGACATAGATGATGGCCCCTTCCTGGAAAGACAACTCATCTTCCTTGTCTTGCGTGTAGTCATAGATTGCCACCACTGAAAGCACGAAAAAAACAAAGAGACCGGCAAATTACCAATGACCCATGCAGAAATTTGAGTGCCCATCATTCACAGTTCTACACGTTCCCACCACTTGTGTGTTTGTGTTAATTTTTTAATGATCAGATTTTAGACATGTTTTTGTTTAGTCAAGAAAACCATCATATTTTTGCCATGCTGCATAGTGAAATTGAAAAACCTGATTATTTTGCTCAAATTAGGAAACTAGAGGAGTAAAATAGGGTTGACAATTTTATCATATATTCCTGAATATATTATTTGTCATAGAAGTTTCTTGTTTAACTAGTTTTCATAATGTAGACGTATTTTTTATAAGTGAGATTCCTAGTACAGCAATACCTCGGTTTACGAGTTTAATTAGCTCATAACTCAATTCTCAAACACCAAAACAATTTTCCCCATAAGAATGCAATGAAAATCACTTGAATCGTTCAACATAACCATAAATGCCCATTTTAAATATTTTTTTGGTTTACCCTATTACAGTTAAAATTATAACCATTAAGATCTCAAATACTAATTAATAATTGACAATTAAAATCTAAAAATACTTGACAATTTACTGTAACGTGCACTTTAGCTTTGAGTAGCGTCGCTGCTGGCCTGATGGAGACGAGAGGAGGCGGTTTACTGCTTAGAGGGAGAATTTCGTACCTTCTTACTCATCTTGAGCTCATTTTCTATATCTTGTTCTGTACGTATATATATCACTACGTGTACAATAGTGATCACAATTAATGTTAACAACACGAGGTAAAACCGCTGTAAATCACTTATAAAAAGTATCACTGTGGTGAATGATGCAGCCAAACCGAGCGACACTGAGAGAATGAACGAGTGAAGGGTTGATAGGCTTTGTGAGAGGCTGTCGTTCGGATATTTCCAGTGAAAATGCTGAGCGTTAGAACATTTCCACAAAAAATGCGCATGGGCAAGGGAAAAATTTCTCGTACTCCTATACAATGCTCGTAAAGTCACTCGTAAACCGAGGTATTACTGTATTCCAAAATACATTCATGTTTTTCTATTCAAATAACAGCAAAACACTTTATACTGTTACACAAAGGTGCAGTTGTTCCACAAAAACAATCGCAAATGCAGTCAAGAGTTTGTTTGGATCTATTACGGTTCATCACGGAGAAGGTTTGAAGGAGTCGCAGCAAACAGCACAAGTGGCTTGTGAAGAAACACAGACTGGCTGTATGACAGAATATCTCAAATGGAGATCGCTGAACTCCAGCTTACTCGTTTATCGGTGTTTTCAGATCATCCACACTTCTTCCGCAGTCTTAGTCATGGGAAAAAAAGGTTGTCAACAGGCTTTTTCATCATAATTTCATTAACGAAATTAACACTAGTGTGTTTATTATATTTTTTGCCAATTTGATGATGCTTTCAGAAAATCTGAAGTTTCATTTAACACGCTTCAAACTGCAAAAACAGGCCTTATACAAACCATGGCAATGATGTCAACACTGAGCAAATGGTCCCACTTTATAATAAGTGTCTTTAAATTAATAATTTGCTGTAATGCATATATTCTGTACTTTTATTTAAAAAAATACCTTTATGTAATTATAACTAATTATTTTCTTTAACCATTCCATTACTAATCCTGTTTTGCAATAAACTATACCAAACAATTTCACTTTTATGCAAGAGTTAAAGACACCTAATTTAAAGTTTGACCGAGCACATTAAAATGTCCTTGTGAATGCCCTGTTATGAAATATTTAGCCAATAAAATTTAAAATAATATCGTGAGCTTAAACGGACCAGCATCTTCAAAATATTTTCAGTGTACCTTTCTCGAGGTACGTTTGTGGAGCCCAAGGTGGGTCTTCTTCAGCATAAGGGTCACTGTACTCCACCACAGAAGATTCCTCTTCCTCATATCCTTCAGGAGGAGGAGCTGGATTTTTTGTCTCCTCAAACACCGGCTCTTCTGAAGGGGGAGGTGGAGGAGGTGCATCTGAAACTGAGAGAGTAGTGAAAAGAACAGGAAATGAGCACACACTTTCCAGATGGGAAGCTCATGGATCCATGCAGAGAGCAAGAAGTCAGTTATGATATGGATGTTTGGACGGTTTACTGTGAAAAAGAAACAGTGATGAAAGTTCCACTCCTAATATTCTCAGATAAACAGATGCATACACACATGAATGGACACAGATGCGTAAAAATTCTATGATTTACGCATCAGTCACAATAAAGCGGTCAGTTGCAATTGCTGGCTTGAGGGTGGTTTCTTAGGAAATATTGATATTAATTAGATTAATTATTAAAAGGTTTAATCAATATGACACCTTAAAACATGTCTTGTGATTTTTGACAAGCCGCTTTGAGCTGAATGTGTGTATGTGCATGTCTCTGAATGCTGGAGGGTCTCATTAGAGAAACTCAAAGCCACTTACTGGTTTCCTGTACGCGAGCCACAAAACCCGTCAGAGGAAGCTGGGGTGTGATCTGCAGTATGGAAGGAGGAGGGGGGGGCACTGAGGCTAGCCCACAAGACCACAAAAAAAGCAAAGAGGAAGGGGGAGTGTGTGAACAATGAACCAAGAAAGTGAATGTGAAAGGGGAAAAGAGAAGACAGCAGGCAGTTAGTTTAGTGTGCAAACACTGTCTGACATACAGGAAGTGGTTACCTCATAGCAGAGAGGATGAAGGGTAGAGACACCAGCTAGAGAGGTACAAAGACTAACACATTTACATCAAAGTACCAATCTAACTAGGTTAACAGTAGTGTATCATTAAAGGTGAAGTATGTTGTTTCTGCGACAATAGTGCCACTTAGCGACAAAATGATTGGCACCTTATTGACAAAAATAAAACCCATTTTCGAACAACCTTGCAAACGCCTTTGTTGCCCGTTGTGCCTCCCCCAACTCAAAATCACAAAACAGTTCTTACGGGTGCTTGTGACAGTATGTCAACACGTAACTGTAGGCTACTTTCAACTATATAATTTCCAGCGTATTAGGAATACTTTTAGCTGTGTTGCTGTGTGTCATAAGTAAGCAACAATTATAAATGAGACGCATTTCCTCTAGACAGTATTAAACTCATCCAACGTATCTACACTGGGTGCATTTTTTGACATGCACCACAACTATATCCGGCCGTCTACACTGAACACAAAGAAAACATTAGATAAAACATTATCTAAATGGACGCAAGATGATACTGTGTGGTATTCAAAGCATCCGTTGTTGCACATTGCTTCACAATGCCCCCTTCGTTTTAGTTGTTCATGACCCTTTATTAAGTATATTTTGACTTGCACTCTGTAACCGAAGCGCATGTTTTTGCTGCATGTAACGAATGACTGATAAAATAATGACTTAAAAATAAATGAAAAGAATGTTAGATGTCCCGCACCGAGTAAAAACCCTCTGGAAACCCTCTGAAAAACCTGCTACAGTAACCATGCCCCAAACTCTCACTATAGGTTAAGCTGGAAAGATGTTGTCAGATCCGAGTCAGATTCCTTTCAATGTTTATATAATGTCTGAGAGGCTCAATGTTTGCACTTTTTAAGGAGATAAACCCATGATTGGCAAAATAATAGTCAATGAACAAACTGGATTAATAATTAACAGAAAAAAAATACATAGTTCACCTTTAGGAACATAATGAGAGAAATATTATTACAGAAAAAAAATTTATGCGATGGTGTCAAATACGAATGTTAAAAGAAAAGAAAATGTAGGTGGGGAATGGATGGACTATGAGGTATTCATAATCTGAAAAGAACAAATTAAACTGCCTTTGGAAAATAAGTAGAACTGGATGTTTTGACCACCTTTTTGGTATGAATAGTAAGAGCGGTACCTTGGTTCTGATTGTAATACGGCCCTCCGTTCTGCTGGCTGGAGGGCATGGAAGTCTGACCCATGATTGAGGGCGGCCGGCGATACGGCAGTGAACCACCAACTGTGGGTGAGATCTGTCTGGGGACGGGCCTGTTCATGCTGTAGAACTGAGGAACACCTGCACGAACATCAAAACCATGAGACAAAAGAATGACTGCAGACTGATAATGTTAATTTCTGAGAAACATACCACTGTTACTCCTTAAAAGTGTTAAAAAATGAAAAGAATGTTAGAGGTCTACATTAAGAGCATTTCAGGACAAGTATTTTTCCATAAAGATCAGATGATCATGGTCTGAAAGCAAGCGTGAATGTCATGAAAATGTCATAATCGAAACTGATCTGGACTAAGGTGGTTTTCATACTAGCCCCCGGTTTCACAGACTAGACTTGTTGATGACTCAAAAGTACTAAAAAAATCTAGTATTAAAGTCAGAGTTGGAACAAACAATGAAAACGGCCTGAGAGACTCATGAGAATACAATATGAGCAAGATACAAAGACTAGAAATTCATCACAGAATAGCAAGTTTGGTGTGGAATGACAAGGGTAGAAGACTGATGGACTGGCAATGATTCGGACAGTGGCGGACTCACCTGTCTCAGGGTCGGTGTTAGATGTAACACTAGCTGCAGCTGTAGTGAGGGGTGGCTGGGAAGTGGGAGAGCCTTTTTCTGGGGTCAGAGAGCTCTCAGTGCAGTCGAGAGATTCAGGGACTGAGGTGGGGTTAACTGAGGGTTGTGTGGGGGTTAAATTAGAGGAAGCGAAAGAAGGCTGAGTGGAGTTAGTTGGAGCTGAAGGTGTGCTGGCACTAGCAGCTTCAGGGTAAAATGAGGAGAGAGGAAGGAAACCAAATGAGAAATGCTTTAGCATTTCGCATAAAGAGAGGTATGTGGGGCATGTCAGAAAGAAATCTTGCTTTACATCTCAAAGAGCTATTTACACGATTTCAAGAAGCTGAGCATAAAATCGCAATATTGCTTTTGTGAAGACCATGTATTTTAGGGGTGCCCAATCCTGCTCTTTGAGGACCACAATTTTAGCTCTAGCCCAAATTAAACACTTGAACCAGTTAATCAAGGTTTTCAGGATCACAGATAGGCGAGATAGAGCTAAAGTCTGCAGGATTTCATGAGCAGGATTTCACAACCCTTATGTATATGCACATATACAGTTGCATTTTCTGAATGAGAACATACAGTTTCGCCAGTTCAGAGTAAAAAAAAAGAAAAAAAGCTGCTTTTTCATCCACATGGATGTGGATAAACTGAAAAAGATCCAAAGGGACCATGATTAGACCAATATTTCAAACTACTTCACTGACTCACAGCCATTGCAAACTTCTATTCATCATAAATGTGAATGTCTTTTCCAACACAATAGGTTTGAAATGCATGTCTTTTTTTCAGTGGAAGTACAACTACAGTAATCTCCTTTTGCACTCCAAAGAAACCAAAAAACAAGTTTGGAACAACATGAGGGGAAAAGGATGAAATTGTTTTATTTTAGTATTTGATCTTGGCTATTAAATCAAGAGCAAGATCATATCATACTTCTTAAACAAGAGAATGTTTATATGTTGTTAAGTGTAAAGTAAGGGAGGGGATGTAGATGTTACCTGGAAAGGCGCTGGGTGGAGAGGGTGTGGGCACAGCGATGGGAATACCCACACTGCCGCTCCCGCTGTTTTCACGACTGCTGCTGCGGCTGCTGGGATGACTGCCGCCACTGCTCCCACTGCTGAACACATGCTACAGATTACACACCACAAGCACATGTGCTTTATGTTATACCTACTCGCGCAAACATGTAAGCCCTCTCAAAAACACGTACACTGACACACACACACACACACACACTGCTCTATACATTTGCCAACAGTTCACATGACAAAAACACTCTTAGCAACACACCAGTATGTGCTGGTTCAGTGTCTACGACAAAGAACATGAGATGGCAGCATTTGCGAAACAGCAGAGAAAGTAACACATTAAAAAGGTGAAAGCAGAGGACAGAGCACAGACTGCATGAAATAATGAGAGAAGAGCAAGAAGAAACATAATCAATCAGTATTAAGATGAAGGACTTTGAGTGAGATACTTTTTTTGTCAGAGAGATGAAAAGCGAAAGAGAGCAATGCCAGGCGAATATAGAGCTGAAGCAGCTGAAGAAAAGCAATATACATTTCATGGCTGAAGAAAAGAATGAATGGTCAGAATCTTTATAGCTAGTAGCAATAATTATTTTGCCAAAGTTGGCATGAAATGGAAATGCACCCATTTTTAAATGCATGTTATTGATCTGACTGATTAATAATAACAGACTTTTTTCTCGCTCTCCCTCATACACATACATATATATACATACACAGTGGAGTTCGGTTATGTCGACGGCCTCGGGGGTTGCAAAAAAGCGTTGAGATAACTGTTGATCGAGATAACCAACAGCCAATATATCTATGTATTAGATGAAGCGATCGGCAAGCTATAAAAATGTACACTGTATATGTTTGCTAACAACAAAAGGCATATGTGCACCAACTAACAGCAGAGATTTACCAGAATACAATAAAAAACACCTTTGATTCTCGATACAAACCTTTAATTACATTATCCAACATTGCAAAAACAATTTCGCTCAAAGCGTAAACAATCATAACATATTCGCGAGGTCATCACGCTGTATTAGATTGCATACTTTCTTGCGTTCTGCCTGATGCGTTTTCTCAACAAATTCGGCTTTGTCCCGTCTTTTAACAATCTGGATCTTCAATCTGCAGCAGTGCGGAGCAGACCACGTGTCAGAAACAGGGATGTGTTTGTGTGTGTGCATGCGCGCTGTGTGGCTGTATATTATGCGTATTATCACCAATAAACGGCTTTAACCAGCCTTCGAATTCAGGGTTTGATTCCAGGGTTTGATTTTTGGGTGTAAAAAAATTGTTTTGACTGAGACATGATGAGCAAGCCAGCTAGTTAGCGTTTGTCACAGACAGGCGCACACACACAGTGGACAGTACGTGACTGAGGCTGTGTGAGTCAAACAAATGCAGCGATTTATATTTGTGCAGTGATTTAATTTTTAGGACAAAGAACATTTGACATCCCGTACTGCCATTGCGTAATCAGCCAGCGGCGGCTTCCCAGACATGCGTGATTTATTTGCACATGGAGGAGTGAATATCTGCTCAGCCTGCATCTGGGCGGATCTGCTGCGTGCAATGCGAAATAAGCACATGCGCAGTGAACTCTCAGTCACGAGATAACCATGTGAAGTGGCGTATATGTCCCTCGTTTTTGCTCGAGATAACAGAATCAACATAACCCACAAGAAAATGCGGAGACAAACAGGGAGTTTGGCGGTTCCACTTCAAAAACGTAGACAATAGTATTGGCGAGTTAACCGTGACTCGAGATAACTCCACTGTGTGTGTGTGTGTATATATACATACATATACATACACACACACACCTCAATTAAATTAAAAAAAAAATAGATGAGGTTCAAACAATTTAGAGCAGTGGTCCCCAACCCCCGGTCCGCGGCCCGGTACGTAGATGAAATGGTACCGGGCCGCGGAGCGAATTCTGTGGCGCTATGCCTGTGGCAAGGAGGCGTCTCAACAATCTCACTCGTAGCATGTGTACTGCCATTGTGCAGAGGGTCTGACAACTCCAACTGTCTGTAGTCTTTAAATGTTTATTTCAGACTTATCTGATTATATTAAAATGTTCTCAAATATGAATTTAAATATATACGATTCAAATAATCAGCCCCTCTGAACTTTAGGTGGGCACAACCATTGTTATTTGTGTCCTTGTCAAAACGTTCAATAGGATTTCCAACAGATGGGAGAGCGCTGGGGAAAAAAGGCACCAAATGCTCTTTTTCTGATGCTGAACTGAGTGACAAGAGGCAGTCATCCAGAGCATGTGGGAGGACTTCATCATACATACTGCTCAGGATAAAATCCTGACAAATGCTTAGGAGTGTATTATAGGTACCCTACCTATTAAGCCCCTTTTCATAAGAGGTAATGTAAGTCTCAGGTGTCCCCAGAATGTGTCTTAAGTTTCAGCTCAAAATACCCCACAGATCACTTTTTTAAGTGGAAGCAAAAAGCTGCTGTTTTCGTGCATGTATCTTAAATGCAAATGAGCTACTGCTCCCCGACTCCCTATCTATAATAGCGCTGTGCCTTTACAGCTTGTGCTTTGGACACTCTGCAAAAAGAAGTCATGTTTTGATCACGGTCATGCAAGTCACATTGCAGTTCTTCATCATCATGAAAGTGTATTATTTGCATGTATTTTTAAGCCATAAACTTCTGATATGTGGTTTTCTGAGCGAACACAGAAATTTGTCAGACGGCGTTAAATTACCGTATTTTCCCGAATATAACCCACAGACGCAGATAATCCGCACCCTCATATAATCCGCGGGTTTTGGGGTTTTGTGTAAAAAATAGTCGGCATAACCCGCACCCATAGATTGATAAACTATCAAAAGTTCACATTTCAACTGTTGCTTGTCGCAGTGCTTGTGCGCGAAATTCAAACAATAAGAAAACAAACACAAGTCAGAATCAGAGCAAAAAGAAAAAGCAGTCTCTCCCACTGTGCAGTAGCACGTCCCTTAAGAAACGTTTCTACAGGTGTTGATCATCGGATGAGAGCCCGCCCTCATGGCAGCACAGCCAATCACGTCTTCTTGCATGATTGACAGGTCAAAGAGCCTATCAGTGCCAGCTGTCAGAGAGATCGTAGTGCCAGAGACAGAACAGAAAGAAAATACAGCAAAAAAAAAAAACTTGCGTCCCTAGGGACGTAAAAAATATATTGAAATATTATTGCGCGCAAAACATTTGTGATATAACTCGCACCCTCATATAACCCGCACCCCCACCCTGTGGGATTTGTAAAACCTGGTATAACCCGCAGGTTATATGCGGAACAATACGATAATTTCCATTTTGTGTCTTATTGCACTTAAACTGTCAAATACACAAGGCTATGTCAAAAGGTTCAAATGAACAGTCGGCTATGTCTGTGAATGTAAACAGCAGGGAAAGAATATCACATGTGTATATTAGATCTGTGTATTAAATAATATATAATAGTAAGTATATATGTATATAATAAATTAATAGTTATGTTGTTAATATCTGTTTTTCTTTAGTTGTTTAATAAAAATACATTTCTTACTTCAATGCTGCTGGCGAGGAGATAAACATGGAGGGCTGCAAACAGCTCACTTGGGGAAGAGCTAAGCTAAAAGGGTTGACCGTGCCAGTCGTGGGCAAGCCCTGTTCCAATAGGATATCACATTTGAGTACTTTACTGAGCAGCTCATTTTGAGACACTGCTTCAAACTTATGGGGGAAATGAACTGAGTAGATGGATTTTTACCACACTGGGGATACATAATTAGGTTCAAAAACCATATAAAAGTGAATTTTGCATAAAAAGTCCCGTTTTAAAGGGTGTTCCTGTAGCTCAAGTTAAAAAAAAAAAGGGCTGTTAACAATAACAACAAGGTCTCAAGAAACACACTGTAAAAACGCTTTGGCTAAAAGTGTCAGCCAAATACATAAATGAAGGTTTTACAGGCATCCCTGCAGAGATCAAAAGAGAACAAGTGAGAGTGGTTATATAATTTCAGACAGAAGAAAAGGTCAGAGCTTCAAAGGAAAGACCAAGAGAGAAATCTCTTGCATTTGTTCCGCAACTTGATTCGAAAAATCCTCAGGAAAAATAAAACGAAGAAATGACAGTTTAAGATAGAAGACATCTCAAAGAAAGTATCTGCAGTCATTTGAGAGCATCTTAAAGGCGTCTTTATCCTCCATGACTGATGATGCGTTTTTGTGAGCACTGCTAACGTCACTAGCAACTGGTTGCCAAGGTTTCAGATTATGCAATTGTGCAGACAATCAGCGATGCTTGTTTTAGAAGTGTTGGTGTCTCTGTGAAAGAACTTTGCAGCAAAACCAACTAATCAATGTTAGTTAATAAATATAATGTATAGATGCAGAACAAAAGTCCCTCAGTCAGTATATGCTGTGATATACAAGCACGTGGAGCGCAGAGCGAGAGAAGCAAGAGATCTGCTTCGAGAGAGAGAGAGAGAGAGAGAAGAGGGTGTGGGTAATAATAGTACCTGTAAGTGCGGTTCCGCTGATTAACAGATGCCGTGCGTACAGGACTTTGCTGCAGGATTGACGCCATGTTGCGCGTGGGGCTCGGGACGTAGTCATTAGGCACCACAGGAGGCCGCACTGGCTCAAGTGTTCTGTAGGGGGAGTGTCTCCTGTCAGGAAGGACAGCAGTTTATCAACCTTGAGGAAACTTGATCAGACAGTTACTAGTCAGGAAAATTGAAATATCTGTTGCCATGTTACATTTAAACAATTTTTCCTGATTGAAATGCTGTTATTCTCAAACTATATAGTCAGGGCAGAATATTGCAAAGCAAAACAGATCATCTTCATCTACAGCACGATTTCAGTTTCACTGCAATATTCCAAACAGGAATTTCCACGTAGAGCAATAACACATAAAACTAAAAATAAAGCGTGTGGTATTTGAGGCCAGGAAAGTGAAAATTCAAATAAAACATAAAGTCAGTAATTTCTTCTTTAGTCTCAAAAGAGAGGAAAACAGTCATGGCTGTTTGAGGCAACCAGAACAAAAAAAACAAACAAAAAACACTGACTTACCATAATTACCGGACTATTGAGTGCACCCGAATATAAGCCACACCCACAGAATGTTTACAAAAATATTATTTTGAACATAAATAAGCCGCACGTGTGTATAAGCTGCAGGTGCCTTTACACAGGCTTTACCGAAACACGGCTTGTCATAAGGTTTATTTTAGGTTTCAAACATTTAAATACTTATAAGTATGTAAAAATGTATATAAAACAGGAAATGGCAAATCCATTAAATTATAAATTGATGAGATGTTTTATCCATATCATACATATTGCATTGGTAACTATAAATTTTACCGTACTCTATTCTTCTCCTACTTCACCGGACACTTATTTCGAGAGAAGTGACTGAATTTATGTGTTGTAAATCCGATAGATCAGATTCTCTCTGAATTGCAGCGCAAACTAACATGGCAGCGCCCATCGCGCTTCATAGACCCAAAAAAGGGAGACCCATGTCATAGACCCAAAACTGAGCACGTCACAGAATGTGTTTTTTGGGGGGGATTTTAAAAATCCATATATTAGCCGCGTCATTGTATAAGCCGCGAGGTTCAAAGCGTGGGGAAAAAGTTGCGGCTTATAGTCCGGAAATTACGGTGCATCATTCAACAATCAATTTATTACCGCTACTTTTCATTACAGGAAAAACTGAATTTTTGACCTGAAATGAATGGGGGCAGGGGGGAAGAGATATTAAAATTGCTCAAACTTCCTTTTAAATCAATTTTAAAAGAATGTGCAAATTTTGCCTCAAAACTGTGCTTCTCAGTTATGGCGCACAATTAATTGTCATGAAAAAAATGTTACAATGCAAAAAATAAATCTTAATGTCTTTTTTTTAAACACAAAAATTCCTAATTTTATGACACTGACACTGATTTACAATTTCCCATGAATGCCTACACAGTCGAGGCATTTAATGAGTAAATGTGCTTTAGTTCTGTGTTGCAGAATAAGCAGCACACAATCTGGCCTGCAATGACCAACACAGGAAACCATAAGAGTGCCAATCTGCACAGCCAGTGTTCAGAAAACAGGGCAGGACACACACTCTATGTCCTCAGTGCTCATAAATATCAAGCTCCGGCTTAATGAACACACTTTAAAGACTGAGCATATCTGCTTCATAATAAGTTTCACGCTTTCTCAATTTTAGATGTCAAAACATATTTAACGCCTCTTTTCTGACCCCAAATGTAGATTTGTCTCTTCACTGGCATAAAAGTAAACAAGGGGTGTGAAGGATAATGTCATCTGTGGGGCTGATACTAAATTCTCCCTGAGGACAAAAGACATGTCCCACACAACTCAACTAGAGACACATCACATCATACTGTGTGTGACCTTAACAGAAAGATAGGCTTTTGCTAGGAAATGAAAGCCTCACTGATGTTGCTCTAGAAAAATCATTATTAAAAAATGATCTGATCAGATGAAAGGACCTCAAAGATCTGATGATAAATTCTTCAAATGAGTCGTTCACCACCACAATCTCAGTAGCGGATTCGTTCAGTCGTGACCCCTAGAGCTACAAGCATTACTAGGTCTGTATACATACCCGATGGTGCCTTTGCCTGGCATCGGCGGGCTGGGTGGTTTCTGTGTGGGAGGTGTGGTGCGAAGAAGGCTGCCCATCTTCATGTTCTGGGTGCTGACCTATGACAAAATCAACATCATAAACAGCCTTTAGCTGGGAACAATAACATCTCAGTTTCACAGCAGAGGAAGAAAAAACGGCATCAAAGTTGACAACTGCTTAGTACAGCAGGAAAAAGGAGGAAAAAGAGAGAGAGCTATAGAGAGAAAGACAGTGAGAGAGAGAGTTTTATCTTATTTAGTTTTTAGGAAAAAAAAAAAAAAGCCCAAACACACCAACTCCTAAAGCCACATGCAACAATTATAAAATGCAAATGTGATATGCAAGGATGAAAGAAGAAACAGGGATGATTGCTGTTCAATTTCAGACCTGCAAAAGTTGCTCAAATATGATCTAATCCTTCTCGATTTCTCAATGTATTAAAAGGATTACAGATACTCCAAATCAGCATTAACTAGTATTTCTGAATTTCACGACTAGGTTTAACTAATCAAATAATGGAATCAAACCTTATTCCTTCTCCCTTCATGTCACCTGATCGTAGGACAGCTTTAAAAGCCCTTACCTTGAACTTAAGCAACCACTTAAACCAAGAGCGAAGCAGAGAACAGAGGTGAGAGGAAGCACAGAGAGGTTAGTGACACATCTCAGACACAAAGAAAACCCACGTCAGATTTTGGCATTTGTTAGCTCGAAACAAACATGTTAGTCAGAAAAATGGTTCCTTCAGAGGCTGGTGAGCTTGTGTCCTACCTTTACACCATGGCCAATGTCGTCCAGCCCGCTGTAATCGATAGGCTTGCGAATGTACCGCACCGGTCTCTCGGGATTGGCTGGAGCTATGATTTTGTGTGTACGGGAGGTGTTCTTATTGGTGGTGAGGATTCCGATCTCCCGCCTCGCCACTTTCTCTTTATGGATGTCCACCGTCTGAATTGGAGTAGAACAACAAAGAAAAACATTTGAAAAGTTACGAAATTTAAGACAAATAAAAATAAACTGGCTTTTGATTGGATTCACAACTATAACCATATTTACATTCCATTTACATACACAGAAGTTTTAAAGCTAAATCGGGAGGAATTAAATTACTGCATTGGCGTAAGAAACAACAAAGCATTGCCTCTTTAAAGAGGAAATAAAGCAGTTAGTCAAGTTTATATTACTTAGTAAACTGATTTCCACTTAAAAATATATAATAAACAATTAATGTAACCATTTTAAAGAAAAGGGATGTTTTGTTGTAACTTTTGGAGCAAGGGCGCCACCATCTTACTATATCACAGCGTATGATATCACATGGTTTGTTTGCTTCGTTGGCCAAGGAATATAAGCATTTCTTTACTTTTTGAATACACACTTGTTTTTAAAAAATGCAGAAAGGCAAACTTGAAAGGACTGTTGAGCCAATTGCTTATGCAAGTGAGCCAATATGGCGAGGGGAGCGAGCGGTACTACCGTTACGGGTGGATGAAGTCATGAACCTGCTGGTTTGGGGTGAAGCGCGGGTCCCAAATCTAATAAACACACAAATAACTAATACAGTAAAACCTCTAGATACGAGCATAATGCGTTCCAGGACGGAGCTCGTAACTCGAATTGTTCGTATCTTGGATCATGTTTTCCCATAAGAAATAATAGAAAACAAATTAATCCGTTCCAGATCCATAACAATGGAAAAAAATATGTTTTTTATTGATATAGATACACACACACACACACACACACAATTATAGTGCATGTATACTGTGTGATATCAAATCAAATATGGTTTTAATTATACGTTTTTACAGACAGTAGCGGCAGGAGTGGAGGAGGGAGGGAGGGGGTTGGTACACTTGATTCCCCTACCTTACACCAACACTATGTAACTTTAACTCATTTTTTTAACTTTTCTATTTTTTTCTATTATTGTTTTGATTTTTTTTTATTTGTATTCTTTACTTTTGATAACTTTTCGTACCTTTTTCCTTTAGTAAAAACTGTAATTTTCTTGAACAGCAGGAAATAAGTATAATTGGACTTAGCTTGTGTATTTTTTTAACTTGTCTATTGTTTTTTTTTTTTTTTTTTTTTTTTTGTGACATCACACGATGTGGTACTGCAAGAACCCGGCGCCCTTGCTCCAAAAGCTAAAACAAAACTTTTTTTTCCTTTAAATGTACGTTTACGTTAATCATTTACTAAAATGATTGAAATCTAACCGACTGCTTCATTTCCACTTTAAACTTCATATTTGTGGAAGCAGGCAACAAAACACACAATATGTAAGGCGAAGTATTAAAGTGTGCAGTTGTGAGAGGCCTGAAATCCCCATCGGCGGAGTTCTGTTTCATTTCACACGCCAATTTGGGAGAGGATCGTGTCAAAAGCACTTCATGAGAAGTGCTGCATTAGATGTTGTGGTGCTATGTTTAATCGCTTTAGAGCCCATGCTGTTGACAGCTGTTAAATAAAAAAATAAGACGAAACACAGAGGGGGGGATAAGCCTCTGCTGCTGGCATCTCAAACACAGCTAAATGATTTTAAGCATTAAGTGACAGTGATATGGTTAATAGCTGCTGCTCTGGAATCGAGCCCTGAGTTCACAGATGAGGGCAGTGGAGAGAAGACAGATCAGAGAAATGGAGAAAAGGAAACAAAGCATAAAAAGTGGAAGAGAGAAATTATCCATGAGAAATGGCTTAAGCAACCACTTATGACCTGAAATGCATTTTTAAAAGCATCGCTAGCAAACTATGGTCATAAGTAACGTTTTTAATCAACATAGTCACGAGTCACCGTTTCCTGAAACACTATATGAAGAAAGTGTACTGAAATTGAATCAAACATCTGTAATAAAAAATAAAAAATAAACAGTCCTCATATGCCATGTTCTGTATTTACAGCAATACTCTGATATTAGTTTGATCTTGAAGAAACTAATTATCAGGTTTTTTCTTAATCACCTGCATGATGATCTCATTAACCATGTTATATTGTTGAACCTAGGGCTGGGTAATACGATGACATATTTCGTTACCACAGTATAAAGTGTTGTTAGAGATTTTGCTATATAGTGTATATCATTTACTTGATATTAAAAAAAAAGTTACAAGCGCAATATATCCTGGGCTATAATCACAATATAAAGACAAAAGGGGTGTGTGCAAGTAAAAGTAAAAAACAAGTTTATGTAAAAAAAAAAAAAGTGTATTTGACCACTTCAGTACAATCAGCCACGAAAATAACTCAATTTGTTTGTGATGCAGCTTTATGCGTGCAAAACATCAAGTCATGAATGGTTTAAGAACACTTGAATGTTTAAACTGGCAAAATAATATTGTAAATTAAAGGCGGGGGATTAAAAATGAATATGTGTGACTAACATGCACTCATATCTTTGGTAGGCACAAAACACTGCAGCCGTCACACTAGAGCCCTGCAGTTACACTGCATCTGAATTACAGCTCCATACAGACCGTGACTCTGAAGGATGTTTAATTACAGAATCAATGGGATCACCTAAAACTGACTGGGCACGCGTACTGTCAGATCAGCAAACCAAAGATCTGAACCATTAAAACAAAAGCAAGACAATCATTAGTAACTATACATTAATTGCAGTGATCTTACTATGTTTAACAGGTGTGATTTGTAGAACATGAAGCAGACTTACCACACTTAACTTGAGAACCATTTGTAAGTGTGTTTTACACTCACCTAAAGGATTATTAGGAACACCATACTAATACTGTGTTTGCCCCCTTTCGCCTTCAGAACTGCCTTAATTCTCCGTGGCATTGATTCAACAAACTGCTGAAAGCATTCTTCAAAAAATGTTGGCCCATATTGATAGGATAGCATCTTGCAGTTGATGGAGATTTGTGGGATGCACATCCAGGGCACGAAGCTCCCGTTCCAAAGTATGCCAAGAAAACATCCCCCACACCATTACACCACCACCACCAGCCTGCACAGTGGATACAAGGCATGATGAATGTTCTCATTCTGTTCATGCCAAATTCTGACTCTACCATCTGAATGTCTCAACAGAAATCGAGACTCATCAGGCCAGACAACATTTTTCCAGTCTTCAACTGTCCAATTTTGA
The DNA here is from genome assembly GCA_037043235.1 of Rhodeus uyekii. Classification (NCBI taxonomy): domain Eukaryota; kingdom Metazoa; phylum Chordata; class Actinopteri; order Cypriniformes; family Acheilognathidae; genus Rhodeus; species Rhodeus uyekii. Next base: position 2,145,176 of record JAWRVZ010000053.1, on the reverse strand, counting down.
TGAGCTTGTGCAACCTGTAGCCTCTTTTTCCTATTTGTAGTGGAGATGAGTGGTACCCGGTGGGGTCTTCTGCTGTTGTAGCCCATCTGCCTCAAGGTTGTGCGTGTTGTGGCTTCACAAATGCTTTGCTGCATACATCAGTTGTAACGAGTGGTTATTTCAGTCAAAGTTGCTCTTCTATCAGCTTGAATCAGTCGGCCCATTCTCCTCTGATCTCTAGCATCAACAAGGCATTTTCTCCCACAGAGCTGCCGCATACTGGATGTTTTTCCCTTTTCACACCATTCTTTGTAAACCCTAGAAATGGTTGTGCGTGAAAAATCCAGTAACTGAGCAGATTGTGAAATACTCAGACTGGCCCGTCTGGCACCAACAACCATGCCACGCTCAAAATTGCTTAAATCACCTTTCTTTCCCATTCTGACATTCAGTTTGGAGTTCAGGAGATTGTCTTGACCAGGACCAACCCCTAAAAGCATTGAAGCAACTGCCATGTGATTGGTTGATTAGATAATTGCATTAATGAGAAATTGAACAGGTGTTCCTAATAATCCTTTAGGTGAGTGTATAATTTACCTTTTACCTAGTCTCGCGTAGCCAGTCAGTCACTTGTCACCTCTTGTCGACTATTAGAGCCACCAGTCTTCCTTTAGTAAATATAGCCTAGAGTGCGAGACTGTAAGAAGGGGTGTGGCATGTGGCTAGGTTACCTGAGAGATGTGGTTGATGGAGGATTCCATGCGGCGCAGCTGGGACGCCTGAATGTCGAGCATTTGGAGCACATTGTTGGCGAGTGTGTTGATCAGGTAGGCTACACTGGCCAGGGACTGAGTGGTGTAGTTCTTGGTTTCCTCTAGAGCAACGTGCTTGTCTGGAGACTGATGGAGAAACAAAACAATAACAGTCAGTGTGCCATTACATTGTTTCAGCCATTAAAACAGTTTTTAGAGTCAAACTGGGACACTGGAGTCCTGGTTAAAAGAATACGCATTGTTCCATTAAATGGAATCTTCATCTGAACAATCGCTCAAGGTCTAAATATCTTACTTCAGTGGATATGTGACTTTCACTAAATATTTGTAGCACATCTCCATTGCTGTGGATTAACATGAACTGATCTTTTTAACAATGAACAAATGGCAGCTATTCACAACATAGTTGTCCAAAAACCTGTCAAAGAAAAACTGCCATTGCAACTAAAATATTCTTTAGTAAGTTTAGTCAAAATGAAGCAAGATCCAATGGATTAAAAAAATAAAAAAGTTGATCACAAGCTGAAAGTACAACAAAGAGCCGTTTCATTGCTGACAAATGGGCATGCAATTTACGTTTATTACAATGTTTTCAATTCTTATCTACCTCATCTGGCACCCTGTACTTCATAATTGAAGATGACTGCTAAAATATTACCAGGGAAAATTATTGTCAGGTCAGTACACTTTAATCTACACCATCAGACAAGCATTGATCAGTAATACTTCACAGAGTAAACAGATTATTGGGATTTACCAATTTTACTGGGATTCAGGCCCCAGTAAAAAGGGTCTAGCGACGCCCCTGGTGTGGAATGTCAGGATCTAAGCAGTTCTTCTGTCACATCAAGCTGCAGTCACATGACCTGGGCTTTGATCCCAAGCCTGACAGACAGAAAGCGTACGCGTGTGTCTCTGCACACAATTCCTGTCTTTGTCCCAGGACGGTACCAGGATGGAACAGTCCACCACACATACTTTTGACTGTGCTCTATATTATAGAAACCACTATAACAGACCACAAGACGACTCGTCTGATGGCCACTTTTGAACTCAAACTACTCCAAATAAGCACAAAATTATTAGGTTGACTAATAAATAGTTTTCAGTTCCAGACAAGTGATCTAGAGAGCAGATCTAAAGAACTGGTCAATATATAAGACCATTAGCAACTAACCAATGACCAGTTCTTTCACAGTGTAATTTAACGCCATGCCAATTTTAATGTAGAGAAAATGGTTGAAATGTAGAAGAAAGAAAAAAAAAAAAAACACGATAATTTCTTTGATTTAACAAGGGGAGGGAAAATACTTTTTCAGAAAAAAATGTGGTAACACTTTAGTTTAGGCTCCAATTCTCACTATTAATTAGTTTCTTATTAGCATAAATATTATTAGGAAATTAGCTGCTTATCAGTACTTAAAAAGCACATATTAATTGAACCATTTTTGTGGTTATTCTGCATGACATTATTCTATATTCCTAACCCTACCCCATTTCTACCCAACACCTAAACTTATCAAGGTTTAAAACAATTAATAATTCGTAATTAGTTAATAGTGAAAATTGGACCCTAATCTAATGTATGACCAAAATTAATAATATTTTAATATTAAGAAATGTTGTAATTAAATTAAATGTTGTAATTAAAATAAGCTTTAAAGATTGTGACAACAGCAATATGATTAAAGATAACAATGCTAAAGTTATTTATTAATAATAATAATAAATATATTATAAATAATCCAATCATAAAGTCTGAACTCTTTATTTAATAAAAAGTTACTACTGGTAATAGCAAATTAGACAACACAGATTCAATTAAATTATATTTTTTTAAATAACAAAAATTATTTAAAAGAGAATGTTTTGATAAAGCTGACAAGGAGGAGCCAACACTTCTGTTAACCAAGTGGGCATTTGAATCAATGTATCAGCAAAAAATAAATCCACTCTCCTGAGTCTTGCTTTTTTTTTTTCTTTAGCCAAAACACAATCTTTGTGAACCAGCCATTACATGAATCTCTTGTGCTGCACTAAAGCAGTTAACAAGCAGACACGACACACACAAAAGTTAATTCATGCGAATGAAGGATTTTATTTTCACAAAGCTTTGCACCACTGCATTCATTTACTGCACTGAAACACTGCTAGAGGCCCTGAAGAATCTGTGGGCTTGCAGTGGGCAGAAGCATGTAGGCCAGGAAGGCCCAGCCTCCCCCAGGACACACAACGACACACTGACACTAATATGCAGACGCAGTGCACTGACCCACGCTGATGACATCACAGCTGCATCTGAGCAGAGGGAGCGGAGGAGGAGAGACCCACCTACACAGAGCTGAACCTTCAAGACTACGAATCACATCCCTCACAAACGCTCTGAGTGGAGATGCTCAGGTGAACAGGACACAAGTAACCAAGACTACGGAGTACATCACTGGGAGCGAAACATCCATAGGGAAAATCCAGTAAGAGGAAAAACAAAACGTCTCAGAACAAGTTCCAACCAAAATTATTTATTTTAAAGTAGGGTATTGTCATGTTGGCAGCCATAATACCTAGAAAGAGAAATAATAATTCACACAAATCCCAATTATATTTTCATAGCCCTTTCTAACCAGCATTAGATGTCAATAACTAGGGCCTTTTTTAGATGTTGCATTATATGTGAATCTGGACGATTGGACAGACAGAAGTAAACGACTACGAATATTTCCACACTGAGCTGTCGTCATATTCAGTTTGCGTTAGCATGTGTTGGTCACTGCACAAGAATTAAAAAGCCAGTTTCAAGTAGGGCTGGGCGATTAATCGAAACCAACATTTATTTCCCCATATCGGTTATTTCGTTGTCGTTTTTTTATCCTGTTAATACAATACACTTATCATGTGTGTAGTCATGTGACTCCAACGCTAACCAAGTCAACAGACAGTAGCTCGTACATCCAATTTGTAGGCACACGGAAATAATGAGCAGTTATCTTTGATAATACAATCAGTTTGGCTGGGGTAATTGCATGTTTTACAGTTTATTGTACAGGTAAGTTAATCGCCGTTCTTAAGCGAGCCCTGTAGAAATATCCCTTTCACTTGCGCCCTCATGATTTAAAGTCTTGCCAGTTTGATCATTCAAGAACACACATATGGAAAGCATCTCACTTGAGTGCTCACGATGTTTTCTGACACACAGAGCCGAGCCACGTGTTTCTGAACGTGCAAGCCCTGAAGCCAGATCTCTTTCACTTGCACCCTCATGAAAGTTTAAAAAAGTTTAAAAAGTATGGGTTTTAAGACTTGCCAGTTTGAATATTCAAGCAATTTTAGACTATTGGATGTGTATCACTATATTGATAGATTGTGGAACACTCATACAGATAGTAGCTCGCACATTACGCGAAAATCGCGCCCAGAGAAACTGTACAGTGATTTATTACTAAAGTAACTAAAATAGATCTTTCTACTTTTGATGCAACTACAACCCACAGCTTCACAATTAATAGAGTATGACACACAATCGCTCACTCAATGCATTCAATTAAATGTACAACAATGTACAAATGTACACTGTGCTAATTTTTTTGTATATCTGATATACAACGAGCAGAAATGTTACAACCCATAGACAAAATAACTGAAGAAAGTTGCTGATATGTAGAGTAATTGCACTGTGGGTAGCGTCATAACATTTGCCACAGCTCTAGACAAGGTGGCCTTATGTCCAGTTTTGTTTCCTCTAATCATTTTAAAATTACAAATTTAAGAAATGCACTTTCATTAGAAACAAATATCCCATATTTTAATAGTTTAGTATATTTAGATTACAAACCTTGTCAGTTAACTATGATGGCAAAAAAATTAAACGAAATAATCGTTCATTAATCATAATAAAGGATGTTCAAGTTATGTTCAATTTATCAAGATTTTGATTTTAGGTCATATTGTCCAGCCCTAGTTTCCAGTGATTTAGACTGAACACTATTTCTATGGGATATGGTACTTACTATGGTAACGTTATTAGCTTGAAAGATCTGCAGTCCAGATGAAACCAACCTTAAATCAGAAGCGAGGTAATTAGGGACTTTTGTACTAAAGAATTTTCTTAATCTAAAGCACAAAAACGTACTGAAGGTTGTGCATTTAGATTGTAGTATACACTACCATTCAAAAGTTTGGGGAGAGTATGACTAAAAAATTACAGTGGAACCCGGTTATGTCGACGGCCTAGGGGGGTTGCAAAAAAGTGTCGAGATAGCAGATTGAGACATTTTTTTTTCTCCATATTGGCTCAGGGTTCATAGCACATCAGTTCAAAACAATTCCATGACTTTTCAATGTCAAAGTTATAATTCTCAACGACATTTTAATGATTTTTGGTACTTGATTTTGTAGTCAAAAAATATGGTACATGTATCAAAACCAGAAGAAACACATTTAAAAACAAAAGCAGTCTACAGCAATGGGCAAAACAGTCTGCCAAGTCCCATAAAAATGTGTATGGAATTACACTACAATACAAATAATTAGTAACATTTAAAACAGTCTGATTTCAAGTCCCATCCAGGGATTTCAATAGCTTTTGAAAACCAGGGGTCATTTTTGGGTTCAATTTGTCTATTAACAGAAAAACCGCATTCACGGTAGCTTGGCCATGTGAGAACAACAACAAACTGGACATCACTGACCAGAGTTTACCCAATTCAGGCTCTGAGGACAGCTTAGATTACAGCAGTTTGTCAATGTTGTCTTTGCACTTATCAACATTTTTGAACAAGGAGTAGTTTGCAGGAATGACAGTGTTAATGAAAGTGTCATACTGGTTTGCTACATCATCACAATCCTTGTCAGCAACCTGCTTGATTGCAGATTGCTGCCGAGTTGAAGGGGAACTCCTCCCCTTCACGTAATTTCTGAAACCTTATAGGATGACGCCAGTTGACAACTGGCCAATTGTCGCGTGATGCGGCTCTGGCTGTCAGGCGGTATAAATAGCATAAAGTGCTGCAATTGCGTCAGAATCACATCGCACCGTCTCGTTCCCGTCTCTCAGGGAACCGAGGTTACGATAGTAACTGGAGACGCACCCTTTTGAGAGCGGGAACGAGACGTTGTAAGGAAATGCATTTGGGAAAGGTGTTTATTCTCAGCCTGAACACAGGAAACAATTCACCAATCACAGCGAAGAGGCACGGTAATGTTACAAAACATTTCTATTAAATAAATGTTGTTCTATTGAACTTCATCAAAAAATCCTAAAATTAAGTGCATCACTGTTTCCACAAAATATAGAGCAGACAGCACAACTGTTTTCAAAATTGATGACAAAATATTTGAGCATTAAATCAGCATGTTAGAATGATTTCTGAAGGATCATGTGACACTGAAGACTGGAGTAATGATGCAAAAAGCCTTGCCATCACAGGCATAAATTAAACTTTTAAATAACAAACAGAGAAATTCCAAGAGGTCCTCACACCACTGGTACTCGGGCCCTAATAACTTTTATACTTGAATATATTGTAAACTAATATTTCACAATATTACCTCAAAAACCCACTGACGTGGGTCTGGATGAGGTAAATGTCTGCTCATCGTTTCATTTTTTGCTTTGATTTTAAATGAACAACACATGAAAAGAGAGCTGGTACAACAGGAGTCATTTACTGCTCAGAACAGTACATCTCCGTTTCAAACGCACACAAATGGAGGCAGGGCTCATGGGTAATTACACGGTCGTGTGCTCATTAATGACTGCTTAGCTGCACGTTCACAGCACTGACCACAGCAGAAGGACACAGATTTTTCAGTGATGACTCAAATAATTACACTCTGAAAATGAACAGGTGGGTAGAGCAAGAGATGCTGATGACACTTTTGTTCCTCAGAGCTCAAAGCTCTTTTCACCTCATCAGAGACCTCTTTCAAAAGCAAGAGCTTTTCAAACAGGGTGTCAGACTGCCAGTGACGTTACTGACGTGACTACACTTTTCAGAAGCGTGACTGTAGCTCAGCTCAAATGAAAGCAATGAACCATACAAATGATCTGAAGCAATAACTACACTGTCAGAGGATCTCAAGTAGTCCTGTATAATTCATCTGAGCAAATCTGTTCATTTAGAGGGTTCTTTTCAATAAAGCTTTCAACAAGACTCAGCATTTTACGTCTTAGTGAATTATGTAAATATGGACCTTACACTGCATCCACCCACTGCTTATAATGCTACCAGCCATTCAAAAATGTGTATTGGTCGACAAGTGACTGCTCAATAGGGTACCCAGAAGTCCCTGCAAAGCACTGTACATCTATTTTACGCATCACTATTCATTATAGCTAATTGGGCTGGGTAAGCTTTCAATATGAAGTCTGAAAAAAAAGATCCTTAAAGCGTTTTCAGTTTTTCAACTTTAGTTAGTGCGTAATGTTGCAGTTGGAGCATAAAAAAAAGGATCTGCAAGGTTACAAAGTCCATTTCAATGGGGGATATTTAAGCTTCTAATGCAGGCTTTACAAAAAAGCTTCTCAAACAGAGCAGTTCCCAGTTTGTCAGGACAGTTGGTTGTTTGCGGATCTCATCTTCTAAGTCCTATTAACAGTTTGTATAAGTTTTATGTTGTTGCTATAATGTAAACAAAGGGTAAAGCTTTACCTGCTAGCCAACTGCTATTAGTGTTGATATAGTGTTTACTGTTGCATTTGTAAGTTCTTGCTTTTGTAAGACTGTTCACCACCTCTTTAGGAAAAATACCTATGGCTTTGTGATCGATTACTGTTGGTATTACCCAATTATGTTAATTAAATGGCCACAACCAAATATTTTTCTATTTGACTAGTCGTTCATTTACAGGGATGGAATATATGAGGCTATATGGTTGCCACAAAGCCAATGATTATGAATAGGGATGCACGATATATCTGCCATCATATTGGTATTGGGCGATAAATGCTAATTTCTCATGTTATCGATCAAATAATATAATTTGGCCAATACTGTATATTAAAACCGATAAATACTCTACTATTTCCTTCAGCTGAAATATTTCAAATTCTCACTGTTCGCCATGATAGGTTCTGAATCGCTTGATATGAATGGTATCCCTTCAAAAAGGAAGATGCAGTTAAGTGAAACACGTGCTGCACAAATCTGTCATATAGGATACATAAAATTATAATGAGAACACGACTGTAAAAGAACGTTGTGAAATCTTTAGGCTTGCTACATACATTCCAACTACACAACTTACTTCATCCTCATCTGTGCGTGATTTTGTGCAAATATAAGTTATATTAGGTTTATTTTGTATAAAAATCGGATTCATTTCATATATAAGGATTCACATTCTGTTGAGTGAATTGTCAATTATCAAAGCGCTTCGGTTTACGGGTGTTCATTCTCTTCAATAGCTCAAACAGCAATGCTATTTGAAACCGTACAATTAAAGACATTTACAGTTACTGTAATATTAAAACTTAACCCTAACCTTTAGATTTTAGTTGGGGTTTTTAAAACATTGATTATTATTAATAACCAACACTTGTACTGTTGTCGTATTATTTTCATCAACATGGCTTGATTAAAAGCATTTCATTATCATTTTCATGGAAAACATTATTTTCCGTGTGGCATTTATCCATGGCATATGTATTTTGTTTCTTTATATGTAGCCTAAGTAATGTAGTCCAATGACTTGTTCGCGCTTATTTAATTTTATGTGGTTTTTGTTGTTGTTAGGCAATACATTCTTTGGTAACACTTTTAATAAGCTCTCAATTGCTAGTTCATTAACAGATATGAACTAACAGAAAGCAATAACATTTGTTAACATAACATTTGTGTTCATGTTAGTTCACAGAGCATTAATGTTAAAAGATACAAATTTAGATCTTAAAAAGTTCTTAGAAAATATTGAGATTAACATTAACAAAATGCTGTAGAAGTACTGTTCATTCATTGTTGGCTAGCTACTGTAGATTACTATTGTTACCAAATGAAACCTTATTGTAAAGTGTAACCAAAAAATTAAAATGGTAAAACTCTGTGGAGATTAATTGTGAACAAACGATGTTCGTATTCATTCTGAAGAAGGAAAATATTTCATTACCATTTATCGTAAATTAAGATTGTGATAAATGTCGATATCGACTGAAACGGGGGAAAAAATATTATATTTTTAGCCGTAGCATCATGGTAAAACCACACAGAACACCTTAGCAATGCCTGTACAACCAGACATAGCAGTCTAGCATCATGGCGATGAGTTTTGCATATGCAAGTTTAATGCTGTGACCCTAATTGAGTTTTGTGCCAGAAGAATACTAATCTTAGGGCAGCTTAGTGGGTAGTACTGCTGCCTCGCAGCAAGGATGTCCCCGGTTTGAGTACCGGCTGAGATATGAAGCCTTTTGTGTGCAGTCCTGCATAGGTCGTGTTTGATAAACCCACACCTTTCTGCACAACTTAACAGAACACTTGATCCATTATCTGACAGCAGCAGTAATTTAATTCCTTTCCCGAACCACACACGCATTAATCCACACAGATTAAAATTATTTATTTGCCTCATGTAACAATCAATAAAACCAAAATGGCAAAGTTGATGCATAAAAAAATAACAATAATAATACTACAAGGAAATTACCAGAAAAAAAGATGAGAACGTGCATTCGTCATGTAAACAATACAAAACTTATGTCTATATGTGAACAATTTGCCCATTCTGACTATTTTGAACAAATGTGCAGTATACAGATTAAATAGGCTACCGGCATATATAAGCATGAGACAGTTTGAAAGCAGCTGCCTATCCATGGGTACCGAACTGAGTTGAAATAGTCTCTTGGCTTTTGGACCAGCAGTCCACCCATGCTTCCTGATTCCCCACCCGCACGGCAAATGACAACGTAAATATTGGTCCACCAATTAACTAGCGGTTCACCCGTCACCTACGTGCAGGACTCTGGTCTGTGTGGGTTTCCTCAGAGTGCTCTAGTTTCCCCATGTGAACTGGAAATGCAAAAATTGTGCACATGTGTGAGTCCCATAACATGTAAGGAGGAGAGCTGGGAACTACTTCCGAAAAATTACGGTGAGTACACAAAACTGACGGTTCGATACGTACCTCAGCTTTAAAGTTACAGCAGGTGGCGCATATTCGGCACATTTTCAGTTTGCATATTGTCAGCCCCTATTGAATACTAGTACTCACTCACTCACACACACACATATTTGTACACATATGCGTGTTTGTGTCTTTTAACTGTATAATTAGAAATGCTTCAAATGGATGGCTTGACTACATAAACGGAGTTTGAAAGCAGCGCCCACAACCCTGATGCGTTGTCATGTGAACGAGCAGTCGAGGAAGTATCACAGATGTAGAAGACTAAACCAAGAGACTCAAAGCAGCCCACACCGTCTCTCCTCCTACACACACAGACTCATCTCTCTTTCATCTTCACCAGCATATGAATACAGAACTGGTCAAAAAATCTGCATCTGCCTCTCTGTACTGCAAGAGAATTATGGCTCATGTCACTATAACTGCTGCCTATCAGTACATCAGCCATCTGAAAGACTAGAGCCAGACTCACACACAGAGAGAGAGAGAGAGAGAGAGAGAGAAACTAAATGTGTGGCTTCAGTGGAGTTTAAAGGTAATCTGTGTTGCTTTTAAATGACTGTAAAACCAAGCATGAGAGTTCAGGGGCAGAGAAGAGAAATGAACAGCACATTGATTTAAATGTATACGAACAGAACAGGTTATGTTGGATACATGGTTTCAATGCCCCAAAATGCCCCCAGAGTGTTATTACAGCACCTGTTGTCTGGGAAACAAAGATTTAATTAAACCAACATCAGGCACAGACAATGAACCTGGAGCACGAGCAGACTGGCCATGCTGAAATTAAAGGTGTACATGGCACTGCACACACACACACACACACCATTCTCAATAAACTCGTGTAGGTTTGGATTTTGTTTTCCCTTAAAAACAACAACCTTCATTTAAAAACTACATTTTGTGTTTGCTTGTGTCATCTCAAACTAATTTAAATATTAAAGTGTGGCAAACATGCAAATAAAGAATATATCAAGAAGGGGGCAAACTCTTTTTAACACCACTGTAAATTGAAGATTAGATTTCATAGTGCTACTCTGTCTCGCTCCATCTATACACATACACGCACTGTGAACTCTTAAAAATTTCCTCCACCCTCTTCTCTTTCTCTCCTCTTCACCATCTCTGTCAGTTTCTTTCTTTCTGTGTCTGTCTCTTGCTCTCTAGCCAATGTTTTGCCTGCCTGTTCCTGACAATCTGACCTAGTTGGTTGTCTGGTTTCTCTGGCCTGAGGAGAGGGCAGCACTGCACTGAAGCTGGAGGACAATTCACAAAGAAACGCCTGCTTGCCTCTTTTACATCTCACTAAATTTGCGAGAGGGGTGAGCGACAGAGTGTGGAGGAGGAGGCCAAGAGAGAAAGGCCTGACTGCTGAGTCTGGACACAGCCGCTCCATCGCCTGTGCTGTAATTGCTCTCAGATGGAGAATTACTGCACAGTGAAATGTGAAACATGGGCCTCTCTGTTCTTTTTCCACATGGCAACATACATCTGGTTTACACTCTAAATGTCTCATTGACATTAATGATGCAATCAGGATGACTAAGCACTAAAAAGCATGTCTGAGAAACCATTAATAAATATAAAAACTATGATAAATAAATTACTCTAGTATGTGATTACTGCTAAAATAATCCAGGGCGAATAATAATCTGCTCCTAGTAATAATTACTTGAATAACAACCAAAGTGAAGTAGCATTACAAAAAAAAATACATATACATATATACATATATATATATATATATATACACACACAAACACTGCCCAGACCTAGTCTTTCTTATATAAATACTGTAAGTGTAATTTTAAGTCTTACAAAAATATTAACAAAACTTGGCTGATTTGACACAGAATGACCCAATAATGATTGGATGAACATCATCTCTTACATAACATATGGACTGATTTATCTCTGACCCCTAACAGCGCACATAGAGACACACTCAAACAATACACAGATAGAAAGAAAGCAGAGCAACAAAGCAAGTATTTATTCTCCAGTAAGTAGTCTCAGAGTTTGCCCTCAAAGAAAAGAGTCCTGGTGCCAGGAGATGAAAGAAACCAACTGCCATCCTGTCCATAAAAGGAGAAACATTCTTCATGAAGACTCACGCTGACATTGACTTGACAAACTTTCCTCTGTGATAATGTCCTGGTCAGAGTACAGCCATTGCAGTTCAACACATACAACCCATTCTTTGAATAATAACAATTTCAATCTCACACTCTGAGAAGATAAACCAAGAGGTTCATTACAGACGGTTTCAACTTGTCCACCACTCGAGTGAGCATGGGCAGAAAGCACACTTAATTTTGACATGTCTTTCATACATAAATGGTCAGTTGTAAGGCAGCACCATCATGTTTACCGCCTAATAATGGCTCACTCTGGAAGGACCGTCCTGCTGCTAGCGAACTCCGCATGATACACCGTACAATAGCACTGACAATTATTGGCTATAGCAAATTACTGACCAACAATGACCATTTTTTGTCCACTGAGTGAAAAGAAACAACTAGGGCTCAATTGGTAGGTACTGGCACCATTACTGGCATCAAGTACAGTATAGCTTAAGACAGTGATTACCAACCATTTGACCTTGAAGGTTACATGAGAAAACCTGACTCTCTTGTAAAAAGTTACCATTTCATATGAATCCAAACAACCATGCTCAAAAGACATCCTGGCACTGACTCCATGGCCATCTTTAAATAGTGTTTCGCATGCATTGATTTATGCCCGCCACAATATTGACCACCACAAATATATTTCAGTGCTTCACATTCATTAGACTTTGGTGGCCCAAAAATATATTTAAACCTCTCATAATAACATAAAAGGTCTTTAATGTTGTGTTTTGCACCATTGCTGTCAAACAAGCTAAAGTCGAAAGCGAGATGAGGCTTTCTTACCCTCATCATATCTGAAGAGATGTGCTGAGCCAAAATAAGTGCACACTCTTCTCACGTGCTCAGCTGTCTCAGTTCACACTGAATAAATGCAGTGAACTCAATCTCTGCATGTGCATTTGGGAACGTAGCGGCCACCCATTTTGAATTAAGGTTGACGATTACAGCATTTCACTGGATGCGTTTGTAAACTTGTTTTCTGCCAAAATAAAAGCGAGACTGCAGTTTCCTTTAAAATAAAACTGCAAGTATAGGAATTAGGACCAAACTAATTAAGGAGGTTTAATTTATTTGACAATATATGGCTATAGGAATAATATTGTAACTATTATTATGTAGCGTAGACTCAACTAAAAGAGGCTTGAGACATGTCCCCAGACCCTCTAGATCAGTGGTCCCCAACCCTTGGGCCGTGGATTTAATGGTACCGGGCCGCCCAAAAAACATTAAATTATTTCCATTTTATTTACTGTGGTGTATTTCTCTCGGGTTTGTGTGACTTTCCATGGACGAGAGGTTAACCGGGAGCTGAGAGACGGCGCCGACAAAGCTTCAACGCCACTGCAGCCGCTCACCCCCGACGTCACCTAAAGCCGCACCAATACCGCGCATGCACAAAATATTGTGATATCAGGGCGGTTTTAGGTGACATCTGGAGCTGACCGGCTGCAAGCGGCAGTGTTGTAGCTTTGGTGGAACCAAACCCGCGGGTATTTGGAGGTCTGTATCGCTCTTCTCTCTGTTCACCAGTACTTTCTCATGTTTAAACTTGCTTGGTGTACGTGCATATTGTGTTTGCTCAAATTTAACCCACAAATTAGCAAAAACGAGTACGAAACAGTTAAATCCCTATTGCCATTTCCGACAACATATCTTTGTGAAGTGTGGTTTTCTGCAGTGACAGCAACCAAAACAAATCAACGGAATAAACTGGCCATAAGCAACACATTCGGGTGTCTTTGTTCCATCTTGGGGTAATAGGAGACAGTCTCGTTGCAAAGAAACAAGCTCAGGGTTCTCATTGATTTAACGCTCTAGCGAGTTAAAATGTGAAAATCACTTTATATTCATCTTTTGGTGTAAATTTTATTTTGAAGGCATGTTTAAATACAATTAAATTAAAATTATTCAATCAAACCATCTAAAATATAAACAATCAACGTTCTCCCCTCAGCGGGCCGTGGTAAAATTATCAAACGTTGACCGGTTTGCGGCAATAAAAAGGTTGGGGACCACTGCTCTAGGTACACCCACCAGTTTCACAAAATACTGTTGGAAACCCTTTTAAAAATCTACACAAATGCTTTCCTGTAGCTCAAACAGTAAAGTGTGGCGCTTGCAACGCCCAGATCATGGGTTTGAATCCCAGGGAAAGCAAGAAATGATTAGAATGTTATTGTGTTCCCTTAATGCAATGCAAGTCGCTTTGGATAAAAGCATCTGCCAAATGCAAAAATGTAAATGCAATAGCATTGAAATTAGACATCTCTTAATATACTAGTAATGTTAGCATACTCTCAGCCTCGATCCCAAACATACTGCTACATATACTAACAAATTAATTACTTTATGACGTGAAAACATGTACTGTGGTGTACTGTGTAGTTTCACTGTCTGTTTTAAGTCAGCGTCTGTCCCCCTCTGTGTAGCTTCAGTGTCAAAACAAACTCCATGAGGTATCAGTGATGGCTTTTATTTTGGCTGCATAAATGACCCTTCACTACCAAAACTATCGGTATGGATTTTTGCTGATAACCGATTGTTCCAGCAACTGGTTATCAAGGCCAATTGATCGGCAAAACTGATCAATCGGTCCACCTCTAACCACCCCTCCAGTTAACAGTCCCCAAATTTAAATTACATGGAAATATGAGCAAGTAACCCAGTCTGCTTCTCCACATTTTGGCCTGGTTGACCTCTTACCAGATATTAGCTTTATCAGCCCTTGTCTTCACATACTGTGCAATATTCAAGAATGCTGTGTTGAGTCACTGCGCTCTTAGCCTAATGAATCAAAATCTAACTCTAATGAGTTCCTCCAGATAAATAGATTCTGTCATTAGCTAACCCTTCCCTATAGGGGATATGAAAAACCGCTATTTTTCAAGCGCCTTCTCAACCTGGAAAAGAAGCCCAAAGAAAAGTGTGTTACATTATCTCCATGGCTGCCATTAAAACAAACATCCCCACCTTCCAAGATTCCATTAGGATTCAGAGCAGAACATTGAGCCATCTCACATCATCTAAACATGGATCCAATTAAAACTTGGACTCTTCTCAGCAAGACATAATTACAACATCCTGGAATGGATATGACACCCCACCACAAACACCTTAAATCCGTAAAAATGTGTCCACAGGCTTTTTATCTCCATCTTTCTCTGAAAGTTCCCACTTCATCCAACGGCTGACATTCACAGACATGCAGGGCCAGAAAGTTTCATTGAAGAAATTAAATCAAGCATATGATTTGTCTAATAAAGATAAGCAACTGATGTGATGAAGCCAAACAGTCTGACATCTCTTTAATTAACAGAGCTAATAATATGTACAAGCAAGTAACTCTGACTCCTTTTTCCCCTCCTATCCTTCTCTTTCTACCTCTGGCACAGAGCCTAAGATCTACCTAGGACAGCATTTTTAGGCATCATAGGCTTGTTCCCAAAGCAAACTGTTCCAAAAGGTAGAGACTAAAGTTCTATACGACTGGTATTAAGATGCGTTTTGGTTGATTGGATCACAAATCGATAAAGACATTGCTGGTGTTTTAATCATTGTCGTTTGTCCAGTTTCAACCACTTCTGTCCTGATTTCTTCAAGGAGAGGGTCTGTAGGAAAGTAAATGTATGGGTTTTTTCATATATTTTGATCAATAGGAAAAAATAAGCTTGTGCAATTTACATAATAATGTTTAAAAAGAAGACAGTTGCAGAACTGTCTATTCAATTCGTATTTTTCTTCTGTTGTATTCTTTGTCGTTTTGTCATTTGTTTCTTTGTTCTTACTGTATTGCTGACACTTTCCTTGTCTTCTGTATCTGTTTTAAGGACTTTTGACTTACATTATCCCAGTATTAGTTTATGCTGAAGTATTGATAACTGTGAAATTTCAGTAATCCCTCACCACTTCGCGGTTCAAGTTTCGCGGCCTCAGTGCATTGCGGATTTTTCAAAAATATTTATTGAAAAATAGAAATTCAAAAACACAGCCATATCGGCAGCCGTATTGCAGAAAGCAGCGTTGTTTTATCGTGATGCGAGAGAGAAATGGTTTCCCAGGATTCCAGACAAAGAGAGAAACTCTTTCAGAGGGTTTGTACACACCCACGCGCATGGATCCCGGCGCGAGATCGACGAATGAGAACGCGAGTGGATGTATCCCGTGAGCTGATTGGCTGATCCTACTTTGTGGATTTTCACCTATCACGGGGGGTTCCGGTCCGAATTAACCGCAATAAGCGAGGGATCACTGTATATCATGTCATGAAATAACTTTGATCATCTTAACCACCAATAATCGTGTTAAATAAAGTGATTTCAATGATTGCAAATGGTCACTTATGAGGTACCATTTCAGGAACATGTTCACTAGTAACCATTTCAAGTCTATCATCCATCTTTAAAGGTTTACAAGAGCAAAAAGTAAAATGGAGAATACAACAGCAGGTCCACTCAAACCACCTTCAGAAACATTACTCTTGTTTCATTCACGTCTCTGTTCTAAAAGTCAATAATCTAAATATTTAAAACCAGGCCTCGCTGCTAAAAAAAATATTGCCATGAACTGCTAAGTGAATTATCAGTACTGAGAATCAGAAAACAGCTTTCGGTTATCGAGCATAAGTGGCAAACAGCTTCAGAAATGTTCTCAGCAGATCAAGTGCACCGTGGAACGGGACAGAGACAGTCCCTTACATTTGTCGGGATGTTCAGTTGGGTTGCCACTGGAGAAACAAATGTGAACTACATAAAATGTGAAGTTCTGCTGAGGAAACAATACGCACAGTTCACATTTTGAATGAGTACACTGATGAAACATTTCAAACACTTGTCCTTTAAAGGCATCTTGATATTCTTCTGTCCAAGCTTTTCTTATGCAAATAAACTACATTCCATACAAGTAAAAAATACATTCCATTTTAAGGTGTGTGCAACCAAAATACAGTATAACCAAAATATCACACTGATAAAAAGTAATTTATAGCATAATATATAAATGTAATAATAATAATATTCATTTAATAAATGGCTTTTTTTCCTTCATCAATGCCTAGATATGATACATTTCCCCAATATTTCCAGGGTTACTGGTCTCTATTTGAAAAAATATTATTTCCAGTGTGCACAGACTGACTGTGAAAAATACTATAATAAGGATTACAGATTGAATAGGTTGATATATAGAGTATCTGCTTATTTTACAGATTTAATAGGTTTTCCTGTAGCTCAAAACAGTAGAGCGTGGCGCTTGCAACGCAAAGGTCATGGGTTTGATTCCCAGGGAAAGCAAGAACTGATTAGAATGTCAATGTGTTTCTTGAATGCGATGTAAGTCACTCTGGATAAAAGCGTTTGCCAAATGCAGAAAAAACTAAAGAACTATCAAGCTAAAAAGGTGTTACAGTGATTGTCAAATTACGTAAATATCATGTCAATTAAATATAAACCACAGCATCTGTAATTTACCATTTTTAAATGAAATATTGTGATATTTAAATGAAGTTTATAGTTGAGGCACCCAGCTAAAATATCAGCCTTAAAACAACAACAACAAAATCCATAATGGTCGATGAAGAGAAAAACTGACCTAAAACACGACACTACGTCAGTGACATCCTTACGGCAACATTTGATACAACACCAATACAGATATGACTGTTGTGCTCATAAATATTACGAATATGGAAAATTATTTATCATTTTAATTACTAAAATTATGCATGCACGTTCAAGAACAGTTCAAATCCCTGCACTGAGGCTCAACACTGACTGAAATCGCTGTTAAAAAAAACCTACAATGGCATAAATCACATCAATATGGAAACATCTAGCAAGCATCAAGCAGTCTGTCAAATTCTCCTCCGGCTCCGACAGCGACTAACATCAAGCGTCACCCGTCTAAAAAGCCAAACTCCGGGTGAGTTGTTTTGAACTGCATCTGTCAGCCTGTTTGACTGGCGTGGAGAGACAGAACAAAGTTTTTCAAGTGCGTATGAACATCATGTAATCACTGCTACCAATAATCACTGCAAATCTGAGCGCGTCCTCTCGCTCTGCAGCCTCGGCTCCGAGTGCTATAAACTTTTCTGGTATTTATCAGCGAGGGGAAGCGGCGGTCGCGAGCACGGGTTTAGTAGTTGGTGCTCAGCTTCAACAGATGACCGACAGCCACCGCACACGCGCGCTCTCGCCCGCTCACCTGCACGTAGTTACTCTCGCAGTACTCGGCGACTCTTTCGAGGTTGGTGAAACTGTCCAGTAACGCTCTGCGACCCGCTGGGATTTCCTCCTCCAGCAGCATCTGCAGCTCCGCCATCTTTACATCCCTCCACGCGCCCGCCTCGCACAACTACTAGCGACAGGAAGTGCAGCGGCTTCACCTCCCGCTGAGTTTGGGAAAAGCAGGGAAGCGCCTTTACCAATCCTACTATTGTGAAGAGTTAGCGGATTCATGTCTGTGATGTTTCGTGTATTATATAATGTAATATGGTAATGCAATATAATAATGATAATATAGTAGAATATAATATAATACAATACAATTTCATGTGATATGTATGGTATTATATTACACAATACAATATAATATAATATACAGTAATATAATATATCGCAGGTTTACCTAATGCAATATAACATAATATAATGCAGTATAATACAATACATAATAATACAAAACAAAATAATAATAATAGCTTCTGACATATTCATTAACTATCTCATTTACATTTAAATGTGAGAAAATACATGGACAAATAAATCAAGGGACTCACAATATTTCTCTTTTGAAATATTGTGTAGCTAAATTAACCAACTGTCTAAGACATTATGATATATAATATAATATGATATATGACTATGTAATATGATATAATGTAATATTATATCATATAATACAATATAATATAATAACAGCTTCTGGCATATTCATTAACTATCTCCTTTACATTTAAATGTGGGAAATATATGGACATAAATCAGACTATAAATAAGACTTTCACTATATTTCTACTTTTTTATAATATTGTGTAGCTAAATTAATCAACGGTGTAAGACATTATGATATGATATAGCATAACACTTTTTTTCTTGAAGTTCATGCATTTTTACAAAATGCTATCTTTAATTTATCCATAAGCTGAACATGAAACAGCAGATAAAAAAATATGTATCACAAAGCATTCTTTCTCTTCTTTCTCTTGTTTTATACTGTTTTTGTTTTTATTTTATTTTCTGTTGTTGTTTTTTAAAGGGGTAGCCCTCAAGATGTTCAAAACCTGTATGAGTTTCTTCTTCTTTTTCTTCTGCTGGACACAAAAGAAGATATTGTGAAGAACATGGGTAACTAAACAGTTGATGTCCTTGACGTCCATAGGATTTTATTTTTTTCATACTATGAAAGTCAATGGGGCCCATCAACTGTATGTTTACTGACATTCTTCAAAATATCATCTTCTATGTCCAACAGAAGAAAGAAACTCATACAGGTTTGGAACAACTTGAGGGTGAGTAAATGAAGTGAAATGAATATTTGAGTGAAATAGCTCTTTAAATAAAGCCAGCTGTAATGTTTCCCATTTAAAATGACTTATTGTACCACTGCAAGAATGCATTACTCTTTATTAATCATTACACACAATTTATTTTTATTTTTTTAAGAAGTGTTCTTAAAAAGTTCCAAGTCAGTTTAAACACTGTTCTATTTCTTCTATGGCATTTCTACAAAGCTTCTTTAGAAACCTTTATTTTTAAGAGCATAGATGCTCTTTTCTCTCACATTCCTTTGAAAATTGCGCCCCCTGTGTTGTTATAACGCTACAGCTATCATCAAGAATTCAGTGGACTTCTTCCATCTCTAGTCAAAAATTAAAGTATTAAAAGGAAAATTTGTGCTCTGTGTGTGTGTGTGTGTGTTCTTTTGTGAAGTGGATAGTAATGAAATTAAATGTCAAGTGGTGACAGTGTCCCTTTTACCCATTTCTATCCAAATCTACGTACAAATGAATGATATAACGGAATATTTGTGTTGTGAATATTTGTGGACTACAAGAAAAAGCTGCAAGGTTATTAAAATGATGATCAGTTACATCTAAAATATACACTTACAGATCCAGGAACAGGAAACTTAAGAAAAAAAGTTTATTTATCAGATGTTTACACAGTTATTGTCTATATAGTAATCTCAACAATAATGCCAAAACAATTCAAACAAAACAATGTTCACTGTTAAAGTCAAATAATAAAATCATGGATAAAGAAAGTGTCTCAGGCTGCCAGCTCAGTTTTGTCGTCATGACGTGGATACTCCTCCACCTCCATTGCCATTAAAAACTCTAATAGTAAAGACAGATATTAGGACATATGTTAGGACACGGACGATAGGGGAATAAGATAATTGACAATAGACACATGAAGAGGATAACACACACACACACACACACATACATACATACACACACACACATACATATATATATATATATATATATATATACACACACATATATATATAATCACCTCGAAATGTGTATATATATATATATATGCACATATACACACACACGTCTACTACCTTCAGTGTAGTCCATGTCTGGTCGTGTAGCAACAAACACCCAGGCCAGTCCAACCAGTAGAGCTACGACCAGGTTTACCACAATCCATGGCTGTAGAATCTGATGCTCTGAACCTGGGGGCCTAAACAACAATCACTGCATGTGATTTAGGGCCTTATGTTGGATCACATTAAGTTAAGATCAAAATACTCACCAAAGAGTTTCATTGGCTGTGGGGTAGAGATGTATACGATCACTGGTCATCTGCTGGCTCAGAGACAAAATGAGAGCAGCAAAGTATACTGGGAAGAAAAAAAAAAGAAAACAATGAATGGAGGTTTATTTTTTATTTATTTTTTTAAGCTTAATAGCCCAGTCAGTTTTAATTTTAAATCAACTAAATGAACATGAGAAATGTTGCCTTGGCAACTAGATGAAATATATATTTTATTGCATTCCATGGTCTGTCTGAATGCTCAATTCTGATTGGCTGGAAGGTGTGCACTGTGCAAGTTTAAACTGTTCTATAATAAAGAGCTGTTTTCAAAGTGTGTTTTGAAGTGAACACACACACACACACACACACTTCACATGCACACAGAGAGCGAAGATTGACACACAAACATTCTGGAGCACAGAATCTTGTTATCAACGCTGCCCCATGACTTTTATTAATAAAACAGATTTGCTACTGAATAACTAGATTATATTTCTCAGCAACAAGAAGGTAACATCGCTGGCTTTGAAGTTAAAAAAAAAACTCACAGCTTTGTCGTTAATAGAGTGATCACAAATGCAGGTAATTGACACATGCATCACTCTCTCTCTCTCTCTCTCTCTCTCTCTCTCTTAAATGCTATAATAAATAATGCAAACATCAATAACAGCTTTAAGTAGTCATGTGTCAGGTAGTTCTTTTCCTCGTCATGCATTAAAATGGATTAATACACAGCTAGTTGTGGATTATCCCTTGCATACATGTATGGTAACATTTTATAATAAGCTCTCCTTTGTTTGCATGAACTAATTCAATAACTAACATGAGCTAACAACTTTAATTGATTTTCACTCACAGAAGGAAGCAAGAGCTGCTGGATCAAGAGTAAGAAATCCTCGTAGAGCCATAGAGGCTTTGGCCAGATTCACCCTGACGTGAAGAAAATAAAGACAACTTACTTTCACAACTCAAATGGCATGAGCTACATTTTCAAACAGTCAAAAATAAAAATAAAACTATACAACAAATAGTTTTGAAATATTCTCTTATCAGTTGTCTTTTATGTCAAGGATTCGATCTTAGAGCAGATTTTCTCAAACTGGAATATGAGTTCCATAAATAATTAAATGATGAAAATGTAAAAATTAAAACCAATAATTTGAAAATAAAACACTTACTAAAATATTTTAATATTTTATTTGTTTACCTGCATGAAATGCTTGAAAATGTGTTGTTAAAGTATTGAAATATTATTATGGGTGTACTACAAATAAATATTTTAGATCAAAAGGGCTTGGCTAAATGAATTTTGAATTGCTTGGTTTGATTATGTATTGTTGTCAGTTATGTCCACACACCTGTCGAAGGCAGACACGGTGCTGATGGCCAGCAGGAGGTAGAGCAGAGACTGTGCTGGGTAAGCCAGACTGTGGTACTGTTGGAGAAGGTTGGGTAGTGTGGTCATCTGCTCTCCAGCTAACACATACACAACAATGATATTCCACACTGCATATCCGGCCAGAAATCCATGAGAGAAGAGTCCAATGATCCTACAGGGAGTACAGATAAAAACACAATTTTAGCAGTCGAGCTCTGATTTGGAATGAACAAAAAGGGTTTGCACACCATTAAATGTAATTAAAGAGACCATATTATGCACTTTTACAAAGTCTTGATTTTGTTTTTGGGGTCTAGTAGAATAGTAGGTCAAAACATTATTTTTCACATACAACACATGCGGTTGCAATTATGAAGAAATCATAATTATTAATCATCATAATTTTTGCGTGAAGTCAAAAAACTGGTTAGAGCCAGCAGACGGTAAAAAAAAAAAAAAAATCTTTTACCCATTTCTATCCAAATCTACGTACAAATGAATGATATAACGGAATATTTGTGTTGTGAATATTTGTGGACTACAAGAAAAAGCTGCAAGGTTATTAAAATGATGATCAGTTACATCTAAAATATACACTTACAGATCCAGGAACAGGAAACTTAAGAAAA
Organism: Rhodeus uyekii; assembly: GCA_037043235.1. Taxonomy (NCBI): domain Eukaryota; kingdom Metazoa; phylum Chordata; class Actinopteri; order Cypriniformes; family Acheilognathidae; genus Rhodeus; species Rhodeus uyekii. The sequence continues at coordinate 2,122,400 of JAWRVZ010000053.1, read as the reverse complement.
AAAGTTTATTTATCAGATGTTTACACAGTTATTGTCTATATAGTAATCTCAACAATAATGCCAAAACAATTCAAACAAAACAATGTTCACTGTTAAAGTCAAATAATAAAATCATGGATAAAGAAAGTGTCTCAGGCTGCCAGCTCAGTTTTGTCGTCATGACGTGGATACTCCTCCACCTCCATTGCCAGGCAGAGAGGCTAGACGCTAATCGCATTCTACCGGAACTCTACTCGTTAATAAGTACTACAAACAAACCGAAATAAAAAACAAACCTGAAGCTGAAGAAACCCTAAACGTTAACGGAAAAGACCCACGAACCTGAGTGACTGAGAGAGAGAGAAAGAGAGCTGTTCTCTTCTCAGTGTTCTGTGTATGAATGAGCAGGGCGGGACGCAGCAAATCTGTATGTGTAGGGGAGGGGCGCTGTGACTAGCCTATCACTGAATATCACTGAGACACAGTGAGCTACCCAATGAGGATTTTTATTCAATCCAAGCACAGATATTGACTTGTATTACTCGTATGATACTCATACTCGGCAAAAGTGCTTTATCCGTACTGGATACTCGTTTCAGCAGAGTATCCGGCTCAACTCTAGTTGCAGCCCCTCTCTTCCCAGTCTGTCAGTAACATTGTTTAGGTTCTGTCTCAGTGAAACTCCTCCTTCTGGACAAGTGTGTTGTGATTGATCAACCTCTTCGAAAATGTTTCAGAAATGCCACCATGTCCTTGAGTTTCAACACTCTATGAACACAACTCAAGCAGGCCTCGTCCCGTTTATTTTAAGTATTTCTCACTATTTAAATGAGAAATACTCTGACATGTCAGAAAATGTAAGACTTCAATCAAGGGGTTTTAGGGAGTTTAGAAACAGTGCTTACTGATACAGAAACTTCCTTTGGGGTGACTTTGTGCTCTGTAACTTTGCAAACATTTTTCATGCTCAAAAAGCAACATTACACACCAAAGAAAATTGAAAATGTAAAATAACACCTGATGCTGAAGTATTAAGCTTCCCAAAACGAAGAAACAGGGTCATGATGAGTACTGGACAGTATTTAACTCAAGTTAAATTATCAAATAAAAGGCTATTTGGAAACTGAAACGCATTTAGTTGAATTAGCATTGACAAGAGCTATTAGACCCTTTGAGAGCATCTCCCAACCAAACTTACCTGAAGCCGTTGTGGACCCTCATGGCGACATCCCGTGTGTTCCATATGGGTCTGACCTCCATGTACTCCTCCAGATGGTCACGGGATAAGTCCAAACGATCAGTCGCCTGGAAGCGGCCTAGGTTGGATGTCATATCTTATTGATTGCATTTATATATTATATACATTCATTTTTTTCCCTCATTAAAGTACACACAGCACCCCATTTGACAAAAAAACACAGAATTGTTGACATTTTTGCACATTTATTGAAAAAGAAAAACTGAAATATCACATGGTCCTAAGTATTCAGACAATATTATACAATACTTGATATTAAATGTTATACTATTTAAAATGATATACTACAATATATATTTTTTATTTTATAGTATTTACCAGCAATAATAAAGAATATGAGTTTTTTTTCTAGTAGTCTCCTACTTACTGTAAAAACTGTTCACTATTCACACTGGAAAATGATTTAATTATTATCATATCTGGAATATATTCCAGATATATATTTTATCATTACACATAAATATATGCTAATTATATTATATTATTATATAAAGAAAAAGGGAAAAAAGGCCAACTCCAAAACGGCTAAAATCTAAACTTTTAATGATTGGTCAGGAAATTAGCAAAATGTGAGTGTGCTAATTATATTATATATTATATTAATTATATTATACTATATATATATATTATATATTGCTGTCTCAGAAAAACATCAAAGACAGAATGAAGCTTTTGGCAGAATGTGGGAAGTTGTGTGTGGAATGATGATGAATCACGAGTTGCATGGTGATGCTCAGTAGTCCTCGAAAATCTGCTGAGAAATATAATAATAAATGCATCACTAGCACAGTGAAGCATGAAGGAAGATGCCGTTGTGTGGTGAGCCTTTTTTTTAGCTGCTGTTATTGGTGAGATTCTTCACTGTATAAAGTCACTTAATGCTTGGGAGTACAGGAGAATTTTGCAGAATGGCTTGTTTCCCAAAAATGAAAAGTTAGAGGAAGGATCAGATGCTATTTTTCAACAAGATAATGCTCCTGCCCAAATCAATCAAGAATCAATCAAGAAGTGTCTTGAGAACAAGGCCATTGACATTGAGTGGAACAACACTAATTCTTCTTCCTATAAAAAAACTCTCTGCAAGTTGGGAAAGGCTTTTCCATTCAAAGTTACTTTATCTACAGTATTCACACAATCCTTGCTCATTTCCTGGCTAGTGATTTGACATTAAAATGGTTTGGACCATTGAAGGACCATTGCCATTTTTGCCCAAGTGTGTATTTCAGATATTTCGCTCCTTCTCAAAATGAAACTCACGGTTCTTTTCGACAAACACTTTTCCCATAGGATGACTGTGACCCAGAGGGGCTGAGAATAGAGAGCGCTGAGATATCGGCGCGTGCACATCAGTGATGATGTCATCTTCTTCCACACCTAGCTCGTTATGAGACTGGCTTTCCATCATCTTAGCCTTCCTTCAAAAAGAAGTGGAGGAAATCCAGTCACAATTGCTATGAAACTACTGCTTTTACTTCTATTCGCTTTCTTCTCTACTCAAAATTTTTGCCTCTCACTTTCTTCTCTTGCTTTTTTTGGTGACTTCCTCGCCATCCATCTGGGGCTCTTGAACATCTCCATTTGGATGGTCTTGCTGCTCACCCTCGTGATCTTTTAAAACAATGAAGTCAAGAACAATCCATCTAAAAAATGAAAATAACACCCATTCCATTCCTCATCATGAACATGAATTAAGTACCCAAAGCATGTGCCTTCTTTTTCTTCTTCTTCTTCTGTGGTGGATTGTCCTGAGGCTCAGGGGTCAGCGGCTCTCTGCTTTCAGACTGTCTGCGGCTCTCCAGACCCTCCATTTCTATAGCTGGCTCTGGCCCTGCTATAATGAGACAAATGCTTTAAGGAAATAACTGGATTATAGTAAACAGAAAATGACTAATAACAAAATTGGTCTCACTTTATATAGGGAGTACTATTTACATGCACAAACAATAAAACAATAGTTATTCATGTTGTATTGCAAAACACCTGTGCTGGTATTGAAATGGGATACTGGTAAGGTTAGCGACAGGTTTGGTGGAATTGGTTGGTTAAAGGGTGGGTTAAGGTGTGATGGAAGAGTCAACAGTGTAATGTAAAAATAGATGTAATTACAGAAATTGATTACAACTGTGCATGCAGGCATTTAAAAATATAAATACAATGTAAAAACACACCAATAAGTGCAGTGTCTCAAATTACTACAGTAATACCTTGAGATATGAGCGTCCCGACATACAAGTATTTTGAGATACAAGCAAGCTTTCAAGCTAATTTTTGCTTTGAGATACGAGTAAATATTTGAGATACAAGCACGATTACAGACGCCGACGCTAGGTGGTCGAGCTAATGTCGAGCTTCATGCAGCTCAATTCGCCTCATTTATTGGGTAATTGCATATGATCTCCACTAGAGGGCCAACTTGGTTTTACAGCGGGGGTTATGATGAGAGATGCCATCATGTTAAGATTGATGAAGGAGTTTAGAATTACCTTCAGGCTCCTCGACTTCATTGATCTCCTTCTTGATTTTCTTTTTCTTAGCTTTGACACTTGGCATTTTGTCTATGTAAAGTGCAGAAATAGGACAGTTTGCTTAGTCTACAACAATTACACTAATCCTACATAGTAATTACATTAGAAATCTATAGGTCGAGTCCGGGATTTAAGGCTAAGCCAAATAAATGAATTGATTTTAATTCAAACTTCCTGTTCGCATGTTCAGGATAACTGACCTCTGGTATCTTGATGTGACAGAGCCGGAAATCAGGACTGCATGGAAACAAAACAAAGAATATGAGATTCATTTCACTTCCTGTTGTGTGAGGATGCATGTTCCTTTAAATTAGCCTCATGCTGGATATAGCTCTTTACTGAGACAAGATTACGAGGCCAATTAGGCCAATGAACTACTTCTTTCTGCCTGACTTAAGCTCTCACTTTTAACCAGTTTGAAAGTCAATGACACTAAAGCACACATACATCTCAGAGACATTTATTTGAGGTGTGCTTTCATCAGCATGATGTTTTTTTCCACAAGAGTGTTTGCTCATCTGCAATATGAGAAGACATTGACTGTCAGATGTTAAATATACATTTAGAAAATATCTTTAAGTTGTCTATCATTTAGAATGCATGTAGAACTGACTTTAAAAAAAGAATTTTCTCAGATGTTTGTGCACAGCATCTTGCAAATTTACATATCCCCATCTTCCACTATAAATCACCAATAATCCTAATAATATTATTGTAAAAAACAAAACAAAAAAACAAAACAAACATAAAGATAGGTCTTTCTCTCTCTCAACAATAAATTGATTAATAATAAATACATTTATAGAGATAAAATAACATATGTCTGTCTGTCTAAAATAATAACACAAATTAAAAATAACAACTATATATTGGCCTATTTCTTTCTTGCTCTCTATACACACACACACACACACACACTATATGTTACAGTAAGTTGCAATATTCAGACAATGTAAGTTCAACAGGTGTTTTTTGATCACAAGTCAGCGCATTGTGCATAAGTAGGTCACACGGTCACACGACAAGTATATAAACACACCAGCCACTTATTAAATACACAAGACCCCAATTAACAAATAACTAAGAGGATGAATAAGAAGACCTGAAGCTCATTACATGTATAAAAGTAAACTGATCAGTCAACTAATTCTGACAGATTTACATATACTGTTAAAACCTTGCACTATTTACACATAAATTCTAATCAACCTGCTCTAATAAACATAGTAAAGAGACATTTTCCACATTAGGTTTAGTAAAAGGCGCAGTATGGAGCGCATGTCACATGCACTTTACATATGATAAATTCAAAGAGTGATGAATTATAATATCTACATATCAAATCAAAGCTTACACTGCTTGTCTTTAGTGACTGATGGTAGGGTCTGCTACAATCCTCGGTGGCATAACTTACTGTTTGTTTTCTTCCCATTCTTCTCTGGCTGGAGTCGTGGTGTAGGAGCTGTTGGTGTGAGAGGAGGAGAGTATTGGCTGTGTCGTCAGGCTGTCTAATCCTGGGCTTAATCCTCACAGACTTGCATTGGCCAAGAAGGGAATTAGTGTGGCATAGATCGGTGAGTAAGTGAGGACTCCCTGAGACAACCACACAAACACGCACTGTGACAAATACACACCATTAACTACAGCTGGTACATCATACACATTTATCCAGAGTTCAATTCATTTGTACAATAAAACATACACAAACAAATAAGTACACTCAGTATTAAATTTTAAATCACAGATTTATTTTCAAAAAGGGATCCATTTTCTCAATACAGTAATCCCTCGCCACTTCGCGGTTCAAGTATCGCGTATTTTTCAAAAATACTTATAAAAAAATAAAAATTCAAAAATACCACCATATCGGCAGCCGTATTGCGGAAAGCAGCGTTGTTTATCGTGTTGTGAGAAAAACGGTTTCCCAGGATGCCAGACAAAGAGAAACTCTCTCAGAGGCTTTGTACACACCCACGGGCACTCAGACAAGACACGTGATTGGTTCCCGGCGCGAGATCGACAAATGAGAGCACGAGTGGATGTATCCCGTGAGCTGATTGGCTGATCCTACTTCGCGGATTTTCACTTATCGCGGGGGTTCATTAACCGCAATAAACGAGGGATCACTGTATATAAAACTGGTAAGATGACATGCCAACAAAATTTGTATAATTTTATATAAATATGATACAATGTAATAAGAAATGCTTAATGACTGATAAATATCTCTAAGACGAGTTAAAACATCAAAAACAAAATATTTTCCTTCATCCATTAGTGTTAAACGTTAAAAATTGATTGACAAATCAAGGCTTCTGATTATAGAAATTAAAAAGAAATCTATAATCTACCACACCCAAAAATAGTTTATTGGAAAAGGTTGAACAATTAATGTAGATAAATTAAATCGAAGAAACAATCATATCCATCTATGACTGGTCTTGTTAGACAAAAATAAATGACATTTCTTCATGTACCGTACCATGGAAAGCATTTTTTCCTTTTTTAAAGCCAGTGTAAACAGATTAAAAGACCAGAATTGAACCTAAATATGCGTTTACCATGATAATTCAAATTACTATTGGTGATAAACAGGATTTTACTCAAGTTCTCACAAGTTTACTCAAGTTCATTTGCCCTAAACTACACACAAAGGCATTTGTTTGTTTGTTTTTTAAATGTAGTTGTTTTACATTAGTCATTTTGATGATGGACGATCAGGAACAAACCAGCTGGCAGGAACCCACTGTGGTTCTTCTTGAGCATGTTGTATAGCCGTGAACAGATCCATGCATGAATCTTGCAGATCATCGTTCACAATCACGCAGTCAAAGAACTGACGGAACTTGCCCTCCATGGCCCTGCTTGCTTCCTCGATCTCTTCAAAGTCTTTATCCTGAGAAAACCAGGAGGTAAAGATTGCAAAATGCATGAACAGACTTTTTAATTTTGTTCATAGCAGCCGATGGAACGATTATCAGAAGGAAATGTACCACAAGAAATATCAAATGCATATCTTACATGAAAGTATCTCTTAATGTAGCTATTGGCAAGAAAATGTGGGTCTTTTCTTGTTTGTCTCATGCTTTCAGGGGACGGAGGCCGCACAAATATGATGTAGGGCTTCAGCTTCTTGGTTCTGACTGAATGAATGCACTGGAATAAACAGAACATGTATGTGCCTCACTGATAATAAGAGCATTATAAATTTGGTTTTGATAAACATAATGAAACTTACATGAGGTTCTAGGTCAATTACACACATTTTCCCATTGTCCAAAACATCTCTGACTGAGTCTAAGCTGGTGCCGTACATGTGTCCGTTATGCTCTCCATACTCGAGGAATCTTCACATTGTTAAACACACACACGCACACACACACACACACACACACACACACACACACACACACACACACACACACACACACACACACACACACACACACACACACACACACACACACACACACACACACACACACACACACACACACACACACACACACTATGCGAGTTAAATCACAAGAGCAGATGATCAATTACATGGGTTTTAGAGTATTTAAAACATAAAAGATAAGATTACTTGTGATTAACCACCATGTGCGCAAACATTTCCTTGGTCACAAAGTGATATTCACGGCCATTCTTCTCACCCATATTTTGGGGCCGTGTTGTGTCTGGAGAAAAACAAGAGACAAGTTGTAACTTCAAGGTGTGTTGTTAGATAACGTAAGGTGCTGTAAGAAACTCCAGGAGGCTTCTCTCCAAAACCCAGCCCTCCAAACTAAATTTGAATGCCTACTGAATGTTTGAAATGGCATACTATGTGAAATGATATTTCTGTGGTATTTCACAGTATGTAAATTTCCCATATGCGTGGAAAACCCAGATGACCAACTACTTTTACCAAAATATTACAACATGAAACTTGACAAATAGGAACTTAACTTCTACTTTTTTATAGCTGCCAAGACTAACTAAGTATTTTCCCGCATATAACCCGCGGGTTATACCAGATTTTACAAACCCTGCGGGTGCGGGTTATATAAGGGTTCGGGCTACATCACAATTTTTTTTTACACGTAATAATGTTTCATTATGTTACGTCCCTAAGGACGTAAGGGTTTTTTTGCGGTATCTTCTTTCTGTTTTTCTTTCTTGCGAGGGTTGTTGTCTTTGGCGCTTGTACTATCACTCTGACAGCTGGCGCTGATTGGCTGTCTGACCTGTCAATCATGCAAGAATCATGCTGCCATGAGGGCGGGCTCTTCTCATCTCATCCGATGATCAACACCTGTAGAATCGCTTCTTAAGGGATGTGCTACTGCACAGCGGGAGAGACTGCTTTTTCTTTTTCTTCTGATTCTGACTTGTTTGTTTTCTTATTGTTTGAATTTTGCGCACAAGCACTGTGTACCGAGATGAACAGTTATAGATAATTTACGTCATGTGAGCAACATTTGAAATTCGAAATGTGAACTTGCACAAAAAAAAGTTTATAAATCTATGGGTGCAGGTTATATAAAGGTGCGGGTTATGTCAACAATGTTTTACACAAAACCTGCGGGCTATATTATCTGTTATATGCGGGAAAATACGGTAATCGTGAAAAGTGTTGATTACAACATTATATTCAAATCTATTCCCATTGCATAGCTGAGCATTGTAACCAATTACTGTCAAGTCTACTGAGCACAGACAATGATCTGTCCATTGCAACTCAATTCCTGCACTCTTAAAAATGCTTTTATCATCATAACCAGCACAGGGCAAGCACGATGTAAATAACAGATCCACCGTGCAGCGTAGACAGCATCATTGATTGATACAGGAGATTTGGGTAAATTCATGACCCAATTCACCACTTAAAATGATAGCGGGCACTTTTTATTGACTCTACATAAACATCTCGGTGATATCTTAGGGTAGCAGGAACATTTTGACTTTGACATTCCCAAAAATGAACTTACAGCACCTTTAAAGTCAGATTAAACTGGGAGAAAATTGGCCACATACGGGATATTGGTCCTTGGTACGTATTAGGGTTGATTTTGATTAGTCTCCTGCGTAATTCATTTACACCAACTCCTGATGGACCTATGGAAAAGCATTAATGGGTCAAACTCAAAATTATAGTCAGTTATATCAATTGATGTGAGTCTAAAGAGGTATTTAACTTAGGGAACCATACCAACGAGCACAATGAGACGAGGGGGATCGTCTATGTGGCGCTGGTAGTGGACCACCTCTTCATAGATGTTTGCTGAGGTGTTATGGCAGATGCCCACTCCACAGGAATAACACGGCGGCTTTTGTTTATGGTACGACTTCCTCCTCCACAGGCGCAGACTGTGCCGGAAGCCCGCTGATTCACACAATTCACTTTTCATATACGTGTATGGGTTTATATTATCCAAAATGGGAATTTACCATGTAAATTCATACCTATGTATAAGCCCTGCATGTGTTCACCACTCTCACCCTCCTCTGAAACTGCACAAGACATACAATTTATCAATGAAAAGACAAAAGAGAAAAACTACACATCATAACAACAAATCAGAGATTATAGAAAGGTGATTTCATCTTTAGCACATTTCATTATTTGTCAGTTTTATCAACTACTGGGACAGTGTCAGTAAATGCATATGTACTTAATGCATTTTAAGATATAAATACATATGTATTTGATGCATAATATTAAACAAATACTTAAAAGGTTACGCTTTGTTTTTCAGTTCTAAACAAATTTCAACTTCCAGTTATTAGAGTATTAGTAGACTGTGTGCCTCATATCTGCTAACACTTTATTTTGATGGTCCTCCAACAAATATTCTACTGACTATAAGTAAATCTCAAAGTAGAATTCAACTTATTCTACTAACTTTAACCTAACAGTCTCCTAAAACTCTCATGAAAGTCAGTTGATGTAGTTCAAAGTTACTTACAGTTAGTAGAAAGTCTAAAATGGACCATCAAAATAAAGAGTAGCCATTCTCTCATTCAATGAAATGCTCTTTCCTCAGAAAAGACTTACCTACCGAACTCAAAATCTTCATCTGTAAAAACAAATGAATGAATTAAAGATTGCTCTAAAATGGTTCATACAACCCATACTATTTAGTAAAGCAGCCTGTTTCCACCTTTGAATAAAAAATAATTTGTAAACCGTTTAATATATTAAACTTTAACTTTACTAGCATTTCTAACTTTAATATATTGCAGTTCTTATTTTTCCCTCAGAATTGCAAGTTCACATCTCATAATTCAGTTTTGTTTTCCGAATTGTTAAATAGAACAAACTCAAGTTGTATTGAAAGCTTTTATTTTTTTATTCCAAGGCAGAAATGTGTTTTTCCATATGGAGCGAAATAAATGAAGACAGATTGGTAGGATAATCACCTGTTTCGATGCATTTGTTCTCATCCTCCTCTTCTCCTTTAGAACAAAGAGAGTTAATTCAACACACTCACCCAGCACTACACAATTAATACAACTGTTTACATATCTTCTTTTCTTTTCTATCCATTCAGTCGTATCCGACTCTTGGTGATCCGATGGATAAACTTCCTCCAATTGTCGCGGTCATTTAAGGCCTTCTTTAGGTCTTGGAGATTATTCCATATACATATAACTATAGTTTACATATAATTAATCAATATAATCAACATGAAATCAACATTTCTCACAATCCGATCAATTCCAAATAGATAAAAACAAGACCCAACCTCGATTTTTCCTTGTTTGATATTCTGTTTCATGCAGAAATGCATCACATGTGGAACACTGTGCAGTTATGTTCACTGCGTACGCAAAGATTTTAGCAATAATAGTGACATGCATCACATGCATTTCAAAGAGCTTAAAATATACTATAAACAAACTAACACAACAAACAAAGAGAAAGAAAGAAAATAAGACTTACCAACATCAGCCGCGCTCACTAGATTTCAAAGCAAAGAAAACAAGAATTAGACTCATAATTAAGAAAGATTGTGTATTATAATATTAATGCAACATGGTAGGCAATCGTATGAAAAGACTGCTATTAGTACCTCATCCCCTTGGGTCAAACATTACTTTTTAATTTATGATGACTCTCCAACCCTTAGATAATATAAAAAAGGCTATTTTTGCTACTGTGCATTCAAAACATGAGTTGTAGGATTGCAAAGCCTGCATTTCATGGAGCGATCAGTGTTGAAATGGACTAAAATGAGAGACATTGTAAACTTATTTCAGACACCTCAGAGGGATATGCAAAAAAATCCTAACATCTGGTGTTTAAAAATAATAATACCTATACTTCTTTTCTTCTTAATTCTCCTTAATTGTTGATTGTAAGGTGAACAGGACTAGTCAATCGTCATAAAGGAAGGTTCATGCCAAGAACAGCTCACTTTCAAGCTTCTTCACAGTAATTAGATCAGGGTGGTGAGAGGGCAGGGATAAGAGGCTTATGATGCCAACCAGCATCTTAAAGAGAGCATAGAAGGTCATACATCTCTTTGTGTGTGCGATTAACGTACAGGGTGTGATGCAGGTGTGAGCTTGATAAGGTTGGGACCACCACAACTCCCTTTGCTTACTGCAAAAAGAGAATACAAGTGTAATCTTGCTTAAAAAAGATAAATGACAGTTTTGAAAGAACTTTGACAAAATGCAAAACTGACGATCTGAACTGGTTAGTGGAGGGGATGAGGCCACAACACAATGAGGCACTGTGAAGTTTCCTGGCCTGCCACCATCGGATGTCCCTCTGGTCTACAATCTCCAGCAAGTCTCCTTTACTGAAGGCCATTCCTGCATCTGGGCAGGGGATCGCAGGGTCCTGCAGAGGACTGTAATCCACCATGGCTCTCACATACAGCTAATGGAAGACAGAGACAATAACTTACAGTTTTTGAACCTTTTAAATAAGTCTTATTTTTTACATAGAAAGGGAAAGGGAACTCACTAAACTTTATATAGAGAGTACTTATTAAATGCATTACATTGGCAGCCAAAAGTTGTGGAAATTTAAAATATATTAAAATAGAAAATAACTACTTTCAATTTCATTACTGTATTTCTCGATCAAATAAATACAGTCTTGGTGAACATAACGGAGTTCAAAAACAGAATTATTGACTATTGTTATAATTAAATATAATACAGTGGAACCCACTTATCTCGAGCTCGGTTAACTCGCCAACCCTATTATGTCGATTTTTTTAAGTGGAACCGCCAAACTCCCTCATCGTCTTAAAATAATCGACATAACCGATAAGAAAATGCTATGTCGCCGAACCCTGATATCTCAAGCACAAAAGAGGGACAACAAAGTCTCTACCTTACATTGGTTATCTCGTGACTAATGATAGTACAGAGTTCACTGCGCATGCGCTCGCGTGAGTTTGCATTGCAGGTCTGTATGGTCGCTCACTCCAATGACGCTTCACTCACTCTTGCGGCACAGTGCCGTGCAGCCGCAGAAGAACTTGCGGAAAAATCAAGCTTTACATCAAGCTTTACAAGCTGTCTTGGCACAGGAGTTCGCAATCACAGTCCAGGAATTCCCAAATTATATTGACATTTGTTTTCAAGCAGACCGTTAAAGGCAAAAAGCAACAAAGCAGAGTTTGTAAAGAAACCATAGTAACTGCGTATGCAATACTTTCAGAACTGTGTCAGAGCGAAATGACTGTGTTTTGAGCGAATGTGTTTATGTGTGTTGTGACTGTGTTTACACTGTGAGCGAAATTGTGTTTGCAATGTTGGAGAATATGATTAAAGGTTTGTATTAAGGAATCAAAAGTTTTTTTTTTATTGTATACTGGTAAATCTCTGCTGTTAGTTGGTGCACATATGCCGACATAACCGGGTTCCACTGTATTAAACAAATATGTATATTAAATATAACACTGATAGTTTGGGGAGTTCATATTTTATTCCAATATTTACGGTGCACTTACTGTTGCGTGGCTGTTGGTGGGTTGTGATGAAGTAGGGATCACTTTAAAAAGAATATTTCCCTGAGATCTCACCTGTGAAAGTGTGGGACACTGCATGAATGGATATGATCACTATAAGAGTAGGAATGGTTTGAAAGTCTGGAATGGGAGGAGAGTGGGGAAAGTTATAAAGAAACACTTAAGAAGATTTGAGTTTACCAGAATCTGAATGACATACTCGGGCTGTAGTCCCTGCACTTTCTGTCCATTCACTTCCACCAGCTTGTCACCAGGATGAAGAAGTCCTAAAAGACAAGTGCATGCACACAAACACAAACTAGAGACTATCATTGATAGTCTAATACTATCATGCAACATCAAAACCGTTTGGTTTCACTAATGGCTCAGAAACACACTACATCTTCTATTTTTTAAATCCACTTTATTGATTAGATTAGTAGAATTAATGTTATTTGATTAGTAGACCGCCAAAGTCCACGCCATACATTTTTATTTAAGAAATGATCTGACACTACTTTGTTTCACCTTGACTTTAGCTTTCTTCATCAATTTAACTACATGATTGAATCAATTGTAACTCTTGCTAAATATGAAAAAAGTGACTACCAACAGGTTACTCACCACTGCGATCTGCCAGTCCTCCATGGATCACCCTTGCAATATAGATGTTTCCAGTCTTCTCATTCTTCCTAATAGTTGCACCCTAAAAAGTGGAAAACAGACAAGAAAGGTGAATCAGTTTGTTGTCAGTGACTGCAGGCATCACATGGTGATTCACACAGAAGATCTTTCTGCTACACATGAGTGGAGGGAGGATGTGGGTGCAGTGGAGGTCACGTTATGATGAAATATTAGAAAGAAAAACACTACAGTAATGAGATTACAGAATGCAGTCATCTCAAACAAACCTGACTTGACCCAAGCTAAAACTGTGATAGAGGTCAAAGAGGAACTTAAGAGTTTCAACAGTTTAGGGAAAGCCATGTAGGACTGATACATGGGTTGATGAATGAACTTCAGATAAAGAATGAAGTGAGAATAAAGTGTTTCACTTTGAAGGCAGGAATCTTGGTACTTGTTAACAAACACAAATGAATGAATCTTTCCATGGGTCTTGAGTGTGGATGAACAAGATACAAATGAGAAAAAAGATCAAGTAATTGCCTGTTTGTTGTGTAGTTCCATTGTAGTGAACAGCTTCCTCTCCCCATTCAGTAAAATCAAAACCAGCAAATTATACAAAGAGTAATGTTAGGAGAGAGAAGTGGGAACACAGTCACTCTTATTTCCTCATCTTTGACTTTTTCTTCTTGCTAGAGAGGCAAAGTATTGTATCACAATCATCATTTGGACTGGAGGCCGTCAAACCATTTGATAGGGAAGTCTGTTCGGTTGTACTTCCTGGTTTTACAGACCTGTTTCTAGTCTGGTTTGATGAAGACTTGCACTGTGGTGCTACATAGGGAACATCCATTATACAGCTGAGAGAAGAGGAGGAAAACGATGATGCGGTTGAGGAGGAAGATGACGAGAAAGGGGATAAGACACGTGTAGCGCTGCTGAAAGTTTTCTTGGCTGGCGATGCCCAGTAGGTGCTGGTCGTTTTTGAGACGTGTTGGGGTCTGGAAGCATGCATCAATTCTGGAGACTTGATAATAAGACCCTGCAGTTTGTCCACCACTTCCACCAACAGACTCAACGCCTGGGCATTTTCCTCCACGCTGTCGGTCATTCTCTCCGTTACGGCCACCATCTTCTGTCTGAGATCTCGAGTGTCACTAGTACAAGCGTCCATGCTGCTGGCAACAGTATGGACGGTGGCCCTCAGCTCATCCAGGCTGTGTCGCTTCGTGAACACCGGAGCCGGATGAGAAGAGTGGGTGGAGTCTATGGAGTTGTGGTGTTGAAGCAAAGGGCTAGAGGGGGCCGTCTGTGAACGGAGGCCACATCGAGACGGGCACCAAGAGCGCGGGTACGCTAGAGATGAGGTGGTACAAGCTGTGCATGTATGGTGATGATCTTCAACTAGAGTTTTTACACCATCTGTACAGTTCTCTTAAAAAAATAGGATAGGTTAATTTGGTTTCAAAATCAAAGACAGTAACACAGTGTTTGGCCTCGTTATGTCTCTGGGACATGATGACCCTTACCCATAATCACAGAGTCATAAACGGCAGGAGCTGATAGATTCAGACCTCCTCCTGACAGATGGGTTGTTTGGCAGCACAGATTGCAGCTCCCTGTGGACTGATACCTGGGCACTGAGTGTGGCTGTCCTGAGGGCATGGAGGACAGCAGACCTGTGGAGGACGACAGGCCACCTGCAGACCCCAGGAGACTTTGATCCTCTGAGCCGAAACGCCTGGCTAAAGCCAATTTCTCCATTGTAAGTCGCCTAAGGCTGTTCCAGTAACTGGGTTTCCCCTCTCTGACACACTTATAAGTGAAAGAACAGGATGGAAGTGTTAACCGACAAACATCAGACCAGGAAAAGCTTTTGGGATCTTCATAGCAAAATAAAAGTCAAACAAAAAAATCATTGGGGTGTGAGTTGAAGCCATTATTAGGAGGCAAGATGGTACCTCTTGAATCCATTTTCTTATTAATTTTTCTTCTTCCACCACTGGAGTCTATGGCAGCCCATAGGGTAAAAAGTTATGAAATTTGGCACACAGATAGAAATCAGTCCAATTCACAACAGCAAATTTGAAGTCTCTAACTCAATCCCTCTAGCGCCACCAACATTTCAAAGTTTCACTTACATTTATGCTAATAACTTTTGATCCATAAGGGCTAGAAACTAAATTATTTCCCCTCCGATTCCTTTGCTAAAACCCATTTGTTAACACCCTATGAAATCATTCTCTATCTTTAATATTTTCCTGCCAAAAAAACTAATTTTCAAAACTCCTCCAAGACGGTTAGTCAGATTTTCATGAAAATCAAATCAGATTATCTTTAGACTACGAAGGCAAAAAGCTATCAAAATCATTTTGATAAACCCAACCATTCTCAAATAATGCACAAACGAATTTGACAAAGAGCATGGAAAATTGGACACGAGGCTATATCTTTACAACGCTTTAGCGTATTCAGTCCAAACTTGGTACATCTCATCCCAAGCATGACCTGAGGCTACGTGCAGCATTTTGGCACAGCACCACCTACTGGCTCTCTAGATATGAGAAGAGGCCATTTTTCCTTATAACTTAATCACAAGTGTTCTCAAAAGATTCAGGGCTACACACCAATTCGAATGATATGATGACATTTTGGCCATCGGCCAATTGGAATGTAATAAAATGCTGTATTTCATGAATGCATTTGCATATCATTACGAAACTCATAATGGGTCATTGACACAATGTCATGAAGGAGTCTGAGAAGTTGAGCTAGAGCCACCTAGTGGTTGATTCTGTCATGCTTGGCCCCGATAATTGCTGCTTGCAGATATATTCTGTATATGCATCTGTATCTTTATTTGGATGGAACCAGATGTGGGCAGGATTAAAACCAGAAGTTAAAGCTACATTTCCAGTTTAAATGGCTAAAGGGCTTTATTTTGCAATAACCACCTGAATGTACATTATCCAGACTATTAACTGTCTGGTTATCAACTTTCTTTAAAACATCTTCTATTGTGTTCAACAGAAGAAAGAAACTTGAGGGTGAGTAAGTAATCACAAAATTATAATTTTTGGGTGAACTGCCCCTTTAAGAACACAGCATTCAATTTCAGCTACATCCCTGAGGCACACCTTTCCCCCACGTTTTATTTTAAAGTGTCCTTGTTGCAGTGTAAATATACATGCTCAAAAACAAGCTCTGACAGATGCCAACAGACACGAACAGGTGTAACACTGATCCCAAAAAAACCTGATGAAGTGTCTGTTGTCATTTGACAGCAGTGTGAATTGGCCAGAAGTACTGAATAATATTTATTAACAACATGTACTATAATGTTAGGATTAGGGTTTGGTTTAAGGTTAGTTACATGTAATTTCAAAATTGACTGTTATTACTTTAGTGAGTACATATAACAAGGACAAAAAAAAAAAAAAAAAAAAGTTTTTTTTGCTTTCCTTTCACTACACTGACTGCTAAAACATAAGCAGCACTGTAGATTATAACAAATCACAGTGAACATAGTGAAGTCCAAAATCAGGGTAGGACTGGTAGGATTTGTATTTATGTGCTAAAATAAGACTCAAACATCTGAGTTCAATAGGTTTCAAAAACCCACTATTACGCAACAATACAGCACTTCGATAGACTACACCATAGATTAGGCAAAATACATTTAATGCCACATACACTTTACATGATACTGCATTATAGTTCAACGAGGGACATTAAAAGTGGGATTACAGCTAAGCTGTTCGCTAACATATCTGAAATTTCATTGCTATTTATGGTCTGATCCTCACCAGAGGCTGTTTGTTCTTCACAAGGCAAACAATCCTCATGGCCTCCTCGTTGTCAGGCAGTTTGTCAGGAAGGGGTGGCAACACTGGACCGTAGTCCCTCTGAGCCACAGAATCGTGGGCAGAGAGCAAAGCCTGGGGAGAAAGAGATAAATATATAATTTATAATACAGTGGAGTTCACTTATCTCGACTCATGGTTAACTCACCGATCCTATTATGTCGACGTTTTTGAAGTGGAACCGCCAAACTCCCTGTTTGTCTTTCGATTCTTTAATGTCGATTCGTTAATGTCGCCGAAATCTAATATCTCGAGCACGAAATGGGGACAAAGTCACATGGTTATTTCGTGACTAATCTCCGTACCTAGTTCACTGCGCATGCGCTGAGTTTGCCTTGCATGTGGATCGCGGTCCGCTCACGGTTCACTCACTGTCGTTGATCTCGTCTGAGGGATAACACGCTGCAGCATCCCACACGTTTTTTGTGAGCAATCTTTGTGTTTGCATTGTTGGAGAATATAATTAAAGGTTTGTATCAAGAATCGAAGGTGGTTTTTATTGTGGTGGTTTTAATATGACTTTTGTTGTTAGCAAACATATACACAGTACAGTGTATTTAATTTTTTTTAGATGAATGCCGATCGCTTCATCAAACAAATCACGGCAACACTGTTGTGTAAAAAGACACCAAAAGCACTGTGCACCGAGCCTGAACAGTTATGGATAATTGAAGTCATGCGAGCAACATTTGAAATTCGAAATGTGATCTTACACAAAAAAGTTCATCAATCTATGGTTGTTGATGGTATGGTTGATAGTTTTTTACACAAAACCCAAAACCCGCTGGCTATATGAGCGTGCGGATTATCTGCAGGAAAATATATGTTAATATATGTAATATCTTGCGAAACTGTTATCTCGATGCTTTTTTGCAACCCCCGAGGCCGTCGACATAACCGAACTCCACTGTAAATGGTCAAAAAGATTGGCCTAATAATAATAAACGCATCATATCAGCAATGAAGGCAACCTGAATTAGACTCTAACCTGCATATGAGGGCTGTTCAGCAAAATATAAAGTTCTTGTGCCTCTGAGGAGGGAGTAGCCAGTTTTCGTACACTGGTCATAATCTGTGGGACAGAAGAATAGAGGATGATAGGATTACTTCACCCGGAAATTTAAAAAAAATTCATCATTTACTTACACTCAAGAATGGCTTTATAAGACCTAATATACTGTATCACTCAAATAATAATTTACTCACCCTCATATATGGCTTTAGAAGACATAATATACTGTAGCACTCAAATCAATGGTTCATAACTTATTTAAATTAGAGGTTTAATATCACATGGGGGAAAATGAAGGACATTTTTTAACATCTCTATGAAATATCCCTCTAAAGCAAGTCAGAAATAAAAGTCAGACACTGACCTCCTGAGATAGTCTTGAGGAATAAGGCACGTATGGCCTCGGGACATCTCGACGGTGCTGCACCAGACACTCATATACCTATGGGAATTAAAACTAATTCTTCACATGCAAAAAAGCTGCAAACTCAATAGATACAGCATTTCAGAGTTCAATGATCTGTCTGGCATAATGTCAGAACTGGAAATTGAGGGAATCTAGTGTTTAACGGGATAGTCATGGGTGAATGAATGAGCATGTCTTACCCTGAGAAGAGAGTAGAGCCAGGGAGCACTGAGGAGGCTGTGCAGAAGATCAGCACCATTAATATCTCTGTCTATGGACAGTCTCACTTCCTCTACCACTTCTGCCAATATCTGAGACAGACCTACATCTGAGAGAGAAAACAAGTCCGAACTATGAATGGAAAATGTTTACAGAGGCGTTCAAAGGTCTGAGGTTATGCATGCATTTCAAAATTCAAAGTATTTGA
The DNA here is from genome assembly GCA_037043235.1 of Rhodeus uyekii. Taxonomy (NCBI): domain Eukaryota; kingdom Metazoa; phylum Chordata; class Actinopteri; order Cypriniformes; family Acheilognathidae; genus Rhodeus; species Rhodeus uyekii. Next base: position 2,103,352 of record JAWRVZ010000053.1, on the reverse strand, counting down.
TTTGATGCTATAAATTGTGCGTATAGTTCACAAATTGAATCTGGTTAAGATTGATGTTGCCACCATTGTCATCAGGTCCAGGTTGTGCCATTGGCTCCTCCTCCATTGATTCCCGCATGACAAGCTTCTCTGTTCATCAGATCAAATGTCTAGAATACAAGAGCATAATCCACATTTCCGCTGCGGGATTAAAAATCGTGTCTTGAGAGCGCAAAAATGGCAGAACCAGCTCACATTTTGTTGGCTACAATGTTTTAGAGAAACAGAATGATTGAAAACATTCTTGGTTATAGTTTTAACCTGTCATTTTAATTCATAACACATTTAAGTGCCAGTAACTGAAAAATGACCCATGTAAAATAAAATATTTGAATAAATAATTTAAAACAACCTAATGTGAAAGAAGCAGTATTTAAATAATATTAGAATGAATTATAGACTATCAGGTTATCATATAACCTCCATTCTGGAGATCTAAACAATTTGATGGCTAGTCAGTGTCATTTGTTACAAAGGTTGTTTACAACCGTACAATTAAAACATCTCAAAATTAAGCGCGTCATTTATTAAAAGAATGACATTACACATTGTGATCTCTGAACTGGAGTGACTCAGTGTTACAAAAGCAGGTCAAGAGGCCATCATGTGAAGATTAGAGTGTGACGGCACTTACCTTCTTACACTCCTCTCACGGTCTTCCTCCAAAACACACCGTCAGTTCTACATCTCACGTTTAGACCAGGAGCCTTTGGAGCATCTTGTCAGTTGAGCTTCATATCAAGGTGATCTTCTGCTTCTGGCCTGCCAACATGCATGCAATTTTACTATAAAATGTCTCTGGAAACTCAGATTGTAATCCTTTTCTATCTCACTTAATCCTTCGAAGGGCCGGCCTCTCTCGGTGAGCACTTCAATAGGACCGCCTGCCACTCAAAGCTTCTTACCTCCGCCTGCTTTTAGAGCTCGATCGACACACTCACACTTACACAATACGGCCCTACCATCTTTACAGCTAAAATAAAATACAAGACATGAAAAACAGCACATAAATCCAAGACTTAATTCAGCCGGTGCCACAGATTTTCTACCAACATTATCATTACATAACAGAGAAAGATAAGCACATTTAACAATGCCAGAGACTTGACTTTATTTAAAAATTGCAACCAAAACAAATAAAAAGCAAATTTATTGTGCATTTTAACTGTAATGATAAAAAGCCAGAACATTACATTGCTAGTCACAGACACGGCAGGTACACTAACCAATGATAAATGCAAAGGATCATAAATTAAAACTTAATAAAAAAAAAAAATAAAAACAATTATTTATATATATATATATATATCTTTTTTTTTTTATTAAGTTTTAATTTTTAAGTTTTAATATACATATACATATACACACACACACACACACATTTCACCTATATATAAGATAGGTGACAGAAGAAAAGCACAACACAAGTTTAATTTCCCAGATATGCAACATTTATTAGAGTAGTCGGTCAGAAATTGTTAAAAAAAATTATTAATTATTTTTCTTTTCTTCATATGACCTCAATTTAAATGTTGAACAAATTCATTTTCAAGGTTATAGTAATTATCAGATCAACAATGACAATTTATCAATCTCAATATTAGACTTTCAATATTTTAACAACATTTTGTATCAAGTAATTGCTTCATTTCTTAGCAAGTCATACTGTATATAAATCCTGCAATCTGTCATTAAAAACCCAATACATCTCACACTAAGGCTTCTGTGACATTTCAGCAAAACTCTTTCAGTGCATGTTCAGTGCAAACGTACAAAAGATGCATTTAAAGGAAAACGCGCACACACACTTGATCTGTTTGCTCTTGAAAGTAGTTGAAAAAAATAAAGCTTATTATGGCAGTGAATATGACTCCTTTCTGAGGTCCTTCAAGGGCACTGCCTTTATAAATATAATTCCCTTACTGCATAGTGTTGCATAGTATAAAAATGCCATGGATAGAAAAAATATTACTTTAGACTCCAGTGTATAATCTCTAAATACATCTTAAATTCACACTTTGATGAGAGTAGATCTAATTATAACTAAATCAAATCTCATATAGTGTCATTTCATGTCAGTGTGCTGCCATATGCTGAAATGGAAACCACTTCATTCAAAGTATCCATGTCGTTTCAGAGATGATCCAGTTAAAATACATTACAACATTATCTGAATTCAATTATTTCTTCACTACTGCAAGACATCTTTACATGTTGGCGCTTCAATGACATTTTTCAGACTTTACTTGTGGTTTACGTACATCACAAAACTTAAAATGTATTTAAAAACACAGCAACCCTGTGTAATGTGCAAAACACAACAAAACTAGTAACCCAAACAGAAGCTGGTTATTAATAGTGATGCATCTATTGAATTTTATAGGACAAGTTAAAAGTAGCGATACTATTAATTTGTATACATTTGTCCTTAACATGACAGTAACTCTGTTTTCAAAGTTTTTGCAGTAACAAGCGCTTATTCAATATAATCATACATACTCTTTCTCTTAAGAAGCAAGAGAAATTTGTTTTATTTTAGATTAATTTTAGTGAATTTCTTACAGTCAAAGTTCCTTTGCATAGATCATTTATATATACTACTGTTCAAAATTTATGGTCAGTAAGATTGAAAAACTATATATATATATATATATATATATATATATTTATGATGTTACAAAAAACAAGTTATTTTGATTTCCAATAAATGTGCTTTTCTTTACACATTTCTATTAATCAAAGAATCTTTTTTAATCACAAAAAAGCAGCAAAACTGTTTTCTACATTAATAATAATAATAATAAAATTAACTGTTTCTTGAGCAGCAAATCAGCATATTAAAATGATTTCTGAAGGATTATGTGACACTAAAAACAAAATAATGATGTTGAAAAATCAGCTTTGTCATCTCAGGAATAAATTACATTTTAAAATATATTAAAATAGAATATAGTTAATATAAAAATATTTGAAAAGTTTTTTAAAACTGTATTTTTGTCAAAAACATAAAAAGAAAAATCTTACTGAGCTAAACATTTTCATCAGTAGTTCATGTAGGTGTTTTTTCTATAGCAAAATATTAATAATTATATATATATAATATATCACTTTAAATGATGCTGTTCATCACTATATGTTCCTTATTACAAATAAGGGTATTTTAAGTTTTATTATTTCTATATAGTCTGAGATCTTTAAACCCCCTAGGTACTGCATTGACACAATTACATAGTTTCATCGCTTATATTAAAATCAGAGCATTTTCATTAGTTGGTGTATCAGTACATAAGTCAGTAACAGACTGATACCACATTATATACATGTATATATAGTAATGAGTGTCAGTTATTAGCAAAACTGGTGTAAAATATTGGCACATGGTAGGTAATTACAGTGTGAGTGAATAATAATCACAATTTTGTACAGAACAGAGGAGGTCTCTTTTCTGCCCAGTTAATATGGATGTTGAAATGTACAAAAGTTTACTGTCAGTCCAATGGTCAGTGTGAGAAAATCAAAACATTAAAAAACAGTCATCTCTTTAGCACAGTGCTTAAGTGGAATGTGAGCCTCTACTTGAAGCTTGAAATAAATGAGCACATACTGACTTGACCTGTAATCCGTGTCTATTTAAACGGCACCTACTCCATAAGAATGTGAGCAAGTTGGCAACGCTATGGCTGCACTGCTCATAAACCACTCTTTCCTATGTAGTCTTCTCAAACTGAATCTGGTTGTAGCAGGCCTAAAGGCAGAGATAAACAGAGAGAAAGAGATTAAAGTAAAATATGTAAAAGAATGAAAGGGGAATAGTGATTGTGTGTGATGAGATTATCCTTCAAATTCATTCAAATCCTTAAAGACTAGCTTTAATAAATAAAACAATTGGTTCATAAAACCAGTCCTCAATATTAAAAGGGCATATGTGTCAGGATCCTGCCCTGACAGTCTTGTCTTTGTTTAATGTTTGCGTGTTTGCCATGTGCTCCTCTTGTCCCGTCTCCTCATTTCCAGTTACCATGCCCCCTTGTCTAGTCCTCGTCTATTCCTCATTTGCTTGAGTGTGTTCACCTGTTCCTCACATGCTCTTCTCCCTTTATACTGTGCTCCTTTCACTCATGTCTTTGCTGGTTTGTTTTGCGTTTCTTGCTTGAAAGAATTTAGTTAGACGGAACTAACTTTAGGTTTTCTCCTGCCAGTATAAGTATTTATCATCTCTTGTTGCTAGTTTATTCTAGAAATTCTATTTCTTGTTTACTTCTCAATTTTCAATTATATAGTTAGTTCCCTAGTTAGTTTTATTTGCTCTTATTTTTAATGTCATCTCTTGTCTTGAATGTTGTGTTGGTTCCTGCCCTGCCTCCCATTTCACCCTATACGTTGACGCTCCTGGCCTGGCAGCTAGTCTGGAGCTATGTCGTCGTATCCCCAAATGTCAAGCCTCTGTTTCCCTGAGCCGCTGCCTAATCTCCTCCATTGGCCATCACATCTTTACTGCCTTAAGTCCTGATCAGCCATGTGCCCTGCCCTACTGTTTGGCCTGTTACTATACCATTCTCCTGCAGGATTTTTTGGTAGAAAGCAGAATTCATGTTTCCATTTATCACAGCAAGTCTTCCAGGTCCTGAAGCAGCAATCAGCCCCAGACCATCACACTACCACCACCATGTTTTACTGTTGGTATGATGTACTTTTTCTGAAATGCTGTATTAGTTTTACGCCAGACATAATGGGAACGTAACATGAACACTGTCTTGTGCCCTGTCTACTGTCCAGTAAATAAATTGTCCACTAATTTTTGCATACTCCTTCAGAGTTCCTGACAATATGATTAATATGCTCATATGATTAATTTATTATTCAGTTTTGAGTTCTGAAATTTACATAGTTAAATCAAGCTTAATCTCAAATGATAAAGGTAAAATTGATTTCTAATGATATGATCTTAAGATTTAGAAAGTAGTAATATTTAATGTCCAGAACACAAACAGTTTTCTGTTTTCAGCTGAAAATGATGTCATGTAAGCGGACCCTATATTAATAACTAATGATTTTTTACAATAGAAATGAATCAACGCTGAACTTTAAACTGGACATTGATATTTTTCTAGAGCTGCTGTACAGACGAAACAATTTGTGTTGCATTAATTTCCTGTTATCACTGTAAAACTGCTTTCAAACAATCTATATTGTAAAAAGCTCTATATAAAAAAGATGATTTGACTTGTCCCTAAATGTGTGTGAAAAAAGAAATTAAATAAAATGTAATTTCATTCTCACTTTGAGAGTTGTCAACATGAACCCAAGCTGTCCAAGCTGTAGACTGGAGTCGGTAAGGTCTTCTATCAGACTGACTTCAGAGCCCAAGTTTCTGATCCTACACGTTCACAAGCAAAAGGTTATTTTACATGGGTGTACAAACCGAATGTTTCAACTGATAACTTCATTGTCATGAGGCCTATATGCAATAAAAGGTTTGGAAAAGTACCGTGCACGAAGCACCACATAGAGGAAAATTGGAAAGAGGTCATCCATGGACCACAGAAACTCCTGCCCAAGCAGAGCCTGCACGTCCTGGGTGAGCTCCTCAAAGGTCCGCTGTATCACCTGCAACTTGTCTAAGGGAGTGAATGCTGTGCTGTAGAAGACAAAAATGAAAATTTAATAAAAGTTGCTACTAAAGTATCATTGTTGTTTTTCTAGCTGTATTCCACACAGACAGTCTTTACCTGATCTGTTGCAGGGTTTCAACAGCAGTAGCAAAGCAGGCGTCTTTAGTACTAGGCAAGACCTGTCCAATAAATCCAATCGAACCATTTAAGTTATTTATTTTGCCAACAGTTTCATCACTTATTATTTTCTTAGAAATGATAGAAAGGTTCACCTGCTTTATCTCTCCCAATACAGAGATAGAAACCGGCCAAAACTTTCTGAAAAACAGAGACATTTATCTCAAAATTGTAAAAGCCACTGTCCTTCCTGAAACTTTGATAAGTCATTATACTGTATACCAAGACAACAGAATGTATTTGGATTCTTAAACCAGTGTTTTCCAACCTTTTTTGAGCCAAGGTACATTTTTTTCATTGAGAGAGAAAAAAAAAGGCACACCACCAACTGAAAATGTAAAAAAAATTAAACTCTGTAGCCTATTTTAACAATATACAGCCATTCTTATCAAAGTGTCTTGAATGGGAATCAAATAAACACAAAGAAAAAAATATTTTAGGATTAATTTGTAAAAAAAAAATTGTCCAATTAGGTGAAATTTAATTTTACACGCACACTAGTGTACCGTGGCACAGCGGTTGAAAAACACTGACTTAAACCACACATAAAATATACAAATTTCATTGCATTAGAAACAAAATATTAAATACAGTGGTGTGAAAGACTTTGCCCCCTTCCTGATTTCTTATTTTTTGCATGTTTGTCACACTTTAATATTTAAATTAGTTAGTGTTTTTGTTTTTAAATTAAAGGTTGTTATTATCGAGGGGAAACAAAGTCCAAACCTACATGGCCCTGTGCTTGCCCACTAAACCTAATAACTGGTTGGACCACCCTTAGCAGCAACAACTGCAATCAAACATTTGCTATAACTAGCAATGTGTCTTTTACAGCGCTGTGTAGGGCCCACTAATTTTTTCAAAATGGTTTTAATTCAGCCACATTGGAGGGTTTTCAAACATGAACTGCCTTTTTAAGGTCATGCCACAGCATAATAGGATTCAGGTCAGGACTCCAGCCATTCAGAGATAACTTGCTGGTGTGTTTGTCCTGCATTGTCCTGCTGCAAAACCCAAGTTCGCTTCAGCTTGAGGTCACAAACAGATGGCCGGATATTCTTCTCAAAGATTTTTTAGTAGACAGCAGAATTCATGGTTCCATTTATCACGGCAAGTCTTCCAGGTCCTGAAGCAGCAAAACATCCCCAGACCATCACACTACCACCACCATACTTTACTGTTGGTATGATGTACTTTTTCTGAAATGCAGTGTTACTTTTACGTCAGAAGGAACCCCGGGGAACATGCCTTTATTTGCACTGAACAAGAGCACACAGCACAGAGCAGCAGATAACAAACCCTTTGACGCATATGATCCCACCAGTGCGATTGGAACGTTCAGTGTGTCACGTGATCAACTGCAAAATTCAAATGTGTTTTCCTGTGATTTCTGGAGTTGATCCAGATTGTTGTGCAGATATCACAACAATTCAGTGTTTTCAACCACATAAGGTTTATTTTAGGTTTCAAACATTTAAATACTCATAAGTACTGGCAAAACAATACATTTATAGTTTGAAAAATACACACTGATGTATATAAAAGAGGAAATAGCAATCCGTTCAATTATAAATTGACGAGGTGTTTTATTCATATCAGATTCGCCTTGCGTTGGTAACTATAGAGGTCACTCTATACTTCTACTTCACCGGACACTTACTGTCATGTATTTCGAGAGAAGTAACTGAATTTACATGTTGTAAGATTCTTTGATTGGAGCTTCATAGATCGGCTGACATGATCATTATAAAGGCTTTTAATCGACAAAACTCATTCACTTCGCCACATTTGAGAATTGGAATATCAGGTAGTTGATGACATAGCCAACAAGTTGTTGAATATTTTGAATAAAAAGAAAAAAATAAATAATTGTGATAATTCTGTCATACAGCGCTTTTTGTGGCTGCGGTGTGTCGTGAGAAGAATGACGCGTCATCATGGAAACAAGAAGGGGTAACGTTCTGAAATAGGAGAATTGGGGGGTGAGAAATGTTTACTTCTTCCTGGGTGGGGTAACAGAAAATAACTGAGAGGCACTCCATTAGACCAATGAAATTGTCGAACGGGTTAAGGTCAAACAACTTTTTGTTTACCGTATATATTAAATCGAGCGCGCTCAAACTTCCCATCATTCTGATTACAGTAGACATTTTGTCACCCTCGTCATGGCAGAGACACAGATAAATGCATATGATGCAGCTTTGATGAAAGTGACGAGAGCGACAATGAAAACGATCCAATATCGCATGAAGCAATTCTGAGGCTATTCAACTCTTGACACTGAAGGAGATGACTTCAGTGGTTTCAGTGCACAGGAGGAAGATAGTGACCAATGACTTTCTTGGTAGGCTACTGTTTACTCCTAATTTTTAATTTTTGTTACAAGCAGTGTTTCGTTAAAGCCTATTTATTTCTGTGACAAGCCGTGTTTCGTTAAAGCGTTTCAATGTACCGGTAGGCACATGTGCGGCTTATGTTCAAAATAATATATATATTTTGTAATTCAGTGGGTGTGGCTTATATTCTTATATTGTGCGCTTAATAGTCTGGAATTAGCAGTAGGTTTGGATTTTGTTTTCTCTTATTAACAACCTTCATTTAAAAACAGAAGTAAACACAAAATGCAGATATCTATTTAAATGTGTTTGATGATTATTATAAGGGTATGCATGCATAATGCCTTATAAAGATAATATATTGTATCATCTCATGAATAATTGTAATGACATAGCTATATCTTGTAAATGAATTATAATTACCGTAATTATGACAAATTTTGCTTTACTGAAAGCAGACATGGAGCACTTTTGAATGATTATGAAATGTTACAAAACATATCTTACTTAATATGTTATAAGATATGTTTTGTCTTAAATTTAAACAATATACCCAATGATTTATCAATTAAAAACTACAAAACTGTCTAATAACTTTTCAGTTGCCATAGTGTGAATTGGCCTTTGAGCCAATTATGTTTTTAAGGCCACTAAAATTGCATCATAAACACTTGTAATACAGTCATATTTTATATGGTACGGTTACTTTTGTCCCTTACTGTTGTACTCCAAGGAAAGCTAGGAGAGCAAGATCAGGCTGTTTGTTGAGTCTTAACACACAGTTCCAGTACACTTCCTCCTCTCTCTCTTTCTCTAGTGTGTAGAGGGTGAAGAGAGGAGGGTAAAGCCTCGGCAGCAACACTTGCAGGAGAAGACTTGAGCTGCTTACTATCCAACTACAGAACGTACAACAAACAAGACAGTTCAATTGTTATGACAGCATATATCTATACCCAAATATCTAATTATCTATACAAATGTTAATTACTCCATTATATTTGGGACAGATCCACTATTTTCATGTTTAACAGTTTCTGAGTAAATCTTGTTGTGATGCAAAACTGTAGTTCAGTCAAAGTGATGCTGTCTTACCCATGCTGTGGAGTTTCTGAGAGTGTACTGCTGTTAAGAGAGTCTGTGCCCTCATCTGGGGAATTTGAGGAATCCATAATAAAACCTCCATCCTCAGGGAGACCAGGAAACAGAAACCTATGGCAAATATTTGTCACACTTGAAAAACAACAGCTTTGTCAAAAAAAAAATGTATATGTATATGCAGTGGGCTATTAGAATAGTCATGCAATTAATGGTATGCCTCATTATTACAATTAGCAATCATTTTGTAATGAACCAGTACTAATGAAAGAACAAAGCCTTCATCGTGAAGCAATTACAGAAAAGCCAGAACTTCTTACCTGACTATTTGGAATATGCGTGTTAGGTATGACTGTATCTCCTCCACTGCCTGTTGTAGGAGGCGTCTATTGGAGCCCACACCAACGTAGGTCATCCTGTAGACAGTGACGAGGGTTTCCAGCAGCCAGCCTAGTGGGTGCAGAGGCGTATCACAGGCCTAAAGGGAGTTGTTGCACCCCAAAAAAGGTATACAGACATTAACATTTTTTAAATAAATGTTCACTACTGTTCAAAAGATTATGGTTTCTATTTTAATGTAATTAATACTTTTATTAGGCATGGCTGCATTAAATTAATAAAAAGCAAGATTAAAGGCATGCATGTTACAACATTTTTATAATAAATAAATGCTGTTCTTTTGAACTGTCCATTTATCAAAGAATCCTGAAAAAGAGAGCACTATTTCCACAAAAGTAAAAAAGCATTTTAGAATGATTTCTGAAGGATCATGTGACACTGAAGACTGCTGAAAATGCAGCTTTTGCTATTAGAATAAATTAGATTGTAATATATATTATAGATTGTAATATATTTCACAATATTACTGGTTTTACTTGGTAAGCATAACAGACTTCAAAAACAAGAAAAAGTCAAACAAAACAACAACCACATTAAAAACAGTAGTGTAAGTACATTATATGATTACTAAATGCTTTTATTTTAAAGGCAAATATCAGAAGCACACATTCCAAAACATCAAAAAGCATTTGGACACTAGCTGTTAAATGTTAGTGGAACAGGTCTACCTGTAGTTGCCCTGCTTGTACACCTGTGAGAACCTGATGTATAAACTCAGTTCTCCTCCACCAAAAAACACCTAGCCACCAGTTAGTTCAAAATCATTGCAAAAATGGCTCAGAAAAGAACATTTGTTTCGAAAAAAAAAAAGAAAAGCTCTAGTTTGCACATGTCCAAAAGTGCAATTGAGTGTCCAAATGCTTTTTTGAGGCACCTGTACATAAATCTTTTGATAAATCTTTGGAAGTCTCACCTTCATGAGATACCGTCGGATGTTGTTGTAGGAGTCTGCAGTAACAGGGCCCACGTGTTGAGGAATAAACTCAAGACTCTCCAGCATCTTAGTCTGAGATCGGTTCAGCTCATCTGGACTACAGACATACATGTGTCAATGGTGCTTTCTTTACACATTAATATACTCCATAGTCCACGATCAAACAAGGTTTCTTTTGAATACAAAGTTTGATGAAGTATTAAATCAGTATTTGCCATTTTGGATTTTTCTAGGGTACAAAAATGTTTTTGTTTGTTGTGTGCACCTTTACACATTTATTTATCATGTGTGTACATACCAATCTCTCTGCTGTCTGCGTCTGGCAGTGAGGGAGATGGCGATGTTCTCCCAAGCTCTCTCATACAGTCCCTTACCAGGACTTTCACAGCCTAGACGAGCCCAGCACTCTTCAAACACAGCTTTCCACTTTTCTTCTGCAGGCACTGCGTGTTGACCAGCCACACTACACACATACACAGAAATGTAAAAATACTGTACAAATAAATATACAGATGGCCAAAGCACCTTTTTAATGAAACCCTTACGGCATCTTGCGTTCTTTCCTCAAAGTTTCAAAGGGTTTTGTAAAAGTTCCAGCCACTCTCAGACCGGTTCCCCAGTGGCCATCAAAGATCCCATCAAAAGAGTCACCATTAGGCATGAATAGAACGCCCTTCACATCCAGAAAACCACAGGAGATTCAGACACACAAGCACTTACATGCACAAATCACAAACGGTTTGAACAGATTTGCTGTCACAGGAAACTATCGCATTATTTCAAGGTCACCTTTCCACATAGAGTCCAGTCTTCTGAAAAATCGCCCTCAAAGACAGTGTCATCATCACAGAGAAGAGTCCCATTACCCTGTAACAGAAAATATACAATATCAGACAATTACATGTACTTCGTTCAATGCAGGTATTTATGTAATATTATCACGACCCCAGCTCAACTGACCATCATCTTGTTATTACAGAAGTTTCCTTCAAAATACAATCCAAACTGAGTAATAATGACCCCTTGTCCATGTCGCTGGTCATCAAGCCATATCCCCATGTATTTCTCTCCTCTGGGAAATACACAAATAAGTTCATGGTTCAAATTTTTTTTTTATAGCAGGAGTATTTTTAAAATCTCAAATTTGGTATCAACAATGTACATACCTGCTGAAGTCATCGCACACTCCATAGCCCGTTCTCTTCCCTTGAACCCACTGGCCCACAAACACACTACTGGAGGAAGGCGAGACCAACTTCCCACTGCGTAACATTCCATGACCATGACGCATGTTCTCCCTGAATGAACCCTCGTACACCTCACCTGAAGCATGCCTGCAAAGAAAGCCATCAGAAGATTAGCATGCTACTAAATGGCAATTCTAGCAATTCAAGATATTCTGAGTCCCTGTAAAAATAATAATGGCTCAAGATGATTTAACACATACACATTCACATAATTATTACCAGTATGTGCCAAAGCCATGCATTTTCCCCTCCTTCCAGTGACCTTGGTAACGCTCAAACTTGTTGAGGGTTGTGTTGGGCATCATATAATCTCCAAATCTACACACACACACACACACACACACACACAAAAAGCAGAGTAGATTTATATATATAGAGTAGAAAATGCATATAATTCACTGTTCAAAGTTTGGGATTGGTAAGATTTCTTATACTCACAAAGGCTGCATTTATTTGATCAAAAATACAATATAGTAACATTTTTACAACTCAATTTAATTTTCTATTTTAATACATTTTATTCCTAAAGCTAAATTTTCAACAGCAATTACCACAGTCTTGTGTCACAATGAAATTATCATCACTGTTGAAAACACTTGTTCTGCTTAATATTTTTTATATAAACTTATAAATGTATATTTTTTTATTTAACTGCGATTATCTTGACCGACATAACCATCCTCCAAAAAAGGAGGGATTTTTTTTTTTAGGATTGGTTGAGCCTCTTGTCGAACAGCCCTGCTTGGTTTATGGTCTCCACCAGTTTTTCTTCTTAAAATATGGTGCAATACCAAATTTGATCATGTAAGCGTTCTTATTCTTGCCTAAAGCGAAGGATTTCGCTATGTCGGAGTCCGGAAACATTTCTAAACAGCTCTCCAAAGCCATCGTTGGAATTGAAAGAGTGGTGTTTAGTTGCTAGATCTAAACACTACGGACTAGTCGACTAGTCGAAACGCCACTGATTTGTGAGTCATTTAAACTAAAGTTTTGTAACTGATTAGACGACTAGACTAAAAGTAAGAAGACAGTCAAAAATACATTTAAATGCATCAATAATACATCTAAAATACTGAATCTATAAATCAAGTAAAATAATAATGAATTTTGCTGAAATAAGGTCAGTATTAGGGGAGCGCGGGGCACAAAGTAATGCGGGGTAAATGGTAACGCAGACTTTTTAGATAGTTGCAAAGGATATGATTAAATATGATGTACTAACGGGCTTTTCACCACACTGTTTGCACACGTCTTCTGGCCATCTTTCGAGAAAGTTCAGCGAAGTTTGGAGGAGAACCACAGGAAAAACTCTTTTGGCAGCATGTAAATATTTTTTGTTGTAGTAGTTGTTTTTCGATTTACAAAGTGTGTGAAAGTATGTTAGTCCAATAATTACCATCTTCTTGGCTAAAAGATGGTACCATTTTGAAAGATGTGAAAAACACATAGTGACTGCTAGCCGGTCCTGAGGTAAACACGACACCGCAGTGTTAGTTGTAACATTGCATAGCCTATATCAATAATCAGATATTTTGCATTGTATTAACCTATTAAAAAGTTTTAATGTTCAAAGCATAAACAAAATGTAAAAAAAATAAAATAAAAATATAATATTTCATTCATAAGTTATGCTTATGATCATCAAGACAACTTTTTGTAAGAAATAAAAATACATGAATGAACATCCATTGCATAACATGCGTTACAAATAACCCTCTGTCTGTTACAACTAGCCCTGCTCACGGGGTAAGAAGTAACATTTTACGCTTTTGGCGATACTGCACAGAAACGATAGGTGAAATGTGCAGGAGAGACTTGCATGTTGTTTGTATAAAAATATGGTTTGTCTAATCCTATTACTTTGTTCATTATTTGGCCAAAACCAAAAAGTGTTACTTTGTGCCCCGCGCCGCTATTCGACATGCTTTCCTTGTGACGTCTCAAAACTGCTGTTTTATGTGTGTGTTTCCATGGCGACGCATCATGCATGTCAAGTGACGCACAGCAACCACAAAAAAAGTATCGCATGCATTTAGTTTCTCTTATTTATTCAAAATATTAAACTTGTTCGCTGATAGTTTGTGTCGCAGATCGGAGAATCTTCTACCGAAATACATGACAGTAAGTGTCCGCTGAAGTGGGAGAAGAATAGAGTGACTTTACCGCCGCACATAAACACCACAACGCCTCAGCTGCAGTGTAATCTGTTCACTCTGCTGTTCACTCACCTCAGCTCGCAAAGCACTGGGCGCGCGCGAACAAACACAACCTCGCGTGATATCGCTCAGGTCCTGAATATATATCTAAAAAATTTGGCTCGAAAATTTAATACCTCGTCAAAAGACGTTTACTACTTTTTAATGGCCTTAATTTTGGCTGATTTCATTTACTACCTTTTACTACCTTTTACAACCCCGCGGACACCCTGACCAAAGAATCTGCAAGCACAATTATGTTAATCTTTAACAGTCTGTGTACTGACCCATCTTCAGACCCATTCTTGAATGTGCCACAGTAAACTGTCCCATCTGGCCACTTCAGAATCCCTCTATTTAAAGAAAAGGAGAACAGAAGGCACATGTAATCACACATGAACCACAGTAACACTAAAGAGACACTTTCATTTGAGCTTTAACATAATGCTGACTCACAGTGGATTCAAATATTTCAGAGAAAAAAAAAAACACCTTAGGCAGGACAGTCAATTTCGGTTTTCTCAAAAAAAACAAATGCATGGCAGCCCTGCTTAAGTGATTAAGAGCAATTATTGGAAGAATATTTTGTATTGTATAGTTTGTGAATACAAACAGTCAGGATTAGCAGGCACTCACTTGCCATGCGGTTTGCCTGATAACCAGCGGCCCTCGTACGAAGCATCCTTGAGTCGGCCCTCTTTGCTAAAAGTGTAGGAGGAAGTACGTGACACAGGAGGATCTCCATTCTGGCTGTTGTTAGACACATGCGTCCTCCTGTTCAGGCCTGCAGCGAGCACGTTTTCAACGGCCTGGTTAATGGCTCGCAGCCACTTTCCCTAACAGATAGGAAGAGGGCAGCAGAATTAACGCAAAGCAATGGAACTTCTCAATGAAACTCTGACTGCATCAGTGCATTACCTTTTCCAGAGGGGAAGATGCCAGAACAACAAAGCTATCTTCAGGTGTGGTCAGCTTAAGAGCAAGTCTGCTGGGGCAGAATGTAAACTGTTTAACAGTGTCCTTGAAACTTTCATTTAGTAAGTGTGAGAGCATTCCTAACGGCTTAATTTTGAATGAAATCTCATGTGCTAAATAAAACCACACAAAAATGTATCAGAACTGTTCAAACTGAGTAACTTACATGCCCAGACTTTCATCTGAGATGGGCTCCACCCAGAGTGTAGCAAGTGGGTAGATGGAGTGAGATGAGAACTGTAGAAGCAAAGAGAGTTTATTCAGTAGAACAAGCAAACCACTCCCTAATCTACAGGGATAAAAACTAAAACCTTTGCATGCTGTGCTGCTGCAGAGTCAGGAAAGAATTGATTTAAGAAATGATTAAAACATATTTAAACTGGAAATATATCTACTTTGTGAATAAAACAGGTTTGCCTGAAAGGAGAAACCCATTAGCCATATTACTCAGCCATTCACACTAACACACACATTGGAATAATTACATGCTCTCTTGCACAAGGGTAACCACACCCGAATACCCAAACAAACATATCACAATAACTGAAAAAGAAAAAGTGCCAGGAGAGATTCCTAAATCAGCCACTGTAGGCCTCAATCACCTCCATTCACTATTGGACTACAATTCCTAAAAGCCCACATACCTGGACTGATTACTGCACACATGTCCCTCGTCACTCAGACTATTTAAACCCCTGGTGTGTGATCACAAGTCTTGCTTGAACTGGCTACATTTCTGAGCGTTATTTCCTGTGTGTTGTTCTCTGCTGTGGATCACCTTGTAAAAAATCTTTCCTGCTTCCAACCATTTGTGTTTGTCAAGACTATTGCTTTTGCTGCCTGCCCTGGTCGCACAACTCAGACTTTGTGAAAAACTGTTATTAAAGGCTTGTGCAGACAAAGGAGGAATTGAAACATTTAAATCTTTGATGCCTCCAAACCGCTGTCATTAGACCAATACAGACCAACCAAGCAGTCACGGCATACACAGTTTCAAAAACCACAAAGCAATAGGTCAGCATACTTGAAAATAAACACACAAAAAGAAAACAATAACTGATACCTTTTAAAGTTGAAATTAATGGAGCTTTGTAGTTAATTTAGTTTTAGTTGCTCTGCAAATAACTATAAATTATGCATAATTAAACGCAACTAACCCTAAACCAAACCCTAACTATGTAATAAGTACCTGTAGTTAATTAATACTATTACGCAGAATTTAATGTATAGTTACACTGCAGCAAAGACACCTTTAAAAAAAAACTGGAACCAAATGATGTCTCACAGCTCTTTAATTCCATTTTTGGCTTTCTTTTAAGATTTAAAGTATATAAGATTATTCCAAGTTAAAGCAAGGTTTCACATTTTTTGTACAATTGTGTTTTCTTTTCAGCAGAATAATGCACTTAAGTAAAAAAATATATATATATATTATTTATTAATTATTATATAAAATTATTAACCATAAAAGAGGTCAGTGGTTAACTACATTGGGTTAGGAAATTTTTAAATGGACATATCAGACTTATAAAGAGCAAAAAAATGCATTCAATGTCTCAAGTCAAGCCCTGAAGTAAACACTGACTTTGTGCAGGCAAGAACTTAAACACACAATACTCACAAGCTTCTTTGATGGAATAGTGCCCTAAATGAATGAAGAAAATAAAAAAAAGAGCATGAATAACGAAGAAAAAATTAGTGTAATGGAAATTACAGGGTGGTAAAATTTGTATTAAAAATGTATTAACCTGTGCATGAACCAGGACATCACTGAAGAGGATGAACCAGCTGGCAGAGAATCTTCCAGCATTCTGTAACGTCAGAGCTTTATTACTGCTCTCACAAACCAGACGACGAGACGGCTTGCGCAGGGATTCCTGAGAAAAGAAAAGATCACATAAAGAGAACTGCACACATGGAGACACATCACGTGTGCACATGCATCAGCCCGGCCACCAACAGGTTTGCACATAAACTAACCAGAAACGTATCCGAACTTTACATGGTCTCTTCTGGTGGTATTTAGCCTTACAGCTTGCTTACCAAATACATTTCATTAAAGGAAATGGTAAGTAGGTCAACTTAACCACATTATACAGGGGAAGTAATATACATTCACAAGTACTGCTGCCAGGGTGTGAAATTAAAACCAGCCAACAAGTTGGTGGACTATTTTATATTATGTGCAAGCCACTATAGTAGGCTAACATTTCTTTTTATTTCTTTTTGAAATCCATTCTCAGCTCCATCGTTGACAAGAAATACCGTTGCTTAGTAATGATGATACATTTGGTAAGAAAGAAAAGTTAATCTTATTTGCTATTTGTTTGGATCGTAGAATGTTGAAGCTCAAATGCACAATGCAAGTACTATTCACACACAAACACTCATACTAATGAGGGTAGTTTCATGTTTGCTATAATTCTCAAAACTGTATACATTGTGTTACAGTATGTGAATGCTTCATACACCAGCTGTCAGAACTTCATGCTTTGTGAGTTTCATTTACATATGAATTCTTGGTAACACTATTTTACAGTGTCCTTCTCTTGCTGCACTTATTGCATGTAGTTAGTGTCTATAACTTATGCATAATTACTTGCAACTAACCCTAAACTAAACAGAACCATATAGTAAGTACATACCGTTAATTAATATTACTCTGTACTTAACTGTATAATTACAGTGCAACAAATACACCTTAAAATGAAGGTTTAACAAAACTCCTTTTTTATACAGATTAACTGAAACATTTAAAATAGCTGCTGGGCAAATTTCCTAATTTTCTAACCTGATTGCAGCATGTGACAGAAAGGTTTGTAATAAATTAACATGTGATGCAGTGCTACATTGTGAATCTATTTAAAGGGCTGGATGTGCAGCAGGAATTTTACTAAGCAAGTTCATTAGGTTAATTTACATTTAATCTTATTAAATTTTATTTAACCGAACCAAATTCCCTTTAGCTAGTAGATAAACTGTTCAAAAGTTTGGGGTCAGTAGATTCTTTTTTTATATATATATTCAGCAAGGACGCATAAAATTCATTAATGCTACAACATTTATACTTAAAATAAGGCTGTCTATTTATCAAAGAATCCATTGCAATTACCACAAAAATACAAAGCAGCAGAACTGTTTTCAAAACGGAGTATTGATGGTGAAAATTCAGCTATGCCATCACAGGTATAAATTATAAATAAAAATATATTTTAAAATGTTTTTCCACAAAAACACTGGTTATCAAATAAATGCAGCCTTGGTAAAATACTTTTAAAAATCATACCAATCCCAAACAAAAAATAATAGAGCAAAAATAGCAGCTATGGGAAAAGTGCGGCGACAGGCAGACAGGTACTACTGCGCATCATAGCCGTTTCCACTCAGAAGCCAGGGCTTCAGCTTTCTGCTATTATTATTATACAGTTGATTGACTCCAACATAAGTCCATATTCATATTCTCAACCATACCGAATTCTTTCCTTTGAAGTTCTTCCAGAAATTGAAGGTGGTCTCAGCATCTTTTCTCTGCTTTCTGACCAGGCGAGCTAAAGCTTCATATTTGGAGCAGCCATTCTGAATCCAGCGGTATTCATCAGTGTTCTAAACAATAAAAGATGATGTGTTTTCATGCTACTTTCATTCCATTTAAGAGCATAATAAGAAATTGATCATTTTCTTACCACTTCAAAGCAGTTGGCTAGTTTCAGAAGTATTCTGTTATACCCATGCAAGTGCTGCAAGGGCATATAAAAAAAGTTGACTAACAGTTCACAGGGGGATGGGTTCTTCTCCTTGGACTCCAGCAGAGACTGTATCAACTCCAGTTTCTTCCCAAATAATTCTCTGAAGAAACAGATTAGGCATGAACAAAGAGTGATTGTACAACTAAAACCTCAGACTATTATCATTAGTGTATATACTATCAGGATGATTTTAATGAGTTACGCACTGTGAGGGTTTCAGCAATGACTGGAATCCTCCCATAACAAGAAAGTTTCCCACAGGATCGCTGTACCTGAGGATAAAAATCATCATTGGAGTTATTATATATAGATTTTAAAATATAAAAGATGCTGTTCTCTTCGAGTATGAATAGTATACTTGCTCTTTATAGGTGTCAATGAAAATGGATGTGTTCTTGATCAAGACCAGTGTTGTGATCGCTTTGCCTCGCTGTAAGAAGTTTGTGAGGGACGCGGAGTGCTGTCCTGTCAGATGGCAAAGCTTGCTGAAACTACCAGCCATCTCTTGAAATAGCAGCATGGACTGACCCAGAGACGAGGCCAAACTCGCTACATTACGACAGTGTAGATAAAATCAATATCCAATTATAAAACACAATAACAATCCACAAGATCGAAACTAAAATGTTACATACCACGAGCAAGCAGAGGGCCCAGGATTTGGCTCTTCACTTTGCTGAGGGTGCAGTAAAATTTCCTCTCTGCCGAAGCAAGCTCGTGGACTGTCGCTATGAAACCCATTGCGTTCTGATCGGCCAAGGCCAAACAATTCAGTCCTCCCCCGAAAACTTTGCTGACATAACCAATCTTCACAAAGGAAACAGTACATTTACATTTATGAATTTGGAAGACGTGTGATAAAAGCGATGTGATAAAAGCGACGTTCCAAAATCACGCTTTTATCCAAAGTCAAGGTGTAAATATGAATTTATGAATTCAAGGAACACATTGACATTCTGAACAGTTCTTGCTTTCCCTGGGAATCAAACCCCTGACCTTGGCGTTGCAAGCGTTATGCTTTACTGTTTGAGTTACAGGAAAGAAAGAGTAACATTAAAATAAATCAGAAACATTAAAAGTAACCATTACATTTCAGTAAATTATATAACTGATACTGGCAAAACAAAATTATGTATTCAAGAGCAACTTATGTTTTTTATAATACATATACAGAAATACCTCGAGATACGAGCGTCTCTACATACGAGTATTCCAAGATACGAGCAAACCTTCGGGCACATTTTTGCTTCTAGATACGAGTAAATATTCGAGATACGAGCACGCGTACTGACGCCGATGCTCGTTCACTTCAAGTGTTCGCTGACTTCTGTACTCGTCGCCCGCGAGCAGCTGATTTTCTCTCCATGTTGTGCATTATTCTTTATAAGAGCGAAAGTGGGAAAGTTCTAAGAAAGTGGGTAGTAAAGGATGGTAGTGAGAAGAAGAAACGCATGACCATGGAAATGAAGCATGAAATTGTGGATAAATATGAGCCCACTTCAGTCATCCAGCTCGCACTTATGATCGCAGCGCATCCACCATATGTACCATCCTAAAGCAGAAGGATGTTATCAAGAATGCAAATCCTTCCAAGGGCGTGACAATTATGTCGAAGTTATGTTCGAAAATAAATTATGAGATGGAGAGGCTTCTGTTGTTGTGGATAAAGGAGAAGCAGATCTCCCTCCATAGATATTTTGTTAAAAGCTCTGCGCCAAGTGAAAGTTAAAGTGAGGGTTGTCAGGTGAAAAAGGTAAGAAAAGTGATCAAAAGTAAAGAATACAAATCGGGAAAAAAAAAAGAAAAAAAAAATCAAAACAACAATAGAAAATAGAAAAGTAAGAAAAAAACATGTAAGCTAAGCTCAGTAATGCTTAGTTCCTGCTATTCAAGAAAATTACAGTTTTTACTAAACGAAAAAAGTAACGAAAAGTGATCAAAAGCAAAGATTACAAATCGAAAAAAATCTAAACAATAACATGAAATAGAAAAGTAAAAGTAAGCTAAGTTATGTTAATTTAAGTTGTTTTGTTGTGTAAGTTACTATACAGAATCAAGTGTCTCAGTACCAGCCCCCTCCCTCCCTCCCTCCTCTGCACCTGCCGCTATTAAATTTATAATTAAAACATTATTTTTAAAATAATAACATTATAAAACACATTTTATTTGATATCACACATGTATCACACTGTATACACATACTATAATTGTGTGTGTGTGTGTGTGTATACCAATAAAAACATATATTTTTTCCATTGTTACGGGGTTTGGAACAGATTAATTTGTTTTCTATTATTTCTCATGGGAAAACATGATTCGAGATGCGAACAATTCGAGTTATGAGCTCCGCCCTGGAACGGATTATGCTCATATCTAGAGGTACTACTGTAGTGTCTTGTGGAATGTCTATTGTGTTTCATTTTATTTTTTACTTTTCTTTGTGGTACATATGTAATGATGTACCACAAAGTAGACATTATATTATAGGTGTAAAACCATCTTCAATGAATAAGAAATGGCATCAGAGTTTATTGTTATTTTACTAACAGCCTACCTGCAGTAAAAATAACGAACTGTTACAACAGTGTATACTAACATTCATGCAGAAGGGCAGAAGGGTGGGCGTCTGAGAGCAGGTCCCGGAGAGGGAATGAGCACTGTCAGTGTTCTCCAGCAACTGCTCTCCACTGTAGTAAAGAATGGGCTGATAACACTCTCCATCAGCCAGAAGCAACGTGTGCGTTTGCCCTGCTGCCACGTCCCAAACACGGACACCGTCAGGGATCTATGGACACATGCACAACTGAACCTTAATTCATATACAAGGAAATGTATGCTTTAAATGGAACCTTTGCAGAAAAGGTGACAGCACATAAAAATTAAAGAATGTGCACCATGATGAGATTAGGAACTGTGCAGGGAGAATTCATATGACCCAACTGCCCAAATTTGTCACTTCCCCAGGAATAAACCTGTGAGAGAGGAAAAATACAAACTGATGGTTATGAAGAAAAGGTGACAAGAAATCAAACTGTGTAGGCATGCTTTATCTCATTCCCCCAAGAGATGGTATAAAGCAAACAATGCCATTCAAGTTTCTAATAATAAAATCATACATTAAAATTAAAGAACCAAAAACCCAGACTGCCGTTACATCACTTGCAATGCTTTTTGGTATAAATAGTAATATCCTCATTGATATGCCAAGTCTTGTGTCTTGTCTCTTTTGTACATTTAGGCTATGAATCAAACATTAGATTTGGTTCAAGGCTTAAAACTCTTATAAAAGAAACTCTTATACAGTAGTACCTCAAGATACGAAAGGCTCAAATTACGAAAAATCCAAGTTACGAAAGCAAAGACGAAAAATTGTACTGCTCTACATACGAAAAGTTTTCAAGATACGAAAAGTTTCTGAAAGTCCGAGATTCGCCCCATAACAATTTTGAAACTCGCGCCGCACGCCGCCATCTTAGTTATAGTAGACTCGCCACCATCCTCCTGCTCTCCCATTGGTTCCTGATGCTAGCCAAGCCATGAGATCCTTCTCTCTAATTGGACAGCATCCCTCCCATCAAGCATCTTCTATACGTACGTGCTGGCGCGCTTTAGCTCAGCCACTCCGCACCCGAAACTTTACATTTTTTATGCGTTTTCGTAAAGTGTACGTACGTACGTTATCTGCCGTTTGTCCTCCTCCTCCTCTGCCGCCACTTTCGGAGATAGCCTCACTCGAAAGGTAAGCTTCGACATTTTATGTTATTTCATTGTTTATAGGTCAATTTAGCTTTATTATGAAATTTAATGAGGTGTTTTTGGAGGACTTGGAACGGATTAGCCATTTTACATGTAAAATGTGCTCCAAGATACGAAAAACTCATTATATGAAGGCCGCCTCGGAACGGATTAATTTCGTATCTCGAGGTACCACTGTATTAAAAAATAATAATTCTACAGTCAATGTTGCAGCCTAGAATTACATATTTTGTCCGTCCTTACCTGACACTGAGCTGTCAGTGCCAAGGAGTGATTTGCTCCAGCAGTGATCTTGACAACTTCCTTCTTACTTAAACTCTTAATGCAGAGAGGCTGCAGCCTGTAATGAGAAAACAAAAACGTTTCCAGTCACGCACTCTGCTCAAAGCAACAGTTAAGCAAACAATTCTGTGTTTATGGGACTCTAACATACATGGGCAAATAGTCTCCATGACCTAGCTGACCTTCCTGGCCTCTCCCCCAACTCCACACCTCAGTGTAGAGGGAAGGAAGGAGATTTCTGGATTCTGAGGTAGAAGCTGTCGTCACACCACCAATTACAGCTCTCAAATTGTTGGTTCGATGACTGTCAGAAGGCGACACTGTAATTCAACAAGACGGTGTAATAAAAATGAGAATAAGTATACAAAATAAGTTCTTTAAGGGTTAGTTATTCTGAAGATATTTTGGAGAGTTAAAATTAGGTTTATGGTGACCATTAACTTCCATTGTACGGACAAAAAAACACTTCTCAAAATCACTTCTCTTTTGTGTGCAAGTCATGCAGGTATAGAACAACTTGAGGTGAGTAAATATCACAGAATGCTTATTTTTGGGTCAACTGTCCCTTTAAAGTGCACTTCAATATTAATTTGTTGTTTTAACAGTGGTCTTAGTACTTTGATCAGTGTGGATGCAAAAGAAAAGCTTTCATTAACCGATGCCGTTGTAGAAATACCCTGTGTGCAGTCAGCCATGATTCATTTCTTCTGCTAGCGAAAGTGTCCCATAAAAGGGGCTTTCCATAAAGTAAAAAGTATTCGACAGGACATGGTTTACTATGTTGGCTGGCCTAAACAACAAGGTTGGAGAGAGCTGAGAGAGAGAGCTTCAGGCCTTTTTAGGCCAGTGCTGCATTGAAACTGAAAGGTTTACATACATTTGTATGCCTTGCAAATTTAAAAATGGTTTTTCTTTTCAGTGACTTGTCAAAAATATAAAAGAAAAACTTGTTCACTGTTGAACCAAGATCACTGTTGGCTGATGAAATTCTGAATGAAAAGTGAAACTCTAAACTACTGACCTAACCGTTGGGCCATCAAAAAAAGGCATGATTGGTTGATTAAGACAAAGCAATTCATAGAGACGTTTACATGCAACCAAATAATCAGTTAGTAAATAATCAAATTACTAAATGTATGATTGAGCCATTAATTAAAGGTTCAATCAAACTGAAAAGCCGTTAAATAAACACTTAAATCAGTCTGACTCAGCTCAATGCCTCAATTCAAAATACATTTTTATCACATTCGAAGGATGAAATAATCTGATCAATAAAGGGGGAAAAAAGTAAATGCTTGAATTTGAATATTTGGATTCAAAAATGTTGTACACAAATGCGCAGTGTTAGGATGAGTATATTTACTTATGTTTTATGAACATGGCACGTGTGTTTATTTACCTCTTACTAACCAGTCAGTGGATGAGACTGAATATTTAAAAAGCTCTTCTGACATATTGGAATACATTTAATGCATATGTAAAGTCATATATTAATGTAACATTAACATATGTTACTGTGATGTAAATTTCAATTGACGAAAAATTAGTGCCAGTAAACATACTTATTGTACATTCAATAAAAGGGTATAGCCATTGACATAGCATATTTTTTAAAAAGCCATGAGGTTTACAATACCTGGAGAGAATGCAGGTAAAGACCCTCTCAGATCATGTGCTTCAGCGTCCTCTAATGTGATGTCCATCAGACTGGTGCTCTTCTTTCTTTGCAGAGAATCGCCCGAACAGAAGTCCGTTCCAGCAGTCTCTCCGCCCTCCTCACAAGACTCAAATAAACATCCATTGCTGATTAAAAGGTCACTGATAGAAATGCCTCCATCCACACTTGAGTGCTGAGATGAGTCATCAGACGTGGAATCTATAATTGGTAATAATTTGAGAGTATGTCTCTGGTCCGTGACGGTATCAGACGCACTGCGTTGTCTGGTGGAAGGTCTGATCCTATCAGGTTTGCTCAGTGTCGGTGAAGAGGGGCGTATTGTAAGATCATCACTTCGGTCTGAGAGGAAAGGACACGTGAGAGATGACTGACGGCTGGGAGGATGGGAACCTCCCCCTGAGGTAGCCTCGGTCTGTTCAGCGAGGGTCTGGTCCGAAATCCTTTTGAGATAGTCTTTCAGAGCACGCTCATCAGGATAGGGAGTGCTTTTGGTTCGTCGTAGACGTACATGCCCAGCCTCAGACACAGAAAGGTCTAGTTGAGACTCCTGGCTTGTGATATTTTGCTGAGATCCGGATGAGGAACCCTGGTCTGCACAAATGATCTTCGAGGTCAATGGGGATACTTGAGAGTTGGGCGAGGAGATTTTGGTTTGTGGTGTTTGAGCTGGAGAACTTTGTCCTGACCTTCGACCTTGTTTAGAATCAGCCAGTTCCACTCCAAGTGGACAGTAATGTTCATCAGATATAATAACATGGTCATCCTTTTCAGTCATGGTGTAACGGTTCTGCTTACACTGTCCACATCGATCCTGACTAGCCTCTGTGGAAGGAAGAAACTGAACCAGAGCCAGGCTGTGAAACCCACCACAAGCAATTTGAATCACATATCTTCCCACTAAATGCTCCACCTTCTGGGGTGTGCATACCGGGAATATGCTGGTAACCAGTCCCAGCTGGCAGCCAGTACCCCAGGCCCACACCTCATGCTTTCTTGACAGGGCCAGAGTATGCTGCGCTCCACAAGCCACATTTAGAACTTGGACCAGTTGCGGAGGATGGGCTTCACCGTCCACCACACTAATGGGAATGGGATTGGGTATCTGCTCCATTCCAGGTATGCCACACTGGCCGTGGGAGTTCTCCCCCCACATGTGGACGAGGCCATCCTCTGTTAGAGCTGAAGAGTGATAGCTGCCCGCCGACACAGAGATCACATGCTGTTCCTTCAGCGCGCTCTCTAAAACAGGGCCGACGGGATGAGAACTGACTCGTTTCCACGGTTGCTCGCCAAAACTATACACAAACCCATCTGAGAAGAAGAATATGTTTGACAATTAGAAAAGGTGTTCAAAAGACCAGTCAAAAAATTTTTTTGCCATAGGTCAGTGGTTCTCAAAGTGTGGGGCGCAGGGACCGGGGGTGTAAAAAGTGGTTGGTGTTCTGCCTTTAATATGCTGGTCTGATACAGTGTTCCAGTAAGAAGACTGGATAATATGAGCTATTGCAGGTGTTTTTTGAAAAAATCTTGTCATGTTTAGTATTGAGAGGGGGGATGCCATATTTTTTTTGGCATGACCAAAAATGTTTGGGAATAACTGGTATAGCTATTTAAAAGTGCTAAAAGAGCTAAAAATATACTGTAAACAAGCAGTAAAAATTGCTTGAAATTATTATTCCTGCAGAAAACAATTACATGTGTAAAGGCTCACAGAGATCGTGGAAAAAAGTCAGGAAGTGTTACAATATGACTGATTTATCGCAAACAAAACCTTAGCTAGTTCTACAGTGTACAGTAAGTGAATCTCTGAAAATAAATGGTGAATAATATAATATAGAGTTAATATAATAGAATAATATATATATTATTCACCATTTATTGGGTAGTATAATAGTATAATAGTATAATAATATAATAGTATTGGCGAGTTAACCATGAGTCAAGATAAGATAACTCCACTATATATATATATATATATATATATATATACACATATATACACGGTTAACTCGCCAATACTATTATGTCGACGTTTTTGAAGTGGAACCGCCAAACTCCCTATTTGTCTCAGCATTTTCTTGTGGGTTATGTCGATTCTGTTATGTTGCCGAATCCTAGTATCTCGAGCAAAATACGCCACTTCACATGGTTATCTTGTGATTGAGAGTTCACTGCGCATGCGCTGAGTTCGCGTTGCACGCAGCAGATCCGCCCAGATACAGGCAGAGCAGATATTCACTCCTCCATGTGCAAATAAATCGCTGCATTTGTTTGACTCACACAGCCTCAGTCACATACTCTCATCCACTGTGTGTGTGCGCCTGTCTGTGACAAACGCTAACTAGCTGGCTTGCTTATCATGTGTCAGTCAAAACTGTACACCCAAAAATACAGGAAGGAGTGGGAATCAAACCCTGAATTCCAAGGCTGGTTAAAGCTGTTTATTGGTGATAATACACAGGCATACTTGTTAGACAGACAGAATGCAAGAAAGTATGCAATCTAGTAAAGCCACACTACGCGCACGCGCACACACACACATCCCTGTTTCTGACACGTGGTCTGCTCAGCGCCGCTGCGGATTGAAGATCCAGGTTGTTAAAAGCCGAATTTGTTGAGAAAGCACATCAGGCAGAACACAAGAAAGTATGCAATCTAGTACAGCGTGATGACCTCACGAATATGTTATGACTGTTTACGCTTTGAGCGAAATTGTGTTTGCAATGTTGGAGAATATAATTAAAGGTTTGTATCGCGAATCGAAGGTGTTTTTTATTGTATTCAGGTAAATCTCTGCTGTTAGTTGGTGCACATATGCCTTTTGTTGTTAGCAAACATATACAGTGTATGTACATTTTTATAGCATGCCGATCGCTTCATCTAATAAATAGATATATTGGGTATAGGTTATCTCAACGCTTTTTTGTAACCCTGAGGCCGTCGACATAACCGAACGCCACTGTGTGTGCATACATATATATATAAATAAAATGTATGATAATATAATCCTATGAAATATGATTATAGTTGTGGTCATGTTTACATACTTATACATATTTTTAATTTTGCACTGTCTTTCAGAAACTATATAAAATACCCAGAAAAATGTTGCAACAGTAAGAATGTTTGACCCTTTTCTCAAGGTCAAACAGCAGCTGCTGAAAAGGGTTCAAATATTCAAAATATGTTGAAGAGTAAAGAATGTGCATGACCTAGAGAACATTTCTGAAGAACAGTGAGCAGATTAAAGTCAGCATGAAATGGACAGTCCAATTGTATTTTCTTCCATATTGAGAGGTATATCCAAGTGAAATAGCTTCTCCAGGAAAGAAATGTAGGGCAGAACTTGAGGAACTGATTGGAATTGATTACATGGTTTTGGTTTGCTATTGCTGTGATCTCACGTGACTCTAACCAAGTCGTCAAAGGAGAGAAGAGATTAATTAATTAATTGATTAATTATTATTTGGCAATGCTTTTGCATTCTCTCTCAAACGTTTTGCGTTCCCCCAAGCAACTTTTTCTTCACTCGCAAAGAACACAAATGCTTTCTGAGGGGGACCACAAAAAATGTATTATGACCAGAAGTCAATTCCACTTATACTACTGTTACCGCACTTCAAAACATTGATCAAATTATGTATTCCAAGACATTTGTCAGGTTTTTGTCATTAAACACATTTACTTTCTAAAACTCATTTCTTATACATCTAATCCCAAGCCTCCATTACTAATTCTAAAACATGATCTTAGTGATAGTAAAAGTAATGCTAGTATTTTTTATTTATAAAAACATGTATTAATGTATTTATTTCTTGAATTATTGATTATCAGTTTGTTGCTTAAACTGTAAGTTTATCTGCATGAGGAACAGAGCCAATATTACATCGCTAGTAAGACATGTTACCAAAATCTTCAGAGCAGCCCTGACAACACATTTCTTTGTGAGTGTATGTCTTTTTTTATCCTATTGTTTATTATATTAATCTGATTGGTCATTTTGCTGCTGTAGGCTGATATGGAACTGTAATGCGGTAAAAGACTACGGGTGTGTGAGACTAGCAAACTAGTCAATTAAACGATAGAGCTGGAAAATACTAGTCATTCACAATTTTTTTGCACATTTAACGTTTACATTTTTACAAAGACGACATTTAAATTACTCTCATGTTAATGTTAATGTTATAATGTTATTCAGAGAAATATTAAAGAATAAATATTATGAATAAAACTTACTTCACACTTGAACAGTTGCTATATCAACATCACAACGATAATAAAATATATATAGTATGTCTAACATAATGTGTAGCTGTCTGTTCACGTCAGGCTTTTCATGTGATTTTGTCGCCCGACATTTGTAAAGATACTTTCGATAAATGAGAAGGTTTGCACTGGTAACGAACAACAACACCTTAATCTGATGACTTATGTGGACTAGTATTTATATTTATATAGTGTATTTATTTTGAGGAAATCTGAATATAAAAGTCTATAAGGTTTTACAGGGGTCATGAACTGACATATAAGAAGTCATTGTACTACAAAAACATCCTGTAAGTTTCAGAACTCAGAAATTTCTTGGTAGTCTAAAAACAGCTTATACTGAAACAAGGAAAAATTCAACACAGGATTTTCAGAAAGACTGAAACTAACAGATGACACTGTGTGAGTAACCGGGTTTATTACGCAAGTAACTTATTTTATTACTTTTTTTGCGATTACAGGTAGTTTAAAATGTGTCAGATGTGAGGATTTATGCATTTTTAAATTGTTATTAAATTATATACAGAATCAAAGAACACTCTGGTTGAAGCTGTCGATCAGTTTATCCGCACATATGCCAAAACTCCGGTCACGTAATCAATGGTGCTGATACTCTGCACAATGAACCACCTGTTGTACATGTTTGCATTGTTATTTATGGTGAAAACATTCGCAAAAGTGCGGAAATCGCGTTGCAATTCTTTCAAATGGATCCTATATACAGACCATGTAGCCGGG
Organism: Rhodeus uyekii; assembly: GCA_037043235.1. Lineage (NCBI taxonomy): Eukaryota > Metazoa > Chordata > Actinopteri > Cypriniformes > Acheilognathidae > Rhodeus > Rhodeus uyekii. The sequence continues at coordinate 2,073,877 of JAWRVZ010000053.1, read as the reverse complement.
GTTCGGGGTTAGACTAGTAGGTTGTAAAATTTGCTATTAAAAAGTTATGAAATGAAAATCCCTAGTCAAGATCTGCCTGGTAGTACTTCAGCTGTGCATTTCCTGAAAACAATGACACACCTTAAGGGCCAGTCACACAGCGAAAACGCATGAATCACGCACGAATTACGCACAGATTTTCGTTTCTGCGCGGAGCGTGCATCGTATGCGTAATTCGTCGGTGGAACGAACGTGGATCGTCAGTGATTGCAAGTGGATGTGGGTTGAAGGCAGTTTGTGCGTGATTTTGAGTTTTGAACGGTTCAAAAATTTTCTTATAAAAAGAAAATGCATTATTCATGAGTCGGCGTGCGTAGTTTATGCGTCGAGTATGCGTGACTAAGCGCGGGACATGCGTCGTCCGTCAGTGCTTTTGCGTCGGAACTGGTTTGAAACCGCACACGTCCATGTCCGTCCACTGACTCCCCACCTTCATATCATGCATGAACCGCGCACGTATCACGTTCATTCCACTGACAATGTGGATTCTGAAAGTGCTTGTTCGCGAAGCGTGCGTGTTTGGACGCGCTCCGTCAGTGATTCAGGCGTCGGGCGTGAATCAAACCCAATCTGTGCGTGATTTGTGAGTGATTCGTGCGTGATCGACTTAGTGACTGGCCCCTTAAAAAGTGCGTCAACCAATCAGATCCAAGCATTCATCAGCCCCGTGGTATAATCTGTGATACTTTCCCGTAGCTCAAACAGTAGAGCGTGGCGCTTGCAACGACACGATCATGGGTTCAATCCCCAAGAAAAGCAAGAATTGATTAGAATGTCAATGTAAGTCACTTTGGATAAAAGCATCTTCCAAATGCATAAATGTAAAATAATAAACACTGCAATACTCCATCAACATATAAGAAATATAATTTCATGGTGACTTTAAATGCTCAAAGTACTGACGAACAACTCACAATCACTAAACATGTAACCAGTCAGAGACCATCCATATAATGAGAATCAAGCATGTGTAAACTTCTGAAAATGTTTTATTATTCTTTTGGTCCTGTCGACTATCTGTTATGTGAAATAGCTTATTCAATGCAGTACTAAACGAAAAACCTATGAGCACAACTGTCTGTAACTGGTCGTTTCAGCCTCATTCCCAGATACCTTCAGTCAGCAGAAGTCCATGTGAAGTCCCGAGGGCAGCATGAAGCACAGGTCTGGACAGAAGCAGTCTCTCAGGGGTCACCCCGCAGGAACAGCCCTGCCATCGGTACAGCACGCCTTTCTCCGCAGAGCCCTCATCCTCCCCGCAGCTGAACAAACGCACACATGTTTAAAGTGCGCCAAACCAACTGGGTGGGGAAATAACAGCGAGGGAAAGGACTGACAGAAAGAGACATGATAACAGAAATGAATACGCACCTGCTCTGTTCCTCCATCGGCGCAATTTAACGCATTTTAGACGGCGGGACAGCCACTCCAGCAACTCACGGAGAACTGAGATTCAACGGACTTCACAAGCGAAAGTAGCTGACGCACAAACGCGCGCGCGCACGCACGCACGCATTCACTAGATCTTTATCCAAATCATTTACACCGCCCCACAGGGCAAACAGAAGTAGCTATGCTATGACCATTTAAGTTCAAAATGTTTCAGTAAATGCAACTTTTCACTTTGTTTTTTTGTTAAATGTGTGACATTCTGCGGTAGTTTAAGTATCGCGGTCCGCTTCTGATGTCAGTTAACGCGTGAAAGCTCGCGACTGAACTTGACAGCAGAAGAACTCTGGAGTTTGTTTTGGGAGCTATGGAAAGCGCGGAGGGACGAAATAGCTTCAATGTTCAGCTTTACGTAACGCGGTTGTTTGCGGAAAATCCTTTAAAACTCTGCTTAAAAATTCTTTGCCGTCACTGGTGCAAATGTGAAATACTGGGAATCTGTTGCAGCAAAGCTCATTGACTGTTGTAATCAACTATTTTTAATAGTATGACTTGTTGACTGTTTTTTTTAGTTATGTATTGGTGTTTTGGCATCTACATATACAGTATATGATACAGTGTAGCCTTTATCTAAAAACAGAAACAAATCAAACTATGTGATCAATGCATGTAATCAAATCATTAATTTTCGTTTGTTTAAGATAAATACATTATACATGAAAAAAAGTTTAGATATGATTTCTGGAAAATAAAACGAAAAATTCGTTTTTTGTTATAATATATTAACTTGTGAAACAAAAGCTACCTTAATTCATATGGTTGCACAGATATATGTTAATATTTCACATTCTAATAGCGTTGAGTTGAAGATTTATTCTAATAGGTGTTTTGGTATGTCTTTGCCTGTATCTTTGACACTGTAAACCATATATAAATCGTTTTTTAAGTGAAATATTTCAAATAAAAAAAAAGTGCATATGTGTCTTTTCTTTGGGAAAATCAGGATTTTATTAATTGCACATATAATATGTTATGGTGAGAATATTACTCCAGCAGGAAAAAACACCCCAGACTGGTGAATTTTTGATAGCTTGTAATGTATATCAATGCAAATCTTTAACAGTATAGCACTACTTATATAAAATGCATATAAATACATTCAGTTGTCACTCTATATCATCCAATAATAGATCTTATGAGATTATATTTAAATTCTTAGCTTTATGACCAAAGCTCTGCATGGTTTTACTTTGCCAAACATAAAATGCAGTGCAATACAATGATGATTGAGAGACATACAAATAAACAATCCTCTAAAGCATCATGTATATCATATTTTATACTTGCATTTTAACATGCTTTTTCTAAAAACGGATGTATTGATAATCAAGTAAACCAAAAGTTAATTTTGAAATATTACAAACAACATAAAAGTTATTATTACTTTTTTTTTATAAGATTTTGGCAAAAGACATATATTATATGTATACATATAACAATATGACATTGTATATGTATACATATAACAATAATGTGAAATGTATGTGAAAATACAGTGTATATAAATATATATATAACAAGGCCATCAGGCTCATGTTTTGGCCTGGTCAGAGTCCAGATTTGAACCTTATAGTGAAAATCTGGTCTCACATTAAACTCAGACAAACTGGGAGACATTTTTCAACTACCGGTACTCATGAACTGTTAGAAGCCATTAGAAGCCAAAAACATAATTTAAACCCTTTCCAATAAATATCTATAAAGCTTATTCAGATTTTACTGAATGATCTTTAAAACACACTATCCTGAAAAAGGGATTTTTCTTTTTTGTTGAGTTTACTTTAGAGAATTTATAGCATATGAATAGTGTGGAAACTGCTATTTGTTGCACTAACCAGCAGGGGGCACAACAACACTACTGAACTACTACTAATGTTACAACTAGCTACAATTAGCTTGACTCTCCTTCTCCACTTCAAATTGATCGTCATGAACTATCCTGTAATGGCTTCATGGCTAAAAAAGTTACTCCTCTGTGATTTATTTTGGTCTCTAGGCGTAGCAACCCAAATATCGATATGGTGCTACACACAATGCTAAAACCTGCTTCGTGTCATGACTTCTGACTGACCTCAGTTTTTTGCTCAACAAACCAAAACAACCAAAAATGTAACAATCTGTCCCATTGAACAAGACTCAGACAACCGCACTGTGAAAACCCATAATGTCACATAAAAGCTGACTTGGAGGAGGAAAAAAGGTCAACAGCAAGAAACATAAAATAGAAAATGGTAAAAAGTCTTGGGTTTGGGCAGGAGAAACCACGAGTAGTAAAAAAAGGATTGGCAGGTATAAGATATCTCTGCAGGACAGCAGCAGGAGCCCAGACTCTCACACGCACACCCTCCACATCTCCTCCACCAAACTCTCCTTCGTGATCTCAGCTTGTTTTCGCTTTTAGTGTTTTCTATATAAAACACGCAGCTTTGCCCTGTGGAACTTGGCCCTACATTTTAGTATGTGTGGTCATAAACACTAACACGAAATGGTGGGAGAAGAAAGATGTGTGTGTAAGAGAGAGAAGGGGGGAGAGAGAGAGAGAGAGAGAGAGAGAAAGAGAGAGAGAGAGAGAGAGAGAGAGAGAGAGAGGGTATATAGGTTGAACTTTGCAACACATTCATCCTTGTTCTGTAAGTGAACCCATCAGGCTATGCAAAGGCTTATGCATGTGTAATGGTCACCTTCTCTGTTTGGAGGAATTAATTAAGTCTTTTTGTCACTCTCAGCATGGGTCAGGCCTCGTTTGACGTATGCATCTGTTCTCTTTCAGGCTGTGGAGAAATGAGGGGAACTAGTTGATTCAGCATTGATTTAACTAAACAAGCTTTGAATGGGAATTTTAGGAATGTTTCACACTCATTGCCAAACATTTTTATAAAACCTCTTTAAAGACAGCATGAAATAAAAATGTACAATAATTGTTTATTATGGAACATTGCAGTATTTATTATATATTATGTAAATGATGTTTATCCATTTTTTTAATAAATGTGCCCTTGTAATCTTTAATCAAAATAACTTCCTCTCCCTCTTGATACAACTTCTCTTCTCTGATGATGTGTTTACTGACGTGAGGGTGGGATCAACCTGTCACTCACATGACATCACAGCAATAGCAAACCATAACCAATCCAATCAATTCCCAATGGATATAGATGATGTTTCACTCGGATATACATCACAATATTCAAGAAAAGACTATTGCAACTTCAGTTTTAATGCTGACTTTAAATACATTTAGAACCTTCCTGAGTGTTTTCACTGCTGTAATAATAAATAATACAATTAAAAAGATTCCTTGTTTCAATTTTTTTTTATCTTGTTTTCCGGTTAAAAATTAATATACATGTACCTGAAACCTAAAGATATTAGGACTTATTTTCAGAGAATACATCTTCAATTAAAAATAGGAACTTTATTCAACATAAATGTAGTCTTTTTTTAAATAATCTAAACATTTATTAACAATTAAAAGAAGATTAATTTACTTAGGAGGAACACTGGATAAGATATTCAGACTTATATTTACAGCTACACTTGGTTTACACGTGTAAAATAAAATAAATTATTTTTTTTACATATTTGCTCAAGTAAAAATATTTTTAGACAAATTCTGATTAAGAATGATCTGATTTTTTTCATATAGTAAAATTGGCTATTGCATTGATTTAGAGATTCTGGGATAGTAGACCCTCCTGTGATTTAAAATGTTTAACTGTTGCTTTACGCTGTGGGTGTGGCGACTCTTCTGCCACAATTCATCAGCCATATTAAGTCACTTAGTGTCTGTCATCATGTCCTCCCACAGCCCTTTTCTGTCCTTTATTCTATCAGCATGTGGTTCTAATACAGCCCCTGAAACAGGGCTTATCTGCAGCTGCTCTCCTGTGCTGTGTGATCATCTGTGTGGGAATAGAATGCGTGTTCAATGTGTTTCAGCATTAATGGCTGAGTGTGAGGGGCAATAAACTCATGCACCGTCTGTGGTCCAACCTAACAAAGACCTGTGCCAGTGACCTTGCATGAGCCAATGCAGAACTGAAGCCCACCTGTGCTGTTTCGTGTGTATTTACTCTTTTGATGAGACCTCGGTTTCGCTACATTTCCAGTTTCAGAGAGGTAGATGAAATGGCCCACTGAGGAGAAGAGTGATATAAACACAACACAGGGGAAACTTCACATTCTCTCTAACAGGAAGCAGCTGCGGATTATCAAGGAGGCTTTTGACAATGGAGCCAGGATGTGACAGCAGTGACCAAGAGACTCACTCTAAAAAAAAAGGACTTCTAGTTCACTTTTAACACTGCCCTGCTGAACAGACTCTCAAAACAATTATAATTCTCCATGCTGGCTATGGCTGGTTTAGCTGGTAAATCTGAAAAATAAATGTTATTCACCAGCAAAAAACCCCCCAGATGACCAGATGGTGTTGTAATACTACTTACGACTACTTGTCATCCCCATTTGTTTCATTTTTGCATACTTAAAAAATTGCACAAAGTGGGACAGTGCATAACATAAACAAACACACGCATGCACATGCATGTTTTCTGTGTTTGTTTAATGATTTTACCAAATAGTTTTTTTTTCTATTTCATTTAAAGTGCTTAAAGTCACCATGAAAGTCAAAATGATGATGACCGTTCTTGTTTTTTTATGGACTATTGCAGCATTTATTATAAATGATTTATCTGTGCACATCAGTATTTTTTTTTCAATTAATCTACTCTGATAATCTTCAATCTTCTTCTCCCTCTTGTACTGATATCTTTTCTCTTCTCTGATGACGTGCTTTTAAAACAGTGTTATAACCATTCCTGTTGAAAGACCAACAGGCTGAATGCCAAAGTACTGAAATTTGACTCAAGTCCATGCATTTCATATTGATTTTGTTCTGTTTGTTAGGACACATTTGTCCCAGGGCATTAGACAACAGTCCTGCTTGCTCTTGTATTCAGAGATTTGGCCTTTGTAAGACACAGACAGAAGATTTTACATTACACAACGGACCAAAATCATTTGAATAATGACTAAAATACAGGCTTATTTACAAGAATCAAAACATGCCATATTTATCACTACACTTGATTCCAGTTCACATTCTCTTGTGTGCAAAGCATTTAACGGCTGCATGATGCAATAACCATGGGAGACATCATTTCAACAAATGCTGCTCTAAGCAAATCGTGAGTGATGCGCTGAACGCTCTGATCCTGCTCATTTCCATCATTCTGCAGGCAGAGGAAGCAGCTGGGCTGAGGTCTCTTTGGGGAACCAGGGGGAAAGATCCAGGCCTCTACACCCATCATAGTCCCACAGTGGCGGATCAGTGATCAAAGCCAGACATGTGGAGTAGGTGTGATGGGCAGAGGGAAATGAGGTGGGTTGAATGGTGTGGATGGGGGTGGATGATGTACTGTGTCAGGCCTTGGATGGAGAGGAGGTTAGTGGGGATGTAGGAGAGCCGGGTTGAGGGATGAGAGCATAGGGGTGGAGGGTGAAACAAGGGCCTCAGTGCAACACTGAAGGGACAAATGTGAGGACACGGCAGTAGTATTAATTGCTTTAACATGTGTTAAGACAAAGAGAAGACGTAGTTGTTTGTGTGTGTGTGTGTGTGTGTGTGAGAGAGAGAGAGAGAGCAAGAGAGGCACTTAAGTAACTTAGGTTGTGGGTGTTTATGTGAGTTCAACTCTTGTTGGGACCCTTTTTCCACTTAGATTAATGTGTATATATGCTGTAAAAGTATTGTTCATTATTCAAGTCAACAAATGCATGCAAAAGGTTGTAAAACTTCATCATCTGAATCAGCCGGATCCAAATATGCCTTTCCTGCTAAATGTTATGTGACATGGCGGACGGAGTATGTCCTATTTACTATTGTAATTACCATATTTTCCCACATATAACCCACAGGCGCAGATAATCCGCACCCTCATATAACCCGTGGGGTTTGTGCAAAAAATTGTTGGCATAACCCGCACCCTTATATAACCCGCACCCATAGATTGATGAACTTTTTTGTGTAAATTCATATTTCGAATTTCCAATGTTGCTCTCATGACGTCAATGATCCATAACTGTTCAGGCTCGGTACACAGTGCTTGTGCGCGAAATTCAAACAATAAGAAAACAAACACAAGTCAGAATCAGAGTAAAAAGAAAAAGCAGTCTCTCCTGCTGCGCAGCACGTCCCTACAAGCCCAAGAGACAACAACCAAAGAACAAAGAAAAAACAAAGAAAAACAGAAAGAAAATACCGCCCTTACGTCCTTAGCAACGTAACAAATATATTGAAATACGTGTAAAAAATGTCTGATATAGCCCGTACCCTTATATAACCCCCACCTCTCCTGCAGGGTTTGTAAAATCTGGTATAACCCGCGGGTTATATGCGGGAAAATACGGTACATCTGTGTCAGGGTTCTGTCCCTTCGGTCTAGTTTACTCTTGGTTTTGTGACAGAGCCCTGACTTATTGTCGTGTCTTCATGTGAGCGCGCAGCTTCGAGTCTGCTCGAGCTGTGCGGCTCTCCTGTCTGTGTCTCCTGTTTTGTGTGCAGAGCGTGGTGTTCGAATCCCGGCACTTCGAACTAGTTCGGTTTCGTGTCGGGATTCGGGCATTTATGCTCTGTCTGTTTGTCTTCTGTTGTGAGCACACAAGAATGAACGAAAACCCACTGTCTTGTTCTGTGAGAGTGCGGTTTTGAGTTCGCTCTCCTCTCCACGTCTGCTGTTGAGTTATGTGTAGCACACGGTTCGTGTTTACATCGGCCACATGCTTTCTTATCATGTTTTTGTCTTGTTTTTCACTGGCTGTGTACTTTCATGTCGTCTTGTTTTGTACGAACACTTGGCTTATGAGTGTTCATATTGGCTGTGTGTTCATGTCTTGTTTTGTTTGAGCACAAGCTTATTGGTTAATTTGCGTCACCTGTCCTTCCCCCATTACATGCCTTGTTTGTTCCCTATTTATGCTCCTTGTGTTTGCTGTCCAGTGCCAGATTGTTGTCTCAACATCCCTGATGTGTCGTGTCGTGTCAAGTCAAGTCTTCTGTTTTCCCCCTCAGGGTACTTTTGTTTTGGTTTTCATTTTTATTATAAATAAAGGCCATTCCCTTGCATCTTTGAGTCCTCGTTCATCCCTTTGTCTGAGCAGCCAAAACAACATTGACTCAACTTATGCTGTCTGTTTGTCCAAACAGTAGAAGACGGATTGTTTCGGAAGTGTTGAAGACTTTTTTTTTTGCTATTCTTTTTCGTGCCATCAGTGGTGTGGAAATTGTGCACTTTACCTTTAAGAGCATATTGGGCACACTGAGGAAGGGAGAGGGATCGTCTCCTGACGAATTCTGACAGCCGCGCTGGATGACTCTGACTGTGCAGCCCTCACATGCCTGACCAGGAAATAAAAAACAGGTGCACAGATGAAAGAAGATAATCTACAGAGGGGCCCCAAAAAGTGGAGGCCTCAAAACTACCTCTCCTTCTCTCTTTCCCCCACATACACACAGAGCCTGTCTCTCTGAAACACGGCTGTGTGAAATCACCTGTCATACATACTATGTCTCTCTCGCTGAGCTGACATGTAACCGGAGAACACAGAATGATGGCCCATATTTTGGTCTTTTTATTGGAAGTTATTGGACTTCTCACCAAGAGAGAAGAAGTTCCTTTCTCCTGTTGCCTTCTTCTCTACCTGCTTTGGGTATATTACGTTCTGTTTGATTCATGCCATATGTTCTCTGATTTCGACTGCTTGAGGCAAAGTCGTACTTCAGAGTTTAAATGATCCATCCTAAATCAACACTTCCTGAACAGCCAGAGTTTCCTACCGTACAGTCGTTAGGTTATTGGTCAGGCTTTAGCTTTATCTCATCAGCCAGCTGTCATGAATCACTGCCAGGACCTTAATACATTACCTTTTTAGTTCTGGTTGTGACATCACACAATCATAAATTGAATGTGGATATGATTCTATTACCAGTGGGTGAACCTCACAAAACCTGTCAAGAACATGCATAGTTCATATTTCACTCCTAAAAGAAAACGAAAAACAATTTTGATGAAATTCCTGACTTTGGCCATTGGTCTTTAGTGCACAGAAACATGATTTGTTCCTTTGTTTGACAGTTAATGATGCAGTTCACTCCATCTCACCCAAAAAAGCACACAAGTTATGAGAAATCAAGATTAACAAGCATTTGAAATTAATTACAATCCTTGTACCTTTTTCTTCAAGGTAAATATATCTGTTGTGTTCATTGTAACAAGAAGTTATCATGTTCAGATCTGTCAACTGTCATTCTGACCGTCATCAGTCAAACAAAGATCACTGGTCCGGAGATAGTTCACTTTTTTGGGGTATTTCTAGGCATTTTATTTAATTGAAATACTGAATGACAGTTAAGTCAATGTAATGGGATACAGCATTGAATAATTTGAATAATTAAAAAATCATTAAAAAGTAACATCTCTTATTTATACAACATATTTATTTTCATGTCTTTTAATTTGCTTTTGTGTTGAAAATGTTATCTGGAAATATTTTTGTGAGATTAACACCTGCAGAGTCAAAGCCTTTTGAATGTGCTGTAATAAATTATGATGAGATGTAAATCATTTTGAGCAATGCAAGGTCTGCATAGTCTAAGTGTAAACCAGTAAAACACCCCAAGGTTCCCTTGGAGAGGTTAAAAAAAGATTTTCTGTTCTATCCACCTCATTATTTTCACATTTGGAATGCACATCTGTGGTTGATGTGACTTTTAGACCTGATTAAAGCTGAGGTGGAATGAGGAGTACTTCCCTCATGCTCCAGTGTCCCGCAATGCTCTAGAATTCTATCCAAACTTGTAAACCTCCAGTCCAAACCCTCTTTTGCCTGAGTGCAGGGGCTTTATGAGGTTGTCAGGTGGTGTGTGCACTGTGTGAGACCAGTAATGTGCCAGCAGGGATTGAACCAATCCCAGCAGGCAATGGTCTTCCTAAGGCCAGGCACAGGGCAGGCAACGAGTCATGAAGAATGGCCTGTGAACAATGCTGTGCGAATGAAGAAAAATTGATCAGATAAATTAATCTCAATGCCAAGCATTCTGTCATTTTTCCTCTTTGTTTTAACCTGTGAACCTCTTTAATGCAAACTTTGTAGAAAATGTATCTTTCGCAGCAAAATACAAATTTTGTATTATCTCTGAGAATTAAAAGTATGGCAAATGTGCCTCTGCAGTAGCTAATAATTGATTCTACATCCTTAGCCACTGAAAGTTTGTTTAAAAATGGTATCTTGCCAAACATGATGATTCAAAGAATACAGTTCACTGAATCAAAAATCAAATCAGTCAATTTATTGAACTAAAGGTAAAAGTAGCTCTTTTGTTACAGTCAGTCTTGCTGCTGAAATAAAGAGGCTGCTTTTGGCACAAGTACACATGTACTCTCTTCTTTCAAGTACATTGAAAACACATGTCTGGAAGCTGATAAAAGGCACACTTTTCCTACATAAATTGGCAGAGACTGTACATTCGCACACATATATAAATTAATGGACTCAGCATTGCAGTAATGTCATCAAGCACATTACTCTTACTAGGATAGCTGTTTCATGACCTCTCCAGCAACTGCGTATTTATGGCCCATTCAAAATCCCTGGCCGCCGCAAGAACAAATGATGAAGATAAGCAAATATGTGGCATGCAGTCAATTCATTCCTATATATGTTTGTGACTGTCCAGCCTAATAACAGCTACGCTGTTAACCAACTGCATCTCAGTTACACACCAGTCAGTCTCGGGAAACACCAGTCATATTCTAACTACAAAGTATATAATTTGCATAAACTACATTAAAGACTGTATACTTTTACTGTTGGATTCAGACCAGAGTTGAATTGTTTTCCTCTCATTTGTTTTCATATTAATCCCATAACACCAGCATAGATTAAAGACAGCCTCTCTTTACCCTAGAATGAAGTGTATTTTTGTTGTTTAAAATGGCATCCATGAAATTTCTTAACCTTTAGCATTATCATGGTATGTCCATTGAAGATGCCAAAGGTAATTAAAAATAATAGGAAATTGGAATATCTCAGAAATCAACTCAACATAATAGCTTGTATCCAAACACCAGACAAAAAGCAGATTCTGGAGCGGGCTCATGGGCTGAAGCAACCTCAGTGGCTAGAGCCAACACTGGAGCAGACTCAGGAGCTGGAGCCATCACAGGACTCTGCTCGGGGGCTGTAGGCATTACTAGACCCTGCTCAGGGGCTGGAGCCATTACTGGACTCTGCTCAGGGGCTGGAGCATTACTGGACTCTGCTCAGGGCCTGGAGCCATTACTAGACTCTGCTCAGGGGCTGGAGCCATTACTAGACTCTGCTCAGGGGCTGGAGCATTACTGGACTCTGCTCAGGGCCTGGAGCCATTACTAGACTCTGCTGAGGGCCTGGAGCCATTACTTGATTTTGCTCAGGGTCTGGAGCCATTACTCGACTCTGCTCAGGGGCTGGAGCATTACTAGACTCTGCTCAGGGCCTGGAGCCATTACTGGACTCTGTTCAGGGCCTGGAGCCATTACTAGACTCTGCTGAGGGCCTGGAGCCATTACTTGATTTTGCTCAGGGTCTGGAGCCATTACTCGACTCTGCTCAGGGGCTGGAGCATTACTAGACTCTGCTCAGGGCCTGGAGCCATTACTGGACTCTGTTCAGGGTCTGGAGCCATTACTCGACTCTGCTCAGGGGCTGTAGGCATTACTAGACTCTGCTCAGTGACTGGAGGCATTACTAGACTCTGCTCAGTGCCTGGAGAGATTACTAGACTCTGCTCAGTGCCTGGAGACATTACTAGACTCTGCTCAGGGGCTGTAGGTATTACTGGACTCTGCTCAGTGACTGGAGCCATTAATAGACTCTGCTCAGGGTCTGGAGACATTACTAGACTCTGCTCAGTGCCTGGAGCCATTACTAGACTCTGCTCAGTGACTGGAGGCATTACTAGACTCTGCTCAGGGGCTGGAGCATTACTGGACTCTGCTCAGGGCCTGGAGCCATTACTAGACTCTGCTGAGGGCCTGGAGCCATTACTTGATTTTGCTCAGGGTCTGGAGCCATTACTCGACTCTGCTCAGGGCCTGGAGCCATTACTGGACTCTGCTCAGGGCCTGGAGCCATTACTAGACTCTGCTGAGGGCCTGGAGCCATTACTTGATTTTGCTCAGGGTCTGGAGCCATTACTCGACTCTGCTCAGGGGCTGGAGCATTACTAGACTCTGCTCAGGGCCTGGAGCCATTACTGGACTCTGCTCAGTGCCTGGAGAGATTACTAGACTCTGCTCAGGGGCTGTAGGTATTACTGGACTCTGCTCAGTGACTGGAGGCATTACTAGACTCTGCTCAGTGCCTGGAGAGATTACTAGACTCTGCTCAGTGACTGGAGCCATTAATAGACTCTGCTCAGGGTCTGGAGACATTACTAGACTCTGCTCAGTGACTGGAGCCATTAATAGACTCTGCTCAGTGACTGGAGGCATTACTAGACTCTGCTCAGGGGCTGTAGGCATTACTGGACTCTGCTCAGAGCCTGGAGCCATTACTAGACTCTGCTCAGGGGCTGTAGGTATTACTGGACTCTGCTCAGAGCCTGGAGCCATTACTTGACTCTGCTCAGGGGCTGTAGGTATTACTGGACTCTGCTCAGAGCCTGGAGCCATTACTAGACTCTGCTCAGGGTCTGGAGCCATTACTCGACTCTGCTCAGGGGCTGGAGCATTACTAGACTCTGCTCAGGGCCTGGAGCCATTACTGGACTCTGTTCAGGGTCTGGAGCCATTACTCGACTCTGCTCAGGGGCTGTAGGCATTACTAGACTCTGCTCAGTGACTGGAGCCATTAATAGACTCTGCTCAGGGTCTGGAGACATTACTAGACTCTGCTCAGTGCCTAGAGCCATTACTAGACTCTGCTCAGTGACTGGAGGCATTACTAGACTCTGCTCAGGGGCTGGAGCCATTACTGGACTCTGCTCAGAGCCTGGAGCCATTACTTGACTCTGCTCAGGGGCTGTAGGCATTACTGGACTCTGCTCAGAGCCTGGAGCCATTACTTGACTCTGCTCAGGGGCTGTAGGCATTACTGGACTCTGCTCAGAGCCTGGAGCCATTACTAGACTCTGCTCAGGGGCTGTAGGCATTACTGGACTCTGCTCAGAGACTGGAGGCATTACTGGACTCTGCTCAGAGCCTGGAGCCATTACTAGACTCTGCTCAGGGGCTGTAGGCATTACTGGACTCTGCTCAGAGCCTGGAGCCATTACTAGACTCTGCTCAGGGGCTGTAGGCATTACTGGACTCTGCTCAGAGCCTGGAGCCATTACTTGACTCTGCTCAGGGGCTGTAGGCATTACTGGACTCTGCTCAGAGACTGGAGGCATTACTAGACTCTGCTCAGAGTCTGGAGACATTACTAGACTCTGCTCAGTGCCTGGAGCCATTACTAGACTCTGCTCAGAGTCTGGAGACATTACTAGACTCTGCTCAGTGCCTGGAGCCATTACTAGACTCTGCTCAGAGTCTGGAGACATTACTGGACTCTGCTCAGAGACTGGAGGCATTACTTGACTCTGCTCAGAGACTGGAGGCATTACTGGACTCTGCTCAGGGTCTGGAGACTGAGGGGTGAGGGGTGGGTGCCAGCCATGATTGTGTGTGTAAAGACTACAGCCAGCCCATAAGCCCTCTCCTAAGCTCCCACCAGTACTTGAGCTCTCTCCCAAGCCTTCTCCTGAGTAATCTCTAGTGCCCAAACCCTCGCTAACATTTTATAAGACGATCCTGGCTTTCTGTAAATGTGTTCAGGAGAGAGATGATTAGTCATGCAAGTCCATGTCACATTCAAAAACAGATTTTGGGTTACGTAGTTACATTGCATGTGTTGCAGTTACTGTGACATCGGTAAACAAATCATTGTCATTACCAATAATTAACAACACCAATAATTTTACTTGTGTCTTATACTTGGAAAATTATCTTGACTTTATGTGTTTACCAAAGTTATTTGCATTTTGTTCTTGTTAATGGTCTCCCCATTGGACAGGTGAACTTCTTTCCTTTCAAGTCCTCTCACCAGCACATCGCCTATAGACTAAACTGGTAATGGTACATTTCCATTTATGCATTTGGCTGACACTTTTATCCAAAGCAACTTACACTGCATTCAAGGAACACAATGATATTCTAATCAGTTCATGCTTTCCCTTGGAATCGAACCCATGACCTTGGTGATGTAAACACCAATGCTCTACTGGTTGCACTATAGGAAATGGTACCACAGATTCTTTTCTTCACCAACTTTGGAGCATGTTAGTCATGTTAGTCATGCATGTTTAGCAAACCTCCATTATTTCCACTTCATTTAGGCTATACAAGTTATCAGAGAATTGTATTCAAAAAGCCAAATCACGTTTATCTTCTGAGCTGACTTTTTCTAGAAGATTTAATGAGTGCTGCTTGGCAGTCTGCATGGTGTATGCCTTGATTAGGATATTTTATTTATTTATCTTGGTATCTATGTAAGATACTAAGATTTCTGCAGTGTTGTGCGGCAAGTATGAGTAGCTGTATGATGTCTTTTGCTACTGTTTCAATGGCCTGACCTCCATTTTTGTCAGATGAAATCAAGCAAGGCCATGCAAAGGTCTGGATATTCCATTGCTAAGATGCATTGATCTGCCACAACCCACCAGTCATGTCGGGCATGGTCAATGATTGGAGGTTTTTGGACTAACAACATCAGGGTTAGCTCTAGACACTGAGGTTTGGAATACCCTGGTTAAACAAAAGAGATTGACATAAGGGTTGTTGGTTCTGGGAAAGGGAAATTAAAAACAAAGTACTTTTACATGGTCTAATCACAACTGATGCATTTAGTCTTTGATTATCCACATAATTTATTTCTTATACTGCAGATTTATCAATAAAACAATTCTTTATTCATTAAGATTCAGTCGATTCTAGAAAGAAAAACACAACAAACAATGAGTCTGAGCAGACTTACACAAAGTATTTGATACTAATCATTTTATCTTACATATTAAAATACATTATTATTTCTTACATTCTTTACCTATTGCCCTCCTACTTACACTTACTACTACAAATCTAGACATCTACCAGAAATCAACCATCAGTTAATGAACGACGGCTTGATGTACCATCACAGAGAGGCACAAAATCACTCTCCAAATCCTTTTTGGTCACTGTTCCTAGATATTGGAACAATCTCCCTGCCTTTATCTGGAACTCTGAATCCCTGTCAATATTCAAAAGACAGCTGAAAACTCTTCCATGAGCACCTAACATAACACAGACACACATACACACAAACCTATGCTTTCAATTTCCTTTAATTCCTCATATTTTCCATGCTTATACTACAAGCAATGTCTGAAACTATGTATTGTGAAGACTTTTTGTGTACTTTTGCCTCTTCATGACTCAAGTTGTAAGTCACTTTGAATAAAAGCGTCTGGTAAATATTATATAATTATTTATGCAATTGTAATTGCAGTGTAAATTAATTTGGATAATTAGTAAGACGGATTTTGTTGATACTAATTTCGTTTTATTGGTCACAACCCTAAAGTGTCAATTAGTAATCAATAAATGCACTATGTAACTTTTTATGCACAATTAAGAGAGGGGTGCCCTTCTTTTCACTTGAGCACAGATTAAATTATTGTTTATGAAACTGTTGCATAAAATCAATATCACTTTTGCCGTTGCTGATATTTGGGAAAAATAGCACACTTGTCATATATAGAAATAAAATACTTTAAAAGACAGTGAGTGTTTTTGCCCACATATATGGAATTTTGTAGACATTCTAACTGCCTTCAATAGGCTCAATCTTGAAACTTTTTTTTGACATACTTGATATCTTCAGCTTCCACACTGTTAAAACAACAATTACGATATTATTTTACATTTGGCAGATGCTTTTATCCAAAGCGACTTCCATTGCAGTCGAGATACACATTGACATATTAATCAGTTCTTGCTTTCCCTGGGAATTGAACCCATGACTTTGGCATTGTAAGCACCAATACTCTACTGATTGAGCTACAGGAAAGCTTATCATAGACATTTGAATTCATATCCATGTATTTATTTATTTATTTGCAAAGTAGCTGTTTACACACCATCTATCTCTTTGTTCTATCCCTGTGAGAAACATATCCAGGAAGAACGCAGATTGATTTAATTAATAGAACAGGATAACAGGGATAGTTTACCCAATCGACTTTTACTTACTCTAATGTCATTGCAAATCAATGACATTAGGGTTCCTTTGGATGGTGATAGTAATGAATACTGCTAAAGTGAACATTTGAAACAGTGTAATTGTACAGTTCAACAGAAGAGGGCAGAGTATATGCCCACTGGTCCACTGAACAGCTGCAGACATCAGTTTTAGGATGAAGGGAGCTGAGATTGAGCCCCCTGCTGTGCACCAGTGGAATATATTATATTATATTATGTGTGTGTGTGTGAATTGAATTATTGGCCACAATTATTGCCTCACTTTTATTAAATAACTTTTGCAACCTCCTTTTGCCAAGATCTGAGATTTCTCCTATAATGGCTGATGAGTTTGGAGAAGTTGGAGATCATAGAATATTCCTCCACAGATAATCTTTCCAGATTCCCAGCTCCATGTTCTCTACAGCACCACACTCATTTTCTATAGGCTTCAGGTGAGGAGACTGGGATGTTCATGGCAGAAGCTCCATTTTATGCTCAGTAACACATTTTTGTGTTGATTTTTGTGGACAATATATGGAAGATCTAACCACGGCTCATTTTAAGATTTCTAGCGGAGATTTCTATAAGGAGGACATTTTTTATCTGTTGGTATCTGCTAGAATCCATGATGGCATATAACTGAACAAGACGCTCCGGACCTCTAGCAATAAAATAGACCCAAAACATTAAAGATCCAGCTGTATATTTAACCGTGGGCATGGGGTACTTTTCATCCTTGATTACATCAAAGCCATCTGGTGTGTTTGCTGCCAATACACTCTTTCTTTAGTCTCATCTGACCATAGAACCCGGTCCCGTTTGAAGTTCCAGTCGTGTCTGACAACTGAATATACTGGAGTTTGTTTTTGAATGAGAGAGGAGGATTTTTTTGAAACCCTCCCAAACATCATGTGGTGATGTAGGGGTTGTTTTTTTAGGCTTAGAAAGACTCAACTAATCTTTGCAATTCTCCATTTGTGATCCTTGGAGAGTCTTTGGCCACTCAAACTTTCCTCATTGCCGCACATTAAGATATTACAGACACACGTCCTCTTCCAGGCAAATTCATAACATATTTATATATAAATAAATTGCGAGATTACATTAAAGTTCAACTCAAGCTCAGCTCAACTCAAGCAGATGTCCATTTAACTGTTGTTGGAAAGAAAGCATGCTGGTAGTAAAGCAGTGTTTTCTCTTTGGTTTCATGTTCAGAGAACTTGTGTTAGCTTGTTCTCTTTCTCTATGCCCTTCTGTCGTTCTCAAATCTGTCATTTACCTTGGTGTGTGTGAGCACAACACATTAATCATACAGTATGCTTTTCTGCTGTTTATAATTCTAGGTGATGACAAGAAGAACTCTCAACAATACAGAGACTTTCAGATCAGCTTAGGGGTGGATGTTTCTGTCTCATTCCTCCTTGCATATGCTTACGTTTTTCTTAACGGTAGAGGAAAAACAAGGACGGATTTCACTGTATTCCTTTGCCAGATCCTCGTCTCATGTTTTATTGTTGCTGCAACCACAGAGGATGGGTGTAAGTTGACTGTACATCCATACATAATGAAACACCTACAGTAGTACACAAAGAAAAAAGAAAAAAATCTCTTTGAGAGAAAATACAGATTTCTCAATAATTGATGACAAGAATCAAATGTTAAGTCATGGGTATGACAGATCTTGCATCGTTCAAAATATACGCATGATGAAAACAAGCATATGATTTATTAATGTGTACTTTTTTTTAGTAGACTATGATTGTGTTTGCAGGACACCAATCAATCAATCAATTTCCCAAATACTGATGTGTTTGTACAATATAACGTTTTTTTCAAGTTAAATTACTTACTTTTTGACACAATATTGCCCATTACATCTAATTGCACTTAGATGAACACACTTATACCATAATCTTACAGTTCAAACAACGTAGTAACACATTTACTTACACTGTATGTTTAGTTTAAAGCCAAAAAGCTTTAGACTTTTTCATTCATTTCCACAGCTGATATTGGTTTGCACAAAAGTGGACTAAAGATATTTTGTGTTATCTACCTCTGCATTTTATGTATAGGTATTATGCCATGACTTTTAATTTAAATTTAAATTTTTCAAGTTAAATGCTTAAGGTTGGGTGTGAGTGATACAACCAAAATCTCAAACCCTGTCGTTTATATGCACCAGTTAACAGAGACAGGAATACACATCACCAAATAGTATGGTAATTACGCTTGTTGCTATACAGAATTGATGTAAATTGTTCAAAACGTTGCACATTCATAATCCAAATCATAAATATTATGAGTACATCCAATTTTGTAATCATCACACAACATTTAATTTATAACAGCATCTCAACTATTTGATTGTTTATATCATCATCAAATGCAAACCGTAATTATCTCCGAACTTAGCTCTAAACTGCAAACATGTGGACAATTAAGCATTAACATCATGAAAAACAATGTCTATTGTGAAAAACGCTATTCAAATAAATTTGACTTGGCTTTTCTTTCCCTTAGAATGTAAATAGCTACAAAGCAGAATCAACACAACAGTGGTGCGAATTAATCTTTTTTTCCCCTTTTTAAATCAATCATGTGAATATTCAATAACCGACTCATAAAGGCATTTGTTTCTTTATTAATTATTAGTGCTTTGAACAATGCGGTTGAATGAATAATTAAATGATTAACTATTAAAGAGTACCTGAGAATCAGTGTAACCTGCATCACTAATGCACACACTGGCAGTCAATCTGAAACAAACAGACATGCATAGTGAGTGACACAAACTGGCAATCATTATATTTATAATAATTATAATATATAATCCTAATCCCCTAATCCTAAACATAACCCTCATCTCACAGAAACCTTTATACGCTTAGATGTTTAAAAAGCTGCTTTCCCCGTGATTTCCACAAATGTAGGGGATTTCAGGTTACGTTAAGACATTTTGTTCCTCACTACATAGGTAAAACTTGACCTGCGCACGCACACACACACACACACACACACACACTAGCCTCTCTGTGCCCCGTCTCTTACAGGGTGCCTGGCACGGCTGCGGAGGACCTCGGCACAGCCACAAGCATGTGTGTAATTTTATACAGGCGTTCCGTTCTCATTGCATGCCAGTTCACACATCCGCCATTTCAAACTGCTTGCCCTGTAAAAATGCATACGGACTCTGCATACCACAAAACACAGAGCGTTCGCTTGGCACGCAAAGCTCCGACACTGCGCACACACACAGCCTGTCCGTATCTTGCCCCTGCGTTGTCTCACTTACTTTAGGCTTGATCTGGGCCAGACATGCTTTCCATTTTATTCGCCATGACATCACAATTGCCAAATGAGCAAATGATGTTTGGGGAGGAGAGGTGAATGAAGAGCAACTGGGTTTGACATATAATGATATCCCATTGAAATTAAATTCATCAAATGGTAATTACACTCTTTCAAAAACAGGCCAAACATCAAAAAGTTCAAAGTTTGTCACTGGAAATTGGAGGGCTGAAATTAAAGCTGATTGAAAATACAGAAGCTTAGGAAAGAAAAACATTCATTTAGTCATGCAGACGCTGCCACAAACTATACAGCTAGCTGTATTCTGGAAGTTGTTCTGCTCTGTGTAGTTAGATATCAAATCTAAATTCCCAAAAGAATCCCTGCAGTCTTGGGGGAGAAGATATCAGAAGAGTTTATTTTTATAGCTCAAGTATGATTGAGTGAATAGGGAAGCTCAGTGCTGCTCTCATCCTTTCAACTGTTCGTAAAGGTTTCTTAAACACAAACTAACAGCATTTGTGTTTAGGGTCGTGAGGAGTGTGTCTGTAATCGTACTGTATGAGTAGTAACATCAGGTCACAGAGATGTCGGAGTGTATGGAGAGGAGCCAGGGAGGACAGAAACTGCTCAACACACAAGACAGGAAGTTGTGTTAATCACAGCTGGTCCTGGGAATGTGAAGCAAGTGAGATGGCAAGAAGAGAAAATGCATGGCATGCTGTACAGAAATAAATGGACACCATCATGTACAAAGTAAATCTTCACTTCAATCATTTTACAATAAGCTCCTATGAACATTAAGTCATGCATTGGTTACAGTATGTATTCTTTATTTTAATCTTGGTTAACGATAGATACAAATGTTCGATTAAATAATATCAACAGATACGTTTGATTTTAATAATGTATTAGTAAATATTGAATGTTAATGGAACAAATGGAACCTTATTGTAAAGTGTTAATGTATTACAGTATTCATGGAGATCTAAAACACTTGTTACTTTCATTAGCGTCATTAATTAATTAATTGTCATTAATCAATCAGTGCACATTATTCCAAAAATTAATAAAGGTTTGATCTTTCATTACATTCACAAATATAACTGAATTTTTACTTAAAATAAAGTAAATAGGCCCTGCTTTATATACCTCCCAAGTTGATTTTTTTATAAATTTTTTGTAAATAAAGTAAAAAATAATAGTAGAGCTGCACTATAAATGATTTTCTGTTATTTTTATGTATAAATTAACTAAGTTAATTAAGCACAAACAACAGTGTCTCATTAGATGCAATATATCTTGTAGGTGGTCAGTTCAGATTAGGCAGGATATTTCAAGTTTTTGTTTCCATTCATTCTTGCGTGTTTGTATCTGTACTACGCTGGTAGATATCCTGCTAACTTGCTCCGAAAACATGTAGGACATCCTTTTTACTGCCAGTGTGTCTCATTCTGGTGAATGACAGATCTGCTCTGATATGGTGACAACAGATGAATCATTCTAGCTAAAAAGTTTTCAAAAAAACCTTTGTAAGTAACCTGCACTTTTATGTTTCAACCACAGATGGCGACTGTTAGAGCAGCAGTATAGAGGGAAAACCGAAAGGTAAATAGCAAATACAGCAATACACAGCAATGATCTTAAACACATCCCCAAACATAATGTACAAGAAAAAAAAAACAGCATGTTCTGGGATGTAACAGTAATGTCACTGCTTAATATGTTTAACTCCTTCAATCTGATAAAAGTAGCCAGCCAGACTCAGTCTAAAACATTAAAAACTGTCATAAAAGTATGATGCATGTTTGTAGACTTGTGTTATATTGAAATTACTCTGAAGGTTTGTTATGTGTAACAATCTGACATGCAAGTTGCATTAAAAAATGGTGCCTTTAGATATGTTATTTTCAGCAAACACAGTAATTTGTTCATGCATGTCAACTGACCAAAAATTAAAACAAGGAAAAGCGACTGCAAATGAGGACAACACTTATGATACTTGTTGTAGAGTGATTTTGGTCCTGTTTGGAACTGGTCTGTGTAAATCATCATCCACTTTCACCTTCACTTTTATGACAAACACAAGCTCAAGTTGTTTTTAACTAATCCTTTGAATGTGTTGCGAAACCCTTGTTTCTCTGAGCTACAGAGGATTTGTCATTCATTACACATGTGTGAAGTGTTGCCTACAGGTTTACATCAGAAAAATCAATGGATACAAAACTCCAAACATTCCCTGATGCTCATATAAACACGTACAAAGAAAACAATGCATGGCTTATGTCCAGAGGGTCAGTAATCAAACATTTAACAATAAAGATTCAGTAAATAGCGCCTGGCCTGTGTTTTTTCCTCAACATAAGACAGATCGTGCAAAGGTAAAATGGAGTGTGTGAATGATACGAGGGCGTTTGGGCTGTACAGCTGGAGATCTGGTGTAGCATGCGCAGAGTTCCTGTCCAGCTAAGCAGAGGGTGGAGAAGACTTTACACCTCTCTGACACACACAAACAAACCAGCCCTCTAATGCTTTCAGACAAACAAACAGGCTCAGGATATCGTCCAAAAAAGGAAAACAACCGATAGCTTTCAAGGGTTAGAGTTGAGCTCTTTTTCCTCACTGTCTCTTATGTCTTTCACTGCATATCTCTCTGTATATATCCCTCACTCCATCTGCCCACATGATATGAATTAAGTTCAGACTGACCACCTCTCATCGAATGAGGCCGGCTGGCCATTCGATGGAAAAGTTGACACACTGAGTGGCTGCGTAAATAAGAGACTGTTTGAGTATTTAGGTGTCTATGTTTGTGAATGTGGCTGATTGGTATGTGTGAACAAGTGTGTGAATATTAATAAGAGAATATTTGTGTGCTGGAAATGGTGGAAAATATCGTGCAGAAAAGAAAAGTCATTTGCTGAATCATAAATGAGTTTTCCAACATCTGCTAGATCATGAACTGTGCGCATGCAAATGAACACAGTGCTGCTTCCCTCTGAAATATGCAGCACATATATTTATTAAAAATAAATATCACCCTTTGCAATTTGATAATTATTCTAAGCCATATTACAAAGTCGGTTACTCATTTGCATAAGATGAGCAAACTGAGACAATATGTAAAATCAAAATTCACCCTATACACTTTCTTAATTGTATACTATATATTATTATACTATACATACTGTGCACAATTTATCGGTGCATGTTATTAACAAATAAATTGTTGCCATAGTCTTTAATTAAAAATAATGGCGGCTTCTTCGGGTAATGTAATCATTCCACCCCCCCCATCCACCTGAATTATTCTGCATGTAGTGGCTATTTACACAACGGTGATATGAAAGGAAAGTCCCACATTAGATTTTGTCCCATTTCGCGCTGACGTGTTGAAGTGAAATGACCTGCAAATGTTATTTCATGTTCAACCTTGATGATAGACAAATTTCTCCTCTATGTCAACCAGTAGTTTCATTGCTGACCCATGGAAATCGAAGGACTGTGGAAATGCTTCTCTGGTGTATACAGAGGTGTATAAGTGATTCCATGACATTAGACCCTTGAGTATAGACAGAAAAATCCAGAGTAAGTGAATAAAAGATCAAGTGGAGCATAACCACAGAGACATTACAGAAAACCGACCTCTTGTGTCTCCCATCGTCTCATTGATAGGGCAGCATGGCTATGACATTAATCATCAAAAAGAGGGTGCTTTTACGCTCTTGTTTGGTATCTAGTGGTTTACCAAAGTAGGGTAGGATTAACTTGATTAATGGCACAAATAGTCTCTGCAATGTCAGAGTTCTGTGATGTAGCATTTTTCACCATTATCTAGACCAAATTATTATTGAAATTATTAAATATAGCCATTCATGCCAAACACGTATGAGTCTGTCTTCTCAATAATGATCTGGTTTTATTCTAGGGCTACATTACATTTTATTGTATAGGAAAGAAAAATCAGAAATCCGATCTCTTTACATTCATATTTATTCCTTTTGATGACACTTTTTATATCCAAAGTACTAAGAAAAGAGAATAATACAAGCAGAGACTACAAATAAAAGTCCTTCAAAATCTCATGCGTCTCCTAGAGTTTTAGAAGAGATCTAAACAATGACTCAAACTGTGCTTTGACTTGTCAAGATAACAATGCTGCAATCAAATGTCAGAAACCTCAATATGAACTTTCGGTACTACTTTATTTTACAGTCCTGTTTCCCATGTACACACTTCGTAGATATAATAATTACTAGATATTAACCCTGAACCTACGCCTTGACCTAACCTCAACCCGTGGAGTTACATTACCCAGTACTTTCTCAGGTAACTACACTAAGTATGTAAGTGTAAATGTACATAATGTAAAATAAAGTGGAACTGAACATTCTTTTGAAATTCTTCCAAGACCAAAATCTGTTCCAACCACAACCACAATCACTTGATACATATACTTTAAACTCTCTTATTTGTGTCCATTTTGATTCCTTAGAACATTCTGTCATCATTTACTCACCCTCATGTCATTCCAAACTTGTACGTGTGTGAGGGTACATTTATACAACATTGATGTACTTTGTCAAAAGTTTTTCCTTTGCGTTTCTTCGCGCACAGACGACAAAGTTGTCAAAACAATCCCCTTTTACACATATCCGCGAAAATGATTAAAAAAAAACGCTGCATTATGCATGCCAGGTCAGTTCTTGGCATACTCGGCTTGTAAAGAAACACATCATACGAGTAGGCATGAAAGAAAATCATACAGGTTTAGAATGACATGAGGGTGAGTGTAAATTATATTTATTTTGGGTGAACTATCCTTTAAAGCAATTTAAACAAAAACAGAGTAAAAAGATTGATATTTAAATGGAACACAGTCCATTAAGTCTCTTCTAACTCTACTGCTCTAAAAAAAAATCCTTTGGGCAAGCATATGGTCTTGGTGTATGTGTGAATGTTTATGAATTTCCTCTATCCCAAGTTCTCTTTGTTTTGGGGAATGTGCTATACTGCTGAAATCAGAGGGGATGGAGTGAGCTGTGGATCGTGTAACAGAGCACATCTATCACTTAGCCTGTATTTGTGCAGCCCTCGACTCTGAGCACATGGAGAGGGAAGGGGAGCAGGAGGGAAGGTGGGAGAGAGGAAAAGAGGGGGGTTGGAATGAACAGGAGCGTCTTTGTAAAGCAACCGGGCATTCCGTGCTCCGAGTGCTGTGACATCCAACCCCTCACAATGGGGCTCCTTTAAGACTCCAGGAGCGGAGCTAGGGGAACACGGAGGGGAAATGAGTTAGTACAACTCTACAATCCCACATCAAATTCACTGTCATGGCCTCCGCAGGGAGCCGCGCAGCCCAGGCCTGGGTCTGAACGTCACCCCGAATTCACCCAAATCTTCTATTTTCACATACCATTAAAGGCAGTGGCCTGTGACTCTATAAACTCTTCTGATGTAAACCCGCGTCCAGAGCTCAGAGGGTGGTAATGGAAACTTTATTAGAAAGTTCAAGACATGAAATTTCCGATCATTTACTTCATCTTGACCCTCCTGTAACTAAGAATTACCACATGTATTTTTTGGCCGATTGCATTTTCAAAGTGTCTGATTTTGACCTTGTAGAGTGATTTTGTATTCAGAGCTCATGTTAACCCGATCAGTGATCCAAGACTAATAAATGCAAAACCGATCCTATAAAGAAACATTGGTTGAAGTCTGTCAGACCACCAAATTGAGTAAGTTGCATACTGTTCAAGTCGGTCTCTATGTTCTAACCTGAACCAAATCTTGTTATTCATCACTCATCAAGTTCCAGTGCTATTGTTCATTGACTACTATTAGTATGCCAATCTTGGGTTTTTCTCCCTCAAAAAGTGTAAACATTGAACCCCCCAGGCACCATAAAAACACTGAGAGCGATCTACTCAGATATGTCAATATCTTTCCAGCTCAACCTATGGTAAGAGTTTGGGGTGTGGTTACTGCAGCAGGAAGAGCCAGAGGGTGTTTAGCCATTGTGTGACCATAGCTGAAGCGTTACATGTTCACTTCGGTCACTGAAGTGCATTCCATTTAGACAAATCGAAAAGGCCATGAACACTTCAAAGCGAATGGGGCATTACGATGGACGGTTCAATACGAGTCCACCCATTCATAATGATAAATGTTCCAGTTTATAATGTTTGTTTTGATGTGCCCAGTGTAAACAGTTGTACATGTCAAATGATTGTGGTAAGCAGGGCGGTGTCCAGGGACCGTGAGAGCGGCACAAGAGCCGGTGGCGTGATTGATAATGAGGGTCACCTGCGAGCCACCGATCTCGTATCTCACGGAGGAGCGGAAGCAGAGAAGGAGGAGTAATGACAGTTAAGGATGAGAGATTACCAGGCCTGGACAATTACGTTTATTTTGTATTTCTGTTTTATTTTATCATTAAAGTTTGTTGAATGTTCGCCGGTTCCCTTCTCCTTCCTCCCTGAACATTGGACAGTGTTACAATGATGTTGAATGGGTTTATTATAAGTGAGATGCTTATATACTTATCAAAACTAAAAGTGTTCCTAATATGTTGGAACTTTTATTGAAATTAACCTGTTGGGACATGCTTTCACAATTATCCGCGTACTATGTAATAAGAGCAGCATTTGTGATTTTTGACTTGGGAGTTTTCAAGACACAAAAGGGGTGTTTGCAAAATATGCTTTATTTTTGTAACTCTGCAAAGTGCCACTAATGCCGGAGAGACTATATACTTCACATCTAAAGGGATAGTTCATGCGAAGTTTATATTTACTCACCCTCAAACCTCAGTTTTTTTTCTCTCTATACCATTAAAGTTAATTGTTTTTTCAAATGTCACTGTATGAACACAAACAGTTCAAACATTCCCCCCAAAAATCAGTAACATAATATAATATAATATTAAAATGTATGATTGATTTTATCCATAATGAATTGATTGGATAACTGTTGTTCGCTGACTGCTGATCCAGCCATTACGCCAGTGCACATATAATCAGAGAGATGATGCCATAGCGACATTCAATTATTTTTTATTAAAGGACACTTTTTAAATAATGACATGCACTGAAAATAACTTTTAAAATTTCACAAAACAAATACGAATTGTCAATTTAGATTTTATGGTGACTTTAAGGTCTATATATGCAAGGTCCTGTTTACACCTGGCATTAAGATGCATTATGGTTGAGTAGACGTAGACGTGGGAGTGTTTTAATCCACTTTAAACTATTTCTGTCCTGACTTCTTATAGGAGAGGGTCTAAAGGCGTTTAAATGTTGTTTTTTTTAGATCTTTTGATGTAATGCATAAAATAAGCTCACACAACTAACAAATAAGCACTATGAGTCTGCATCTACACTATGTAAGCAATCAAGTTGAATGCATTTTCGACTACCTCAGGAAGTGGACGAAAGAGGAAATGTTTTAGACCTGTATTTAGTATTTCCACTTGTGATCCGATCGTCCAAAACAGGTTAATACCAGCTGTAAACAGGGCCTAAGATTTGGCTCTCTAAAGGTTGAAGCATTCAAGTTACTCACTTCTTTTGGTAATTATCTGAACTGGGCTTTGGCTCAGCTCTTCAGTGTGGATGAATATGATGGTGATTTACAATGATTACAGGTGATCTTTTAATCAGAGTGAATGTCAATTCTGTCACTGCAAATTCTCAACTGATACCTTTAATTCTAAATAACTATTATAAGCTTGCCATTGTGATTTGTGATATACTTACTACTTTTAATCCAAAGAAACCTTCCGCTGTTTACCTTTACAAAAACACAACCTCAATACTGGGAATTTTACTTGACTTGTTGAATGAGTTGAATGTCCAGAGGGCAGAGACACTCACAAACGTGCTGCTGGTGTTTGAAATTCTGTGTTAACATTCAAAACTCCATCATGACTGTCCTTTGGGGCAGAGAAATTCAAATTACTTTCATTTTAGTTTCTACATTGGCAGCTGGAGCCCAGAGTCAAATCCCAATACAACCAGATGGCACAACGCTTGACAGTACGTGCATGTGTGTTCCTATTTGTATGTGTGTTCAGCATAATGTGTGGCCTTCAAAGCTCTTCTGACTGCTCAGAGGCGGAGAGACGGAGGGCAAAGAGAGTAAGACAGAAGAAGAAAATGAATGAATAAATAGGGTGGAGGACCAGAGGAGGGAGAGGGACAGTTTGGGATTTTGAACATAGGTCTGTTTGAGTTTGATTAATAGAACTCTTTCTCCCTGTTTTTGTACCCATAGTTTTAATTAAAGGGACCCCCTGGAGAAAGAGAACACTGCATACCCTGACAGATATGACTGTTGAGAAAAGAAAGGCAGTCAGTAACAGAAATGTAAATAAACCAGGGCTCACAAAAGAATGTATACGAGACACTTTGCCTGCCTAATTAATGAGCTCTAACTATGATTTCGAGCTTCTTTGTTTGTTTCCATTGCTCTAGCCATGGGTCAGTCCTGTGTAAACAACAGCAACTGGCATAACTGCAAAAAAAACATAGGCCTATATACATATTTAATATATCTTACCAAGTTACAAATTATTCATTATTTACTCACCTGAATGTGTAAATATGGAAAGAAGGAACATAAATTCATAGGAGCTGAAATTCAAATGCTCACACTTGTGTTACTAGCAAGATCATTAGTGCTTTTAGAGAAGGAACAGTATTAGTTGGGGTTATGGTCATGTGACCATGTAAACATCAAAAGCACCATGTACAGATCTCTGATAGCGGAGAACGATAAAATCCCTCCTCATGCAATTAAAGCACACTTATTAGATGTTTTGTGCGCTTTCCCACTTGGTTTTCTTTCCCGAATGCCTTCTTTTTCTATTTAGCTCCTTATTATTATCACCTTTCTCCTACTCTAACGAGACGAGAAAATACTTGCTCAGTACGTGATCCTTTGGGAGAGCAGAACAGAAAAGAAACAGCGGAATGGAAGCAGGAGTGATAGATAAGCATAGGTGAAACGAGATAAAAACAGCAGAGGTGAAAGCTCAGATTCACAATGAATACGGGAGCTGTGAACTGTGCTCTATAAAATATCTTTCTTTTTTCCTCCCAAAAAAAAGAGGTAATAAAGTAAGGAACAGACTGCACTGCTCACACATTAGTCATGTCTTGTAGGGCTGATTACTTGATTAGGACTCTGTTTGCGGCTCCAGACTTTACAGAGTGTTTCTCAAGCAGCTCAACCATATTTCAAAATTTTGCAGAGATGTAAATTCCAGTATGAGCGATTCACATTTCAAAGTATCTTTCCCTCTATGACCGCAACATTAATCATTGGTGGCCTGGCCAAGGGTCAGGACCACAAAATTGTATGAACAAGCAAGCAGACAAGGAAATTCTGATTCAGATTTTCATAATCCAGACTTCTGAAGTGTAACAGCTTTTGCAAATCTTACCATTGGAAGCCTGTTTACCGGTCAAGAATATTCAGTGTGAAGTATTTTCTGATTGTCTGATTGATAATTTACTTAGATTGAGCTAAATCGGATCGAAAAAAAGGTATTTGCATGAACTCTTTTCAATTCAAAAATAATGCGACGTAAAGTAACATCATGAGCACTAAAGCCATCATTTCAAGAAACAAAGCTGCAACTGCGAAATATTTGCAAATTGTGAAAATGTGAAAAGTTTGTTCAATTATTTTCCTACCATATTAAATGAGGATTAGGGTTAGGGTTATTACTCATTCAGAGATTATCTTTATTTCTGCCAAGATATTTAGTGCAGTGGAGAAGGATCAGTAATAGCTCGGGTTATGGTCATGTGACCATGTTAACTTCAAAAGTCTCACGTACAGTTCTCTGATACCGGAAAACGGTTTGAAAACAGTAATTTTTTTCACCTCCATTTTAAAGATTATGTCTCCACTATATGATTGTGTTTGTGTTCTCATGCACCACTGACAACAATGATCTTAGGTCCATATCATTGAGCAGCTGATGAAGTAAACATTAGCCCCATGATGACAGCGCAACTTGCTATAATCCTGGCATCTGTCTGGCACACATACTCACTCACACACACACTTGCTACAGCTGGGTATACGTCTGCTCTGCTTTGATGTTCACGGCCTCTGCATCAGTGCTCCAAAAATAAATGCAAGAGCAGTTTGCCACTCTAGAGACACATCTTCCAATGAGTCACCCTGTCAATCCCCAAAGAACGTACACAAAAGAGAAAAAAAGTCAAAGAACCAGAGCGACAAATGACAGCAGTGTGTATATATACACATGTAAAATCATTATGCGTTTATGGCCATGGTTTAATCCCAAAGAACTTGCTGAATTTAAACACTGACTAACAATGAAAAATTATTTCAACATGATATGTAAATTAAAGGTTTGGTAAGATTTTTTTATGGTTTAGAAAGTGCCATATTTTCATCAAGGAGGCATTATTTGATTACAAATATAGTAAAAACTATAATATTGCGAAAATTACAATGTAATTTAGAATTTTCCTGACAAAGCTGAATTTTCAGAAGTCATTACTCCAGTCTTTGGTATTACATGATCCTGATTTAGTGTTCAAAATTTTGTGTTAATTTCATATTATCATCAGTGTTGTGGTCCTATATATATATATATATATATATACATACACATACATACATACATACATACATACATACATATATATATATATATATATATATATATATATATATATATATATATATATATAAATATAAATAAATGTGTGTGTGTGTGTGTGTGTGTGTGTGTGTAGCCAAATGTCTGCTTTTGACCCATCAAGAATAGACATTTTATTTTTTCAACAGACAGAGCATATTTGTTTTAAAGCTGGAGAATCATGGGTTACTGTTTCTTTATAGTACGTGTTAACAGTATTTCTGACCTTTAAAGAAGTGCAGGCGGATTGTCCAGAGAACATATTTCAATTTTTCATGCTTCATGTGGACCTGATTCTCTGTAAAAACACAGTGAACTGAATTACAAATTCATTACATGGCAAAATATATAAGTGGCTGTTCTAACACATGCCCTCCTCAGTAAGAAATATGATATTTGAATAACATTGGGCACACACTGTTTAAACAGACTGAGAATGACTGCAATGAAAGCTAAGGATAATATTGATGGTAAAATGGTTGGCTAGATTCCTCTCCTAAATATGAAGTCTCATTATTGTCATGAACTAATTTTAATAGTCTGACTTGTATATAATTCTAACTGATTTTACTGTTCACTGGAATTTTCAAATGGAACGGCAAATCAGGATTTTTACAGAATTGGGAATAAATCTCTTTCCACTGCACCACTGTCATTTTGCCATCTGCTCTCATGTGGTTTTTAAGCAGCGTGCTGGTGTCCTTGTTGTTGTGCTATCCTCGTGATAACACTCCCAGCGGTTTCAGTTGCCCCAAAATGTTCGAGTTGACTCATCTTCTCAATTTATGTGTGTGTGGTTTGTGTGGATGTTCTCTAAACACTGTCACACACACACACACTTAGATGTGGTTAAATGACAGCAGCTTGTTTCGTACACCAGGCCTCATCAGACACCGTGGACTGCATCTCTCAGGAAAACGAACCATCATTACAGAGAGAGAAAGAAAAAGTCTGGTAATGGAATGTCGACGGATGGGAGAAATAAGTGCAAGCATAATTATGATAATGAGAGGAGGACAGCAGGGAGAGGGTAGATATTAATGACAGCTCATTATCACAGCCAGAGACATCAAGCACATCTCACTCTCCTTGTCTGCATGTAAGAATCAGACCTTTGGCAGTATATCCAAAAAGCTGTAACTTGCATCTATTTCTGATTTTGTCATTTTCTTCATTCTCATATTCACTAAAACCTCTTCGTCCGCAGGCTTAACTCAGTTTCAAACATTCTATTATTTTCGTCTTTTTCTATTACAATTACACACACACAGAAAGTATGACTTTTTTTTCATACAGAAAGTATGACTTTACATTAAGAATTAGATATTATATATACACACACACACACACACACACACACACACACACACACACACACAAACAATTATAATTATAGCTGACTTTAAATAGATTTTTCAAGGGTAAATACAAATCAAAGACTGACTTGTTATCTCAATTTCACTCACCTAAAAGATTATTACGAATACTTGTTCAATTTCTCGTTAAAGCAATTATCTAATCAACCAATCACATGGCAGTTGCTTCAATGCATTTAGGGGTTGGTCCTGGTCAAGACAATCTCCTGAACTGAATGTCAGAATGGGAAAGAAAAGTGATTTAAGCCATTTTGAGCGTGGCATGGTTGTTGGTGCCAGACGGGCCGGTCTGAGTATTTCACAATCTGCTCAGTTACTGGGATTTTCACGCATAACCATTTCTAGGGTTTACGAAGAATGGTGTGAAAAGGGAAAAACATCTAGTATGTGGCAGTCCTGTGGGAGAAAATGCCTTGTTGATGCTAGAGGTCAGATGAGAATGGGCCGATTGCAACTTTGACTGAAATAACCACTCGTTACAATCGATGTATGCAGCAAAGCACTTGTAAAGCCACAACACGCACAACCTTGAGGCGGATGGGCTACAACAGCAGAAGACCCCACCGGGTACCACTCATCTCCACTACAAATAGGAAAAAGAGGCTACAATTTGCTCGAGCTCAACAAAATTGCACAGTTGAAAACTGGAAAAATGTTGCCTGGTCTGATGAGTCTGATTTCTGTTGAGACATTCAGATGGTAGAGTCAGAATTTGGCGTAAACAGAATAAGAATATTCTGTAACAGGCTGGTGGTGGTGGTGTAATGGTGTGGGGGATGTTTTCTTGGCACACTTTTGGCCCCTTAGTTCCAATTGGACATTGTTTAATTGCCACGGCCTACCAGAGCAATGTTTCTGACCATGTCCATCCCTTTATGACCACCATGTATCCATCCTCTAATGGCTATTTCCAGCAGGATAAATGCACCATGTCACAAAGCGTGAATAATTTCAGATTGTTTTCTTCTGAACATGACCGTTGAATAAAATGAGTTCACTACTAAAATGGCCCCACAGTCACCAGATCTCAACCCAATAGAGCATCTTTGGGATGTGGTGGAACAGGAGCTTCGTGCCCTGGATGTGCATCCCACAAATCTCCATCAACTGCAAGATGCTATCCTATCAATATGGGCCAACATTTCTAAAGAATGCTTTCAGCACCTTGTTGAATCAATGCCATGTAGAATTAAGGCAGTTCTGAAGGTGAAAGAGGTCAAACACAGTATTAGTATGGTGTTCCTAACAATCCTTTAGGTGTACATCCACCTAACAACACCTAACACCTATTCCGACATTTCTGCTATATTTATATTTTATATTATATATGCCATGGGATCTAAATGAGTGAAAATACTTATATTACAACATTTCTCATTGTAGAGTTCTCTAATCATATTATAAGCCTAGTATAATATAAATTTTAGTATAAAATTATTTGAAATGTTATTTGTTATATACTCATTTTGCTGTGATGGAATTCTAAAACATACTTTTTTACAGCTTTAAATTAGATTTTGAATGTGGTTTCCGACGTTTGGACCTCACTGTATATATTAAAGAACTGTGTTTGCGGCTCAGAGGGGAAGGATGTGGAGGTGGATGTTTTTCCCCCTCTTAACAAGCATTTCATTCATTAGAACATGGGAACAGGAGGGATGCAATTTATCCCATGTGCCTTTGTTCTGTGAAAATGAAACACTCTGTGAAACATAACTGGGAACAGCCTCTGAGGAAAACACACACACACACACACATACACACATGCAGAAAATACTCTGCTGGGCAGCTAAAACTGACATATCAGTTCAGGTTCAGGAGTGGGACTGGTCTAGTTTTGCTTTTTCCAGGTGCTTTGTGTATCTATATCTGTGTAATGTCAGATTAGAGACCCAAAACATTTCTGAGGATGAGATAGAGGGAGGAAGAGGAGATCCGGCTCATAAGCAGCTCAGTAGTTCTGGAGAACATCCAGGGGCAGAAAGACTCAGAGGGTACATGGTCTCCTCACCGTCTTGGAATGCTTGAAGCCCAAGAGGGGAGGAGGGTCACGTCTGTGTTAAATTCAGACCCAAGGCCTCATTTTGGATGGAAGCCATCCGAGCATGTGCAATCATCCAACCTGCACACACCCCAGTGGTCTGCATGAGCCCTTACTTTAGCTAATTAGCAAGCCTGCTGCTTTCTGTCATAGCTGCTTTTCCAGCACTCTCCCTATTCCATGACTTTTTCCAGCCTGAAGGGCTTTCAGAGACGACACAAGCAGACAGAGTTTCGGCTAATGAGGAAAAGTGAAGGGCCTTGCTGATCATGGGGGGGCGCATGAATTATACTATATATCCTTTGTTTGAGCTCGTTTTGTTTGGTTCCTTTACTGTCCTCTTATAATCCCTGATGTTTTCCTTGAGCCTGGAATTTAGTAACTGAGCCTTTGTGGACAAGATGAATCACAGTCATAGGAAAAGGACTAAAGCATGTACCACTCAGTCACTGTGAGAGCTCACTGTGAAAAGTGTTTAGTGTTAGTGTTCAGTACGGAATACTAGCATACTGCTTACTGCAAACTAGCAATAGCATGTGAAACAATTCCCATTACGATAAACATTCCAAACATTGGTATGCCATTTTGTTTTGTTCAAGACCTTGTTACATTGCACATTTTAGAGACTGCGGTTTATGACAATTATATCAAACATAAACATTTTTGAAGTTTGATCAAATGTTAGGATTGTGTCCAATGATTCATTCATTGTGCTGGTATGGAAAGTCAAGCCAAAAACATTGAGTTACAGCTTTCCTGCAGAATACTTACAACAATTAATTAAAGAAGGGAATTTTAAATAACCAGCTTTTGACCAAAATATTTCTAGTTATTTTCATTGCAGAATATTAGTTTTTAAATTTTTTGTTTTCCAATTGCTTTTTATTTTATTCTTATTTTATTGTTTTTTACAAAAACTTAATATGTGCAGAAAGAGTCCACAAAGAGATAGTCCGTCTGAAACAAACAAATAAGCGATGTGAAACCAAATCAAATACAATTCATTTGCTTCTTTCTTAACATGACATTTAAGGAGAGGGTAAATTCAAAAATCACTAATACTGTACCTCAATAGACTGCAATGCCGCAAAATAGTAGCTCAAATACTGGCACAGCTGTAGAACAGTTGTACAAATAATACCAAAGAAATGATTGGAAAATGTGTGTTGGCTCTGTTGTCATAATTTCCTTCTGTATTAAAGTAATAAACACTGATTATTTTAATACCTACCGATTATTTTTCTAAACCCAGCCCATCAGATTGAAACTATTTTGATCCTCATTCAAGTTTTAGTTTAGATTAACAAATTTATTAGATTCATTTTAGTTTACTTATCAAGATATGTATCTTGGCAGCACATCACAGAAACAGTTTGTATCGAACCATATCACTCTTGCTCTCATTCTCTTTCTCCACTGCTTTGAGCACAGAGGGCTATCACACTGTCTCATGGTGGAGAAGTGCCATGGTGAAACGACAAGTGCTATTTTCCTTTGTTGTGAAAACTGTAGACTATGAAAGTCAGCATCTGGAAGAGAAACCTCTCTTCCGCGTACTAACCTGAGTAGCCGTGCTGAAACACTGAAACTACAATTTCTATATTTTGACTGCAATGACAGATAAATATACTTAAACACACACATATATTCCTGCAAACATGAGTTTGACAGACTTACTGCAACATCATCCTCTGTGTCACATGTTCCGTGCCACAACGTGTTGTTTTTCTATTGCATTTTTACCTTGTTTGTATGAAATAGTTGATGTCCCATGACTTCAAACGGTGAGGTATTTTTGGAAAATTGTGCTTTGCGCTTTGAGTATAGATGATATCTTGCCAATTGACATCCGCTGCCTGCCTTCATTTACCACCCATGACTTCAGGCCAGCCTGTATTTCCTTGCTTTCTGACAATCCTTCTTCATTAGATCAGTGTGTGGGTGGCCTGTTAGTCAAACAGCTGAGTCTGTTTTGTTGTCTGAGAAATCGCAAGGGCAATTCGTTTCACACATACAATTTTTGGCCCAAGGGAACGCTGCTGGTGCTGGAGGGACGACTGTGACCCATAGACACCACCAGACAGTTCCCAGTACAGCTAATTTGTTCTATTCATACTAAAACAAATCTTCACATTGCTTTAGTTTGCATTATATATGACTATATTGGGTAGATATAAATATAACACAAAGTAACTACAGAAGAAAAAAAAAGACTTCATTACTGACTTACTGACTTCATTGAGTCTTCACTGCTCTGTGTCACTAAATTATTCTGCATTCTCGCCTTTATTCCCAGTGCTAACCTTCAGTTCAGAGGTCAGAGAGATATGAACAAGGGTGGATTATTCCAATAGGACCAGTGTCCTGGAGCCTCTCACTGCCCATGATCTCATGTTAAGAATTATCTGGACACTCTAAATGAACAATTGATAAAAACAGACAAACAGCACTTAAATGTGCAGACATGAAAAATGTCATTCATCCCGAATTTCTTCTCAGCATAATTCCTTCTGAATATCTTACGGTCACATTCAAGAACAGTAGTTCAGAAATTAGTATTATGTATATTTTATTTCTTATCTTTTAATTACAATGCCATTTTACACTTCTGCTGGGTCCAAACAGCTTTGCCTTTTTGGACATTGAAGCAACAACATTAAAGTTATAACTGGAACTGTAAATAGAAAACACTACTAGAAATAATTAGATATATTTTCAAGTTGTGATACAGCAACAACAGATTGTCCCAACAAAGTAGGAACTGTTCTGTTTAAGGAGAAGCTTTTGTGTGTAGCCTGCATTGTACTCTCTTAAGTTCTCGAAGCTTTTCTCTGTAAATGTGCAGCACACAGATAAACATTGGAGTTATAATCTTCAGAAAAAGTGAAGTTCATAAGATTTAGGAAGGCCGAACGGGGTGGGAACGGTGTCAGGTGTGTCCCATTATCCGGTGTATTTAAACCCTCATGTTCTCCTTGTCTTTGTGAATTGCTACCGTTTCTATGACGTTCCTGGCTGCCCCTGATGGTTGTGTGTCCATGTTTCCAAGTTCCGTGTTTCCTCGAGCCTGGACCAGGTATTTTTCATTAATTAAAGAGTTTTACGTTGATCCCTGATTCCTCGCCTTCATCATTCTCCACTACACACCCCTTCCATTACACATTGTGATCTGGAAAACGCGTTGTAGTCCAAACAAGTTGTTCATTGTAGCTCTTGGAAAGTGTATTCTGTTAAATAAAATATCTCCCTTTGGAGAGGACTTTGAGTTTTGTAACCTTGCAGATCTGTTTTATGGTCAAACAGCAACATTACTAAAGTAATATAATATAACTATAAAGTACTATACTATAACTATAATGGTAGCACATTACTAAATAAAATTTTAAAAGGTGAAGCATAATAGGATATAGGATAATAGGACCCTTTTAGTAGTTTTGTAGAAGCTTTGAGGATTTCTCATATTCATTTTCACCAATATAATTCAATGAATCAGAGACAATCAGATTGAATTGGCTACATCAGTGCTTCTCAATTATTTTCTGTCACGCCCCCCTAGGAAGAGGTAAAAACTTTCGCGTAAAAATTTATATATGTATGTGTGTACTGCATATACTTCTCAAACCTTGGACCAGGCTATTTGAGTTTGCCGGCCAAATGTTTTACTTTATGAGGGGAGGAGAGTGGGAGGGAACATCTATAAATCTAACTGATGTGGACCAGA
Organism: Rhodeus uyekii; assembly: GCA_037043235.1. NCBI lineage: Eukaryota > Metazoa > Chordata > Actinopteri > Cypriniformes > Acheilognathidae > Rhodeus > Rhodeus uyekii. Next base: position 2,035,977 of record JAWRVZ010000053.1, on the reverse strand, counting down.
TAACTTATCTAAGTTTGATCCAAGAATCCGAGATTCCTCATTCTGACTCATGCGTCTGACTCACGCGGACTATATCACTCACATATCATTGTTTCCAAAATCTGTGAAAAACGTAACCTCTGCAATGGGTTGGACAAACAGTTTCATCCCAAACCAAGACACTCATTAGTTGAATCAGTTTTGATCAGTTCAGTCCATTCACAGGCTGTTCAAACAGAAACATTGCAATTTGGTTTGATGTCACTATGGTGCAGCAACACACACCACCTTTAAAAAATTGTAAAGGTCAAAGATGCAGGTCATTACAAACCCCCAGTACATTTGTAGAAAAAGACAGAATAAATCAAGTTATAAAATCAATGTCCATTTGAAGACAGCTCTTTCCTGTCTATTTACTGCACTTTTTCCCAGTAGAGCTTTCATCCATTGTCTTCTTAATCAAGACCTTATATGAAGACCTCACCATGCACCCCTGCAGGGGGGGCTGGGGTCCCAGGCGCGAGTCAGTGTGTGTATGCGTGTGTTTGCCTGCTCCTTTAACAGGATTATTAGCCAAATTGGTTCCAGTTGAAAGAGATTAGGAACGCAATTATTTAGGAGCAAGGGATGCGTCTGTCTCTCTCTATCTGGCTCTCTTTTTATCTCCTTCACCGTTATCATCACCACAACCACTGGGAACCATATGGATGTTTGTGTATGCATCTAATACTTCAACCTTACAGTGATTTCAGAGAGAAAATAATGAGATTTTAAGGATGAAGCAAAGCCAATCAGATTCCTCAGTGTATATCTTTCCTTCAGAGAACCGCATGCTGCTTTTGATGCTGTAATTAGTGTATATAGACACTGATGTGGGATTTGTTCATTAATCAAATATGAAAATTAATATTTGAACAGTGCTGTAGAAATCAGAATGCCATTGCTTCTTAAATTAAATAAGCCTTTAAAAATACACTGTTAATTTTGGTGTTGTGGCAAAAAATAGTTGCAGAAAAACGTACAGGAATAGGCACACACCATTCACACACATTGGCAACATGTTTTATGGGGACATTCCATAGATGTAATGGTTTTTATACTGTACAAATCGAATAAAAATTCCCCACGTACATTAACCCTACCCATCACAGAAAACTCTCTGCTATCTTAGACTTTCAAAAAAAGTTAATTCTGTATAATTTAAAAGCTTGTTTCATCATGGGGACGGAAAAAATGTCCCCACAAGGTAAAGATTTATTGGCATCACTATACTTGTGGGGACATTTAGACCACACACACACACACACACACACACACACACACACACACACACACACACACACACACACACACACACACACACACACACACACACACACACACACACACACACACACACGTCTCTGTCTCCCTTTATACACAATACCTTATAAGGGCCAGTGCAGGGGAAGCTAATTCCAAACTAGTTTAACAAGCCACATACACTTGAGGTGTACAAGTAATTGTAGATAAAATGATATTTATAAAAATAATGATGCCACTTAAGTGTACTTACAGAGAGTACACATTCATGACTTCTAAAAAGTGCACTTTGTAATCGTCATATTTAAGTTTTAAAGCACATTTTCATTCATCGTTTTAAAGTTCTTTTGTCATGCTTTAAAGACATACACTTAATTTGATGCTTATTAACATACAACTAATTGCATACATTAAAAACGCTTAATTTCTTTTTTATTGTAAAAAATAAAGTGACCAAAAACATTACATTCAGTTTGTAGGGTAGGGTAGGGTATATTATTTCAGTAATCTTTAGTATTTAAAAGTACTCCTTTTAAAAATATGCTAAAGGGACCCACTATATACAGTACACATACACCGCTTATGCAAAACAATTGGCCACTTGTGGGTATTTACAGTCACTCTGTGCTTTTAGAAGCACCACTACTTTCAGTTAGTTACTCTCTAAGAGTGCATTATTTGTAAAGATTTGGTGTGCGTTTTTAGCTGTGCAGTTTGCGGTGTAAAATGAAATCTGAAATGAATAATGGCTCATAGCATACGGTGGTTGAGAAGGAGGATAAGGAGAGAAGTGAGCAAGTGTGAGAGGGAGGCAGAGATTCAGAGACCCAGATATTCATAAGTCAGTCATAACTCACAACGTGTCCAGAGCCCTCTTAACATGTCTTCACCCTTTCACTCATTATCACGTAGAGCTGAGCTCCGTAATCCTGGAGCTGTGCTGTGTTCCTGTCCAACTCTGGCACATTCATCACCTTTCATCACTTTGAGCTTTACCTCCCTCTCTGGACCACATCTCCCAAGTATGTGTGTGTGTGTGTGTGTGTGTGTGTGTGTGTGTGTGTGTGTGTGTGAATGCACTGCTGGCTGCTGGCTGCTGGCAGCTTCTCGGGTACAAGCAGGGCAAAGAGGTTACCAGGAGGAATGATAGAGAAGAAATAAAATTGACTTTTTATGGCTCAGGATGATATAGGAGGTTGAGATCAAATCCATTAACTTTAGTGAATCAATCATTTGATTATTTTAATAAATAAATAGGCCAAAATTATGTTTTTTATGTTTTAATCTGGTAAAGTTCCCCCCAAAATTAAATGTTGGTCACTATTTTTAGGTAAAGTTGATAATTATAGAAAATCTTCCTCTCTACCATCTAAAACTGTCATGTTTAAAAGAGTCTTATTTTATGTGACATGTATTATTTTATGTGAGGGCAGCAATGAAAACAAACCTTTTCAGTACGCAAATAAGAAGAATTGTCCTGTAAGTTATAAATATTCTATTACAATCATGCTAAAATATAAATTTAGCTTATTTTCAAGTTAAAACTGGAATATCAAAAATGTACTAAGAACATTAAGATTAAATATAAAATAGGCAAAATCATTTTCAAGGAATACCGAATTCAAAAGAACGTTGAATTGCCTTTACCTACATAAAAAAAACTCTTTACAGAGGGAGTAGTGGGTGCTATAATGTTTTTCAATCATTTCAATTGCTCAACTGAACTTGAGGCAATCTGACACTATCAGTGATGAGATCGTTGGTCAACAAATAATTCCCAAGGAAAGTAAGAACTGATTAGAATGTCAATGTGTGTCTTGAATGCAAAGTAAGTCGCTTTGGATAAAAGAGTCTGTCAAATGCATGAAATAAATGCAAATAAACATTTTTGCTTCAAGTGCAAGAGCTCTCGAAGTCAGATAAATGTAAAGACTGCCATTGATAATCTAAGGAGAGGGTTGTCTTTTGTTCCTGTCCTTAGCATGGCATTATCTAACTCATGACATATAAGACTTGTTGTCAGACCTAGATCACATACAGATGCCAATATCACTGATATAAAACCGCAAGAGCACTGCAAGTCGATTCAAAAGTGTGTGCTACACATAAATATGCATTGGTTTGCATTTTATGTTGTGATATCATGGTAACAGAGAATGGATAAAGAAAATATTGTTGGGAAAGAACACGGCTGCTCTATAACAGGATCCACCACTGGTGACAACCGCAGCGAACACACGGCAAAAACATTAAACACTTCACATTCCAGCACTGACATCGGCCTAATCAGACTAACACACACCAACTCCTGCTACTATTCCTCTGTATTAGATGCATCCCTGCTGTGTGCTAGTTTATTTTTATTTTTTTCATTGTCAACTGAAAAAAAAAGACTTTCATAAAGTAGTAGGGACAAAATCGGTCATGGCAAAGAGTGATGGGGACGTGTCCCTGATGTTCCCACTGTAAACGATGCCTACGGCAATAATAATATCCAGATGTGCTTTTGTTTACGGTTGTAAATCGTACCTTTTCACAAGGTCTTATTATAATAATGACTGTAATTTTAAGGTAAATACTGCCTGCATTCACTTTTATACAATGTACTGTACCCACGTGTGTGTGGGACTTTTGATTTTATGCTATTGGTGGATACTTTTAACAAAACAACTGACAATGCATTAAAGATATACATTTCATACATTCCCTCAGAATCAAATCAAGACTTTGTCATTGTTGTCATTACCATTTGATTCCCAAAGCTCAAACAGTAGAGCATGGCATTAGAAAAGTCAAGTCAAGGTGATGGGTTTAATCCCAGGGAATGTATGTATACAATTCCTTCCATTACAAAACATAATTTATACAAAACAATGACCAGTATTAAGAAAATACTGGCATATACACTTTGTTCAAAAGATTGTAAATTAATACAAGGATGTATTCAATTTATCGAAAGTGACAATAAAGCTATTTGTTACAAAATTTCTATTTCAAATAAATGTTCATCAAAGAACCTTATAAAATCATTCACAGTATCCATAGAAATAATAAGCAGCACAACCGTTTCAACATTGATATTTAGAAATGTTTCTGATCCATCAAATCATCATGTGACACTGAAAACTGGGGTAATGATGACAATTTTGCTTTGCCATCACAGGATTAAATTACATTTTTAAATATATTTTAGAATACAGTTATTTTAAATTGCAATAATATTTTATATATAATATATTACTATTTGTCTGTATTTTAATCAAATAAATACATCCTTAATGAGTATAGGAGACGTCTATGGTGCTCTATGATGTAGTCAAATATATAAAAAAATTAGAGTATAGGGAGGTAGAGAAAGTGAGGAAAAACAGAACGAATAAGTAAGAAGGAGAAAGGAAACAAGAGAGGCATGATGTCATTGATATTCCAAAGTCTGGGATTTTTTGGGCCCTTAGGAGAATCAGCTGCTGTTTTGGACTCTGCAGTTCAATATCCCAGTGCTCAAATTCATTCAGTACTGTAATAATTAAATGGTTTTTAATTATTTATTTACTCTCTTTGGGGATGTTTTTCACTCAATTCAGACTGAATTTACTAATGAGGATAAACCTCATTTTTTTCTGATCTTCTGAGATTATATGTTTGAGTCTGTTTGGCAGTCTGACAGTAAGAGAGGAAGACAAAGAGGGAAGAGTATGGGATATTCGTTCAGTCTGACATGTCTTTGAAGTGGGTGTTGTGACTCAGGTAAGGCCTGTCAACACCACATTACAGTCTGGCAAAAGCGCAAGCCCAATTAATTTCAGAAAAGCACTCATATACAAATCACTCTCAAAGCACTCGTCTACATTTTACTTTCTCACTGGCACATGCTCACCCCAGAGAGAGAGAGAGAGAGAGAGAAAATCTCCTCAATTCCTTATCTCCTTGACGCCTCAAAGGTTTCTCATTGACAAAAATTAGGTTAATTTATCATCAAATGGAGACTTTTGTTTGAGTCTCCTTCTTCTTACATTGTCTCCTTTAAAGTTTTGGAAGAGACCTCAGCAACATCACACACTGTGCTCAGATTTTCCTAGTAAACTCAAGACCAAAGTGGTCTCACATTTATCTCTTTTAAAGTCTCCTATTTTCTCCTTAGCTAGAGACACTCGATCGCACACATTTGTCTCCTCTAAAGATTCAAGAGCTCTCATCATCATCACATACTGTGCTCATATTTTCCTAAAAAACTAAAGACCCCAGTCATCGCATATGTCTCCTCCAAAGTTTCTCAACAACGTCACTCATTGGCTCAGATTTTCTTAGCTATAGGCTCTAACATTTATCTCTTTTAAAGTTTAAAGGGGACCTTGACAACTTTACAAGTTGTACACTAAGTCAAGTACTCGAAAGGCACTAAAGTAAAAAACAATCCATAATTTAAGTTTAAGCCTACATTAAGAGTGAATTTATGCAGAAATTATGCTAACATTACTATTAATTGCTGAGACACAATAAGCAAATAGAGCTGTACAGTTTGTGCATTGAGCACATAATTTGATTTTGGAAATATTAATGTACAGAGGCACAGTAACCCTCAAACTTTCTTTGATGAAGAGCACTCTAAAGGCTTATGACTCAATCTTTGACCAATTTGATTATCAATTACTTGTACTTGATTATTATATGGTAGGAATGAGACATTTGATTGGTAAAGTTGTTGAGGTCTCTTCTGAATCTTCAGAGGAAATTAATGTGAACGATCCTGTGTCTTTCGATAAGGAGAAAAAAAATATAAGCACAGTGTGTGATGTTGTTGAGGTCTCTTCTAAAGGAAGCAGAAGACTCTGTCAAACAGTCTTTTTAGTCTGTTTGAAAATGTGCTGTATATACATTGAAGATGCATTTAAAATAGACAACCTAAATATTCTGAAATGTATAATGCTTTTTAAATGATAGTTTCAGTATTTACAATATTAGGAATAGAAAAATGTCTAAATTTCACAGGTTTCTCCTAAAATAAATGGTCAAATTAAGAGACAAAGCTGATACTGAACTATGTCAAAAATCCTCTGAAGAGGCATGCCCTTTTAGACAGCACATCAACATTGAGTTCAACACGAGTTCAAGTCCCAGGTAAAGGTACTTTCCTGCTTCTGTTCCCTCCTCGCCTCTCCCATTGTTTCTCATCTCTCCTCCTACTTTAAGAGTGAAAACCCCCATAAATTGTCACGGTTCGCGAATTCATTGTCTCTTAGGATTGACTGTGTATGATTGTGAGATGAATGTGGGAGGCGTGGTCACTGATCACCACCACCATCATCGCACACACCTGATCCCCATCTCCCTCTGCCTATTTAGTTCACCTCTTCCCTCACCACCATGTCGAGTCGTTGTTCTGCAGTGTGTTCCCCTCGAGTCCGTTGTCTCCAGCTCCAGTGTCCGTGATTTCCTGTTCCAGTGTCTGCCGTCAGCGTGTCGTTGTGTGTTCCTGGTTCCTGTGTTCCTTGTTCACCTCCACGCCGCGCACTTGGATGTCACCTCTTCACGCCACCATCTACAAGCCCATTGAGTCTCTGCGCCGTCAGTTCCTGGACATTTATCCGTTTACTCATCATTTACAATAAACTACTTTTCGCACTTGAATCCAGTCTCCTCCGGTTTCATGACATAAATAAAGAGCAATAAAGAGATCTCCCATACTTCTCACAGCCCATACTAACTTTGAAGTCCTTTCTCATGTCTCATCTCAGTGTCTACTTTTATTTCTCCTAAAGAATTTTAGAACTTAGAAATGCCACCAAGTCTCCTGAGCAACCTCTGATCAAATAAATTATTTGAGTCTATTGCAGCGAGACAATAAAGAGATGTTTTATGTTTCTTCTTCCTCATTCTTAGTTTTTGACTCTTATTCTCTCAAATATTTCTCATGTCTCCTTTGCATCCATTTTTATTTATCCTAAAGAGTGGGCAAGAAAATGCTTACATTCTTTCAATAATGAAAGATGACTGAAAAAAAAGTTGAGATCTCTACACACATTTGATTGTCTATAAGCTCTTAAAATGTTTAGCACCTGCTCATTGTTCAGAGATTGAAAAAAAAAAACACTAGAGGCTGAGGTTATGATTTCATGAACCTCACAGAGTCAACTTTTAAACAGAACATCAAGGCTGAAGGGCCATTTAGAGAAGAAAAACTTATCTTCTTGCCTTTTCTTTTTAAACTTTACATCGCCAAAATGCAAAACTTATAAGCTTTTACTCTGAAACTATGGTTCACAAATGATGGTACAGAAGCTGTTTTGAGAGTTCAGTCATTGTGAGTATTGACGTTAATTGTAGGCCTGTTACAATATCACATTTCACTTCACAATTATCCAGGCCGAAATAATTCACATAACTGGCTCCATCCCAAATGGAACCCTAAACCCCTTGCAATCTTCCTCCAAGAAATATGATGGTCAGTGGTTCTATCAATGGAAAATTCGCTTTTTTTGGGTGTAAACTCTAAAAATAGATCAATCAAATTGTTTAAGAGCAAAGTGTTGAAGACCAGCTATCGATTCATTAATTGATAAGCAAGTTTCTCTCAAAATATGTTTACTCAGTGCAGTGAAGTCTCTCCTCTATTGGCAAAAACGGCATCTTGTCTTTTCCCCTGCATACCGCAGTATAAGCAGGCATTACGCTGTTTTCGGCTAAGGTTGCCGGCTTGCCTTCAAGTGGCTTTGTCTGAGTCCACACATTCGTGACGTAATATCGTTTTGAGTGTCGGGTAGTAGAAGTCTGCTGCATAGCCTGCAACAACCCAATGTCGGAGCCATTCGAGAGCACCCTTCTGAAACCTGAAATGACAAATGGGACACACTACACTCTTGTGGACTTAACAGATGTGTACACATGGTGGCCATTGTGAGTCCACAAGAATGCAACTGCACATGAAATGTGCCAATTGGAACAGGGCCAATGATATTATTACTAGACATTTGTCGTCTTCTTTTTGGCATCTTATGACAGAGAGCAACCAGCACTAAGGTGTAATACCACCACCTACAATTTTGGAGAGTAAAAAAAAAAAAAATGTAACAGGACCAGTGACATAGGATAGTTAATAATCGACAAAGACAAGGAGAACATGAGGGTTTAAATACACAGGAATAATGGGAAACACCTGACTCGACTAACAACAGAGTGGCAAACGAGACGGAAACACAAAGGATCACACAGGAGGTAACAGGAAGTGATGAGACACGACATGACTGTGACAGAAAACAGCTTAATAAACACACTAAATAATTCCCTAATAAAAAAATATTTTTGTGATGGTTAAATTTAAGGATATGAAAAATATAGATATTCTATTATTTTACTAAATATGCCAATACAAAAACAACAGATAGACACACAGTCTAAATTATTTAATTGTAAGAAAATATCTTAATTAAATTACAATACTGTTTGCTATCTGCTTGACAGAATTAGTTTTACTTTAATTAAATGTAGCTATTTTAGGACAGTACTGGGTGGCTTCAAAAGCCTAAATTAGATAAAACTTATATCAAGTCACTGGATACCCCATGGTGATGAGATTCCCACTAATTTGGAGGGCCACATTGTATTCTGACATGCTCTATTAGCAATTAAAAAGCCTGAAAACACATCAAACAGCTGTGAAACACAGCGAGTCTGTTGGTGATATCCAATTAGTTTGAAGCTCCGTTGTTGCTTTAGTTAGTAAACATGCAGAAAAGCATGCCATCAGCCATTATACATTGCACAGTTATTTATTTGCAATTGACTTTTGAATGCAGCTTCAAGCAAATCTCAGCATATCTCAACGGCTCATCTCTGTGTGCTTAATTTAATTGTACTAACAGCTTCATTTGCATATTAATTTGATGAGGAGCTACACAGGTGCCCTCCCTGTAAAGCAGTTTGAGACAGGGTGTGAAACAGCTTTGCACTGGATGTTTTGCCTTCGCAATCATCACGGGTGTGACAGAGCCAATCACAAGCTGAAAATGACGAGATGGTGTGAGGGTGGGAGTGAGTTTGTGTGTGTTGGGGTGTTATAATGGGCACCGCTGAGACATGAAAGTGGCCCACCAGTTGGTCACATGATAACAGCGCTTGATGATTCTCTCCCCAGGGGTTCTGTCTATTCCTGGTTTCTAGTCCAGGGTAACTCCCTTGATGGGTAAATAACAATACATTCGTATTTTTGTTCTTAATTTAGCTTAGCAGTAATTTTCATCTGTATGCAAATGCAAGTGTGAAAATAGTTTTACAGGTTTTAGATGGGTGTGTGATCGGTGTATGTGTGCAACTACGAGATAGCAAGAAAGACAGGCAGAGAGAGCAAATGAGGAGATCTTCTCCCTCCATAAGTATTCCGCGCTGCGCTCAGATGCAGATTGCTGTGGGATTCTGGTTTGACAGGCTGGCTCACATCAAATGCTGCCAGATAATGTTGTTTAAAGAGAGAATCAGCCGACACTCATCGCCAGCAGCCTCAGAGGAGAGAAGCACCTCATTAAACTGAGCTGCACGTCTGCGTGTCCTCACACAGCTAGAGAAGCGCGGATCTCGCTCTGTGATTAAAAGGAAGGGAGCAGAGATCTGCGCTCCCGCTTGGCAGGGCCATAATGGTGAACAAGTGCTGTGGGAATGTGCTCACTAGACTGCGGCTTCACACATGATGTGTCCTATTGTCTTGACACAATTGCAAATCAGTTTCATCTGTGATTGTAATAGAGTGATGACACATTTAATAATGCATGGCTTCTGAATAGGCCTGTAGCTGCTCGACATACAACTGTTGATTCTGCTTTAGCTCGATTTAGAAGTAAGGGTGTTGCAATATACAATTATTGATGATAACTGTGATATTTAAAAAAGAAAAACTAACGTCGTATTAATAGTACACATGATTGTATCGGAAATAACAGCACCAGTAAATGGTAATCTGGTTGACACTCCAGGAAAGTAGGTGGCAGTATTACACAGGCTGGTTGTCGAACATCATAAAACAGAAAAAAAGATATGGTGATGATCCAGCGTGTAGCTATCAAAAAATATCATATCACGTTGTAATATGACACTACATTCACTACATTCGGTCTTTGCTTTCCTAGGATAATTGAATGTTTAAAACATGGAAGATGTCAGTTCTTAAATTTTTATGATATTATTCATTTATTCAATTTCTAGAAATCGCAATTGCCTTATTTAGAAGTATTTTCATTGGCTGAACAAAAATAAATGAAATAACTAGCAATGTTGTATCTAAACTATAAGTTATAAGCAGAATTGCTCATGCAAGAGTGCGGTGTGAAAAGGTGTTTGCTCCACTTTCCTGATTTCTTTCTCCATAAAAGACTCATTTCAAGTAATCACAAATGCTTGATTGCTGCTAAGGGTGGCCCAACTAGTTATTCGGTTTAGGGGGCAAGGATTTTTTCACACAGGGCCATGTAGGTTTGGATTTTGTTTTTCCTTAATAGTAACAACCTTCATTTAAAAACTGCATTTTGTGTTTGCTTGTGTTATCTTTAACTAATGTTTAAATTTGTTTGATGACAAACATGCAACAAAAAAAAAACAACCAAAAAAATCATGAAGAGGGCAAACTACTTTTCACACCACTGTACACACACACACATATTATATATGCATACAGTTAGTTTATTTGACCATATATATATATATATATATATGTATATATAGGGTCAAATAAATTCATTTTTTGTTACACTGCTTAAACATTAGATTTAAAACCCTGGGTAGAGACACAAAACAAACCAAATTATACAAAGTAGCTTTCGGTCTGGGTAAACAGCGCAGCAAATTTACATCTCTGTCAGAGAGACGCTCTTTGCAGCAGTCTGCATGGTAAATAAATTAATCAAAACTGTTTACCACTAATTAAATCAGTTAGTTTATCATGTGTATTGTGGGTGTAATTGGTGTTCTTCAGCAGTCAGAGCTTCCTGCTTTCATCAGGCCAAATTAAAAGACAAACACATATCAGTTTAGTGCTAACTCCATCTGTTGAACTGCGTAAATCTAACGGTCCTGGCCACCTGATCCATGTTCTCACCTCTTCTGTGGCCCATTTGGAGAGGTACCCAGGTGTCAACAGACACACCTTTATATGAGCCAAGTGTCCACATTTGGGGAGTTTGGTGTCAGGCCAGAGGTCACGCATTGCAAAAAAAGGACTGCATTTCTGCTTTTGGCCTACAGAGGTCTCTCTGTTTCCTACCAGAGACTTGATGTAAGTGACTGTGTCATTTACGCTTTTAATTATTTACAGCTCAGTCCAGTAATTAGGTTTGCATTCCTGTGCATTGTGTGGAGATACACTGTAGCTGTTTTGAGTAAGTCACAAAGCCAAAGAGGAGAAATCTAATCACGGGAGTGATTATCTGCCGTCTCTCACACGGTGCTGTCGCGGCAGATGTGTATTGAGCTGGCTTTGATGAGAGAGCAAAGTTTTAACAGCGGTGCAGGCCTGGGCCTCCCTAGTATTATTTCACGTGCCAAAGGTGATAATGGCATTTGGGAGTGAAATGAGTGATCAGATTTAACAAATAGAGAGAACGAAGAGAGATCCCATCAGAAGGTGATAAGTCAGAGCATAGCCAGTGCATTTTGAAAAAGTAAAAACGTTAACGTCGAGATCTGGAGCTATGATTGAACGTTCCCTTGGGGAGGAGATGCTTCTGACATATCAAAACTACACTCTTATGAAATTCTGTAACTCTTGAAGCCAGGAGATATTTTGAAAAGGCTCTCAGAATGCCTTGTACTTCACAATCTTAAAATATGATTATCTAAAAATATAAACAAAGAGTGAAATAAGCATGAACTATTTTAAACCATTTTGTGCTAAACTAATTTTTCCAAAAATCTGCCTTTTACCATCTGCCTTTTTATCTTCCACCACACCAAATCAAAAGTTGTTTTAAGTTTATTTTAATTAAAGTGAGAGTACTTGTTTAACAAGGAGACAACAATGTCAGTGTAGAGCAGCTTAATATAAAAATATGACAAGTTGTGTGACGAAAATATTGAATGGCTTGTAAACAGAACATTTTTTATTGTGCATCACTTCCAATCAGGTTGCCAACTAGCCAACTTTTGCAAAATGGGTGAAAACATTAAATAGCACCAAATGCTATCTGTTAGCCTTAGCCAGACAGAATTCTCATGTGACAAATTAAACTAGTGAGAGTGTGAAAACTGCCTATAGTTACATCCAACCTCTTTAAGCTATATTATAATGCATACAATTATTCATAAGCACTTACAAATGATTATTAGGAAGTAGAATATAGTATAAAGTATACACCACCGTTCAAAAGCATGGCATTGATTTTTTACATTTTTGAAAAGTATCTTGTTCTCACCAAGACTGCATTTCATCAAAAACACAATATGCTATATATAATGATATACTAATTTGATGCTCAAGAAACATTTCTTATCAATAATTGATAAGATAGTTCAAGAATCTGATGAATATACAGTATATATACACATTTTATAAACAGGGAAGTGAAATGGCAGCAGGTTTATTTCTAGCTCTGGATTCATGCGTCATGTTTTAAGCAAGACTGAGACTGATCGCTGTGAACTGAGCCCCGTGTGAACTTGACCCAGCAAAGCGGATCCCTGAGATGCTGGTCGAGTGTAACCGGATGATAACTCATAAAGGGATATGCTGATGGCCATATGGCCCCCGGCTGCTCTCTGCCCTCTCTCCCTGCAGGACCCACCACCACACAGCATGGACACACTGACCCTCACCCCAGAGGCCTGGTCCCTGCCTCGGCCACCATTAACTCACACAGACAAATGGCTAAATTCCCTTCCCCCGATACACACAGTGCCTGTTTGCCTCTTGCTTTATGTCAGCAATCTGCCTCTCTTCTTATCATCTCATTGATACGATGCATTTCGCACAAATGCGGCACAGCGAGCGCCATCAGTTTGTGACAGGTTTTGAAGTTCCTCAGCTCATTTTGAATAGATGCGGTTTTTTATTAGTATTATTCTGTCATGTTGCGGAAAAGATGTGATCAAATAAAACTTTTCAGAGGTTAAAGGAAAAATCATGTCTCAGTATTTTTTCTCCCCCGTTTTTAGTTTGTCAGTACATTCAGCGTTCATACACAAACCTGTTTAAAATGGAAAAGCTACTCACATTTTTTATTTTAGTTTTAGAATAAAAGTTTGGACCAGTAGATATAAAAATCACATTTATGTTAGGCCCATTGTAAACATTATCTTGGGGGGGGAAACATGACTGAAGAGGTCTCTCATTGTGATGCATTCATTCAAATTACTTTTTTCTGCAATTAGCATGTCAACTACATGGCCTCTTTCTGATGGAGATGGCAGAGCCCAGTGAACTCAAGTAAGAAACTCTTTTGTTGTCAGAATAGCTCAGATTGGTGTTGGTAGGGGGAGAGAGACCACCAAAAGCACCTGTTTCCTCTTCAGAAAACACTCCAAACACACCACGTTTTTTCCCCCCCGTATGTCAGCTTTCAGGCGCAGGTGAGAAGAAAATACAGGAATGAGCAGCAAGGTGGAGAGAGAACATAAGAGTGGAAACAGAGGAAGCAAGTTTGGTGGTGTGTTTGTCTTTCTCACTGAGTGCTGGTTCACAGCAGATGGGCTCCTCGGTGGGTGGAGCAGCGTCAAAGAGACTGAAGGATTCCCCCCTCCTGAGACCCTCCCTCACACATTACCATACTCATCCCAAGGAGGGGTCGAATTCAGTCCTGCGAGCCTTCAGGGCCTCAGCGGTTTCCCACCCCCCAAACACTAATCTGTGAGGAGAAAAAGATGCCAACCGCATCTGTTTACAGGACTGTAAATAAACATAGCTAGATAAACAGGGTTACAGAGGAATAGTGATTGATTAGTGAAGACTCCCAGGGACTGTTAAGTCACTTCTTTATTTTCAAAAGGAGATTAAGGTGTTTTTTTGAGTGCCACTGATGCAAATGTTAATCATCCAGCCCACACAGAATCTGCAGTGGAAAAACCTCCACACATCCCCACACAATTGGGAATGCGCTACACAGGCCCTTGTGTTTGGTTACTAAATATCCGTTCATTTGATAAGAGTGCAAAAATATTAGGCCCCATTTACACCTTGTATAAAGATGCAGTTTCAGGCAACAAGAGCATTATCTCTCTCAAGTCTTAATTTCTAACACACACATCAAATTGCAAGAGATTCTTTTGTCCATTAGAGATTAAAAGATGTAAGAAATCTGAACAGAAGTGGTCAAAATTAGACACCTGGTGTAAGCAGGGCCTTAGCTCACTTTAACAATTTTTAATCCTTTTCCATCATATTCCATCAATATATGACGAATTAAAGAGATAACAAAGCTAATGCCAAAGAGCAATAGGTTGGATTAACATCCATGTGGATCTTAAAAAGACAAGAAAAGTTCACTCCAACATGAAAATTCTGTTACCATTCACTCACCCTCATCACTCTTGAAAAATAAAGGTTCCAAAACGGGGGTGTCGTGAGTGGCTGCATATACAGCACACAAAGACGAAGAATGCAAGGAAATTGATTTTTTTAAATTCCATAATCCACAGGATACCGAGCAGAAACATGGCGCAACGCATCCACTACACAAAGACGAGACCAGGCAAAGAACTGAAAAAAACAAAACAAAAAAACAGGGAGAATGTATATACACAGACTAAATGAGGTAATTAATGAACTACAGGTGAATGGAATCATTAATCAAACACACTGGGAAACTGGGTCAAATTGCATTGCAATTTTAGCCAAAACAGAACATAGAGAAGCCATATAGAAGAACTATTTTAGGTTCCCCAAAGCACCTTTCAAAGAACCTAAAAAAAAAAATTCTTTTCATTTCAATAATTATTTTAATAACATAAAGAACCTTTTTCCATGAAAAAGTACATTTTGTGTGATGGAAGGGTTTTATGATGTTAAAGGTTCGTAATGGAACAGTGTTCCACTAAAACTGTATAAATTACTTTCTTCAGTGGCAAACAACAGTAGATATATATATATATTTTTTTTAATTCTTAGATATTTTGGACTTCATTGACTTTTATTTTATGCACAAAAACTATTGAACATTTCTCAAAATATCTTCTTTTGTGTTCCACAGAAGTAAGAACTATATTTTCTTTATACACATACAGACAATTGTCCGTCATATTAAGGACTTCCACATCCTTTATCAGAAGCTTGGAGCATGTCCAATCTACAATACAAACAAGAAATTAGAAAAATTGAGCTGTTGATTCGAGATAGGTGGCCTTGTGAACAAAGAAAGAGTTTAGTAAAATGGTTCAGACGGTTGGGGGAACTCTAGGAAGATGGTAATCTAGATTAGATTCTGATCTGCTGTGGAATCTCAAACTAGACACGCAGCACTTCATCCCTTAGTCATGGTGAAAAATGAACACTTTTACAGCTGCAAAGAGTCTGAGCGTAAATAGCAAAGATAAATGGGCGTGTGTACTGCAGGGTCAGCAGCTTTACATGGAAGAACATTGTCCACACACACACACACACACACACACGCACACACACACACACGCACACAAACACAAACAGATACACACACACACACACACACACACACACACACACACGCGTACACACACACACACACACACACACACACACACACACACACACACACACACACACACACACACACACACACACACACACACACACACACACACACACACACACAGAGCTCATTCCAGAGGGTAAGTATTTACGACCAGGTTGTAAAGCACTTTGTCACATTTCAGCAGGGGGCTTTCAGAGCAGGAATGAGTTCTCATTCACCTGAGAGAGAACAATACAACACATAAATATGTTTGGGAGTAAAATTACAAAAGTACAGTAGCACATCATGCATAATGTAATACATGTGTTTCACAAGAAGAAAGTCTCACACTCAAATCACAGCAAAAAGAGTAACAGTGAAAATAGTAAAAAAACATAAAAAAACATAATACAAACAGTTATATTTGAAAGAATTTTATATGAAATATTAGAGTTATTCCAGGCCATTTTCCATAATTACGAGGAATGAAACGGGGGAAGGAATAGTTAATAAAATAAAGTGAACTCTAACAAAGTCATAAATCTTGTTGCTAAAGTCTTAAAGTCACTAAAATTCACTTTTTATCTTTTAAATACATGTTAATATTTTATGAAAATGTCATAAATGTCACAATACATCTGTTGCATACATCCATTTCATGAAGACTTTTTTTATTATTTAAAAGTTATGCACCATTTGTGGAACCAAATGGGATTGCAAATAGTGTTTTCTCAATCACTCCCTTATCTTTCATTGGTCAGTCAAACAGATTTCCACACATTTTCTCTGAAAAACAGCTGAGGAATAAAAAAATAATAATGTTTATGAGAATGTTTATAACAATATAACACATTTAAACATATAACACATAACATTGTGTTTTATTTAACTGAATCCTATGCAAATTAAAAGAGAAAAAAATATAAATTTCATCTGAAGTTAGTTAACATAGCTATTGCCTATTTAGTTCCCAAACCACAATCAAATGGATAATACTTCATTGTTTACATAACCCCATTCACAGCCCATAATCTCTACTATGTGCTTGTAGGACCAGGTCTACCTGTTTGAATAAGATGGCTTTATCACACTCCTTCACACATCTGACCTATGACTTTTTATCCCATGTCCCTGATTCTGCGGGGGAAAAGGTCAGCTTCAGCTTTCATCCCACTACTGGAACTGTTGTGATCATTAATCATATTAAACAGAAGCAGAGGCTAATCTACAAGGCTTTTTATTAATTATTTGCAGGAGGGATTAAACAACTTTGAAAGTAATGAAAATTTGATATTGTTCCTTTATTATTAGACACAAAGGCATGCCTGCTATGTAAATCTGGCTAAATACCTCCGTACCATTGTGTGAAAAGTCCTACCACCTCTCTTTGCCTGAAGCTGTTGTTGTTGTTGATTATGTGCTAGCTAGCCAAATGCTAGCTAGCCACATGACAATGTCCAAGGATAATTTAACTGGGTTAAAGTATTTCTTCCACACTTTGTGGAATGAAATCTAGGGTCAGGTGCAGTAAGCTCAAGATACCCTAGACAGGCTGAGCACAACCTGTTTGGAGATAAAGCAGCAGGCAGGATTACTTGAGCACAAGTACTGCCCCAGTGGCTATGCAGTGGCATTCCTCCAGTCTCACACACAATGCTCTGGCTTTACACAAACCTCTGAGGAATGCCTTTAAAGTGCCCTGCTCTGTTCCTGAGCTCAGTCTGTGAGGAGCTCTTCTATAGTTCACCTCATATGGACCTAGTGGTCTTATCCATCATTTCATATCTTATCTGTCTGCAGTGTGTGTAGCTACGTCCTTAGCTACACATGGTAAAGTATATTTCATCACTTGCAACTTTGGCTTTATATTTCAAAACACTGCTCATGTCAAATAATCAGAAAGTGTGTTATTTAAATTTGTATGTCAACAGTGGTGCACATCCCGTCAATTCATCTGTGTCTATATATCCCCCTGCATGTCAAGCATGTCAATTGATTTGACCTATAAATAGTGCTGCTATGAGGTTGACACACAATGATTTAAACAGAAGCCAGAAAAACACCATTTGGACCAATGGACTGATGTCAGGGAGCAGAATTAAATCAGGTTTAGGATATATTGAGCAAACCGCAAAACTGGAATAATGAAAAGCATAAGGTGAATTTATAGCTGCTTTTATTGCGACTGGTGTGAAAATTGCCGTGTTCAGATAAAGGTCTTGTTTATTCTCATTCTCAGCTCATATGAGGACAGATTTCAAGCGTGCTCTTCACACAAACACGATTTAACACAATCCCCCTAGTTATCTTAGTCTACACATTCATGATCCTTCTTTTTCCTTCTTCTTTTCTCTATTGCCTACATTTTCCATTTACCTTCACTTTTACGAATATTAGACTAAGAGAATAAAAAATGTTACAGTGTGGGGTTTTTTTGTGTGTAAACTTTGCTAAAGTTTCAGACTACAGGATGTTAACACATTAGAGCTCAATGTGAGATATATATCTGGTGACAAAGACATGGGTTGTGGTATTTTAAGGGTCTGGAAGATTGAGTGTATGAGATTTTTTTAGTCTCTGTTAATTTAGTCTCTGTTAGTTCCCAATCGGTCCAACCACAGTTTCATAATGAACTGAAAATATTTTTTACAGGAATTGCAGTTATTCAAAACAGAAATCTTTTGTAAAATTATTGTCACTTTTGACCAATCAAAAGTCAGTCTGACCCCAAAGACTATCCATCATCACAGAGTTCTGGAGGGGAATCCTAGATAAACATCTGATAAATTTTACATTTCTTTTAAATTGAACTTCTATAAATTTTATGAAAAGACAGAAGCTCTGTGTCAGGAAAGATCAGAATGGGGAAATTGTGCATTTATGGAAACAAGAACCCATTATTACGGTATTGGACAGTCATTTTTGATTTCATTCGTTTTTATTATTTATGCTGGATAACAAAGAAGGTTGTTACCCTGTATTATTGTTTTCATGCTGCAGTTTCTAATACATTTTCTAGATAAATGGTCAATAACCCCATAATTTTTTAGTCAGCAAAACAATTCAGCACTGTGTATTTTGGGCTTTAACATCAATTCAGCAGTGGTCAAAACATACTAAGGCCTTTCTCTTCTCCTCATGACTAGTGGAGTGTGAGGGATTTTTCAGCAGAAAGCAAGGCATGATGGGCCGAGGAGGGTGTGGGGCCAGCATTTCTTCAGAGGCCGGCAGCAGGGAGAGCGGGGTGTCTTTGAGATGCAGAGGGGGTTAATTCGAAGCACAATGGAATGAGCTGACAGGGCTGGGGACTCTTTCCAAAAATTGGAGCCCGATGCCCACTGAGGTACTGAAGGGCCAGCAAGGTTGTGTTCAGCCTGTTGTGCCATTGAGCCAGGCGGGAGGGGGTTGCCGCGGGAGCTGGGAGGGGTCGGTGGGGGCCCACGCTGTGAGGCAGTGGGGGGCATTTTAATCCCCTATTACTTGGACAAGAGATTAAAAGATTCCTGCTTTATTTCTCCACATGTCCCGCTGCTTCTAGCAGAAGCTAGATGACGGAAGTTTGAGCACAGGTTTTATTTTTAGCTTAAACACACAGAATGAAGCTAGAGCCTAAGGCACCTTTGATTTGGGCCACTTAGCTGAAAAATTGCTCTCATTGTTCTGAGGGCTTTTTGAGGATTGTTCACAAAAGCACGGCTAAAGTCAAGCTTAGGATTGAGGTGTTGATTTGACAAGCCACTAAAATTGGGCGAACAGGGACAAAAGGTGCATAGCGACAGAGAGAGAACTCTATGTGTGACTGTGAGGAGGGCCGTGTGGCGTGAGAGAGTCAGAGGAAATACAAGCAAGGACGGGGGTGGTGTGGGGAGGTACCAGAACGGTCCCAAAATGGGGGAAATTTGCAAAGAATTTGGCCATGATGAATGAACTCTGCCTAGTCCCCACAAAAATCACTCAACGGCAAATAAACATTCCCTTCGTTGCTGCTATGTCCCCTGGTGGAGTCCCGCATAACCTGAATGTCTCGGCCCCATTTCAAGCCTTATTTCAAATAACAGCCTGTCAGATAGTATCTCCCCGTCAGCCCAACCTACATACAGCCGTCCTGCTCTCAGCCACACAGGAGCCAGCGTGGGTTCAAGAGCTGCTAGTCAAGGTCTTGTTTCTTTGTTGATCCAGAAGGGCACCTCGATGAGAGCTCTACAGCAATGCAAACAGTCTTGTGTTCCTTCTCTTGTAGATACCAACGGTCTGTGGGCATTGTCAAAGGGCTGAGCTTCAGAATTTACCTGCTGACCCTGGATCTGTCAACAAAGTGAGTGATGAGGGACATGGACTTGCTAAATGCAAACATTGCAGGCTGCGTTGAGAGCCAAGAGGAACGCTTGTTCAAGATGCTCATGAACAGGCCAGGCGTCACTTCACTCATCATTCAGGCTGATTTAAATTCAAGGACTGCAGCGTTAACCTACTTTACTGCATTAACCATATTAATACAAGACACATAATCTTACATGAATGCACAAAGGTGGTCAAAATGACCTGCTATGGATTCAGAGTTTTCTTCAAAAACAAGACAAGGCAAAATGCAGACCACAACAAAACACAAAACTAAACATGAGACAAAACATTGGAAATACAGATAAAAACAGAATGACTTTTTTGTTGTGTAATAAAATAATTTTCTCAAAGATTCTCGAATATTAAATTGAAATAAACACAAACTATGAGTAAGCTGTTAAACTATTTGGAGTAATCCATGGAGTGTTATTTTCATTATTATCAACAATTAATTGTGAAGACCTTGTGGAAGTATGCCAAAACAAAAAATTGTAATATATAAGAGTCACTTATTACTGTAACGACTTCTAAACTTTATAAAATTTATCTCTTACACTGCTCCAGTCTCATGTCTCTCAAATAAATTAGAAATCAAATCAATAGTTCATTTAAGTTACTTGGTTAGTTGTGTAAAATGTGGAATAACTATAATCATCTATTCATTATCACACACACACACACAAAAAAACATTTTTGTGTGTGTGATAATGGAAAGCTGACTGTACATCATTTCTTACACAAGTTGATTTACTTAACTTGACGTTACATTATAGGTTCGGTGAAATGGCATAGATGTTTTTAAAGAACTTGACAATAAAAGGTTTTGGAGCTTAAAATGGTTATTTTAATTTTTTTATACTAATTCTACTAATTGGACCATTTATCTTTAAGAGAGGTGGAACCCATTTATATCTCCCCACATTCCAACAGCAACAACTACTTAAGAAACTGATCTAAGATCAACTCTTCAAGGTTGCTCTTCGCCCTCATGCCGTCTGTCTGAACGACGGCTGATACAGCATAAGTGCGCGGGGGGTTCCCTTGGTCTGTCTCGCTCACATGATGTGGTCAGGCATCTCTGCATTCCTGCAATAACACTCATTCCCCCCTCACCATGTGCTGCCGTCCAGGCCTGCTACTCCCCCCACAGCAGACCCAGACTGCCACTCAAACCTGCTCTCAGAACTGGATCAAAATAACCCCAGAGGGAGCAGGTCTCACTCATCTTAGTCAGCACAGAGTCATGATCCAAATGAAGGCTTCCCTGACCAGACGGCTTGTAATCCCACACAAACATGAAGATTTATCTGAAAAAACTAGTGTCTGATAGCAGGGCCCTGATAGAGATGTTAATGAAAAAAAATCAAAATCTGAAAATAGATTTCTTGATCCTGAAAATCATTTTAGCCTTAATATCTAAATGCACTGCGGAGACATAAGCTCTGAACCACAACCAGAAGGTGAAGTCACATTTAGAGTTGTTCACTGAATTTTCAAGGGCAAAATTCAGTAATTTCAGTTGCATTCCACGCAATCACGAATTTTGAACGAACGTGAAAGATATCCCCACGCAGTTCCCTTTCATGAAAACTCGAACTGCATCAAAACGCTAGGGGAATGCCTCGGCATGTAGTCTCGTGAAGCACTGTTAAATCGATCACGCGATTGTGGAATGATCATCGCAGGTCTGTGACGTCATGATCCAGGATCATTAACGGGCACCGGAAACCGGAAGCTGCAGCTTTGATTGTCTTCAGCAAAGCCCTATGTTGGTCTCAGGGCACAGATCCTGCTGCTGCCGAGGCTCAGCAAGGATCTTTGTTCCGGGGTTTGCATTATTGTAACGGAGTTAAATGTTCAGGGAGGAAGGAGGCGGGAACCGGCAGACATTTAAAGACTTTAATAATCAAAATAAAACATAAATACAAAACGAAAGTAATGGCGGCGGCCCCTCGCGGTCGACCGCCGCCCACACAAAACATAACAAACTCCAGGCCTGGTCCTCTCTCGTCTTCACTGTCGTCGCTCCTCCTCTTAAGCCTCCGCTCCTCCGTGAGACGAGAGACCAATGGCTCGCAGGTGTCGCTCATTATCCATCACGCCACCGGCTCTCGTGACGCTCTCACGGTCCCTCGACCCCGCCCTGCTCGCCACATACCCCCAACGCCCTTCGCAGGCCGGGGGGTACTCCCGAGACTGCGCTCTACTCTCCCCCCCTCCTCCGGGGGGCCCGATCACGGCGGCCGCGGTACCTGGGGGTAAGGACAGACGAGGCGAGGGAAAAGGAAACGGAGACAAGAGGAGCGACAGCGACGAGAGAGGGGAGAGAGGAAAAAAAAAATCTTGGTCCGGTTCCCAGACACGCTGACTCTCGGTCCTCGACTGACCGAGAGACTTCCTCGCGGCGCCATGCGGTGGCACCGGATGCTGATCGCTGGACGGCTTGGCGCTCCTCCGCCTCCTGGCAGCCGGCGACGACTCGATCCTCTCGAGGGCAGCCGGCAGCGAGTCCCCCGTTTCCTGCTCCTCCCCAGCATGGCGGATGGCAGCAGGCTTTCGGCGCGCTGGCAAATGGGGCGACTCCTCCGCTCCCTCGCAGACGGCAGCCTCCCACCTCGTCCCAGGAGCGCGGTCTCTAGCTCGCCGTCCCAGTCGATCCTCTCTCGCTCCGGCACCACCGCCTCGGGAAGACGCTCGCGGTTTTCACCCTCTCGCGCTGCCCGACCTTCGCAGCACCGCGAGTCCTCCCAGCAGCGAGGGCTCTCCGACAGCGTGTCCCTCCAACCTCCCGGGTTTCGGCACCAGTGTAACGGAGTTAAATGTTCAGGGAGGAAGGAGGCGGGAACCGGCAGACATTTAAAGACTTTAATAATCAAAATAAAACATAAATACAAAACGAAAGTAATGGCGGCGGCCCCTCGCGGTCGACCGCTGCCCACACAAAACATAAACTCCAGGCCTGGTCCTCTCTCGTCTTCACTGTCGTCGCTCCTCCTCTTAAGCCTCCGCTCCTCCGTGAGACGAGAGACCGATGGCTCGCAGGTGTCGCTCATTATCCATCACGCCACCGGCTCTCGTGACGCTCTCACGGTCCCTCGACCCCGCCCTGCTCGCCACAATTATATAAAAACATCTGGATCTGACAGTGGGATTTGAGACGGAGACAGTCTAAGAGGAGCTTGTCGAGGTTGTGAATCGCATTGTCTCGCGGCTAAATAAAAACATAGCTGTCGAGACCAGAGACGCTAATCCTAATAAATGTATCTGGACGAACATTTCCTCCAGGATTCTGTCCCAGCGTCCAGGTGCTTCCCAGCAAGCCATGCGCCACTTTGCGGTCACTTTATTCTGGTAGGCAGAGCATATTCCGCTCCAGCCTGGTAGCGGTAGGCTTAAAGCACCCTACCGTTCTACTGCGGGCATGATAAGCAGAATTTCTCTCGGACCTCGACAAGGGTGGGGCTCTCTCACTCCGGGCTGGGATGTCTGGTCTGACTGGTCACCTTATGGAAGTAGGCGTCCTGTTGAGGCAGGGGCGGATGCCCGGGGAAAATTGAGGAACATCCCGAGGTTCTCTGCGGTATCCCCCTCTTTCCCCCTCTTTCAGACCCTATTTTGGGCTGGATACTAGGTTTTGGACATGACCTTTCCCCGATCGCCCTGCTCCTGGGAGTTCTGGAGAGAGTGCATTTCGACGAAGCGTCTCGTTCCCCCTTAGGTAAGTAAGGTTACATACGTAACCCAAGACGATTTCACAACAGCTTCTGTTTGTCAAGTGAATTCACTGTGTTATTCAGAAAGCTGTTTGGTTTGAAATTGACTTCGGTTTGACCTATGCTTCATACATTGCACATACCTTTTTTGTTAATGTGGCTGTAACTAAAGTCACCATCCTGACCCTCATGGATCTTTGACCAATCGGTAAAGTTCTACATGGGAAGCATATTTGTGTTGCAACTTTCTGCTGCTTTCAACAGAGATTGTCCCTTTCAAGAAAAGTCAGTTAACTCTGCAGCCATATTTTCAACACCTCTTGGCAGTGCGTCTCAAGAAATTGGCAAAGTTGACTAATTGGTGATTCTGCCACATTGTGCATTGCACCTTTCCTCTTATATAGTAATATGAGTGATAAATCTTGGTATGTATAGTCTTTGTTTTGACATTAGCTTGATGCTGATTACAAATCAGGTTTTTTACTTATACATGTATACATAATTCGCATTGGAATGCTAATCTTAGTGCAAGTAGAGGCACACTGGGTTTCGTGTCTGATACCTTCTCAATGAGTGGAAGGTTTCTTCCTTTAATAAATTCTTTGTTTCATCTGGAATTTGGTAAAGCTGCTTGTAAAATGTAAGGAACAGGAAGTGTTGCCAAGGACGGTTTACTGTTCTTAGCATGTGAATGATAACACATTTTAGCACTCATCGGTCGGTTCTCTATGAGAGCCTTAGGAATTTGTCCTGCCAGAATTAGATCACTTCCAAATCTGACACACAAAGTGTGCTTATAAGTATGTGTGTCTATTACTATGTGTAAAAAACACCCAGATAGGGAGGGAGAGGGAGAGAGATAGGGGAGGGGGGGACAGAGGGATGGAGGAAGGGAAAGGAAGAGACAAACCTTGCCATGACCCCCAGCTGAGACGAGAGGCTGCCCAGGATTTAGTGTTGTTTATGCAGCTGCCAAAAGCACCCAGAAGATCACAGTAGTGGAACAGACATATATACCAAAATTCCACACCTTCACAAGTCACAAAAACACACCTAAAAGTGTTCAATGACGAAACATCCTTTTGTAATTGGAAAGATTACTTTACTTTATTCGTGTTCCACTGTAAGACTGAGGAGGGGATTTCAGATCGTCACTACATCATCCAACATTTCAAAACTACCACCGCTGCCACTCAAACTCACTGGTTGTTAGCTTTTGCTGACATCTGAATTTCTCAATCGTGCTCTTGGTCTGCCTGAATGAGGATACACAGACTACAGACTCTTTCGATTACACTCTTTCCATTACACATTGTCTCTAAAGTGTAACAACAAGTCTGGAGTGGAGCTGAGGAAGCACAGGGTCTAAAACAAACACCATTTGTCTAAGTATTATAAATCAAAGAAAACATGTCCCACAGCCTCCTCCCTCCCAGCTTACACCAGAAACAACAGGTTACAGGTAATCAATAAGACGTTAGTGTTACCCTTACAAAAAAGTAACGTTTAAATAAGTATACTTTATGTAGGACGTATACAAATATTAATGCACTTATTAATACAATATTATTAATATAAATACTAATGTCAATACATCTTGTTTCTAAATTGTGCCACGTTTTAGTATGTAGTAGTATACATTTAAGTATCTACCAGTTTAGTAGTTTTATAATGCAAGTACACTTTACAAGTTTTATTTTAGAGAACATAATATCACACTTATAATTTACTATTTACATATTATTTTTACCCTTTAAGTACCCTTTAGGTTTTAATCTTTTATACTTGGTATGTACCTGTAGCTTTAAATCTAGCTCCATGCATCCTTTTTTATAAACACTTGAATGTAGGTAAGTTTCATTTAAAAAAAAAAAAAGCTTAGAAAATCGCATTCATTCGGTAACATTAGGCAGTTGTGATTTATGTGCTGTTTAATGTTTGATGATCTTGTTGTTGTTTTACATTTGTGTAAGTAATCTTCTATCACTTCTTTCTGCTTCTTCTTCACCTGTGTTTTGATCTTGAGATTCTGTTCTAGAACTATGTGTACCCTATTCAGTGGTCTAGCTGACATGAAAATTCAGATGCTCAGAATTAGGAAAATATCTGTATTCTTTATAAATCAATATATAAGTTTATAAGACTGTTTGTAAAACTATGTGAAGAAGTATTTAACAAGCTACTCAATGAAAAGATTAAACACAACTACAAGCCAAGTATACTTAGAATACTTATTATACTTTTAAGTATATCTCGATCAAAAGATTGATTGCATGTATAGTCCAAATATACTTAGAAGTCAGTAGAGGTCAAGCATATTTTAGTGCAATTTTAAGTATATTTTTTAAAAGTGCATAAAAAGTAGACTGAAATTATACTTTCTTATTTTTAGTTTAAACATATATATTAATATATATTCTTCATACTTGAATAATCACTGTTGTCTTTTACCTGTAACTTAAAGGTACACTTACACACACACACACAGACACACACACACACACACACACACACACACACACACACACACACACACACACACACACACACACACACACACACACACACACACACACACACACACACACACACACACACACACACACACACACACACACACACACACACACACACACATCATTCTAATATGCTGTTTGCTGCTCAAAAACATTTCTTACTATTATCAAAGTTGACATTAGCTACCGGTATGCTGATTAATATTGTCATGGAAACCGTGACACATTTTTCCAGATAATTAATTTGGTAAATAGAAAGTTCAAAAGATAGCTTTTTTGTAACATTATAAAATTCTTTCCTGTCACTTTCGATACATTTAATGTACTCCTTCTGATTAAATTCTTTACAAAAAAACTACTGACCCTAATTTTGCACATTTTTGTTTTCTATTTGTTTTATTGGGAAAATACCCAAACAATAGTAAAATATTTGCCATACCAATAAAGCTAGCTAAAATTGCAATCGAAATGGAAAAGGTTACACAGTTGGTGAAAATCTGCAGATAATTTCTCTTTTAATGCACTATTGTCTGTTACATACAGCCTTACAGCCACACACATTCTTGCAGGAAAGACCTTGTAAACAATGTAATGAAGATTGAAACAGAATCCCCGCTGGAACTTAATGTAAATGATGCAGCTAAACACTCTTGACATCCTAATGCATCCTAATTATCTAGTCTAAAGTGTCTTTCAGTGAAATGGAAAGTGCTGTATGGACTGAGAGTCAATCCAGAAGTCACGGCCTTAAATAGAAGATACTCACTGAAGCTTGGACACTGAAAATGCTCGACACAGTGTCTAACAATGACGTCAGTGGCAAATGTTTGTCCTAGTTATTGGAGGAATTTATTTTAGTCTACTGAATATGATACTGGCTGGCTGTCAATCCTTGAAAATATGTGCATATGTATATGATCTCCATAACAATGATAAATGTTCTGAGCATATTGCAGAGGCATTTTTAACCAAACCTGACGCTGGTAAGCAACTGTGCTGTGATTTGGAGATGGTCTGATTTATTTTAGGGTAAATATAGTCAAATTTCTAGTGCTGCAGGAGGGTTATGAGAGTGGGTGTGGAGATGAGACATCCCCGTTAGCAGAGCACTATTTTCAGGATCAGGCTGTCATGTGCCCAGGGGCTCAGAGTATCTCCATACAGTTTAGCTGTTTGAAGAGTATGAGAGAGAAAAAGTGAGAGAGAGAGGCATGTCAGAATTGGGCCCTGTCAGTTAACCTCAAAAAGACGAAAATAATGATATTCCAAAAAAGTCCCGGCCGCCAAGACCACAAATATAGCTTTAAATTAGACAATATGCCCTTAGAGCAAACTGAAAAACTACCTCTGTCTAAACAACAGCAGCGGGAAGCTTCAGCAAACCTGTGAGCAACCTAAGAAGCAAGGCACAAAAATAGTTTTTTTTTTTTTTTTTTGGGGGGGGGGGGGGGTTTGCATCCTAATGAGAATTTGGTTAAAATAACCTTTTTCTTGATAAATAATTCATGTTTGTTTCAGTCTCCGAAAGCCTGATATTGGGTGGGGCTTATAGCAAAAAGGGGGAGTGGTTAGAAAACCAGCATGAAAAAAAAGAATGAAAAAAAATTATTTTTTTAAAATCATATTTAATAAAAACTATTTTGCTATTTGCCAATACTAGAGAAATGACACACTTCACCTTTAAAGCCAACATGAAATCATAATGTTGCAGTTTATTAAATTATTTATCCACTTGCATTTTTAAAAAAATATATGTGCCCTCGTAATCTTTAATCATAACCGTTAACCTCTCCTCCCCCCCCAAATGACATATGTTTTCTTCATGACGTATGTCTCGGTAGAGGGTGGGACTAAATATGAAATATATTCAGAATACTAAATGTGTTCAGATCTGCTTCCATTTAGCTCACAACGCCCAACTTTCTACGATCCAATCAATTCCCAAAAGACGAAATCAAGTACTGTCCTACATTTTTTTTTCTCATTCCACAAGTCGTTTCACAACAGGGAAGAAATTACTATCACAACTTCCGTTTCATGCCGACATCAAATTCCCAACCCGCCTAAACTAAAACGACACACAACCCATCAGACCACAGAGGAAATTTCTGCATTCAAAAACCAAAACGCATTCCTCAGAGCCTCAGGATATATACATTCACACAGGCAAATGTGACAGACCCACCAAAAGAAGACAGCTTGTGGTTTAACTACATATTCGTCATGGTAGAAATGTAAATACACTTCCTGACGCCATGCAGTAACTAAGAACAAAACCCTTTCTCTAACTTTCTTTCTCCATTTTACAAACCACAGAGATTGTTAATTGACAGATCCAAACTGTTAGGTGAAACCAAAACTGAGCTAGGATGAACCTCGTGAATTCTCTCAAGAACGTTTCTGGGTCATATTTCACCCTCAAGTAAGAAATAATAAATGACATTTTGCTTAAAGAAAAATAAACATTTTTAAGGACAAGATGTTTTCGGTTCACACAGAATTAGTTTTTGCATTTAAAAACGTGAGACACAGGGAAGTGGAATGGAAAAGCAATGCATTTTTAAAACTTATTTTAATGTTTTTAGAATGGTGTTTCACTCTCGAGACACTGCAAAGGAGACAAGATGTGAGCTTAACAGTAAAACATCTCTGCCTAGCGCATGTTCAGAAAGAAAAACAATGGAAAAGTAGCACAGTAAAAAACTTTGTGAATGGCCTCTTAAAAAAAAATCTTTGCCATTAGTTGAATAAAAAGTAGAACGCAAGTATTTATGCATAATTCTAGTATTTATTTTTCTTTGATTTATGACGTAAAGAGTATCACCTTACATCATGATAGTACTGCAATGTCAACACAAGAAGAAAATGTGACTTTAATATTAAAAACATACCTTCATCTATTCTATTCTTCATCAAAATAAAACTTGCTTTTACTTTTACTTAATTTAAACTTTTAATGTATTGGTTGAAATATTCTCTGGGCATATTTTTGATGAGATTCACCCATTAAAATGCTCAACACGTAAATAAATATTAGCCTGATATAGCCTGAAAATAAAATTGCGTACACGCATGCTTTCAAATATAAACGATTGCCTAAGAAACCAATAATCCATCCTATTTTGAATTCTTAATCATAAGAGTGGAAACATTTAAAAATGTCCTTAAAGGTTTTATGAAACGAAGACTGGGTTGTGACAGTGTGAGATGAAAGGACCTTGAGGAGCAGAGGGAGTAGAGTTGGAAAAACACATGAAAATGTTGAAAAGATGAAAAGTACTGAGGGAATGTAAGGAATGAGCGGGGTTTTGTCAGTCACTCACTCCAAACTCAAGCGGGAGCTCTTTAACCAGCAGCAGCACCCCTCCTCTTTTCTGTCCGTCCACAACAGTCCCTCAGCCATTGACTCTCTTCTTTCACTCCTTCCTCAGCTCCTCTTCTAAAGAGCTAAAGCTCTCTTTTCTGCTTTTGGGATCCTGCTCACAAACACACACTGATTCATTTGACTTCAAAGCAGCACCACATCGACCTCTCTCTCCTCACAAATCACTTTCCTTTCTATCCGCACTCTCCACCCTTTTATTCTCTCTCCCCTCATTCTCTGGAGTCCCACAGCCCAGCAGCTGTAGAGTTACAAAGTGAGACAGTGAAGGAGGGAGCGATTTAAAGACATTGCTGAAAGACAGCGCTGCCTCGAAATAAAAGACTTCACGGGTAAACAAATCTCCATACTGTCGACAGTTTTCATCCTCTAAGCTTAATTGGTCCTTTCTCTCAATCTCATCACCCGTCTATCTTTCAGTCACCCTCACCTCCAGACATTCCTGCTCTGTTAGTTGCTCTCTCTCCCTTTCAAAGAGAGCAAAAAGCCCAACATGGCTCTACTTTAATGTCCTGCTGGGAAAGATCAGGTGGGGATGATGGGAAGACTTCCCCTGCTAAGCATCTCATGCGTGGAGTGTTTAACCTCCTCATGCTGGCACAGTCCGGGATAAAACATTGATGCGCCATCAGAGAGCGGTCGGCAGCTCACCAGAAAAGTGGTATCTGAGGGATGGAAATGTTACGGGGAGTTTCTCATTGCGTTTTTACATTATTTAAGCAATGCATGGTTAACAATGATGATAAAAAAGTAGCCGTGTCAGTGTTGTCTGGCCAAACACCTAAAAAAAAAAAAAAAAAAAAAAATTCACAGAATCCACCAGAGATGACTCCACTTTTCAGATGTTTGTGCTGAAGAACAATGGAAAGTACTTTATTGTTTTAGAAAAATACAATGTAATTTTTCACATATTCCTTATTAGGTTATTACTTAAAATATATAAAATAACCATTTACATATAATATTGCATATAACGAAACTTTGAGCTTTCTATCCATCAAAGAATCTTGAAAAACAAAGCAACAACTGTTTTCACATCACTAATGTTTAGAAGAAATGTTTTTTGAGCAGCAAATCAGCATGTTTGAATGATTGCTGCAGTGGACATATTGAATCTAATGAGCAAAGAAATGAACATTGAATAACACAACTCTTTTCAAATCCACACTTAAGTGAAGCCAAATGGACTGACTTTACAGTGTTCGTATTTAGCTTAAATGGTATCGACGTCAAAATCATGAGCCAACAAATCAAGTGTCCAACAGATGCATAAAAGTAACATCACCACATTGCTGTTCCAGCTCAGAAATCAGATTGAGGATGGAAAAACTACATTTACACATTTCTCGTAGTTGACATACTAGTATAAATTTAATTTGCAGAACTTTTATCGAGCCAAAGCCTTATTTTCTACAGTGTAAGAAAAGATAAGACAATAGCATTAGCCTGCCCATGATGTTTTAACCAACAATTACCTTTGTTAAAAAAGCTGGGGTAATTAAGTGTGATGATAAGAGAAGCTCTGAGTGGAGCCACAGCTTTCATCAGGTATTTAACTGACACCACTTTCCTACTACTGATCCAACATGCTCTTCCATGCCGGAGTTCACACACTGTTTCTCAGGCTACATCCACATAAATATGCCTTCACCCGACGCACTGATGCGTGCGCGGCCACACTGAGTACAGCAATGGAATTTGTGTCTCTAGACGGACGCTCAGCAAAGCAGGGTGGGCTCCAGATAAGAGCTGTATAGAGAAACAGGTATCCACTGCCACAGGGGCCTCTGTATAACCTGATGGGACCTTAGATGGAGCAGAGGTCCTGAAAGAAAAGACTTTGGCTTTCAGCAATGTCTGAAGTTTCATCTTTGTCAATAGCTGATCTCACAATAGATAAAAGTGGGCCAATACTGCTGATAAGATGAGTATCTTAAAGAGACAGTACTGCAAATAAACAGAAGAAAAACAGTGGCCAACAAAAAAGAAGTAATATAAAATATATTTGGGTTTTATAATAAAATATCTAACCAAGTATCATTCATAAAAAAATTGCTCAAACACTTGCCAAGCCAAACTTTGTTGGAAACGAGTTAGAAAGTAAGGTTCAAATTATAAATCAATAATTGATGTGTATTTTGGTTGACCTTTAGAAAAACACTTGTGGTTATTCTGCTCAGGCACATGTGTGAATGTGGAGGCGACCTAGCTTAGTAATAACTTTCATACCAGTTGATTATTGAAAAAAGGGCTTAGAAGAGTAAAGTTAGTTGCAGCCATGTTCCATTATCTGTTAAACTCAACCATTTTCGGTTTGCATATGTTCCTCACTTTGATGTAACTCACTTACAGTTTGTGAGTGTGATTTAAGGTCCCGTTTACACCTGGTATTAAGATGCGTTTTGGTTGATCAGATCACAAGTAGACGAGGGAGACATGTTCCGTTTACACCTGGCGTCTCTTTTGTCCACATTTCTTCAAGGGGAGGGTCTACGAGAAGGTAATTGTATGGGCTTTGTCAAATCATTCAATCTAATGGACGAAATAAGCTCACGCAATTTACATATGATTGTTATCAGAGACATGGAAAAACATACGGAAAGCAGCAGCTTTCGTTTCTGCTCTGATGCCAAACGCCAAATAAATGCTGTAAGTGTGTGTTAGAAATCAGGAATGGTAATTTCAGGAACACATTTACACCTGTATTTAGTGTCATGACAAAAATACTTCTTAATACCAGATGTAAACAGGGCCTAACTGTTGAAAAGCTTCCAAAATATTTTTAGGACCAGAGTTTTTCCACCATATTTTTAGGCATACAATTTGTAAATCTTCTGGTCTCATCAGATTTCAGTAATTTTAGATTTACAAAAAAATATTTTATGCTGCTTAATATTACAAACAGGTATTTGTTATCATATTATTTTCATTTAATATTGTAGTCAAGCACATTTGTAGTGCAGAGATTACAGTTTACTGCATTTTGTCATTCTTTTAGTTATTTACAGCTAATGAATCTGCAGAATCGGACGTTCAGGGAAAACAATGTTACTACTAACTTGTTGCAATATTATAAAACTGTTATTGATGGAGAAGCAGCGTCTAAATAGTACTTAGCAAAATATTTTTTTAAAGAGAGATAAAAGGGTAGAGAGAAATAGTTCCCTTCAAAGAAACATTACCCAATTGAGTCAAAGTCTCTCTGCTGCAACCTATGACCTTACAACCCCCCAGGGTCATGACACAGTGAGGAGACAGCAAGCGCTCTCTAGCCTGTTCCCAGAAAGAGAGGGAGAGAGATCGAGAGAGTGAGAGAGGAAAGAAAAAAGGGGGTGAAAAGGGAGGGGTGGCTGCCTGTTACCAGTTTAGTAGCAGTCTCTGAGTTTAATAGAAAGGGGTGTTGACTGATTAATATTTATGAATTTGGGAACAGTTGTGTTTTTGTGTGGGACTGTGCTTTTCTCACGCAAGGTGGGACGGCCAGGGGGAGGAATGCATTACCACTCTGAAGACCAGGGGAAGAAAGAGGAAGACAGAGCACTGAAAGAGAGATGCTGGACAAAAGAGGGAGAGGGAGAGAGGGTCTTCTCTGCCTTTCCGTCAAATGAAATAAAGAAGGGCGACAAAAGAAAAGAAGTAGGTCCCTGAGAGGGGGTGATATCAGATTTCTCAGACGTTTGAGTGCTGAGAAGGCTGAACATGATCCAAACTCTCGCCTTAGTGACAATAAATGTCAGCACTGGCTACAAAATCATTCAGGCCATTAGTCATCTCATATAAGTGGTGACATATATTAAATATAGGCAAACATATCATATTAAATAGCTCATCTTGACGTGTTGGTCATTAATTATAAGAAAACAAAGGCTAACAATAGCTTGAGTATGGAAACTAATTTCTTTGACAACTCACTCCTGTCCAGATAGATGGGCTTTGTATAGCACATAACACACACACACACACACAGAGAGAGAGAGAGAGAGAGAGAGAGAGAGAGAGAGATAATCATGGGAATTGATAATTAATAAGTCATTTGCAACACATTCTTTAATTAACAGATTATTAGTTAATGTTCATTCAAATAATAATAGCCAATATATATAAATGTTAATATATATATAAAATATACATGTGGAATCTTTAACATTATTATATAAATACACCAAGGATCTGTTAAGTTGTGTAAACATTTTTATAATTCATCTTGGTACAAAGTGACTGCTTAATCCAGAAACCTTTAAATAAAATAAAAACAACTTTTAAATTCTAAAATTAGCAAGATAGTTACAACTAATAAGATTTATGCTTATTATTTAATTATGATGACAACAGCTGATTAAAGCAGATTTTTCCCCCATTATTTATATACTATTATAGTATTGTTATATATATTTACATACTTTTGAAATGTATACCTGTTTATCTTTAATGTATTATTTTGGTTTTAGTTCGAAATTTAAGTACTTAAACTTAAAGTGAAATGTGCTGCGATCAAATGATCAGTCAATAACCCCAATTCGTGAATAAATCAGACTGGTTTTTTTGAACTATCAGCTGATTTACTGAAAAGTAAATGTTCAAAATAACAATATTTATTTGTTAAAAAACAATGTGACGTCACAAGCTATGACCTTTCTGAATAATGACTTAAAAGTCTGTTTCTCACGCAAATATATTATATGCTTCAGATGACTTAGTGTATAAAGCACACTAGTCATACGTACTACTTTGATGACACATTTATGGTGTCATTTTCAATTTGACAGCCCCAGTCCTCATTCTTCAATTAACCTTTTGTGTTCCACAAAAGAGTGAAAGTCTTATGGATTTGAAACATGAAGGTTAGTAAACGATATCAGAATTTTCATTTTGGAGCGATAAGTAAGAAACTAAAGACTGAAGAGGGCTAAATCTTCTCTTTTCTTCCTTTGTTCTTTCAGCCTGGGGCCTTGTGGCCTGGCTTGTCTTGTTAATGGCCCTGAATGATGCAGTAATGGGATGTAAATACCATTGTACTTTTTAACATACCACCAAAGCACACGCATTCAAAAGTAGCCTCTCCCTATCTATTCAGTTTTTCTGTCCCCTCCCTATAGGCAACTCAAGAAGGAGAGTGAAAGAGTGAAACTTTTCCATAGGAGATGGTGAGGACTGAGGAGGGTCACTGGTTTCTGTGACGCAAGAGAACCAAAGATGAGGATCTCGTATTTAGGAATGCAGAGTTTAAGGGCTAATGAGGGCCGAAGGGTTTTAGGCCAATCAATGACACCACAGACAGCAGCTATTTCAGATGCTGTTATTTGCCCGTAAAGCCATTACCCATAACTCCACTGTCATTAGGAGATTAGAGACTCTGCCATAACCCTGACAGGCTTTTAACATAAAATGACACACATTACAGGGAAATAGAGAGAATGCTAAGAATACAGTGACACAATTAAGATGCAGTTAAATGGGTCATGTTTAGACCAACATAAGCAGACATACCAGTCTTGCATGTTCTCTGAGCATCTTTAGCGCACATGAGTACACCAGTCTGTCTTCCAGCCAATTAGTGCAGTTTTTACTCATCTAATCCTCTGGAAAGCTGCCCATTGACATGCTTCTCAAATCCTCTAAAATTCTAGAAAGTGAAAGAGCCAAAACTACATAGACACTAGACAGCATCAAAACACAAATGCTTCAAGTACATTTTATTTACAGATAAGACGTACAACGGATGTGTATAAATATATAAAACAAACACACACACACACACAATAATTAATTTCTGTTATAGCAAAGCTGAATTTTCTGCTCAAGAAACATTTCTTATTGATCAGTGTGTGATTTTTTTATGATATTATATCTTTTTTATGCTGCTGGCATTGAAGCAAAAGAGGGACATTTTCTTTTAACTTATTATATTGCTAAAATATTAAACATTTTACAATAAACAATTGTATTCTTCTAGAAATGCATGTGAAATAGAAGCCTTTCCAATATAGTGGCTTCTGCTGTACGCCCACTTTGAAATATTTATGCTCATACTCATCATCCAATCCAAAATGTGACTTATCTTACTTTCTGCACTCGTTAAAGGACATGAAGAGTTTATGATGGGCGTCGCTTGCTAGCCTAGAGGACAGGAAGTGTCTGGCCACGCACGCAAGACAGATCCCACACCGATAATTCTCATGGTAAGAAGGAAGGATGCCATCAACATGAGGCAGAAGAAGAGAATTTGAGGATGGAGAGAGGTTTAGAGGACATGACGGAGGAAGGACATCCAAGATGGAGTGATAGGGAGGAGTAATAGAGATATGGATGGATATGGCGGGTCAGTCTCCTGCTGGGGACACCCTAGCGGATGGTCCCCACCATGGTTTTATCTGTCCTTTCTTCCTTTGTTTCACCCTCTTCCTCCCTTAATTCCCTTTATCTCTGACTCTTTCTTTCTCTCCAGTGACTCTTTTTCCCTCCCCCTTTCTCCTGAAGCAGATAGCCCTCTTCTAACCAGGAGAGAGAGATAAACTCCTGGAGACTTCATCAGATGCGCTTTGAGGTGTTTGCTAAAGCATACACATGTGGCTTTAGCTATGTGAATAATTCTGTTCCATTGATTGAGATGTGATTATATCTTGAAAGGACACACACAAAAAAAAGCTCGGTTTCACAGGGTTGCATCAGGCAGCTAGGATGGTTAATGCACCTACCTAGCGCTGTCACAAAGCCATACCAGTGAAACAGATGAACAAAAAAGAGTAGTAAAAAAAAAACCTTATAAATGTGAATAAGTGGAATACATGTTAGTCTTCAAGGATTGTCTCACACCAGTTATACAGAAACACGGTAGCCATAACAGTTTTGCTTTACTATAAATAAATCTGAATTATTTATTTATTTTTAGGGGGGTTACAGCTGTGAAATTTGGATGGAGGGGGGTAGGTGAAGAAAATGTAAAACATTTTATATATATATATATGACTGAAAAATTATATATATATATTTTTTTTTTTTTTTTTTTTTTTGCAGTTCTGATTTATTTCTACTACAATGCAGCTGTTTGTTCTTGTTGGTTTTAAGTAAGTCAAGAGTGCACCCAAAAAGTAGCGCATACAGGTGCACATATTCTGGTGGACACAGCAGAAATATTTCAAGTAAACTGGAAAGTGAAGGCAACGTGAAGTGATGTGCTCATTCAAGCAGCTGCTAAAAACATACGGTCGGCTAATCGTGATAGATTCACCTGAACTGAGCTGCATGTCAAGAACAAAGAGAGAGAGAGAAAGGAGAAAGCTCTACAAATTATCTTCCTCACAAATAACTTGGTTAAAGACTTTAAAAGTGCATTTAGCAACAAAGATAGGCACAAAAGAAAGTACAATGAGTGGCATCTGATCACGTGACCCAAACTTTTCAATACATGTCAGTGTTTCTCTAAAGCAATCTCTACTGTTTCCCTTCCTCCTTCTCTCCCTCTCTCTCTCTCTCTCTTTGGCCCAAAATCATCTCTCATACAACAGAGCCATCGGCTCCAGAGCCTGAAATGATAATATATTCCAGCCACAAAGCCATCTGAACAATGCTGCCTAAAGAAAAGGCTCTTGCTGCCTTCCTGAGCAGTGCCCAGCCTCAGTCCTGTGTTTTGAGTTTCCCCCCTTCTTTAAATGACAAAGTAAATCCCCCTGGCATCCCCCTCCGAGGGGCCCCGACCCCCTTCCTTACCCCCCGAGCTCCTAAGCAGACCAACAAAAGGGCCCATTTGCACGGTGTGAAGGTGTAATGCAGTTATTAGTGTGGAGAACTCCAGAGGGTCAGATGAGGGGAACCACCCTCCTGCCAAAGGACAATGCAGGATAGTGGACAGAGCCAGGGGGTTTGGGTGCTGGCCATCTCAACTTTCTACTGACTTTCATGGAAGCGCTGTCTGAATTACAGCTTTATAATTAAAAATTAAATCTCTTTTTTCCTGATCTATTTCACTGTCACACGTATTGAAACTGTAACAAAACTGGTTTCGACACTGAAAATACTAAGAAATGTTCCTTGAGCAGTAAATCAGCACATAAGAATGACTTCTGAAGGATTGTGTGACTGAGGACTGCAGTAATGATGCTGAAAATTCATCTTTGCCATTACAGGAATGAATGTATTAAA
The DNA here is from genome assembly GCA_037043235.1 of Rhodeus uyekii. NCBI lineage: Eukaryota > Metazoa > Chordata > Actinopteri > Cypriniformes > Acheilognathidae > Rhodeus > Rhodeus uyekii. The sequence continues at coordinate 1,997,987 of JAWRVZ010000053.1, read as the reverse complement.
ATAGGTTTATTTATTTAGGGATTTTACATTATATTTGTCTGGTTTTACTTTTCATTTAAAGAAATGCATCTAAAAAAATCTCAAGAGCAGTGTGGCTTGATTGGAAACAGCCAAATCAAATATTGAAATTGTTCATATATATTAACACCTCTACACCTGTATTAGTGCTGTCTGGTCAGATTGAAGTTGTTGTGCATGTCTTGAGACATCAGTCTTCATAAACATGGCCTAAATGGCCATCCTCTTCCCCGAAGCTCATCCTGTCATTAACCCCCTTCTTTATCCTTCTTTCCGAGCGCAGAGACATCTCTTTGATCCACATCTCTGATCTATTTTTATTTCACATTTGGTTAAGGTTCTTGCGACCTGAGAAGAGGCGCCAGGGCGATAGAGACTAAAGGCCGATCACACAGCACCTCATCAGTCTGTCGCAGGGTCAGGTAACGTGAAAGAAACCTCAGATGCACATGGGGAACTCATCACTCGCTGCTCTCTGCTTACAACATGGCAAACAAATGCAACTCAAGATTCACCACCTTTTCAATACAACAGTTATTCTGAAAAGTTAGTCTCGGTACAAAGCACGGTGTGGGACTTTTTGGGCTGTAGCCTGCAGAATATTGTGAATTGTTAAGAAAAATGCAGCTTATATATCATCCACAAGGTATGCAAATAACAAAGCCAGCGCCAGTAAAGAATTTAGTGTGTGGAATAAATCCAATGCACTCATCTGAACTGAGTAATGCTTTCAGCATTTACAGAAAAAAAAAACATTTCTCTGGAGGTATTGCCTCCTCGATGTGGATTTACAGAAAAAGCAATTACTGTATGTTCCACTATCCAAAGTTATTGAAGAATCAACTTAAATATCAGAATATAAATGTAGTTCTTTTAACTGCTTACCATTAGAAATCTTGCTGCTAGACTCAAACATGGTGATAGAAAGGCCTCGTGAGTTCTTGACGAGATTCACACATGCCAGACGGTGTGTCTACAGTTCTGAGGCGTTCTGCTAGGGCCTGGTCATATGAAGAGGCCTGGCCAGTGTCTGTTTACTGCAACAGAGTATATCCAGTCAATGTCCAGCCTCCTATCTTTCCTGGAATCCTTGGAATGCACTTTGGCCACCTTTACAGGCATAGCGCTATCAGAACAGGGGTTCAAACTCAGTAAGTCAATTGATAAAACTCTCTCTCCACCATTATTTTCTCTTTCTGCTGTAGGAGAAAGAATAGTCTATCTACTGGGACTTGTCCTAGTTGGTCAGTCAAGTAGTGAGCTGGCTCTCAATTTAAAGGGATCGTACACTACAAAAATGTGATAATTTAGGGTGCTTTCACACTTGGCTCAATTGCCTGGTCCAAACCAGAGTTCAACTGTGATCACATTATATTATTTGGGTCCAAACCCATTGCTTGGTAATGACAATGCAGGAGGATTCGGTTAAATGCAAAGCATTGTTCAACTCCCTTTTGGGTTAGATTCCAAAGCATCAGCACATAATGGCACTTGCGTCTATCTGCCACAAATGTTTTGAAGAACATGGGAGTCAACTTTTGCCTAAGGCGAGCAGAAATGAGAAATACATAATTTCAGTCACTATTCTCAGGAAAGTGAGTGAGAACACACACAGTTTTAGCAAATACATACATCATCAACAGCAGTTTACTGTGTGGGACTTCACATGAAGGTACCTCAGACACCTGAGTTCGGACAGCGTTCACATCATTCAAATAAACTGAACTCTGACATCAAGAGGACTTATTCACACCAGCGGTATCATTGATTTTTAATGGGAATGAAAGCGAGGCTGAGAGGGATAAACATCTTTTCAATGTGTTGTACATTTATTTATGGGTTTTTGAATTGTTCTGAAATACTGCAAAAATATCCTTCACAGACAATATGAACTGTGGTAAATTATAAGTCATCTAGGGGCTTTTTACAGCAGATACCATTGGAAACACGGTAAGTTTATCGCTCACAGTTTCGCTTTCATACCTGTCGTGGCGCTGCTTTAACTAAAGTCTATGAAACCGAGGTGCGCACCAAAACTGCTGGTGTGAAAGCATCGATAATCATCCTCATATTGTTCCTATATGACTTTCTTTCTTAAGAGTAACTTTTAAAAACATATATTTTTTAAGAAATATTCAACCCTATTTCATGAGGTGGTGATTTCAAATGAATTTGTATGATGTGATTCTTACGGAAACTATGAGTTTTAGAAAAAACCTAAGCATGAAGGTCCAATTCTAAATCTAACCAGTGGCGCATAAGCAGATCATATGAAAGCATAAAATAAAAAATAAATAAACATAAAATGAGATTGTACAAACCACCAATTTGCCAAAACACAAAATAGTTACAGATTGGTATGAGAGTGTGTTGGAAATGTCACTGGGCTTTTTGGGATTCAATGGTAACCAAAACATTCTTGAAAATATCTTCCTTTGAATCCATACAAGATGTAGAACGACATGAGAATGACAGATGTTTCACGTTTGGTTTGATCATCCCTTTAAGACATTAATTTACTATAATTAGTAATATAAAAGACAATACAGATTTTACACGTTTCTCACAGGTTCAACAAATTGCTCCTTCCTTTTTTCATTTTTTTTGTGTGTGCAATTCAATTGTGCTGCTTATTTGATGATTTTGAACATGTTAAAACAGCGAAAATCAATATATACACTAGACGTATCATCAATCAATATTTTGTATTACATGCATGTGTGCTACATATAGTAGAGGATTATCTGTTGTGGATTGTGTTGGGTTGGCATTGGTCCTTGTCTGTTTTTTACTCCTCCCCAAAGTCCAGAAGCTGTCAGAAGTGTGGAATAGAAACGGGGTGAGAGGCTGAAGTGCTGAGAGTAAGAATGGATTTTAAAACTTTCAGTCACGGCAGTCAAACTTTCTTGCCAGAACAGTCCAAATGTGAGTCAAACACCTCCTGCAGCAACACTAGAGCAGTAATCTTCTAATCTGGTTTGCAGAGTTCATCTCAATTTTGAGTGTAATACAAAAACAGAATGGATGACAAAAAAAAAGTAAAAAATAAGCCCTGATTGCTTTTGGTATTTAGGGGTAGATTAGTCGTCATGGAAATTTAGTTAGCTGCTCTACGCTTCAAGTATAATCTGGGAGCAGTGGCAAATAAGAGGGGTTAAAAGTGGAGAATCTGCAAACAGACAGAGACAGTGGCGGGTGAGAATTCCTCCATTAGAGAACAACAACAAATTCAGATGGTCGTCATGGAAACTGGAGACCTGTCCCACGTGTTTTGGAGTTGAGAACATGGGAAACTTATAATGAAACCACATGCGATCACAAGCGCACACACATGCGGATACATGACACGAACAAAAGTTACACAAACCACAGGAACCAAACACAGCAGTGGCACATTTCTTTACTGGGTTACTTATAAACTTCTGGAAATAAAAGTTCTTTGCACAAAAACAAAACAAAACAAGTTATCAGTTTTCAGCAAAGAAACCTTATCTTTTTTTCTGGATTTCTGGAGATATAAGAAGTTGATGCTACATCATTTCCATCAGATGCATGTGCTTCTAAAGGGCTCTATTATTTTTTTAATTATGCTGCTTTCTTAAATCTCATACTTCCCACTTCTAAAGGTGTGATTGTTGCGTTCAAGTGCTTCGAAAGTACAGGAAAACATCATATGCATGCCTATTTATTGGGAAAATATCATTAAAGCCAAAATTATATTTAGCATCTCATTTATTGACAACCACATAAACTCACCACTATCTTGGGATTCAGCTTGCTGACAATTCTGGAATTTCGCTTAATAAACCATACAATACACCTCAAATAATAATTCATACCTTATACAGTGAAATACGGTCGACGGCCTCGGGGGTTGCAAAAAAGCGTTGAGATAACCGGTGATCGAGATAACCAACAACCAATATGGCAATTTGTTTGATGAAGCGATCGTCATACTATAAAAATGTACATACACTGTATATGTTTGCTAACAACAAAAGGCATATGTGCACCAACTAACAGCAGAGATTTACCAGTATACAATAAAAAACACCTTTGATTATCGATACAAACCTTTAATTATATTCTCCAACATTGCAAACACGATCACAGTGTAAACATTTCGCTCACAGTGTAAACATTCATAACATATTCGTGCGGTCATCACGCTGTACTAGATTAGATAGCGTTCTGCCTGTCTAATGTGCTTTCTCAACAAAATTGGCTTCGTCCCGTCTTTTAACAACCGGGTTCTTCAATCCGCAGCGGTGCTGAGCAGAGCGTGTGTCAGAACAGAAGCAGGTGTGTGTGTTTATCTAAGCCTCATACTCATTGATCGGTAACCGCTCATTACCGACCAATGTCAAAATATTTGAGAAAACCAATCAAATCACAGAAGGCGGGATTTATGTGCACACAGAAGCGGATAAGGCCTTGGGATGGGGGTGGACACACGGCAGAACTCGCTGCTCGTTGAGAAGCGTAAGAACAACATGTGCTTTCACTTCAGAGAGTGTTTCACTGTAAGAAAAGCGTCACTGACAGAGAAGCGTGCAACACAAACTCAGCGCATGCGACATAAAAGAATCGACATTACCGAAAAGAAAATGCTAAGACAAATAGGGAGTTTGGTGGTTCCACTTCAAAAATGTCAACATAATAGGATTGGCGAGTTAACCGTGAGTCCAGATAAGTGAACTCCACTGTATATATATATGCACTACTTTAACGACAAGACAAGACAAGACAAGACAATGTAGCTGTTGTGTAAAAAACTAATAAAGAATAGCAGTCACAGCAGTAATTGTTCTCCACTCCACCGTGTTTAAAATTTATGGCCCATCTGAGTCTGGAACTTAGGCCCAGTTACTCAAAGGTAATCTGATCGGCTCTCGGCTATCGGATTGGAGCAAATGGGCTGCTCAAAAGAAAAAAGGATTCTGAAATCGGATTAGATCACAAAATGCAATCTTAGTTTTGATCTGGATCAAATCATCAGTTGGTGTTGTTCAAACCATTTTTAGTGAGATTGGGATACCTTTGATCTTTGGGATAACTTGGGATCTTTTACTGATCCCAGCAGAACTAAAATGTTATGTTTACTATAGGCTAGTCAATGATATATAGAAGATATCTACTACAATATAATTGGTTGTGATCTAGAGCTGTTAGAAACATGACAGAGAGAGTTTGCTACGGTTTACACAACACCGGAAGCTTGTGTAGCACTGAAGTTGCAGCAGGAAGCCCAAGTGGCAATTAAGTAAAGATGTCTTTCTAACAACAACAACAACAAATCTCCTGTAATCAATGATAGCCGTTCTAGCACTTCGAGACTTCAGCCAAAGATCTAAACAGATCCTGTTTTTCTACAAACTGCGCCGCTTTGGCATCCATGTTCAGTAGCTGTTTTCAAAAGTGTTGAAGCTCCCAGATTCTTGCTGCAGTCTTCCTATTTCGTTTGAGAAGTTTAGCTGCGTTCGCTGTTGTTGTTGACATAAGAGAAATCCGGCTTTGCTTTTTGAACTGATTCTTGTGAACGCGCAAAATAGTTGACAGGCAGACATCACCTCAAAATCCTTTTGATTGGCTATCAAAGAATATAACAGCGGCAATTTACTTCAATTTTTTCAAAGCAAAATACGAGTATTTTCATGTCGCGATTGCAGGGGGTCAATTCAAAGCATTGTGAAGCCACAACACGCACAACCTTGAGGCGGAAGGGTTACAACAGCAGAAGACCCCACCGGGTACCACTCATCTCCTCTAGAAATAGGAAAAAGAGGTTACAATTTGCACAAGCTCACCAAAATTGGACAGTTGAAAACTGGAAAAATGTTGCCTGGTCTGATGAGTCTCGATTTCTGTTGAGACATTCAGATGTTAGAGTCAGAATTTGGCGTAAACAGAATGAGAACATGGATCCATCATGCCTTGTTACCACTGTGCAGGCTGCTGGTGGTGGTGGTGTAATGATGTGGGGATGTTTTCTTGGCACACTTTAGGCCCCTTAGTGCCAATTGGGCACCATTTAAATGCCACGGCCTACCTGAGCATTGTTTCTGACCATGTCCATTCTTTTATGACCACCATGTACCCATCCTCTGATGGATACTTCCAGCAGGATAATGCACCATGTCACAAAGCTCGAATCATTTTTAGAGACCTTGTTGCCACATATAATAAAGGCAGTTCTGAAGGCGAAACTGGGTCAAACACAGTATTAGTATGGTGTTTCTAATAATCCTTTAGGTGAGTGTATATATATATATATATATATATATATATATATATATATATATATATATATATATATATATATATATATATATATAAAATGATATTGTAAATCTTATGTTATATGGGTGTTTGCTATTTTTCACGTCTCTTTTACTACAGCTTTTTCAATGTATTTTATTAATTTTATTATGAGAAAAAGTAGAGAAATGTTTCTAGTATTCACCATAATGTGGATGAATACATCCATCCAAACTCACATCAAGCTCTTTACATCACAAAGTTTTCACTGTGGTATCCCAAACATTGATTTCATAATGCGAGGAGCAATGTGATGTAAACAAACAACGGCAAACACAATATCGTTCATGTGGTATCTCATAGTTATGTTAGACCTTTCAGACATATTTATACTAGCTCGTTCACCAGTAGTGGTGTGTTTCATATTTTATGTTCACCTGCGAATATAATTATCTCACCTGCTGTTAACAGGACATCTGACATCTTTAAACAAATTCATTGTCACCTCCAACAGGTCCAGCTCCCAGCATAATATTCTAAATGTACACACCATAGGGATGCGGGAGTGATCACACAATACAGCAGACGGACTCTTACACCATCCACACTTACACTAGGCAATGTTTCCAACCTGCTCTTTACCCCAAACCAGCTGGTTCACGACTTCTTCCACCCGTAACGGTAGTACAGTAATTTGTTTTTGAAAAGTGGAAATTCGTTTCGTAGATAATGTAAACTTAACCGACTGCTTCATTTCTACTTTAAAAATATAATTATTGTGTAAATAGTAAAACAATACAAAATGTAAACTGGGCAATAAAAGTAAAAGCATATTAAGTTAAGACATATTTTGAGTCGCCCCTCCCTTGCCTCACAGTGCTTTGGTCCACGGCCTCCTTTACCCCTTTACTTACACAAACAAATCCGGTGGGAGAGAAAATTCTTCAGTAGTTTTGGAAGGCTGTCAAGACTATTTTATTCACTTTAAACATCGGATGTATTGATTCTTTAATTTTTAATACAGATGATGCTGGGTCATTAATACATTAGTCATGACAAAAAAAAATATGATAATGCATGATGATTGTGGCGAGCAAGGCGAGCTCGAGGGACATGAGTGCATCACGAGAGCCGGTAACGTGATTGGTAATGAGCGTCACCTTTGAGATACTGGTCTACGGTGGAGCAGAGGCATAAAAGGAGGAGAGAGAGGACCAGGCCTGGATTTACACTGTGTTTCGTGTTTGTGTGGGTGGCAGTCATCCGTAAGGGGCTGTTGCAGGTACTTTTATGTTGTACAGTAATACCTTGAGATACGAGCGTCCTGACAGTATTCCAAGATACGAGCAAGTTTTCAAGCAATTTTTTGAATTACGAGTACGAGATACAAGCACGCTGACAGATGCCGACGTTAAGTGGTCGAGCACTCAGAGCAGCTCACGCCGCCTCACTCCTTCACTTCACGTGTTCTTTGACTTTCTTACACATCTCCCTTGAGTCTTCCTGTGGTGTATGTTATATACATTTATGGGGTAATTGCATATGGACTCCACTAGAGGGCCACCTTGGTTTTACAGCGGGGTTACCGGGGGCAACTAGTGATTCACCAATATTAAGTTATGAGTGTTCAATAATAATAAATATAAGTTCTGAGGCATACATTATTGTATGTGTAGTCTATCCAATATACTACACAAGAAGAAACACTACACTTCCGTATTGTGTTTGCGTTATCTATGTAATTTATGTATTCCACGTAATCCCTCCCTCTAGTTTCTAGTTTCCCTCCTCCTTCCCAGATACTATATGGAGCACACAAGATAATTTAATAGTTCCAGTATGACCGCATGGTGAACCTATGATATGATGTGGTCGCCATGCAACACTAATAACAGTAAGCCTTTCCTCTGTGTACACATATCCTTACATGTACAATTTTAGCTTTATTATTTGTGTATCCTTGAAGAATTGCTCTTGAGAAATTTTATGTTCATTGTCCCCACCATCTGTTTGATAAAATTTATGTTTTCTCAGAATAGTTATTTCTGTGATATCTATCAGGGAGTAGAATCATTTTCTGCATACCTTTCGATAAAAATAGCTTGAATGGCATCAGACTATAAAACATTCTGGGCCTAATTGGAACAGCATGCATAAAGTGAAAATTCACCCTATGTATATATATTTTTTTTAATCAAAATGTAATATCTGTTTTAGCCTGACATATGCAGAACTTCTCGAGTCAAGTACTTCACTTGCAAACACTGTCCCTGCAAACTCACTTTCATCTGTCTCCATTTTTGAGACTAATGCCCACATCTCAAAAACCAAACAACTGGCCTATATATATATATATATATATATATATAGATAGATAGATAGATATTTTAATCATCTATTTTGTCACAATACAGAAAAAAAGACTCTAAGATCCCATGCTGTCGTCCTGCTTCACATGTAATGGACAGTAAAGCTGAATCCACTTACACCATCCCATGGACGCATAGAGAAAAACAAATCCACATGACACACATAGAGGAAAGTGTGGAATACTTAGAAATGAAGAGTTAGAACAGAAGACAGAAGAACGAGTAAAACGGCGAGGATCTGAAGATAAATAAAACATGAACATGAACAGAGAGGGTACCTGTCCAGAATATAGATGTCTTTCCCCTACCTTTCACCTGTCAGAAGGACTAAAAAACTTATTGAGGTTATAAGCCCCCCTCTCTCTCGCTGGGTCTGGCCCTCCCTGATACACTCTCCTGTGATACAAACCTCTTCCTCATTCGTTTGAAAGGTCAGGTGTCTGAACACTGAACAAAGTGGATGTGGATGATTGAAATGAAAGGAATAACAAAGTCATACTGTGTACCAGGATAGAAAGGCTTTTAAATTCCAACCTAATTCCAGAAACTAAATTAAAATTAAACTGAGCAGGATACTGTTACCCTTTGTCCTGTTTGTTTTATCATCTGTGCACTTCCTGCAAGGTCAGTGTTACACTTCCTGTCGGTGAGGTCCATTGTCACTTCCTGTGTGTCATGTCAGGTATTGTTTCACTTTCGGGTCCCTCACTGTCATTGTTAGTTTTCTCAGGTGTTCGTCATTCCCTTGTGTATTTAATCCTCTTGCATTTCCCTTGTCCTTATTGGTTGTTGACTTTGTGATGTTTCCATGTTAATGGTCTGTGTCTGTGTGTCTTCATTTGGAACCTGATCTCCGCATCGCACACCAGCACACTCTTACATGACACATACAGATCTGCAATGTGAATTTCAATGTAAAGAGATGCAATTAAAATAAACTCAAATGAATAGATAGATAGGTCAGAAAGTTTGAACATGTTTTTGACCCCGTTTCTGTTCCCAGCTTCAAGCGTTGTGCACTATTACTGGGATCTGTCACAGTCAGCATAGAAGGTACACATACACTATGTCTGTCACAGTGGAACACAGCCAGAGGGGTCGTAGCAGCACCCCAGCTCTCCTGGGGCTAATTAACTATTACTCCAGCCTCAGGGGAATATTTAGCTCAAAGAATACTCCATATAAACACACACAGCTATCTATCGTTCTCACACACCCTCACAACATTCAAACTCCATATTCTGCCAAGCTGAAAATCCACACACATGCACAAATCAGGAGCCATTATAAAAGCATCTCCCAAGCAGCTTAAGCTGCATGAAACAGCATCCATGTGGAGTGTAATGAATGCAGCAGTGACTGAAACAACCCCATGCTCACCAGCTCATCCCACAGGCCTCATCCCTTTATCCTACTTTTAGCTGCTGTCTTTTGTCTAGAAGTGTTAATATCCCTGACTGTGTAGCTCTAACCTCAGTAGTCCAGCTGTGAGGGGATCAATACCGTACCCCAGTTCTGCTCTAGGTTATGTAAACGCCTCGTGAACTTTACAGTAAAAACACCAGGCTCCATCCCTGAGCTCCACTAAATGTTTTTTCTTTTTTCTTAAAAGCGAAATATCTGACAAGGTGAGGTGGCATCCAAAAGTCTGGGTTGACTCTGCTGTGATCAGATGGGAATATTGATTTTATGTCAAGCAAGCTAACTCTCCTAGCTACCCGCTTGGCTGTTTTTTTTTTTACTTTTTTTTTTTAGAGGCTGATCAATACAGACACCTTTAACATTACCGCAACACAAACAGTATCAGAGCAACCACATATCACTTTCACAAGGTGCTCCTCATTTCCTCAGAGTGAGTTACAGGGTAATCTAATTTGAATTCATATTGTAGATATTCATATGCAATGCTTACACTTATTTTATTAATTTTTTTCATTATGATTTACAACAGTAGGTGTCTTTAATTAGCTGTACTAACATGTACTAATGCACTTATTGTGTACATGTTTTATAGGCATGCATATTATTATAATTACATCTGTAATAAACTATATCTACACCATTGACCTTCCCTTATGTTTTAACCTGTCCTTAAACCTACAAATACAATCAAACCTGTCCCTGATCTTACCCGTATCTCACCTGAATAGCTGCAAAAGTGTTTTGCAATCAAACATGAACACAATTAATACATTAAACTTATTGTTTGATGTATGTACAGTGAGTACAGTAGTTAAAGACACCTAATATAAAGTGTAACACATTTGAAAAATATGAGATAGCATTAACTCTACGCGTGAATAATCATAGAGAAAGACATCAGCATTCACAATGGGTTTCAGATTTGATTGAGATAAGTTCTCCTCCACAACCCCCCTCCACAGTTGAAAAAATGTTTGGAGCAGCTGTTTCCTTCAGACCTTTGATTCAACTTGGCTTCTGCAGCTGTCAGGGTGCAAGGAATGATATTTACCCTTACAGAAGTATAGGACATGAACTTCATTGTTGCATCACATGTTCTTCTGCACCGAAAGACTCTCGCCAGATACCTGTTAAATAAAAAACCCAGGTGCTTCAATAAGACAGCATCAAGGCCAAACAGTAACACATGGCACCTACACACTCTTTGTCCTGAAGAAGTCATAAACAGAGGAAAGTCCCCTCCTGCTAAAATGCAGCACATATTGAGAGCCTGTACTTCCAGCCATCCAATGGGTCGCCTTGTTTATGAATCCTGTGTAAGAATGCCACTTTCAAATGGCACAGAGTTCCCAGAGATGCCCTGGCCTTGCTTTTCTTCTGACATGTGATAAACATAAGATGGCCGCCCCCACCCCGTTTGGTTTACATAAGACTGTTAAAACATCCCTCCGCCTCTTGCCCTCTACACCAGCAGCACGTACCCTTCACAGCCCAACCCCAGCAGCCAGAAACAGCCTACCTGCTCATTTGCCAGCAAACCATACGTGCAGCGTATTTGAGCTGCATAAATCATCCTTTCATCGCAGAGTTTCTACTGGCGGCCATGTTTTTTTTTCCAGGTTTGTGGAGGTAGCATACCTCTGCCCTGTACTGTAGCAGCTCTGTAAACCATTGACGGATCCAGTCCAGCTGGCTGGGTGAGCAGTCCTCTCCCTCACATTCTGGCCTTCTTCTAGTCCACTCCAGGCAGACTGAGGAGTCCTAGCCCTCTTCTACTACCTCCACTGATCAAAAATTCATCTCCTAATGTTCACGCACTGAAATGAACACATGGCTCATAATGAAGACTACACTTGTGAAAAGCATTGTGCTTAAGTGTATTGAATTTGGACTTAAATAACTAACATATAAAGCACAAGTAAAATAATTACGATTACATTTAATTATAATTTAAAGTATATTAATTTAAAATTTAACTTGAACTTTATGGTCTGGTTTTAGGGCTAGAAATTACATTAAAGTATAATTTAGTTTTTAGTTTGACTAAATTCTTGTCAATACATTTGGCAGTGCAGTCTAACCATATTTCAAGAACAATAGACGTAAATATGAAATTCCATTTAAAGATTTACATCGTCTTTCTTATGTTGGTCAAAAAAAGCACTCCAGAGGTAAAGTAATTGCATTTAGATTTTAACTTCATTGTATAAATCATCACCCGAAACATCACATTAGGTTTGTACTTAAGTAGCCTATGTTAAGAAGTATATTCTTTTAAAGTATTATTTCTGTATTTTTGTCAGGGATTCGGGAAGGATGCGAGGACCCAATCGCAAGGGGAAGATAATTTATTGACAGAAAATAAAACACAAAAAGAAACAAACAAAACCACCCTGAGGGGTGGATAACGGGAAAGGACTAGACTAGGATTCACTAGAAATCATCTAGGATACTACTAGGTCTCAACTAGAAAACAACTAGGACTCAACTAGACATCAGGACAGAAGACAGAAGACAATGAAGCAGCACAGGACAGCAAACCCGATGAGATTAAATACACACAGGAGGGAGGGTAATTGATCGGGGACCAGCTGGGAAAAATCAAACTAATGACAATGAAACAAGACGGGCGGGGTAACAGACAAGACATGAACACGCAGCCAATGCGAACGCGCATCGATGCATGTTCACATTAAACAAAGAGGACGCGCAGCTGGTGACAACCAAACAGTGTGTGACAAGAAAACACAACATGAAAGCACGCGGCCAATGTAAACACGAAGCGCGTGCTTACAACACTGGACAAGGACAGCTTGAAACCGTGCCCACTCACATAACGTAGAGTGCATGAGAACAAGCAACCACTCGTCTCACGCGCTCACGACAAGAACGAACACACGGGTCATAAATGTCCGAATCCCGACACAAACCGAAACTAGACAAGACCAGTCTTGGGACCAGACATCATAACCCGCACATAAGACGTTACATAGACAAGCATGCGCGGCTCGAATCCTCAAAGCCGTGCGCACACACATCAAACACAACATTACGGTAGTGCCAGAGCTCTGCCACAAAACCAAGAAATTACTAGACCGAATGCAGCAGAACCCTGACAATTTTAGTATACTTCTGTATTTTACTATACTTTATACTTTTTTCCACTAGTGTTATTCCACAGCTATGTCAAAGAACACAAAATAAAATTTATTATAAGACACTTAACTTGTATACTGAGAAATAACTGTATAAACTGGAGAAAAAAATACTTCTAAATCTAAAACTACTACACATATGTAATTTGAAATAAACTTGGGGTGATCCATATAAATATGTTTCCATATTTATTTAACTATAAGTTTTAGAAAATGTGTGCCCAGAAGCTTTCTTTTAGGCCTATAGATTGGGTTAGTCTATAATATTTAGCTTCACACAGTAACTATGTCAAATGGCAGTCTGTGGTATGTTCTCTTTTAGTTAGCTAAGTAACATGAGTGTGTTTGCAGCCTGCAGACTGCTTCTTTAATTTTGCCTTTGATGAGCCAACGTTTCCCTAAATTGTTTCCCTTAAAATGTATATTGCCAGACGGCTGTGTTTAGGTTAACGGTATGGCATGTTTATATGACGAGTACATCTTCCACTGTAGAAAAAGAGAAAATCTTGCTCTGAATCAAGGGATTATAAGACAGACGCCTGCACTCTGACAGCTGGCCACTTGAGTTTTACAAATGACAGACAAACTCCATCAGTGGAAGTATGTCGACCAGAACAAGAGGGCTGTGGGGGGGGGGGGGGGGGGGGGGGGGGGGGGGGGGGGGGGGGGGGCTGTGCACCGGGTCAGAAAGAACATACCGAGAACAAAGCACGAGGAAAGTGTGAAAGATAAGACGAAACGAACTTGTCAACTCACAAAATATACATAAACATGTCAAAAAGGGAGTTTACAAGTAAATGGTGTTTATACCACTAAACTGTGTGGCAATAAAACATCTTAAGCGTCACATTCTGGTGCAGTTAGGGTGTGGATATCTGTCATGAAGTCCTGTGGAGACAGCCTGGAGCTCTGTTTCCGTAACACAGTGTGATGTTCAGTAAGCTGGATGATCAGAGGGCTAAACCAAAGCTTTCCTCCCCTTTCCCGTCCCCTGTGACAGCAGTACACGGAAAGCTGGAGAGGGACGGAGCTCTTGGCACAAAGATTAAATGAGGGTGTTTTAACTGCTAATTAATTGCAGGTCCAGCTCACACACGCACATGCAAAAAAAAAAAAGAAAAATCTCTCAAATGCAACTACACAAGCTTGTTCTCTCTCAAACACACAGAAACGGACTTTCGAAAATTCCTAAAATTTGTCACATTTTAAAGTTCTTATTATGAGCTGTTTTTGCTCATATTGTGCCCCAGTTTATGCCTTTACATTAAAGATTTCTGACAACAAAGATAGAGGATGGATATTGTGCCATTTATTATGGGGGAAATTATGAAATTAATTCCATATGATTCCTCTCAACCTTTCATTGAATAAAAATTGCCCTTTTTACTTAAACAATCAGACAAAATAGCGCATGACCTTAGATTCATATCAACAGCATTTTTCACTGTGGATATAGTGTATCTCTGGAGAGGCAGTGTTAACCCCTTCCACATTACACTGGGCCCTATTAGCCGAACTGAATAAGCCTCCTGTCATTTATGATTCATTGCCTGCAGCCTATCCTCAGGCAATGCTCAAGAGTCCAGCGTAACCTGCATTTCCTGTGGCTCTCACTCTCTTTCTGCCTTTCTCTGTCTCTCTCTCTCTCTCTCTCTCTCTCTCATATGACTATCTTCATTCATTCCTTTGGCAGACACCATTCCTTCATCTGCTGCCTGCACCTCTCCCAGTGCATGAGAACCACTGTCATAAGCAGACTTGCCTGGGGCTTTTTAAATATGTATGTGAATCATGATACTCGCTCTTGCCATTAGTTATGGAAATATAACACAAAACAAAGGACATTTATATGGAGCTGCAATGCCGATGAATGTTGTGGCATTCTGCAAGTCCAGACCGACATAGCTAGGGTATAAGCTAGGTTTGTATTTCTTCTCTTATACATGCACACTATTAATTCAGACAAGAGCTAAAATTTCTTCCAACATGAAAGTGTTGAGTATACCAGCACCACCCAGGCAGATATCTGAGTATATGACTCTGTAAGCAGGTTTTCCTGCAAGAAAAAGCTCAACTGAAGGAGCCAGAGCTTTACAGTCTGACACAGTGGCTAAATGACCGCAGTGATATACACTTGGCCCGGGACGATGCGCCTCAAAGCGCTCACTGACCATCCTTAAGCGTTTTATTTGGCTTGCTCGTGTATGCAGTGTTGAGTTATGTGCCACAGTCCTCTGTAAGTTAACGTTGGTGCCAGACTACGGGAAACCAAGGGCTTGACCAAATCAAAACAGACTCGCCCGCAAATTTACGGACCTGCTACTGAAAGAGTCGAATGACCGGGGGAGGGAGATTTTCTGCTAGTGCCATTCAAATTTGCAAAAAGCTTTTTCTTCATTCCTCTCAATATGGATCTATTGCTGTATGTAATATAAGTTAAGAACAAAACGGGGGGAATAAGAAAGAACTAGATAGAGGAAGTTTATGATATAAACTTCAGTTGGCTTGAGAAAGCCTATCCTGAAAGTTAAATTTATTTGTAAAAGCTTAAAAAGTTGTTTAAGTTTACAGATAGATAGATGGAAAGAATTAGATCTTGAGCATATATACACTTGTTAGTTATTGCCTTGCGTTGTTTCTAGGCAGTTACTAAGGTGTCGTTATGTTCTTTGATCATAATTTAATCTTTAATCAATTGATGATCAATTTTGCTAGCAAGATTTAATGATAATTATCTTGTTGCTAGCAAGATTTAGAATGAATTCCGAAGTCATTAGCAACATTTAACATAAATAAGCATGTTGCTGGCAAGAATTCGCTGAATTAGCATATTGGTAGCAAGATTTATTGTTAATTAACAAGTTGCTAGCAAGATTTAGCATGATCTAGCATGTCACTAGTGAGAATTTGCGTGATCTAGCATATTGCTAGCAAGATTTAACGTTAATTAACAAGAAGCTATTGACATTTAGTGTGAACTAACATCTCGCTAGTGAGATTTGTTAATTCGTAGGTCGCTTGTGAGATTTAACATGAGTTAACATGTCACTGACGAGATTGAATGTTATTTAACAAGTCACTAGTGAGATTTAATGTTTTAAAGAACACAAGAGTCAGTTGACGCAGAGACTGGAGGTTATTGATGATTCAGCTGAACAGTGAGTGGTCTGAAATATCAAAGAATAATAATGAGTATTAAATATAAATCTAAAATAAACAACATTTACATTGGTAATAAACATGAGTAAATAATTAATTGATTACAGAAGTGTTGCAATACTTGGTTAGTGCACAAAATGGCATCTAGGGAACATACATGGAGTTTTTTCATCATGAGGGATCATCGGTGTTGTAACGAAATACCACAAAATAAATAACAATGCTTTTTGATCCCCAAAGTGTTGAAAATTGCAATTAGTTTATAAAAATGTTTACGGTTTAATTACATCCTTGGCTTTTAACGGTCAGTTTTCACTAATGTGAATACTTTGTTTTATTTCTATTTTAAAGATGTAATTAAGCATTATTAATATAGTCTTACCACTTTCTAAACAGACTGCAGTTCCACTGCATATATATGGAGCCCTTTATACATTTATTTACTATATAAATGTGTGTATAGATAGATATGTATGTATATATATATATATATATATATATATATATATATATATATGTATATATGTGTGTGTGTGTATAAAGCCTTTCTTCATGTGAAATAAAATAACTTAAATATTAGTATTTCTTAAATCATTCCTGCACAATTACAATGGGGATAGTAATGCTGTTTTTTCTAATCTCAAGCAGTTTTCAGATTGAATCGATCTGCCATGTCAGACTTCAGTTCAACACGGCAATTATAGCAGATAAAGGAATCAAGGCAATGTAATATTTACTCAGGCATAAGTTATAAATAAACTGACGCGATTGCGCGAGGACGCGCGTTTGAACTTCATTGAGAGTTGCCGTTCCCATAGTAATCTACTCAGCGGGCGAAAGCCTTTGCCGAGTAAACACGAATGAGAGTCAGAATTTGGCCATATAAGTACATAAATCTTCAAGGAAACACGCTGCAGCGGTTACTTGATAATCGGAAACAATTTCCGTTTGATCATAAACTCTCTCACATAAATCTATTTTAGGAGATTATGATCTCTCTCTCCAACAGTAATGGCGTCTTTGAAAAGCTTTGAGGCTTTGAATTGCAGCGCTCTGATTCGTTCAAACGTCAGTGCTCTCACTGACAGGGGTGTAATTTTGTGATATTATGTATGTAAAATAGAGAGATTTAACTTACTAATTAAAGTAAAAAATCGATTGTAGACCTGCAAGTTTTTTTTTCAGGATTTAAAAAAATAAAATGCATGCCCATTGGAATGGACATGTTCACACATACTGTATTGAAATGTATTATATATCAGGTGTAATGTTGTGATGTTACCAACAGATGGAGTGGACGCTCTATCTAAAATTCAGTTTTCACTTCATAAGTGAAAGTCTATGGAGATTTTATGACTTTAATCTTCAGTTTTATCAAAAATCATAAGTCTGATCAGTCTGAAAAGGGATAGCAACTCAAGTCAGAACAGGTCTGAAGTCTGAGCAGAGTTTAGTGGTTGTAGCTTTAAAGCTCTAGGAGGAGATACTCTGAGAATTTTAGGTAAGAAGAATAATAATAATAATAATAAGTTTAGATACAATATCACTAAGTTGGCTTTCTCAAGCCAACTTAATTAAGCTATTGCAATGGTTCAGAATAGGTAATATTTGGGAAAATGCGGGAAGAATGTGCATGATAAAAACATCCCTGGGACAGCAAATCCAGCATGGTGTAATGAGATTTCCTCATGTACAGAACATCCTAAATCATGAGACTTTAATGGGGCGAGCATCAATAGATCCATGGAACAAACTGTAAAAGAAACTGAACAAAATCTGGAAAACATGTTAGTTTTTTTCTTGTTTTTTTTCTTCTTATAAGTGATTAAAACATAGCACCAATGGGAGGAAATGTTCTTGGAAAGCTAGCAATTGATTTCCATAATTTCCTGGAAACTTACAGTTAGTTCTCAGACAGAGTCATGTCAGAGATGTTTCACTTTTAATCTCAGTGACGTTAACTTGTAGTTTTGTCTCAAGGGTCCAGTGAATCTGGTGGGAGTATCCGAGCGACTCCCTTGGGAAATCAGCCTCTCTGAAATCATCATTGGCTATTAGTAAAAACAAATAATTTAAGTTGCTGCACTGACAACTAGTTGAAAGAAAAAACATAGTTATTTTGCAAGACGTGATTCCTTAAGCTGTTCCCTCTTCCTAAACCAAATCAGTAGAGGACAGAAGATTCTTGCTTCAAATGTATAGCTGTATAGTTGTAGATTTTATTTTAAAATACAATGGAATCCGGTTATGTTGACGGCCTCGGGGGGTTGCAAAAAAGCATCGAGAAAACCGATGATCGAGATAACCAACCATGAAGCGATTGGCATGCTATAACAATGTACATACACTGTGTATGTTTGCTAACAACAAAAGGCATATGTGCACCAACTAACAGCAGAGATTTACCAATATACAATAAAAAACAACTTCGATTCTCGATACAAACCTTTAATTATATTCTCCAACATTGCAAACACAATGATCGCTCACAGTGTAAACAGTCACAACACACATAAACACATTCACTCATAACAGTAATTTCGCTCTGATACAGTTCTGATAGTATTGCACACGCGGTTACTATGGTTTCTTTACAAAGTATAAAATCTTTGTTGCTTTTTTCCTTTAATGGTCTGCTTGAAAACAAATGCTTCTATCAGTAATGCCGTCTTTGTCGATGTCAATGTAATCTGGGAATTCCTGGTCTGTGATTGTAACTCCTGCGCCTCCTCTTCCAAGATAGCATCTAGAAGGCTTTATTTTTACGCCACTTCCGCGAGTTCTTCTGCGGCTGCGGCACTGTACGCGCAACGCGAACTCAGCGCATGCACAGTGAACTAGGTACGATCATTAGTCACGAGATAACCATGTGAAGTGGCAAATTTGTCAATCTTTTGTGCTCGACATATTAGGATTCTGCGACATAAAAGAATCTACATAACCGATAAGAAAATGCTAAGACAAATAGGGAGTTTGGCGGTTCCACTTCAAAAACGTCGACATAATAGCAACGTTTTAACCGAGGTCGAGATAAGTGGATTCCACTTTATATATTTTACATACTGTAATGCTTGAAGTATTTTATTTAGAACGATTTGTTGGCACATTAAAAATATACACATGCTGTTTTTTATGTGTCAGATGTGTCAGTCATCAAAAACAACGTAAAGACAGGTTGGGTTCTAACTGGGTCTATAAAACACAGAAAGAACAATAAGTATTGAAACATTAAAAGTAGTAGTTTGATTGTTTTGTCAGGATGATTAAAGGTCAAATTCAATCAACCCTAAAAACAAGTATGGCCAACAGCTTTATACTCAAAGCACAGTCAAATTGGTGAGTTGAGCTGAGCTGAAGGCTCCAGTGGAAGTTCACATTATGTCACTAAAATATATCAGATCATGTAGTTTATTCCACTACATATCACCCGTATTCCACTCATTACCTCTTTTTACTTTCTCTGTTAGTGTAAAATTGTGAAGCTGAGCAGTGTGAAAGCTAATAAGGTCCAGTGGGAAACCACAAATATTAATGAAGTGTACTAAAAAGTCATGTGAACTTCTCAAACTGATCTAATCATCTGCATTAAATCATTTTTTTTTAGCATTAAAAAATCATATCATTTTTGGCATCTTTCAAGCCACCCATACCACCATATCACACCATTGCATAATTCCTATTCCAAATGTGGCATAGTCTGCTTTAAAGTTGTTCCTACTTTTGTTGGTCCTGCTTGGTACATTCAAAACCCCAAATTATGTAAATCACTCATCACATTTTCAACTGCTTTCTGTTCTCAAATTCAAATGTGGATAAGAATCATGAATTCATAAAGTCATGATGTATTTTATCACTAAAACACCATCAGAACAACTTATTGGATGTATTTTTTAGCCCTCGCAACTATGATCTAATAAGCCAGAGAAGCATAGGCTACTCTTAAAAAAATGTCAGTCGAAGTTTTAAGTTGCACGTCTCTTGAAAGATGAAGTGAGTGTATATGCTCAGTGATCAAACATGGGCTGCTGTAGAGCTATACGGTGAGTTCCAGAAAAACCGTGCTCATTTCTGAGGCAGCAGCTTTGGGCTCCGTGTGATTGATGTTGAGGTCCATAGAGCAGATCATCTCCCTCAGCCCTCACATTTGCATACCAGCGTAACCAGGCATACAGCTATAAAGCTCAGATCTATTTTTAAAACACACTCAAGCAGAGAGAAGAATATTTTTTATTTATGATTAAGAATAAGTTCTTCAATAAGCCAATAGCTCTGGCTACCACTGGTCTCAGACACTTATTAATTAATTGGTTTATAATCGTAACAAGTTGTGAGTTTTCCGCATGATTGGCGCGACTGAAACTGTGTTTAGTTTAGCAACTGTTTATTTTCCATCTTTAAATCTGGACCTTAATATTCTATTTCACAGAATGTTCCAGACAGATTTCATGTAGTGTTTCTCTTAATCTCTTCCTTACATGGACATACACTTCATGTACATTTAATTCTCTGCATATTTTGCCCTTAAGCAGTCCAAATTGTTTAGCTGATGTTCCCCACCAGCTCAAATGAAAGTAATCAAACGATTTACCTGCTTTCTAGCAGGTTAACTTTCCAAGCACGCCTGAATAGTGGGTGTGAGGTGTGTCATTAAATTAACATTTAAACTCAGACCATTCATTATCTATTCCATAATGTTAACCCTCCCTCCACACACACACACACACACACACAATAGGCTACTTCAATGATAAAAATGCGTTAGTTTAAAATTAGTTTGGGAAATATATTTTCACGGGAAATGTATCTTTGCTCAGTTTTTTTCGATTTAGCACTTTAGTCACAAGAAAACCAATTCGACAAAAGGGCATCTACATTTTGTAGTGTTGCTATACTTTGAGATGCAAATTAGTAAACACATATTTTAATTTGTATTGGCCACTATCAGCATTATTAGACATGTGCAAAATTTGGCACCGTTTTGCATGCCCAATGAATCACTACACTTTCAGAAAACCAGCCTATGGATTTTTTTCTGCGCCGTATATAGAAGGAAAGTTTCTAAGAGAAGCCCACCGCAATTACATCCGATGACCAATCAAAAGCAAGACGCAAAGGAAAACAAAACCTGTGATTGGTCTAAAACGCTAGTGGTTTCAAGGCGCCCCGCACCGAGGGGCAGTGATTGTGAATGAGGGGTGTGTAGAAACCGACGGCACATTATTGTATGTGCGCCTCACTTGCGCTCAAACCTTCCAGTCCGAGAGAAGCGTGTCTGCCCGGCGCACGAAAGCGCGCTCTGCTCCAGAGACCCGACACAAGTTTTTCAGCGCCGACACCACTCTCTGAAAGCCACTGGACAAACAGGCTTAAACGCGGGGAGTCCGGCGGAAAACCTGAAATAACTCGAAAGATTCCCCCACAAACCTTGAAGAAGAAGATAGAAAGAAAAAAAACTATGCGCTTGTTGTGGATTTAGTTTGGATGTATAATCGGACTTTTGTGTTCTTCACAAAGCCATTCATTTACTTAATATGATTGCTTTCGGAACACAAGTGTGCTGACAGGAGCTCAAACGAGGAGTTTTTCGCTCGTTTCATCGCATACGAACGAACTGGTCACAAAGAAACTTTTTTCTCGCTGTGAAATCGCCGCGTAATTTCTTTCAGGACGAATCAACCACAGCTCCTCTCAAAATGCAACACTGTTGCGGGATTACTCGATACTTCCTTGCGTTTCTCGCCCTGGCCGCCGCGCAGCCGTCCGGCGCTCAGTATCACGGCGAGAAGGGCATCTCCATCCCCGAACACGGCTTCTGCCAGCCCATATCGATACCTCTCTGCACGGACATCGCCTACAACCAGACCATCATGCCTAACCTTTTGGGTCACACCAACCAGGAGGACGCCGGGCTGGAAGTGCACCAGTTCTACCCCCTGGTGAAAGTGCAGTGCTCCATGGACCTGAAATTCTTCCTGTGCTCCATGTACGCCCCGGTTTGCACTGTGCTCGAGCAAGCCATCCCGCCGTGTCGCTCCCTGTGCGAGCGCGCGAGGCAAGGCTGCGAGGCCCTCATGAACAAGTTCGGGTTCCAGTGGCCCGAGCGCCTGCGCTGCGAGAACTTCCCGGTCCACGGCGCGGGCGAGATCTGCGTGGGCCAGAACACGTCGGACGCGGGAAGCCCGACCTCAAACCCGACGCCCTACGTCCCAGAACTGATCACGTTACAGCCAAACGTGGTCAGACCCAGCCAGCAATTCACATGTCCACTGCAGCTCAAAGTGCCCACTTATCTGAAGTACCACTTCATGGGTGAAAAGGACTGCGGGGCGCCATGCGAGCCCACTAGACCCAACGGATTGATGTATTTCAGAGAGGAAGAGGTCAAATTTGGCCGGCTCTGGGTGGGCATTTGGTCCATTTTGTGCTGTGTCAGTACGCTGTTTACTGTTCTCACGTACTTGGTGGACATGCGGAGGTTTCGTTACCCGGAGAGGCCCATCATCTTCCTCTCCGGCTGTTACTTCATGGTGGCTGTTGCGTACGCAGCTGGCTTTTTCCTTGAAGACAAAGTCGTTTGCATTGACAAATTCAACGACGATGGTTACAAGACCGTCGCGCAGGGCACCAAAAAGGAGGGCTGCACTATCCTCTTCATGATCCTTTACTTCTTCGGGATGGCAAGTTCGATCTGGTGGGTCATTCTGTCCCTCACGTGGTTCCTCTCTGCGGGAATGAAGTGGGGTCACGAAGCCATCGAGGCCAACTCTCAGTACTTCCACCTCGCCGCTTGGGCAGTTCCAGCTGTTAAGACCATCACCATTCTCGCCATGGGTCAAGTGGACGGAGACCTCCTCACCGGCGTCTGCTACGTTGGCATCTACAACGTGGACTCGCTTCGAGGCTTTGTCCTGGCGCCTCTCTTCGTCTATCTCTTCATCGGCACCTCGTTTCTACTGGCCGGCTTCGTGTCGCTTTTCCGCATCAGGACCATCATGAAGCACGACGGCACGAAGACGGAGAAGCTGGAGAAGCTGATGGTGCGCATCGGCGTGTTTAGCGTGCTCTACACGGTCCCCGCGACCATCGTGATCGCCTGCTACTTCTACGAGCAGGCTTTCCGGGAGCAGTGGGAGAAGACCTGGCACATGCAGACGTGCAAGCGGTTCGCCGTCCCTTGCCCGGTCAATAACTTCGCCCCTATGTCTCCAGACTTCACCGTGTTCATGATAAAGTACCTGATGACCATGATCGTAGGAATCACCTCTGGGTTTTGGATATGGTCCGGGAAAACGCTGCAGTCGTGGCGCAGGTTTTATAAAAGACTCAGCAATAGCAACCAAGGCGAGACGACGGTATGAACAAGAACCGAGCCGTCGTAATAGTTTTTCTCTGAGATAAGTGGCTCGAGCGGAGACTTGTTGAGTGAGTTTTGTGGACGCTACTGTGTGCCTGGACGTTTCCGCAGGGGAACGGCGTTATCAGCCCGAGTGTGTTTAACCATTGGGTTTTCTCATATATCTGTATCTGAAAAAGACATTTGACTGTATTTCTGTGTAACACGGTGTCATTTGCAGATGTGACCTCCGTAGACAGTACTGAATGCTTTGCGCAATGCTCACGGTCTTGTACCTGAAATGTTGGACGTAATTTGCCTTATACACATGTACCATCCCTTGTTTTAACCGGGGACTTGCATGACTTTCGCAGCCCTCCGTCGACAATCATGCATACTTAGGCACACATGGACACTCAAGTACGCATCAGGATTGGGATACCTATATGCATGTGTACAGCTGTGAATTTATGCAAGCTCCCTTTAAACGATGTAACACGTGTAAATAAGCACCCTTTCTCAAAGAATATATGTATTTATGAAAATAATCTTGCTGTTTTTTACTTGGTTTTTTAAGATTTGTTAAGAGACCTTTGTATCTGTACAGTTTCGCTGAATAAAATGATTAGATTTTTAACGAGCCGACTCATTTGACTTTACATAGTGCCTGTTTGATACAAAACGGTTTTATTTTTTTAAGATTATGAAAAGAAAGACGCGCAGATGCGGAAGCCACGCGATAATCTGTGAGACCGCTCGCAGTTTTTCTAAGGAAACTATCAGAAAGTGCTCGGGATTACGGTTTGAAAACGAAAAGCACATGAGGCAAAATTATTTTAAATAGAAAGCAAAGTCTCAAAGAATGAGACTTGATGCATGTTGTGCTGTGGTGATATTCGGTGTATTGTTGAACGAATAAAAATAAGTGGTAGAAACAGAGGAGTAAAAGTAAGAGCCGTGCTTTGGCGCCACCCACAGGTGACTGATATATTGTGAACACAAGCTGAGTTGACTGTACACTAAATCTTATGAATGAACTGACATCAAATTTCAAGAACGAAACATACGTTATATTTTATTATTAAGCAAAAATTTAGTTCATCATCAACTGTTACATACTTGTGCTATTGTGAGATAAAAAGTCACCTTTACATTTGATCTTTTTTTTATTCTATGGTGGAAAAAGCTTCCCATAGTGGCCAACACACCATTGAGTTGTTGTAGATCAGTGGTAGCAATTTCATGTTTTCATTCAGTTCACTTCATGTAAAGTTTCTACTACAACGATTCCATATACACAAATTATATGTTGGACACTAACCAAGGGGGGCACCATCAACAAGTAGATAACAAGTAATGCAGGACAAGTAATGCAGTTTTTGTAATGCTATTAACTGTCAGTCGTTGCACTATGATCGACTATATGGATAAAAAACTAGAGCTTGTGTTTGACAGAATTATTCAATTTTGAATCAGATGTATGAATAAAAAGTTTTGTAGCATTTTGAAACGTAGAGTTTGTATTTATTTAACAAAATAGGGTTTGGGACAAAAAAACTATTATTTGGCCAATTGAGTTATGTGGGTGTGTTGCTGTGTTAAGAGTTTAGAAAGGTACTTTAAATATTGGTAAATGCTTGTTAGAAATGACACACCAAAAAAACAAAAACAAAAAGATTCTGACTTCTTTTCTCCAAAAAACAACAACTGGGAATTCACAATAACCTTTTTTATTTTCTATTCCATGGCAGATGCACAGTCCAGCACACATTCTTTCTCCTCTCCCCTAACTCTTCTTCTCCCTTGTCCTGATTCAACTACTCTTCTCCTCCTTCATTTATTTCTCTCCCTCACATAGACTTATTTTTTCTCTCTCTCTCTCTTCGGAAACCACATAGGAAAAAAAAAACATATCAAAGAGTTATTTTTTACTGTGTGTGTCCATGTAACGGAGAGAACTTCAACACCTGACTATGCCTCTGACAGATCCAGCTATTTCTCAATATTTCCGTAGTCTGTTTCTTAAAAATGCTTATCAGTTTCAATATTTTCAATACATTTCTCAGTTCTTTTTAGCTGCTGTTTTTGCAGAAGAGGCTTTATACTATATCTAAGGTTTGGAACATTAAGTCTTCATTTCTGTTATGCTGTGACAGAAGCATTCTGTAAGCATTTGTAAATAAGACCAGAAAGATCCATGATTTTGTTATTGGGTAAGCTTGAGTGAAAAGAAAATATAAGCTTTTTTGAAACATGTTACTTGACTGTATATTGTCTGAAAACTATGTCAATAGTATGGTCACAACAGACGATTGTTATAATAATTGTGTTTAGAGTTTTGAAAATGTGACCACAGATTGGACGAAAGGATGTTAGCAATTTAAAAAAGTAATGTATTTAAGTGCATTGTTTGGTAACAGCCTTGAAATAAATAGATAACGTCAATGCACTCTTAAAATAACAAAATTAGGATTTTTTGCCCCTCAGTGATGCCATAAAATTCCCAAAAAGAATGTTTCAGTGAACGGTTTTCAAAATACCAATTTTCTTTCCTAGTGAGAACAACATTTAAAAGGGAAAAAAATAAAAAATACTTTTTCCACTAAGACTCCTTTGTACAATGGAAAGGTTTCATGGATAGATTATAGATTCTTCATGGAAGCATATGCCAAAAAAGACGCTCTGTTTTAAAGAGTGTACTGCAAGGGAAAAGGAATCCCCAAAATATTATATTGCAAATAAATTAATATTACATTTAATTTCAAAAATCACAAATCCGTAACAATAATTAATTTGCAAATTCTCTTGAATGCCTATAGCATACACTGTTATATTGCATATTGGGAATAAAATACCTTAATATTACATTTCAATTCAAGAATCACTGTAACAATAAATAAGTTGCAAACTCTCTTGAATGCTTATAGTGTAAGCTGTGCCAAGCTTTTGGCATTCTAGGATGTTCTGCACCTTTACTGTAAATCTGTAAAGCCTCTCATATATACAGTATTGTTTTCTGGATGTGAAAGTGCCCATGTTAACTGTGGCACTCACGAAAGCAAATCATTTGTGATATAGGCCTACACATGAAAACGCTAAGATCTTTTGCGATAGATTTTAAAAACAGAAAAATAATTCCATATTTTACTATAATCATGATGCTTTTTAAAAATTATTTCAATGTTGGTCAAGAATGACTCAAGGATCACAGGTGAATGCTGCTCACCTGTCAACTGGAGACAACTGGAGGTTTAATCATTATCACAATAGTCAACCCAAGAGCTCAGCTCAGAGGTGTAGGCAGGTTAATGTTAAGTATCCTAACATTTTGGCCTATTAAACCCTACAGGTGGCCAGACTTGGTTTCTGTTCACCGTCACAAAGTATGATCTCAAAGAGTAATAAAATGATTCAACGTGTAACACAAAGCACATGCAGTTGTGGTTGAACAGGCTAATGTTGTGGCTCAATTGCATCAACAGTCTGTGACGCTCGGTTTAAACCTCCAACCTATTAAACCACAATAGATTCTCAAAAGATGAACAACTTATACAATATGGTTCCATTAGTCAACATTAGGTGTTAAAGACACAATTAAATAAAATACCTTTAAAACATTTATTAATCTCAGTCAATTAAATCAGTTACTAATACATTATTAAAATCATAAGTTGTTTCTTTTAATATTAGTTAATGGACCTGAGCTAACATGAACTAATATTTGTATGTGTAACATTAACACAGATTAATCACTAGGCCTACTGTTTAGGCGCCTGCCCCGGAAATGGCCGAGCACTCACGGAAAAACACGAGAAATCCTCCATTAATTTTCAACGATTGCAGCTTTCAGACACGACTTTGTTCTCGTTTTTATAGTTCATTTGAGGCAGTTTCTACGGCGTTATTTTCATGACATATGTCGAGAGCGCATCCATGTAGCGAAACGAAGATTTCAAATACACTTCAGTGGTTTCTTTCACGTGCGCGCGCCCGAACTTTGTCCTGCGCGCGCTCGTGAAGCTCCACTTGCGCTTTCTCCAGGATTGCCTTCTCTCCTGGGTTTAATGTTGCCAGAAGCTTTAAACCACCAGACATTCACGATTGACTGACGAAATAACACAGTGTACCTTTTAAATTGTAAAGAAATTACGGATTCAGCTTTGTTTCACGAGACAGCATTGGCAAACTGATTTTAGTCAGCCAGTTCTCTAGTTATTTAAAGGTTATTTTGTTGTAAATAGGTATTTATTAAATTATTTTATAAGTGTTACTGCACTGTTCCCAAAACATGTTCATTAGGGAGGACACAATAACATCTGCTGTCATACATCATCCAATATCTTCATCAATATTTTTTCTTCTCACATATCCCAGTTATTTTAGCATCAATGATAAACTGTTTTAGTTTTCATTAAATTATAAATTTTTTTACATTTTCACTTAAAAATTTTTAATATTTGTTGTTTATTTTTGTTATTTCTATACTTTAAAAAATATTTGTATTGATATTTATTTACAGTTAATATTTAGTACATCAAGTTAAACGGAATGAAAAAGAGAAATGTCTTGACAACTGGCTGAAATATAATATATATATATATATATATATATATATATATATATATATATATATATATATATATATATATATATATAATATTTCAGCCAGTTGTCAACTATATAACTATTAACTATGTTTATATATTTATATTTATTTATTAACATAGTTAATAGTTATATAGTTGACAACTGGCTGAAATATTATATATATATATATATATATATATATATATATATATATATATATATATATATAATATTTCAGCCAGTTGTCAACTATATAACTATTAACTATGTTTATATATTTATATTTATTTATTAACATAGTTAATAGTTATATAGTTGACAACTGGCTGAAATATTATATATATATATATATATATATATATATATATATATATATATATATATATATATATATATATATATATATATATATATATATATATATATATATATATATATATATATATATATATATTAACATAGTTAATATATATATATATATATATATATATATATTAACATAGTTAATAGTTATATAGTTATAGTTGTAGTTAATATTTCCTTTATATATATATTTATATTTATTTATTAACATAGTTAATAGTTATATAGTTGACAACTGGCTGAAATATTATATATATATATATATATATATATATATATTAACATAGTTAATAGTTATATAGTTATAGTTGTAGTTAATATTTCCTTTATTTCAAGCAACAAAAATGGTTTCTATGGTTTTAATTTCAGCTATTCACAAAAAAGCTGTGAGCTGTCATCTTCCTTTTGTTTGCATTTTAGGATGGGTTTAGCTAAGGTAGTCAGAGTTGCTGGCCTGACTAGGAGGGGGTGATAGCTTGGTTGCAACCAAGGCAACAAAAAAACAGTTCTCTGCTGAGCTGCTGTGAAGAGCCTAGCAACACCAAAGTTCAGCAAACACAGACATTTGTAACATGGGACGAAAGGATTCTATAGCATGTAAAAGCAACGACGGGGAAGCCGAACAAACACTCAAATGCATTCTGAGTTAAAGAGAGCCGGTCGCAGAAGAGAGGGGTGCTGAGCCACAAACTGAGGTACGAGAAGAAAAAATTTATCTCTAACTTCAAACTCTTCAAATTAATTGTTATTTTATTGTTTATAAAAAACCTTCAAAACTACTTTTCAATACTTTGAAATCATTTCATCAGCATTACAAGTGAAGTATGTAATAAGGTTATTACAAAGGCCTTTTTGATTTTAAAAACTTGTACTTTTTCAGCATTCATTCAAAGAACATTGACAGATTTTGCACAATGAAAGATTTTGTCCTGTCATTGCTGAGTCGTGGTTGCGGCCTAATCGTACCAGATGAAGACGGTAATGATGGAAGACTGGAGGTCTGTTTTGAACCAGAGGTAAATGTTTCTTGCATGTGTGTCTATATAAGGTCAGTTTCAATGAGTAAGTTTGATCGAATGCTACAGAAAACAGTCAATACAAACATGATATTTTCCTAACTATAGGACTACTTCAACTGGAAGTCTCAGCCTTCACTATTGCATCTCACGAGCAGTGGCCGGGTTTTTGGAGGCGTCGAGCCAGCGCCACCTAAGACCTTCAGTACAAGAAGAGGGCCTCTTATTCTGTATTCAGAAGATCTTGCTCTGGTATACGGATCTGGCCAGGTTAAGAGGAAGAGGAAGGCATCGAGCTGCTCAAAACAAGATGTTGAAAAGCAACTGCACACATTGCAAGACCTGACTGGAGCTATTTTGGCCTTTGGAAAAAAGAAGGTAAATTTCTGAAAAAGATGAATTAATAACATTATTACTCTACACTCTAAAACATTTACAACACGATAAAAGATTATTAAAATGATTTAGGACTTTAATGTAAAACCTTTAATTTGACTATTACAAAGTTCACTTTTTAAAAGTGTATTGTCATCGCCAAGTGTAAAAAAGTTATAGGAGTTCAGGTCTACTCTAAAGCAAATCTACTGAATTATTATTATTTTTTATTTCACACAAAAATCATTTGATATATTTTAAAACCAAAGCCTTATATATGTAACCAAGTTGTGTTACTAAGTTGATGTTACAAAAATTGAGCTTCTGAAAAGATAAGATGGTAACTCAATGTCCAATTTCAACATAGTTTTCACAAGACGAATTTTGTGTCTTTTGAATGCATTCAAATTCGTATACACACGCGCACACACACACACTTGGAAACGTTTGCACATTCAATGCAATTAAGGAAACTTGTGACTATTTAGAATAAAATTCTCTTCAATACATGTAATTGTATTTAGTGGGTGTTACACAAAATAATGTTAATGTTGTTTATGCAAAGGCCATGAAATTCTGGAAACATTACTCTTTAGATTTTCTGTTCTGGATATAAAGATTTACCGTAATGGTCACGTTTAAATAACATTAGATACTGAAAGGTTAGCTGAACAGAACAGTCATCTGATTAATGTACCAGTTAACACACACATTCATGACCAAGTACTGCATGAAGCAGTTCATTATCTGTCAAATTTCTTCAGTAAGAGGCCCAGATCTACTACAAATGGACTATTGTGCAGATCTGCCTGAAGTTGCCTCCTGATTGCCGGAGAGCAAGAGAGGTGGGACGTAAACTTGAGGGACAGGCCAGTCCACAGTAAATCTTCCAAAATTTTACTGCTTAGAAAAGTTGAAACTCAGGTTCAGGTCAGGGTGACATACTCTGAGGTAGTATTAATTTACCAGGCCTCATTGGTGAGCTGTTACTCTGGCCAGAGAGGTAACCCCATCCTGAAGGCAAGTAGGTGAAATGTGGTATGTTCATTTTACATTTCACTTCATAATCTTTAACTGAGCGCAGAAAACTGCACCTGGACAGAGGAGATAACACTGCCGTCGGTACGCAACACACACACACACACACATGCGGTCAGTCCTCAAGGTGTCTTCAATTTCCACACATTCCAGGTCAGTCAAACTGGTGATTTACCCATAATGCGCCATTTGACCTCTGTGAGATGTGAGCTGCAAACCTTAATAAAGGTGTCCTGAGGGATTTTATATAAGCACACAGTCCATAATCTATCCAATTCCCGTCCGCCACAATCTGCTAATGCTCCACAGCCCTTGACTGTTCCCTTATTATACGCACATTAATCTGTCCTCTCCCTGCACCAATGAAAATCATCTGTTGATGTGGAAAAAGATCAAAAGAATCACCAAATCAGGTCTTGAATGAGAAAGGTAAACTCCATGGTGGCTTCCTTTACACAATGTCCACCTTCTATCATCCAAACAAAACCCGCATGAACCGTCAGAAGAGCAACCCGCCGAATACTCTGTGATCAGCGGGAAAAGAGCAACTTCAATGACACAGACAAATTGCTGCAGTATGTGACCGAAATGGCACTCTCTCAGGGCAAAAGGGAAATTATCCAGGTGATGAGAGCTGAATGCAGTAATCAGTGTGTTTACCTCATAGACATGAGGGTTTGGACAGGGATTTGGAGGGATTCCAGGAAGAAGGGTCTTCGGTGTGTGGGTGGCCTGTGTGAAGTCTCAATCTGTCACGTTCAACTGCAGCAGAGTTTAAACAACACAGGTGTGCTCCATGCAGGGACTCAAATATGGCTGCCATAGTCATCCTCAGCCAGGCCAGCTGAATTGAGACAATTATTGCTCATTACAAGCACAACTCCACTGTTATTGTTAGCAAAAATGAAGAAAAAAAAAAAAAATGTTTGACACTTGGTATTTTATCAAACTTGAAACCTTTATAATCCACTTGCATTTAACATTTTTAAATAATACCACTTTGACAGCCCTAAAATAAAAAATCTATAATAAAAATTAACAAACTATAAAATTGAACAAAAACTAAACTGAAAAGACAAAGAGAAAATAAAATATAAATATAAAATATAAAAACTAAATTAAAGTGTTTGTGACTATTCAATCCGTACCGGAAGCACGATTGGTACCGCGCATGTGCGAAAATGTGTCTATTTCCTGTTCGAATTAGGCCGAATCTATTTACGGCAACAGTCACTGTCGGAAAAAAATCTATGCTAATAAATATAGCAACATTCCATAAAAACAATAATTGAAGATGTAAAAATCAAACACATGTTCTCTTTATATATGATTCTTTGTTTCTTTTAGGAAAAAGTTGGATCTTTTGCAGGTGTAGCGCATCCCTTATTGCCAGATACTAAACATACTACACCGAACATCCACATGCAACAGAGACCTGGGGAGAAGAACTATAATCCAAGCCAGGTTAAAGGTGAGGATCTTTAAAAATTAAATTGCTCAACTTTTAAAAATATTTTATTGGCTTAGATTTAAAAAAAAAAAAAAAAAAAAAAAGTATTCATAGACAGGTTTAAATACTAAAGGGCAAAAGGCTTTAATATTATTGTTCATGTTACATTTAATATAAATATTAATTAATAAAAAAAATCTGTCATCA
Organism: Rhodeus uyekii; assembly: GCA_037043235.1. NCBI lineage: Eukaryota > Metazoa > Chordata > Actinopteri > Cypriniformes > Acheilognathidae > Rhodeus > Rhodeus uyekii. The sequence goes on along the minus strand of JAWRVZ010000053.1, from coordinate 1,965,237 downwards.
ATAACTCATCCTCATATTATTTCTAACTTCTATGACTTACTTTCTTCCATGGAACATAAGAGATAAATTAAAGAATGTTCTCACGCTCATTTCGACATAATCAAAAGAGGACTGTGAAGCTCCAAAAATGACAATAAACACCATGTAATTTTCATAAAAATGGTCCATATGATTAATGTACTGTACTCCAAGTTTATTGTAACAACGCAATAGCTTTTTGTGAGGAACGGAATAAACTTTGCCATTTTTACATTTAAATCTTGACATCTGATCAAAAATGTTTTAATTCTTCATTTTAATTTTGGATCATGACACATCCAGTTCCCATTTACTTTCGTTATTTAAAACACAGTCCAAATTTAAAAGCAAAAATGTTTTTTTTTGGTAAACTGAAGCGATCAAGTCCTTGAAACAACATAAACATTTTATGTACATTTTTGTATATGGTCATTTTTTTTAAAGAAATAGATTTACACTTTTATTTAGCAATTTAATTATGACAGTTCTGGCATTTATATTGCACAATCTACTGATGTCATTTTAATAAAATTAATTTTGTAACTGTCAATACATAGAGTCAATATATCTATCCTTCTTCCAAAACGTGTTTTTGTCTTACCCTGATTCACTATAGTAAGCCTATTATTATTATTATTGGCATAGTGTATTATTGAAATCGGTTAGTTGTTGAACTAGTACTAGTAAAACTAGTAAGAAAGGTTGAGGATTCACTCGTTAAAAAAAATGGCAGAGGAGAGTCTGCTGGCAAACAGAGAATACGAAAACGCTCGCAAAAATGAGAGAATCGACACTGGCTTGACTTTTTGGAGATGGCAAGAACTCTGAGATTTGAAACGTAAAAGGCGTGTTTATTACTTAACAGGTTAGTAAAGTATTTTAATAAACACCTTGCTAAAATTGTCATATTGTCATCAAACAGAGTTCATTGTAAAGCATCATCTATTGTGAAGGGTCATTTTTCATTATTGTTTGCTGTAGCGCAGTGCTTGAATTTATTTTCAAGGAAGTACCATGTCTATTAATGGGTAAAGCTACAGTAATGTCTTCAGCTAGTCCTTTCCATTGAAACTGGTTACATCTCTTAAGCCTAGTAGTGAATGTTTTATGAGCAGTAGGATAACCATATTCAAGCACAGCCGAAGGACAACCAAAACAATGTTCTTCTGCAAAATACATGCAGTTTTTTTTTTACCGGTAGAGTGCCAAAAGTTACATAGCGTACCTTTACATTTACTTAAAATATATTAAAATACAAAACCATTATTTTAAGTTTTAATAATATTTCACAGTGCTACTGTTTTTACCATTTCTGATCAAATAAATGCAGTATTGCAGCATTAGAGACTGCAAACCTTTGAATGGCTTTCCCGTAGCTCAATCAGTAGGGAATTGGTGCTTGCAACGCCAAGGTCATGGGTTCGATCCCAGGAAAAGCAAGAACTTTGGATAAAAGCGTCTGCCAAATGCAGAAATGTAAGTAAATTATAGTGAATATCCTATACGTCTCATCTCATTGTATTTCAGGGGAGAAGGCTGGACAGGTCAGATACCAGCCACATTTCCTCTGCTCCCCTCGGCCCAACAGGGACCCTCTGCCACCCATAACAGAGGGTTTGGTACATGTACAAAACCATGAGAAAATTCATGCTGCAGCTGCACCAGGTACAGTTCATAAAATCTATCTCAAATAACACTAACAATCAGATAAACGTTGACTATTTGAAAGAAGTTCTTGATTAGATCAACAACATTCTGTGCAGCACAGCAATGCAAGCAAGTAAAATGCAGAAACACAAAAATAGGACTGTGTTTAGTTAAAGTCCATTCAGAAGGGGAATGTTTACATCTTTAAGATCTTGAATGCATATCAGATACCTTTCTCTGAATGCGCTCTATTCATGTTGGAGCTTAAAGCCTCTAGTTTGGATTTTACCTTTCTATTGCCAAGAGGAGGTAGAAAACTCATTCCTAAAATGTTTAGGTGAGGTGAAATTTTTATTTCAAGCAGCTTCTTCTGCTCGCAGCTTCTGCACACTGTGAAACATAATTCGATACACAGAATAATGGTTACGCTTTAACATAATGTCAATATCGATCTTGATTCCAGATCAACAAGTGACCTTTAAGACTAAAGTACAGAAAGACGAATTGAGAGAGAAGCCGAAAGAGAAAAAAAGAAAGTCTCAGGATAGAAGTCTCAGGATACCAGTTGACATATGCAGAGCTCAGATGAGTCCAATCCCTGAGACAGAACCAGTACATCAGACTGAAGATCAAACAGTGAGTCCAATAACCAGAATAATCATTTTTAGTACATGTTCCTCTGGCTCTTTTCGTCTCTTTCCCAACAGTGACCTGAAATTCCCTCTAACCATATAATTGACACTGTGCTTTTGGCATCATAAGACCAGACACTTGGAAAGGTCTGCTCATAAGAAAACATCTGACCTTTAACTGCATCTGATTTCATTTTCTCGGTTAATCTCTGTCACTGATGTAATATACTGTTGTTTATGTGAAGTATTTGGCTTTTGAACCTTTACAATGAAAAATGGAGAACAGAAATGCTAAGGCAAAGTACTGTACATGTGAATTTGATCAAAAGTCTAAATGATAGCCACTTTTTAGTCCATGTGTTTTTCCAAACTACGTGACCATAACTTCAAAACGTAGCTAAAGAGCTTTTTATTATTTTACTTTGACATATACCAGATACTCCCACATCTTATCGACCAACTCAAGGATCTAAATGGCCGTGGGAAGCGCACTCGGATGGAGAGTGAAAATGGTGTTGCCGAGACATGCCCTCTAAGGTCAGTGTATGTGGATCCGTCTTTGGAATACAGCCCACTCTCGCGGGTCAACTACTATGGTGGACACATGGAGGGATCCTGCCAGGGTAAGACAAGAACTACATCCGTATCAAGCGATCATTTAAAGTCCATAAAATCCACATATGACATCCAGATTCAAGCCTGAAGTCATAAATTTGATAAGTATGTTCTGCAAACTGTGTTGCTTTAGTGAGACATTATGGAGGTGAAACTCACGTGAGGAGAGTGAATATAGAAACAGATCCCAGCTTTACAGTCTTCCACTTACCACCTATTAAACAAGGGCCGTTGGTCAACTCAGACAGCACTTTAACTATGGTAAGAATTTGGTATTTGGTTTTACACCCCAAAAAATCTCAGCCATAAGCCTAAACAAATGCACATCTAAAACAAATCTCTAAAAGAAATCATCCTCTTGTTCTCTATTTTTCTGCATGTTAACTTCTGTTGACAACATCTTGGTAAAACTTGTGAAAAAAAGAAAGCACACCTAATATTACTGAAATATTTATTGTAAGCACACCTGGGGCTCTCATTCAAGCACAAACCTCAAAATGACTCTTTACTATAAATAAACCTAAAAAAAGTCTCCTTGTTCTCTCCTCTCTTATTTTCTGCATTTTAACATCCGCTCTAGATTCTGTAAAACTCCAAATTACTCTTCCAGAAGAGGATATGGAGATTTTGCTGCTCAGTTTACTGCTCATTTTGCATTATTATCAATGTTTTGCTGTTTATTATTTTTGTGGAAATCGTGAATTAAAAATAATATTTATTTTTGTTTACATTTTTGTACCATTTACTCTAATTCTTGATTGAATTGCTGAATAAAAGCATTAATAAAAACTTCTGAACACAAACATTTGAATGGTCACTATATCTTCTGAAAATGATTGAAATGCGTATAATTTATGTCATTCTTTTGGAATTATCTTGAAGAATAAACCGGAAATAACAGATAAAAAAAGGAACTGGGAGAATTTACCACAACGAGATCTACACGTAGATCTCCCTGGCATCAATGTGGGAACGACACATGAAAACCCCTCAGAGAGCCGCGTGCACAGGAAAGTGCTGCTGCTTTTTCCTGCACAAACAGAACATACAGACTCCCGTCAGCCAGATGGTACGCACACTTTTACTAACAAATACATTTGCATAATGGATTAGTTTATAATTCATTTATTATTACATTTACTAACCATTCTCTATTTACTGTTTCTTAGATGACCTTCATAGGAGCCCTGTTAAAGAACGTGAGCCATGTGCTGATCTGGAGCATGCAGAGGAGCAAGACCAAAGAGGACAGGACCCTCTCCAGGACAGAGGGTGCAGAACTCTAGAGATGGACCTCGGGCACATCATGTGGTCTGACGATCTAGAAAAAAGAGGTAATGATATTTTATATATATGCGTGTGTGTGTATATATATATATATATATATATATATATTGTATTCACAGTGAGTAAAATAAGTATTTGAACACCCTCCTATTTTGCAAGTTTTCCCACTTTAAATTATAAATCGACCTGTTAGTCTGCCTTTAAAATGTCCACCTCCACTCCAATTATTATCCTAAACTAGATGCACCTGTTTGAGGTCGTTAGCTGCATAAAGACACTTGTCCATCCCATACAATCAGTAAGAATCCAACTACTAACATGGCCAAGACCAAAGAGCTGTCCAAAGACACTAGAGACAAAATTGTACACCTCCATATGGCTGGAAAGGGCTACGGGGAAATTGCCAAGCAGCTTGGTGAAAAAAGGCCAACTGTTGGAGCAATCATTAGAAAATGGAAGAAGCTTAACATGACTGTCAATCTCCCTCGGACTGGGGCTCCATGCAAGATCTCACCTCATGGGGTCTCAATGATCCTAAGAAAGGTGAGAAATCAGCCCAGAACTACACGGGAGGAGCTGGTCAATGACCTGAAAAGAGCTGAGACTACCTTTTCCAAGGTTACTGTTGGTAATACAATAAGACGTCATGGTTTGAAATCATGCATGGCACGGAAGGTTCCCGCTGCTTAAACCAGCACATGTCCAGGCCGTCTTAAGAGCACCAATAACCATTTGGATGATCCTGAGGAGTCATGGGAGAAAGTCAGAGGAGACCAAAATATAACTTTTTGGTCATAATTCCACTAATCGTGTTTGGAGGAAGAAGAATGATGAGCACCATCTCAAGAACACCATCCCTACTGTGAAGCATGGGGGTGGTAGCATCATGCTTTGGGGGTGTTTTTCTGCACATGGGACAGGGCGACTGCACTGTATTAAGGAGAGGATGTATTGGAGTGGGCCATGTATTGCAAGATTTTGGTTTCAGTTAGAGCATTGAAGATGGGTCGAGGCTGGGTCTTCCAACATTATAATGACCCGAAGCACACAGCCAGGATAACCAAGGATTGGCTCTGTAAGAAGCATATCACTGTTATGGCGTGGCCTAGCCAGTCTCCAGACCTTAACCCAATAGAGAATCTTTGGAGGGAGCTCAAACTCTGTGTTTCTCAGCGACAGGCCAGAAACCTGACTGATCTAGAGAAGATCTGTGTGCAGGAGTGGGCCAAAATCCCTCTTGCGGTGTGTGCAAACCTGGTGAAAAACTACAGGAAACTGTAATTGCAAACAAAGGCACTGTACCAAATATTAACATTGATTTTCTCAGGTGGTCAAATACTTATTTGCAGATGTATCATACAAATAAAATAGTTAAAAAATCATACATTGTGATTTCTAGATTTTTTTTAGATTACGTCTCTCACAGTGGACATGCACCTACCATGACAATTTCAGACCCCTACATGATTTCTAAGTGGGAGAACTTGCAAGATAGCAGGGTGTTCAAATACTTATTTTCCTCACTGTATATATATATATATATATATATATATATATATATAAAATATGTATTCCTTTTTAGATTCAACACAGTGTGACTGTTGATATGACTCACAACATATATGCTGAAAGAAATACAATGACTTATGATGCACGAGGCAGCACAAGCGACATAACAAAAACAATCCTTTATAGCAAGATCATTTTTGTGATATGATTTTTACATTTCTACATTTATGCCCAGTTCTGTACAACTGAAGCAGTACCTAACAAATTCAAAAAAGGGTGCTCACATTCAATTCAAAGTCAAAAACGTGTCAAACGTTTTCAAAGGATAAAATTACTAAAATACATATTGTAAGAACACCTGGGCACAGAACTTGAAATGACTCCTCCTGAAAGTCAACAACACTGTATTGAAAACTGGTCAAGTGATGAAAAAATTCAATAACACTGCCAAGAATCATCACAACCAATCATGTGGAATCATGTGATCCTGCTTCAATTTTATAATACAATTTAACAAAACAACAGTCTATATGAATATGGTTTGAATGTAGTTTAAGGGTAATTGTTGAATTTAAACAATAAATTCAGTATTGAGGTGTTGTGGCCTGTCTCACTTTATGATGGATAAAGTTAAATGGCATTTATACTCTTGCATTTTCTTCCTCAGCCATTTACTTTCACTTAAAACAAAAAAATGACTCTGTTTACTTGCAAATACAAGATCACTTTGACACAAAGGAGACAGCACTGAGAAACAGTCTCTCAGAGAGCAAATACACTTACCTAAAGGATTATTAGGAACACCATACTAATACTGTGTTTGACCCCCTTTCGGCTTCAAAACTGCCTTAATTCTATGTGGCATTGATTCAATAAGGTTCTGAAAGCATTCTTTAGAAATGTTGACCCATATTGATAGGATAGCATCTTGCAGATGATGGAGATTTGTGGGATGCATATCCAGGGCACGAAGCTCCCGTTCACCACATCCCAAAGATGCTCTATTGGGTTGAGATCTGGTGACTGTGGGGCCGTTTTAGTGCAGTGAACTCATTGTCATGTTCAAGAAACCAATTTGAAATGATTCGAGCTTTGTGACATGGTGCATTATCCTGCTGGAAGCAGCATCAGAGGATGGGTACATGGTGGTCATAAAGGGATGGACATGGTCAGAAACATTGCTCAGGTAGGCCGTGGCAATTAAACGATGCCCAATTGGCACTAAAGGGCCTAAAGTGTGCCAAGAAAACATCCCCACATCATTACACCACCACCACCAGCCTGCACAGTGGTAACAAAGCATGATGGATCCATGTTCTCATTCTGTTTGCGCCAATTTCTGACTCTACCATCTGAATGTCTCAACAGAAATCGAGACTCATCAGACCAGGCAACATTTTTCCAGTCTTCAACTGTCCAATTTTGATGAGCTTGTGCAAATTGTAGCCTCTTTTTCCTATTTGTAGTGGAGACGAGTGGTAGCCGGTGGGGTCTTCTGCTGTTGTAGCCCATCCGCCTCAAGGTTGTGCGTGTTGTGGCTTCACAAATGATTTGCTGCATACCTTGTTTGTGACAAGTGGTTATTTCAGTCAAAGTTGCTCTTCTATCAGCTTGAATCAGTCGTCCCATTCTCCTCTGACCTCTAGCATCAACAAGGCATTTTGTCCCACAGGACTGCCGCATACTGGATGTTTTTTCCCTTTTCACACCATTCTTTGTAAACCCTAGAAATGGATGTGCGTGAAAAATCCAGTAACTGAGCAGATTGTGAAATACTCAGACCGGCCCGTCTGGCACCAACAACCATGCCACACTCAAAATTGCTTAAATCACCTTTCTTTCCCATTCTGACAATCAGTTTGGAGTTCAGGAGATTGTCTTGACCAGGAACACACCCCTAAATGCATTGAAGCAACTGCCATGTGATTGGTTGATTAGATAATTGCATTAATGAGAAATTGAACAGGTGTTCCTAATAATCCTTTAGGTGAGTGTATACTGAAATGAGTTGACCAAAATCTCTGCCGGTTGACAGATTTATTCCAGTTAATTGTTTCTACCGGTATATCTCCCACCCCTATTGACAATGCGTATATTCTTGATTGAATATTGCAGTATTTTTTATAAATGATTTTTCCATACACACATAATATTTTTAATTAATGTGGTTGTGGTGGCAAAAATCTTTCACTAGCTCTGAATAAGAGACAAATATCCCAATTGTAATTTAAAAAGGTTTATTTCTTTGCAAAGAAAGGACACAGTTATACAGACATCCGAAGCTGCCCTGCAGAGTGTGACAAAGAAGGGAGGGCCGCTTCGACACTTATATCTCTAGTCAAGGCTAAAGACTCAGTTGTTATTTTCCATTCCTTATCAGGAACACATTACCCTCTCTATACCTCAAGTGTATTTCTTCAGACTTATTATATTTTACTTACTAGTTCTACAGAATAAAAATACAATTAATGTCACACAATAATCAATAATGTCAAGAGAAAACATATCATCTATAAAATTCCATCACATGGCCTTAATCAAAATAACTCCCCTCCCTCTTGCATGTCTTCTTTGATGACATGTTTATTTGGCACAACCTGTCACTCAAATGACATCACAGTCATAGAAAACCAAAACCATTCATTCAAGTCCCGCCCACTCAACATTTAAAAAAATAGGTAAAAAAAAAGACTATTGCAACTTCCATTTCATGCTGACTTTAAAAGTGTGTTAGTATATGTAGTATTAACAATACTCTTGATTTACATTGAATATTAATGAGTTAAACCATTCATTTAAAGTCTTGCAAATTTTTAATAGCGCTTTCTCATTTTTAACCATCTCATTTTTCATGCTGCTGACCGCCTTTCCTCTTCTATTTAGTTCACACATACTATCTTCATATGGAGTTCTAATAATCTGTAAGCTCCAGGGCTGCAGTGGCTGGTGGAGCACAGCCCCCCTCTGAGGGCCGAGCACCTCTTCATGTGTGGCTCGGCTACAGCTTGGCTGAGGCTAAATGAAGTCTTTAGACAGGCAGAGCAGTGGGGAGTGAGGACAGGGGTGATGGGAGATCTCAGGGGCTGATATGGTAAATAACAACAACAGAGGCTAAGGTTCAGTTGTCCACTAGCGCTTTGGGACCCAGGCAAAACAAGCCGCTATGAGAATTTCTGAAGTTATTTCTTGCTCAGTCTGAAGTGAATTAATTTCCTTTAATTCCCTCAGATCAACATCCCCCCCTTGGTCCATTGCCCGCCCTGATGGGCCGGAGGGGTCCAGGTAAACAGAGCTCAATGGCTGCGTACAGACAGAACCTGCATGACCCTGCAGACACAACAGAAGCGCAGACAGGAAACACTAGAGGCTGCCTTCCTTCAGAGCTCAGAGGTAGCCAGATGCTTCATAAAGATTATTATATAACATTTAATAAATAAATATATTTATATTATAGATATATTTGTATAGTTTCATTTTATTATGATAGTTGTTTTTTTTTTTGGTCTTTTTTAAGTCAATGCAGTTAGGAAAAAATAACTACATAATAAATCAAAAATATTTGTATTTGTATTGCATAATTAATAATTAATAATATATGTGTGTGTATATATATATATATATACACACATATACACACAGTATATGTATTAAATTATACATCAAAATAATATAATAATGAAATATAAGCCCAATTAAGTGCACTTAAGAGACATGAAAATGTACTCTCTTTAATACACATAGCATGTTAAATGTTAGCATCCTGGCCGTCGGACACTTGGTACGTTTTTTTATCTATACCATTACAATCATAAAATTAACTATACACATGTATTTATAAAATAAATGTAAAGGAATGCTAAATAATGCATATATTAAACCTTTTTTTAACTTAGATACTTTTGATTCAACAATATTTTGCATTTCAGCAAATACTCATACATACAAGAATGTACATGCAAACATTACATTCAGATGCCGGATAGTAAGATCATACTGGTACTTCATGAACATAACATTTGACAACATATTTCTGTGACACTTAGTTTGATGTCTGATGTAATGACACGCATGCATTTTTACATGTGTCTTAAATGTCCGAATTCATCTTGGAGGCCCAGTATGTAGAGCAATATCAACTTTTTTCCTTTTTTTAGGTTTATTAAGTCTCGCTGTTTGAATCTGTGTGTTTTCAGAATGGCAGGGAGGCAAAGCGTTGGGCACCTTAATAATGGGTCCTGATGGTGAAATCATACGCTTGTCCCTCTGGGATCCCGCAGGTGACACAGAGGACCACCCAATAAAGGGTGATGCCACACAAGGTCACGGTAATCGGGCCTTTACTTGGTTTTATATTGTGCTCAAGCAAAATAAACACAGAACACAGTAAAGTCTCTACTGGCTATTGCTTGTAGGGCTCTTAAAGAAAAGAGAAAACACATTAAAGTGTTCACAAGATGTTATTCTCAACGACGTGTGTTATTAGAGTTATTATGTTGTAAATGTAACTTGTTGTCAGGGGAGTCTTTGTTAGTGTATTACAAGGACAGAGTAGGTGTTGGGTAAGAGTTCAGGTCAAATGAAGGTATTCTGAAGAGGAAACACAGCAGACAAAACAAAAATAGAGAGCAGAAAAGGTCTGTAACAGACTGAGATGATGTTAACTTGAAGAATGTACCTCTTTGTTTCTAGTTCTTAAGGTTGTGACTTCTGAGGGAGATTTGAATCAACCGTGGACGATCTTTATACAGGACCACGCCACAGATGAAGGTTAGAGTTTCCTATCCAAAGGAATTGAATTGAATCTGGACTGTGCAGATTTATTATTGAAAATGGTTCATATGAAGCAATACATATTCAGTTACTCACAGGTTTAGGTTCAGTCATTTTAAATGATTTGGAAAGAAGTATCTTATGCTAACCTTGAATTTATTTGGGAAAAATTTTGGAAAAAAAAGAAAAGAATTTATTCCTGTGATGGTAAAGCAAAATTTTCCTTATCATTACTCCAGTTTACAGTATCCCATGATCCTTCATAAATCCTGCTCAAGTAATATTTCTTATTATTACCAAAGATGAAAATAGATGTACAGCTAAAATAAATTTGTATCCCCTGATAAATAGAAAACGATCAAAAAGACGAATACTTTGACGAATTCAAAAGAACAGCACTTATTTGAAAAAGTAATTATAAATATCTTTACTGTTGTTAAATAAAAGTATATAAGCAAAAATACTTACTGAACCCAAAGTTTTGAATAGTACTATATATATATATATATATATATATATATATATATATATATATATATATATATATATATATATATATATATATATATATATATATATTATTACAGTATTTTAATCATTAGTATTAATAATGTTTATATAAAAATACTATATACAAATACTAGCAATCAGATATAATTAATATAATATAATATAATAAACATTAATTGCAAAATACTATTATTTGGCCACATAGTTTCCATCTGTTGGGTTCATTGTCTGATGTATCTGTAAATATCTTGGTATGGATTCACTTAAGAACACTTTAAGCAAATTAGCACTTTTACATAACCAGCCATTTTACAAAATGTATCTCATTCTCAAACTTTTGTGGGCCCTAACAAGCAAAATACGAGTAAAAATACTACAGTACAATCAAAGACGAACACACAAATATGCATATAAAGCACACACCGCTGCCTCCTCCTGCTCTCATGCTGGCTGCTCCACATCTGGTAATGGTTTGCAACAGTGAGGTATCCCGGACAGAGAAACCCGATCCCCCCCTCCCCACCCCCCACCCGCCCCAGGCCTAATCCCGGCCCCGGAGTCTGTGTGACTGACAGAGGCTGTGTTTTCTCAAGCCGACCTCTGGAGCTGCTCTGTTTCCTTTATCCTGTCACTGGTCAGAAACTCAACCCCCACCGACCCGCCTTAGCCCTCCAAACCCCCTCACCATGTAAGCTCACTCTTCTTTCGCCCCTTTCCTCTATCCAGGCCCCTTCTGAAACAGACACTTTCTAAATAAAGACTGTTTAAGCAAATGGCTATCATCCCGAGGGCTACATCCCCATACCATGATATATATCAAAATACCACAGCATAATTATCTGATACCATCATTGTACTATGGTACTGGGAGAGTACTTTGTTGTTAGTTTCATTTTGTCCCATAGGTGCCTTTGACTACAAGTATTAACATTAAAATGAATGCAATACACTTATTGTGTACTTGTTTTACCTTGTACTTATTATTATAAGTACCTGCATGTAAATACATCAGTAATTAATTTCTGTAATTTCATCTAAAACTACACTGTTGACCATTCCGTAACACATTTTAATCAACCCATATCCCACCTCAATACCAGCAAAAGTGTTTTGCAACACAACATGAACACTATAAATACACTGTACTTATTTTTTGATAGTAGACAAAGTCAGACAAATATAAAATGTGACCCTCATTTTTGTAACTGATTTATTTGAGTCAGAAATAAGTTTTATCTACAAAACAGCCAGACGACATTAATATTAGTGCTGCAGACAGCTCTTTTCGTTAACCTAAAACCAAATGCCAATATGTGTCCTTGTGCTTATTCTGGGATGTTTTATGCATGTCAGTCTGAACATTGAAAATGTGCTAACAAGTTGGTTGCTGAAAATAGTAAGGAGTGTTCAGAGGTGCCACATAGCATTCTGGGGTGTCTGGAATGCTGGAGACGGGTGGCGTTCATTACATATGGACCCTCCGCCATCAGGGGAGAAGGAAGAAATGTAAAAACAAGAGGCAGCAATATTTCTCCTGCTTTTTGAAGCTTATTAAATTAAGTGAATCTTTTCCTTCCCATTTGTAGAACCATTTTTTTTATTTTGACCCAAGGCTGTATTTTGTCCTTAAACATAGTGCTAATAGACTTCTGATGACTAGGATTTGTAAAGAACATAATTTTTTTATTTTTTATTTAACAGATATGTGTGGCCAGTTTAACGTCAACATTAAATGGAAGTCGCGATAGTCTTTTCTTCCCTATTGTAACATCTATCCAAGTGAAATGGCTTCTCTAACAAGAAAAGATTTAGGGCTGGAGTTGATGTTGTCCTTTGGAAATTGATTGGATGGTTTTGGTTTGCTATTGCTGTGATTTGATTTGAGTGGCAGGTTAATCCCGTCATCAGAGAATAGATGATACTGCAGATGGAGGGGAAGTTATTGTCACCCTTGGTCCTGTCTGTCTGTGTCTTCTTTGTCACTTCCTGTCTGTCTGGTCTTCTTTGTCACTTCCTGTTGGTGAGGTCTTGGGAACACTTCCTGTCAGTCATGTCATCTGTGCACTTCCTGTCTGTAAGGTCATTATTACACTTCCTGCACCTCTCGTGTGATCACTTAATCGTTAGTCTTCCCAGGTGTTCGTTATTCCCTTGTGTATTTAACCCTCTTGCATTTACCTTGTGTTTTACGGTTGTTAATGTAGTTATGTTGATGTTCAAGTGTGTGGATGTCGTCTGTTCCCTGTCTCTGAAGTTTTGCACAAGTGTGCCATTTTTGTTTTGTTATTGATAGTGTTTTCATTTTTGGTTTAATAAAAGTGATTTTTGAGTTGGATCCTGCTGCGCCTCGTCCTGTCTCTTCGCATCGCACACGATCCCCACTTCATAACAGTTATTATGACTAAAAGTTAAGAGGGCATATGAATAAATAAAAAAATCAATGATGTGCATGGATAAGTAATTTATTATAAATACTGTAATATTCCATTAAAAAAAGAATTGTCAGGTTAGATTTCATGTGGACTTTAGTAATAATAATGATGTAACTAATAATTTACATATAATATTTTGTCATGTTAACGCAATTTTGTCAAAATCATGTTATACCTTATAGAAACCACAATGTCAAATCCAGTTGAAACAAATCTAGTGATCAGCGAGACAGATCAAATCAAGACAAAGAAAGGACGAGAAGGCAAGCAGGAGAGAATTCCTGTTGATTTTTGGCAGGATTTGTGTCATGCAGGATGAATAATTGCAGTGGCTGGGTGGGTAAGATCAGAGGGCGAGGAAGGTGAGTGGGGTGTGGAGACACAGAGCAGCGTTCTTACTCACAGCCAGAATGTGGAACAAAATGCAGCCCTTCTCTCTTGAGGATGGGGTCGCTGCTGCGTTCACACAGAATACGTGAAACTCTTTCCATCCCCCTCAGTTAAACTCGCTCCCTCATACTGTCTATCTCCTCCGCACACCCGTTTCTTTGCCTCATTGACATCAAAGCCGTGCTGGAACCCATTAAAGCAGACAGACTGGCTGAAAAATAAACCATCACTGACTGGTGCAGGGGTGCAAAATAACTGGTCGCTCTGTGTCCTGTCTATTGGCCGGTGGCGGGTACACATGCTGTGATCCGGCGAGAGGCACAAAGAAAACACTGCAGATCCTAAAGCAGGACACTGAACATGCTCGCTGTCTCATGGTTTAATGCAGAAGACAGAAATCTGGCATTCAAAAGTTGTGTGCGAATATCTGTGCCAGCAAAATACATTGTACAAGTGGCAAACTGAGAAGCTGCAGACGCTGTTCTACAACCTAAATCAAACCGCACAGTAACTTCAGAATTACTTTCTCAGACAAAAATATTTGACTGAGAAATGACTAGACATAAACATACTATTATAAATACATTTAGCATGGCAAGCAAGCTGAACTGCTGTCATGTGCTGTTGAGGTTTTTGTGAGCGACCATGTTTGGGACAGGCCTAAGTTAGTTGTGCCCTCTGGTGGAATGCAGCACTTTTCCATGAGGTTTAACCTCGTGATTAGAGGCGACACAAGCATGCTAAACTTTACTACGACAACTCAGTTGTATTCACAAGTCGTAATTACAGTGAGAGATTTATCAGCGCTGACTTTCCGAAGTGTCTGTCAAGATTTTTGGCTGAAGAAAACTGGTATTGATCATCAGCTGTGATTGTGAATGTTGATGGTACAATTTAGCTGACATTTTGTTTAAAGTTGATTGAGATTCATTTAGCTGGTTTATTTGTATCCAAATTAATACAATAAAGACAAATTATAGATAAACTGTTATAAAACACCTAATGTGTATTCTTCATCTTTTTATTTAGTTGAACTAGCACTAAAAACTGTCTGTCAAATAGTCCAGTGAGTCTAAATATTTCATTCTAAATATTTAAATATTTCCTATAAATATTATTTTTTTACCTCATAAGATTTATTACATTGTACAATTTCTAAACCTCCCAGGATTCAGCATGACTTCCACTTTACTGAATGCTAAATTTGCATTTAGAGCCCCAAATATTATTCCTGAGTCGATTAGAGTACAGTACTGTTTGTAAGATGTTTTTAAATGTTTTGTGTCTTATGCTCAAAAACACTATTATTGTAAAATATTATTACAATTTTACTCTATTTTAATGTACTTTAACATTTATTCCTGTGATGGAAAATTTGAATTTATAATATTATGACTCAATCTTCAGTGTCACATGATCCTTCAAAAATCACGCTGATTTGCTGCTCCAGAAACACTTTTGTGGAAAACATAATGTTTTTCAGGATTCTTTGATGAACAGAAAGTTCAAAAGGAACAACATTTATTTGAAATAGAATTAGTATGTAACACTATGATTTTTCATTGTAACTTTTTCAGAGCATCATTTAAAAAGTCACACAAGTCATGCTATTTCTGTTTGCAGAGGACGACGCTACAAGTGCAACTGAAGAAACTACTTCTAACAATGAAGAACTCGAGTCTAGTCATAAGGTATGACCTGCCTTCCTGCCTGTGTCAGAAAACATTAACTATCTCTGCTGAGAGAGAGATACGTAATCTAGACAATATAAATATATTCTTATATCTAGAATATCTTATAGATAAACTATAATTTAGTATGAAATATTTCACAGTGAGATAGAAGGAATTAACTGTGATCTACAGTTCAGTGTCACTCCACCTCAATATCACAAAATTAGATTAATCCCTTTGTATCAAAGCCAGTTTAGTTCCCAAATGAATGACATTTCCATTACGCATACAAAACCAGCTTGTTTTTCTTCTCAATTTAATATTCTTATTATACTTCTGTGGAGCACAGCATGTGTTATTAAGTTAGAAACATGTAAGGTGCAATCTATTGTTTTATTGATTTTGTCTTTTTTTCAGAATTCAAGAACACTGCTAAGTGCTTTTTTGGCATCAGATAAGATTTCCATCCCTGTGATCCTTAACATTGTGCAGAGCGATGGCAAAAACACAAGAACTTTGCACTGTAAATTAATCAGACATTTCCTTTAGGGTTTTGATCTTGCAACTGCAAATGCAGCTTCTTTGGCCAGAAAGCCTTGATGATCTACGAGCCTAAAAAAATTCTTCAGGATAATTGGTTTTGTGAAAATCACAAAATATTTGTGTGGTGTTTTTTTTATAGCCGTTTAAGGTCAGTCAACTTGCAGATAAAACTAATGCTAAGAAGAAGAAGCAGCATCCTTTAGCTTCCTACAACAAAACAGTCCGGAACACACAGGTGAGTCTTTTTACACCTGCATACAGCTGAATATTAAATCAATGTTGACCTCCAGAGAATTTCAGGATAATGATTTTATGAAAAAATAACACACACACACACACACACATAAACAGGCACACACACACACACACACACACACACACACACATACACAGGCACAGGCACACACACAGTCACAGACACACAGTCACACACACACAAAGACACACTCATACACACAAAATGGTAAGATGCTTCTCTCTGTAGGTGTTTAAGGTTAACACTCATGCAGAGACTGATGCAGAAGAGGAAGAGGAGGAGGAAGAAGATGAGGATGAAGAGGATGACGAAGAACAAGAAGAAGATGTGTATGAGAATAAGGAGGAGTGTTTAGGCTCTGACAATAAACTTGTCAATAATGTACA
This sequence comes from Rhodeus uyekii, assembly GCA_037043235.1. Taxonomy (NCBI): domain Eukaryota; kingdom Metazoa; phylum Chordata; class Actinopteri; order Cypriniformes; family Acheilognathidae; genus Rhodeus; species Rhodeus uyekii. The sequence goes on along the minus strand of JAWRVZ010000053.1, from coordinate 1,948,569 downwards.
GGTGAGTCTCAGTTTATCTTGTCTTTCCAAATCTGTATTTCTTATGTTTACATGTTCTACATTCTTTAGTCTGTAATGTTGCTGTTTGAGCATGAAAAATGTCTGCAGAGATACCAATCACAAAGTCACATTCAACACATTCAACTATCTATGAAACCATGCCAACAGCAAGATCAGTATCATGAATCAGCAAGTCGTCGCAATACAAAAGAACTACCCCTGCTATCACCCGTGTGAATCTTTTCTGTAGGTGTTTAGGATGAAAGCGCGCACACGGCAGAATAATGCAGAAGATGATCAGGATGATTTAGGCTCTCACTGTCAGATAATTCAAGAACAGGTGAGTCTTCCTCTTTTAGCAGAGTTCACCTAAAGTTTCAGAACTGGATCTGTGGAAATCACAATAAAATATGCGAGATGCTGTTTTCTGTAGGTGTTTAATGTCAGATCACGTGCAAAGCAGAGTAATGTCAAGAGAAAGGAGCTTAGGAGTTTAGGTGCTGACAGTGAAATAATTCAGGAGGCAGAGGTGAGTCTTGCTCTTTTACCTGTATAGTGTTTAGAATGCTATTATGAGATCGGTCACCTTTAACCACTGCAGCTAGAAAGTCAAGTCATCTTTATTTATATAGCGCTTTTTACAATACAGATTGTTTCAAAGCAACTTTACAGTGGTCACATGAAAACAATAAAAACAAAGTTTGTTTGGCTGAACAACAGCTCTAAAAGAGCAGGCCAATCAATACAATTGAAGAATATTAAGTGTTATGTGTCCCCAACTAAGCAAGCCAGAGGCGACAGCGGCAAGGAACCAAAACGGAATGTTTTGAACAGAATGAATGAAGAACAGAATGGAGAAAAAAACCTTGGGAGAAACCAGGCTCAGTCGGGGGACCAGTTCTCCTCTGGCCAACAGCCAAACAGTGCATGATTATTATATTGACAACATTTCAAGTCCAATATTAAATCCACTTTGGTCTGGTTGGAGATGGATTCATGATCTTCACAGGGGAGGGTCTAGTCAAAGACCCTTAGAGGGTCTAAGTCTGAACTCTTTCCCCACCATTGACAAGTAGATTTAACTTCAGACCAGAGATCTCCAAAATGAGGCGTAAATCCAAATGTGGGCAGAACCTCGAAAATGGGGCATTGTCTCCATGTGCAAAGAGAAGATCTACAGGCTGCAGTTCATCCTCAGACCCTTCGTGCTGTTAACAGAAATTATGTCCGTGTTTTCGCTGTTGTACGATTATGACATCTTCTGAAAGATTACTGAATATTCTGATCAAAACGCAGGCGATGAAGAAATAATCAATAGCATGTATAGTCAGATGAAATAACGCAATCATCAACATTACAGTTTTTTACGATTGCTAAGCAGCAGTGGGCACAACTGGAATCACATGTGCAAAACTCTAACTACAGTGTGCAATACCTACAGTCACCTGAGCTGAACAGTTCACATCACCTGCAAAACCCATTCCAAGCAACACAACTCTTAACACATGCCTCAAAACAGGCTCATGCAGCCAAACACTAATCACAACCCTCGCTGAGATGACACACACTGTCACTCAGAACACACTGAGAGTAAAAACACTAGCTTCAAACACCAATACAGAAAATACTAACTTTTCTTTACAGTTTGAACAATTTCAGTGACTTCATACAAAGTAATATTTTCTTCAAAGAACAGAGTGACATTCTTTCACATGATTTACAGTATTTACATTTTGAAAACATAATTCTTGAATTTAAATGAAAATCAGCAGTTTGCTTCAATAGTCTGTAGTAATTTACGGATTTACAGTAATGAGAAAAAAGGTAGAAACTAAAAGTACATACTGTAATTCAAACAAATAATTGAAGGGCTAATCCTGCCTCTCTGTAGCATCAGCCACAGGTTTTCATCAACATCACATCTAATGTTTTCTCTCATGCACCTGGGGAAGAACCCAGTTCTGTAACATTTCCAAATATCATTATCCGCCAGCTCTTGAATATCCCACAGTATTACAGTATTGCATTGGTGACCATAACCATGTCAACAATATAATTTTCCTGTGCATCTGAAAATAAATTTTCTCTTCCTCCTGTTGGGGGCAGCCTTTGGGTCCTGTTGTAAAAATACATTTTACTGTCAAACTTACTGTAACGTTGTGGCGAGCAGGGCGGGGTCGAGGGACCGTGAGAGCGTCACGAGAGCCGGTGGCGTGATGGATAATGAGCGACACCTGCGAGCCATCGGTCTCTCGTCTCACGGAGGAGCGGAGGCTTAAAAGGAGGAGCGACGACAGTGAAGACGAGAGAGGACCAGGCCTGGATGTTATGTTGTGTTTTGTGTGGGCGGCGGTCGACTGCGAGGGGCCGCCGCCATTACTTTCGTTTTGTATTTATGTTTTATTTTGATTATTAAAGTCTTAAAATGTCTGCCTGAACATTTAACTCCGTTACACTGGTGCCGAAACCCGGGAGGTTGGAGGGACACGCTGTCGGAGAGCCCTCGCTGCTGGGAGGACTCGCGGTGCTGTGAAGGTCGGGCAGCGCGAGAGGGTGAAAACCGCGAGCGTCTGCCCGAGGCGGTGGTGCCAGAGCGAGAGAGGATCGACTGGGACGGCGAGCTAGAGACCACGCTCCTGGGACGAGGTGGAAGGCTGCCGTCTGCGAGGGAGCGGAGGAGTCGCCCCGTTTGCCAGCGCGCCGAAAGCCTGCTGCCGTCCGCCATGCTGGGGAGGAGCAGGAAACGGGGGACTCGCTGCCGGCTGCCCTCGAGAGGAGTCGTCGCCGGCCGCCAGGAGGCGGAGGAGCGCCAAGCTGTCCAGCGATCAGCGTCCGGTGCCACCGCATGGCGCCGCGAGGAAGTCTCTCGGTCAGTCGAGGACCGAGAGTCAGCGTGTCTGGGAACCGGACCAAGATTTTTTTTTTTCCTCTCTCCCCTCTCTCGTCGCTGTCGCTCCTCTTGTCTCCGTTTCCTTTTCCCTCGCCTCGTCTGTCCTTACCCCCAGGTACCGCGGCCGCCGTGATCGGGGCCCCCCCCCCCGGAGGAGGGGGGGGGGGAGTAGAGCGCAGTCTCGGGAGTACCCCCCGGCCTGCGAAGGGCGTTGGGGGTATGTGGCGAGCAGGGCGGGGTCGAGGGGCCGTGAGAGCGTCACGAGAGCCGGTGGCGTGATGGATAATGAGCGACACCTGCGAGCCATTGGTCTCTCGTCTCACGGTGGAGCGGAGGCTTAAGAGGAGGAGCGACGACAGTGAAGACGAGAGAGGACCAGGCCTGGATGTTATGTTGTGTTTTGTGTGGGCGGCGGTCGACCGCGAGGGGCCGCCGCCATTACTTTCGTTTTGTATTTATGTTTTATTTTGATTATTAAAGTCTTAAAATGTCTGCCGGTTCCCGCCTCCTTCCTCCCTGAACATTTAACTCCGTTACAAACGTATATATGTGTAAATATTCTATAATTGCAATACAAAATAAATTCCTGTAATGTTTTCATTTACTGTAAGGATGTAACTCTCACCTGTTTGAAAGCTGGAAAATTAGCATGACAGATTCTACTGTGGATCTTTGCAGATTGGGTTGCACCCTCAACCCTTCCTCTCTCAATGAGAGACCATCATTCATGACATGTCTATAAGTTTAGCACTTATTTCATCTGAAATAACAGCTCTTTGTCTTCCTCCACCTATCCACCCTCTCCCTGCTACCCTTCTCACTTCACAAACCTGTCTTCCGTGTTCCATTTCCAAATTTAGTTTTTCTGAGCTCTACTTATATAGGTAGAGCTTAGAAAGACTAATTCATGACTCATATATATATATACATATGTGTGTGTGTGTTTTCACCTACAAGTCTAAAACACCTGCTTAACCTTTCAGCTGAAATTGCAATCAGCAGTGTTAGAAAGGCACAAGGCTGAAATCAATTTTTTGATTGAAATGTTATATAAATAAATATTACATAATATTATATATAATGAAATATGATATATATTTTTTTGAATGATAATAGTTTTGATTGTGTGGTTCACAGTTTTGACAGCAGTGTGTTAGCATTTGAACAAAATGTTGTAAATCTGTAGTGTTGTGCAGGTTGTGGTTAAAGTCATGGGATAAGTGTGTAGAGTTTTGAAAACTGTGTACTAGCAATGAAAATTAGCTAGAGTTTGGTCCACATGAACTGCTGCTGTGCAGACTGTAGTTAGAGTTTTGCACATGTGACTACAGATCTGCCCACTACTGCTTAGCAATCGTAAAAAACTGTAAATAGCATATAAATCAAAACTGCCTAATGCTACTGAATTAAATGGCGACCTATTGGACTGTGTAAGCTTTTGGGGTTTTGATGGACTCGATTCATCTGGGTTTGATTATTGTTCATGTCTCTGACAAGTGTTGATAAATTAATCCATTAAGATAGAACAAAATTTTTGTTTAAAAGCAGAGCCTCTGTTCTTTCTTTCAATGTATTACCTGTTCAGATATTCATAGAACAAAATATTCAGAGGCCATGAACATTTTGTGAAAAGGATAAAAACATACTGGTGGCGGCTGGCAACTTAAAAAAAGACAAGAAAAACACTTGTGGGCAACGAGTTAATAGTCTGTGAAGTAAACCAGCTTTAGACTAGCTGACCTAAAAATGACTAAATTAAGTGGAAATAAACTCAAAAAGGTACTTTTTTGCAGGTGTTTAAGACCAGATCCCGTGCAAAGCAGAATAATGCCAGGAGAAAGGAGGATTGTTTAAGCGCTGACAGTGAAATAATTCAGGAGGCAGAGGTGAGTCTTCCTCTTCCACCTGTTCTTGTTTACCACGGTATTATGAGATTGGTCATCATCAATCTCTACAGCCAGAAAGTTTTTATATGCTGTGAAGCTTAAACCATCTTTAGACCAGCGGACGTATGAGTGGCAGATTTAGATGGAAATAACAAGCTCAAAAAAGGTAAAGTGCTGTTTTCTGCAGGTGTTTAAGAGCAGATCCCATGCAAAGCAAAGTATCGCCAGGAAAAAGGAGGACTGTTTAGACACTGACAGTGAAATAACTCAGGAGACACAGGTAAATCTTCAGATTTTTCCTATCATGTAGAACATTATTATAAAACTGATTAACTTAATAGCGCCTAATAATTAAATTAATAATGTATAATAATAATCCATGAAGCCTAAACTACCTTGCTACCATGGAACACTTGAATTAGAGCTCCAAATGATTTTGAATAAATTTAATGGATTTTAATGAAATATACTACCATTCAAAAGTTGATAATTAAATGATAATTGTCTCCTTTATTTGATAAAACAATTACATACAATTAGTAATATTGTCATATTTTATTACAATTTAAGGTAAAAATGAGTTAACATTAACATACAACATTTATTAATCTTAGTTAACATTAATTTCACCATTTACCAATCCATTATTAAAATAAAAATTGTATTGTATTTGTTAACATTAGTTAATGCACTATGAACAAACCATAAATGACTGTATTTTTATTTACTAACATTATCAAAGATTATTAAATACTCTAATAAATATATTGCTCATAGTTAGTGCATGTTAGTTAATACATTTACTAATGTTAACAAATTAGATCTTATTTATTGTTAAGTGTTACCAGAAAGAATTGTTTTAAATTTTAATATATTTTAAAATGTCATTTATTCCTGTGAATCTTAATTTTCATCATACTCCAGCCTTCAGTGTCACATAATCTTATTTGATGCTCAAGAAACTTTTCTTCTTATTATCAATATCGAAAACAGTTCCTGCCCAAGAACATTTGAACGGTGGTATAATGTTTTCTGTAGGAGATTAAGGTCAGATCACATGCAAAGCAGATTAACGCCAAGAGGGTGGAGGATTGTTTCAGCTCTGACAGTGAAATAATTCAGGATGCACAGGTAATTCTTCCATTGGTTTAACATGTAGCATGCAATTATAGGTTATCCATTAACGCCTGGTTTAATCTGACTGAGTCTTTTCCCGTCTCTCTGCAAGGTCTATTTACCTGAGGAGAGATTAGAGGAAATGAGCAGCTCCACAACGCAGCAGCTCAACAAAACCGGTAACCTGAGTTACAGCTCAACACAGAAACATAAAGAGCAATGGTGCTGATCTGGTGTCTAAGATCTGCCCTATATTTTACAGTCTGAGTAGACTCTATTTCCCACCCAAAAGAATAGAGCAAGAATCAAATCCATTAAGTGTTTTACCTACTTAACTTACCTTTATATTCACAACAACAGTAAATAGCTGTGACTCTGCCCATAGGAGAGGAAGCCATTGTGATGAAAAGAAACCGAAAAGCACAGACAACTTTACAGCCGGAAATAGGGGTGACACGGGGGTCAAGGAAGACCAAAGGTGCAGCGCCTGCTATCAGCCAAAAATCAACACATTTCACTCCCAGAGCATATTCACCTGAAGGACAGACAGAAATCCAGACAGGATTACCAATGGAGGCAGAGTGAGTCTCAGTCGCATGTCATGTTGTGCTATTGTGTTTGTGTTTATAAATGATCTACTGAGGATCGGTAAGCATGATTGGCATGCTTGTGTATTTGAATTTGGAAACCCAAATGACCACAAATTCCCTAAATAATGTTCCCAGTGTGCACATGTAACCCCTCTATCCAAATAAACGGTGCATAAGGGATTGCATTATGTTGCAGATGTTTATATTATTGTGCTAAATTGTGACCTGGTCAGAGAGAAGCGGTAACAGAATGCTGCTTTAGTTATCTGGCAGTTATAGTTTAAAATTATAGTTTATAATAATAAATATGGACCGGTGCTTTTCCTAATTAATGGCCGATCAATCCCCTGAACGTCCTTTTATTTTCCCTGAACTCCTCCCTCTCACTTTCCGCCGCTTCATCACTTTTTACCTCTTCAATCATCAGCCTGTTTGCATTCCCGCCATGTTTTGGACATACACAAAGCAGGTTGCAACTTCAAGTCAGAGGTCAGACAGAGGTCAAACAGCCTGGCTCCAAGTTTTTTGGGACTCATTAATATCCTGTCTAATCACTGTTTGCATTCCTCTCTCGTCACTCCATCCGTCCCACTCTCCGGCACTCTTTGATTGCAGCTCAGATTTCAGCCTGAACCCTTCTCAGGCCCTATGAGCGGTGAGAAAGCCGAGAGGAGATTAGGGTATCGCTTCACATCTGAGCTCTTATCAGTAAATCTCTTTCACTCCCTACATCACTCCGTCTGGGCTATATCTTAACCCCAACACCAGACTTCCGACACTGTCCTCCAGTTGATTCCCATTATTATTTGATATCCTTTGTTACTTTTGACAGCATGGGTCATTCAAAGAACACAGGTGGAAGAGAAGATGCACAACACGCACTGGTGGAGAAAGTGAAGAAAACGGAAAAACTTAACCAAACCGGCAAATCAAAGGGGAAGACTGTTCAAATCCAGAAAGACATTGAGACCCAGAATAGCAATGTATCCAATGATCCAATTTCCACCACTAAGAAAGTGAGTTACATGCTTGTCCATATGCTCTTATGTATTTTATACACCTTATATTTGTTATAATATGCTCTCAATCTGCAGAAAAAAAAGATAACAGAAATACAGAAAATAAAAGAGACTGAAGAAGAAAAGGAAGAGCCTAAAGAAGCTCAGAACGTAAAAGATAAAGTTAAAAAGAAGAAGATAAAGGGTCAGCCAGCATTTGTTGTAGGTGAGTTTGTTGAGATAAGGTTGGCAGTGTTACCCTTAGTCCTGTTTGTGTCATCTGTGCACTTCCTGTGAGGTCTATGTTACACTTCCTGTGTGTCATGTCATTTGTCACTTCCTGTGTGTCATGTCAGGTGTTGTTTCACTTCCGGGTCCCTTCTGTGTTTCCTCTCGTGCCCTTCCTGCGCCTGTCTTGTTCATCACTTTCATCGTTTGTTCCCACAGGTGTTCGTCATTCCCTTTTGTATAAAACAATCTTGTGTTTCCCTTGTCTTTGTCGGTTGTTGAAGTTAGTTATGTGTGGATGTCCTGCCTGTCTTTCCGATTTTCTCCTGAGTCTTGTTTAGTTCTATTAATACACATGCGTGCTTCTTTGATTTGTGATTTAAAGTGTTTTTGTTTGCATTTATTATTATTAAAGTGATTTTGAGTTTGTACAACTGCTTTCCTCGTCGTGACTCTCCACATCGCACACGTCCTGTCCCTTGTTACGTAACAGGCAGCATTTAAAAACATGAAGTTTTGCAGAAATAGTTTAAGCATATTTCATGTACACAGTTATATATACACCATCATTCACACGTTTGGAGTAAGTACATAAAAAAATTAACTAATGATTGATTCAGCAAGGATGGATTAAATTGGTTAAAACTGACAGCAAAGGCATTTAATACATTTAAACATTTATTAAATAAATAAAATCTAATAATTTGTATTTTTCCCTTTCCATTCATCAAAGAAGAAAAATATGAAGAGGCACAACTTTTTCTACACTGATAATAATGATAATTATCATTAAAGCGTCAAATCAGTGTACAGTATTACAATGATTTCTGATTGATCATGTGACAATGAAGATAGGAGTAATGTTGCTGAAAATTAACTTTGCCATCACAGGATTTACACATATATGTGTGAAAATTGAAAAGGTTTTTTTAATGTAATACAATTTCGCAATATTACAGATTTTACAAAAAAACTGCATTGGTGAGCATAGGACACTACTTTCAAAAACCTTTTACAGAGCCCAAACTTTTGAATAGTAGTGTATATTTATTAGAGGCAATTCATTAGGTTAATAATAATAATTCATTACATTTCTATAGCGCTTTATCAAAGTTTCTCAAAGCGTTTACTTGGACGGGGGGAATCTCCTCACCCCTTACACCCCTACTCTTGCGAAAGACATCCTGGGATTTTTAATGACCACAGAGAGCAGGACCTCGGTTTATCGTCTCATCCGAAAGACGGTGCTCATTTCAGTACAGTGTCCCCGTCACTATACAGGGGCGGTAGGACCCACACAGACCTGAGGGTGAGCACCCCCTGCTGGTCTCCTAACACCACTTCCAGCAGCAATCAAGTCAGTCTCCCATCCAGGAAAATGACCATGCACCGCACTGCTTAGCTTCCGTGGGCAACCAGTCATAGGCTACAGGGTGACATTGCTGCAGGCTTAAGACAGCAATTATGTTGTTTTAAACCGAAAACATTTCATAAACAGTAAGAATTAAGAAAATATGAAAGAAAATATGATTTCAATGCATTTGTTTCAGGAAAACCTCAGCCACAGGAAACTGAATGGATGACAAATCCAGTGGATGAGCCTGAGAGAAAGATGACCCTTCAGAGAGAGTTGACAACTCACAACACAGCTGATTACCAACTACAAAATACACAAGAACAAACCGTTATTAACTCTGGGGACGACACGGATGCCGATACAGATTCTGAGAGTATAGACACACATGAAGACTCTCCCAGATCAGTTCACAGATCACAGCATTCGGTCATTACAGCACATTCAGATGCCAGCATTCACAGGATTTCACAGAACTCCATCAGAAGCACCTCAGTGGGGGTGGCAGCCCACTGCGACCCGTGCAGCCCAGCATCCCTGTCTCTTATCCACCTACCTCCTCCGTCAGCACACCATCCTGCCTCAGATCCCACCAAATCTGAGCCAGGCAATGATGTAAGTATGTATCAAAGAACAGCTAGATAGTCACTAGAACCTATGGTTCCTCAAGGCCTACGTTCCTGCAGTTCCAACCCTGCTCAGACACAATTGGCTGTTGTTTTCAAGCAATCCCGAGTACCTTAGTTAGATGGTTTAGGTGTGCCTGATTATAGTTGGAGATAACCTCTGAAGCATGATCCTCCAGGAGCACGATTGGCTGGCCCTGATCTATACAATTGTATACACATGGTTTATCAGACTGTCATTAGTCACGAGAAGTCATCAAATCCTTTATTTACCAATTTGTTCAAGCATACTGATTCATTCAGGAATTAAATAAGTGAGTCATTGGTTAGTTCACTTAACTGTTTCATTCATAAACACTGACAGGAACATGATTATTCAGATTTTACTTCATTTGGAACTGCTTTCATTGATAGAGCAAACGCAGCCATTAGAAGTAACTGGAAATACTGAGTCTTGAACAAAATGTACTCAAGATCGATTACCTTAGTGCCTGCCCACGTTTTCAGCAGTTTTGGTTCTGAAAGTATTTTTTCCATTTCGTCCATTTCGTTTTGCAAAGCTTCATTGGAAAGGGTGGGTGCTAAAGAGCTCTGACATGATTTGTTTGTTGCACAATTTGCTTTCTCTGATTGGTGGAGATTTCTCAGAAGAATCATGGGTAATGTAGTTTTTCACTAAAACTCTGCTTTTGAACACAATGTTTTTCATTAAGTTGAAGGCTGATGGCTTGATCAGATGCACATATCATTGATTAACAAACTAGTAGTTAAATCTTTAAAAATGTGAAACCTTTAATTAAAATTATTTTATTTATTGTCTTTAAAAGTTATCATAAAAATCAATTCCCATAGCCAGAAAATGAATGAACTCTGGAACCCAAATGTTGCACTAAACCTCTTTCTCATTGAACAATTGTATGATATTGCTAGTACTAATAATAGTAAAACAATCACCTGTCATGTTACGGTCATATTCAGAACCATTGACTACCATTGATTTCACTGTTAGGTTAAAAGTAGTGAAGTGCCAACTAACCAAACAGACAAAAAAGCTGCAGCGCTGGCTGAAAAGGCAGAGCTACGTCGTCTAGAGGTGGAGAAGAAACGGAGGGAGAGAGAGGAGGAGAAGAAGAGACAGCAAGAAAAGGAGACAACAGAAGAGAGGATGAGACTGGAACTGGAAGAAGAACAGCGGAAGAGAGCAGAGGAAGCGAGGTACAATGTGTCACAGCTTTTTGGAAACAAATACTGTAATGAAACACTATGTCTCGGAGTCACTGCATGGCAAGAAACTATCACTGTGATATATGCAGGTTACGAAAGATTAGAGAAGAAGATGAGAAACAAAGAAGACAAGAGGAGGAGATGGAGAGACAGAGGAGAGAGCAGACAGAGAAGGACAGAGAAAGAAGACGACAAGAGGAGAAGAGGAGGCTGCTGGAACGGCTCCAGAGAGAAAGACGAGAAGAGGAGAAACGGCAGGCTGGTAAATATGCGTGCAGTAATGGTGTCTAATTGATTCGGGCCCTTAACATGTGACAGTCTTGATTCCATAATATCTCCAGCCTGCATGTTTCAAACATTTCTGCTGTAATGGGGATTTCAGCGATACTAACCACAGTACTAAGGCCCTGTCCCAGTAATGTCACTCTTGCGGTCTTGTGTACTTCACTTGCACATTTCAATGAAGCCAATAAGGCCATAAGAAGAACCACTGGTCATTTTATGATTTAAGAGAGTGCTGACAATAGTTTTATGGGCACTGTGCACCCTTGATGTCAAACCTGCAGACTATTACCCAACAGCCTATGAATCAGAATCAGAAAGAGCTTTATTGCCAAGTGTGCTATGCAACATTGCATCACCTGAGTGTGAATTTGGTGAAGGACCACATAGATAATCCTACTGCATTATGTACATTATGTAAATACCCTGCAAACATAATTCTTTATGAATAAGTGAACAAATTAATGAATGCTTTTTCTCATTTTCAGCGGAACTGGAGCGTCAGCGTCTGGAAGAGGAAGCTCGGAAAGAGGAGGAGCTCAGGAAGCTGTCAGAGATGGATGAGGCTGAGAGACTGGAGTACCTGCGAAGACAGCAGGAGGAGGAGGAGGAGAAAAGGAAAGCTGCCGAGGAGAGGAGGAGGAAGGAGGAGGAAGCAGCGATGCACGCTCAACAGGAGGCCAGACTGCATGCTGAGCTGTTTGCCAGGTATGTCACTGCTACAACAAACATGTTCATTCAGAACTTCATCAACGTTTCATCAACTAGGGTTCCTTCATGTGAGAACATTAAAGCTACACTATGTAACTTTTCTCTTTAAACTTGTAACTTGAAGCATAAGACTACAGCTCCTCTAATATATGTGAATCAATCTGATACCTTAAAGTTAGGGTTGGCATTTTTGGAGAGGCTAGCAATAGCAAGCTAGCTATGAAAGCATGAGGTCCCACCTTCCATTCAGTGTGCTCTTCAAAGCCACGTCTCCTTCAAAACAAATGAACACAGATGATAGTGTCGACATGGCTTTCCTGCAGCTCAACTCTACTGGTTAATAAGTAAGCACTACAAACAAACCGAAATAAAAAACAAACCTGAAGCTGAAGAAACCCTAAACGTTAACGGAAAAGACACGCAAACCTGAGTGACTGAGCGAGAGACAGAGCGAGAAAGAGGACTGTTCTCTTCTCAGTGTTTTGCGTATGAATGAGCAGGGCGGGACGCAGCAAATCTGCATGTGTAGGGGAGGGGCGCTGTGACTAGCCTATCACAGAACAAAGACACAGTCAGCTACCCAATGAGGATTTTTATTCAATCCGAGCACAGATATTAACTCGTATAATTCAATACTCGTACTCGGTAAAAGTTCTTTATCCGTACCGGATACTCATTTCAGTAGAGTATCCGGGCTCAACTCTACATCGTATCATTGCATTTGTTCCCGAATGCAATGATTTTATGAACATTTTTTGCTCCTTACACGTCCACAGAAGATATATGTCCATGTTTTAATATTTATTTTTTAATGTTTACACTATTATTGATGGCTATCAGGATGTGAAAAGTCTCAACCAGTATAATAAAATCTTGTTGTAGGCTATTCCTCATTTGTAAATTAAAGTGTCTGCAAACTGAATGAATGTATATGCCATCAGATAAAATATCACTAACAACACCAATACTCACCACATAATGAAAGATGGATATCTCAAAAAATATATTATGAGTAGCTTATGTCACTGTTGTTTTGACTTGTTAAAATCAATTGTTTTAAAAGGATTTAAAAGTTAGCCAACTCTGACATTAGATGGAGAATGTTTTTCCATGGTGACTCGTCACTTTGATTCATTTGAGAATATCTTGTGTGTTAAATGTGAACATGAGTCAACTGAATTTAGACTATTCCCGCATGTGTTTTTGGGACCAGCATGCCTTGAGTAAGTTCAGAGTTTGGTTTAGCCATCTGAGAGTTCAAGGTATGTTTGATGGTAAGATAATCTTGCTTTCTGGAATACCCCCCAGATCTGAGACTTGTTTGAGATGCACCTCGCCGGAAATGTAGGTAAGAGTTGGCAGATGTAGTGAGGAGAGCAGTGAGACAATTAGGAACAATTCTCTCTTGTTGTAGTGGATCAGACACCAATGAGATCAAAGACGACGGATATCGTGGGATTCACACTTATACACTGTGTTGATAAATAAACGGATCATTTAAATTCTCTTGCTTTTATATGAAAATAAATATGATGAACAAGACACCCAAAGTGCCCAGTGGAAAGGTGTATTTATCAATTACATAACCCATAGAGAGATAGCACTGTCAGCGAGTTTGAGAGTTTTAAAGTCAAACATTTTAAAAAGAACAATAATTCACGGTTGTTTAAACCAGTGAGCATTAAGCTGAGTGATCAGTAAGTCGTTTCCCGTTGGGCTTTTGATCAGCGCAGTCAGAGAGGAGCTACAGTGACTGACTGCAGAATCCCACACACCTTTCTACCCAACCAGCATGCATTTTGTGATTGGTTCTGTGCAGATTTTGCTCCTCTCAAATGAGCCTCTGCTGGCTGCATCTGAATATTTAAAGTCCACGTGAACCGGAAGTTGCAACCAAACTTATTTCAGTGTTTGAGAGAAATGAAATACTAAATGAGAAAAATAGAGAACGTGGCTTGATTTCCCTCCAAATTAAGTTGGAGACGCGTGATTAAGTAAGTTGGAGGGGCGTGGTTGAGTACGTTGGAGAGGCGTGGTTATGTACGTTGGAGAGGCGTGGTTAAGTCGGAGGGGCGTGGTTATGTACGTTGGAGAGGCGTGGTTAATTAAGTTGGAGAGGCATGGTTAATTATTTGAGGGCCGTGGTTAAGGAAGTGACGCCATTGCCCAAACGGTCAAACTTACATCATCAGAGAAGGGGAGAGGGGAGGTGAATTTTCAAGATTGTGAAGCCAAAAAAAAAATTTGTGTGAATTGACTTCACTTCGGATGAATTGTTCACTAGACACAAAACTAGAAAATTGCGCTAACAAAGTAAATATGGTCGATTTTAATTTCATGAGTACTTTAAAAATGCCTACATCAGAGGACTCATTCCAAGGCATCAAGGCACATCCGAATCTGATGTTAGCTTTCCTTCCTGTCTCCTGAGATACCTTCATCTGATCAATTTTTTAAGGCAGTATAGATAAATCCTTTGCTGCCTTTAATATCCCATAATCCTGCGCTCTCCATTTTGGTGGAAGTTGATCTAGAAAAGGAAAGAAAAATGGCATCCAAAAGTTGCAGTTGTTAGTCAGTTTGTGTGTAAATGTACATTTTGTTTAGTTCTGACCAAAGCTCGCTCTATTTTACTGTAGATCAGTAAACTGATACGCTGCCTCACGTGTTTTGTGAACTTTCTTCATGTGCAAACACTGACTGAGAGTCATTGCCTATAAGGCAGCGAGGCAACAAGTCACTGCTTAAGTTTTCGGGCACAACCCTCCTATTTCCTTTATTTATGGCTATGATATAAACATGCAGGGATGAATGATGAAAGTATGCAGTCTCTTGGGAAATCCGCCCTGAGAGCTCTAAAATATAAATAACTATTATAGGCTAACCATATTGATTTTAGGGTAAGGTAAAACACTGTTTGGAAAAATGGCTTTGTGATGTACTAGCTTGTCATTTACATTTTTGTTCATTTTTACATTGTTATTGTGTAGCGTTCTCACATGAAGGATCATAATGTTTTTTTTTCTTATTTCGTTCTATTTTTGATACAGATCAGCTCTATTAGCATGTATTAAAATGGTCAGCATACTGCAGTGGTTTAAAAGCGTACAAAAAGTTTAACATTGCTAATTTTCAAACTGTGCAGGAGCTTTGTGTGAAGTATAGTGCATTTCTTTCTATGACAGGCAGAGGGAAGCACTGGAGCAGCAGTTAAAGTTTCACAGGGGTCTTTTTGTGGAGGCAGAAGGGCTGGAGCAGACGCAGGATATCTCCCGTCCCTGGCTTTTCTCCTATTTCACCCTGTTGAAGTTGCTTGGCTTGGCTGAGCCCACATGAGGACGCACTGCTGTGATTCCTTCTTTTGCACTTTTAGCTGTGTGGCTGCTAATAACTAGTATTTCAGTAATGTAGTTTTCTGATAGGTGAACAATTTGCCACATGTGGAAATCTGCTGGATTGCTCACATCATCTCAGATGTCATATGACTCGTATCAGCACTTTTAAATTGCACCTGTACAAACTGGATTTTACTTAATTCCTGTTTGACCTTGAGATTTAGACAACCATATCCATACCCCTAAACCTAAGCTTACCTATAAGTTCTTCCTTAAATCAGAGGAGAATGATGGGTGAAGAACACTGATCTGGAAGCACCGAACCATGGTTGTGAGCCTAAACTTGACAGGAACTGTAAACTTGTCCCTCAAATCCGATTGGTTGATGAAAATGTTGATCAAAAGTTGTTGATCCAGGAACGTGTTGCACTTGGTGAAATCAAAGAGGAATCAAAGTGGTTGAGGACCACTGGAATAGAGTGAGCAGCGACCTCTACTGTCCACAGAAAAGACTTGAAAGATTTGGTCAGATGTATTTTCATATTTTATATGTGGTTATTTTGGCACTATAGAGGGATAAAAGAATACAGGTAAAAGATCACAACATGGACCAGGAGTTCAATTAAAGCTAGAGGATCAAAAAGACAAGCAGGTCTTAGTTTTAAGTAAGTTTTAATTGAATTATGAATAAAATAAAATAAATATCTCTTAGTGAAAGACCATGGGCAAACATCAAAATGCAGATTAGTCTTCATGAGTTAACGAATATAGGAAAAAATAGGAACTTTTAGAAAGATGTAAAAAAAACAAAACAAAAAAAAACATTTAACAACATCTGCGTGTGTGACAGAAGATTATGACAATTCTCTACAGCGTCTTAAAGACATAGTGATACAAATATCCATATTCTCTTTGCTTTAAGAGCTTTTAGTGCTTGGAGCAAGATTTGAACTATATTTAAAATGATAAACAGATTAATTGATTATCGTTAGTTGCAGCCCAAGATATTATGAATTATTATATTTTTTAACTAACCAATAAGATTGGACTGGATGCAGACAGCAAATACGTTTTTATTTGCAAGTTAACAAGAAAACAGTAAAAGCATATACGGGCATGCTTCAAAATAAATAAAACATCATTTCTTTTTTTTTGTCTTAGGAGAAAAAAAATCTAAAGTCAAATTGCTATAATGATTGACGATCACTAGTGGAATCTGTCCAAAACCTACAATGTGTCTTTGCTTTCTCCTTTCATCTGCTCAATCTTTCTTCTTGGTTCTTGGTGTCTGCAATTCCAAAATAGTTAATTTCGGTAAAAAACAGAATTCATTCTGTAATTTGAGCATATCACTTTTTTTGCTTTATTTTGTCAGCTACTGGACATTTACCAAGCAGAAAAGGTTGAAAGACAAAACAAATAAAAATATAAACAACTATATGTACGTGCATCTGAATATTAATTCTCCAACAAGATCTAATCTGACTCCAGATGGATTTGTTTAGTAGATCCACAACCAACCAAATATTTCTTCACAGGAAAAGCCACCAAAGCAGTGAAAGACAAATTTGACTTGAGTGAACTAAAGACACGAGTCAGTCAACTGACTCAGATTCATTCATGGACCACTAACGAAGAATGGTTCCAAACAGTGATGCTGGCTGTACATGGAGAAATATATAAAACTGTATATAAAGATGACATTGGTAATTGAGAAGCATGAAGTAACATTGAGCTTCTGCTGCTCTAATTTACTTATTGCTGATATCAATTGTTTACATTTAAATGAGCCTCAACATTCTATGTCAGTTCAGCAGCTTTAGTTGATTTTTGAAATCCACACGACTGTTTCTGAAGTCTTGAAGCTTGTTCACACGTGCTATAAGATCTTCACAACTCTACAATTTGATAAGTTTAATTGATTTTTCCAGTCTTTGACGTTCTTCTTGGTTCATCATCATGGAACAGCGTCGCTCAAGAAGAACCAGGGCTCTTCCCGCACACCTGAGGGGATTCTTGATGGAGGGCGTCTCTTCCAGTTCAGACGCCTGTGATCTTTCACAGCTGGCAGCTGTAACCAGGTTAGATCACTCTTACAGCTGTAGCTCTGACGAAGCTCAAAGAACCAGTGGTTTGGAGGAGCGCTATGTGAAGAACGCTGCTGTCCTTCCAGACATCCGTCCAGTAGCTTCAGTCTCTTCAGTGGACGTGTGTCAGCAGGAAGAGTCTGTCTCCATCCACGGCTACAGCGTGCAGGACTACCAGGAGATCTACCGCTCTGTGGTGGAGCCCATGATGGAGACACGCAGTGGTCGGCGCCGTCGCTACAGTCTTGAGCTGGGACTGAAGATCAAGCAGCGGCTGTGGGAGTCACTCAACCGCCCTTCACTGGTGGAGACGGAGCAACCTGATGGAAGCGTCCTGATCACTGAGAGCTTCTCCACAACCAACAGAGGCTTTGCTCCTCGAATCCACGTGGACATCAGTGAAGAGCCCCTGCCTGAGGAGCCCAGAAGAAAGAAGCCCAGACACTGAGTCATCACAGTGTCACACAGCAGGGCCTACGCATGTAAATACTGTATTATAGAGTAAGTTCATAGGTTTACTGGTAAGTTTTATTTTTTAGAGTAAGGTTATAATAGTATGAGTAAGTTTTATTTTCTAAAGCAGTTTTTTTATGTTTCTGGTTATTCTCACTGCATTTATATGCGGTTCCTAGGTTGTTCTAATCACGTTGCTCCATGATTGTCGGGATGTTTTTGATGGTTTCCTGTATGTTGACGTGTTCGTCAAGGTTTTCTGCGCGGCTGTTAGTTTGTTGTTATGCGGCTGCCAGGCTCTTCAGATTGTTTTTGGTGCATCACTATGTAGTTGTCAGGACGTTTTGAGCGGTTGGCTGATATGCGGTTGCTTTTAAGCGGTTAGGGTAGGTTAGGGTCCCTCACACGGTTTGCAGCTTGACGTGCTGTGAGGGCTTGAGTGCGTCAGTGATGCTGAGAGCTACGCCACTGGTACTTCACAACTACTGGTAGGGTCACCCATAGTGGACAGGTCTCAGCTGAGATGCCAGACGAAGACAAACCACCGGATTCTGGACAGCAGCAGATTGACCTGACGTTCCTGGAAGAACATCGCTGTCTTGTGACAACAACAACAACAACAACAACAACAACAACAACAACATCAGAATTAGGTGATCAGTCATCAATGGACTGATGGAAGCAGCCGTTCGACCAGAACAAGGTAACAAGGTTTAAAAAGGCTGCATTCTTTCTTCAGCATTTCTGTAACAGCATTCGCCGATCAAAACAGAGAGCCACTAATTTCATAATCATTTCTTAAATTCTACATGAACGTGTGATAAATATTAAATAATTCCCTTCTAAACTCAGGCACATTTCCACGTAAATACAGGTAAGTAGTGAAAGTAATTCAAATACAACAACTACTAACAGGTAAACACCATCACAGTAATCTGAACTTCACAAACAAAATACAGGAAAAACTATGAATCATTGAAAAACTAAAGCAAGCAAACAAACAAACAAACATGAAACAAAATCACAAGCTCAAAACTATAACTATCCTGCACTCTGCAATGCCACTAGGGAATTATTTGGTGGATGAAGTGAATAAAATAATAAAGTTGTCATTTTTCTAAGTTGCATTTCTAACGTCTGATTATGTTTTAATAAATGTGTATTCAACTAGGAAAAATGCAATATATTATTCTCATTGCTTTTAAGGCATTTGTTCACCAACACAAAAAAAGTTTTTTGTGTCCTCATTAAGTCAATGTGGTCTAATTGTGCTTGAGACCCCCAAAATGACTTCCATTACATGGACTCAAACAGTTGAAACATCCAGTTTCGTGCTCCACAGAAGAAGTTGGGAACAACATGAGGGTGAGTAAATGACAGAATTATAATTTTTGACAACTGGCCCTTTAATGTCTGTGAGCTTTATTCCTGAAGGCCAGTTTAGTGTTTCACTTTTGATTCACAAACTCATAAATGAGCTGCAATCCATTTTCAGGGTTGTGATCAACCAGTTATGAGCACACTGTCCAATGAACAGCTTGTTAAAAAGTTTAGAAGAAACCTTACCTGTCATCACGGATGCTAATGGGTGCAACTGAACGACAGAAGAAAACAGCCATCTAGAAGGACAAAGACACTTTATACATAACTAGACTGTACACACATATATATATATATGAATGAACTTTTACATGTATATGTACACGCAAACACCTGTGGACTCAACGCAAATTTATCTGCACTAATTACCAAAATAATAAACTTTCAAATGTTTCTCCTTGTTTGTGTTTTATTGCCGAAAAACAGGTGGTGGGAACCAAGGTGGCACTTGAAGTAAAATAATCCAAAATAAGCATTATTCCATTTAAATAATAATATAAAAGAACTGGCTCAGGGAACAGAGCTATGCTTGTGAGACACTTTCATTTGGGCATAAGCCCATTTCAGTGCCAACAAACGTACAGTTCCTCCACAAAAATCCATCAGGCTTCTATTCAAAGGGTAGAAATTCCTGCAAAAACAAACTCAAGATACTTTTATAGTAGAAAAAGGTTGTGGAATAGTTGTTTGTGTGAATAAATGAATGCAACTCAAGACATTTAGCTTTAAATATTAAATTTTGATCTCATTCATACTTTTGAGAAATAGCTTTTTTTCAGTCATCACTGTAATAAATTAAAATAGAAATAATGGGAAATAGTAACAAATAATAATAATACAAATCAATATTGCATGTTTACATAATACTGTACTTGATACAATGAATCAGTCCCGCAAAGAGCTCAAACGCTGTTCTGTCACAGAACTTTCTTTTCGCATTGTATTTCCAGCCTCTGTCTGACATCCATAGATTTCCCACTGTCCTATTTGACCGAAGTGCCGTCTGCTGAGGACATCAAAGCTGAAAAATAAGACACAACAACAGGTTTATGATTCTAATTGGTTAAACATGGGAACCAAGAAAAAAATAGCGTGCCACGGACTTACCTATAATTGCAGGGTCCACAATCTGGACTGGAATGGCTTTTCCGTCCTCCAGCAGGATTTGTGTGATGCCACCTTCTGCTCCTGCATTAGCCATCGAGGTCACACTCACCAGCTGACTCATGTCGAGCACGGTCGGGGGGTCACACAGAGATATGCGTTCACCACCACTGCCACTTGACTGAAGAAACTGGGACGGACTCAGCAAAACGGGCTGTGGTGGTTCAGGGCTGGGCAGCTCTTGGGCTTCTATTGGTGTTGTTGTAGGTCGGGCAGTGTCTTCAACTGGACACAAGGCAGGCTGTAGCTGGATTGCCGATCAGACAAGAGAAGAGCACTCTTAAAAGATGAGTTTTACCCAGCTTTGTCCCAGGCGACAGGGAACATTCTCAGGCAAGGTTCTCTCAAAGTTATGAACAAACATTCTTTAACTTTAAAAACTTTAGCACAAAATCGTTATTTATTAACATTCAAAATAACCTTCCCGTAATGTTTGCAAAATGATCAAATTGAATGTTCCCTTAGCCTTCACATAAACAAAAAAGTTTTTTTAAATTATTAAAAAACTTGGACATTTTGAACATTCAGAAATAATGTTTTCTTTCAAACATGATTGTGTTAGCTGGGGTATTGTTACAACGCCGGCATAGAGTTTACCCACCGGAGAAACCAGTGCACACAATTCTTTAGAATTTTGTTTTTGAACTTCGTTCTTTATTTGAAATATATTTCTATGGCATCGCTGTCGAGGAGAAATTAGCTGGTGAGGTTGATTTACTTATTGTAGAGTTAACAAACGTAATCATGAGCATTGTAATATTTGAAGCGGATGTCATGGCAAATATCAGAAGACTGGGAAGATTCCAAAATGAGTGGCTCATTCATAGATCCGTAAGATCTTACCTTCACGCTGTGAAAGTACAAACCAGAAGAGAGAACTTAATGAGTGTGGCGTTTAAAAGCAGCAGGGCTGTATGAGGTCTATTGTAAATGAACACTGTGTGCTCTTTCTCTGTGTTACCTAAACACTTTTTGTATCCCTTGTCACAGACAGAGGAAACAAACCTAGTGGAATGGGTGTTGAAGAATTCCTACCTGTTTTCTCTAGTCATGTTGCACAGATATAAAAAATGAGTAAATAAAAACTTTTCTTATGCCTAATTTTTTGCCGTGGTGAATCCCATTTAAATAACATATGTCTATCTATCTATCTATCTATCTATCTATCTATCTGACAGTTTTGTGGAGTCACACCACATGACATTTGACATATTCACTAACCTTGCCTTGTTATTAAAAAGTCAAATAGTCTAATATTTAAAGAAACATACTGACCTTGACACATTTATAAGGGTCTGCGGGGACCCTTTAAAAAATAATGTAATGTTTTTTTCTGCATGTTGGTTGCACCACATGACTTCAATTGAAGTTTTTTCAAGTATTAAGAAGTAGTGAGGCAGTTTTGATTAAACATTTATTTCTAAATAAGAAATGAGAACAGAAATAGCAGCAGAAACACTCATAAATGTGTTTTTATAGCTGTTAATAGTTTACCATTGTTGTTTGTGTAGTGGAGAAACTAATGGCTTCATAAATACAAGAGCTTTAGATTTAAATATTTAATTTTGATTTAATTCATTCTGTTTTACTTTCAATGAGCAATTGCTTACTTCAGTCATCATTATAAATTAAAATTACTTTAATTTGTCAGGCGAAAGTTTTTCAAATATGAATAAACAGTGAAGCAGTTTTCTTCTAACAAATAATTAAAGATTATACCAAATGACATAATCATATTTTCAACCATTTCGTTTGAATGTTTTTTGTTTGTTTGTTTCTTCACTACATTATCAGGACAGTTAATAAACCCTAACTTATTCAGAAGAAAAAAATGCTTGCCATAAAAAGTGCAATCAGCTTATTATATGTATAGATAGTATTTTCAATGCATTCATTTAATACATGAATAGATCCAGATGAAAAAAAAGCTAAATTCAGGAGATGGTCACCTGGAGATGTGCAAAGATCTTCGGCTGCAGAGAAGTGAGAGAACTGAAGAGCTGCACAGCCTCTGGAGAAAGAGTGTCACTCTCTTCCAAGAGTCCTTCCTTCTGAGAGGACACTGTCAATAGAACAGCAGGACACTTGATTCTGTGACAGAGTAAACAATAGTTATACTTCGACTACAGTTCTATGCTTTCTTTTTGAGGGAGGACCTTTCCTCAATTATCCAAATTGCATTGTAATGATTCCAAGATGTTAAAGGATGGAATACACAACAACGACTTTAAAACGCTAGGCAACATACACATAATGGTTACATAAATGAAAAACATTATTATACGTTCAGGTCGTTATGAACACACAAAAAAACATGCGCCATGTTGCATGTGTTTTAAAATCGACTTAAAAATGAAGCATGTTTATAAACCATAGTAAGTGGTGTGTTTTGGAGTGGTAAACTCGAGTTTACCGCGTTCCAGTACACAAGTTGGAAAACCAAGATGGATGTGTCCAGGCAAACCTTTCAGAATGCAAGCAGTGCAAAGATAATGCCGATGTATAATGTTCACAAATAGACGTTGGATAGTACTCTGTGCACCACCTGAGTTTTTATTGAAACGGCGACAAACAAATGCTAATAAGCAATATTTTTCTACTGTTTCACTTACTGTTGATGCGCTTAGCGGCATTTGGATTCTCAACAAAGTTGAGATTGTTGCTGCGGTTCCTCTGAAATTTTGAGTTGTATCTCCAGCTTGAGGGGGAGTTCCAATTAAAAGTTCCTTCTGGGAACTCAGAACTTCTGACAATCAAGTATAAATAGACGCACTGCTTTTCCGTGAAATCTGTCAACTCCGACTGTCCAAAATCTGTTATGGCTTTTAGTAAATGGCGTCTCTCTCTCTCATTAACCATTTCAGTCAAATCAGACTCTTGGTGATTCTGTGGCCCTCTCTTGGGCTGACCATTCATTTTTCTGGCAGTGATTTTCAGGGGATAGGTTGCCATTACATGGCTTGGGACACACATGAGCATTCCCACCGATGGACAATTTTTAGCATCTCCGATTCAACTATACTGCCCTGATATTGTGGGGGAGCTCCCAGAGGAAACCCACACTGAGAGAAGATGCAAATTCAACACAGAAAGGACTCTCTCCTAGCTCAACAGGGACTCGAATCAGGGACCTTCTTGCTGTGAGGCAACACTGCTACCCAGTGCAGCCAAATAGCGTCTACTACTCCAGAACGAAAAATGTGGCAAAAATTCTATAGTGTATTCCAGCCTCAAGACATTAAGCCCTATATGTCAAATTCCAACAGTATTTTACCATCCACAGAAGCAGGAGTCAGGGTCAAGGTCAAAGTCTCTGGAATCAGGTTATCAGTCTCTTCTTTCCACTGCAACAACAACAAAACCATACAAATAAATGCTTACTACAGGAAATGGTTTCCATATTTGTGCTTGTCAATCTAATGCCTTAGAAACTTATCGTCTGTTCACACCTCTGTATCTGAGGTAGCCAGTGGTCCCGCCGTCAGCTGAAGAGCTTTCTGAGCCTCATGGATGTGGTTCTTGATGTCATTGACAGTGGGAAAGTAACACAGATTGTGTCTCTCAGGCACTTCCTCTGACTTGAACATCTCATGTTCCACAAACCTCCTGCCAGGACGTTCACAAAGAAACAGTAAATCGTTTTTCAGCAAATAAAACAAAGGAGATTCGAAACCATCTGAGTCTTACCTGAGCTGCTTTCGGACAGTGTAAACCTGGTTATGACCTTGTGCCACCAACTCACAGATCTTCTCTGCCACGAGCGGGTGGAGTCGAGAGGGTAGGGATGTCCCATCCTCCATCGTGTCATCCTCTGTCTCTTCCTCTTCATTTTGTTCTTCCTCTGCAAAGCAGATCTGCTCTGGAAGTGGAGGCAAGTTTGCAGTGTCCACGTCATGATACAGGTGGGCTTTCTCTGTAGGGAGCTGAATGTAATACCTGTGACGAATGTAAATGAGTGAAGTGAACCTTGCAGTAAGTCCCATCATGTGACTTTAACTGAGGTGCATATACCTTATAATGCCTCCAACATCCCATAAACTCTTCTTGAGGTTGAAGAAGGCTTTCTCCTGCTCTTGCCGCACTATTTTCTTGTCTACTTTGGGATCTGTTGGAACCTTGTACTCCAGAAATTTTCGTACTTTTTTTATATATATTCTGAAAAATTGTCAAATATTAGTGTTTTTCATAACGAATTTCCAGCGCACATAACACATCTGTTGTGCTTGGCCCAACTGTAGGTTGTGTACCTGGCAGGACAGGTTGCTTTGTAGAGGATGCTTCGATTCGTTTCTTGTTCAGACCCTTTTTTAGGTTGAACACCCTTCCTCCGTGGACCAAACTGGCATTCCATCACAATTGCTCTGCTACCTTAAAACCATATTAAAAATCAAGATAAAATTACTTTGGGTGCATATTGTAAAACCATTACATTGCATGCAATTTGCTATTAAAAGCATTCTCATTCTAGAAATAATTTGATTTAAAAAAAATCTGATTTGCAAGTGCAAGATGAATCTTCAATAATTCTGTCTAGTTCCCCCATACCAAAAAAAACAACACCACATTTTAAATTCACATTGCTTTTCAAACATTTGGGGTTGGTCAGTTTTTTTTGTTTGTTTTTTTTAAGAAGTCTCTTAATTAATTTTTTTAAGAAGTTCTATTAATTTGTGTGATGACAAGAACTCATTCTGGAATCATTCTAATGCTGATTATCAATGTTGCTGCTTAATCTTTATGAATGCCTTCCCTGTCACTTTTGATTACAGGTAATACAATGCATCCTTACAAAATAAACAGTAGAACAGTAGTGTAAAGTTTCATTTGCTTATTTTGTCAACCAATATGGCACTTAGATGGCCCCAAAGCTTAAAGACTGATTAAAATGTCAATTTTGAATTCATGGGTCTTTAATTTGTCAAAACTAACAATTCTGGCATTAAAATAACCTATACACTAAATAACTAAACAGCTTCCAGACTTAAATAAGATTATCTCACATAAAGACAGATCCCACAAGCAAAAACAGCCAGATTACCTGCATTAACAAAGGGAACGCCATCGTAGGGCACATACTGTGATTTCCACATGAGTCTGGTGGCAGGTTTAGCCGGTGAGGGTGATTGACGGGTGCCAAACACAGTGCGAGTCTGCTGCTTGTGTAGAAGCAGAATGGCCTCCAGCTCTGCCTGTGTGTTACAGTAACCGCGGTATGAGTCTCCGATCTTCTGCTCCTCGTGAAACAATCAGAAAAAAAGATTTACCAAGCTGCATTAGCTTGACATCATTAGAGTGATTTGCTGCAAATTTATCTGTTTGACAGAGGGCTCTACACACAATAGAAATTACAATGCATTTAGGCTATTTCCATGAATATTAAACTTTACTTTTAATTGTTCAGATTTTCATAAGCGCAAGATTTGTAAACGAAAATCAATTTAGCCAGTTTCTACTGGACAAACCTCACACCCACGCAGTCTTAAAGCCCAGTTTGGTGCTCCTGGTGGCAGTGGCTTCACCGGAGGCTCAAATACATCAGGAGAACTGAAAGAAATGAGAAGCTATTTGAATGAAACTGTCAATTTTAAGATCCACCAGGAATAGGTTGCAAGCAGTCTCAAACAGTTTACTTGTTGTTCAAGCAAGGGATAATTTGAGCCAAACAAATCAGCTGGGGTTTCTTTAAATATAAAAAGTTATAAAACACAATATAAAAGTTAATCTTTCAGGTTAGATACAGATATGATTATGTGCAAACAAGGTTTACTGACCTTTTCTTCTGAATTTTAATGGCAGTAACATTTTGAGCTGCTAGTGCAGACAAACTTTGAGTCCCATCTTTGTCTTTTATGGATGTGATGATTGGCTGTCTTTTCTCCAAAAAGATACCTATTCAACAAAACAAAGAATTGGCAGAACCAGACATCAACCAATTTACTTCTTTATTCTTTTCATTTTCTATTAATATGTTTCTCTATTTCATTTCATCATTATTAGATGTTAAATATTTTGTTAGATTTTAAATTATATGTGCGCATATATGTTATATATATATATATATATATATACACATACTCACACACACACACACACTCACCAGCCACTTTATTAGGTACACCTTGCTAATACTGTGTTGGACCACTTCTTGTCTCAAGAACTGCCTTAGTTCTTTGTTGTCTAGATTCAAATGATGTTTTATTAATGTTTGGGAGGAGCATGTTCAAAGGATCAATGCAATCAACTCGTCATCATCAATTACTCCTCATCCTATCAGCATGAGAGGAAGCATGTACATATAGATATATTTGACTCACCTATATCTCTCTACAACTCCTCACACTTGATTGTTCCTATCAGAGCCAGGAATACGGAGGGAATGCTCTGGGTTCGGGCTAAACACCGAGCTGAGTCATTTGTACCATCAGCTCTACCATTTACCGCACCTGAATCATTTGTCAGTGTGAACTCGTGAACAATGTACTGGAAGAGGTTTCCGACACATCCTAAATGTGCTCATTTGGATTGAGATCTGATGTCTTTTGAGTGCATAGTGAAAACATACACTGTTGTATTTGTTGTAAGTGAACTCTTCCAACTTATCTTGTTGGAAGTATCCATTAAAAGTTGGGTACACTGTGGTCATAATGGGATGGACATGGTCAGAAACAATACTCAGGTAGGCTGTGGCCTTAAAACGATGCTCAATTGGTACTAAGGAGCCAAGAAAATACCCCCCATACCATTACACCACCACCAGCAGCAGCACAAACCTTTGAAATAAGTGTTGTTTATGACAAATTCTGCAAATGTCGCAGCAGCAATTGAGACTCATCAGATCAATGCTTTTCCAATCTTCTATTTTCCTATTTTGGTGAGCCTGTGTGAATTGTAGCCTCAGTTTCCTGTTCTTAGCTGACAGGACTGCAACTCGTTGTGATCTTCTGGTGCTGCTGCCCATCTGCTTCAAGGTTCGATGTGTTGTGCACTCTGTTGCAACGTGTGCTTATTTGAGTTACTGTTGCCTTTCTGTCACTTCAAACCAGTATAGGATGCGTTTCCCAAAAGCATCGTTAGCCAACTATAATTGCAACTTGATTACTAAAGAAACAAATTGCAAACGTAGTTGGCATTGGGAAACGCACCCCTGGCCATTGTCATCTGACATCTGGCTTCAACAAGGCATTTCCACCCACTCACTGGATATTTTCTCTTTTTTTGGACCATTCTCTATTAATCCAAGAAATCTCAGTAGATCTCGCCTGGCACCAACCAACATGCCACGTTCGATCACTTGAATCACCTTTCTTCCCCACTCTGATGCTTAGTTTGAACTTCAGAAGATCATCTTGACCAAGTTTACATACCTAAATCCATTGAGTTGCTAGAGTTAGATATTTACATTAACAAACAGCTGAACAGGTGTACCTGGCCAATGAGTGTGTGTGTGTACATATATCATTTAAAAAAATCAATAGCCAGTATTGTATTTAATTAGAAAATCATAAGTAACTACCTGATGAGTTTGCTACATTCAACAGCTGACCATGAGGTAGTAACATCTGAGGGCCCCCTATAGACACAGATGGGACACCATACAACTGTCCATTCTCCCCTTTCACGATCACCTGAAAAAATGCATGTCTTTGAGGTGGGGAAAGATATACAGTTCAAAACGACTTAATGGGTAGAGTCAAGTACATGGATGATACACATATCATCTAGTGTAAGTGATATAGTTTAGGGTGATGGGTCATAGTGAAAGGTCCTTACCACTCGCTCATACTGAATAGGATGTCCGTTTTGATCAAGTATAACTAAGTTGTCCGCTTGTTCTGCGACTGTAGAGGGCTTCTGGTTGGCTGCTACAGTTTCTGGGACTGGAATGACTGATGGAAGCACTTGTGCATTTTCTTTAGCTTTAGAAATTTTTCCAGGTTGCTAATACACAACAAAAATAAATAGTTATATAATGTATAAAATATGACAGCAAAACCGTGCCATTATTATACCAGCGAAAAACTGATGTTCGCGTGCGTAAATTACATCCGCGAGCGGAAACAGAGCTACACACGTAAATACGGGTACCCGCGAGCTCATTTTAATCTGCAATTTGCGCACATTCACCCGCTCTCGACTTCTGTTTTTGCTCGCGCGAGCATTTGTATTTTTGTCAGTCGCGGGGCGGGGCTTACTCTTGTAATAGTAACATAAAATGTCATTGGTTAGTTCCCTTTTCTCCAGAGGTCAGTTGTGATTGGACGCCTGTGATTGTCAATCTAGAGCTGAGGGAAAGATATTTATGAAAGCCCGTTTCTGCCACAGTTGAGAAAAAAAAAGATTAAGTCGAAATATTTACTTAGTATCTCGAAATAACGAGAAACTTTCTCAAAATAATGACTTAGTATCTCAAAAAAAGAGAAACTTTCTCAAAATAATGACCTAATTTCTCGTGCTTCTCCATGGTCAAAGCGTGTAAATGCGAGATCACAGCAAACATGACACGTTCTGTAAAACAGCTGTTGAAGTCAGTGTGTTAATCAAGAATATAATTAAAGAACATGAATGATAAATCATCAGTATATAAGAGGGGATTCCATAGTATATAGTATTTTATTCATTTGTATTTTTGTGTATGAACAAGCAGCAGCATAGTGATCCATGGATTTTAAACAGAGGAATTACAGACTGATGTATTATAGTGTTGTATAATATTGTATTATAGTGACTCTTTATGATGAACCTGCACATCAAAGAGCATCCGCGAAATATGGTAACCGCCCTGCTTCTGTTCCATTTCCATACCTTCCTATGCGCATGGAAAAGTGTGCAAAATATACTGATAATTTATAATTGATGTTACTATAGATTGCATCATATAAATTACACAGACTTTAACTAAGACAGCTGTTCTTGTTGCATGAAAAATGCAAAACTTGCACGATTTATCGGATTAACATTATATTTATTCGTTAAGTTTAAGTGTAATAATATTAACGCAAATTTCGCGGATGCTCTTTGATGTGCAGGTTCATCATAAAGAGTCACTATAATGACTATATGAGTATAAAGAGTCACTATAATGACCCCGACAAAACAGTCGACAACATCTTGCGCGATGGGGTTCGGGGTTCAGTACCGGGGGTTCGGGCGCGATGGGCCCCGGGGTTCGGTGAATACGCATATGAAACTGGTGGGGTTCAGTACCTCCAAAAAGGTTAAGAACCACTGATCTAGTTGCTTTAATAGTTTTGATTCTGAATATATTTAAATAGTTTTACTGTATAAATGTCTTTCAGTTTTAAAAGATTAAGTTCAACACTATTCAAAAGAGTCAAGTACAAATGCCCTTGTCTTATTTCACCAAAAACCACAAGAAATTATAAGAACTTTTACTTTGTATATACAGTAAAATTATTATACTCACTACTTTAATGCAAAAATGCGATTGTTTAAATTAAAATGTATTTTTTACAGTAGGCTATCTGTTGCTTTGTCCTTAAATTACATTTAATTTAAAAAAATAAATCACGCATTTAATAATATTTCACTGTAACACAGCAAAACAACAATAACTATATTACAGCAAAGAGAATAATCATTGAAAACATGGAAATAGTAAAATGTAAAAGTACTTAAAATAATTAAAAGAATGGTCTTAAACATATTCATTATGCAGAATATATGCATTGCTTATGACATACGATTAGGGCTTTTGTGAGATTCACGCAACTCATTGTTTGTTTGTGTGTGTGTTTCTGGTGTGTGTGCTGTGTGTGTGTGTGTGTGTGTGTGTGTGTGTGTGTGTGTGTGTGTGTGTGTGTGTGTGTTTGTGTAGGCTATCTGCTCTGCCAACAAATTACATTTAATTAAAACAGAAAAAGAAATCACGCATTTAATAATATTTCACTGTAATACAGAAAAACAACAACTATATTACAGCAACTAGAATAATCATTGAAAAAAATGGAAACAGTAGGATGTAAAAGTAAAATGTCAGAACACATGAAAAAGATGTGATCTTAAATATATCATCATGCAGAATATATGTATTTCTTATAACATACGATTAGGGCTTTTGTGAGATTCATCCAACTCATTGTTTGTTTGTGTGTGTGTGTGTGTGTGTGTGTGTGTGAGCTTGTGGTATGTGTGTTTGTGGCATGCGTACTTGTGTTTGTGGTGTGTGTGTATGGTAATTTAACATTGTCTTTTAGTGAAGAATGGGGTTATTCAAAGACTGTTCAGTCCACTACACTGTTGTACACTATTTCTGCTAGTCTTCATATATCCTTACCAGTCCAGCCGGAAGATCCTCTCTCTCTTCTGACTGAAGAATATCCTTCACATCTCTCTCTTCCTCCTCCATTTACTCTATCAGACATACACAGCAGTCAAAACCAACAGCCCAAGCCAGAGATAAACTACAACTCTGCGGGAATTCAGTGAAGTATTCGGGAATACTTTAGCAAATTAGTACAATGAGAAAAAAAAACGTTTTGAACTGAACCCTTTATTAGCTGGAGAGGGAAGGCCACATTTACTTCAAGCAAAAGCTATTTTTGTGTAAAGGTGGGCATAAACGCAATATTTCAGCTTATATGAATAAAGCAGCAAAAAAAGGTGAAATTGTAAGTGATTATTTTGAAATTCATTGATCTGTATCGTACCAACACTTCAGCTGGAACGATTGTGCAACACTTCCTAATGGGTTTTTTTGCTTTACGGGTGATAATTCAGGCTTAATGACTGAAGAGCGTCACACAAATTAACATAATTTTGAAACATAAACGCCATATTGGATCAGAGCTCGCTAGTGTAAAAGAAAGAAAACAGACATATCTCTAGCGTTAAACTGGATTTAAATCATATTTTCTCATCAGCTCACTCTGACTGCGCATCCTACTGTCGAACTCAGGCTATATATACAGGAAGAGCCTAAAATTGAAAACGAGTCTACTCAACCTCGTCTTCGTCCGGGACTCTTCACGCCGAAAACGCGTAAACTGCGCATCATCCGCCTGCAGTTTGAACCCTCGCGGCTTCCGTAGGGCTCTTTCAATTTGAGTTGTTTTTCTGACAAGTTCAAGTTTGTAAATGTGGAAAATAACGCGTTTTTCTCAACTAAACTTGACATGTGTCATATTATTTCAATGCATTGTTTGTATACCTATTTCCCATATTTAAACGCTTTGTTGTGTTTTTGCATAAAGAATCATTGCAAAAATATGAAAAGGAACATTTGTGGGTAAAATGTGTTTCATTTTCCTGATTTTTTTTTTTA
This sequence comes from Rhodeus uyekii, assembly GCA_037043235.1. Classification (NCBI taxonomy): domain Eukaryota; kingdom Metazoa; phylum Chordata; class Actinopteri; order Cypriniformes; family Acheilognathidae; genus Rhodeus; species Rhodeus uyekii. The sequence continues at coordinate 1,916,964 of JAWRVZ010000053.1, read as the reverse complement.
TCATAATGGTCTTAAACGTAGACTTAATTTGCACCTGAGACTTCAAACATCTCTATCATTTATTTTGAAAAGTTCACGTTTATCCCTATGCTTTATGTTATTTCAATGCATTATTAGTATAAATACATATATTTTCCTCATATAACAAGTCTTTCTGTGTTTTGTACGTTAATAATGAAAAAGTCAAAGTGAAATCATAACATTAGATACATTGGATAACGTCATATGAAGTACTATTAAAAGTCATTTAACAAAAATAGATTTTGAGGAATTTTTTAATCTAAAACTATAACATTATTTTATTTTACTACTATAAATAAATACTTTTACTTACTAAGGAATGTTATTGTCCCATCCATAATCAACGGATGACTTGGTGAAACAATCAAATTGAACATATTTGTTGTTATACACACATCTCACCGGTAAGGGGCGCTATGTCTTCACAAATGTATTCCATCGCTTTCTTAAACCCCTCAAAAATGAACTTCCTAAATCCTGCATTTGCTTGAATAAATGTAAGACTTTAAACAGCTCTCAAATGTTAACCAGAGAAACTTTGTCTCTCCGCATTCCTCTAGAAAAACCAAACAGGAAAAGATCTACTTGTGCTACGGACCTGAAGGAGTCTGTATGACAGTGTTGAAGCAGCTGATCCTTTGTCAGGTCTAAACTAACAGGACACTGTTTGAGCTGAGCCTCTAACAATGAGTCTTGCACGCTCAGAGCGAAGAGAAAACGTGAGGAATCTGGGCCTATGATCCCAGGCTGGGAGTGAGATTAGAGGCCAAGCTGCCCCGGGGCCTCAGTGGGGCGTCCCGTTCTCGCTCACACTCAGAGTCTCACACTGCAGTTTTGATGGAACATGTCAGCAGAAACATTTTGAGCTCACAGGGAGAACAATTTGCTGTTCTCCCAAAGAGACCCAGCACTGGTACATTCAGACTCATCATATAATGCATGCTGAAAATGTATTCACTCAGAAGCCCAGAGTGAGGCTAAACACATCACTCAGACCAGCCTTTTCAGCCCGTCATCCCTCTTTTAGTTTCAAATGTCAAAAAAAGTGTCATAAGTGTGCCTACGAGATCATCAATGGTCTAATTTCCTGCATCCATGTATGTTTTTGGTTCATTCTGTGTCTGTGTGGTTTAAACGTAACACGAGCCAGTGAGTTGCTGATGCATTGTGGGATTGATGTCTGGGAGTGACCTGAAATACTGCTGTGTAATGGCCCTGTCTCTGGCGGGGGATGAGGTGGGGTAGGGAGTCACTGGGGAAAAAGCCCCTGTTTGGACTGCCCTCCGTGTGAACATTTTCGGGCCTACATTCACAAAAGACCTTACAAAAAAAAGAGAGAGAGAGAGAAGGGAGGGGGTGTCAGTGGACGACGGCTGAAAGGTTTGCATGACTGAACCATTTCAAACACCTTCCTGCTAGACTTGTTGCACACACAAGAGCGGCGCTCGAACCATCACTCCTCTACTGATGGGTTCACTCATCAACTTCATGGAGGATTCATTCATCAGTTCATCAGTGTTGTTCTAATCAGTGAATGGAGATATCAACATGAGAAGATCATCTAGCACTGCTCATTTAAGTCATCATAGACTTCAGAGTCCACATTTAAATGAAAAAATGATTCTGTTTGTAATTTATTTTAATTAAAATGTGAATTGGCACATATTTGTTCTTATGATTATGATAAATCACCCATTGATTTAAATATTTTACCTTCTTTCAATCTGTGAAATAAAGCAGTGTGCAACATTTCAATGGAACCTAAAACTACCATTCAAAAGTGTTTTTTTTTAAAGATTAACAAGACTTCTGTAAGGTTGTATTTCCTGGATCAAAAAATATATATGATGAACAGGAAAATCTAAAGAATAGCATTTATTTGAAACAAATCTTTTGTAACAATAATTTAGTCTCTTTTGATCAACTTAATGCATCCTTGCTGAATAAAACTAGTAATTTCTTTCAAAAAAACCTTGAGATAATGCATCACAGTTTATCATATTATGATGCTAAAGTACTTACATGTGAATTTAAGTATCAAAAGTAATTTTTCTGCAAACAGTATTTAATATATTTCCTCTAAACCTGACTTTTCCCCTAACAAATCATATTACTAGTCATTTCAGTAGCACCTCAATGCAGTACACGAGATCCAGGGGGCGGAGTTAAATCCAGATCCAGGGGGCGGAGTTGGATTTCCTTCCACTGCATTCTGATTGGTCAAAAGATTCCCCACACTTCGTACTTGTTGCTCTATCTTTTCCGCATCGAGTCGTAACTAGTTAGTTATTCTTTTGACGTAAAAACAAACTTGCCGAAAACAAATATTAAAGTTTTTAATAGTTACAAACACTGTAGTTTATACGTTGTGGTAATTTGTATAAAATACGTGGCTATTGTCCACCACTACGTACTTACACGTAGTGGTGGACAATAGCCACGTATTTTATTAATTTGGAGAAACGTTTAAATATAATCTAAAACAAAAAAGATTACTTACAAATTTCGTAGATTCACTGTATTCTTTGATTGGCTGATCTTTAACCCCTTTCAGTAGTCCACATGCACTTTGATTTCCAATACTTAAGTATATTAATTAGTAGGCACTTAATTCAAGTTTAAATTCAAGTAGAGAATGTGCTTTTTTCACTACTGATTATGACACTGTATGTGACTAAATTATAGCAGCACTAATTATACTTATAAGTCACTTATAAGTGACTTCACAAGAGCATCTGACTTCATTTAAATAGCATGAGCATCTCACTTACATAAATGCATGCAAAATGTATTACCAACGCAATTAAATTGGAAAAAAAAGTTTATTAACACACGAGCTAAATCAGACATTTTGAAAACAGTAGGGAAACTTTGAAGGCAAAACATAAGGAAAACGACATTGGGAGCACACAGAATTAGACCATGTGTGATGATGACCATGACCATGTGTGATGGGGCGGCGGCGGGGCGAAGTATATATAATGGGAGGAGTTGGATCTGGATCCAACTCCTCCCCCTGGATCTCGTGTTCCGCAGTGAGGACCATCTCAGTCATTTGCCTGAGAGGACTGAAAACAAATGTTCATACTTCTCTGAAGACATGCATCATTACAGCATGATTTCCACTAGGTGGTGTGTGTGTGTGCGTCCAAAACACATGTTTGAGATCTAGTGCCAAACTACAAATATTTTCATTACTCCAGATTTCTTTCTCTCACAGAGACATGAAACGCATTTCTTCTAATGATGCTTAAGGTTGAAAGGTCTGGTTTAATATTCTTGTGTTCTCTTTGACTCAACTAATGATCACACCTCGCATCATCCAACAAAGACATGTCCTTTTTGGAAAAGCAGTTAACCGCATACACGTCAAATAACACCCTCAGACATTTGGAGCGAGTGCAACTTTATTCTGTTGAGTTCCATAGATGTAACAACACAGGAGACTACATGGTGTGTACAGTGTGTGCAGAAACATCCATTGAGACAGACAGCATACAACACAGTATCCGTGTTAATAAGTCGTAGATATGGATCGTTAATATCTGACTGATATTCCGCTCTAATTAGAAAGACGAACTTAAGGCCACTACCCATATAAAAGTATATTAATATTGGCCCTACAGCGAGAGATTTCTCTACTTCAATACATATCCTAAGAAGATAAACAAAGCTCTTGATAAAACATTATCAATTTTGTGTTTGAGCAAGAAACGTTTGGATTCTTGTGCCGTTGCCAGAAGAGATTGTTGCTTTTACATTCCTGAGTACTGATCTACGATATTAAATCACAGGCTGTGAGCTTATTTCAGTTCAAACATGGAGGCCCTGTACTGATTCACAATGCTGGTATAAAAAGTGCTAAAATATTCCAGGTTCATGTTGTAGTTTGTTTAAAGCTCAAAACAATACCTTAACTACAACAGTGAACAAGAAAAAACAGGAACTCTGCTAAAATGCCTCCCAACAAAACAACTGTGAGGAACCCCACATTGCATACAAAAAGCACAACCGCACAGAACATGAGCGAGAGACGATCACGAGCCAAACCACAAGCGGACAATCCGTGACCTGTGCGTTAGCCGGGCAACCTTCCGACAACACTTCTGAGATTTGAGCTGGAAATGTAAATAGAGCTACTATTGTCCATTAAAGCGATAGTTCATCCAAAGTTCTGTCATTGATTACTCATTTCAAACCTGTGTGAAATTATTTTATCTGTGAAAGCATAAAAAAGTAATTTTGGTGACCATTGACTTCTATTATATGGACCACAAAACACTTGAAGCATTTCTCAAAAAATCTTTTATGTTCCACAGAAGAAAGTCTCATGGTTGAGAGCAAAAATATTTTGTTTTTAGGTGATCAATCCCTCCAAATCGTCTTATAATTCCATCTTTTCTATCTATAATGACCATCACCGAGCCACAGGAAATGTTCTCTTTGGCCAAGACTACAGAAGCACTTGCGTGAGCTGCATAAAATGATGATCTTTCATCAGACACTACTTGATTTCTTACAAAATAATGATTAAAAACAAACTACAGCGCAGGAAATCAGCCTAAATGCTCAACAGTGATGAAAACGAAAGCAATTCAAGCAGCCTAGTTTCATTTCGACACGTAAATGGACAGAACATCTGTGCTGATTTTAATTGCTTGAATCTAGCGACACACAAAAATAAATTTTTTACCAGAAACTTCCCAGAATGCATGCATTAAATCAATCTGGTGACAATAATGTGCTCTGACTATGCCCTCCTCTTGCTCTCTCACTTTGTTCCCTGCTGGGTTTGAAGTTCAGAGTTTGGACCCAAATGCATTTGAAACACATTTTACAGCTATGCAAACAAAGGAACCAGGTTTACAGGCCACTCGCCCTGTGGCAATCAAGCAGCGATTTCTCTCACACTCGCTATTCTTGTCTTTAACACCTTTCTGTCTCCTCGCCGCCAGTGAAAAAGGAAGATGAGAACCGGTGCCTGGTGTTGAACGGAGAAGGCCTGCTACTGTGACAACGATTCAGTCTGAGAGACCTTCATCAACCCAGAAGTCACTCTATCAGGTCTCTTGGTCTCACTTGAACTTGCATCATTTGTATTCAATGATGTGCTGGTCCTTGTACGATAGAAATGATTCTCGCAAACGCGATCCACTGCAAACTATTACAAAATATACATTGTGTCTCACAAAAAAGGATCTATGTAGCCACCTCTTCAGATTGGTCTTCAAAGTCATCCGAGACACATTCTCAGGTTCGCTCTATGAAAGGTAGAGCAATAATATAAAGCTAAATGCGTTTATCCCAAACCCCCAAACGGCCTCTTTGTTCTTTGAGAACAAGCACAAAGCTAAAAATGTGCATAGAAAAAGGCAACCGTTTCATCTTCTGTTCACCCAATGAACGCCGTTGTTTATTAATAACCACTTTCTTCTCTGAGAGTCAGTTTTATTATCACGTTCGGTTCGATTACTGAAATGTGCAGAGTGTGTGGATGCAGTTGCTAGGACACGCGTTGAGGGTCCCGTCTAACTCTCTGATAGACAGGAGGAGGGGGAGGAGCCTGAGGGCTGCTGGGAAAGCATGCAGGTTCTTCTGGGTACTCTCGGCTCGGGTTCAGGCGTGAGGCGGGCGGCGCTCTGGTTCTTGAGGTTGTTGAGCTCCTGTGTGGGCATCAGCGGTTTGTGAATGCTGACCAGGCAGAACGCGGAGCCGCTCTTGGGGATGAAGTTGACCTTGTTCCTATCTGGGCACAGGAACTGTGGGATCTCCCGTGTAGGTCTGGCCCTGAGGAGATGAAAAAGGAGAGCGATAAGATGGTGAGAAGCACTGACTCAGCTTTGAAGTCGGGGTAATTGTTACACAACAGTGGAGAACAGAGTGCAGAGAGAGCAGATCAGGACACACTGCAGCACTCACTGTGTTTCCTCGGTGAAGACCTTGACTCGCTCGCAGCCCTCGGGTGGCTCGCGTTTGAACATGTAGCTGTTGTTCGGCTTCGGAGATGAGGCGTATTTGGGTAGTGGTGAGCTGGGGGCCAGATCTGTGAAAATGGTGTGATAAATAAAAAGAAAATGGGTAGAATAACAATACAACTCAGACAGACTTATTAGTGGAGGTTATGTGTGCAGAATTCAACAGAAAGGTGAACAATCAGTCAATCTTAAGGAAGTCCAATAGAATTACATCCACCACATCAGTGTTGTTCAAAAACATCTTGAAGTGCAGAATTAAGCGGAATCATGAAATAAAAATGCAACGCTCACAATGTGACTAAGCAGCTATGACGTGTAACAGCGTGTGAACGCAGATCAGTGTTTATGCAGACTAGGGTAACAATACGATAACATATTTTCAACAAATTTGTAAAATATATACAAAAAAAACCAAAACAATCATAGTGTCTCTTAGTGTTGAGTACTGTCTTTCATATTCATCTCTTACAAAATGTGCAAATCGCTAAAATAAATGAATGAAAAGATTTTTAAAAATCCATACAGTATATACATATATACAGTCTAATAAAGTCTAAAAACAAATTAGTTGATTGGTGGATAGTCACTTATTTAAAGGGGAACTTTCGAATTTGCAATCAAGCGTGAAAACATTTTACACGACAATATATTTGTCAATGACGATCAGGATTTGTCCTCCTCCATCGTTCTGTCAGTCAACTCTCTTCACGTGATAAATAAAATCTGTACCGCAGCAAGCCTGACTGTCGCTTTCTACTCTGTAGAATGTGTTATTCATTTTCCGTGCCTTTCCAAATACAGAATCGGGTCTTAAGACTGCAAAGAATCATAAAAAAACCCTGCAAAAACAAATTTCCAGGAGATAGTACAAACTCCCATATTATATTATATTTCTGTATGGACACAGGAGACATTTGAAACGCACAATACCAGGTGAAAACAGAAACGTGTCTTGGCTGACCATTTGTGATTTGCTCCCTGAAAACGCATCTATACCAGATGGAAACAGGCCTTCTCTCTCGCACTCTATGGGATATTTCTGGGATATTGTACATAATTTGCGGGCCTCAGTGAGCTGATATCAATATGTGGGAGACTTGAAATACAGAGAGAACGCCGTGACGGAAAATATGAAAAACCTCAGAGTTTGTTTCCCAATGAATGGCTACGAACACAGTGTTTCATGCCAAACGGAGGGGAAAAACGGAAAGAAACTGTCAGTTCTGTCCGAAGCGAAACACGTCACGTACAGGTGAGAAAGCGGTTGCCATAGTGGTAAATTTTCACCATTATACTGTTGAAAGAGTAGACAAAGTATGGTACAATTTACAGTGATAAACCTACTCTTAGAATAACTGTTCTGTTAATAACCGTCTGTCGATCTGACTGTCCCAGGATGCAGACCAAAAATGTGGAAGAATCACTTGTAGTTTAGACAAAAGCCCTGGAGCTGTGTGTTAAACACTGAATTCTAGAAATATTGCTATTTTGATATATAGCAATCCCTCGCCACTTCGCGGTTCAAGATTTTTCCAAAATATTAATATTGGGAAAAAAAATAACAAATACCGCCATATCAGCAGCCGTATTGCGGAAAGCAGCGTTGTTTTATCGTAATGCGAGAGAGAAACGGTTTCCGAGGATGCCAGACAAAGAGAGAAACTCTCTCAGAGGCTTTGTACACACCCACACAACACTCAGACAAGACACGTGATTGGTTCCCGGTGCCAGATCGACAAATGAGAGCATGAGTCGACGTATCAGTTAGAAATCTGGGTGTGCTCTTTGATACCAATCTTTCATTTGAAAGCCATATTTCTAGCATCTGTAAAACGGCATTCTTCCATCTTAAAAAATATATCTAAATTGCGACATATGCTCTCAAAGACAAATGCGGAAAAGTTAGTTCATGCGTTCATGAGTTCAAGGCTAGATTATTGTAATGCTTTACTAGGTGGTTGCCCTGCACGCTTAATAAACAAATTCCAGCTGGTCCAAAATGCAGCAGCTCGAGTTCTTACTAGAACCAGGAAGTATGAGCATATTAGCCCAGTTCTGTCAAACCTGCACTGGCTTCCTATTAAACACCGAATACATTTTAAAATCTTGCTAATGACTTACAAAGCATTAACCTCCAGCTCCACAGTACTTGAGCGATCTCAACACATTATAGTCCTTCACGTCTATTGCGATCCCAAAATACTGACCAGCTTATAATACCTAGAATATTAAAGTCAACTGCTGGCAGTCGATCCTTTTTCTATTTAGCTCCTAAACTCTGGAACAGTCTTCCTAATACAGTTCGGGAAGCAGACACACTCTGTCAGTTTAAATCTAGACTAAAAACACATCTCTTCAACCTGGCATACACAACACATTATACATACATAATCCAAATCATGTAAAATGATTGTTAGGCTGCATAATTTCGGTCAGCCGGAACTGGGAACATTCTCATAACATCTGATGTACTCGATACATCAGAAGAAGAATGGCATCTATGTTGATATTGGTCTCTGTTTATTCCGAGGTTACCGTGGTCAGCCGGATCCAGGCCGTATCCAGATCAGATGAAGGACCTGCACCTGGACACGAGCACAGCACTGCCCTGAATTGTCTGCGGAGACCGTGACTCTACTAAACCCTCCCCTGTGTAGATCATGAACCCATCTTCAATCGGACCAAATTAGACTTAATATTAGACTTGAATTATCAATATAAAAATCAAACTATCAATCAATCAAATCGATCAATAATCATAACTTAACACTTAATATTCATCAATTGTATTAATTAGCCTGCTCTTTTAAGGCTGCCGTTCAGCCAAACAAACTTTGTTTATAATGTTTTCATGTGACCACTGTAAAGCTGCTTTGAAACAATCTGTATTGTAAAAAGCGCTATATAAGTAAAGGTGACTTGACTATCATGTGAGCTGATTGGCTGATCCTACTTGGCGGATTTTCACCTATTGCAGGGGGGTTCTGGTCCACATTAACCGCAATAAACGAAGGACCACAGACATTGTAACAATACAAAATGTGATGAAAATCTGTGATGTTTGTACTGAAAAGTGTAGCACTGTCAGCATCATATAACAACTTTGAGCATGTTTAAAACTATTCCGCACAGTCACACACATCAATGCAGAATGCAGAAAATGTGTTTGCAGGTTCTGCGAGGGCCTAAGGACATGTGAACAGCCCTGAGTGTGTATGTGGGTGTGGACAAAAATGTGAGCTGTACCTTTTTCAAGAGTCTCGTCCTCGTGGGAAGATGGACTATCGCCACAGGGCTCACTTGGCACGTTCAGGAACGTGGGTGAGATGGACTGAGAACGGCTGCTGCTGTTGCTGTGGTTACTGCCCGCTGCGGTGCCCAGGGGTGTCTGAGTGTTGATGCTGCGGGAGCTGGCGCTGCGTTGGCAGAGAGGAGGAGGAGCCCGATGCCCGTCTGGAGCCTCTTGAGGCTGAGAAGCGAAAAAGTGCAATGATCATAAAAAACAGAAACAAAACTTCATTTACACACACACACACTCTCTTTAAGGATTCTTTGAGGACGACAGATTACGTAACAGTGAGTGTTTTTGCAGAATCGCGTCAAGCACACTTACAATAAGCTGCTCCTCTCTGTCTCCTGTGTCTCGGATGATGATGCGCTCAATCTCCTGATTCAGCCCCTCTACGCTGTTCCGGAAACGAGAGACGGAAGACTTGGAGATGGGAATAGAGATCAGGACACTCTTTGGAATAGGAGCCTGGAACAGGAGAGAATGAGAAGGTGTGATTATTTGCTGTGTGAGATGTTTTGAAGCAGAATGTGTTGGAGCTTTGAACTAGTGTCAAGCTTTGTTCTTTAAAGTGAAAAAATGCATCGGAAAAGCAATGAAGTTAAATGCGTGTATGCGTGTATGTGTGTGTGTGTGTGCAAGAGAGACGACCTCAAAATGAGAGCAGATACGCCACTGAAAGTAAACAGTGCCTGTGTGAAAACTCACAGCCACAGCATTTCACAGCAGCTGATTTAAGCCCTGCATATTCACACACTGTCAGCACACACTTTAGTTTCCGAATGATGCTAAACACTAACAGGGGTTTGTGTTACCACACCACAGTACACAGACACATTGCATGGTAACGTGTTGGTCTCCTCTGCAGATCACTGAGTTATGTAACTCGGTCTGCATAGCAGATTTCTGATTCTCGCTTGTGTCTGCGGCGCACACCTCACGACTGTACCGGGACACAGAGATAACATGACACGTGCAAATCACGTTTACTGACTTAAATCAGCATGCACATCTACAACAAGTTCCATCTATGCTAACAACTGCTGCTTGCAACATCTTCTGTGACAAATGAAAGACAAAAAAAGACCTGTCACCTTTCCCGAGTCCCCACTTCCTGTCATCCTGTCAAAGAGGGGTCCGCTCTTCCTCCTGGTCCACCAGTCTCTCTCTCTTCTGTGCTCAGTCGTAGCTCATGCTCTGGATTTGAGTTCTTTCGGCCCCCCTCCTTCCTGTGTCTCTTCATCATGTCTGCCCCCTCTCTTTCTCTCTCTCTCTCCCTTGTTCTGATCTTTCCTCTCCAAGTGTATTTCTCCATCCCACCCCCTTTCTTAAAAGACACAGCGCTGCTCTCGTCGTCCATCCCTCCCCCTATCTTCTTTCTCAGGGTTACAGGGAACAATGTGAGGGCATTAGCAGGACGTTGCTGAGAGCTGTGTGGCCCTGTGGTGGCCCTGCTTAAAGCACGCCAGATCTGCTTCATTAACATCTCAATAGAGCAAACCAGGTTTCAAACTCGCAAGCAGCATCACTCCATGCCTCTTTCCTCTCCAGTGTGCATGTGCACATTTAATCGGACATCACATTGTTTCAACATAAAAAGTCCTCTGGACTCTTTTCTTCTGGGTGGTTTGGTTATTTATCTGCTCACCAGGATAGAAAACTGCTGAGAGAAGCCCTGACCCTCAAGGTCACCTCGAAACAATACACCGGTTAAGTGATTTTGTCTATTTCCTAGCAACTTTCTCACAAGCCGTCGCTAGGAGGCAAATATTTGTTTACGCATAAGATTTCCAGTGGTGTTTTGTGACATTAACAGAAATAACTTATGACCTGACCACAATGAAGGATGACATGGTACTACTCACTGTCAGCGCCAATAATTTGACAGATGAAGCATAGCTCAACATTTTGTTGACACCTATAGAAGCCACACAGGACCGCTAACAAACCAATGCTAATCACTTAGCACACTTAACACAGATGCTAGACACTTACTTCATAAACCAATAAACAATAAACACTGCTCAAAAAAATAAAGGGAACACTTAACCATCACAGTACAAGTCAATTAATCTTGAGATATCAATCTGTCCAATTAAGAAGCATAAGTGAATCAGTTTCACCAGCGTTAGTGCAAATGAAAGCGTCAACAGGTGAACTGGAGAGGCAACAGCAAGACAATCCCCAAAAAGGAATGGTTGTGCAGGTGGTGGCCATGTTCTCTTTTGTGTTTTGTTAGGGTCATTGTAACTGTCTAAAGCATAAGGCAGTACAGTAGAACCCCGACTTACGAAACGCTCTACGTACGAAAAATTCAACATACGATAAAAGATTTCGGGGGGTTTTTTCACCCGAGTAACGACAAAATGATCGAGATGCGAAAAAATATTTCCGAGTTTTGTTTTGAAATTCGCGCTGATTCTGGTTCGGGTTGAATGAAGGCTACAGTTTGTCCGGTCAGAACAATGATGTCTCACTCAGGGAATGATCCAAATCTGGTATTTATTAAAGGTGCATAGATGTGTGGTTACGCATGATCGATAAAACCTCAACGATTGGCACTAATTCCCTATATTTCACTCAATAAACTATATACAATCTTCAGCCGATATCTTTTACCTTAATCATCCGTCAGCTCTCTCAGATGGAAAGTTTTGGAATAGTCCATTTCGCGCTGAATGACAGGGATGGCTGGAATAGTCCATGTAAGAAGGGGAACACTTTTTACAATCCTGCTCTCCTATTGGTCAGCATTGTGCCCAGTTAACATAAACTTTTTTCTAATCACTCACCATGGATGTGAAGATTGTTGCTGAATTCAAAAGGAAGAAGAGGATGCTTTACATTGCATTGAAAAGGGAGATGATTGGGAAGTATGGAGCTGGGATGCGCTTCATCCCATGCTAAATGTGGTGTTTTTGTAAGGCTTGGAACGGATTAGGCAATTTACATGTAAAAGCCTGACCGACATTCGAAAAGATCGACTTACGAAGCCAACCTCGGAACGGATTAATTTCGTAAGTCGGGGTTCTACTGTATCTGCAACACAATCAGGTTGCAGGCAGTCCTGCTACTCCAGGTCGGCACCTCCATACGTGCCGTCGAAAGGAGGTTTGCTGTGTCTTCAAGCACAGTTTGGTGGAGCACGGAGCACCACCAAGAGAAACCAGGAGATAGGCCGTTACTCAAGGGAACTTGGACAGAGACATAGGAGGGCAACAACCCGTCAGCAGGACCGGTATCCTTTGTGCGAGGAGGAACGGGAGTTCTGACTAACAATTATGGAGCTCACAGCAGGTCTGCCTTTAAAGATTTATAAGGCATCAAAAAAATCAATTCCCCTGTGGAGAAAATCAGTGTGATTTTTACTTATGAAACCTGAATATTGAAATCTATTAAGGTAATGCATCACAACACTAGTATATTGTTAAGACTACTGGAATCAACTGGGAGTGACACCATTCATAAGCATCACGCGAGCAGTGCTATTTGTGATGGTTTCTATGTAATGTCCTAAATCAGTCACTTATGAGGCTCCATTTCATTTACTATTGAGGAGCGACTGTACAGTCTATTTTACTGCATATATAAATAACTTAATTTTGCCCTGTTGCTTTTAGTTGTACCAAATTACAAGGATTTAAACAACTCTGTGTCCATGGACACGCACCGAAGCCTCAGTAAAACAGGGAAAGTCTTCCCGGCAGCATGTAAAAGACCTTTCTTCACTGGTATGGAGGCCTGTATTGGTTACCACAGTCTGCCTTTAAAACAAGAAGTTAGACAGAAGAATCCCTTTGAAAGGTCTCCAGGCCTTGATAGCTATACTGGGCACTTTCACGTCAGCCTTTCTTTGACCACTGTGGTCTTTATAAAAACAAGAGATTCATGGAGCTGAAGTTGTTGACCAGTGCTTAACTAAAGGTTTGTGTAGCCTACGTAAAGGCATGACCCCTCCAAACCCCCACGCAAACTCAAATGACTCACAAATGCATCTCTTCTGTCTCTCTGGAATCACTCATTCAGGTTCAGAAGCACTTGAAAAACAGATCAAGCAAAACCTGAGAAGCTTCTATTGTTGTGGTCACTGATTGAGTAGAAGGTTAGAAAAATACTTAATCCATCATAACTCAACCAAAAACCAAAGGTGTTGGTGTTTAAAGGAATTAGCACCTGAGACAAGTTGATTCCCAAAGAAAATTGATTGAAAACAGTTTGAAAACAAAAACACGTCCTTCCTATTGCACTCAATGTGGGAATTGTAGATTTGCCATAAAATTTCTTATTTGTTTATACAAACTGATATACTATTTTCTGCCATTTGACAAAATTCTTTAGATTCCGTTGATAGAGTTGCACCTTCAGCCTGGAATATATTCTAAATGTAAGACTTTGAAACGAGATCGAAAGAGTAAGTACATCATATCATACGAATGCTCCAGGGACGGCACACACACACACACTGCCTCTGCACTCCTCATTTCTGACACTAGCAGGCGTTGTGGACTCCACACAGAGAATGGTAAGAATGCAGGGAAAGATGTGCTCAATACCTCAGACACAAAAACAGAGCAGTCAAACTCAGAAAGCAGCCAAAAACTGTTAATTATTGATTATCGAACACAGCTCACAAAAGACAGGACGAGCAGAAGAGATAGAAAACAAAGCCAATAGGTGCGTGTAGGATACTTTATCACTGGCCTTTACCCTGCAATACATCACACATGAACGATCAAACTCTGAATGTCACAGAGAGCTGAGAGACTATTGGGTCTGCCAAAAACCACTAAAAGTGCTAAGCGCACAGTACAGGCCCATGCTAGCGTACCTAGCATGACTAGGAAATGTAAGCAGATGACTAACTTAGCAGTTCTTATTGTTACTGATCAGAGTAGATGTTACTATTTGAGTTTTGATGCAAATCAAAACAAGGGCTGAAAGTAGAAGCCATGCAATATGTCATGCTAAATTAAAGCGATCATGAAATGCATTTTCAGATCTTTCCATTATATTTCTGGAGGTTAGCTTACAAGATTTTTGCAACAAGATTTTGTTACCAATTTCAGAAATGCAAATAAATGCCTACTGCTGTATTTGGAAAACTTCATTACACATTTACAAAAGCAATGGTCACAAACTACAATGGCATATACTTCATGCACTCAACTGTCTAGACCAAGAGAGTCCAGTCCTGCTTCTGGAGGGCCACTGCCTTGCAGAGTTTAGCTCTAATCCCAATTAAACGCACCTGAAGCAGCTCATTAAGGTCTTACTAAACATACTAGAAGCAGGTGTGTAGAAGTAAGTTGGAGCTAAACTCTGCAGGGCACTGGGCCTCCTGGAGTCCGTCATTTGGGCCAACTCATTTGGCTTTTTGTTGACTGGAAATTTCTGAAAGAACATGTTTCAATGTTTTGTTACTAGCTGAACTACTGACAGATGTATACAACATTATGGCATATTGAACTGACTGTACAACCTCCCGGTTTTTATTTAACAAATATGGCGTCTGATCAAGTCTGTCAATTCTGCAATCCATTACAAAGTAAAAATTCCCAAGACTGAAGAAGAAAGGCATATCCACAGCTGTTAACCTGTATTACTGCGTCTAGTTTGAGGAGGTTGTTATCCTTTTCTTCTCATGGAGCTGCTGACCTTACGGCTGGATTTCTCATGAAGGTTTTCAAATATAACTTTGATTTCTCCTCTTTTCTTATTCCCCCACTTTAGGGCTTTTATTTCTGGAAAGAATGCCATTTTTATGACTGCCACTTCATCTTTAGCTGCTTTCCACGCACATAATGGGGAGAACACCCCCACGTACAGCCAACTCAGCCCTTGAGACAACACGCACACAAACACACATCCCTGCAGCCCTCCCCCTTGACACAGAGGTCACGTTGTGTGTGTGTTCTTCAGCAAAGTGCTTTTACATCGGAGTGCCAAGACAAAAAAGGAAGTAAAAGACAGAGAGAAATGGAAGTTTACGATCAAATTTGGGGGTTGAACTTGAACAGACTGAGTGCGTATGGTCACAAAACAATTGCAGACAGGTCCTGTGAAGGAAGGCAGACAGTTTACAATCTACATTACGTATAGGGCGTCACCAGACCCCGACGGCCCAGCCGAGAAACATCACGACCACTCAGCCTGAGGTGCAGAAACATGCCCCCTCACCTCACATCCAAATAAATGCATGCTTGTTATAATTACCCAAGCTGGGCATCTCTTCGGCTCTAAACTCAACCCCAGCTGCTTCAAATTATGGCTAATACACAGCAGAGAAACCCCCTGAATAAATAAACCTTCAAAAAACAAATCCAGCTTCAGATTCCAGTAGTTCTCTTCATAGCAGTTGGAGGCAGAACGAAATGGCATTGACTAATGATACACGGTTCAATCACCCCCACAAACATCTGCTGGAGGGGACGGCAGATGCAAGTCTGTGTTTGTGTATATCTATATGATCACATGGTTCCTGGAATAGCAGGTTAGCACTTCCATATGCTTTCTCACACTGAGGCAATGCTGAAAATCTCTCACTGAAAAAACGAGCAAGGCAGAGAAATGAAATTTAAACATTTTCATTTCCAATTTGACACCAACTGCTCACATCTCAAATATAATTGAGTCAATTGAGTCGAATAATATAATACATATTATTCATGTAATACATGAATTATAATAATATAAATGTTTTATTAATTATTAAAAAAAGGTAGGCAACTTGAAGTATACTGCACATCCAGCTAGTAATCCATTCTAAACACAGATTTTAAGTGGAGAATCTGTATGGTGTACATCTGTGCTGGCCAAATCAGTATTCTTGTCCAATTCGGACCTAGCTGTGAGTAGTTTGGCGTGTTTTGTGCAACAGAGGGGCTGAGTCTGAGTACAGTTCAGAGGATTAAATACAAAAGATGAATACAGTGAGACAACAGATGGTGCTTGAGCCCACCACATGCACTTAAACAAAAAAAGCCCCAGCTGTACAACGGGCCCCCAGAAACACACATCCAGCAAGCCGGACAGAGTGTGGCCTATAATTGACTGGCTGGCAGCTACAGTACAGTAAAGACCAGGCGTGCGGCACATTCACCACATGCTGGACTAATTCATGGACAAACACAAAACAGAGCGAGTGAGCGAGAAAAAGACGGAGGGAGGGAGACAAGGCCAAGCGAGAGGCCGCCGTAATTTATTCACTGTTTTTTGTCTTCGTGAAGAGAGGTCTTTCACTCTGAAACAGCCTGCAAGCCTGCACCTGGTCTTGCCAATTAAGAACAGAGTGCAAGCACACACACACACACACACACACACACACACACACACACACACACACACACAAACTACGACACGCTTTTACACACTGGTATGTACACTTACCCACTCACGCTCTCTTTCAGAATGAGTGAGAGAAAATGTGGCAGAATAACTATGACTCCTAGTTATGTTAACCAAGAGTCATTCTCTCGCTCTCTCTCGTGTAGCATTAATGTGATTTCTGAAGGATCCTGCGACACTTTATACCGAGTAATGATTTTAATTAAATAAATTCAGCCTTGGTGAGCATAAGGACTTCTTTCAAAAAGATTCTTTTAAAATCTTAGCAAACCAAAACGTTTGAATGGTAGAATACAACTGATAGACCATCAGCTTATGGAGCTGATGGAGGGAGCACTGCTAAAAACACGATAGAGAGAGAGAGAAGCACCCTAGGTAACCTTCTCCACCAGGTCTTCTGGGTTCAGAGCAGGTTGAGAAAGGAGCTCACCTGTGATTGGATGAAAGCAGCATGGTTGCCATTGAAGGGAGATTTGCGGTCCTTGTCGCGATGGTGACGGCTGCTGTGTTTACTGCGCTGGAGCTGCTGCCTCAGCTTCACAATCTGAGAGAGAGAGAGAGAGAGAGAGAGATCAGGACAGACATTCATTATTTCTCTCTTCAAGTGAACTTTCAAAACTCTCTTACTTGGATAAAAGACACTATGGAATTAAAAAAACAAACCCCTTCAGGATGACGCCAGCATGCATGGTCCTAAGTGTGTGTGATAACGTTTGTAGGTTATGTCTTTTTAAACTCTAGTAATGGGCAAGTCTCATGGAACTGCATTCCTCAGAGTACTGTTAAGTACACAAATAAAGACCCCAACTTTCTCCACCCCAAACACATGCTTATAAAAACATTCATGATCGATTACATTAGTACTCTTTCCTTTATAAACATCCGTCTGTTAGACAGAAAACAATTACACCCTCCCCATCCCTTTGCCCCAGCTTAGGGAAGAGAAGGGGAATACATGTACAGATGGGATCGGATGTCGAGTTTAAGCCCAGCCTCAAGTCAGTAAATACAGGCTATGAGTGAAGCCCTTAATGAGATGTTAGCATAATCTTACCTTTAGCCTGTAGCAGCCAGAATGTTCTGGCAAGGTCTCAATGTGTCTGTGTAGGCTTTATCTGTGTTTGACGTGTTCGTGTTGTTCGTGAATGTACATGATGTGATGTTCATAACAGAGAAAACAGCTCAGTTACAAAACTAAGAGAGAGGTTCCTCACTGCCTACTGAGGCAGATACTTTCTAGAGAAGCATCCAAACTGAAACCGAACCTCACATTTAACAGATAGGCAGCAAATAGCAAACCACAATAAAGCTGCGTTCAAATAATCAATCAATCTTGGTAGGCAGATCAGTAGGTTTCCATCAGATTTGCCTACAGCATGTGTGAGTGCACATATAACCTGCTGACTGTGTAGGAAATGATTAACTATGAAGTAGAGCACTAGTACATGCTCTAGAGTTTAGAGTCATTTTAAACTTTGGCATTTGAGATGATAGGTGGCTGGAAGATAATGCATGTGAATCCTGACACTCAGAGAACAACAGAGATATATGGAGGGAGGAGACCCTTGAAGTGGTGGAGGAGAGGAAGACAGACAGACTGAATAGAGAGAACAGTTTATGAAGCCACTGGAGGATGTGACAGGAAGGAAGGGTGCACACACAAACAGGAGGAAAGGAGGGTATAATGCGAGGTGACACCAGGCTGCTTCTGGTTCACTAGAGCCTGCCAATAATATGATAATGACACAGCCTCCGTCTTCCCCTCCCCAACAGCCTGTTGCTGCCGAGTCTACTTATCCCCAATCTCACACTGGGGAGAGAGAAAGACAAACGAGGGGGTCTGCCAGCCCCAGCCCTGCTGAAGGGAACAAAGCACGGGGGAGAAGAGGAGATCAGGTCCTAAACGCGTCCTGACCTCATTTAGCTGGTCAGTGCTGCTGCAGGAGGCTGAGCGCTTGTGACAGCTCCTCTTCTTCTCTCCGCATTCATCGGCCCAGGCACTGGGGGTCTGTGGGAGACACACATGAGACCGTCAGATGTAAAACAACAATGCGTTCTGATCATCACAGCATCGTATTGTTTCTTGACTCGTGAGTACGCTTATGCGCTCGTTTGACACTTCCCAAAATCCAAATGAGAATCAAAACAGGGGGTTACCCGCCTTTGGCTAGTAACTTTATTAGGATCCGCAAGTTTACCTTGTTTAAGTGGAATTGTGCGAGTGATTCAAATGAAAAGTGTTCTCACTTTTACGTCAATGGAAAAGTTAAAACCAAAATAAGAATAAATCACAATGTTTCAATGACAGGTTATTCTAGCATATGAAATTAATTAATTGCACTTCAACTGGAACACATGTATATATTTATACACACACAAATAATATAAAAGGGAAAATAAGAAATAGTTACGGCTGTTTATTTCAATCCCCATTGGAAGATGTGGCATTAAGTAAATGTTGGGCCTTGTATAACATCACAAAGAGCTGCTTTACTGTTAGAAAGCAAGAAAATTGGATCGCCATGCTCCTCGTGTTTTATGACCATATCCACTAGCAGTCTAGCCTGCCCTTTAAATCCATTCACGAACAAAGTCACAAAAAGACCCCTGACAGAAAAGATCACTCCCACCCACACACACGTACATGAAAACACACAGTGAAGGCAAGAGGGGGGGGGGGGGGGGGGGGGGGGGGGGGGGGGGATGGTGAATTTAAGTTAGAACTTCATCCTGCAAACAAACCGCTTAATGCTCATCTTTAAACAGAAATTGGTTGGTGTAACTTCTTTGCGAACTTCCTTCCTAAATGTAAAAATGCAGCTGCAGTTGCCAAAGAGAGCATGGAGAGGCATGCAGGGCGTAGGGCTTCTGGCTCTGAGCTTCCTTTGTGAAGTCGGTGTCGCACAACAGTGCAAAAGCTATCTAAAAAGATAACCGCAAACACTCCAGCAAGAGCAGATAGTGGCAGCGTCTTGAGGATGATACACACACACACAGGTCTTGTACATCTGTCTTTGTGAGGACATTCATTGACAACGCAATCTCTAGCTCCTTACCCATCACAACTAACTTACCCTTAAATGAATTATAATCAATATTCAATATTAATTGACACTCAGACTGGTCAAAATGTCCTTGCTTTACTCTCTTTGTCCTCACTTCACTGGTCTAAAACTCAAAACGGTCTAGAAGATAGTTGTCCAAATATTATATCTGAAGGTCAATATAATAAATCTATATTACTTAGGCTATATTTTTAAACCGCAAGCTTCAACTGAAAAGAGGAAGTAAGACATTTTATTCACTGATATTTCATCCTTTCAATCAGACCCATGCTGATGATAAAAAGCTAATATTGATTAATCCTTATGTGGTCATTGATGGATCATAGATCACTAGCAGGAAATTTGTACACAATTTACACACACTTAAAATAAATAAATATTTGAAAATGGATATATGAAACTACAAATGGTTTCAAACAGTAGAATGTCAGATTACGGTCTACCTGTGCATTAATTCAGCAAGTGGCATCCAGATATCATCTTGGAGATAAAACAAATGCATTATTTTGATTACAATTTTAATGCAATCAAATAATGAGCCAAGAAAGAAACATTAACAATCACATTCACATTGCACTATGGGATACTATGTGACATACCTTGCCAAAACACAGCATTCTGTGAGAGAAAGTCGTTTCTGATACTGGTAGTTTAAAGTTGCAAACACACAACTGGGAAACACTCAGTCAACTAAAACTCTTATAATCAGTAAACCACGTCAGCCTAGAGTTATGAGAATCACTCAGCTGTGAATATGTACACATCATTGCCTTACTTGTGCACTTAAAATCACTTATTGGCTCACAAATCTCACACACACACACACACAACCTCACTGTAGGGCTTTTTACACTGCGTTTATCCCCAGGTCATTGTTATAAACCCAGCTTTTTGTCCCAGGTAAAGGAACGTTTAAGCACTGCTGTGTCAAACGCGTGCAGTGTGACACGATCCAGTGTTAGAATGTTACGACTAGATGCTTGGCAACAGATAACCAATCGTGTGCCTCACATTCACATGTTTTAGACATCCATGGAAATACTGACTTTTGTTTAAACAGTCTTTTTAGTGTTTGAAGGGAAAAATGTCAAATGAGAATGGAAAACCTGTCAATCTGAGTGGGAATATTTTATTCTTACATTTAGTCTGAAAAGTTCCGAAAAAAACTTGACAGTACGATCGGCAATGTACACTCACCTAAAGTATTATTAGGAACACCATACTGTGTTTGACCCCCTTTCGCCTTCAGAACTGCCTTAATTCTCCGTGGCATTGATTCAACAAGGTGCTGAAAGCATTCTTTAGAAATATTGGCCCATATTGATAGGATAACATTTTGCAGATGATGGAGATTTATGGGATGCACATCCAGGGCACAAAGCTCCCGTTCCACCACATCCCAAAGATGCTCTATTGGGTTGAGATCTGGTGACTGTGGGGCCATTTTAGTGCAGTGAACTCATTGTCATGTTCAAGAAACCAATTTGAAATGATTCAAGCTTTGTGACATGGTGCATTATCCTGCTGGATGTAGTCATCAGAGGATGGGCACATGGTGGTCATAAAGGGATGGACATGGTCAGAAACAATGCTCAGGTAGGCCGTGGCAATTAAACGATGCCCAATTGGCACTAAGGGGCCTAAAGTGTGCCAAGAAAACATCCCCACACCATTACACCACCACCACCAGCCTGCACAGTGGTAACAAGGCATGATGGATCCATGGTCTCAACAGAAATCGAGACTCATCAGACCAGGCAACATTTTTCCAGTCTTCAACTGTCCAATTTTGGTGAGCTTGTGCAAATTGTAGCCTCTTTTTCCTATTTGTAGTGGAGATGAGTGGTACCCGGTGGGGTCTTCTGCTGTTGTAGCCCATCCGCCTCAAGATTGTGCGTGTTGTGGCTTCACAAATGCTTTGCTGCATACATCGGTTGTAAAGAGTGGTTATTTCAGTCAAAGTTGCTCTTCTATCAGCTTGAATCAGTCGGCCCATGACCTCTGACCTCTAGCATCAACAAGGCATTTTCTCCCACAGAACTGCCGCATACTGGATGTTTTTCCCTTTTCGCACCATTCTTTGTAAACCCTAGAAATGGTTGTTCGTGAAAATCCCAGTAACTGAGCAGATTGTGAAATACTCAGACCGGCCCGTCTGGCACCAACAACCATGCCACACTCAAAATTGTTTAAAATCACCTTTCTTTCCCATTCTGACATTCAGTTTGGAGTTATCTCAGGGTAAACAAGCAGCACGAAACGTGACTCAAGAAAACCCAGGTTCTGTTCAGAATGACCAAGGGTTAAAGGGATGCCTCCATGCCCATATCTTATAGGCCTACCATTAACATCTATGACATGAGTGAAGGGTGTTGGGGGCCCCACATCAACCTGTTTTCAGAGGCCTCAGGACTCCATAGCTACGGCCCTGCTTCTGTGTACAAACACTAACAGCTAGTAAGCATCAGAACACACACGCACACAGATTTCTTTGGGAACCTCTTGATCAGGGCTTGTCTTTGTCTTTGGGTAAGCACAGCACAACACCAGAGATTGAGCCTGTGAGTTTACACCATAAACAACTCTAGATCACACTACACCCAATTCAACATGCCTGTACTAGCAAGTTCACAAACTTTCACTCAGAACATCGTAGGAGATTTATTACCAGACAGCTATGGCCTTATTTAGATATCTGGCACAGATGAGGAGTGATCTTATGTTGAGGAGGTATGGAAAAGTCATTTCTTTGCCTCAGCCCCTCTCAGTCCCTGAAAGGTGTGAGCCAAAACTGCACAACGCAGTACAGAAATAAAATGTGGCATTGGAAACAGTCTGGGGATTTAGCTGTCAAAAGACAACAGATCACAAACACCTTAACATGGGAACATGCTCCTTTTCTGTGATGTTCATTGTGTAATGTACTTCGATTAAACTTTGCTGTTCTCAAAAGCATTGTCCTGTTTTGGTACATACTGGTGTCAAAATTCACCCATGATTAATAGATATGCTTTCACGCAAACATATTCACACACCATTAATTAGCAGGCCCATTCATCAGGGACACACACACAAACGTTGACTCACTTTCCTTTGGCCTTGACACAAATGGTGACAAACATGTGTGGGGAAAGTAGTCGACTCCTCTTCAGTCTTTGTACAGCCCGAGGCTCAGTCTCAGGACACATAAAAGACGTGTCCCGATTCACACTCCCTTCATACAAACACTTACATTTCAGCTGACATCACACACAAAAGAATATACATTAAAGACTGTATGATCAAAGCTAACGCTTTGCTTTACAACTAAACCACTTTCTTAACAAATATTCCAGGTCTTTCAGCATGACATGTGTGCTTTTATCAAAACAACTTTTTTCACCTCTGTCAGAACCAATAAGCAGTTTCCACAATCCAATCTAATTCAGTCATGGAAAATTAAGTCCTGTCCTACATTACATATTTAGTTACATTAATGCATCAGAATGAGGAAAACTTTTTACAGTAGGGCTTGACATTAACACCCACCGACTATGCGGATGGATTTCAAAAGTGGCGTGTTACAGTGACTCACTCCTACTAGCCACTTTGGCAGGTTTATATGCCTATAAAAACACATCTTTTTACCTATGCATTTGCAGATTGAGCACTGTGCTATGGCCGAACTGTTTGCATTTTATTTTATACGTATTATCTTTTTATTCTTTTAATCATTTTTAATGTTTTACTTTTATCATTCTTCTTTATGTAAAGCACTTTGAATTACCATTGTGTATGAAATGTGCTATACAAATAAACTTGCCTTGCCTTGCCTATATAATATAAATATTTTGCATTTTTTCAACCTGAAACTAAGTGCAAAGCATTATAACAGTATAATGGATCTGTATGTCATGTTTTAAAAGTGACAGCAGCCTAAAAAATAATGATATAAAAACAAATATTTATATGGCAGATTTTTCCCATGGCGTCAATGTCAAAACTGTGGCCAGAGAAAACACTGAGTGGCAAGTAACTTTAGAAAACCACTTACCACAGGAGAAAAAAAAAAAACACAAAAAAAACTGGATATTCAATAAGGGAAAAAGTAGAGTGGGATTTGATTTTATTAACATGAAAATTGGGCATTACAAACCAAGGTTTGCAGTTGATTAGGGAGGACAACTTTCCTCCCGAAACACTCCTGGCACCTGTTGATTAAAACAACAGCTGCTGGTGATAACGAAAGGTATTTCAGAGGTAGAGAATGTTAATACAGCACAATAAAACCAGGAATGCGTAGCAGGAAGGAAAGAAGGTGAGACAACAGATGGGTCAGACAAGATAAACTTGACCAGTTAAAATAATTATTTAAATCCATTGAAAGAGAACAGAGCCCCCCCCCCCCCCCCCCCCCCCCCCAAAAAAAAGACAACAAAAAGTGTAATGTGGCTGGACAAGCCAGTAGGATAAAGTTTCTCTTCTTAATTAACTTCATGCCCTATGAACCTCCACAAGCTGAGCAGCTCATGTGCCCGGGCGTACCTCTCATACCCCTAACAAACATTTATTCCTCTAAATTCCTTTCTTTCTTTGTTTAATTAATCCGTGCATGTGCTTCTTTGTTCCATTGCTCTTTTCTGCTTCTCCAGCTATTGTTCTGCTGGTTTCGTCACACTCATAAGTCTGATCCCTCTTTTCTTCATCTTTTGTCCCCCCTTCATCAGCACATACATTTATACATACTGCTTTTTCTACCTCCTCAACTCATTCATGTTCTATGCAGGCTCTCTCTCATCCTATGAGTTTTAAAGTGAACCAAGTGCTCTAGTGATGTGGCATTCAGTTTACTCATCACATGGATTCATTTACACTTGGGACAAACATCTGCCTCAGGTTATCCGAACAAAAAAATAATAAATAAAAAATAAAAAAGTAATAAAAATAGTAGTAAAAAATGTAAATGCATCAAAACAAATTCATATAAAATCCTAAATATAAAATCTGTCTACAGTGTAATGTAAACGTGTCATGATCTTCTGATTATGAATGTGGTTTGAGTAACATTTCACTTTATAGTTCAAAAATTTCCACCTATATTTGACTGGCTGTTTTTCCACCATCGGTTCTCGTCGCTAAACTGTTCCACTCCGTGCCAGACTGTATAAATATGGTTTCATTTTCCACTGTGGGGCTGAAAACAAAGATCTTCAGAACATAATGCAAATGCATCAGTCGTTGGATTGGTAAATGCAAGAGCTTATAGACGGATAGAGACGTAAACAATGATTTGCATTTTTTTATTTTTGGCCAGATATATGGAGAGCAGTTTGTAATAAGATCAACCGAACCAAGCTCAAGTGGAAATGTGGATATACACACCTCTCATAAATGCTTAGATGCCTCAAATGTGTTAGGTTTCAGCTGAAAGACTGGTTTACCCCCACTTCTGCAGTCCAGGAGTATTTTACGACTGTGATTGTCAGGCCTGCGATGGCTCAACCCGACCGCTTAGTCAATTGCTTTGAGACAGACAACAAACAGTCCATCTTTTTCTGAAGGCTGGTGTGTGTGTGTGTCATCTTTCAGCTGCTGCTCTATAGCAATCTGGCTCCATGACTGATTCTGTTGTATCGAGCGCAGGACAGGCCTGCCCAGCTCCTGACTCGCTCTCAGAGCTGCAGCCAACTGCCAGGATCACTTCCTCCTTCCCAGCAGTTTAAGATTTCCAGCGGAGCAGGCTGGCTACACACAAACGCGGCTCTGTTCAGCAGCTGTGGACGCTGCACAGGGGATTCTCTGCTGGGGGGGTGCATCTGTCTGCTCAAGCCTGCCAGGACATACACAGTGCATGTGATACTCGCTTTCACACGCGTTTACAGATTACACAGACAGTTTGTCAGTCCAATTTCAAAGTTTGTGCCACGACTTTGGCATGCCAACACTATGGTTTGACTCGTCTTTTCTACAAACCTCACCGGTTCTCCCTTTCAGCACCCAGATGGGCAACACATCAGTACAGCAAATGCTCACATTAAAATTCTGGCCAATAAGGTGGTAATTATTTGTGTCACAGTAAATGGTTGATATTTAAATTAGAAAAGTATAGAATTTAAAATAAACAAAAAATTTAAAAAAGTCAATTTAGGCATAATAGCATTATAATGTACAATATGTAAAATGCATTTTAATTTTGATATTAGCTAAATATTACATTTAACAGTGTTATTCAATTATTCACTTTAATTACTTCCTTTGATGATGGTAAAAGTAATCCAAAAACAACTGATCATGAATAATTAAACCTCAATATCAACTAACACTTCTGAATACAGTGGAATCCGGTTATGTCGACGGCCTCGGGGGTTGCAAAAAAAAAAAAAAAAAAAACACAATTTCGCTCACAGAGTAAACAGTCACTACACCCGTGTAAACACATTCACTCATAACTCATAACTGTGTCATTTCGCTCTGACACAGTTCTGATAGTATTACACACGCGGTTATTAGGTTTTTTTTACAAACTCAAATGCTTTGTTGCTTTTTGCCTTTAATGGTCTGCTTGAAAACAAATGCTTCTATTAGTAACAACGTCTTTGTCGATGTCAATGTAATTTGGGAATTCCTGCGCCTCCTCTTCCAAGATAGCATCTGTCTGGCTTTTTTTTCCCCCACTTCCGCTAGTTCTTCTGTGAGTGAAGCATCACTGACAGTGACCATGTGGACCGCGATCCACGTGCAACGGGAACTCCGCGCATGCACAGTGAACTCGGTACGATCATGAGTCACGAGATAACCATGTGAAGTGGCGAATTTGTCCCTCTTTTGTGCTCGAGATATTAGTGTTCGGCGACATAAAAGAATCAACGTAACCGATGAGAAAATGCTAAGACAAATAGGGAGTTTGGTGGTTCCACTTCAAAAACGACATAATAGGATTGGCGAGTTAACCGTGAGTCGAGATAAGTGAACTCCACTGTCAATAATCAATATAGTACCAATATATTAGAATATGGCCAAAATACCATAGTTACACAAAGAAAAAAAAAAGTGTTACAATAGTAAACATTCTTTGAAATGAAGTAACAAGGTATTCTGACAGGGGAAAAAGTGACCAAGGCACATTTTTGTAAGTGAAGCATAAGTGTTTTTTTTAGACCAGGCTGCAATTGGGAACGGTGTGTGTGTGTGTGTGTGTGAGAGAGGGTTGAAGTTACAGTAGGGCCCATACTCAGAGTAGATTAACACAGAAACAAAAGGCTCTTTATAAACAGAGGGGCGCTGTGTTTGGACTCGCTTTGAAGCACAGGTCATGAGTGGAGGCCCTGGGTGTGTGATGCAACCCCAGTCAGCCAGTGGAAACTCAGGAGCAAAGTCACTGGAGTTTGAGAAGGAAAAAAGAAAAACGGCGGTGAGAATGAAAAGAATCCAAAGTGGAAAAAACACAAACAACCTTTACAGCAGAACAACTCTCCAGTGATGGACGTCAAGAGAAAAAAAAAGTGATGAGGAAAACCCCAATTCTGCCATGTAAATTTCTGTAACCCAACATAAGTGCCAGATGTCATATGTGGCCCCCAATGAGAGTCCACTGTGTGGTGTCAGGAGAGCCTTTTTATCCCCGAAAGAATGTTATTTCACATTAAAGTAATCCCTCGTCACTTCGCGGTTCAAGTTTCGTGGTCTCTGTGAATCGCGGATTTTTCAAAATTATTAGTTGAAAAATAATTCAAAAATACCGCCATATCGGCAGCCGTATTGCGAAAAGCAGCGTCGCTTCATCGTGATGCGAGAGAAACGGTTTCCCAGGATGCCAGAGAACGAGAGAATCTCTCTCAGAGGCTTTGTACACACCCACGGCGCTCAGACAAGACACGTGATTGGTTCCCGGCGCGAGATCGACCAATGAGAGCACGAGTGGAGTGGGAGCCTCTTCACCTCTCTCAGAAACAAATGCTGACGATCTAGCGCCGATATCTGACGATGAGGCGCTTCCCGAACTGATTTAAAGGCCTCATTATTCCAGTGCAGTAACACCATCATCACATTCATCGTCGTCATTACTGGAGTCTCAAGATACTACTGTCATTGATGAGTGTAGAGCACCATAATACATAATACAAAAGATTTCCATTTCAAATACATGCTGTTCTTCAGAGCTTCTATTCATCAAAAAACTAAAAAAACAACTAGAACTAAATGTATCATGTGACACCGAAGATTGGAGTACATAATATTTTACTGTATTTAGATCAAATAAATGCAGCCCTGGTGAGAAGGTTCTGAAAAAAATGCAAAAAGAAACCCTAGTTTGAAAGGTAGTTTACATTCACAAAAATAATAAGGATATTAATTCACATTAAAACCAGACAAAATGGCTGAGAAAAGTGTTAATGGCACACACAAAAAGAAAGAAAAAAAAAGTCTTGATATCAAATGCGTTGACATTCAGACATTTTTGTGTTGTTCAAGTCTCAAAACACTTTTTGTGGCCACTGTACATTAAAACCCTTATGGAAGGCAGTTTCGGGTCCTCACTCGAGAACCAAGCACTGTCTGGATAATCTGCCAGCTAAGCTTTTCTGTAACCCTATGAGCTCTCCTACAGAGGGGAATACAAGTGCTGAATTCCCCTTGGACAGGCTGTTATTCGGTATTCACCTGTCTCTCTTTCAGTTGGACTGGAACACAAGACCCATTACTGAGAGAGCAGTGCAGTACAGCACCAGTGTTGGAAAATAGTTCAGATTTTTAGCCTGTCGGTGCGGAAGGGGATTATCATGACAAAAAGAACTTCTTGTTAAAAAGTAACAAAGCTGCAGGACCACTAAGGTTTGTGGGCCGAGCGTACGCACGGTTTTCAAATGGACTGCAGTAACGCGGGCACTCGTTAAAGGTTAATGCTTTTGTTCTGCAGTTACATGGTGTTGTAAACGTTGCAAATGGAAATCCCCTTGGCAATAGCACAGATCTATCCCACAGCACATTTTCCATCTTAAAAACGTTTCTCACGTCAGAAAAAGATTGCTTAAACGTAGATGAATATGGTGATCTTTCTGCGCACTGGGAGAAAGAATTCACATTCAAGTCCAGTATCGGGTGGTCCAAATTAAAGGACGCTCATGAAGAAACGCGTGTGGCATTTGCCCGGGCAAAACTTGTCTAATCTAATCAATTAGGAGCCGTTTACACAGAAAATGTTATTGAGTTTAAAAATGAAAGGCACAGTGCAGAAGAACAGTTTTCTGAACATGAACTTTAGATGTTTTAGTTTATTTGTTGTTAAATTGACCACACACACACACACCACATATCTATATCAGAATATTTCCATAAAAAGAAAACTATTAAAAAACAGCATGGAGTAAAAAAGATTGTACTCAAATTTTTATTTTTTTAATTCACTTAAATAAAAGGTCAATAATTTATAAAAATAAAATGTTAATGACATTACTTTGTGTTTATTATTGATATTTAACAATTAAGGTCAAATATTGTATTGAATTTATGGCACCTCTAAAAAGACTGACTTTCTCATTTATTAATTGACATTATCATTACCTATGCAATTATTTTTATTCATATATAGTGGTCATAAAACTCATTCGTGTTATCTGTGTTACTCATGTTTATATAAAACTTGCATTGCATTCGAGGAACACATCGAATCAGTTCTTGCTTTCCCTGGGATCGAACCCATGACCTTGACCTTGGAAAACCACACTCTACTGGTTGACCTACAGGAAAGATAAATATATACATATACACAAACATGTATGTCTATGGACATGAGAGAAAGCAGAATTACTAAGTTCTTCATGATTCCTATCCTTAAGTCACACTATTTGATATATCAATCTTCTCCACAGCACATGTGACAAGCCAAAGGGTTTGTTCAAAATCCAACTCTACCTATGAGCAACAGTAATAGCATTGCTGATGCCTGCCCTAGCAAGCACTACTCAAACTAGTATGACACACAAAAGCCTCTGTAGTAAAAAAATTCTTTAAGCTGTAAAAAGTAGTAGTAACCTTTCGCCATCAGACACCCGGAGGGCCAGTCCACAAGCATGGGAAATGTTTCCATGTGGTAAAAAAAAACATTTCCCAATAAAAACCTTTCAGAAATTTCATTCCAAAGATTCGTCCTCTTCCCCAAGGGTGTGAGCCGATGTAATTTCAGCACTCATTTATCTTAAATGAGGAAGTTTTCAGGTCTGGCATCTTGAGAACGCTTCTTAGCATGCGTGTCTGATCAGGTTTCTTTATTATTGTAATTATGATGTGGCAGAAGGCTCATGTAGAACTTGTCTCGATTTCCCTTCCTATGACTTTCTCAGAGCGCCTGACAAAGCATGAAACATAACCTACAGCACCGGATCTAGCAGCTTCAAAACGTGTGCCATGCAGTCCATAGAAGTACAAAACCACTATAACGCAGTCTCACACTCCGCTGATCCCGTATTGGCTGTAAATCTGTTACAGCTGGTGTATACAGATTCACACAGACTGCATTCATGCGAGTGTGTGTGGCTGCATATTTCTCTGCTCCTCCCCGGAGGCAGGGAGAGCAGCAAAGGGCTTCATTCTGTGTTGTTGTTTGGTCACTAGGTGTGATCTCAGCTCCCTGGCAACTAACACCGTAGTACGGATCCAAGATCTGGTTATTTTGGCGTGATGGTCCAGAGAGAAAGAGCAAGCTCTGCAAATGTCGTCCAAATTCCACACTCGCCTCAAAGTTCCCTTTGCACTCATTGTAAGACAGGCGCACTGCTGACAAAGGGAGCTGGGTGGAGGTCTGGGATCTCCAGAGGAAACACACACACACACACACACTCTACGCTCAGGCTTTGATGGGAGAAGGTAAGATACGACCTCAGAGAACCAGGGTGTTTAATCTCTGAGGCCTTTTCTTATGATGCCTGAACTACGTTCGAGTCATCTAAATGAAATTATGTCTCTGACATCACTTCCTTTTTAATATATGTTAACGATTAACGATGTTAATGCTGAGATATGGGCCGTCTCTCTGGTGCCTCTAGAAGAAAACGAAGCTGGAAAAACAGACTGCTTCAGGAAAGAATGTAGCTTGATGGTGGACGGTCTGTCTTCACCAGAAATATGCCACAGTTTCCTCTCATCTCTCAACAAACCAGGGAGAGGCTTCCTCCTTTTCTTTCATTCTCTCTCCCTCCCTACAGATTATCTTTTTTTATCCATAATAACTTTCCATAATTCACATTAAAATTCTCTTATTTTGTATAGTTGCATTTATCAAAATTAACATCTGTGTTTGGACTTGTGGAAAAACAACATTAAAATCCTATAGTAATAGATGTTATTAGCTGCTCACAAACACAGGCAAGAGTGTGCATGTGAGAACACATCTGTGTGGCCTACGCACACACACACAAGAGTTAAGAGTGAAGGTGTTTATTTTACACATTCCCATTAATAATATTTAGATTCAGTTTGGTGCGATTATGGTATTATTCTACCAGAAAACTATCAATCAAACTTAATAGAGGCTGACTGATTGTAATATTTTATCAGGATTGCGCTAAATATATTTCGCTTTTAAGGAATAGTTCACCCCAAAATGTAAATGGTTACCAATCTGCATGACTTTGTTTATTCAGTGGAACATAAAAGATCATTTGAAGAATTGTTTTAGTGCACACAATTCAAGTCCACATTGGCCAAAAACATCAGCCCCCCACTGACTTTCATTGAAGGCACCAAAATAGAGCATTTTTCTTTCAGAATAAAGAGAATCAAACAGGTTTGGAACAACATGAGGTGCGTAAATGACAAATGTTGTCTTTTGATCAACTTTAGGAATCAATGAGTGCAATACAGACCCATACTGGTTATATCAGTTTTATATATTTTTATACCTCATAAGAATGCAATATAAAAAATAAAACGATAAATGCCCATTTTGAACATTTTTTTGGTTTTACCCTATTACAGTTACAATTATAACCATTAAGATCTCATATAAATACTAATTAATAATTGACAATTAAACTCTAAAAATACTTGACAATTTACTGTAATGCGCACTTTAGCTTTGAGTAGCGTCGCTGCTGGAGACGAAAGGGTTTTACTTCTTACAGGGAGAATTTCGTGCCTTCTTTCTTACTCATCTTGAGGTCATTGTCTATATGCTGTACTGTACGTATATATTTCACTACGTGAACAATAGCGATCACAATTAATGTTAACAACACGAGGTGTAAAAAAAAAAAACGCTGTAAATCACTTATAAAAGTATCACTGTGGTGAATGATGCAACCAAACAGAGCGACGCTGAGAGAATGAACGAGATAGGCTTTGTGAGAGGCTGTCGTTGGGATGTTTCCAGTAAAAATGCACGCAAAGATGCTGAGCGTTAGGACTTTCACACAAAAAAAGCGTGTGGGCGAGGGGATATTTTTCTCGCACAACGATACAATGCTTGTATACAAAGTCACCGAGACATTATTGTATACACATTTGCTTAATATTTTGAGGAAACCGCAATAAGAAAACTTCTCAGGTTTCTTTGATGCATCAAAAGTAAAAAACAAAAACAAAAAAAACCTGCATTTATTTTAATATGCATATTTGCCACTCCAGAAACATTTCTACGTTAATACCAAACGTTAAACAAACTTTTTCATGTTTCTTTCACTTTTCTTTCGATATAAAAATCTTTTGCAGCATTAGAATTGCCTTTACGGTCACTTTTGATCAAATTTAACGCAACCGTGCTTAATAAAAGTTCATTCCTCTAAAAAAAAACTAAAAACGGTGAGAGTACAATTGAAATAGTCTCCTCCTATTTAAGCGTTTCATGGTCAACTGAAGTGGGCAAGTGAACCAGGTTGCATGCAGATACTCAAAATGTCTGGCTACACGGGACTCAGATCGACTGAGCGCATACAAAAGATGTTTGTGGTGGTTTCATGGGTTTGTGTTTGCTCAAAGCAAGTGTTTCTCAGGTGATTCATACCGGTGGTTTGCAAAACACGCGTTTATGCAAGCAGGCATTTGCTGTTGGAAAGGTTGGGGCGGAAAGTTTTCGGGTAGAAGTTAATGGCTGATTGATAAGAGGTGTGTATGCGTGAGATGTTGGGTAATGCACAACTTGTTATTACATCTACAAGAGGGGCAGCTCACCTGAGTGGATTTGTCCCTCATGCAAGGGGCATGGTTGAGGTCCCGGGGCCAGTGTCCAGACAGGTAAGGGGCTGTGAGCGCATCCAAAGAGGAGGTGCGACGAATGCTACCGTTATTGCTGGTGGTACACCAAGACCCTGCCACAGGAAGTCTATGTTTGTCTGCAAGACAGCCAGAATACGCAGAGGAGATAAAGAGGGGAAGGAAGGATGGGGAGGGGGGAGACAGGGTTCGATTGAAAGATGGATGAAGGAGACATGTGAGAAAGAACAAAACAGATGGGAGGGAAACAGAAGAAGAACATAAGTTAGAGGCTGCATGTTATGAACACAATACATCACAGTAAGTGCTTAGAGAGCAGCCGTGTGTGAGAGATTACACCAGCTTGAGTGTAAATGTCCGCTGGGCTGATGGTGATGAATATTAAAACCCAGCAGATTGAGACAGAATTAGTCTGGTGTCCAGTAGCTCTTTTAATAAAACTAAAGCTGATTAACTGCTCGACTGGCGTTGAGGAGTGTACGAAGCAGCCCGCGTGTCTTGACCTACATTTGGTGCACCTCCACAATTAATTGCCCCCTTCGCCATTCCCCCTGCTCTCTTTTTCTCTTGTCTGTTCTTTCCAGCACACAATCAATGGCTTTCTCTCCTTGTCTTGCCAGTTTGGGTCTTTTAAAGAGTATTCTTTCATGTAAATTCACACTATTGAATACACAGCGCAGATGTACAGTAAAAGAGTGCGGCCTGCTGTTGTCTCGCTTTGAAGAGAAGACATCTGCGAGGGATTTTACACAGGAAGTTCAGTGCCTTTCATTCTCGTTTGCACATCGGTGACATCAGTCTTTCTCTGCGTATGCGTTATATTCCAGGGAAGCAAATCAGAAGGGAACCATTAAATTTGTTTGCTTACAATAGTCCAATGGGAACGTGAACACTTCAGCAACAAAACAACTACTACTCCTCACTGAAGGGTGGATCTAATGTTATTTTAAGACAAAACTACAGAAAACTCCAGTCTTACAAAAAGCAGAAGAGGGATCTTGCATTACATTTTGAAATAGAGAGATACTATCTGTTGTACACACTGAAAAACGTGACAGAGGTTCTAAAGAGGAGGAACCTGTAAGGAATTTTAGGAGAAGTCATGGGAGAAAGAGAGAGAGGAATTGGCTAGATAGCTCAAGTTGCAGTCTCCACATGCTATGTTTTTGCTCACTAGAAACTGAAGTGCATGTGCAAGGCCCCGAAACATCTTCACAACTCTACGCAATGTGAACGGAAAGGCTTCTAGCAAACCTACGCTCAGATTAACAGAATTCTGAATTCTAATGAATTCTGAAATGCAAATCGGTGTCAGAATGCAGATCATAATGCAACACGAGTGTACGCTGCATTTTACATTTTGCCACAGCGGGAGGTCTAGTGAGCATTACCGTACAGCAAATTGATGTTGTCTAAAGCAGGTTTCTCTGGCAAGATATTAACTCTTGACATGTAAACATCTAGTTACCTGAATAAAATAGCACTAAATGCTGATATTGATCTTTTACAATTGGTGCCAATTATTCTTATGCAGCAAAACTGTGAAATATTAATTACAATTTAAAATAGCTTTTATATTTTAATATACTTTTTTTTTTAATTAAGCATATTCCTACAATGGCAAATGTTATTTATTTTCTTCAGTGACATATGATCCTTTAAGACGACACATTTCTTATTACCAATGTTAAAAACAATTAATATTTTTGTGGAAACACCAATGGACTTTAAATAGAAATATTTTGTAACACTATACAATGTCTTTACTGTGACTTTCAATCACTTTAATGCATCCTTATTGTATTCAAAAAAATATTTAACAAAAAAAAAAAAAAAAAAAGATTTTTGAAAGGCATCTAAAAAGTATTAAATAAATCAGTAAAGATCAGTCAATATTTATAACAGATTACGTTTACTGGCTAAGACATAAACCCCATTTGAGTACTGAGGTTTCACAGAAAAACACATAAAATATGTACAACAGGACCACACGCCTGCAATGCAGCGGCCAAACATTCACATGCGTTTTAGTTCTTGCATAGTGTTTGTTTCAGGCCTAACTGCGCACTGATCTACACCTAAAATGACTGTCAAATCTGCATGCGTGTGGTGTGTGTGTGTGTATACAACATAATTACATACACATGCATGCACACAAACAAGCACAATGCACAGAGGAAAGACAATCACACGGGACGTTATCTCATCTCTGACTGGCTCATAGAAGCAATGCTACGATGCACTACTAAGCAGTGAATTATCTTATCGTCTTTGCCTATGCACAGTAGGTCCTTGTGTTGCGTCTATCCAGCATCTCACTCAGCAGACTTTGCACACACACACTGATAACACACACAGCAGAGCACAGTACAGTCCTTGGGAAATCTTTGCTCTTGACTTTTGTCTCCTGAAACGAATGAATGCGAGTAGACTAAAACAATAATAACGTCACAGCAATTCATCAACAGCACCGTGAGTACGCCTCCAGTTCAGTACAGATAATAATCTTGTTCTCAGAAACATCTCAACCCACAGAATTATGATCCAAACTCACCCTTGACCTTAAACACTTCATCATCTAACAAAGAAACAGACAAAGCTAAATCTATAACTACAAAAAAAAAAGTACAGAGGACCTACATTTATTTTGAATGAACAAACAGTACAGACTCGCATTTGATTAAATCATTTATATAGTGCTTCATTGGTAAATTACAGAATTAAAATGAAAGCAACAACTTCGTAACACAATTGTCATTTAAAACTGAACTACACTCTGAAAGCCAATTCACACGCACAGCCAAACACTAACAAACAAGTTTGTTGGGTTTTGTTGCATCGATGGGTTACCCTAGTTGACGTTGGTTAGGGTTGTTCTTCATCCGACTGAACATGTTCAACCAGCGTTTGTTGCCGTCTTTTGGGGCAGTATGAACATGCCAGTTATTTTTCATAAAACTCCAAATCCTGCAGCCAACTTATTTGTTGGTGCTTGTTACCAATTTGTCTGTGAAGTGCGAATTGGCCTTTAGGGTGTGTTCACACTTGTTTAGTTCTCTTTGCTCTGTTGGTCCAGACCAATAAAATAAAACTACAGTCCTGGTTCGCTTGTAGTTCACTGTCATTTTTAACATTGCACCTAAAAAAATTTAAAAAAATACAACCTCCACCCACAGCTTAAGATTTATATTTTGCGACAGAACCAAACAACCAACTGAAACGATGCTGTGTGATGAGCTAAATGCAGTCTTTGCATGAGAGTACTACAGAATGTAAAAAAAAAAAAAAAGATGGATGGCACATCTCTGCTTCCTTCCACTGCAGAAAAATAAAGCCAAACTACTCCAGTAACAGTCATTGCCGATTACGTAATTTTAAGCCTGAGTTTGCGCAGTATTGATCCTGAGGTGGAGCCGTAGTATCAAGGTCCCACTCACCCCTCCGAAGATTAAAATCACAAGAACAGCTATCAATCATGACGTTACATCAAGTTTTAAAAATAAAACCAAACTCAAATTATGTTCAGGAGGAGCGCGTTCAATTAATCACAGCAGGCTTAGCCCTTTTCCATGACAGTTTTCCAGCATTCCTTAACCAACCCATCTCCTCACTTTTAACTATTCCTATTCCAACCTGGGATGGGGGGAGTACTCTGGATTCAGGCCAAATTCCGAGATCGGAAGCCTCCCTTCAGACAACATGACAAATATGCATTACCTTTACACCATTTAATTATATGCAGTGCAAACTCCTGAACTGGGAAAATTAACACTTAAAAATACATATAAGCAATTAAACTACTCAAAATGTAATTTTTTGAAGTGTAATTTTTGGCTCGCATCCCACTCGGGGTTTAAGACCTATATTGCAGCCATTTACCTTCATTTTAATTACTTAATTACTTTAAATACATGTGATGGTATTTTTACCAGCTGAGAACAAGTTACGAATACCGCATTTTCCCACATATAACCCACAGACGCAGATAATCCGCACCCTCATATAGCCTCATATATTGTTTTGTGTAAAAAAATCGTTGGCATAACCCGCACCCTTAGATTTATGAACTGTTTTGTGCAAGTTCACATTTCGAATTTCAAATGTTGCTCGCATGACGTTAATTATCCATAACTGTTCAGGCTCGGTACACAGTGCTTGTGCGCGAAATTCAAACAAGAAAACAAACAAGTCAGAATCAGAAGAAAAAGAAGCAGTCTCTCCCGCTGTGCAGCAGCACGTCCCTTAAGAAGCATTTCCTATAGGTGTTGATCATCGGATGAGATGAGAAGAGCCCGCCCTCATGGCAGCACAGCCAATCACGTCTTCTTGCATGATTGACAGGTGAGACAGCCTATCGGCACCAGCTGTCAGAGTGACAGTACAAGCGCCAGAGACAACAACCCTCGCAAGAAAGAAAAAGAAAAAAAAAAACCTTACGTCCTTAGGGACGAAACAAATATTACGTGTAAAAAATTTGTGATATAGCCCACACCTTTATATAACCCGCACCCCCCTGCGGGGTTTGTAACATCTGGTATAGCCCGCGGGTTATATGTGGGAAAATACGGTAATCTATAATATGTATATTAACAATGTGAAAAGGAGTCCAAACAGCACCAGATATTCCTCGACGCATTCAAATGAAAAACTGTTGCAAGGACACAGCATTTCCAACACCTGTATGAAAGGAACCAGGTATGCTTCAACATTCGGTCCTTTTTAGGGTCGCATCTTGTGACATTAATTCCTGTTTTTGGGTCATGTTGAGTTCACATATAGAGTTTGTTTGGTTCAGATGGCAACGTTCACACTTATTCAAATAAACTGCAATAACAGAGCAATTGCACCAGAGTTCGTTTTAATCAAGCCAAACCTGCCAAGTACGAACAGTTCTTAAGCTTAAAAAACCCATGTAGAATACAATCCCTTGTAATCTCACATCTCATATTAAAGCCTGTATGGACCAGTGAAGGGATACTGATCTTCAAAAGACTCATTGTAGCTCTAAATGGACAAACTCGAGCAGAAGGAGAGGCCTGCAGCTGAAATAAAAGGGTGTAATAGTGACCTGACTCCTAATAGTGTTCTTTGTGAGGACCGAGAGATCAGCCTGGTCTCGTCCCAGCCTGCCTGTACCATCCCGCTCTGTAAAGACTGGGAGTGTGCCCCATTAAACCCCTCGCCAAGAGCAAAAGAACAATGTCTGTATGGAGATCTTAAAAAGCATGAGCAAAGCTATTGAGAAACACATCAGCATATGCAAACTTTGTTGCAACGATGTGCTGCTTATGAGCAATGGGGTCGTTTAATCCCGAGAACAATGAACAGAAATGTTGAGGACTACATCCAAAGAAAAACAGCTCACACCTGGATACTGTAGAAAGAACTCAAGCAGGGATGGTGTGCAGAGTTTATCAGTGAAGTCAACTAGTTCTAGGTTATTTCGTTTTTTTGTTTTGTTTTGAGAAGTTCCTCTTACACGGTTTCTAGTCACACACTTGAAGACGGATGTCTTTCACCATTGCGTCTTGACTCACATGGCTTTTTTTAAACATCCTGTTTAATTAAATGTCCATTTTTCTACATGGACAATGATTTTGAGGACATCATACTATAATTAAGGATATAGTTTAAAAAGTATAATTTACTCGCCCTCATGCCATTCCAAACCTATAAGACATTTGTTCATCTTTGAAACGCATGAAGATATTTTTTATGGAAACCTGAGATTTCTCGGTCCCTTCCTCAAGGTCTATTCACCCAAACATTCAGTGGTTTATTAATCAAAGTCTTCTGAAGAGAAATTATCACTTTATATGATTTCATTTCATATTTAATTCAGGTTTCACATATAACACGTTGATCAATTCACATAAATGGATCACATCAAAAACGGTAAACGGAAGTACTTGCTTGACGCGTGAAAACAAATATCGTTGGTTCTTGTGGAAGCTTGACCATATCTGAATGACATGAGAACGGACCTCATTGGTTTTTACAGAAGCTCAAATGTATACGCATGACATAATGTATCATTGGCAGCATGACAAGCTCTTTTACTATGCCTTTCTGAACTTTTTGAAACTTTTATTGGAATGGACTTACCATGAAGGGACAGAAATCTTATTTGTGTTTCATAGATGAACAGTCTCAAGTCTAACGGATGCGAGTAACTGGCAGAGTGTAAATATTTGGGTCAACAATTCCTTTAAAAGCACTACTAAATGAATAACAGTGCTAAATATAATCTTTATCAAATTACAAAATGAATAGAATTAATAATTTCATTCTGTACATTATAATGTTGAGATGGCTAAAATCACATTCAGCATTTAAACAATTGACTGTTATTTTTAGTTTATTTAGACAAAAAAAATAGAATCTTAATATCGCCATTTATCGATTATCTTCATTACATGAAAGCCAACATTTTAATATGAGTACATCCCTAATCCCAAGTGAACATCCAGTAAAGCACATCTAATTATCATCAGGTAAACCTGAAGCCTAACTAAGTCTGATTAATTGGACGGCTCTTTCAATCAAACCCGACTAGTCATTTTAGAAAAGCTATAGTTTTGAACGACAACATGATCTCTATTCTCAATTTTCTCCATCCTTCTCGGTTCCTCGTGTGCTACGGCTTTCATGGGATCTAAGGCAAGTCTGGTGATCTGGAAAATTACTGGACATACCACAGCAGAGTGTTTTTAGTGGGATACAGTGAAAAGGGGAGGCATGGCTCAAGAGACTAAAAACAGTAATCACAAGGGCATTCCAACAGGCATATGAATCGCTGACCCGAAGTGAAATGTGGACCCAAGATCAAGTTTCCTCTTGTTCAGACAGATCATGTCATTATTGGACTAAAAAAAACAACACTGACACAGAAACATAACTAAGACACACACATGACCTCAGAGTCTGTTTGAGGGAGCTCCAAGAGAATCAGGGGTAATTTACTAAAACAATGAAGGCTGGGTCTTGGCCAAGACACAATGGATGACACTCCCAACCCAACAACCACTACTTTACCTTTCTTTCTTTGTGTCCAGATAACCTTTCCTCAACTAGCCGTTATTTCTCTATATTAGGCTGGAGTCAAAAACTGCAGCAGATTCAGTGTGGACCTGCCCATAGCTGAATTCAAGCAAGTAAATAGCTGAAATTTATGTGGACTTATTCTCTTCCATCTCCTTTATGAGGAAATGTTTTTTTCTGAGAAGACTGTGGTACTGGACACAACGCCAGTTCAAACAGTTACAGTAACGGAGACGCAGTGCAACACTTGCTGGCAAACTGATCACAAAATAAACCTTTAAGATTCAAAGGGCCAAACCAGCGACTGACCACTAAACATTTGCATTCTTACCAGTCAGCAACAGAGAAAAGCCTCTGGATCGGCAGCCACCTCAAACCACAGCGGCCAGGCCGGCTCTCTCTCGGCACGGGTCACTACAGGCTATTTTATGAATGAGACATCAGAAATACTCTGCAGCAAACACCAAAGATTCCTATTACCTGATAATACAACAATTCACACATCATTAGTTAACCGTATTTACCGTATTTTCCCGCATATAATCCGCGGGTTTTACAAACCCCACAGGGGAGGTGCGGGTTATATCGTAATTTTTTACACGTAATAATATTTCAATATGTTTGTTACGTCGCTAAGGACATACGGTTTTTTTTGCGGTATTTTCTTTCTTGCGAGGGTTGTTGTCTCTGGCGCTTGTACTGTCACTCTGACAGCTGGCGCTGATAGGCTGTCTGACCTGTCAATCATGCAAGACGATGTGATTGGCTGTGCTGCCATGAGGGCGGGCTCTTCTCATCTCATCCGATGATCAACACCTGGAGAAATCGCTTCTTAAGGGACGTGCTGCTGCACAGCGGGAGAGACTGCTTCTTTTTGTTCGGATTGACTTGAGTTTGTTTTCTTATTGTTTGAATTTTAAGCACAAGTACTGTGTACCGAGCCTGAACAGTTATGGATAATTGACGTCATGCGAGCAACATTCGAAATGTGAACTTACACATAAAAGTTAATCAATCTAAAATGCATAGTCTACATAGTCAAATGTTTAGAGTTACCCATATATTATCACTTCTTCCACAATATAAATAATGCAGTCATCATGGAACACTAATATGAGGGAAACAAATCATACCAAAACTCTTATTTTAGCATATTCAAAGAAATTCCACTATTTCCCTCGACTCTGCCAGCATCATGAAGTGCTTCCTAGAATGCTTTGTGAAGTTTTATGTATGCTGCACACTTGTTGGCTGCTTTGCTTTCATTATCCAGTCCAACTCATCCACTTAAAGCTGAATCACCAACATCATTTATATCAATCAACAAAACTAAACCTTTAGTTCATAGAAACAAAATGTAGTTGACTGGGCTATACATTTGCACACAATGTTAGTTAATGGCCTCTTAAAGTTATTATAAAGTGTTACATTTACCATCTAGAGGCCTTATGATATCACAAAACAATATATATGTTATATGAATATAACAATGTATATTCTATATCTGGGCTCTCAAAAAAGGCCTTGAGCCAACTAGGCCTTAATCTTCACAGGGCACCACAAGATTTAATTTTTTAAGTATTGAAATACAGATTTATTTTTGTAAATAAATTAATTATGAAAGATGAATTTACTTTGTATAAACAATTATGCATAATTAAATGAACTATTAGGCATGAACTTAATTATTCAAATAGAAATAAATTAAAATGCCTTTTAATTAAGCATTTTATATATAATATATATATAAAGCAATAGACAATACAGCAGAAATATATAAATGTTTAGCCTATGGAACAATGGAAACATATGATATTGTTCTATAGGATAATGCATCAAACTGAATGTTTGAGTAATTCTGCATCTTAAATGACACATTATGACAGTGACATTATTAGGTGTTTACTGTGAAACCGTTAAGTCTCCCAAAAGCAGATGTAAAACCCACAAGTCACATGGACTATGTGTTTAAAGTCACAACAGTGCTGTGAAAGAAACATCTGCTCTATATCAGGTGTGGCTTCATATAACATCAAGCGCTCTTCTAGAGGGTAGATTTACCTGTGAAGACAGGTGAGCTGGGACTGAGCCTCTCTGGAGACAGTCTGTCATGTTCAGGGGACTGGAGGTGTTTGGCCCTGTGACCGCAGGACCACAACGACGAGGACGAAGACGGAGAGGAAGATAAATTAGGGGAAAGGGCTAAAGTGTCCGGGTTGCAGCTGATCTGCTGGGAGGGAGAGCAGCACTGGGGGCTCACGTGCACACCTGTGTGGGCTGATGACGAGGATGCCACAGGTACCTGCGCGTGGGACGCCCTGGAGTTGGGCGCGTGCGCCGCGATAATGGGGCTAGTTCTTGATGAAGAGGAGGAGGGAGCGGAGGGAGCCGCTGTGGCCGTGATGAACTGCGAGCACGTCGCAGAGGAAGTGGACGTGGCTGCAGAAACGGCGCTGGAGGAAAGGGATCGCGTGGGGCTCCGGCTGTGGGTTCCGCTACTGTGGCATTTACCGTTACCGGTGGAGAGCACTGTCCGAGTCTGTAGAGGGTGCTGTGTCTGCGTTTTCAGCTGGAAGGGAACCGTGGCTTTCATGGGCAGCAGGCGACCCAGTAAACCCACTCCTAGGGTGCTGATCCCCGGGGACCCGCTCGGGCTTCCC
Source organism: Rhodeus uyekii (assembly GCA_037043235.1). Lineage (NCBI taxonomy): Eukaryota > Metazoa > Chordata > Actinopteri > Cypriniformes > Acheilognathidae > Rhodeus > Rhodeus uyekii. Next base: position 1,874,384 of record JAWRVZ010000053.1, on the reverse strand, counting down.
GCGGTCACTCCGCTGCAGTTAGACGTCGGAGATCCGGTTCTGCGAACCCTTTGAGACATTTTTGTTCGCTGGGAAATCACACAAATCTCAACATAAACACTTTAAACGTACGTTTAAGGCTGTCTGGGTGGTTAATGCTCTTTGGTGCCCTTGTCACTCCATGTGAAGTCTGCGTTTCGCTCCCTGACTGGCGACCACGCCGCTCCGCGAGCTCAAGTAAACTGAGAGAATCAAAGCCACGCACAGACAACTCGAGCCAGCGCTCCGCCCCCTCGCCTCTGATTGGCTGTTCGCTCTCAACTCTCAACTCCCGATTGGCTAGAAAGTGGATTCCGTAAAGTTCGACATAATACAGGCAGTTGGAAAGAGGAAAAGTTTGTACTATTTCGCAAGGAATTAGAGAATTATGATTTATACAGGAGCTTTACAGGATTTCCCCACCTTATGTGTGAGCCCACAATGGCTAAAAAAGTGTCAGTCATTATGATAACTTATGCTTCCAGCTTTTCATTTAGGAATAAAACTCAAGCTTTCACACACTGTTCTGACCCTGCTGTTGTTGTTTTGTAAATGGTTGCATTTTCTTTCTTTCCGAGTATGAATCACATACACTCACTTAACTGACAAAAATAGGCTACCGTGTTATGTATTTGTGCGTTTATACATAATCTAAAATACACACGATCATTGCATGCGTACATACAGCAAAGTAAAACTTTAATCTGAATGCACTGCACTGTTATCTCAATGGAAACTGAGTGAGGAGGACATGCTTTTGCTCATGATTCTGTGGTTGACTTTACCACCCTCAAGTGGCCACTTAATAAAATTAACCCACAGTGTGGTTTATAAATCTCAGAAATTTTACAAAACACAAGTAAACGTCATATACAGGTTTTCATTAATATAATCTTTAATCAACTGAGTAACGCAGGGTTGTACAGCAAGCTTTATTTTCTAAATGGCATTTTAAAACATCTGAATAGACTAAAAGCACGAGTTATCATTTGTTCTTTTTCCTCAAAGTGCTTACTTTACAAGCTGTAATAGAAAACATGTCAGTGGCTTTTTTTTTTTGGACATCCGTCTATGCAGGGGCCAAATAAAACTTCAGCTTCAATATTAACTCAAAAAACAGCAGCTTGTCAACAGACCCTTCATTCATTCACTCAAACGCACCCCAAAATACAGTTGATACTCAAACATTTGTGTTTTATAGGGACATATTGTTAGCCATTTGACATTTTCATGTTTGGTTTTGCGAGTGAAAAGAGTTCCTATGGCTATAGGATTCAGTAACTGATTCATTTAAACTTTAAAGAGTTTGACTTGGTTTTGGTAAAAACACTCCTGCACCCTGACTGAATTAAAAAAGTCTTGACTTCTAAAGGCCTGCTTCAAATATAAACAAGGCAAGTAGGGTTTATGCATGTTTTGTAGAGTATTATCTGTAAAGGATTCGGCATTCACCAGCATGCTGTAAAACTGGACAATGGCTCTGGTGTAAACATCTTGCATTTTTAACAAATAGCAGATGGACAGTCCTCCAGAACAAACTACACTTCAAGTGACTCAGCTCAACACGACTCCACGTTTGAGCCACATTCCTTTGGTCTAAAATCATAAATGTTTGTTCATTTTATTCAGCTTAGCATTGAAGGTTTGTTTGATGTTTGTTATGCTATATTATGCTATATTATTTCTCATTTCAGTTTGTGATCTTCTGTTTGACTCCAGCATTCACACTGACATATCAAACTGAGAACAGTCTGACGTTACTGTTTATCTTCAGATGAATCTCACAGTGATTTAGCATTGTTCTTGGTCCCAAAGCAACAGATGAAGAGTCTGTATATGTGCATACAAATGCACTGTGTATTTACATTACAGAGATTAGCCTATATTACAAGCATATACAAAAGTCAGACTGAAGCACTGATTCGTTCAGAAAGAGGGCGTCAGAATTGAAACTCCACTGTATAGCCTTATTTACAGACAGAAAAAGTCAGTGGAAGGGGAAAAAATAAAATCTGATGACTTTTTGAAAATTCCCCACTTTGAAGTGTTCAAAGTCCAAAGTTAATGCTAGCTTGTGCCAAATCATGGTTAATCCTCGCAATCATTATAGAAAATGCATACAGCACGATAAGCGCTTGCTGATTAAACGCAGAGTATCATCATTTCTTGGAAAGCAGGGCTTTGCTATTTGAGGGAATTTTCCTCATCACTATGTAATTATTTAAATGGCTCGTGTCCATAGTTTCCGAAAAATATGAGGCCCATGTCATGGCTGCTAACTTTCAAAGTGTAGATGATTTCAAAATCAGGGTGCGACACTTAAACTGACCATTGTGAAAGTGTCAATCCCTCCAAGATTGTACAGGATTGCCTTGAAAAAGAAGGTTAAAACTACATGTTTCCAATGTATTTGATTGAAAGTAGCAATTAAATCAGATCATTTTACATGATTATATATAAACAACTTACTGATTCAGTTTCATGAGAATAATAAACCCAGAGCGTGAGTACTACATAAATTAAACACTTAAAAAAAAGGAAAAAAAAGGATAAAATCATGATTTCTTATTGTACACTATCATGTCACTTAAGCTTATCTTTAACAGAAGCTAAAACCCATCTAAAGTAGCTAGCTGTGAGCTTCAGTCTGTACATACTGTATATATTTTGTTCATGGCATTTGTATGTGTGTGTTTGCTTTCTGAAGCACACAGAACTACATCCACTGTCCTGGCAGCAATGGGAAGTGGAAAGTCTCATTTGACTGTTGCCTTGTTAGCTGTGATCTGAGGAGCTCCGTTAAAGCAGAAATAGACCCATACAAACACATTTACATGCACTCTCACAGAGGTAAAACTGCACTGAGCGTGTGCAGAGAGGGACTTGATTATTCAGTGTTTTCAGAAAGCATGATTTCCAGCAGAAAGTCTGTAGTGTAACAGAAAAATGACTGTCCTCCTCGAAGCTTGTGAGAAGTCATCCATAGTAAACTTCCAGTACTTGAAGCAAAACATCCCCATGATTTGATGGGATTGGTGAAACGGTGTGGGATTGTCATTTGTACGATGCTTTGAAGTTTCTCAAGCGCAGGTGGGGTGGCCGAATGGACACAGGATTGCCACTGCTAAGTGCAGTACATTGAAATATTAAACTAAAGACAAGAAAGAAACAAATAGCACATAGCAAAATTAAATTGTCTTATGGAGCACCTCAAAGCTAAAGTCTATTGCACATTTCAAAATATGATACAAAACTGAGTACATAGATACGTAACAAATATGAGACATGAATATATGGTGGGTTAAACAGTATTAAAGATGCAGTCTTAAAGACCACTGACTTTTCTTTTTTTTTAAATAGACATGATTTTAATTTCGTCCAATCTACCATGATTGTTAAATCAACAAATTGTCGTTTACGTTTTTCAGTTTTAAGACCAGTTTGGTCGGAGGATCTGTGATTAAGATTACTTACAAAAAAGTGCAACAAACAAAAGAACAACCATAAAAACAATTCATACTTGATTGAAAATGAAACAACAAAAACAAATGGAAGCATTTTATGCCAATGTTGCTGCATAGCTGGGTTCGGTTTAAAGCGATTTCTTCAAAACAAGTCGGAGAAGTTCGACAACGTTAAGTGCTTGCCAAATTACGTCCAGTCAAGTGTTTGCTTTCCAAAAACGTTTTTTCATATTTCTTTAGCTGGAAACGTTCTTGGAGCACAATAGCATAGACAAACCCCTCCTGTGTGCAAAGTCTGAGCGAGGCTCGTCTTCGGAGGAAAAGAGGAGATGCAAGTTCACAGGCAGGTCATATCTGGCGGGTCGGAGGTTAGAGTGGCGGTCGCGGTTCCGCCGCTGACCAGGAACACAGCGATGCTGGATTTTGATTGGCCAGAACTTGGGTGGCCACTTCCAGTCACCACCATCCCCGTCTGCTGGCTGTGCCCGTTGTTGTTCACCTCTCCATCCAGCGTATCTGTAGAGACGACCCAAGTGGAAGGACGCCACCTTTTCAAAGAATAAGGTGTCTTCACACGCTTCTTTATCTTCTCAGCTGATCCGGCCTTTTCCTCTTGTGACACAACCTCATCTAAAAGAGAAAACAGTCATACTTTAACAAACATCTTTGATTACAGTCCTACAAAACAATAAAAGACAGTTTGGTTTGCAATGTGTCAATTGGGAAAACTAGAAGAAGTGCTCCAAACATCCCGCCCAGTGAAGCCTCAGAGAGTAGTATTTCAGCACACTCAAATTTGTGGTTGACCTTTCCCACACTAACTCTCTCAGTGTGCGCTCGAGTTCGAGTGGTTCACGTCCCTGTTCGAGTCTGGACGCAGAATGAAAAAACAGGCGAGCTGCATGAATCCTTGTTTATTTAATCTTCCTGTTTAGCATCTGATCCAAGGGTTCCAGTCAACAGAGAGAGGCGCGTCATTACATTCGCATCTGTCTGTTAGCATCGCTCTTTATCGCCGCTGCCGACTGAGGCCGAACGTTTTCTGGATTCTTATCAATCCAGTGGAATTTCCTTCCTTCTCCACATCAAAACACTCCATCACAAAGAGCAGGAGAGCGGGACAGAGAGCACGACTAGACACTCATCCCGTTTTCTACGAAACGTTTAGCTTATGAGGAGGTGTGCTCTTAATTATCTGGGCAAAGCAGGATATAGTGATCTCAGATGGGAACACAGCCTGGCGTCCTCTTTTGGGTGGTTATTGTTAGCAGTTAGGCTGACACGCACATAGCCTCCTCCACCCTGCTCCTGGGGTTGGCGTTCATCAATAGTTTCCTCTGTCTGCCAAAAATCTAGCGTGCTAGTGCATGCCAGGGCCAGTCGCGTTTCCACTGTCACTTCTCGGGCTTGATCGGGCCTCGTTGGGGCTTCATCAGGGCTAACGGCCAGGGATTTTTGGCCCACCGAAATAGCGGGCCAACTGGGGCTTGAGGAGTGGTCATGAACAAAGGCGGTTTAGCTAAGTTAGGAGATGGTCAACACCGCTGAACATTTCCCACATAAGCAGCTAATTTCAACACATTTTAACCAGTTTTCAGCTCAAATCTCACTTTCAGGCACCAGAAAGTATTTGAAATAACTTCCTTGCGATCTGATGGGGATTCTGATCATCGTATGAGCCAGAAATATATGCGATGCTAAAGGCTACTTATGCTAAACATTGAGATACATGTTTGAGACATATGTTTATGGAAAATAGCAGAGACTGCCTGAAGAACACAGACAAATCATATGATTATAGATGTGTATTTATTTGGTTTTGCATTCTATCTGTCTCTTTCCTGTGCCTTTGTTGATACCGGATTAATGCATCCGCACATGTCCTAAACATGCACTTCGGCTAACTCGTGTATATATAATAACTCCTGTTTTCTTCTCACATGCTCCCTCTGTTGGTCTTGCTGAAAGGATAATATAATGAGATGGGAGAGATTGCTCAAACCTCCACATATTGCAATCATCGCACAATTTCATGAAAACTTAATAGAAATGATCAGAATGTGACGTAAATATAATACTTTATCAATATATTTTGTCTATTCCTCTGATCGCAAATAAATGGAAGCAGGTGCAACTGAATAGGTATGTGTCCATGATTGATGACAAATGAATACATTTCTGTCACTGTAAAAAAAAAATGAGTGTAAAACATTGGTCAAAATCGATGCTGGAATCTACGGAGGCGTTTTAAGGGTAGCTTTAAGAGTAGCGCTGTGAGGTTCCTGGCCTCACAGTGGAAACACAACTTGATTTTCAGCTTGGGCTTAAGGTCAAATGGTAATGGCCCCGCCCGGCACATTTGTTAGTCCTGGCCCGCACTGGCCTGACAGTGGAAAAGCGGCTAGTGATGGTCATGAAACATTACAGTTTCTATTGTAATATATTTTAAAATGTAATTTATTCAGGTTAATTTCGTAACATTACACTTTGTACTGTATTTTTGCTCAGGATTTGAATAGAAAATGAATACGGACAGCATTATACATAAATAATCAATCCTTCAAAATAATGTCTAAGTAGGAGATGTTCCCCAAACAAGGTCTTACCCAAGAGAGATGAATCCTGGGAAGTGGCTGAAAGGTCCAGGGAGTTTGGCCGCTCAGGTCTCCTAGGTTTTGTCTGTCTCAGTGAAACCCCGTCAGCCCTTCCATCTGGTGCCCTCAGTGAGCAGGTTAAAGTCTCCACCAGGGCATCTGCAGGAGCTAACATTTGAACTGTGGCAGAAGCAGTCGTGCGGATGTTGCTGTTGTTGTTATTTGAGTTAGTGCGGCTGGAATGATCACGTGCGGCTGGCTGCTCTCTTCTGAGCAGGGGCTCGTGTTCGTCGGGGCTGGAGTTGATGTTAAGGCGGCTGTCTTCTCCACTGAGCTGGCTCTGGAGTAGAGGGGCACCACCCTCACCCTGTGGCCCAGCTGGGTTTGTGTTTCCAAACGATTCAGAGGAACTGGCGCCGTTGCCCCCACCATATCCGTTAACGACGACCACTCCGTTGCCGCTACGGACATTGGGACCATTGTTAGTGACGGTGACCAACTGTGGCTCCATTGCCACTACAGTGTTCATCTTGGCTACACCTGTCTCCACCTGCTTTAGGTTTGACTTGTGCTTACCGAACTTCAAACGTGATGAAGAGGACTCCCTGCTAGGATTTTTGGTGTTGAGGGGGAGGCTAGTGGGCCGCTTGGGGAGATTCTGCTGTTTAGGTAGTGGGAACATGGCTGCAGGAGCATCGCCCACTCCACTGCTGCCCACCCCAAAATCGGACTGGGCACCAGCTCCAGACCCTCCAGTCACTTCCGCGGCGAGTTTGATCAGCGGGTATAAGAGGCTGGAGCTGCCCGAGCTGAGTGGGTCGGGAGCGCTGAACTGCTTCTGCGAGTGCTCCATCAGGTTCTCATCAGAACTTTCTTTCAGGTTCTTGTCCACTTCTTTTGGGTCAAGTTTGGTGGTCTCCAAGTCTTCCTCTGTGAGCTGCAGGCATACTGGTACACTTCCCCCAGCTCCTGCTTCCTCCGAGTGGCCTGATTCAGAGATGGTGGTCATGATGGTGCTGGGTGTGAGGCCTGTCGTAGTGGTCGTTGTGGACAGGCTTGTCCCGCTGGTCTCCGGACTGGGCAGCCGAGCTTGTGCCTGAGCCTGCTGTCTCTCATAATTGATGGAGTTTCTGTTCTTCTCTCCCGTTGCTGTCACGCCACTGCCAATGCCGCTCACGACTACGCCACCCACGGAGGAAGTGCCAGACGTGGAGACGTCACCTGGGAGGTTCTTCACCATGCCCTCATGATCCTCAATGTAAGAGGATGAAGAGTAATCTGGATAAGAGCCCATTTTTGGAGCTCTGCGACTGTGGGTGAGATTCCTACAAAAACAGAGAGAGAGAACCAATCAAAAAGGAGAACAGATGGTTTGTTTACTTAAAGGTGTTGCAAGAACTGGATTATGAGCAGCTAATTAATTGCATAATTAAACCCAACAGGGTGATTTGAACCCTACCGAAAATGACCCTGAAAGGTTTTTTAGTAATATTGACAGACAGTACATTATCCCACTTATTGCAAATATATAATACATATTTGTATACATTATATATTTTGATAAATATTTGTATACCTTACATTTATACCGTACTCAGTACAATTGTAAAATTACAATACTATTTAAAACTTTTTCAAATGTTAAACCTTGGAAAATGGTGGAAAAACCATTGGAAGTCCTTAAAGCTTCTTTTTTGTTTGTTTTGTCAGTTTATAATGCTTCTCATTACAAGTTTAGGAAAATGGTTGGTGCATGTCTTAGTTGGTGCACAGCCTTATATACTGATGTGCAGTTTATGAGATTGTATGACATGTTGTCAGACCTCTCGTTCTGCAGCGCAGTGCTCATGGGATTGATGGTCGGGCTGACAGGTTTGTTCCTTTCCCAGATCAGCAGCAATTCTGCCATTCGCTCCTCTGCACACTGGGCTGTCAGACGAGCTTCTGCGTCTTGATCCCAGCAATCCTCCATAGTCTCCTTCAGAGAGCGCACAGCCTGGGAAAGAAGAGAGTGAAATAAGTGGATGACTTGCTGGCTCTATGCTATATTGTGGGCGATTGCCGTAACTTTGTTATGTGGTTATAAAGAAGTTGTGTTAATTCAGTGCCTTTGCTATATTGTTTGCTCACTGGCCCAAGTCTCTATATTCTGGTTACTAGTTACAGCCTTCAATGTAAAAAAAAAAAAAAAACTAGGGCAGAAATGTTTTTGAGGGATGAAATCATTGACCAAAACGGCGATTCTCAGATGACAGGTTTTGACTGCGTCAGCGTCTATTTCATGCGCACAAACTGGATAAGCTAAAGCAGGTAAACATGTCAGCAGAGTTGATGCACTTCACCGTGACCAAAAATTATGCTTGACTGTCATTAATGTATAATACTTCAAATTGTTCAGCTGAAATATTAAGAGGTAACTTGTTAACATAGAAATTTACAACTGGTTTAAATGATCACAACATCCTGAACAGCACAAAGGGTTCAATTACTCAGTTTTAATTACCGAAATATATTCAGTTTCAGTATATATATATAAAAGAATACATTTCAGTGCATCATTCTTTTGAACAAGCACTAATTAATTGGAAAAAAAGTAAGTATAATAAAGAAATGTGCCTAATTTCAAACAGTTTATAGCACTTATATGAAAAGATCAGCAAATGTTGCATTGCATGCTAATGTTATCTTTGTTTGATTAATTGTCCTGGTGTCTCTACCAATAAACTTCCTTGGAGAACCAGATCACCATAAAGACTAATTCAGCCTATGACTGTTAACCAGTCAAACTGTAATGCGGAACGTCTCAGGTTACTTACGTAACCCTAGTTCCCTTAGAGGGAACGAGACACTGCGTCGGAACGCATATGGGAACGCATTAGTGTTATTGTCTCTTGAAGCGCAATTGAAACCAGGTGTGCGAGTGCACGTAGCCGAGTGTGACGTCATGAGCCAGGAGTATAACTGCACGCGGCAAACTAGCAGCCTCAGCTTAACTAGTGTCTGAAACAGCCGGCGTGCGATGGAGCTGAGGCTACGAGACGCAGTGTCTCGTTCCCTCTAAGGGAACTAGGGTTACGTAAGTAACCTGAGACGTTCCCTGTCAAGGGAACTCAACACTGCGTCGGAACGCATATGGGAACGAGAATACCCACGCCGCCTCAGCGAACGGAGTATGCCAAGCTAACGTAGCTCACTACGAAAGGGCCAAGGTTCCCAAAGCGGGGTTAAGGTCTAACTGGTAGAACCTAATAAAAGTATGCGGTGAGGACCAGCCAGCCGCATCACAAATATCGGCAAGGGGAGCCCCTGCGAAAAAAGCTTTAGAGGTAGCCATGCTCCGGGTAGAGTGGGCGCGGACATGCAGAGGACACTGCTGACCCGTCTGTTCATAAGCTAGTGAGATAGTCTCAACTATCCACCTGCTTAAAGTAGGTTTAGATGCTGGAGCTCCCTTAGGAGCCCCGAAGCATACAAAGAGTTGGTCAGACTTACGCCATAAAGCCACTCTGCGAACATAGGCGTCCAGTGCTCGCACTGGACAGACCTTGCTCCTGTCCTGGTCATGATCATCAACGGGGGGAGGACATAAGGCCTGCAGTACAATGTGACGAGCTGGGCTCGAGAGGACCTTCGGAACATACCCTGGTCTGGGAGAGAGGAAGGCTTTCGCCAGACCAGGAGCAAACTCCAGACAGGAGGGGGCCACTGACAGGGCCTGAAGGTCGCCAACCCTCTTGAATGAGGAAATGGCTAGGAGGAACACCGTTTTAAGAGTGAGAAATTTCTCTGAGATGTCCTCAAGCGGCTCAAAGGGTTCCTGGGACAAGGCCTGGAGTACCAGGGACAGGTCCCAGGAAGGAACCCGGGAGCGTACCGCAGGCCTCAGCCTGAGAGTGCCACGGAGGAAACGAGCTACTAGGGGGTCCCGACCCAGGGGTATACCACTCGGGGGCACGTGGTAAGCCGTGATGGCAGCCACGTACACCTTAAGCGTGGAGGGGGACAGCCCAGCGGCGAACCTCTCCTGTAAGAACTCCAGGACGATACCGACCTGGCAGGTCACTGGGTCTACAGGTTTGCTACCGCACCAGGAAGTGAAGGAGGCCCACTTCCTGGCGTAGAGTTTCCTCGTGGATGGGGCTCTAGAGTGGAGAATGGTCTCAACGACCTCAGTCGAGAGACCCGAGTCTATGAGTCGGGCCCCCTCAGAGGCCAGACCCACAGATTCCACAGTTCCGGGCGAGGATGAAGGATCCTGCCCTGTGCCTGAGACAGAAGGTCCACTCTGACGGGAATCCTCCAAGGAGTGCCGTCTAGGAGGGACACCAGGTCCGAGAACCACACCCTGCCCGGCCACCGCGGGGCAACTAAGGTGAGACGGACCCTGTCCTGGCGAACTTTCTCTAGAACCCCCGGGAGCAGAGCTACTGGGGGAAAAGCATACAGGGGTAGCCTCGGCCACTCCTGTTGCATTGCGTCCAGTCCCAACGGAGCTGGAGGAGAAAGGGAGTACCACAGAGGGCAGTGGGTCGCCTCGTGGGACGCAAAGAGGTCCACTTGGGCTTGACCGAACTTCTCCCATATCTGCTCCATCACCTCGGTGTGGAGCATCCATTCCCCGGGCCTCGGCCCCTGTCTCGACAGGAAGTCTGCTTCCGTGTTCTGGGACCCCGGAATATAAGCTGCCCGTAGGGAGCAGAGTTTGTTCCGAGCCCAGAGGAGGATCCGCCCGGCCAGCTTGGAAAGCCGAAGGGAGCGGAGACCCCCCTGATGGTTTATGTAGGATACCACCGCCATGTTGTCCGACTGGACTAACACATGGTGGCCCCAGAGGTCTGGGAGGAAGGCTTGAAGCGCCCTCCAAACTGCCAACATCTCCAACGCATTGATATGCAGAGAGAGGCAGGCCTCGTTCCATAAACCTTGGGCTGAGCGGTCCCTCAGGACCGCCCCCCAACCCGAGCGGGAGGCGTCTGTCGACAGCGTCACGCGGTGACAGACTGGTCCCAGTACGGGTCCTTGGGCAAGAAACCAGGGATTCTTCCACTGACTCAAGGCTCGCAGGCAGCGCCTTGAGACCTTGATCAGGCGGGAAGGGTTCCCCCTCGGGGAAAACCCCCTGGACTTGAGCCACCACTGCAGACGTCTCATGTGAAGCAAACCTAGCGGTATCACGCAGGAGGCTGCTGCCATGAGCCCCAGAACTCTCTGGAAGTGTCTGACAGTGACCAGCTGGCCTAGCTTTATGTCGTTGACTGCTGATAGGATTGATGTAATGCGCACGGGGGAAAGCCGTGCCGACATTGACACCGAGTCCCATACAACGCCTAGGAAAGTCGTGCTCTGCCTCGGCCAGAGTACACTCTTTTGGGCGTTTAGTCTCAGCCCGAGCTCCTTCATATGTGCGAGAACGACATCTCGATGCCGAACCGCCAACCCTCGAGACTGGGCCAAAATGAGCCAGTCGTCGATATAATTCAAGATCCGGATCCCTCGGGATCGGAGCGGAGCTAGAGCTGCATCCACGCACTTGGTGAAAGTGCGAGGAGACAAAGCCAGGCCGAACGGAAGAACCCGGTACTGATAAGCCTTCCCCCCGAAGGCGAATCTGAGGAACTTCCGATGCTGAGGAAGGATGGAGACGTGGAAATACGCGTCTTTGAGATCTATCGAGACAAACCAGTCCTCGGACCTGATTTGAGCTACGATCTGCTTCAGAGTTAACATTCTGAATTTCAGTCGCCTGACAAAACTGTTCAGAGTGCGAAGATCTAAGATAGGGCGTAAGCCTCCACCCTTCTTGGGAACTATGAAGTACCGGCTGTAGAAACCTGATTCTCTGGCTGAGAGGGGTACATATTCTATGGCCTCTTTCCTCAGCAGTGAGTCTACTTCTTGTTCCATGACCAGAGCCTGCTCGGGGTTCACCACTGTTGGTAATACGCCCGCAAAGCCGGGAGGATGAACCCGGAATTGAACAGCGTATCCTTCTGATACGGTACGCAGGACCCATCGAGAGATACCTGGGAGGCGCTGCCACGCCGCCAGGAAATCTACTAGGGGTATCAGCCTCTCGAGACCGACCTCTGGATATAAATATTTTGCCACCCCGGAGCCCCGGCCGAAACCAAAGGACCGCCGGGGCGGATGCTCTAGGACCCTCCTCAGAGGGGGCAACCTGCCCAGCACGGCCCGAGAGGAGCGTGACTGGACAAGACTGCCCGCGTAGAGCACGGCCCGGGTCCCTCGAGACCCCGAGCCGTACACCGCGCTTGGTGTGCACTGGTCCACCCCTCGAGGAGGACCAGCGCTGCGAGGCCGCGACCGGAGTGTGTCAGGGCCTCTTGCTCTTAGCCTTCCTGGCCTGAAGGACAGCCCTCAGATCTGTCCTTTTGCCAGAGGGCTGCGGCTGAGTGCGGCGACCAGCGCCGCCACCCGACTGGGGAGGCTGGCGAGAAGCCACACTCTGCCGCTGAGCAGCGCGGTGCGAGGAGCTGCTGCTGGGCTGCGGCTGGCTCGCAAGCCCAGCTGCCCGAGAGCGGCGGGGAAGAATCTTCCTGAACGCTACTTCCTGCTTAGCAGCCTCCTGAAATCTCTCGACGGCCATCTTGACAGCGTCGCCGAAGAGACCAGGAGGCGTAAGAGGAGCGTCGATCAGAACATTCTTGTCTTTTTCTCTGAGAGAAGTCAGGTTGAGCCAGAGATGTCTCTCTGTGGCCACCAGGGCTGCCATGGAGCGACCGATAGAACCGGCCGTTTCCCTAGCAGCCCTCAGAGAAAGATCGGTGGCCCTGCGCAGCTCGGCTACTGCCTCAGGGCCGATTCCCCCGCCCTCATCGAGGTCTGCGAGCAGCTCCGCCTGGTAGGCCTGCAGCAGTGAAGACGTGTGCAAACACGCTGCAGCCTGACCAGCCGCGGAGTATGCTCTGCCCACCATGGTGGAAGTAACCCGGAGGGGTTTGGTGGGCAGCGTCGGGGTTTTAAGGGGCGGCGATGAGTGGGGGGCGAGGTAGTTAGCCAGCGCCTCCTCCACTCTAGGCATCGCCCCATAGCCGCGCTCTTTGGCTCCCATAATGGTAGCATAGTTAGCGGAAACGCTGCTATGCACCCTATGGGAGGCGGGCCGCTTCCAAGACCTCGACACCTCGGTGTGGAGGTCCGGGAAAAACGGCAAACCCCGACGCTGAGGTTGCACTCGAGCAGGCAGGTAACGCTCGTCTAACCGACTTTTAGGGCGAGCGTCCCTGGGCTCAGCTGGCCACTCGAGACCGAGCCTCGCCGTTGCCCGAGTGACAACCTCAAGCAGCTCCTCAAACGCGGGTGAAGCTGATGGCGGTTCAGCTTCATCCACATCAATGCTGACTACGTCCACCTCTAGTTCCTCGGAACTAGAGAGGTTCAGCAGAGCGTCATCACCCAAGTCGGAAGTAATCACCGCATGGTGCGCTTCCGAATCCTGAGTGAGCGCGGATTCAGCAGGTAAGGGAGGAGAAAAGGGCTCGCCCGTCTCCAACCCCGCTGCTAAATCCAGCTGCGATCCCCATGAGTGCAGCCGCCGCTGAGCCTCAGCTGCAGCGGGACCAGACCCACGAGGAACGCAAGCCTGAGCAGTCCCCTCGAAGACTGCCAGGCGTGAGCGAAGAGTGCGCAGCGGCAGCTGCAAACACTCTGCACACTCAGTGCCCTCGAGCGCTGAGCGTGCATGAGCTTCGCCCAAACAAAAGACACAGAGAGCGTGTGTGTCCTTACCCGTGATAAAACGCGGGCAAGGAGTGACACAACGCCTGAAAGACTGTGAATCCGCCATTTCTTCCAAGGTAAGTGAAATATATCAACTTACAGCCAGCAGAGCAACTCAAACACACGTTAGCTTCGAGCGCTGTTGAAGACACTAAGCTGAGGCTGCTAGTTTGCCGCGTTCCCTTGACAGGGAACAGCAATAATTGGCTCCAAGTTCCTGTTCTCCATGGCATTGAGTCCAAATGCAAGAAATATAAGAAGTGCTCAAGACTGTTCCACTTTCATATGACTTGGCTAACTTTCAACGTGTCAAAATATAGGAACTGCATCAACTAAAGGGAATATAGGGCTGGGAAAGATCTTTATCTGAAGCTCCAGCAATATTCTGACCACTTCCTGTAATAACAAGACAACAGAATGAGATCGTCGCCTTGGCTCACCAGGCTGTTCTCCTTCCAGGCTTCTGGAAACTTTGGTCTCTGCTTCTCTCTGGACACCAGCACCTGCATGTCCTCAAAGGAGGGGTGGTTCCCCGCCTCAGCCTGGAAGGCCATCTGGTATTCTGGCACTGCCTCCCCTTCAAAAATAAACAAACAAAGGAAAGTCAGTCAGTCAGGAGACCTCCACATGCTTACACTCACTAGAATTACAGAAAAATGCTCTTATGAGATTTGGCACAATCCTAACTATTAACATAACGAGCAAGATACAACAGAGTCTTTGATGCGCCCCAAAGGCGTAGACTAGCGGTTAAAGATGTAAAGGATCATGTGGTCTTTAATAGTTAAGGCTCAGAATGGGTGAGGATAGTCAACTTGATGTCCACCAACCAGCTGATTACTATGGTCAATATTTTTATAGCAAGTAAACTTAGAAACAACAACTGTGTTGTTACACTCTCTTGGAGAGGTTACATCTAAATTTACCACAAAGTACCAACACTACCATCATCAAAGCACTGCTTTTGCAACAAATCCTCTTTCAATAAACTAAAACAAAGACAATTATAGTCAGACTTCCTGCTGTGAGCATTGTACATTTACATTTATTCATTGAGCAGACGCTTTTATCCAAAGCGACTTACAATTTGAGGAAAACAAAGCAATTCATCATGAAGATGCAAAAGTACATAAGAGTGCTTTCAATAAAAAGTTTCACAATTCATTGTTATGCATAATCCATAACTCTGTAAGGACTCCAATCATTTTTTCCTGCAAAAGCTTATCTATTACATATATTTTATGTAATAATAGGGTGGAGGCACTCCATGTTGGGTGTTTCTTCGCCTCCTTGTCATGCATTACAATCATTTAACACTCACTTAAATGTGGATTATCCTGCTTATAACACAGAAACATTGGCAATTTGAAGCTGTTATTGACGTTTGCAGTGCAACATTTGACTAGACAGAAAGAGCTAATGGAAATGGCATTTATTTTCTCCATGGCTTGTTAGATCTTGAGTTCTAAAGTTAAAATAAAGCAATGTGGTAAGATTGCATTTATTTGAATTAATTTGAATGAAGACAGATAGACAGAGTACATCACGCCTCGTGCGGTTTTCTATGGAAGCATATTTTCATCACATTTACACAATGCTTTCATTATTATCAAGTCATAATAATGAGAAACTAAGTATCTTTAAGTCACAATTCTAAGTCAATTAGTATCTCTAAGTCACAGACTATAAGTGTAACTTAGTATCTGAGAATTAGCATCTAATGAGAAACTTGCTCGTAATAAGGACTTAACATTTCATAATAATGAGAAGCTTGCTCGTAATAATGACATCTTATAATAATGATAAATTTTCTCCTCATTATTATGAGATACTAAGTCATTATTACAAGAATAATATGCGAAAGTCATAATTATGCGAAGGTTTTCATTATAGTGACTTAAAGAACTCTGGTGGAAAGGGGCTGCCATTGCATTTTTTTTTTTTAAAGATGATGTATCAGGTTATCAAGGGATTTCCTGTAGCTCAAACAATAGAGTGTGGCGCTTGCGATGCCAAGGTCATGGGTTTGATTCCCAAGAAAAGCAAGAACTGATAAGAATGTCAATGTGTATCTTGAATGCAATGTAAAGGCCCAGTCACACAGCGAAAACGCATGAAGAACGCACAAATTACGCACAGATTTTCGTTTCTGCGCGGCGTGTGCGTCATATGCGTAATTCGTCGGTGGAACGAACGAGGACCGTCAGTGATTGTAAGTGGATGTGCGTCGAAGGTGGTTTGTGCATGATTTTGAGTTTTGAACGGTTCAAAAATTTTCCGACACACAGATCTGTGCGTCGTTGTGCGTTATTCATGAGTCGGCGTGCGTAGTTTATGCGTTGAGTATGCGTGACATGCGCAGGACACGCGTCGGCCGTCAGTGCTTATGCGTTGGAACTGGTTCGAAAGCGTGCACATCCACTGACGCCCCACCTTCATATCACTCATGAACCGCGCACTGTGGTGCACGTATCACGTTCATTCCACTGACAATGTGGATTCTGAAAGTGCTTGTTCGTGGAACGTTCGCGAAGCGTGCGTGTTTGGACGTGCTCCGTCAGTGATTCATGCATCGGGCGTGCGCCGAATGTTCGTGGAATACGTTGGTCAATTTCTCGACGCACAAGCACGCACAAACCCAATCTATGCGTGATTTGTGAGTGATTCGTGCGCGATCGGCTGTGTGACTGGGCCTTAAGTTGCTTTGGATAAAATCGTCAGTCTACTATATCTACATGCATGCTGTTGTTTGAGCAGAGTCGCAGTCCTCACCTGGAAAAAGGTCAGTGCATCTCATGAAGGTCTCCCAGTAGATGAGGCCGATGGCATACATGTCCACCTGTTTCAAAGCAGACTCGCAGTCCCTAAGGTTCACCGCTCCCTCCAGCACTTCCGGCGCCATGTAGCGGATTGTGCCCACCTAGATGGCAGAACAGTGCAGGTGTGAGGAGAAAGGTGCTGAGGTCTGTTCTTGGTACCGCGCTTAATACATCTGACAAACAGCAGATCTTCTAATCATGATTACTGATCTCTGGATAGTTTGGTTCTTCAAACGTATTTTGTGGATGTGATTAAAACATCTGGATTAAGTTGTCTGAGATTACAGCGCGTTCTTTTGTTTATTGGAAAGGGCAGATACATCGATACTCAAAACAACGTTCAGCAATGCAGAGATTGGCTGGTGGCAAGACAGCAATGACATGTTAAAGAAAAACATCACACACCATGAACGCATGAAAAAAGCGTTCATTTCTGGACCTTTATAAGGAAACAGCCAAGTGACCAAAATGACATAAAAGATATAATAGAAAATTGAAATGTACTATTCGTAACATAATTCCTAATTATTTCTGATTTCTGGTATTTGTAATTAGCAATTCTTTAATTTTTTATCTGTGAAGCAGATTTGTACGGAACAGCATTCATTAACTTCCTAAGAGTCAAACACATTTTTCTAATGGCACATCAGAAAGCTTTTTTGTTTTTTATTTTACAGTTATCTGCATCTCATGCGCTGCATCAAGCCCCTCCCATAATCAGTGTTGGGAGTAACCCATTACAATTAACTTGAGTTACATTATCAGATTACTTGTTTTCAAGTAACTAATAAAGTAACATTACTTTTAAATGTACAAAATATCTGAGTTTTCTGAGTCAAAGCAAGTACTTTGTTTTCCCACTTTTGTTGTCCCCATATTGAGAAAAAATTGTCGTTGTGTGTGAACATGATGGTTATTGTAGTTCTAGATTAAATACGAGCATTGACTAATCTCACTTGCACAAAAAGATTCAGTACCTAATCCTCTAACTGGATACAATCATTGAAATGCAAACCTCCAATAATTAAATATGTTAAATAATTTTATTGACCACTGACTTGCTACTGGCCTTCGATGATTCAGCTAAACCATAAGCAAAAGCGACTTCATATTTTTGTTTTTATTGGTGAAGTAAGTGTTAAACTTTGCATCCTATTCTTCTGCAATCCAGAATGGAGAGGTTTGTTTGAGCTCTACTGTACAGGCGTGAATTTGTGATTTTTTTTTTTTTTTGTGTGAAAGGGTCTTTTACATTTTCCTACAAAAAGATACATTTGCTCTTATTAAAAACGAACAAACAAGCCCAACCCAGATAAGAGAAATAGTAACGCAAAAGTAACATACCACATTACTTTTTTTATGATAAATTGTAATGCTTTACTTTTCACACTGCTCATAATAGCAGCAAATTAATGCACAGTTTACACTAACTTCATGTGTGTTAAACTCTGATAAAATTATGAAGTAATTATTCCCTCACAAATAAATGAGTAAAACTGGTGTTTATATTATGATAGCGTATACAACTAAATAGTATTATTTTTAAATGTATGTTTAAATCATAAATGATTATTGTCCTTGGTTCATTAGGGTACTGTATGGAAGTAGCAGTGGCTAGGACAGACTTTAAGGACCACCACCGCTTAAAAAGATGCAATATAATCCTGTTTACATGAAATAAGCTTCTCCCCAGCAGGTTTGAGCTTACGGGCCTGTTGCTATAACAGCAACTCCAGAATGAGCTTCGAAGAATCTAACAATCCAGTTAATTGAGTAATCCACGAACGAAGAAAGGATCCCTGGACACCTTATTCTCAAGTAAATTTGTTGTTATAATGTCCCAGATAAGCAAGTGCTTAAGTGCTGACCTCACTGATGGCGGCGTTTTCCTCTTCACCAGGCCGGACGAGGCGATTTCCTGTCAGTTTCATGGACAGACCAAAATCGCTGATCACACTCGTGCCATCGTTCTTCACCAGAACATTACGGCTGTTCAGATCCCGGTGTGATACGGCAGGTTTATATACATCTGTGAAGGAATGTTCATGTTAAAAAGGTAATTGTGGATCCACACAGACACAGTTGTTTCATGTAAAGATGTAAAAGTAAAACGGTTATCTGTACAGGTATCTGATTTTTTAAAGAAAGACACTTTTTATTCAGCAAGGAGGCATTAAATTGACCAAAAGTGACAGTGAATACTTTTTAATTGCTATGAAACATTTCTATTATAAATAAAACACTTTTTTTTTAACAAATAACCAAATAATCCTAAAATAAATCTTATAATCAGCACAAATATTTTCAATTTTCAGTCCACAGGGTAAAAATAAACTCTTATCTTGTTTTTGAGGAGTCTTTGCAAATCTCTTGCACAACCAAACCAGCAGAGGACGCTCAGAGAAGCACATGAAGTGAGTAATAGTTTCAAAATGTATGCCCTCTCTCCCAGTCCTTCCCCCCATCCTCCACATGCTGGCTGTCTGGCTCTAAAGTTCAGCCAGTAATGAGGGCAGCGGCAGAGCAACCTGAACCACGGCTGTACCGAGACCAGCTCGTAATGAAGCCGGGTGCAGGAAGCTGGTAGACGGCTGCTCTGAGATCAGTTCTTAATGAGGGCAGGGCAGCAGACAGAGAGGGAAATGAACTTGAGATCTGATGAGCAACAGATCGTCTGTAGATCTCTGGCAATGAACCAGCACCCAGAGAAACACGAGAAGCATGACGCACAAATTAGCCATGTGTTATCTCTTTTGCACCGCACACTGGCCCTTTCAGGCAAGACAATCCGGTTAAAATGTATAGGGCAAAGTTTTTTTTACTCCATTCACCTATGCCTTAAGGGACCATTGGAACAAAGAACAATTAAAATTCTGAGCATGTAGTTTTAAAAACGCTAAGCTTCTTTTTCATTTCCAAGGACAACATCTCGACAACATCTATCTTCATCAAATTTGTCTTCCAGTTGTGAAGCTCCAGTGTGTGTGCAATCAACATCATGAACTACACACCGTCATTCTGTTGAACACAAAGAAGCGTCATAAAAAATGAATAGTGTCTGATTCATGTTACAGAAAACATTCTGTCTGACCCAGATGTGCAGATTAGAGAAGGCAGCTTCTATTTGACGCAGTCCACTGGCCCGCGGATGGTCTTTGGGTGGATTCACACAGCTTTTTTTAACCTATGTGGTTAGACACACATTCCTGCTGGGCTATGGACATAAGGAAAGCTGAAAGCATTAAAGGGCTTCTTCACTGCTGGAAATACTGCTGAGTTTTTAATAAAACTTGGCTGCCTATGCAGTAGAAAGGCAAAAATCATGTGTTGTAATCGGTGCGACCTGACTAGAGAAAACAAAGAAAAAAGGCTGTTTTCTTTTACTAGAAAAACCAACACCCATAATGCACTCGGTATGTTGCTATCCAAAGTCACTTCAACCACTCTGCTTTGGATACACTTACCAGAGACAAACACCGTCTTACTTTATTGGGAAGTACTAATTATCAAACTTTTAGTCATAATGGCGAAGACTTGAATTGTACCAGGGTGCAAGACTTCAGAGTTTTCCCGCATATAACCCGCGGGTTATACCAGATTTTACGAACCCTCTAGGGGGGGTGCAGGTTATATAAGGGTGTGGGCTACATCACACATTTTTTACACGTAATAATATTTCAATATATTTGTTATGTCCCTAAGTATGTCCCCCCTGTTTTTATTTCTTGCGAGGGTTGTTGTCTCTGGCACTTGTACTATCACACTGACAGCTGGCGCTGATAGGCTGTCAATCATGCAAGAAGACGTGATTGGCTGCGCTGCCATGAGGGTGGGCTCTTCTCATCTTCTCTGATGATCAACACCTGAAGAAACGCTTCTTAAGGGACGTGCTGCTGCACAGCGGGATAGACTGCTTTTTCTTTTTGTTCTGATTCTGACTTGCTTGTTTTCTTATTGTTTGAATTATGCGCACAAGTACTGTGTACCGAGCCTGAACAGCTATGGATAATTGACGTCACGCGAGCAACATTCGAAATGTGAACTTACACAAAAAAAAGTTCATCAATCTATGGGTGCGGGTTATATAAGGGTGCGGGTTATATCAAACATTTTTAACACAAAACCCAAAAACCCGCGGGCTATATGAGGGTGCGGATTATCTGCGTCTACAGGTTATATGCGGGAAAATACAGTAAACGTTTAGAGGGAGTGAGTTACTTTCGGTTTCCAGTGAAGGATCCAGTGCATTGTGGGCAGTGCCTAAAGGCTGCAAAGAATTGTAAATACGGAGAGAATACCACGACAGCAAATCAGAAAAAACTGTTTGTATTCAACATTTCAAACTGAAAGACTACGAACACAGTGTTTAATGCCAAACGGAAGGGGGGGGGGGGGGAATGGAAAGATACTGTTGCTGACAAATAAACATGACCTTCTCGTCTAGGTAAGAAACATTGCTCATTTACTCATACTACCAACATTGTAAAAATGCAAAGTGGGTTGAATCCACACTATAAGAGTGTTGTGTCTGCAGAACTCAAGAACCATCTATTAATGAAAGAGTCGTTTAAATACAGCATCTCACAACACATGCAGAAAACATTCACCTTGCCCAAGACTGTATTCAACCTCAATTTTTCTTCTACATGACTTTATTAAAATGCTTGTCATATATTATATGAACACATCTACGCCTCCAGGTCATGTTATGATTTATATCTCCCGCGAGACTTCTGCTAAATGATATGCCAATCAAACTCATAGCAAAGTCTGTTGACACTGAAGCTGACAGATAACGACTTGCTTCTTATTTGAAGATTTGAACTCAAACAGACATCAAACAGTTTTAACAGAATTATGAATAGCAATGAATTTATGATCTTCTTCAAAGTCTCCTAGTGGTCAGATGACTCATATTCATATGATCGTATTGCAAGCTAGAACAAAATTGAAAAGGGGGCACGTTATGATTTATTTCTCCCATGAGACTTCACTAAATGATATGCCTATCATACCTTCACCTGCGGTGAAAGAGAGATCAATTCTTTGCCTTCTTGCTTTTCATATGCTCACCAAAGCAGCATTTATTTAATCAATGTTTTATCAAATATTACTACAATTTAAAATAACTTGTTTTCTATTTTAATATATTTTTTAAATGTATTTTATTCCTGTGACGGCAAAGCTGAATGTTCAGCATCATTACTTTGGTCTTCAGTGTCCTTGGAAATCATTCTAATATGATGATTTGATATTTTTTAAAACTGTAATACATTAGGATTCTTTGATGAATAGTTTAAAAGCAGCATTTACTTGATATATAAATCTTCCTGTGATATTATGAATGTCTTTAACTTTCACTTTTGATCAATTTAATGTGTCCTTGCTGAATAAAAGTATTAATTTCTTTAAAAAAAAGAAAAGAAAAACTAGCTTATGAAGATGTGACATCAATCAGGGTCAGATGATTGTTAAACTCAAATCATTTTTCAGGTGTGAATCAGGATACATGTCTTTGATTAAATCATTTCTGGGATTCTTTGATAAATAAAATGTTCAAAAGAACAATTTATTTGAAACCGGTATCTTATGTAACATCATAAATTTGTACAGTTGCATTTGATCAATTTAAAGCACCCTTGCTGAATTCCATTTTTACAATCTTACTGACCCCAAGCTTTTGAACAGTAGTGTATAGTGTTTTATGAAAAATGATGAAAATCTAATCCATTCCCAACAGATAAAATCGGTCAAGTTCTACCCTACATCTCTATA
This sequence comes from Rhodeus uyekii, assembly GCA_037043235.1. Lineage (NCBI taxonomy): Eukaryota > Metazoa > Chordata > Actinopteri > Cypriniformes > Acheilognathidae > Rhodeus > Rhodeus uyekii. The sequence goes on along the minus strand of JAWRVZ010000053.1, from coordinate 1,851,974 downwards.
AATATCTTATTTCACTATAAAAATGATGTAATAAAACAACACACTTCACCTTTAAACACAGATATCAAGTGGTTTATAGAAATAAGACTTCATTCCTTCAATCGGGTAGGAAAATATACTGCAAGGTGGTAGAACGAACTTGAGTGAAGGAAGTGTGTGCACACATGTAGATGTGACCCTCACCTCCTCTCAGGAGCTCAGTGTGCAGGTAGGCAAGTCCTCTTGTGAGTGAATGTGCCAGACGACAGGAGCTCACCCAGTCCAGCGTGTGCAGACTCAGGTACCGACACAGAGAGCCCTACACAAACAGGCACAATACAGTTAAACTAGAACACACACACACACACACACACACACACCTGTAACTGCTGAAACACACCACTAAAAGGGTTGTAAAAGAACATGGTTGTGATGGTTATTGCAGGAAAACCTTAGTTGGAGAAAATATGAACTGCGCTTTTCATACTGCTCTACAACAACAATCTGTCCACACCGATTTTCTACAGAAGTCAGCATTGCTTTTACATCAGCATTTCAAATCTCTGTAGAGCAGATATGAAGCTTATGAAGCTCTTGAATAATGAATTGCAGCTTCAACAAAGTTGTAACGCAAAGCCGCCCGCAACTAATTATTGCCTCTGGGGTATTTAGGCAACGCAATTAAAACTAGTCAACAAACAGCATTGTACATACAGAAATAACTACAGAAATAAGACTGTAAATTAGATTTGATTAGTTCAACAGGAAGCATTTGAACATATAGTACACAAGAGCTGCTGTAGGGAAGCGGATGTAATTATGCCTGTTGCAGAAATATCAATAAATGTCAAACTGAGAATAAATTTATGGTGGGGCAAATAGATAATCACTTAACTGACACTGTGGCATGCTGCGTATAACATTGAATTGCTATGTCACTAAGTTCACTGTCCAGAAGACAAGCTTTTGAAATAATGTGATGAATAATTGCGTTTGACAATTGTGAAAATTGACGATTACAGAATTTGATTTAGGTTTATTCCTGTTGCATCAAAATATGTGTTTTTTTTTTTATTTGGTTGAGCAATGTGTACAATAACCAACCAAATTAGTCTAGAATATAGCATGTATAAAGATGCAACTGTTACATTGTTAAATTCAAATTATTAATTAAATTAAAACATGAAGAAGTTGCCCTATACAAAACAAGTATTTACATTTAAATTCTATTGATCAAAAAAAAGAAAGAAAAAAAGGTATTGTTATACTATGGTTACAATATGTATACAACCAACAACATTTATTATTATTATTAACAAGGTATCATAATGCATCATAATAACATAATATAACTAAAAATGAACAACAAATGTTTAACATTTAAGGTAATATTTAAATATGGTTACAATATAACTAAAATAAACGTTTTATGAAATATGTATAAATAATATGTTAAACATATAAGGTAATATTATATGGTTACAGTATAAGTTATATTGCATATTACATTATATATTGTGTTTAATTATATCGCACACACTGTCTCTGTATTACACTGAGCTGAATGCTACCGACAACACAATCACAGATCAAGAGATTTTTGACCCATCATCCAAGAGAAAATAAAACAGACTTACAGGGCGCTCTGGGTAGAGGAATGATTATCTACCTGTAAGTGTACATCAGAGCCATAAAAGCCAATCACTTTCCCTTAAGCTCTGCCCGAGTCTCCGTGTTACCATAGCGACAGAGAAAATGATGTTATACCCGGACACTGGCCATGGCATTCCTCCTTTCTAACAATGTGTGACAGACAGAACATTGACTGATACAGACACAGGCCTTCTTCCGAAACCCAGTGAGCTACTTTTCTGTCGACTATCTAAATAGGAAGCATCCTAACTGACATGGAACCCCATTAGAGCTCTTTTCAGGCTCAAAAACTGCAAAAATGGCTCCTCATGTGACGTTCATAGAAAAAACTTGACTCATAACTAATTTCATTGAAGACCTTAATATATTGCTAAGTGAAATAAATGACTTTGACACTTTTCTATTCATACTTTTCAATGCTGAATAATTTGAACTGGCATCTCTCCACTCCAGGAATTTAGAATTGAATCTTATATTGTAACAACAAATCTCTTTAGCTAAAACAAAGGCCCTATTTACACTAGTGCTTTTGTTTTAAAACGCATAACTATTGGTATGCCGTCCACAACACCCCACAACTTGAGTTTTCAACCCTCAAAAACGGTGACTTTCAGAAATGTTGCAGACCCCGTTTTAGTTTGAAAACTCAGGGGTTGCGTTTTATGTAGACAGACCAAAACAGAGACTTTTGAAAATGAAGGTGTGGCTGCCCACTTTCTAGATCATTGCATAAACTTCCTTGATCATATAACCATTGCGCTCCCAGAACACGACAATAACAAACTAGATCCGTCTTTCTCAACGGCTCTTTAACCGACCAGCCACGACGACTGTGTAAACAATAACACGGATACAGAACTACTTTGTTGTCCTTTCTAGCAGCTATTGTGCAGAAACGTGGACAGAAGAAAACAAAGACAAGACGGAAGTGTCAGGGCACCAAACCAAGAATAACTAGACCGAAGTGACAGAACCCTGGAAATATCAAGATTAACTCAAAGAGTTTGTAGATTCAGCCTAAAGGGAACCTTCAATTCATGTCTAACTATAAAGTGAACATTCACCTACAAGGGTTTTTCCTGTACTATGGCTCTAAGCTATGAGTTCATTATATAATTTATACATCAGAAGTGGAATTGGGCAAGAGCAAACACAGCACTGTCTGCAGCCAGACACAATAAAGGAGTGTCTCATTCCTCACTGCCATTCAAAAGGCCCAAGCAGGTAGAACAGGCGCGCTTACAGACAAACGTACGAGTTGTAACACGTCAAACAGGAATGTACAAGAAAACACGTCGCACAAAATCTGGGGTTGGAGATTATTGTGTAAATTCTGAGAGCTGAGAGGGAAATGACTAAGAATGAATTGCACCTGTTGGTAGTGATGTTTACTGGCATGAGCTAATTGTTCAACACCTAAGGAACTATGCAAATGGGATGTAACATGCCCAAAGAGTTTGTGCTGATAGAAAATTAAACTCCATAATTCCCTGCGTCTTGCAGGCTGGTTTTGAGGTAAGGTTGCCAAGAATGCGTCAGACTACCGCAATCTGACATACTTTAACAGAACCAAAATGCATCACTTCAACAGTGCAATCCATATACCTATATCGATAATTTAAAAAGAAGAAAGTTGTTTGTGGCATGTTTTTGTCAGTGATTTTATTTAAATACAGTGGTATAGAGTGCTGTATGAATGAGTCCTAAAAGTCCAAGCACTTTTGAACTTTCGTTCCATTGTCCTGAAGTCAATGACTTTTTTATACTCTATTCCGACTCAAACCTCCAACCTTTTGATTTTATTGAAGATTGAAAGATTCAAACTGCCTCCAGTGGCAGGTGGTAAGGTTCCCACTAGTCGTACACCAAATCTTCTATTTCATTGCCGCTAAATCATTTTGGAGAGAAAGATTTAGGCCTGACTCCACAAACAGGCATTAGATTAAGCCAGAAGTAGGAATTAGTTCAATTAGAACATTTAAATCTTTAAAATTTTAAACGTATCTTTTTTTAAACGTGCCTTTAAAAAAACATGAGTGGTGTGCATCTGGAGACAAAACAATGGCACTGACTTATTTTAAGATATGTCAGTGCAAGTTGCTTTCAGTTAAGCAACTTGCTCAAACATGCATTTTAGTCTGGGACTAGCGTAAGCCTTATCTGTGAACCTGCGCATAAAAATAAGTGGAATGAGTACATCAAATGCTTAATATTAAAAATTATATTAACGAGAAACAGTGAATGATTTCTACCATTGCGGCTGTTTTTCTGCAGCGTAAAAAGCGGTCTATCTGGGTTCACAAAAACATTCAGACTCAGAGTCAGCACAGCGAGTAACACCGCATGTGCACAGAGATAATATCAGAAATTATGGGAACGTTGATTATCACTAAAGTAACTTCTCCATCTTGTCGCTGACACTCTTTACTATAGTTCACTCCTACCATTTATCACTCCCCAAAGTCACTGTACATTTGTTTAAACATATCTCAACTTTGTTGCATCGCTGGACACACCGATATCCTGTTGCCGGAAATAGCTAGCTCTCCATTAAAATGAATGGGATTGTGTCAGTTTGTTGCTATGTGTAGCAGGTAGTGTGAGCGCTATATTATATGGTGATAACCTTAAAGTCATGTGACCACGTGTGGTTTGTTTACAGCCTAACTTTAACTTTTTACTTCTGGTGATTGTCACAGAGCTTATTTTCAGGAATAATCCAAAAGCCAGTGGAAAAACCGTGTTGGCTTTTTGTCAAAGGATACAAACTTATGGATTTTTCTCCAAAAGTCTGTCATACTTGCAGCATATTATTAACGTGTTTAGCACTGGATTGCAGGTGGTTAGTAGATAAAACAGTCTCCCTTTTTTATTAAGTCTCTTTAACTACTACATACTTGCATAAAAAAAACGAACTGTAAAGTACTTTATACTTTTTGTGTACATGTTGTATTGCAACGTGACAATCACTTTTAGGTTTAGAGGTGGGTTAAGGGGTGAGGGAAGGGTCACTTGTATAACTATCGATGTAATTACAGAAATCATGCAGGTATTTTTTTTAAATATGAGTACAATGTAAAAAGATCTATGTACACAATAAGTGCATTGTATGAAATTATGAATTTAAATATGTTAGTATGTAGCTATTAACAATTAAGCGGGACCAATAAAACAAAAACAAAAGTGGCAGAACTGTTTAGTGGAATCATCCCTGTATTTAAAAAGGACAGAAAACACTTTTATCTGACTGCAATGGCAGATGGACACAGAAAAATGGAAAGAAAATAATAGGAGTAAGAGAGTAAGAGAGAGAGAGAGAAAGACAAACAGTCACAGGGACGGCTAAAACACAAAGCCGACATCCAAGTCACCCTTCTCATGCTGCCTGCAGGATGAATCATGGATAAAAATATCTATCCAGATAGTGGTAGGATATTCGATTCCACTCCCGACTTTGACAGAAATAGTCAGGAGGCCAATGAAACAAGGAGATGAGGAATAAAGGACAGATGAAGGTAAAATGTGGAAAACTACACCATGCAGGGCAGCCAGGCACCAGAGCCGTGTCACATACATCTTTAAGGATGAGAGAATGAGAGCTTGCACTAGATCAATACTTACATGAGGGTAGTACTCCATGACCAGCAGGTACTCCATCCGCCCATCCGCCGTGAGACGCTCATCACCAACGATAAAACGAGCAATGTTGTCATGCTCCAGAAGAGGGATTCGGTAGATGGAGCGTTCATTCACAAAGTTTTGCCGGTTGGCATAGGTAAAAACTTTTACAGCAACCGGGCGTTCATCGAGCGATCCTTTGTAGACAGAACCATAGCGCCCTCGACCAATCAACTGCAAGGAAAAATTATTCAGCTGTGAATCGTAGCAGATGTTACATGATAAATACAGATGGTTCGAGTTCATTAGAATGCAATTCAAAATCAAAATATGATAATTTCTCACTTCGAGGAGCTTTAAACTGTCTAAATCCAGAGACGGTTCTGACGGTGCGGCCTCTATCATGTCCATATTGTGCAGGCCCTGTTTACACTCGCCTGTAACAAACACAGTATGAACAGCACGCTATCATTATTAAATGACCTTCATTTGCACAAACAGGCAATCATAACACAGAATATTAAATCTCACCCATCATCATGCGATAGCCGAAGAACAACGCCACAATCAGGACCGCTACTATGGAGACAGATGCCAGGGCGATGAAGATGGCCTCATCTCTGTGTAAAGGCTGTTGATCTTCTGAAGGAAGACAGAAGAGAGCAGAAGGAAGAGAGAGAGGCATGTTAGTGTAATTTGCACTTAAGCTCATTTTGAGTGTCTTTGTGTCTGAAATACCTGAAGTTGAAATGACATGTTTAAAAATTAATCGACATAGTGTCAATTTAACCAAGACAATAGTTTTGTAAAAACTAACCACAATTATACACTTTACAGTAATGCACTTATAGTTGAGGTCTATGGCAAAAGACCTTTACGTTTTATATGCAGAAATGTTTCATATTCATATTTTTTCCAATGAGTTTAAATAAATTCTTTGAAGCAAAAATGTGCTCTTTGAACTGTAAATAGTTTTGCATTGACAAGGTTAATTACACTGTTCACATACAGTAATATTTAATAGATTGGGTTTGGTAAGGTTTTGAATGGATGATCTTGAATTTAATGTCTCTTCTGTTCACTAGGGCTGAAAAAGAGCAATATTGTGTAAAATGATTACCATTTAAAATAACCACTTTAAAATATAATTTATTCCTGTGTAAAGCTGAATGTTCAGCATCATTACTCCAGTCTTCAGTGTCACATGATCCTTCAGAAAACATTCTAATATGATGATTTTCTGCTCAAGAAATATTTCTTATTGTTATCAAAGTTGAAAATATTTATGTGGAAACTGCAATACTGTCATGTGCCGGATGCAATACTGTCATTATTCAACCACGGAAAACCAAAAGACTGAAGAACAACCAAAACGGCACGTAATAGTGCAAAACTCGGAGACAGACAACAAGAGAACAACATCAACAAGAGATAAAGACATGGGAACATGGGAGGGCATAAATAGACAAACATGGGATTATGAACAGCTGACGAGACTTGGGCAGTGACACAGACGGTAGTGTGCAGGACCTGGAAGATACATAAAGGAACCCGGATGTGACAGACGCGACAAGACTGTGACAAATACATATTCTTCAGGATTATTTGATGAAAAGAAAGTTCACAAGAGTACCGTTTCTTTGAAATAGAAATATGTAGCAACATTAAAAATTTACCAGACCTAAATCTATTTAGTGTGCCCTTGTTGAAAAAAAAAGTAAATTTTAAATAAAACATTTTTTGAATCATACTGACTCCAAACATTTGAATGGTAGCGTATACTTTGATCAAGTGACTATACTTTAAAGTGTGTATATACGAATGTTTATCTCGGTCATAGATCTTTCATTTAATATGTATTGAATCCAAAACATTCCTTAATCCTTCCAGTCCAGGAACAATGTGCAGTAATTTCACGAAGATCCGCTCTTACAATGCGATTTAGTAAATCCTCAACAAACACAAATCTGTCCACCACTAACAGTCAAAGAGAAATGTTTAAAACTAACTTCTGTTTTTAAAAAAATGGATAAGATAAGAAGTCTGAAAATGTCCTGGTCATGTACGTGCGCCATACAGACTCCGGCCTACCAAAATCCAATTAAACCCAGCACTAGCTTTCTTTAGCTTTTGATTCTTTTCACTTTCTCCATTTTCTCAGTCTGCTTTAGAAACAGACATGTCCTTGCATACAAGATTGAGAGCTTTGAGGCAAAAAAGCTTCTCTCACACAAAAAGAGCTAAAGAGAGAGAAAGATGAGTGGGAATGATAAAACCACAGCTATGGACTTTAGTTTCAAGCCGAGAGAAAGAGAACACTTAAAATGGCAGAACAGCCTCTTTAAACCAAACCCGATCGCACAAAGGCTGAGGCTGATAAATAAACACAACTTCAGATCAAATTGAGCTTAAAATGTTTCGCATGCGTACATATTTTAATGAATTTGAGGACTGATGCATGCAGAATACAGCAGGAAACGTGGTATTTAGCTGGGTTTATCTTCAACGCAATGAATGCGGATGTAAAATCTTCATGTTTGAGCTGGACCCTCCGAGCTCCACTACTGCAGCTAGAACAGCACGGCTCAGAAAGGTTTGGGTTTCTCAAGACAGATCAATAAATATGAGATTTAAACCACAGCAGTGCGTCAGTCTGCATGCTGGTGCTCGCTTCTGGAAAGTGATCTCTCTCACACACACACACACACACACTCATATACAGCCATGCTCGTTTAACACTCAGAGGATAAAACACAGGCATTTATAGGTATCGACATAAAAAAACACTCTCTCATTCTCATATATATACATAGACACTGTTTACATGTCTTGGAGCCACCGGCATTTAGCTTGGAGGCAGAATGTCTGAGTGTCCCTCCCTCTTCCAGACTATACCAACAATCCTGTTGTACTTCCTGTATGTCTCCCTCCAGCCCTCCGTCCATTACGAGAGCTCTCCTTCCTTTCTCACGTCTCCAGTTTTTATTTATTTATTTATTTTTAATATATGCTACCAGTCAAAAATTTAAAGATTTCTTAATATTTTTGAAATAAGTATTTTATGCTCACCAGACCTGGATGTATTTACAACACAAATACAGTGAAAACAGTAAAAATGAGAAAGGTTATTACAATTTGATTTAAATTCTATTTGAATACATTTTAAAAAGCATTTTATCCCTGTGATGGCAAAGCTGAATTTTTTAGAATCATAACTCTAGTCTTCAGTGTCCTGTGATCCCTCAGAAATCCTTCTAATATGATTTTTATCGCTCAAGAAACATTACGGTAATTATAAATATCAATGTTGCCGTTTATATAATCCTATTTATTTTTGGAAAATAGCGTGAATGGTAATGTGATACACTGTCATTCAAAAGTAACTGAACTGTTATTCAGCAAAATATGACAGCAATGAAATTTGTTACAAAAGATTTTATTTCAAATAATAATAACTTTTAATAACTTTAAAACTTTCTATTTAAAGAATATTGAAAAAAAGTATCTAATTAATACTCATTTTGAATTAATAATAATAATAATAATAAGAACCATTATTAATAATGACTGACAATAATACTGTATAACTCTACTGTACTTTGATCAAATAAGTACAGCCTTGGTAATCATAAGATACTTTCAAAAACATCTTTGTATCGGTAATGTATATAATTTTATGGAATCATGGATATACCATTATATTCTTTGAAATACAATGGAATATAATGCAAATACCAAGGTATATTAAAATTGCAATCGTTCAGTACTACCATGATTTCTACCAAAAAAATGTGCAGATAGTATTTCTGAGTATCCACCGAACATTGAAATGAAATCAGTGCATTAAACATCAAATGTCTCCTGGCTGTGATCGTGCCACATCACAAAATAGTTGTAAGGTCAAATTGAAAACGATGGACACACTTTAAATACTTAACAAGAACTAGTGACATACTGTACTATTGCGTTTGATGATGATAAATAAAACAAACTACAGATACACTTTTCAAGCAAAATGTTGAAAGTTTTAAAATGACAAAATACTACTATAATATATACTGTTAAAAAGACAAGAAAGTACTTTTGTTACCATCTACCATCATCACTGTACTGTGGTACTACCACAACGAAATAACTGCCTGTCATGTTACATTCTTCTTTTGAAATTTTATGTGCAACAACAGAAGACCTTCATGGAGTGATGCATTTAAAGGCTTTGTTTCTCTCTGCAGCCTCGTGTTTGTCCTCGCATCACACATGGATCTGATCTTCCGTCCTTCACATTCTTTGAGACCGATCATCAGGACAGATGCAGTTTCCCTGGGTAACCAGAACTCTGCTGCGATTTCACCGACTCCCACACATGATGCCTGGCAACAGAATGCAGACGCAACATTCCGGTAATAAAGTCTGACTTGCCTAAATTTTTCCCTTTCCTCACTTTCTATCTGTCTCAGCGCTGTATGCCATTAAAGAGATGGCACTAAGAGACAGCATGCTTTTAAAGTTTTAGGTGCACACGCAAGAAAAACAGGTAAAAACCTACCAATAAACTAAATGAAATCAGATTTTTGTGTTTTATAGTCCATGTCTTTTAACTTGAAGCAATCTAAATGTTATTATATTCTTTTACTTTTAACAGAGACACTGATGACTCATCCTGCACCTCACAGATTTTTGTCCAATCAAATGCTCTCTAGAGCGAGAGTGCCCCTCCCCCAGTGGCTATGATGTAACTAGAGAGTTTTTGCCATACCCTTCTGTTTTAAAAGTAAATAAAGGAACACTATACAGAAATCTGTACTCGTCATGAAGAATTCAAAGGGATTCGTCACTTACTCGTGTTATTACGTCATTCCAAACCTGTGTGATTTTCGTTTTCTACTGAACCCACACACACACACATACACACTCACACACACTATTTAGATTAATTGTTTTTGATCAAGACTTGGATTAATCTGCTCCCTTCATATAGATTAATTATACAATGTTTTAATTCATCAACGTTTGGCAGTATTAATCTTCAATTAATGCAAACAAATTTTGAGAGAATATTAAAAATGCCTTCATTTGCATTTCCAAGATAAATTAAAGTTATACTAAGGTGAGTTATACATTTAATAGTTTTCTTATACAAAAGTACATACAGTCCATCACAATCAGAATTCTTCAGAACATTAGTGATTGTGTTGTTATTACGGGTTACACACGGTCCTCTCCAACACACAGGCGGTCACATCTTATATATGCATCCAATCCATCATACAAAGCCCATGCGGGACAATTTCAAAGACAGAGACACCAGGGAGACTCTAATGGGAGTCATTCATGAACAGGCAGACTTTCATGCTGCCATTACATCAACAGGACTCAACATCACTACCTGAATGCCCCCACCAGCAAGGACATGGAAAGCCACTCAGTGTGAATTCTCTGGCCTACATTCAGCTTTGAGAGTAGAATGGTGGGGAGAGAGCGAGGGAGCCAAACAAACTACATCATCTTGTTCCAGACAAATATAGCTTGGCTGCAATCTGCCTTTAACCACTGTTAACTTCAGATCCAAGACAAATCTACAAATTTCGCAACTTTCACAAAGGTGGGGTTTTCTGATACCTTGCCACCATAAGCACATAAAATAAATAGGCTTTTCAGAGACCCAAATCCAAAATATTAGCCATGGTACAAAAAGTTGATTTGGGAGGTCTTGTTGCATTGCGGTTCTGGGCTGCACAATAAATCAAAATAACGATAAAACCAACTAAGTGCAATGACCAAATGAAAGAATTAAATTGCGATTTTATAAACATAAATTGATACCAAAACAGTATGTATGATGCTTGATTATGCAGACAAGTGGCTTGATAATTATTTTCCAGTAAATTATTGAGAAAAAAAAAACGATTAATTATTAGACATTTATGAAGTAGCTCTGTCGACAACATTACAGTTACATTTCACTTCACCAAAATATTTCAGTTATTCTACGACAGAAAATGAACCAAATGCAGAGCGGTGCGCGATGTGGAGTGATACACAGCAGTCTTAAACTTTATTCACAAAAAACGAAAACAAAAACTTTCAATAGGAAACAAAAGCGGCACATACACTTGTGCAAAAACCCGGAAGATTGGAACATGGAGAAACCACCCACACGGAGAGACGACATAACAACAACATTCAACAATCGACAAGGACAAAGGAATACGAGAGGGGATTTATTGACAAACACAGGATTATGAACAGCTGACGAGACTTGGGCAGTGATTAGACACAGAAAGGTCCTGGAAGGACCTGGAAGATACATAAAGGGACCTGGAAGGGAACAAAACGAGACAAGACCGTGACACAAAGACACTGATCAGGTAAACAAATATGACAATACCAAGATTTCCAACCAACAGAATGTTCTTTTTGTAAACTTTGTACACTTCTCTCTGCCTCCCGATGCCTCACTCATATTTTAAACGTGATTCATTGTACAAAAAAAGAGAAAACAAAAAATAAAGTGTTAAGGTTAGCACTATTTATGAATTATTATCTAAAATTTAGATCACTATAGTGATTTATTTTGGCCAGGATAATAGTGTAGTGAACATCTCTCTATTGTGACAGCTGAAGTTGCACTCTATCTAAATTGACTTTATCAGACTGTTTTACCTGCGCTTGTATTTGAATAGTGTTTCATTAAGTCAGCTCATTTTCAGCTCTCAAAACACTCTTGCCATTCACTGTGTAAAGGTTAAGGTTAAAAGAGGCAAAGCTAATGAATAAATTAATTAAGGGAAAAGAACAGATGCTTGTTCGCTCACAGCTCCGCTGGCAGACAGCTCATCAGCACAATAAAATGATGGACTCAATCTGGCGAGCACAAGCACAACTACAGCGTTTTTGGCACATACTGTTGTGGAATTTCATTCTCACAGCCACACACGTACACACACATACACACTGCTGGATATCAACTTGATGGCATAACTTCTAGATAGGAAGAGAAAGACTTTTTCATCCTGCCCCATTCTTATCTTCCACTGCATTAAAGCACAACAGTGACTGCCCACAACAATTTTCCCCTATTCATTTTTTCCATAGGGATTGCAGCTCAATAAATTGTTCTGAGCTAACTGTGCCGAAAGGCTGCTGCATAATCGGAACACCATTTCCAAAGTTGTTCACATCCCTTGACTCTTAAATCATTATTTATTAAACATTATGGCTAATTTATTTGTGCTTTCACATATCAATAATGGCACAGTACCGAATCTTCACCGGGCTGTGCATGTTAGTTAATTTTCCTCAAAATCGATGGAAAAATATGAAGGAAAAAAGACAACAACATTTCGTACGGGCCTGGTGATTTGTCATAGCAATAAAACACAACTGAGAGAGGGAGCAAAAAGACAGGGAGAGATAAATAGCAAAAAGAGACAGACAAAATATCAGCAGGAGCTCTTGTACAGCAGAAAATGGGAGCGATTTCATAGAGCAAGATGAAGACAGCAGATGACAGATACACTGCAGAGACTCTGCATGTCTGTTTTGCAGAGATGGAAAGAGTAAAAGCATTGACCACAAATCATAAAAGAAGATGGATTGCAATGAATTATCTGGGACGAAAAATTTCAAACTACAAAAACAAACACACGCTAGAATCATACAGTAACTGTCTATACCTGCATTCAATATGGGATTTTGTAAACAAGAAAAAATGTAAAAAAAAAAAATGTGCTTGTTTCCTATTAGGTGACGAACAATCAATTCTCTTAAAGCTAATACATATCACATTAAATCGCAGGAAGCAGAAACGAATTGTGGTTCTAATGGACAGAGAAATTAATGTTGTTTCACATCATGTTCAATGTCGCTGTATGGCGCGACAGTTTAACTCAGTGGTTCTCAACCAAGGGTCCGAGCCTGGGACCTCAAGATGACTTGAAAATGTTTTAAATAAGACAGAACAACCATTAAATTAATATACTCTTTCTAGTATATTAATTATATGACAAGCTCTAAAATCATTTAGGAGGAATCATTTAGAAATCCTTGTTTATCGCGGTTAATGTGGACCGGAACTGCTCGCGATAGGTGAAAATCCGCGAAGTAGGATCAGCCAATCAGCTCACGGATACATCCACTCGTGCTCTCATTCATCGATCTCACGCCGGGAACCAATCACGTGTCTTGTCTGAGTGCCGTGGGTGTGTACAAAGCCTCTGAGAGAGTTTCTCTCTTTGTCTGGCATCCTGGGAAACCGTTTCTCTCGCATCACGATAAAACAACGCTGCTTTCCGCAATACGGCGGTATTTTTGAACTTTTATTTTTCGATTAATATTTTTGAGGCCACAAAAATTGAACTGCAAAGTGACGAGGGACTACTGTATAGAATATATTAAAGAAAAAAAATCCTTTTCCTTAATCTTTATTCAGTAAATCATGAACTGGAGTCATGGGGCCTTTTTAATATTTGTGTGGGCAAAGGGGATTTAGAGTCAAAAAGTAATCATTTACATAGTATAAAAGTAAATAATTCTTCACACTACATCTATTTAGATTATTTTACATTTACATCATTTGAATCACAGTCAGAACAAAAGTTTGGATATCAAAATGAACGGTTCAGGGTTTAAATAACACTTTTTATTTTATTTTACTTGAACAAGACTAGAGTAACTCTGACCTGCCAAAACTGTGGGCTGGGAATAGTATGGCACTTCTACGTTTGAACTGGCAAATAACCAGCGGGAATGTGTGCCGATCATCAAAATAAATAGGATGAAGAATTCCAAATATAACAGGCATATCTAGTTCCACTGTGACATGGAGCTTTTCCCGTTTGACTTTTGGCTTTTCTTGTCTTTGTAACAGTATCTATATAGAGGCTCTTTGATGCTGTTTTCCGCCTATCAGGAAGACGCTTTCCGGCAGTTAGCAGTTTGGCAGCGACTGAGTCAAAAAGGCATTTCCTCTGTGGATAACCTACTCCTTTCTCCCACTTTCACTTCCTGTCCTGCTTTTTCCTTCTCTGTGTCTTTCTTTCTCATTCCATATGGCTTTAATCCTCTCACCGCTGATTCAGTGTTCCTCTTTATTCATTTTTTTTATTCATGGCGACTGCTGTATAATTCCTGGCCGTCTGAGCCCACTGCAATTCACACCGCTCTGACAAATAATCTCACGGAGAGCGACTGGATTTTCAATAAAGAAGAGAAATGGTGACAAAAACAGACTCGTTTGCATAAGTGAGTTACAGCACAGGCTGTATATTGCACATAGGTGGGGGTGGAGACATTTAACACTGATCCGAGATCGGTCCTTTTGTTGGTCATTATTATTTTAAGCACAAAACACTCAAAAACCATACTGGGTTTGAGAAAGAGAAAGAGAAAGAGAGAGAGAGAGAGAGAGAGAGAGAGAGAGAGAGAGAGAGAGAGAGAGAGAGAGAGAGAGAGAGAGAGAGAGAGAGAGAAACCCTATTTACTTGGCTATGCCGCAGGAGGATCTGTTTTTGCAATGGCAGCCACACCTGACTGAACAAAGCCCCATGACAAACAGAGAATGAACGGAGCAGTTAACACACTTTTTGACCGTTAAATAAAATCAGTTTGCAAGATAAATAAGAGGAAAAAAATAAGATAAGTTTTCAGATTTTCAGACAGCTTTGTATTGTTACAATGTTGGTAATACAGTGGAGTTATCGAGACCATATTATGTTGACGTTTTTGAAGTGGAACCACCAAACTCCCTATTTGTCTTAGCATTTTCTCATCGGTTACGTCGATTCTTTTATGTCGCCGAACTCTAATATCTCAAGCACAAAAGAGGGACAAATTCGTCATTTCACATGGTTATCTCGTGACTAATGAGCGTACCTAGTTCACTGCGCATGCGCTGAGTGCGCGTTGCACGTGGATCGCACGTGAGTCTCCAGTGACGCTTCACTCACAGTGCAGCCGCAGACGAACCCGCGGACAGTGTTGTCAACTTAGTGCCTTTGTCGCTATATTTGGCGAGTATTCAGACCACATTTTCAAAAAAGCGACTAGCGACAAATCTAATGACTTTATTTGGAGTTATTGAAGACTTTTGGAGACTCTCTGAAGTGAAAGCACATATCGTTCTTACGCTTCTCAACGAGCAGCAAGTGCTGCCGTGGGCCCCACCCCATCCCAAAGCACTCACAGCTGTGTGCACATAAAGCCCGCCTTCTCTGATTTGAATGGTTTTCTCAAATATTTTGACACTGACGAGCGGTTACCGACCAATGAGTATGAGGCTTAGATAAACACACACACCCTGCTTCTGTTCTGACGCAATGCAATCTAGTACAGCGTGATGAGCTCACGAATATGTTATTACTGTTTAAGCTGTGAGCGAAATAGTTTTTGCAATCCCCTAGGCTGTCGACATAACCGTATTCCACTGTATACATAAATGTGTAAGCAAATTACTGTTTTCTAGTCATGAAGGGTCGAATTAAAAAGAAAAATGTAATTTACACTGCACAGACAAGTTTTATAAAAATGAAGGAAGGAAGGAAGGTGTTTTACAATGTTGCTGTTGTGCGATGTGGAGCAAAGAGAAAACAGCAGGAGTTGATGCTCATAAGGTTTATTCAAAACTCGAAAACAAAAGACACTTTAAATAATAACAGAAACGGCATGCTAGTGCAAACACGGAAGGACACGGAAGTGACCACACACGGAAGGACCACACACCACGAAAGACATCCATGAAGCAACATTAACAACTGACAAAGACATGGGACCACAGGAAGGTATAAATAACAAACACGGGGTGGGAAACAGCTGAGTGATTAGGTAAGTGATTACACATGGACAGGTGTGAAGGACATGGAAGATACATAGAAGGGACCCGAACAACGAGACAAGACTGCGACAAAAGGAAGGAAGGAAGGAAGAATGAACAAAAGAAAGAAAGAATTTCTAGCCAATTAAATGTTTGGGCATAACTAGGAAATTTTGTATTCCAAGATCTTGAAATATATTATTAGGGCCTAAAAGTCATTTTGATGATATTGATGTTTTATGACATTAACTGTAAAATAATCGTAATGTAAGAGAAGTGTAAGTGAAGAAAATGTTTCATTTTGACAGCGTAGAGTTTTGATAATACATGTGAAGAAAAATAATTATTATAATATATCATTCAAACTGCTAAAGCCGTTGTTAGTATCAGGAAGTCAGAAAGATATGTTCTTTAAAATAGTAATAAGATAAAAGTGATTAAAAAGAACAATTAGTTAGGAAAATCCAAAACTTAAAGCTCCTAAAGGCCCCATAAGCCCTATTTTCCAGCCCAAACTTCACGTGTAGACAGAAAATTTGTCAGCGCAGGACAAAAAAACTTCACTTGTGTGGACATTTCATGGGGTCTTTAAAGATTCTGTTTGAGTCTCGATTTAAAAAGTGTTCCTGCTTTCGTTCAGAAGACAGGTCTGTTGAGCGTCTAGACATCTGTAGACCGGTGTGCAGGGCGAGGCCCGGGCTCAGGTTTCTCATAGCAGATTGCACGTCTGTGACCGTGAACCCTGTGACTTCAGATCTGTTGACCTCTGTGACCCCTGTCACGGAGAAGCACGTCTAGGGTCCCTGGCAGAGAGAGTGCTGACACGGCCATGAATCAGACACAGCCGACCCGTCTCAGCCCAGCTCCACGGCAACAGCCCCATCAATTACACCACCCGCCATGTTCCTCCAGCTGAATCAGTGTGACATATAGAGAACAACTCCTTCTGTTCAGCCGCTGTGACACATCTCCTCTTTATGTGTGCCTTCCACACTCTCTTAGGCCAGAATCGCTTCTAACTGCACAAGCTCAATTCACTGCACACTCAAATGTATCAGAATGCAAATTAAAAACATCAAACAAGCCTCTGCTGCTTTCTCAGTACTGCTGCACAGTCGCTTTTCTCTGTCAGATCAACTATAGTCATAGTAGAGTAACAGTTTGAATCCTGCTGAGCAAGTTAGCTGAACTGAGGAGACAAAAATGGCAGCCTTCGATATGCTGACTGTAGCCTTTGGTTAAAAGAGCAAATTGCGAGACTTTGAAGAGAGACTTATTGGAGCTAAAAAAGCACATTTTACAAAAATCAGTCACATTTTATTGATGATTTTAAATGTTATTAAATCAAAGAATGTACACAACAACTTTTGACATGTTTAGTCATGTTTTAAAAAAAAACTTTTATTCAGAATAAAGCATTAAATAACGTATAATGCATGCGTTGATGAAAAGTGAGACGAAAAGACGATGATGAAAAGACGACATAGCTATTCATCAAAGAATCCTGATTTTTGTTTTCAATGTTTATTAGAATGATTTCTGGAGGATCATGTGACACTGAGGACTGAAATAATGATGCTGAACATTGAGCTTTGCCGTCACAGGAATAAATAACTTTTTGAAAATATTAAAATAGAAAATGGTTATTTCGAATTGTAATAATATTGCTGTTTTTAAAAGGGATGCATGATAAATCGGCTGATTGGCCCGATAAGAAAATATGTCCGATATATTAAAGCAGATAAATAATTAATTATTTCGTTCAGCTGAGATGCGCACTGTTCGCCATGATTATTTTGAATTAGGCTAATAAAAATATAGGCTACATAAAAATACAAATGTGTGCTTTAATGGTGAGACTTTAGTTTTTGTAATCAGGCTCTCAAAAATCCTATAAGAATTTAGATTCTGATTTATTGGCCAATATATCAGTTATTACATTTTTACAGTAACTTGGTGAGTTTAAGAGACTTTTTTAAAATTACACATCTTCCCGAATCTGCACTTTTAAACAGCAGTGTACTATGTCGTGGTTATTTGTACACATTGGAAATGATTAGTTAGAAAAGACTTGTACTTGTATTACTTATTGTAAATAGCTGTCCAATATGGCTTGCCTTAAAAGGGACTTCAACGTTAACTACATTTGAAGGTAATATGACTACTAAGGTTTGTTATCACAGTAATGCAAGAACGTATTTCAAATATGTACAACAGGACGGCACACATGGCCAAGCATTTAAGTCTATATTTAAGCACTTGCGGAGACCTTTTCTGGTCTCATTGAGCATCTTACAGAGCAAAACAATTTATCTCCTTACTTTTCCATCATGCAGAGAAGTTCAATACTAATTCCCTTCATTTGTTAGTCCCTGGGGCAGATATTCAATACATGGTCTTCTACACACACACACAAAAACAAATACTCAAAGGTTTATGATAAAGAGACCATCCAGCAGAAGCAGAAACAAACCTGAGGTGAAGGCTGGTAGATCTTCTGCCCTGTCACTATATCTCATCTCACCTCCGCACAGTCTGTGTGCCGCCCACGTGTCCACACATGCTCACACTCCAAACATGCAGCAAACGTACTCAAACAAACAATCATTGAAATATCTGCCTTAACGTACACTCATATGCACTTCTAATGAACACAATCATGCTCTAATGACCCAAATAATGAAAAAAAGTTCGGAAATCTAATCGTATGAGCCATGAGGCTGCGTTTTTAATCACACTTAAAGAGAGAGTTCACACAAAAATGTACTTTCTGTTATCATTTAATCACCACTTCCAAACCTGCATGACTTTAATATCTTCTTTTATGTTCCAGAGAAGAAAGTAAGTCAAACAGGTTTGGAAAGACATGAGGGTCAGTTTCTTTAAAGGAGATTTAGACTAGCCTTGTGAAGGCAGACTTTTGACTATCGAGATAAAGCCTGGTTCATTTTGCAACCTGGTCTGGAAATGACAGGAAGCGACTGAATGAACGTTGCATATTAGCCAATCAGATGGGGGCTTGTGATTTTGGCAAGTCAGTCATCAAACAGCTTGTCTGTCTGTTCACACCAGCTTTATATTGGTGTTAATTTCGTTAATGAAATCAATGAAGAAAATATTTTTGTCAACAAGCTTTTTTACATGACTAAGACTAGACCACCAATGTCATTAGCGATAAACGTAACTATAACATGCAATATTATAGTTATTATATTATTATTATATTATTTAATATTATATACAATATTATATATTTTTGTTGAATAAAAGACAAAATACTTTCGTACCTATGTCAAGATTTTAAATCAAATCAACCAATCAGAGTTTTTCTGTTAAAAGGATTCATTTTCTACCTGGTGTTTTACTTAATATTTGCAATTTGGCAATCAAGCACACGCGCTCTTTCTACACTGTGGAAGAAGCACAGATGATCTGAAATCTGAGTTTGAGATCTCCATTTGAGATATTCTTCCTAAATTAAGGTGTTTGTCACAGTCTCGTCAGGTTGTTCACATCCGGGTCCCTTCTATGTATCTTCCATGTCCTTCCTGTACCTGTCCCCCTTTATAATCACTTATCTTGTTAGTCTCGTCAGGTGTGTTCCATTTCCCCTGTGTGTATAACCCTCCTGTGTTCCCATGTCTTTGTCGATCGTTGACTTTACTGCATGGATGTTTTGTTGTGTGTCTTTGCTGTACGCCTTCCGTGTATCTCCGTGTTTGCACTATACGAGTGCAGTTTCTGTTCTATTTAAAGTCTTTTGTTTTCCGTTTTGCTTAATAAAGAGTTGCAAGTTAACCCGCTGCCTCCTCATGATTCTCCCCACTAACTAACAGTGTTGTTTAGTAAGTCTGTTCAGCTAAATCTGTGAGCAAACCTTCTCAATTATGAACTGTAATAAATCCAAACATAGATTGTGAATAAAAGAACTTATGCAACCTCTGTGTGACAATTAAAATAGTTTTTTTGTTTTTGTTTTAATAGAAAAATGTTTGGAATTATTGGAATTACTATTAGGAATTTTACTGCTTTAATTTTTGAAAGACGTTTCTTGATTTACCAGTTTTATAATGTAGAGAGTGTTAATTTATATGATAAATAGCCTATTATAAATCAGGAAACTAGATGAGGTAAAATAAAATAAAGATGAGGTAAAAACAAATTTCTCAAATGACAACAATTCTGATGATCAATTTTACAATTACGCAGCACGATTGCAAAACAAGGTTGACTAAATATGATAAAAATTAAAAAGTGAAGATGGTTCACAAAATTGACATTAATTTATATACTATTATTTATTAATAATTTGACCATTTATAACCATTTAATTGTATATTTCCCGATTCAAATTTTAGTCTCAGCAATTGTTATGAGTAATTTTATATTTATATTTAGCTTTATTTTTTTTAATTTATCTTAGTTTTAGTAAGCATTTCAACTTCAACTTAATTTCAGTTAGTTGCCAAGGCAAAAGTTAAAACTTGGTTTAAGTGTTCATCTAATAATTAAATAATTCAATTTTGTTTTATTTCAAATCATGAAAAACAAAAAGGGTAAAAGTTTTAGTTAACAATAACAACACTGTTAAAAAAGGCTGTTCAATAACGGTCAGTCAGAACAGCTTGTCACTTGTGGAACAAAAAGGTTTTAAAATTGCATCCTAAAGCCTTTATTATTTGTAAAAAGCTACAGTGTGGTGACTGTGACGAGTTAGGACAAAGTGTAACAGATTGACATTTTATTGACATCTTGGCGTAGCCCCACTCACCATGAAATCCCATTCTGCATAAATCTATTAAAATAAATCATGTCCTGATATCCTCCTTGTTATTCTGTGGTATTGCAGCAGTTTTGCATTTAGTGTGGACAAACTAATTACAATGTTGCTGGAAACTTATTTCAACACACAGTTGCGGTGTAGTAGTGCTTTCAAATATTATGCACTGGGGGGAAACTGCTTTTGTCAATAAGAACAATGAGGAAAGAAGAGGAAGACTAGAGCAGCCTAGAAAGCTTGTGTAAAAGGATTGGATTTTATCAGCCATTATGCACGTCACCATGAAAAAGAGGAGGATAGAGCACCAGAGAGACGAGAGAAAACTCACTAAGTTATGGCCAGGGGGAATTGAGTGGAGGTGTGAAAGGAGGGGGAGAGGAGAGGTAGAGGAGGTGTGTGTGTCAGGGAGATCATTCCCCCTCTGCAATTAAAACAGCTGCCAAGGTTAATCTATGCCTGATCGATCAGAGGCTTCTCACACTCCGTTCACAGTCTTCAGCTGGTAGATCACACCGTCCATCTAAATGAAGCGTGCGCGTGTGTGTGTGACTATGAAAGGAGAAGAGCGTTTCACATTTTCTAAGCAGGTGTACGGCTTACAAAATCAGTGCAGTACAATGTAAGAGACTAGCAGATGTGCTCCTTCTTTGGATCACAACAGCCCTGTTTCACGGCAAGCCAAAAGCATAAGTAAACGCCATGAAAGTGTGCAAACCCTTTTTTCTGTACCAATCTATTCATGCCAAGCCTGATGCAAAGGTTTGATTATATGAATGAAAGCTAAATCTTTTCTGCATTCTGGATTAGACAATATCTAAAATTTTAAATGTATACAAATCTATAAATTTACAAATCCTAAAAATGTTTAAATCTTAAGACCCTTTCATGATATCCATGTGGAGAAAAGTATTCTACTTTTCCCCCCAGTAAATTACTAATATTACGATGATGATGACACATTTATTTATATAGGACCTTTCATGCATAAAATGCAGATGAAAGTACTTCATGGGTCAGAGTATAAAGCATTTACAAAAATGTAAAACTCTCATCCTACATTTAAGACTCAGTACAACAAGCTTGGGAGGCTACTGTTTTAAAATAGCAACACGCAAATGTAAAAACCCCAACATGGAAGAATCAACTATCAAGGGTGCTAAGGATAAGTTCTCAAACCAATATAAATGCTTTTCAACGCTTTTTAAATCTTCTTGTGAAAGTTTGGGCTGTCAATGAAACATTGCATGTCATACATAAGGCTAAAATGGTTCGGCACTGTGGCCCATGGAGACAACAAACGTGCTCCTGTTTACACCTAGTATTAAGATGTTAATTTTGGTCAAATGACTAACAAGTGGACGATGCTACATATAGGTGTAAACGGGGTCTAAAATGTTTTGAGCTAGTCTACTTTCAACCACTTCCAGAGGTAGTCGAAAATGCATTTGACAAGATTTATCAGGGTTCTGCCACATTCAGTCTAGTAAATTCCTGGTTTTGTGGCAGAGCTCTGACACTACCGTAATGTTTTGAGTTGAGTGTGTTTGCGCGTGGATTTGACGGTTCAACTCTTGTCTGTGTAACGTCTTGTGTGCGGGTTATAGTGTCCGATCCCCAGACGGTTTTGTGTCGGGGTTCGGGCATTCATAACTCGTCTGGTGTGCGCTCTACGTTATGTGAGTGGGCGCAGAGTTCTCGTGTCTTTGTGCAGTGTTGTAAGCACGCGGTTCGTGTTTAATTCGGCTGCGTGCTTTCATGTTGTGTTTTGGTGTCGCGCGTGCAGTTTGGTTGTCACCAGCTGCATGCCGTCTTTAATGTGGACTCGCAGCGATGCGCGTTCGCATTAGCTGCGTGTTCGTGTCTTTTCATTGTGTTCTCCTCCCTCCTTGTTTCCTTGTAATTAGTTTGATTTTTCCCAGTTGTTTCCCGATCAATTACCCGTCCTATTGTGTCAACTTATTCCCTCCATGTTTACTGTATTGTGCTGCTACATTGTCTTCTGTTCAGGTGTCTTCTGTCTGAGTCTAGTTCAGTCCAAGTTTTATCCTAGTCAAGTCCAAGTCGGTTTTCCCCCTTGGGGTAGTTTTGTTTGTGTCTGTTCTTGTTTTTTTTCATTGTTTAATAAAGTAACCTTCCATCTGCAATTGGGTCTTCGCTTCCCGCACCTTACTCGCGACAAGATTACTTTCATAGAGTAAGCCTCAAAAGACTTTTCGCCTACTGATATTATGAGAAACGCGCTAGCCAGGCGGGATTTAAACTTTGTCGGCTGGAGACCCAAGTTTGGTTTGAAGACCAAACTCAGCATTCCTGATTTCTACTACGCACTCACCGCATTCGGCATGGTCTTGCGGCTGTCAGAGCAGAAACAAAAGCTTCTGCTCTCTGTATGTTTTTCCATCCTCTCTGTTCAAATGTAAATTGCACAAGCTTATTTTGTCCATTAGATCAAAAGATTTGAAAAAAACAAGTACATTTTCCCGCCCAAAGACCCTCCCCTCAAAGAAATCAGGACAGAAGTGCTCGAAAGTGGCCAAAAGAGAATGATTAAAATCCCAGATGAAAATGGGAATGTTTCTCCCTACTTCTACTCCCTCTTCTACTTCTACCAAAATACATCTTAATACTAAGTGTAGACAGGGCTTGTGAAGCAGCAGAACAGCATGTTTGATGATGCTCACAGTTTACACACCATCTAAAGCAGAATGAGTAGAATGAGTGTGTTTTTCTTCCTCCTGCTCTTGTTTGCGAAATAAAAGAAACCGTGCCACCCTAATCTTGTCGCTCACACTGCAGATTTCAGAGCTTGGAAAGCTTGTGGCATTCAAAAGAGATTTCTCTTTCTGGAACACAACACTTGCGTGCACAATTACCATTAGTCCCGGGAATATGTTCACACGGAGGACGTCTTAACGTCTGCTACTCTACAGGATTAAAAGTGAAATAATTCCTCCTGTCACAGCCTTTGGTTCTGGTGTGACATCCTCCTCCTGTTGAAATCCTTCTTTAAGAGCTTGTTTTTGTTGTGCCACCCATTTTCCAAGAACTGAAAAGTTGCCTTAAATAAGCACCAAAAAAAACAAAAAACTGACCACAGCAGCTCTCCAAATAAATGGAAAATTTATTTGGAACATTTCCAAATTTGCACTTCATGTATCAATAAATGTGGTCCCGGAATAACACATTCGGTAGTGGCAATTTGGTGTCGGAGAGAGACGTCTAACAAGAGACGATGTCAGCTTTCTTGCACTCAACAGGAAGACATCAGCAACATGTGTGTGCAGACGTCATCCATCATTGCAAGTGTCCGTGCATTTTGCGCAAGGCTGCAGATTCTATTTGCATGTGCTGAGGACTGCCGATACTGTCAGTTTGATGTCTATCCCTATGCGTGCTGGCATGTCCGCGGACAGCGGCGATTTACAGGTGCGGTGGGCGGAGTTTGGATGCAATGCACCCTGACTGACTGGCTCTGTGGTGGAGGTAAGGGGACAAATGGTCTGGTGGTGTCTGAGGATACAAAAGACACATGTGCGAGGGTATTCTGCCCGGTAACACTCGAAAGCAGAAATGTGATTGGATAACATTGAGTCTCAAATATAATCTCAAACTCTGTGGCCTCTTTACGCAGGCATGGTGCCAAACAAGGGGCCCCCTCCCCAGCATTAACTCATTCAACCTCTCATTTTGTCTTTAGAGACAAATTTATTTGAATGTTGTTCAAAGTTGATTTCCAGGGTCAAGCCTTCAAAGCTTAAACATGCATTCATTGCATTCATTGAGAAGCCTAAAACCTTTTATTTTTCCATTATTGCCCAAATCAAAACGCGCTTCTCAAGGCTCTTCGCTTGAGAAGCTGTGCTAAGGGAAAAATAGAAAGAGAGTAACAGGAAAAAAGTGCAATGAAAAGAGGTGTGAGAAGTGAAGCAGCATGCAAATAACTCACTATACAAAGTCTGACAGCCATTGATTTTTTTTCCCTGTATTTCACTCTATTTTTCACTGCATTGTTTGATTGCGTTTGCGGTGTGACTCATTTCTATCCTTTTAGCTGGGCCGTCCGGCATTTCTTTAGATACACTCTCAAAGGCAACACAAAAGGAGAAAAAGAACTGAGAGGGTGAGCAAGAGAATAAGAGGGCACAAAGAAAGAGGTAAAGCCATGGTTTTGTCCTGACGTAACGAATTAGACAGCTCTATGAGAGTGAGGATGGGAAATGAAAGGTTGTATGGGTTAGTTGAAAGCAGGACTACATCTGAGCGGGACACTATCAGGAGGAGCAGACTGGCAACTCATAGCTTAAACAAATCCATGGAATTCACTCAGTTTGATTGACAGGTGATCTGACCAATCATAGTGCCGATATTATTTGCCCCGTTGCATAACTGCCATTTTGTTCAACAACAAACCATAGAGTAGAGTAGATTACCAATGATGGACATGAAAAATGGTGTGTTTTGATGTCTTTCTGCGGTTGAAACAACATACATTCTAATGTTCATTCAGTTTATTTGGTGCCGTAACTAATAGTAAAGAGTTCACATGCCACTTGTTTTGAGGCATTGAGGATTTTGAGACTTTGTTTTATTCTAAAAGTAACCTGCTTTGTCCTGTCTGTTGGCACATTTTCAGTGACGTCTTTGCTTCGCGATGTATTTTTCACTGCGTGACAATGTTTATACGTGCACTAATAATGTGGTTATTTCCAATAATCAGAGTAGGGACTTAATCGCATTAAGATACTTACATGACACGAGTAAACCTCTTTATCCCCGTTTTAATTATTCTGATTATTTCGCTATGATATGTGGATATCGCAATTTTTCACATTCTTCACAACACAACTGATGCAGTCACACAGAGTAGGTGTCTTACTGGCCGTTGGACGAATTGGAAGGTTACTCTGCGCTGTGATGAACAGCGCAATGCCGCTGTAACTGTGTTTGTCTACGCTGCACCACTTTCTTTGCACGGTCAAACTGTCTTTTTGGTTGGTTTAACAACTGAATTTTCAGCGAAGTACAGTAGTTATTCTTCCAGTCTGGCCAAGCTGATGTTCAACAAGTTTGCCCCATCTCAGCCTGACCAACACACAAAGTGTTCAAAATTAACCCAAAAAAAGAAAATGAACCAATTTTTTTGGCCTACCTTCTCCTTCTACTCCTTTAAATTCAACAAAAAATACTACCTTGACCAGTGGAAACCAAGCCAAGACCAGTAAACCACCTTAGCTAAATATACATCATTTCATTGTTGTTGCACTGTATACAGTTTTTTTTTTACACATTATTGGAAACATAATATTAGCAAACCATTTTGGAAATTTCCATCGTTCTTGGGGGCGTTGCCAAGATGACTGTCGCGCAAACTCTCCTAGCATATTAAAAAGCAAACTTAAAGCTATTACTCTATTTGGTAACCTAGAAAGATCACCTATGACTTTAACAGCATTATGGAATCATGGAAAATGTTGAAAAAGTCCAACAACTAGTGTGAATGTGATGAATTTGGTGAAGGGAATTTGGGAATGGAGCTCATTTTAAAAGCTAAAGACAGCCACGAATGAACAATAGCTTACAGGCATACTTATATTTGTAAAAAAGCTTCACAATACAAGAGAGCTACTCTACAACAACGTGTGGGCATTTATTTAGAAAAGCCATCACCCCAAGGACAAGAGGATGCTGACCTTCCATCGACTGCTCAGAAGTCAATATGACTATTAGACTATTGAGTTTTCTTATCCAACATTCCAAAGCACAGTCGATATATGAGAGAGAGCATAACAGAGAAGCCAACAGAGTCCAAACCACACAGTGTGATTTATGCAATCATTTAGACCAAAATAGCCCTTGATCCCATCAAGCACCACATTCTTTACCAGCAGAGATAGATGAACAAATGCAGTTAGCATAAATGTTTTTTGAGCAGTAAAATCATAGTCACGCACAGCTGCTCTAATGTAAGTAAGTGAGTATGTCGGTAAATGCAGATCACTCTAGTGCAAGTAAATTTTAGCAAGCATTTCCCTTTTTAGTGTTAATACAACAATAATTGAACTGACACTCACAGTAAAGCTTTAGAAATGAGCTAATACAGAACAATAATCATCTAAAAGAGTTCTCTAGTATATTAGAGATGTTCTCTTTATGTGGCAATCTGATGATTTATAATTAAACATACTGTATAACATGCTTATGAACATTAGAGATCAGCATAATTTGTGGTGAGATTGATAACAATGGATCCTGCAAGACCAGTTCTACTCATTCCATCACAGAAATCTAATACGGGCGTTGACTCTCAGACGGCGACATGAAGCTTTAAGATGAGAGCTAAAAGTGCGGAGGTCCTCTGTTTAGTGTTTGCGGGACTTACGGGGGCTGGTCTTGGTGGGGCTAGGCACCCAGTTCTCTGTGAAGTTGACGTTGCACATGTTGGTGCTGCAGCAGCAGAATCTGTAGGTGCCGTTCTGTATCTGCGACGGCGTGGTGGTAACCACACAACGGTCGTCATGGCAGTCTTGCTGGTCACCGATGTAAGTCCAACAGCCTGTGATGAAAAGATGCAGATGGTTGAGTGAATGAGTGTGAGACACAGTAGAGTGAGTCAGTAAAAATGTGGACTACAAACAAAAAGGACTACATTTTTAATATGTATTTACATTTATGCATTTGGCAGAAGCTTTTATCTATAGCGACTTACATTGTGTTCAAGATACACTGAGATTTTAATCAGTTCTTGCTTTCCCTGGGAATCGAACCCATGACCTTGCCATTGCAAGCGCCACGCTCTACTTTTTGAGCTAAATGTTTAATACAATCACAAAAAATATGGGTGATATAATCATATATGAATGAATGAATTCAATTAATATTAGTTTACCTTAAGTTAAACTAATGTGAATTAATATGTTAATTAATATATTACATTATGTGAATTATACAATAAATGTTAATTCAGCTTTTATTCATAATAATCTTGATTATCATATACTATTATTAAGGCAGCCCTTGACAAACATTTTTCTTAGTCATTCATTTAAGCCATTGACTAATTGCACATTTATATAAATGTAATTACTGGGGGGTGGATATGTCTATACATAAAGCACACATAAAGCTTTCTGCAAAGCACTGGTCTAATGATAATGAATGTGTCTGAAAAAGAGCCATTTGAATTATTTATGAATAAACAAGTTTCTGTTGATTCAGTGTGGGTTGCAAAGAGGTTGATGACGTTGACTCATCATCTTCGCAGTAGTTAACACGCCCTTAGAGAGAAATGCATCCTCCATATCATCTTAAAATACCGCATTTTGTACAAGATTCGATTGAGTTCAATACGTTTTCTGGTATGTTGCAATTAACACATATGCTCCGCTTTGAGCTATCGTGTTTATGGACTGTGTGTGCGAGCTGTAGTGACACTAACATAAAACCAGACTTCATTCGCCCCAATGGAAACCTTAATTATTCCCTATCGCCTATCCTATAATGCACTATGTGCTATTCACCATGTAGAAAATAATAAATGTGAGAACAAGTGACCGATTTCAGCTTACAGTTATAGTATGGGGGCGGGACACTTCATAGAGAGCATTTGATTGGACAGAAAATCTGAAGTGCAGAGTAATGTCCAATGGCATTGGAGTACGCTAGCAAATAGTTAACAGTAAGGTCAACATATTCATCCTAAAGGCAAATTTTAATTTATTTTATAGGGACTTTAAAGGAACAGTTCATTCAAGATGAAAACAGTTTAATTGTTTACTTTTACCTCATGTGAGCTACACATACTTTGTAAAACATGGCAGTAATAATATAACTTCTATTATTGGTTGAACTGTCCTTTTAAGAAAAACAGAAGTCAGTTGAAGGTCCTCATAAGCATATAAGCAAAAGTTTTTAGGCGTTTGAGCTCTGACCTTGTTTGACGAGTCGTATCTCGCCGTCATGTGTTTTCTCCCACAGGCCGTAGCAGCGGCTGCTCTTGCTGCACAGGATGGTGTTATTTTCTCTGGTGATGTGCCAGTCACCAGCTACACTCTGTTCATCCACCTGCTGGTGCTGGTCATTAAAAGCACACTCCCGTTCTCGCTCCTCACTCTGAGCAGCTGCCGAGACACAAAATAAAAACATAAAAAAAGAGATGAGTTTATTAACAGAACTTGCAACATCCACCAGTAACACTTCCAGTAGGCCAACATACACATCGTGGAAAAGGAATGTGAAGTCCCTTTAAGGCAAGTCAGTCCACACGGCACCATGCTCTACTGTTTGAGCTACAGCAAAGACATATAGAATATAAAAGAAAATATCTGTTTCTACTTCAATTTCATTATGAAATCAAACTCAAACATTTTTCATGCTGCACATTTTCAAAAACAAATATATTTTTAGGTCAAAGTTTGTCAACTTAAAATATTAATTAAGTATTTTATTTGTTTTAAATAAATTATTTATCTTTGTTTATTCTTCCTTCTTCAGAAATCATGAAATTAATAATTTGTAAAATGTTATTGTTAACGTCTCGGGTTACGTATGTAACCCTGGTTCCCTGAGGGGAACGAGACGCTGTGTCGAAGCACTAGGGGAAATAGCCTTGCGTGAGTCACGTGAAGATCTATGCAACCAATGAGAAACGAACGCGTGTGAATGCGTCACTGCCGGCCGCAGCCGGTGACGTCATGAGGCAGAGCATAAAGCGCGTCTGAAACCGGGGCGCGTCAGCCATGAATGCCTGAAGCGGGCCCGGAGGCGCCAGGAGCTGAGGCCAAGACACAGCGTCTCGTTCCCCTCAGGGAACCAGGGTTACATACGTAACCCGAGACGTTCCCTTTCTGGGAACTCGAGCTGTGTCGAAGCACTAGGGGAACGCTATGCCAACGCCACCTCAGCGACGTCAGCATCCGGGTGTGTCCCAGCTCACTGAGAGAGCACCCTGGTTCCCGGGGCGGCATCGAGGTCTAGCTGGTAGAACCTCATGAATGTGTGCGGTGAGGACCAGCCGGCCGCAGCACAAACATCAGACAAGGCGACTCCGGAGAGGAGAGCCTTGGATGCTGCCATGCTCCTAGTGGAGTGGGCTCAGACCCTCAAAGGAGAAGCATGTCCGGCCGACTCGTAAGCTAGACAGATAGCCTCGACTATCCACCTGCTTGGTGTTTGCTTAGAAGCTGGAGCCCCCTTAGGGGTCCTAAAGCCAACGCAAACGAACAGTTGGTCCAACCTACGCCAAGTGGCAGTCTTTGACGTAAGCGTCCAGTGCTCGCACTGGACAGACCTTGTTCTTGCTCCTGCTCATGATCATCAAATGGGGGAGGGCAGAAGGCCTGCAGCATGATAGACCGAGCCACCTCAGTGGGAACCTTGGGGATATAGCCTGGCCTCGGGTGGAGAAATGCCTTTCCCATCCCGGGCGCAAACTGAAGACATGAAGGGGCCACTAAGAGGGCCTGAAGATCCCCGACCCTCTTGAGCGAGGCGATTGCCAGCAAAAGAAGGGTCTAAAGAGAGAGGTACTTAATAGAGATTCCTCTAAAGGTTCAAGGGGCGGCTGGGACAGGCCTAGGAGTACCACGGACAAGTCCCAAGCCGGCACCCTGGTCTGTGCCGCAGGTCTCAGCCTTAGTGTACCACGGAGGAAACGAGTGACTAGGGGGTCCCTGCCCAAGGGTACCCCAGCCAGAGGTACGTGGCAAGCCGCTATAGCAGCCACGTAGACCTTCAAGGTGGAGGGGGACAGCCCTGCCACAAATCTTTCTTGCAGGAACTCCAGTACTTTGCCAACTTGACAGGTTACTGGGTTCACCTGCCTTTCACTACACCAAGAAGTGAAGAGCTTCCACTTCAGGGCGTAGAGTCTCCTCGTGGAGGGAGCTCTGGACTGAAGGATGGTCTCAACAACCTCGGCTGAGAGACCGGCCTCTATGAGCTGGGCCCCCTCAGGGGCCAGACCCACAGTTTCCCAGAACTCCCGGGAGCAGAGTGATGGGAGGAAAAAGCGTACAGGCGTAGCCTCGGCCACGCCTGTACCATAACAACCCGCCCCAGAGGCCCTGGATGTTAAACGAAAGCCACAGAGGGCAGAGAAATTCTTACGGAGGCAAACAGGAGACCTGTGCCTGCCGTATCTGTCCCAAATCTGCTCCAAATAAGGGGACCAAGGGTTCCAGCCCTCGGGGAGAACCCCTGGTTTTCAGCCACCACTGCAGGGGTCTCGCACACAGTCGGCCCCATGGAATAATCGCTGGAGCCGCTGCATGGACCCTAACACCTCAGAGTGTCTCACGTGAGTGGCTGCCCCTCGATACTCTTGACGGCTGAACGAAGGCTTGAATGCGCTCGGGGAAGAGCCGAGCCAACATAGCCACTGAGTCCCAAAGACTCCCAAGAAAGTGGTTCTCTACGTGGGAGAAATAACACTCTTCTTGGTGTTCAGCGTAAGAGTGTCACTCGTCGCTTAACAGCTCAACGAACGGCCTGGATGCTCTCGGGGAGGAACCGAGCAGACATGGCCACTGAGTCCCAAATGACTCCCAAGAAAGTGGTTCTCTGAGTGGGAGAAAGTACACTCTTCTTGGTGTTCCGCCGTAAGCATCGACGAGAACCAGGAGTTCTTCCGCATGCTCAGGGTGCGTGGGCATCGCCCCGTGACCTTGATTGCGAAGCGGGTACCCCTCAGGGAGAACCACTGGTCTTAGTCCTAACCCCAGCTCCTCTGTGTGCGGGCACAACACCTCGATGTTGTGCTGCCCTTGCAAGTACAGATGAGCTTAGAGCAGCCGGACCAAACACGGAAGCACTGATACTGGTACGCCTTCCCCCCTGAAGGCGAACCACAGGAACTTCCTGTTGTGGAAGGATGGGAATGAGGGATTTATATGTCTCTGATGTCGATCGTGCCGGACCCGTTATAGGACCTAATCTGTACTACGATCCGCCTGAGCATCGCATCTCTTCGCATCAATTTAAGAGACAAAAATCCAGAATGAGCCGCAACCTTCCATCCTCCCTTCGGAACTATGAAGTAACAGCTGAAAAGCCCGGACTTGCTGTTCACGAGGGGTCCATACCCGATGGCCCCTTTCGCCAGCAGAGTGTCTACTTCTTGTTCCATGACCAGAGCCTGCTGAGGGCCTACAGCAGACTGTAGGACCCCCGAGAACCGGGGTGGTGAGACCCCGAACTGAATGGTGTACCCTAAGGTGACCGTGCGCAGGACCCACTGAGAGATACCGGGTAGCCGTGACCACGCATCCCGGAACTCTACTAGGGGAACCAGCCTCCCGGGGCTGGCCTCTGGTGCTGATAGCATGTCCACCACTGGGCCGGGATTTCCGGATTCCCGGGTGGAGTGCTCTAGGACCCTCCTCGGAGGGGGTGGTTTTCCCATGGCGGGCTGACTGGTCAGCTGCTCCAGGGATACACCACCTTGTTGCGGCTTGGCGTCAGGGCCGCTTGCTCTTAGCCTTCTTAGCGCTCAGGACAACCCTCAGATCGCCCCTCTTGCCAGAGGCTTGAGCCTGTCGACCCGACCCCCCGGGATTAACCGGAGGAAGACGGGTGGCGACACTTCGTTTTTGAGCGGCCCTGTGTGAAGAGCTTTGAGACCTCCCTTGACTGGCGGTCTCACGTGGAGGGCGGCGGGGAATAACTTTACTGAACGACACCTGCTGTCGTGCAGCCTCCTGAAACTTGTCGACAACGCTTTTTACGGCGTCGCCGAGCAAGCCCGAAGGGGACAGAGGAGCGTCCAGCAAAACAAATTTGTCCTATCTTTCATAGCTGACAAATTGAGCCAAAAAGGTGTCTCTCCGTAGCCACCAGAGCTGCCATGAAGCGGCCGACAGAGTAGGCCATCTCCCTAGTGGCCCAAAGAGACAGATCCACGGTCCGGCGCAGCTCTGCCACTGCCTCCGGACCGATACCGCCGCCCTCGTTGAGGTCCCCAAGCAACTCCGCCTGATATGCCTGCAGCAGTGTCGTGCCGTGCAGACACGCTGTGGCATGACTCGATGCGGAGTATGCTTTCCCCACCAAAGACGATGTGACGCGCATCGGCTTGGAGGGGAGCGCCAGAATTTTAATGGAGGACGCGGACTGAGGGACGAGGTAACTCGCCCTCATCCACTTTCTTCAACCCTCCATATCAATGATCTTGAGCCCCACTAGATTATTATACATCGTAATATTACGTGTATAAATTTTCTCGGAGGCTGGCCTTCCCCAAGATCTAGATACCTCGGCATGTAAATCAAGTATGAAAGGCATTGCTCGGCGCGGGGAAATGACGCGAGTCAGAAGATAACGCTCGTCTAACATACTTAGGACGAGCCCTTCTGGTCTCTGCTGGCCAATCAAGCCCCAGATGAGAGACCGCTCGCGCCACAACCTCAACAAGCTCCTCAAACGCCGGCGAGGAGAGTGGCGAATCCTCCTCGACCGGGTCAACACTAGCTAAATCGATCTCACTCTCTGAACTTGATAGAGCTAGTGTTGGAGTCACAGCACGGGCATCTCACTCAGAGTGCTCGTGACTGGGACCCGCTTGATCTCGTGAAGGCTGAGGTAAGGACGGACCCACCCCAGCAGCCTCAGCGAGATCCATTTGTGATCCCCAGGACCGAGAGCGCCACAAAGCCTCGGCTACTGCAGGTCCCGAATCGCGGGGAACACTAGCCTAGGCGGCCTCGTTACAGACCGCCAGGCGGGAGCGGAGATCATGCAATGAAAAAGTTCATCCCACCGGGGCTCCGAACCCCGGTCTACCGCATGATAGGCAAACACACTATCCACTGTACCACAGTAAGCATGCAGATAGAACCTCTCGCAGTCCTTACAACCGGCACTCTCAAGTGCCGACCGTGCATGCTCCACTCCCAAACAGATTACACACATAACATGTGTATCCCTGCCCGTTATGAAACGTGGGCAAGGATAAACACACGGTGTGAACCTCTGTTCATTCGCCACATTTTCACACTCATTCTGATGATTTTTAGCTATCTCAACTCAAAATCACTCTCACACAGACACAGCACGCTGAAGGCATTCAGAGCTGACGCGCCCCGGTTTCAGACGCGCTTTATGCTCTGCCTCATGACGTCACCGGCTGCGGCCGGCAGTGACGCATTCACACGCGTTCGTTTCTCATTGGTTGCATAGATCTTCACGTGACTCACGCAAGGCTATTTCCCCTAGTGCTTCGACACAGCTCGAGTTCCCAGAAAGGGAACAGCAATTTTTACTACTCTTATATAATAAAAAATAAAATAAAAATGTATATATATAAATCAACTTTCATATGTATAAAATATAAAAAACAACTTTCAACAGTCTACTAATGGTTAAGATACTAAGTTATGATTTTTAACATTCAATTTACAAGTGGATTGCCTCCAAACACATATTTCAGCAATGTTATAAACATCCCCTTGCAAGTCGGTTGCAAACCCTTGTTTATTAAATAAATGTAATAATGCTTTCAGTTCAGTTCATTCATCTTTAACAGATTTCTCTCTACAATCAATGCTGTGTGGGCCTCCATATGACTTATTTCAGCCCTACAAAAAGATGTTCTGCCTCGAGGAAGTTGAAGAGTTAATTCTGTGCAGAGGATAATGAGGTGGGTGCGTACTTCTGATCGATAGCTAAACCTTGATTAATCAGACACAATAGGAGGGGCGGGAGGACCTGAAACGGTCCAGTGGCTTTATGCTGGGTGCAAAACAACACAACACCTGGGGTATCATGCGCACCCACTGCTTTTTGAACCAACCATGTACAAATTTGTTCATGTATACACAACGCACAACACCCACAACGCTTCCCTTTAACTCACTGTCATGACAACACAAGAAGGGAGGGGGGAAACAACATTGCGCTGAGCGTACGTGCACAAAATGAACCTTTTGAGCGGTGCCGTGTATTTAGAGAACACAAAACCAAGATGACTGATAAGGGCCCTAGCCAACGGGATTGCCCTCATTTCCATGAGCAGAGCCAGCGGGGCTGAATTCTGCTGTCGGCTGATCGCAATCTCCACCGCAGCTGGCCCGCACTCACCCCAACTGTATCCAATGAATTAATCCTCTCTCTCTTACCCGCAATGTCATGCAAATTGCCAGCCCGGTGTCTGAGTTACCAAGAGGGAAAAATCATAATGCCACTCGTTTAACTGGCTTGCTGAAGTCATGGATCTGGACTATTGTATTCACAGCATTCAGACAAGTGAGCTGGGAGGGGAAAAAGCCCCCTGGTAGCATCATCGCCATATCCTCGTCCCATCGGACTCCGGAGAGAGAGAGAGAGAGACAGAGAGGCAGAATTGCCGCTGTATGTCCCTGAGGGAGGCCTTTGTCTGCTCCTCTACAGGAGCAAAGACTGAAACGGCTGCACCGGTTTCTATCACGCCGCACACACACCAGCAAGTGGTAGCGCAAGCTAGGATGAATGTGTTCCCTGCGTAGCCGCGGATGCCTGACGCTGCAGGACACCTCATTATACCGAGCAATCCTTAATCTAAAACAGGGTTGCTCGACCTGAGACCGAGGCGCAAAACGGTCCCTCAGTGGTTACGACGAGAGAAAAAAATAGTTTCAGTTTGGCGTGCCTCTCTTCAAGACAAAACACAGAGCTCCACTGGGGGCCATAAAGGACCGCTGATGGTTCGGAGATGCCTCCCAATTACAGAGTTAAAGATGGAGGATCCCATCTCTGCTGACGGTAATGAGCACATGAGGACTGAGGCAGATGGATAATGTTCACGTCCTCTTCCTCTGTAACACACTGTCTCTGAGCTTTATATTTACGCAGTTACGCGAGTGTGACTGGGGGTGTAATATCACGTTCTTGTCGATTGTGTATTTTAGGCCCGGTCTTTGTTTTTGTGTCAGCAAGCCAGGTCATTAGGCGCGACAGTTTCCTGTAATTTGGGTGAGATGCTAAGGGGCTACCTGAACAAGAGCTGCCTACAGCACGGCCTTCAGATCCAATCACAGAGTCGTACACAGCAAAGGAAAACACTGCAGCATTTTGGCTGGCTCAAGAGCAACGCCTCAGGCCATAAGTGACTCAGAGTTTGTGTGCTGGAGAAGAACAGCAGGATACTAAACCTTATAACGGGGCACCGAGACAGAATCTCTGTTTATTGGTTAAGAGTTTTCTCAAGTGTCTCCTTAAAAATCAAAGGAGTTTTTCTTCTCAAAACTGGCCTACATTTTCACTGACTTAAGAGCCGAAAGATTATGTAGCTATGATCTAACTATGTTACAGAATAACTGGGCCAAAATAAATCATTACACACCACAATCGTTTGTTTAGAGCTCGTTTGCCTAGTTTAGGAGGCATATTATAGAATTCTAGGCTCTGGAATAAAAAAAATCAGCAAATTTACTTGAAAAGGACCATCAGTTTACATCAGTCATGATTTGGCACATCTCTTCTCATCTGAAGAATTTGATGGTTTGAAGTAGAGATTTGAGTCGGATGGATTTCCAATCTGGCAAGACGTACTGTCACGCCAGCAACTTTCACATTTTGTCCTGCTCCCATTCATAAATGGCAGCATTAAGAAGTCAGTCACTCTCTGGTTACATTCGGTCATGTTCTGGAGTGATAGACCAGAGGTCTTCAACTCTACTCCTGTTGACCCACAAGTTTTCCATCAACCTTAATCAAACACACATGAACCAGCTAATCAAGGTGTTCTGGATAACTTGAAAATTACAGGCAGGTAAGCTGGATCTAATTGGAACTTGAATTGAAACAGGGTGGGAGGAGTGTCATAGATACACAAGACACGCTAAACCGGAAACACTTTTTCAAAGGCAAGTGTCTAAACCTGACTTCTGACTTCTAAAGCAAACTTTAACGGTCCACCAAGAAACAAAGCTATGTCTACAGCAATGAGAGAAGCAACCAAATGCTGGATTTAAAAACTAATTGTGAAGCTCACTGCTGAAAAAAAACTTTAATAGACAGTTAAGTGTTTTGTTTGAGGCACTTCGTTTAATTTTAAAAACGTTTGTGTATACACACGTTTACCCACAAGATTTCTGAGCTTAGCCAACCCTTGGGAATCCTGAGTGATTTCATTTGATTAGGAAAACTAGGTGAAGTACCTCACTGAGAGAGTAATATCTGTGTCATTTGTCAGTCTGTTATTGTAGTGATATTTCCTCACTCCTAAACTTGATGAACAAAACCAAACCAAAAGGTTGTCTTCGGCCAATCAGAGTGGCTATAGATCCCAAACCATTTGTCATCAGCCAGATGTCTGGCTACATGAGAGTAGAGCAGATTTGACTAGCGACACAAAGAGTCACTGTGTCACGGACGTAGTACGGGGAGGACTCAAATGCAGGGGAAATAAAGGATTTATTTACAAAGACATAAAAGAACATAACATGAAACCAAAAAACCCACGAAGGGGAAAACATTAACAGAAACATGAAACTAAGACAAACCATGAAACACTATCAACCGGATGAGACGGCACGGGGATTCAGGAAACATAGAATGACAACGACACGACACAGGACAGCAAACACACCAGGATTAAATAGGGACACATGAGGGAAGGTAACGAGCTGAGAACAGCTGACAACACTCAAGGGAATTGAGGTAACAAGATGGGCGGGGTTTACAATCACAAGACACAAACACAGGAGGAAGAGCAGTGCCACGGTTCTGTGACTAGAAACGGAACTGAACCTGAGAGAACCGTGACACTACCCCCCCTCTAAAGGGACGCCACCTGGCGTCCCTACATGAACACCAGACTAACAGTACCACAAGACAACACAAGAAATGAAAGACAGGGGACCAAACTGACATGAAACCAGGGGAGGGAGGGGAGAACAGGCCAACCAAAGAGCAAAAAAAACAAAACATTAATAACATCATGAAAAGAAAAAAAAAAATTCCTCAAAATGTCATGAAAAATGTTAATTCAAAAACAGTCCCCAAGCATAATGAAAAATAATTCCTCAAAAACAATCCACAAAGAAAAAACACAGTCCAGGGAGGGGGAACTGGAGGAATGAGCCAGCGTGGCTCCCGCGGTACCGGTAGATCGGGCGGAACCGGCGGGTTGAGCCAGGTGGGCTCCAGCAAACCCGGCGGATCAGGCGTGTCCAGAAGGGCCGGAATGTCAGGCGGCACGTGTTCAGGTTTGGCCCGCGGGTCCGGGCGTAACGGTTCAGGTTCGGCCCGCGGGTCCGGGTGCAGCAGTTCAGACAGGTAGGGTTCAGATCGCCAGAGTTCAGACCGGCGGAGATCTACCGGACCAAGTTCAGATCGGCCGAGTCCAGATCGGCAAAGTTCAGGCCGGCAGAGTTCGGATGGACAAAGTCCGGGCGAGCAGAGTTCACACTGCGGTCTCGGCGGCGCCGGCAGGGCGAGGCGCGCACGGGGCGCCGGCAGGGCGAGGCGCGCACGGGGCGCCGGCAGGGCGAGGCGCGCACGGGGCGCCGGCAGGGCGAGGCGCGCACGGGGCGCCGGCAGGGCGAGGCGCGCACGGGGCGCCGGCAGGGCGAGGCGCGCACGGGGCGCCGGCAGGGCGAGGCGCGCACGGGGCGCCGGCAGGGCGGGCAGTAACGAAGGGACGAGAGTCACTGGGATAGGCGGAACGGAAACGATCCCTTTCCTCCTCCTCCGTTTGCGAAGGCGGGCAGCAGGCTGTGGAACGGCGGACTCCGGGCCGGCAGCGGGCACTGGGACGGCGGCCTCCGGGGCGGCAGCGGGCACTGGGACGGCGGCCTCCGGGGCGGCAGCGGGAATGATCTCAGGACAGGCTCTACTCCTTCTCCGCCTCCGTCTCCCCTGGGCGAGGGGAACTCCACTCACCACCGGAACAACTGGGACGAGATAGGTGGGTCGAGTGCTCGCCTGGGAAGTAGGTCTCAACGTCTCCTGAAGATCTAGATGGTCGACGAATTCCCAAAACGAGAGCTCGGTGAGTTTCTCCATCTCCCAATAAATCAAGGGTTTGTCCAGGCAGAGATTGAAAACCTCTTTGAGGTCATCCTCGGTGTAATCGAAGGGATCCACCTCGATCATGAATCTGCGGGCGAAAACCCTCACATCCGTTCCCAGCTGGCGGAAATAGACCCGGTTGGTGTACTGCTGCATCTGTTCGCAGACAGAAAGTCTCGAGGCGGCAGATGGGTCAAAAAACATTCCCATGATCGCGGAAGTCCGACTCGCCCCTCAAAAAACAAACAAAAACAAAAAATCCGCTTCCCTGCTGAGTCCAGTAATGGTCGTGTCGTTCTGTCACGGACGTAGTACGGGGAGGATTCAAATGCAGGGGAAATAAAGGATTTATTTACAAAGACATAAAAGAACATAACATGAAACCAAAAAACCCACGAAGGGGAAAACATTAACAGAAACATGAAACTAAGACAAACCATGAAACACTATCAACCGGATGAGACGGCACGGGGATTCAGGAAACATAGAATGACAACGACACGACACAGGACAGCAAACACACCAGGATTAAATAGGGACACATGAGGGAAGGTAACGAGCTGAGAACAGCTGACAACACTCAAGGGAATTGAGGTAACAAGATGGGCGGGGTTTACAATCACAAGACACAAACACAGGAGGAAGAGCAGTGCCACGGTTCTGTGACTAGAAACGGAACTGAACCTGAGAGAACCGTGACACACTGATACCTTTGAACTATTAAACTGGCTTAACAGTCAAAAAACGCCACGGTCATGGGTTTGAACCCAGGGAAAGCAAGAATTGATTCAATGTGTTCCTTGAATGTAATGTAAGTCGCTTTGGATAAAAGCATCTGTCAAATGCATAAATGTAAATGTACATTTAAACCTGGCTGGTTCAGGTTTAAATACACAACACACAAACGACTTGTATTGTTATGTTGACAGGTTTACAACAATTTGTAATCGTCGAAATATAATGATTTATAATTGAATCATGTTTAAATTTAATTGGAAGCTAAAATAACTATTAATGACATATAATAGTTATTACATTATTATTATTATTATATAGAGAATATCTAAACATTTTTGATTACCAATTGTGTTCTGTAGCATCAGTTTATAAAGACTTTGTTGAGGAATCTGGTTCATCAGCATCAAAATCAGTTCAGATACTATGGGATGGAAAAGGCATTACAGCTGCTCAATAGTCATCCAATACATTAGAGAGTCTGGAAAATTAAAATGGTGCTGCTTCCCCACTTAAATCCCAAGTGACGTTTTTTTTCTCATAATCAGGTTTGATGGAACCATCAGAATATCTTTCATTCCTGTACAGTAGAGCTGGAATGAGAGCATTTTTTCCTCGTGTCATGATTAATTCAGCTTTCACCAACTGGCTCCGTTCCATCCGAACATGCAAGACAGGAATCTTTGAATCTTCCAAATGACTCTGCTATTTATTTTTGTATGGTGGGTGGCAAGAAAAAAATCCTCCACCTCTAGGTGGCAGGGTGCTCTGCTCTCCGTCAGGCAAAAAAAGTAAAAGAGAGGAGGGTAAGGACAGGGGAGGGGATAGGGGGATTGTGGGATTGTTTTTGGGGGCAGTGGAGGCAGTCTGTACCAGCCTGACTCTGCCCTGCTACTGTTTGTACACCGGCTCAAGGTTAAAGCTGCCGCTCAGAGGCCTATCAGCATTTTCCCCAGATAACACTCAACTCTGCCTTACTGGGGACCTTCGGCCTGTTTTAGTTCCACCTCCCGGT
This sequence comes from Rhodeus uyekii, assembly GCA_037043235.1. Taxonomy (NCBI): domain Eukaryota; kingdom Metazoa; phylum Chordata; class Actinopteri; order Cypriniformes; family Acheilognathidae; genus Rhodeus; species Rhodeus uyekii. Next base: position 1,811,402 of record JAWRVZ010000053.1, on the reverse strand, counting down.
CTTAATTTTAAAGGGAAAGTGCAGTCAAAAAAAGCTGGTGCTACTTCGTAACAACCGTAACTGGCTGGACAAAATGAAACTGGGCTTTTCTATAAAGAATACATCAGAGTAAAGAACTACATGAACCTAAGACGAGAACAAATCGTGATTAATTTATCACATCTCCGCTGAGGCCAAAAGCTTAGACTGTGGCTGCCAAAGAGCCGGAGGGCCTGTGGCCGTTTCCTTTCGAGTAGATTATCTGAGAGGCTGGCACAGGCCCCATCTCCTGCCAATGTCTCTATGGACAGGGAAGCTGTCAGGCTGGCTCTAAGATACAGGAAGGCAGAGGGGGAAGTGATGGCACTGGAGGGGGCACCAGCAGAAACCTCCTTCTAGCTTGGCCTTGGAGAACTTGGGGGCCAAATGAAAGGAAGGAGGATGGTTCAACAATTCCAGGGCCATCTGGCAAGGCAGAACCATGCAAGAACATTAGCCAGCTAGATCAAGTGGCATATTGGTGTAATATAACATTTCCTTGTACTATAACACAAGGAAAGGACGGCTGTGTGAACATTACCATAGATCTTGCATAGAAGTTTAAGTGTGGCATTTGTAGTAAGAAAGTAACGCAAATTTTAAACCAAGAATTCTTCTTCTGGTTTCCTGAATACCCCGCCATCTGCCATTGGTCAGTCAAACTTTTACAATCCCACTTTAAAGAAATCAAATGGATTTAGGAATGCACAATATAGTGGTACCATATCAAAATTAGAGATGTTAAAGTGGTCGTATGTTTTCCTTTTACTTGAGAGTGTGTTGTAAAGCTATTTCTCTATGTGCATGTAGATCTTCCACAAAAGGGGTTTATTCTACCAGAGAACACAGCTTCAGACCTTCCCGAAAACACCTAGATAGAAATCCAGATGTGAATTCTCTGCATGTCTACGTCACAATGTGACATAGTAGCATAATTCCGCCCACAAGGCATACTCAAAGAAAGAAGACGAGGCTTCAGTGAACTCTAGTGTTGTCATCATGTCCTGGAGATGCTGTTGGGCCATCCAAAAATGGATGAAATTAGGCATCAGTGGTTAAGATTACAACTCAAAAGTTAGCTTGTGAACAGCGCAATTTACGGAAGACAGCTTCCTGAACCTTGGAGAGTACAACCCTGGCTATACACACCAAAATCAATTAGAAATAAACACTTCAGTATGTTTTTTTATTGTATTGTATGTTGTCACTTCAGGACATAAAGTTGTTACAGTGATGTGTACCCGTTTGACGCCTCTGACTCTGGCTCGAAATGATGGGGTAAAACTGGCAACATTATTGACTATGTTTACAATTGCTTTAGAAGCCTTGGAAGCTATAACTCACAATTATGGTAAAGGGCCAATCACAATGCACTTTGTCAGCTGGCCAATCAGATCACTCTGGGCTTTTCAGAAGGAGGGGCTTTGTAAAAATCAGCATGTTTCAGATAAAACTGTGAATAGAAGTATTGCAATAATATCCAGTATGTGGATATTTTTTGAACATTAAAGCATGTTAACTTATTCTGTTACACCCAAGAAACAAAATAGTATTGGTTTAAAACAAAAAAACTTTGAAAATAGTATCACATGACCCCTTTAATTACGGGTATTGAATATATGCTAATTTCTTATATTTTTACATTTAGATTACCAGTCATTTTACCTGTCAGATTAATGCTCACTTAAGGTTGTAATCTTCAGAAAATCTAATATGTATGTTCATAATTTTAAGTTATCAGCCTTAACTTTTAACTAACTACATGTACATTTATGCATTTGGCAGACACTTTTATCCAAAGCGACTTACATTGCATTTAAGAAACACATTGAATCAGTTCTTGCTTTCCCTGGGATCAAACCCATGACCTTGGCGTTGTAAACACCAATGCTCTATGATTGAGCTACAGGAAAGCCATACCTATCATCCTCTTATTATTGGCAGAATGATCATTTCGTTATCAAAGTATTTCTAAATGTTTTACTTATAGTCTTGTCAAATTAAGCTGAGATAGAACAAAGCAGTTTAACTGAAAGACTGAAAGAAATTGCACACATTTAGAAACTATAATTGCAGCTGCCATTAAAAAGTAGATTCTCTCACTCCAATCATTTTCATAAGACTCAGAATGCATTGAAGTTAGAATACTTGATCCTACCTTGATCCCTGAACTAAGCTGTTGCTCACACAAGCAATCGAAAAAGTCATTAAATTGCAACAGCAATTACACAGCCAGAAGTGGGGATGAGGATGAGCTTAAGGCAGTGATCAAACACAAGAGAGGGAAACGACAAATCCATCTTTTTAAAGGCATGAATTTATTTGGAACTGTGGTTTCATGAGGGTAACATCTACTGAGCCTCAGAGACAAGGCCATTGACTCGCTGCAAGCAACAGCGAATCGAAAAATAACACAATTACTTCTCTACAGCCGTTCTCCCTTCAGCTCAAGACAATTTGTGTTTGTCGTGTCTCGGTGTACTCGTTTAATCAAAGCTGAAGTGGAAAAACACGGTAATACACCAAACGCGTGTTAGATTCGGCTGCAGGGTCATAACATGTAAAACACATGAAAATGTATCTTAAAAAGCTTTTAATGCCAGCACTATCTGGCTTTATATGCTTTTCAAAACAAAAACAGGCCTCTAGATGACTAGCAAAACACAAACAGAGAGCATTTTATTGAGCTGAAGAGACACGGTAGAGGTTGCAGTGCTGTTCAGTTTATTAATAATAATCAGAGTCTCATCCACCCTGTCCAGGACATTTACCTTATCTATCCACATCTGCAGGAAACCAGCTCTCCGTCCCTGGACGCTAACGCTAACGTCTGCTTTATATCACGATCCTTTCAATAAGATTAGCTGAATTAGCATGAAAGCAGAATGGATGTAGATGGAATATACAAGATACCAACGTGGTTGTGGCTGTTGATCATTTCTTTGACACGTCTTACCCAATGCTTTCTTTCAAGCAAATGTGAAAACATAAAACTACGTTAAGCACACATTGTGAGGCAAAAAAACAAATAAAAAACTCAAAGCGCTTGTTGCGGCAAACCTAGCCCGTGTACAACTTTATGCTAATGACCTTCTTTGAAGTGTTTAATATGAAGAATTTTGGATGAGTTGCGTTGTACACTTTTTTTTCTACTGCAGCTCGCTTTGTACCCTCTGGCATTACATTTTTTCACTGAAATAAGGTTTTTACTGCAAAGTGACACACTGTATTAAGATTTTCCATTTACAAACGAATCAATAATGAAATACACACACACACACACACACACACACACACACACACACACACACACACACATATATATATATATATATATATATACATATATATTAAAAACATTTTGTTAATTTAAATGATTAAATGAAACTAAACTCAAATAAAAATGTCACCTAAATAGTACTACATTAAAATGACAAAAATCACATAACAAAGTTATATATATATATAAAAGTTTCAGATTTCATTTTAATTGAAACTAATTCAAAATATGAATAAAAACTGTAATAGTTTATGAATAATATGAAAATAACTAACAAATAACTCAAACAAAACGGGCCAAAACAGCAAAATGCAATTAGTTTCTGCAGGCATTTGTTGGCACTTTTTCAACTGTGATATTAGTGTGCTAGTGGCTGTTTGGGGCCCTTTGGGAGTCTTGTTGCCATTCCTCAGGAGCTTGCAGAGACAGTCTCTGTCTCAAGACTTCCAGGAATCAGTGCTAGAGCAGCGCCTTACAGTACAGCTGAGCAGCTTCATCTGCATGTGGCTCTATGAATATAGACACCGAGTGAGAGGCGTTTCCCCTGCAGTCCACTTCCTAAAGACAAATCTGACCCGTATAATGAAGTCGCCAGTCTCATGTTTGAGAGTTTTGTTACCATTTGCCCCGCAGAGAGTCGCTTGCAAAGGAACACGGGGATGTTTACACAAGAGCGGCCCGCAAGTCAGTCATTAATCATCTGAGCAACACAAAATTCTTCCTTCAAATGGCCCCTGCAATACAGCAAAGCCATCCCAAGAATACAGAACCAACCCCTGAGGAACTGTAACAATGCAAATGACTTTTTCTCTGCAAAAAAATGGACGTGATTCCAAAATGAAGATTCTTTTGTGTAAAGCAGCTATAAACTGCAGTTACTGTGGATAACTCTTAAGTCTTAAGTAAACGGACAGATGGAATTTTAAGGGATAGTTGGCATAGTCTAATAGGAGCCATTAGTATATTTTATGTGTGAGAAGAGATTACACAGCACACAGCAGAGCACTCTGACCTGAAACTCACAAAAAAAAACACTCAGCCTAATAAACAATCATGACCTCTGACCAGATCCTACTGCCTGGTGTCCTGACAGCTGGCGGGAGATGTGTACCATGTTGTGTGTGTGTGTGCGTGCGTGTGTATCTATGTCCAGACATTTGGGGGGGTGACGGGGGATCTACAGCTAAGTCTGTCTGGACCCTTCCCCCTTCCTTTTTCCCAATGCACCCGGCTCTCCCTTAACGCCAGGGGGGCCTAAAGCTGCTCTGGCCAACGTAACCCCAGTGTCTATCTCTGTGTCTGTCTGTCTGGATAAGTCCAGACAAAAAAAAAATCAGGCTGTTCTGAGGGTCTGACTGGGTGCAAGGTGAGGTCAGGGCAGCAGGTGGCTATGGAGAAAAGGCCAAAAATACAAATGGAAAACCATTATATATATATATATATATATATATATATATATATATATATATATATATATATATATATATATATTTAACTGATAGTTCAGATCGTTAAGATCAAGACCTATTAATGTGCTAAGATGCTACATTGCCCGGCAACAATGTTACTTAGTGGAAGAATGTATCCTGTTTATGAACATACCCTTTTAATCATGATCACAAAAATAAATAACACGTTAAACAGGCTTCCTAAACAATCCCAACAAATACTCCAGCAAAAACAAAAAATAAGAATAAAAAAATTTATAAAATAAAACGAAAAAGAAAAACCACTCACACACTCTGGTCTGGAATAAACGCAAAAACAGACAGCATTGTAATTTAAATATTATGCCACTAGACAAATGAATGTGATGTACGGTAATACTTTTTATGCTCATTTATATTATGCAATAAATTGAATGTAACTGAATTAAAACATTAACCCAAAAATAAATAGATTAAAATAAAAGAGTAAATTCATTAAAATTACAAAAACATTAAAAAAAGACAGAAGATTTATTATTTGAACTAGGAATGCATGTATTGAAGAAAAATGTGATATGTGATTCCTCATTAAATAATGTAATATGCGATACGATGTGTAAAATAAATCTACAGTGAACAGTATTGTTTTACTTTAGTATTAAATAAAAAGTAACCGTTATTTTAACATGACATTTTTCTTTACCAGCTTTTTACTCCACTTAAAGACACACCAAAACACACCAAACCGACGTCAAACTAGTGCTGATGAAATGTAGTTGCCTCGCGTCGGGGAAAACAAAGATATAGTCTATACAGTGGTACCTCGAGATACAAAATTAATCCGTTCCGAGGCGGCCTTCGTATAATGAGTTTTTCGTATCTTGGAACACATTTTACATATAAAATGGTTAATCCGTTCCAAGCCCTCCAAAAACACCTCATTAATTTTCATAATAAAGCTAAATTGACCTATAAACAATGAAATAACGTAAAATGTCGAAGCTTACCTTTCGAGTGAGGCTATCTCCGAAAGTGGCTGGAGAGGAGGAGGAGGACAAACGGCAGATAACGTACGTACGTACGTACACTTAACTTTACGAAAAAACATAAAAAATTAAAGTTTCGGGTGCGGAGTGGCTGAGCTAAAGCACGCCAGCACGTACGTATAGAAGATGCTTGATGGGAGGGATGCTGTCCAATTAGAGAGAAGGATGTCATGGCTTGGCTAGCATCAGGAACCAATGGGAGAGCAGGAGGATGGTGGCGAGTCTACTATAACTAAGATGGCGGCGTGCGGCGCGAGTTTCAAAATTGTTACGGGGCGAATCTCGGACTTTCAGAAACCTTTCGTATCTTGAAAACTTTTCGTATGTAGAGCAGTAAAATTTTCGTCTTTGCTTTCGTAACTTAGATTTTTCGTAAATTGAGCCTTTCGTATGTTGAGGTACTACTGTATTTGTCATTCAAAAAGGAAAGAGAAACTTTCATAAACAAAGCACTTTCCATAAACAAAGCACCGCTTGCTTAACGTTTTGAATATCAATCATGCTGATCATATTCTTTATTCCACTTCGCTCGTGTTATTATGTAAATATTTGTACAGTGAAAGATGGTAAGATGACCTAAAATTATATTTGTGCCATTATGACTTCTTTGCTCACTTTCATCACTTTTGCTCTTATTCTTGTGCACTGACTCGTTTGCTTGTTGAATTATTGTGCTTATTAACATTAAGCACATCACACGTATTTAACCTTTTGGAGTATTAAAATCACGCCGCTATCACAAACCATTGCGATATTTCGATCAAATCTATATATACAATCACCGCATTATGGTTGTTTGCCAGTGACAGACAACATGACTTACATGTTTCCCGTCATTGGAGAAGGTGAGGAATAAATGTAGTTGTCTAGCATGTGCAGTTCCATCATTCAGCACATCACCCAGGCAACAGAGATCACATTACTGAGTCTGGTTCTCTTGTCAAGGTAGATATCGTACGTCATTGTCATTCGCAAGATCTCCTAAACACAACCTGTGAATGAGGCAAATGAAAGCCGCAAGAGGAAGTCAGACACTATCTTATAGAATGGTAATGTAAGCTGTGGTCGTATACGCCTTTTCCTCATGGTTTGGCACAACGCCGCTCTGAATCTTGAAAAAACTTGACAAACAAGCCACCTTTTAATTGGTGTGACAACTGTAAAACATTCACAGGGAATGCCTCTTGTGTCTTTCTCAGTCGGATGACTGGATCGGCTGACAGTGGTCCAAGAAGAGCGTTTAACACCTATGAATCAACAGAAGCAGACGCGATTACATTGATGACATCACCCAGAGAGCGAGAAAACACTTCCTTCATCGGCTCACCTGTCGAACCACCTGTGGTGAGCCGCTAGAGGCACAGACACACCCTATTACGCTGTATCCACACACTTAGCACTACGAACAAATCTCTCTCTGACAGTCAGACTCCTACCCTGACAAGCCTTTACACGTTCCACCCGCAGCAAGTCGTTTTGCAATACGAGCCTTTTTTTTTGTTGACGGCAATAATAATCATCCATACAAGAGATTTCTTTATGGGGCAACTAATGCAGTGTCTTTCAACCTTTTTTGAGCCAAGGTAAATATTTTCATTGAGAAAATAAATAAATAAATTCAAAAGGCACACCACCAATCGAAAATGCCCCCAAAAAAACTCTGCAGCCTACATTAATAATATTGAATGGGAATTAAATAAACACATTATAAAAATGTTTAGACATATTAGGTGAAATTGAATAATTTTCCACGGCACACCTGACGATCCCTCAGTGGTTTAAAAAAACTGAACCAATGACAGTAGATTCAATGATGTGTGCACAATAAAGGATCTTTCAAATATCTAGTTTAACCACATGGACCAAGTTCTTCGAAATATAGTCTACAACTCAGATGTTTGGGGTCGGTAAGATTTCAGTTTCTTCTGCTAAACAAGGGTGCGTCCATTTGATGAAAATACAGTAAAAACAATGATATTGTGAAATATTATAACAATTTAAAATGTATAATATATAAAAACTGAATATTCAGCATCATTACTCCAGTCTTCAATGTCACATGATCCTTTAGAAATTATTATATGATGATTTGTTTTGTGCTGCTTAATAATTTTGAGGAAACAGTGATACATTCATTTTTGTCACTATTTTGTGAATTGTTTGATGAATTGATAGTTGAAAAGTACAGCATTTATTAGAAATAGGGATCTTTTATGAAATTGTAGATGTTGTTAGTAACTTTTGACCAATTTTTGACCAAAATTTGACCAATAGACCACAAACTTTTTGTATTCACATTTAATTTATATATATATATATATATAGTAACGATTCGGGGTGCTAGTGGAGCTGGTGTGCGATGCGGAGGAACCACGGCGAGAGAAACGGGATCAAGATCAAAACTCATTTAATAATAATCCAAAACAAAACACTTTAAATATAAACAAAAGAAGCACACATGTGCAAAGAACGGAACTTAACAAAACTCAATAAACTCAGGAAACAGCACAACTAACATCTGCATAACTTCATTAACAACTGACAAACACAAGGGGAATGCAAGAGTGATATATACACAAGGGGAATCACAAACACCTGGGGGACTAACGAGTAAGTGATTAGCAAGACAGGTGCAGGGAGTGAAACAATAACCTGAGAGACAGGAAGTGAAACAAAGACAAGACTGACAGGAAGTGACAAAGAAGACCCAGACAGACATGAACAGTGTTACATATATATATACAGTGTTACATATATATGTATATATATATATATATATATATATATATATATACACACACACACACACACACACACACTAATTTATACAATATAATAAATTAGTAGACCAAAGCAAAATTTGAATTAGTAGGATAAAAATTAAATATAATAATCCAGCTACAGACTGCCATGCCTTTTCTAACGTAGAGGGAGATCAATAAACATATAATAAACATATAACACTGGATATGAGACAGCTGAGTTTCATTAAGGAAGGAAGGTCTTAATAAGGAAAGCTTCATCCGTGGGGAGGAAGCAAATTAATGATTTATAAAGCATGCTGATGGTGAAAGAGCAGAAAGAGCAGCCGGAAACTTAATTTACTTTCACCCTGTATCATATAGGCAATGTTTTAATTAAAAATGATGATCTGAGAATAAAAGGCATGTTCGGACATGAGGTTTCATGTAATGCTTAAGTAAGTTCGGCTAGATATCGCGAGGGTTTGAGACTGATGGTAAGAGTAGAAATGGAGGAAAGCCACTGCTCTGCTAGTCAGTCACACTCCAACGCCTGGACACAACTCACTTTCCCTCCATTCTTCCATACGTTCATCCATCTGTTCAACAGAACCTGGACCTTACAGCTGATTGCATTATTGGAAGGAACACATCAACACTGAAGCAACCACAATTTAAAACAACAAATCCTGACTGTTGTTTGCTTTATTTGGTGCTTAATAATATTAGTCATCACCACAAAACCAAGTTTATAATGCCAAACATTTCAACATTTCAAGATTTACACAAGTTCTCAACTAGGGAGTTTTTATGTTGGTGAAGCCATGATGTATCATAAAAATCAAGTTTATCTTTCAATCGCTTTTGTAATGCGATACAACACTGTAATATGCCATGTATATATAAATATATATACACATATACAGTAATATGAGTTTACAAGTGATTTAGTATACGAGCAAATCGGTGTACGAGCATGGAAAGTAAAATCGGTGCATGCGCATTGTATCGGTAAATGCCCATGCGCATTTTTGTGTGGAAAAGTCCTAACACTCAGCATCTTCGCGCGCATTTTTACTGGAAATATCCTAACCACAGACTCTCATAAAACAGTCACGCGATTCCAACCCCTTTATCACCCCTTCACTCGTTCATTCTCTCAGCATCGCTCGGTTTGGTTGCATCATTCACCACAGTGATACTTTTATTAGTGATTTACCTTGTGTTGTTAACATTAATTGTGATCGCTATTGTTCACGTAGTGAAAAATACTACGAAAGAGGTACAAAATTCTCCCTGGAAGCAGTAAAACCCTCCTCTTGTCTTCATCACGCCAGCAGCGACACTACTCAAAGCTAAAGTACGCGTTACAGTAAATTGTCAAGTAGTTTTAGAGTTTAATTGTCAATTATTAATTAGTATCTTAATTAGAGAGCTTAATGGTTTTAATTTGAACTGTAATTAATATGGTAAGAGCAAAAAAATATTTAAAATGGGCATTTATGGTCACGTGGAACGAATTGAGTGATTTTGATTGCGTTCTTATGGGGAAAATTGTTTTGGTGTCCGAAAATTTTGAGTTACGAGCTCGCTCTTGGAGCGAATTAAACTCGTGTATATATATATAGCTGAAACTTCTCTAATACCAGTGTCAAATCTGAACTTTGAAAGTTTTCTGTCTGGCGTTTACAGAGACACCGTGACAGTAAATCATTGTCTCAAGGCCTCTAGCACGACTTAAAAACAATGCTGGGTTGGAAAGTAGAAGGTCAGCTTAAGCTCTTGTTGAACAGACACTATTTATAGTCCAATCCTACATCTGAATGACGCCAAGCCAAAACCCACGTAGAGTCTCCAAAATCACGTCCGGTAGAATAAAGCTACTCTCTTAGCCTGCTATTTACACATCTCAGGCTGAGGTGCACATTCACATGCAAAGCATCACCTTTTCCCTTCCTTTGAGGGGCTCAGAGAGGGAGAGAAAGAGTCCCAGCAGGGGCAATAGCCCTAGATTCGGACCCATCCCAAAGCTCTTAGCTCCTCAATGAATGCTGAATGAGCTCACAGCGGCATTTTGTGTTCAAGACGATGAAAGCCGGGAGAACTGCTGATCATGCGTAGAGAACCAGCAGACGGTCAAGACATAAACGTCCCAATCTGAAGTTTCAGTTTGCGCATTTATGAGACAGAATCATGATGACACATGACATTGGGTTACAATGAAAGCAGACGAGCTCCACCACAAAATAAAATTATGACGTTGGGATTTATTGGCAGGCGGTAATGTAACAAGGAGCACCCTTTTACACACATTACAGTGGAGACGATCAGCCTCTAGGCTCTTCCGCAAATAGAAGCTACGCATGATAACAGCACAGGGAATGCAGTGCATTAGGGCAGTAAAAGTAAAAATCCAGACGCCAATCCATCAGTGACTCACGCTCAAGACGGTTTACTCAGACCTTTGCGTACAGACTATGAATGGCCTGACGACCAAATAGTTGATTAGGGAGTAAAACGAATGAATAAATGCAGAAACATAACTTCCTTAGAGTGCTGATCATCCGTAGCTAGCTTATTTAGACCACCAGTATGCAATAAAATAACTATTACAAATTTGATCATGAAATATAATTGACATCTGATCACATATACATGCATTAAAGAGTTAGTTCACCCAAAGCTTAAAACAATCCCATAATTTACTCTCCCTCAAGCCATCCTAAGTGTATATAAGTTGTATATTCTTTCTTCTTTTCTCATTATAAAGCATGGAAGAGCCAGGATATTAATTAATTTAACTGTGTTTGGCTGAAAGAAGAAAGTCATATACACCTTGGATGGCTTGAGGGTCTGTAAAATATGGGATAATTTAAATTTTTGGGTGAACTAACCCTTTAATTAATGAGTTTTAGCTCACATATTCATAGGCAAATTTTGTACAGCATAAAAATGCTGACAAAAATGGGTTATCTCGAGGTGAAGAGAGTTTTTACTTGCATTAAATGCGCATCAACTACATTGGTCACACATTTACCTAATAAATGACCAGACGTGCATAAAAAATGTTTTTTTAACCATTATTTAACCAATATAACGAACCAAAACAGGATATATGTCTATGCATATATGTCATTTCCAGACATAAGGCATCTGTCGTTGAAAAATTTTTTTTTAGTTTTGCACATGCCCAGTTTTATTATTCAGCTGGTCAGGCAGACAATTTCCAATCAACTAAGCATTACTCTACTGATTCATAAGTAAACACTTTAACTGGCTTAAACACAAACATCCTGTGCAAAAAAATAAATAAATAAGTATATAAAAAAGCCTCAGGAGAGACCAACAGTCCTTTTGCTTTTACGGTGTGAAATGTGAGCTCCCGGCAAGCGCCTGCTCCTCCTGATTGACGACACTGAATCTGAATACATGCTAGTACCTTAACCACAAACACACCGGGCTCCTTTTTACACCCTGCCCCCTTTCAATATCTACATAAACACATTCTCAGACACCTGGTGTTCGTCTTCCTTTCCATGCGGAAGACGCAGGCTTAATCTTGCTCATTCGTATTTCATGTGGCAATGAAATGAGGAAGTAGAAAATGTCAAAAGAAAAAAGTCAAAACCAAAATAAGCTTAGCCGTGTCCTTTAAAGCACAACGGCACAAGAGCCTCGTCCTGAAGAGGATTAGAGCCAATAGAGCCCACTGATATGCAGAGCTCAACAATAAAACAAGGGGTGAAAAAGTTATTTTTCTCTCCCCGTCCTCCTTTGCGCTAATTCCCCACCTCTTTCCCTTCCTCCCTTTAAGTTCCCAAGGAGTACTGCACGGACTCACATCTGAGTGGCTGGCAGACTTCCAGACTTCAGTAATGCACTAATGAGTATTTGGAGACTCCCCTCAACATTGCCGACGCCATTTGGGACATGAAAAAGGACAATAAGAAGAGGGGAGTGGAGGGGGGGGGGGGAAGGGAGAGAAGAAAACATTGGCTGGCCCTTTGGCCTCACAGATAGAAAGTACAGTGACTTACTGTCATGCAGTGTACAGACGCTTATTTACAACATTGACAGACACGTATGTTCAGTGTTCATGATGTTACATTAGCAGCTCGACATATGTCACTACTAAACACACTAAACATACACACCACACAAAAGAACAAAGATGTGGTGATCGGCGCCAGCGCAGCAAACATAAACCGCAGACAGGCACGACGTAGACCGTGACACCCTCCACCAAGAGCAGAACAAATAAACAAATACCTCACAAACACACTTGAAAAACACAAAAGCAGCGAAGCGGTCCAATGCAATTAGGCCCTGGCTTATCAATAGAGATGGAGGAGGGGATCAAAACACAAGGAATAAACAAGTAATGAAAGAAAACAGAATGAATCACACAGCGCATGAGTCAGGGGTTATATTGCTACCTCGCTTCAATACCTTGTCTCATTTCAAGCCCAGTTCTTTCTTTCTTCCCACTTTGTTTATTTCCAGCCAGAGCAAAATGAGTTTCAACCATTTTCCGTTTGTTTACATTGTAGCATAACGGCAGAACAACCTAAATCATCCTAAATTAGCAACAGTTTTTTGCCACTAATATTGACAGTGATAGTTGATACATAAAGGAAGTGACATGATAAGAACTGCCTTTCTTTGTATAAAAAAACTTTTAACTTTTAGTTTAAAAAAAAAACTTTTAGTTTAAAAAAAATAATAATAAGGACAAAACAAGCTACTGAACTTAAGAACTTAGCAAAGAACAAAGAACTTAGCCTAGCTTAAGGAGTAGATCAGATTACATCTAAAAGGTGCGTTTGAGAGTTGTTTAGCGTTAGCGTTAGCGCTGCTGTTCTTTGTGTACTTTAAGTACCAATACGACAAAGAAGCAACTTGGGCATCACTAATCATGGTTTTCTACATCAGAATTGTACAGTTTTCGTCTGTCTTCTGGCTACAGATCTTTTTTTGGTCGTTTAGCTAATAAAGGTATTGATTCTCTTGTTGTTTTTGCTATAAAGCATGATCATAAATGTGTTTAACAATTAGCATGAATATTTTCTCAACCATTTAATGAAACACCGCAGGCCAAATAATTTATTTTAACATTGTTAAACACATTGAGGGGGCAAACCGCACCATATAAATTATATATAATATATTAAATATTAAAACACTTTTTTATAGAAGACTATTATGAGTGCAGTCTTCATCGCATGGTGAGTGACAGGATTCATATGACCTTTCACAAATGTATAAATTTTTTTAAAGTTTAGCACCAAACCATTTAAAACTGTAAACAATACAAGTCAACATTTGTGCATTATTCAAATAAGGGGTGGGCGTTATGACCAAATTTTTATTTCACGATATGAGAAATTTTATTTTTATTTAATTAACATTTTTAAATAGACTACAGCAATTAACATCTTGTCAGAATCTCTAGTAAATTACATTTTCTTTTGTGTAGTTGTCATTCAGAAAGAAAGATAAAAGTGATTTTCAATTCATCCAGGTGCAGCTCTACGTTTCTTTAACACTTATTTATTTAATATTCATACAAAATATAAGAAATGAGATATGTAAAAATACATTTTATTTAGATTTTTGTAAAATAATTATAACAATTATTTTGAAATTATTTGTTTGCCTGAATGAATTAGAAATTTTTTTTAAAAATCAATTTTTTTGTATAATTGAAATTTTTTATTTTAATAATAAATTTAAATAATTATCGATTCGGAATTATATGAAAAAATGCATTGTGATACATTTCTTAGCTGTATCACCCAGCCATTTATTTGCATACCACGATATACCAAATACATTTTGTACCACGGTAACAATATACTGTATATATATTAATATATATTTATTTATATATATATATATATATATATAGCGATGTGACCGGTTTTACAGAATACGCAAGTTCGTTGCGCACAACTTCAATTCCAGATCCACAACATTTGTTCCATTTCTTGCGTCTGTTGAAAACTATAAAACTTCAATGCTGGAACGAGCCAGCGACTGAGGAAGATGGTCTGGAAAGGGGGAGGGGTGAGACAGACCGTTTTAAGCCCCTCAGACGCCGCTCTGTTCTGGATGAGGTTTTTGAGCAGTGAAGCTGTAGGCTCAGCAGGAACCACTGACACATCAGCAGACTCACAGTAACACACTCCACCATTATAATGACCTAAAACAGAAGCGGATCCTTCTTCATGAGGATCATCACACAAAAGGGAAGAGCATGTCCTGGCTCTCTGTGGACAACAGCAATCATTACATCCAAATTAAGACTGATTTTAAAAAATGAGAGGAAGGCTCTGTTCACGGGAACTCCCAGCAAGTACCAAATACAACATATTGGCTTTGGTGAATAAATGGTGAGTTCCTCACAGCGTCCATAATACATGGTTGGAAATGAATGGTAAGAATGACCCTTACTGAAACAAGTAAGTGTTTGGGGTTTTTTCTCCAGAACTCCAGGTATCAACAGCCACCAGTGTGGAATATCCCTCATGTTAAAAATGCAGTCACATTTTAGTGGATAAAAAATGTCCATTGTCTATTGTCAATTGTATACTTATGCATGACAAACCACACACACACACACACACACACACACATAAGTCAAACCAAGCAGCTTTCTAAGAAAACCAAGCGAATCTGTGTTGCCAAACTTTAGAAATCTGCATTGGGAAATGTGACTGGTCATTTAACAATTTAAATGGAATGCTTGCACTGAGTTTTGTGACGCACAACTCAAATAGAACAACTCGTGTACTTCCCGTTATGTATACTTTCAATGTGCTCTAGTCACCTAGTTGAGTGTCTGCAAGATGATTTTCAGAGAAAGAAGAAGAGATATTCTGATGATTACTGTGTAAAGAATTTTCCAAATCCAACGGAACCGTTTTAATCTAACCCAAGCCAGCGACTAGTAAACATTATTGCTCATCTGAACTAGTGACTGCTTTTGAGACCTGATGAATATGAACCATTTTTTATTTATTTTAATCATTATTCTGTCAAATGTTTCATTGTCAAATAATTTACTGTATGTAATTTACACGTTTATGCCCAAAAATCTTAATTAATATTCAAAGTGGTTGACTGTCATTCTCCTCTACGCTGTGTGCGTTACCATTTAAGATTAATTAAATATTTAACATCATTAAATGTAAGGTATGTACCGTACATTCATTCATACAAATATTTGAAAAGACGAGCACCAGTGGACACAAGCAATCCTTTTTATCAGTCAAATTCATTTAAAAAATGCTCAACATGTATGAAATATGACCAGTAAGAGAAAAAGGGCATTAAAGAGAAGACGGTTACGGTAATATATTTATTTATTATTCAGAATGCACAGTTGGAACGAAAAATATTTAAAGGAACATTTCAGCAGGTTCAATATAATTGATGTTCACATGGAGAACAGTCATAAAGCAGTAATAATCTGCTTTCACATGTATGTTATATATGTTGGTGCGCTGAATATGGTTACTGTTGACTACAAAAAAAAGAAAATCCAATATATGTTTCATATTTTAATACTTATAAATATACCCTATGCATTTTTCTTAAAAAAAAAGAAGAAGTAATTTTCATGGCTGGCAAGAGATTACTGACTGAGATTCTGAATGTCACAACATACATCCAAACTAATCAATAAAGAAAGCCATTGATTATTTTCATGACCCACTTTTATTGCTTTTATGGATTTGTTGTTGTATCCCCAGTTCTTTCATCTGGTCCTGTGTGCTTGTGACTACCGGATGTCCACGACACTCGTTTAACTAATCTAGTTTGCAGCTTTTTGCCAAGGAAACAGATCTTAGATCAGCTGTGTGCAACGTAACTCTCAAAGAGATTCCGCACTTTCTAATCCCTATTGCCTGAATAGTAGAGGGACTAAGACCGGAATAAACCATGCAGATCAGACCACAACTCGGCCAGATGGCGTCTCCGTCTCGATCCATCACGCCCCTTTACGAGGCCCAGATTAGCAATCTCCAGACTTGTTTACCCATCATCAGAGAGGAGGAAGTCCAAGATTATTAAAGGATCAGGAGGTTTGTGAATGCTTTCGGGAGAATTAAAACTCGCTGAACGTGCAGTAACCACAGGCCTTCGCTGTCACTATGGGAACCTGCTGCGAGAAGATCCTACTTCATAAAAAAAGAAAGCTACGTCTAGCAGAGGCGACTGCAATGACTGTCACTAAGCGACTGGCTCTTTTCTCGACAATTACAGAGACCGATGATAATTAAAGACACTCCCGCACACCCTCAAGCTAATTAACAAGATGAAGGATGTTGATACGTGAGAGCCGCCACATTCTTTACAAGCCGCACGGCTGGTCGTGGAGATACACCTAAACGACCGGACAGAAGACAAAGCAGGCAAGGTCCTGCAAAAACAAGATGATGACAACCGAAGAACTCACCAATGTGTTGCAAGTGATACGCTGAGCTGTATAGGTCAATGACGTGATGCTTAATTTCAATCTATTATTAATTTAAAATATATATTAAAAATGCAATGCACACATACAATGACTTCAATACAATAGGCATGGTTTAAACTTATGAATTAACATTGATTTTTAGAGAGAATCAAGTTTAACAATATAATATCATGTCTTGATAACATAATAAATTAAAATAAAGTTAAAAAACATAAGCAGTTTGGCATAAACTTTCATTATTACTTCATAGTAAAAATTGATTCACTGGATAGTAATATTTTAAAATGTAAAACTTGTCTGCCAAATCAAAAGATGAGACTAAAATGAATGAAATAATAAAAAATAATAAAACATAAACTATTGTGACTGTGTGTCAAATAAAAAAAATAAAAAATAAACATTTTTGAAAATATTAAGATGCAAACAACATTTTTGTAATTAAATTAAAGCTTTTGTTGAAATGCTAAAAAATAAAAAATAAACTTTTCCGAAACCAACATGAATGCAAAGAGTACAATTAAAAAAAGACAAGCATTTAAACTAGATTTTAAAAGATTCGTCCTTTTTTTATTTAGAAGAAGAAAAAAAATCGCAAACACTCTTATGTCATTGACCCACTTGCCATTTTACTTTCACTTTTGATTTTGGACATCGGCCTAGACGAAGACAGCTTGTGAAAAGACGACACGTACCACCTACTCATGTCTACAAACTCCTAGTTTGAGAAGTAGTTGCACGTCTGTGTCCAAACAGTCTTAAATCACAAGAAGGGCCTGACAGCTTCAACCTAATTTTGTCACGGGCAGAAGCTGAGGGCTGAACTTGTGTCTCATTAAAACTTAAAATACTACACAAATTATCTTGAATCCAGCTTGCTGGGATTCATAAATTGTTGATGGCTTTGGCTCAAGGTCAGTCCACTGACAGCAGAGCTAATGTTGATGTTGAATGTGTCAACAGTCATCTTCCACAGGGACGAAGCATGTTTGCTCACAAACCCAACAGGAACGTGAGAGAACTGCATTAAGTGTGTTCGTAATTTAGCAGTAATGCACACAGTAGGGTCATTATTGGTTGTTCAAAGAGTTAAACAACTTTTACCTCAAAATGAACCAACATTAACATGCAGGTCAGCTTAAAATACGAGCCTTTCATGCACCAGCAACTACATGGAAACAAGATCACGGGTGTTTAATGGCTGACAGGTTTGTCTACTCCTCACTTTTTCCACTGGCTTTTCTCGATCAGGTTTGCCGTGTGACTGTGGCGGAGGGCAGCTTGAAAAGCTTCGGAATTGAGCCTCTGACCACAGAGAGAGCTGTGCCAGGGTTTTGAAATACCCCTCCGCAAATACACCTCCCATCCAGAGAGCTCTGGTGTGCACTTGCCTCTCACCACCCAGACATGTAAGCGCCATTGGCAAGAGAATGAATCCCCCTCCCTTCGCTGGAGAGGATACGAGACTCTCAAAGCTTTCCTAATGCAATGTGCCTCAACTTGGTGAGGTAAAAACTGCTTAAAGGGATAGTTCACCCAAATGAAAATTCTGTCATGAATTGCCCTCCTGTTGTTCCAAACCCGTAAGACGTTCATTCATCTTCGGTACACAAACCTTTTGATGCAATCTGAGAGCTTTCTGTCCCTGAAAACAAATTGAAACTTTGACGCTTCAAAAAGCTCATATGAAATTGTAAAACTAACCCATATGAATTGAGTGGTTTAGTCCAAATTTTCTGAAGAACCTTTATACAGTGAACAGATGTAATTTAGGCTTTTATTCAAATATAAACTTTCAGAGATTCACATGAGTTGTGGTAAATGTAAGGTGAGGTTCGTGAGTTTTATCCTCATGTTACACAGCACGTTTGAACTTCCGCAATAACCAATGAGGTTTATTCCCATGTTACGGTGAACGTTTGAGCTTCCGCAAGAAATAATGAGGTTCATTTTCCTGTTACGCAACACATTTGAAGTTCCTCAAGAACCAATGAGGTTCATTCTCGTGATAAGGCGAATGTTTGAGCTTTCGCAAGAACCAATGAGGTTCAGTCTCGTGTTACGCAACACATTTGAAGTTCCTCAAGAACCAATGAGGTTTCTTCCCATGTTACGGTGAGCGTTTGAGCTTTCGGAAGAACCAATGAGGTTCAGTCTTGTGTTACGCAACACATTTAATTTCCTCAAGAACCAATGAGGTTCATTCTCACATGTTATGCACCACGTTTGAGCTTTCGCAAGAACCAATGAGGTTCATTCTTGTGTTACGGCGAACGTTTGAACTACCACACGAACCAATGAAGTCCATTCTCGTGTTATGGCGAACGTTTGAGTTTCCGCAAGAACCAATGAGGTTTATTCTTGTGTTACGCAACACGTTTAAGGCCATTCTTGGCCCAAGTATAGCCTTCTGACTTTCTGAATTGACAGCACATACAAACTGAAATCTATTTCAGTAAAAAAAAAAATCAAATAAACAATATAACGAGTAGAATAAAGAGAGAGAGATATTAAATAAATACGGCTTTACGTTTTTCAGTTGGGTATACATTACATTCAAGTTCAGCTTTCAAGTGTAGCTCAATCAGTAGAGCATTGGTGTTTACAACGCCAAGGTCATGGGTTCGATCCCAGGGAAAGCAAGAACTGATTCAATGTATTCCTTGAATGCAATGTAAGTCGCTTTGGATAAATGCGTCTGCCAAATGCATAAATGTAAAGGTAAGAAATACTAAAGAAATTGTAAAAAAATCAGACGTAAAATAACACTGGATAGTCTTTCAATGTAAAAAATAAATACAGATAAATCCTTACAATTAGTTACAAACGATATTCAGTCTAGAGCTGAGTGACTTTCTTAAGTCCTTTGTCCTTTAATTAACATGACAGAGCAGCAGGAATATTAGACTGCTGTCACTTTATGATGTTTATACACAGATCCAATATATGTTAGACAACATGCGTTATCCTTCTCAACTATAAGTTCCAAAACTAACTGTTTAACTGACGGGCATTTTGACATAACTTTGTGCGCATTTGACCATTTAAAAGCGGTAAACCACTCATTTTGGTACGCCAGCAGTTTAAAAGAGATTGCTTGTATGCTCCACTTATATAGATCAGTGGCGCGGATGCTTTTGGCGTGAGCACGAAACCTGCAGGAATTAGTAAAATTATGCACAATAGAAGCATTTAACCGGAGCAAATGAGACAAGTGAGTGAGAGCAGGTGGGTGTGTGACACTTCGCCGTTGGAGAGAAGGAACACACACATGATGATATTGCCTGTGCCGCTGGCAACAAAACGGACTGGATCGGAATCGGAAAGAAGTGAGACTGAGCGGCGGTCACACTGGTCAGGGCCAATCATGCGGAAATTTGATTGCGGTCCGATCTCTGATCAAAAAGATCTTCATTTGTATTCTGAAGATGAATGGAAGTCTTACAAGTTTGGAATAAAATGAGGGTGAGCAAATGATGATAGATTTTTTATGTTTAGGTGAACTAATCCTGTTAACATGGAGGTATTTACACATTAAAGTCACCATGAAATAGAAATAGACAATTCTTGTTTTTTCATGGAATATTGCAGTATTTATTATAAATGATTTATGATACACAACGCATTTTTATTCCCTCATAAACTGTGCCACTCTTGCAGTGACATCTTTTCTCTTTTTTTGATGACGTGTGTACTGGCGTGAGGGCGGGACAACCTGTCACTCACATGACATCACCACCATCCAACGATCCAATCAATTCCCGACTGCCAATCAATTCCTGCCCTCTATTTCTTGTATTCACACGGTTATATGTCACAATAGGGAAGAAAAGACAATCGAGACTTTCGTTTCATGTCGCCATCAACTTTACCACAATATTTCTATATGAAGGAGAGGAACTGTGATAAATATTTAACCAAAAGGAGAAATAAGTAAATTTTTTCTTTAGTCTCTGCTTGACTTGAGCAAAACAAATAGATAAAGACTCACATAATAAAAGCAGTTACTTAGAAATATTATGCCATTTTGTACAACCCAGACCATTTTAATGCAATTTTGTACAGGTTGCAGATCATTCTTTGACATGACAAATCAATTAATCAAAGCTGCATCTGTTATTTCACAACAGTGTAAAACTGCTGCATGTTTCTGAAAGCAGGCACAACGGTGCTCAAAGACAGCTGGGGTAAAGGGGAACAGAGCGATGGACTGAATGTGGCAGAAAGCCAGAGGAGAGCCACTGCATTTCAATGTGAGCTAGACTGAGGGTGTGTTGGTGCTCAAAGGGGAAAAAGAGGTGCTGGTACTTTATTGGATATTAACACGGCAAAATTTAACTTGTTAGATTAACTAAACATTTGGTAGAATTAAATATAATACAAATTATAATAAATCTAGCTACCTATCTAGAACAGAAGAGCAGCAGCACAGTGAACATCAATGTTTAAATCTAGACAATTACTAGTACAGTAATACCTCGGTTTACGAGTGACTTTGTATACGAGCAAATCGGTGTGTTTTCCCTCGCCCACGCGCATTTTTTTGTGGAAAAGTCCTAACGCTCAGCATTTTCGCGCACATTTTACTGGAAATATCCTAACGACAGCCTCTCACAAAGCCTATCACCCCTTAACTCGTTCATTCTCTCAGCGTCGCTCGGTTTGGCTGCATCATTCACCACAGTGATACTTTTATAAGTGATTTACAGCGGTTTTACCTCGTGTTGTTAACATTAATTGTGATCGCTATTGTTCACGTAGTGAAATATATACGTACAGTACAGCATATAGACAATGACCTCAAGATGAGTAAGAAAGAAGGTACGAAATTCTCCCTGTAAGCAGTAAAACCCTCCTCTCGTCTCCTTCACGCCAGCAGCGACGCTACTCAAAGATAAAGTGGTGTTACAGTAAATTCTCAAGTATTTTTTGAGTTTAATTGTCAATTATTAATTAGTATTTATATGAGATCTTAATGGTTATAATTTTAACTGTAATTAATCAGATAAAACCAAACTAATATTTAAATGCAGAACGAATCAAGTGATTTTTATTGCATTCTTATGGAGAAAATTGTTTTGGTGTACGAGAATTTTGGGGGTATGACCTGAATTAAACTCGTAAACCGAGGTATTACTGTACTAGACAATTCATGCGCGCATGTATGTTGGAGAACTGTCTATTTAATAACTGATTATTATGGGCCCCAAATGGTTTTGTCCACAGGTTCCATGGCGGCCTAAAGTGAATTAGCCCTACGGACATATGAAACCTACGGACAAACCATTTAGGGCCTAAATGCCTATATTGGCCCCACCATGAAATATTGGATGAGAGATAATGGGCCGCTACAACGAGTGATTATGAGGACTAGTTGCTGTGTTAGCAACTTGTTTGCAAAGTTTCAAATTTGAGGCTGAAAGCTGAAAGGAGATTGCTCATTCATTCATCACATATTAAATATGCTATTTTCCCTAACAATGGTCTATAAATCCACAACATGTACCAAAACAACAGCAGTCAACACTTTGCAAAACTAAGTCTTTGTGTAGAGAGTGACTAACAGGGCAGTCTATCTTGTTGAGCATGGATAGTTGCAAAAACAAATACGGTTACTGTGAAAAGCATGGTGCAGAATTGTTATTGCTCCTCTTGAAACATTAATAACAATATGAATGTTATTCTTACAATTCTTATTTTTTGAATAATACTAGAAGGCATTTTACTTATTCAAAAAGTATAAACAATCAATCAGACCAAATAAAAAACAGTGTGTGCCGTCCAACTGTGAAGGACGGGAAACGATGCAACAAGCCCATAAACCGGAATCATAATTGTAGAAAGAGAGGAAAATAATAACACCAAACTAAGCGGCACTCAGGAACCTGAGGGACTGGAGTGATTAGAGAAGAAAAAAAGATTGAGATCGAAACGAGAGCTAGAATAGGATGTTTTGCCCCCCGAAGCAACATTGAAAACTGCAAAGGGGCCACATTACATTCCTCAAGTGAAATGATTTTTCAATTAGTGTGTGAACTGCGTTTGGGAGAGGGGGGAGTCTATCAGAGGAGGGGTCTCAGATTAAATCAGTTCAGCTGCAGACGGAGGGCACTATGTGAATGTGTTGAGGGGGGTTTGGCGTCACCACAAGGGAATGTCTCTCTCTCTCTCTCTCTCTCTCTCTCTCTCTCTCTTTCCTCCCCCTCCCCCTCCCCAGCCGCCTGCCCCTGGAGCCAACGAGAGACACATTGTTTAGTCTAAATCCTACTAGTGCAGGGCTACACACTCCAGACCCCCACCACACACGGCAAAACACACAAACAAACGGAAATGCACAACAAAAAACATCGTTGAACTTCAAGAACAGAAAACCTGTTTGTTTCCTGCTTTACTTTGAAGCATCACTGTACAGACAGCTGCATATGCGTGACACTCGCAGCAAGAAACGCAGACGCCACGCTGACCAGCTCCACACACATCCATACTGAACCCCTATCTGAGTGCAAATCAAAAACGTGGAAATGCTTGACAGAGTGAGACAGCCAACTCCCACTTCCTGCCCTCCCCCACAGACAGACGGGCAAATTCCTTAAGGCCGACAGCTCAGAGACGCAGACGCTAATACGTTACGCACAGACAACAAACACAACGCTGTGGCAGGACTACGGTGTGTGTCAAAGAAAATATCAGGAAATATCAAAGAATGTCACGTCTGCACTAATTTGCACTCGTTTTATCATTCCGCGGAGATAATCATCTTAGCTCATCAAACGCTCGGATAAGAGTGACGGAAAACCGCAAAGGAAATTATATTAAGACCAGACGTTTGAAATCATATATTTGGGTAATTACAGAATGGGTTCCAACGTAAGACTTCCCTGTGTGTAATTTTATGTTAACCCCTTTGGCGTGATGTGAAATGTGAAAAGTAATAACAACAGCACATAATTATAAAAAAGTTCTCTGGTAAAGTGATGGGTTTAGATTGCAATACTAGGGGAACACTTGTAAAACAGGGATGGAGAAGGATACTCCTGTTATATTTTGTTGAAAATTAAGTCTTGGCCTATAAATAATATGCGTAGTATTATATGGAGAAAAATACTAATATTTTAATTTGACTTTATTTGAATGTACTTTAGGAGGGGTAATGAAACAACTTTGGTTAAAGCTAACTTACTTAAGTTTTAAAGCTTTCAAAACTTAATGCTACATTTTATCAAACACATTTTCATTTTTCACAACAGTTAAAGGACAAACAATAATTAGCAGATGTGTACTCCTTGTTGAAGGATTTTTAATATACAGCTTTCCTGTAGCTTAATCAGTAGCGCATTGGTGTTTACAACGCCAAGGTCATGGGTTCAATCCCAGGGAAAGCAAGAACTGATTCAATGTATTCCTTGAATGGAGCTTTGGATAAAAGGATCTTCCAAATGCATAAATATATATTATGGTACTGAATAATTACCATATTGTTCTACCATGGTACTTTTAAGAGTAAATTAACCTAATAAATGGACCTACATGGTATTGCAATGTACACAATATTAAAACTAATTCTAATACTACTAATATACACAACCATTTAAACATTTTTTTTTTTAAAGAAATTAACACTTAAATTTATCAAAGAATCATGAAACTGATCAAAAGTGACTGTAAAGAGATTTTGTGTAACAAAAAAAAATCAATTTCAAATGTATTTTGGAAACCTGAAGAAGGTATCAGGCTTTTCTACAAAGACATTTCAGCAGCACGAATGTTTTCAACATTGATGAAAATAAGAAATGTTTCTTGAGAAGCAAATCATCATATCAGAATGATTTCTGGAGGATCATGTGACACTGAAGACTGGAGAAATGATGCTGAATATTCAGCTTTGCCATTTCAGGAATAAATGACATTTTAAATCCCATTCAAATAGAAAACAGTTATTTTAAATTGCGATAATACTTTACAACATTACTGTTTTTTAATCTAATAAATGGCCTTAGTGTAACCATAAGATATTTCTTTTAGAAACATAAAAAGTACTATATATATAACTTCTATTCAAAGTCACATTGCATAAAAGCATGTAAACATGTAAATGGTACCAAAAACTTCTTTCTATTTACATAGAAACAATTTTTTTGGAAAAGCCTTGGAAATGCTGCCACTGTATGTGAAATAAGCTGCTAGTTTGGCAGCAAGTTCAGATACTGTGTCCAAGATAAGACATAAGGTCAAGACACGGGATTACTTGTTTTTCTAACATGGTGCACAGCCCATTATCCAGAAATTGATGCATAGTACTGGATGCTCCACAACACGTCCTTGATCAAGAACACAATGTCTCTCTTCATGGCCCAGCTAGAATCTCATACCACAGCCTGTCGTCTCTGAAAAGCGCCAATGCTGTGTATGAACTATCGCCAGAGCCTTAATGGTCATGTTACACACGTGTGTGTGTGTGTGTGTGTGTGTGTGTGTGTGTGTGTGTGTGTGTGTGTGTGTGTGTGTGTGTGTGTGTGTGTGTGTGTGTGTGTGTGTGTGTGTGTGTGTGAGTAATGAGTGCTGATGGGCTTAGCAGAGTGGCAAAAGATCCATAGCTTCGTGCTCGCACAGCGGTCACCGACGGGGTAATGACGCTCACACGCTGTACAGCCTCCCCTTCATCTTAATCTTTTCCATGCTCAACAAACCGTCCTCTCGCTGGTTTCTGAAAGGCCCAACCCCGACTGCAGGCACACTGTCGTACTAAACTCCCTCAAGTGAAGCTAACTACCCATCCAGAGCCTAACTCAGATCTAAATCACTGTGGCAGCTCCTAAGGGCTTTACAATGAGCTTGTGATGAATCCTCAAACCGGTTTACCAGCATGGTTGGACAAAACCACACTTTTAATTACCATGTCTGTCTCCATTGTAGCCCTATTGTGTGGTCTTATCTCTATAGTCACAACCGCAAAGTTAGAAAACTAAGGAGACTCTGTATGCCGATAACACTCGGCTGAAAGGAATATGTCAAGAAGCTTTTGTTCTAAAGATGGACTATATGAATGTGCCGTTTCTATTGGTGTCCCCTAGGAGTTCGACTGTAGACTCAATTGAAAATCAAAGCTTAAGTTATGACTCATAATAACTGTAAAAACCGTCTCTGAATTATTTAGCAACACTGGGTTATTATCATGACTGGAAATGATCTGGATTAATAAAATAGATATTTTCTGGATTCATAAAATACATATTTTGTCATTACTTATTTCAAAATAATGACAAAACAGCAGCAAGGTACCATGATATTTGGACCATTATTCTTTGAAGTAACATACACAAACCAAGATATTTGAATATGGTAAACATTCAGTAATGTGCATCATGACACATCACTGTCCAACGGAACAGTTTTAGAGCTTTATAAAAGTGGCACAAACAATTAAAAAGTGTAGTGATTTGTGTCGTCATAAATCCTTTTTTTAATGCAAATGCTTGCTACAAATCCTGCTTATTCCCAATGTTTTTGAAAGAAGTCACTGATAACCAAGGCTGCATTTATTAGTTCAAAAATACTGTAAAAACATTAATATTAGTGTGAAAAGTAATTTATAATTTATTCCTGTGATGGCAAAGCTGAATTTTCAGCATCATTACTGCAGTCTTCAGTGTCACATGATCCTTCAGAAATCATTCTAATATGATGATTTGCTGCTCAAGAAACTTTTTTTTATCATTATACATGTTGATAACAGCTGTGTAACAATATTTTTAGGGATCCTCTGATGAATAGACAATAATAATTTATTTCAAATATACAAAATTTATTTTTATTTTCACAGAACCCTTTAAGGGTGTTCACACTTGAATGAAAAATTAACGCAATATGGAGCAGAGACATGTAAAAGAATCAAAAAAAGGACATGATGTCACAAGATGCGATCCTAAAAAGGACTAAATGGTTGTTGTTTTTTGGTCTGGAACAAATTAACAGAGCGAACCAAACTACTAAGTGTGAACACAACCTAAAATTGCATGACACAGAAGGTCATGTGATCTCAACATGGAATGTACAAAAGTTCTAATTTCTTTAGATGTAAAACATTATAAATGTGGACAAATGACTGGGTGCACTTCTAAAGAATAGAGTACAACTCACACTTTCATAATTCCCTTCACCTTCCATCCTCTCCCTAATCTATTTTATAAGTGGAGCTAGAGACCGTTATCTCATTGAGGTCAAGGCTGAACCCAAACTATCAACATTGCAGTTAACTCTCACGTAAAACAATAACTACCCTACAAAACTCTCCATGTATAGTAATTGATGCTTAGCTAGGGAAAGGCTTGAATTAATTATTGCGTATAGCATAGGGAAATATATCCATCCATCACATTCCTGCAATATTCTAGGGACTTTTCAAGTGTCTCAAAACAATCAATGGAGGAATAAATCACATGCTTCTGATCTGATGACTAACTGCATATAACAACAGGGCAAACAGGCTCTAATGGCCGACGCACAGCATGCTCGATCTGATCCAAATGAAAGCAAGAGACAAGAAACAGACACCAAAACTCCCTCTGATAATGATCCCCAGTCTGTGTGATTTATACATACATATGGCCTTAATTTTAACTTGATCCTGCACTACACTATTGCCAAAATTTTCAACAAAGAAAATTACAACAACCCAGTCAATTTTTGTCATTTTGTATTCAGGGTCCTAAAACAGGAAGCCATCAGCCTGAAAAACAACATTTGATTATGAAATGAACCATCCAGAAACTTTGCTTGTACATTTTCCCCACAAAAGCACCTGCATGTGTAACTGACCAATGCACAGTCAAAACACTTGTTTTAATAGACCAAAACATTATAAAAGACACAACACAGACAGCAAACTACCAAAAACAGGATTCACCATAAGACATCACGACTAAAGGTCATTCTTTTATTTTTATTTTTTACATTTGCTGCATTCAAAGACAAAAACATAAAAAACAAAAGCACTAACAAATGGCAATACCAAGATTTTTAGGACAAATGTTTTATAAATTGTGTGTAAATACCATAACTCAAGAATAAAGTAATAATTCAGAAGTGTGGACCATAATACTACCATTTGACATCATCAGTGTACGATACGTACTATTACACTATACTAATTAATTAAGCTTACAATGTTTTAGGGAAATGCAGTTCATATAATATTTATAAAGCAATTAACTTGTTCCCAATATTCCTAATGTTGTTCCTAATGTTCCCAATATTCAGGAATATTCTTTGCTCTAGGTCCAATATTTCTTTCTAAGGACCACTAAAAGCACCTGCTTGTGTAACTGTTGACCAATTCGAAGTGAACCCACTTTAGTTTAACTAGACTAACACACATCAGGCTCCCTTCAAGTTCAAGCTATCAACATCTATGTGCAGCAACACACAACCCTCGGTAACAGTGAACCAGCAAAGCAATACGAAACACGACGATCCTGCCGGTTCACATTTGTACAGTAAACCGATCCGAGTTCACTTCACGTGACAGCGATCAACAGCAGGCACTTCATCTGCAAACAACGCAACATGAACACACATGATATCAATGAACAGTGAAGCATATTTACCAGCCACTGCGCCGAGCAGAAGCATCGAGCACAGCCCCAGTGTCAGTACTGATGTTCGGGTTAAGATCCGCACTCTCATCCTGATGATAGTCCTGGTGCTTCTGGATGGGTTCAGCTCCCCCCACCCCCCAAAAAAAAGTTCCAATGGATTTTCGTTTTTACCCCCCTCCTCTTCTCTATCGACCGAAGTTCAAGCTCATGTGCTCGGAGGGAATAGTCCGAAACGAGACGTGCAGATATAGGTTTGGAGGCAACGCATGATATTAGACGCCTTTGGGTTTCAATAGATTATAAACGCATTTTCTCCATGCTGGTTCGGAGTTTCAGCGATTACACTTCATGCGGTGAACGTGATCCACTTCTTCGCATGTCTTCTGCGTTTTTAAGGGATGGTTCAACCCTGCTGTGGATCACGTCTCGGTTGTTATCGGCGTTTATATACGAGATTTAGTTTCGATCTATTTGGTTCTGGTCCAGATGCTCGAGCGGGATCTCAATATGGGTCAGGTTTCTTCGTGTCAGTCCTCTTCAGTCGATGTTTAGCTTCGCGAGCTGGCGACATGTCCATTTCCCGGCTTTATCCAATTTTATTCCTGCATTAACACTGATATGTGTATCTGAAATGAAGTGAATCTAAGGCATACCGCGTCAAGCCCATCGGTCGGTTCAAGCGGCCGAACAGAAGTGACATTGAGTCCGATCCGAAGCGACAGCGGCCTTTAATAAACAGCACAGAGACTGTCGATCGGTGAACTGATCGCCGGTCAGGGTCTGATCGGGGAAATCAGCGCATTCCTCCCGGTGTGGATGATTATCTCCCCGCGGATCGTGTTGAGCTCATGCGGCCGCTCTCGGTAACTTCAGCTCCGACTAGAGCAGACAGATGAAGGGCAGCCAGTCCTCCTCCTCCTCCTCCACCCCCACCTCTCTCTCTCTCTCTCTCCAAGTCTCGCTTTCTTTCTCTCCTTCTACCCTTACAAACTTACCCTGGTTACAACAGTAGGCTATCCGCCATAACACCATAATTGCTACAATTCTGATTACTACGGCTGATGTACCTTGGTTTTACAGTTACAAAAATAGTGTATAAAACCAATTACACAACTTATATATGTGTGTGTGTATATAGTTCCAAAAGAGCCACAATACATCATGAACATCCAGGCTATTGTAAAACCCTCTCAATGACTATAATGTTTTATATTATTATTGTTATGGAACATGCAGAATGAGAATCTTCGGGAATCATAAAATGTTTCTCCCACTCCCTCTTTCTGAAAGAAAAGGTTAATAATTACGGTAGAAATATGGGAGCCTTTTTCATTTGTGTCGGAAATGGAATACATTCGAGTCAAAAAGATTAGCAATCCCTGTTTATCATCGTTTTTACTCTTCTTATGTAATTACAAAGGTTTGTTCATGTAATTAATGTCGTGTATATAGTGGTAATTACTCTATTTCTCTTTCACAAAGGCACAGTTTTAGTTTTCTACATGCAAATGCTTTTGTTTTTACTTAAATGCGACATGGTTATGTTTTCAGAAGTTGCACCTAGATATGCATTACAATACTGGCCACCAAATTCAGAGGACATGAGGGGACAATTTATAAGCAAAGGCTAGGCTACTTGTAATCATGTTGTATTTTGATATT
Source organism: Rhodeus uyekii (assembly GCA_037043235.1). Classification (NCBI taxonomy): domain Eukaryota; kingdom Metazoa; phylum Chordata; class Actinopteri; order Cypriniformes; family Acheilognathidae; genus Rhodeus; species Rhodeus uyekii. The sequence continues at coordinate 1,781,155 of JAWRVZ010000053.1, read as the reverse complement.
GGTGATATTATCAGTGATGTACTGTACATTTATGAGGTACAGACGAGCTTCCCATCCAAATAGCGCCCTCTGGTTACCGACACCCTGTAACAGTTCATATGAGGTGAAACAACAAGGCCTCACAGACCACGAGAGCCTTTGAATAACATAACCCTGTCATTAAAATCAAGAGCTCTGTAATTGATTTGAAGACGTTGACTTTCAAGAGAAGCAGTCACACATACCACACAGATTTGATGGTATATGTATTGCAGAAAGTATTGTGAAAACATTCATATTTATGCACTCCAGTAAATCAAACTCAAGACCCTGGGCTTAAAACCTACACATGTGACTTAGCATTCTAAATATCAGAGATGTGAGGAAACGGATTCTGAATCATTCTGAAGTTTATTTGAAAATAAAATGAAAATACAAAAATAGTATTACATTTAAATTAAAGCGATTGCTTATATTGCACGCGTAATAACACTGAGATAGCCTTGAAAAGTATTGTGAACCAATTGCAAAGCTTTTAGCCATTAAATTAAATTATTATGTTCGGAAGAGACATATGTAAACCTGAAATTCACCATCTAAAATAGTTGCCTCTTTTAATGTGATATTTTGTAGCTTATTAGAATTTTTAGAATGGGTTTAAACAAAACAATTTACAAAAATACATTAAAGTAACAGTAAAACCCTGAGTATAAATTAAATCTTAGTCTCACGGCCAGAATTACTGAATGTTAAGTGCAAAAATATGGTGTTAAATGAACTATGGTGTTATATGTAATAGTTTAATATAATATATAATATTATATATGTAAAAATGTATATTTAATTATATGTAAAAAATATGGTATTATATGTAATAGATATGACATATAAAGGAGTGTTTTATTTCTTTAGCTTTGGCTGAGAGACAATCGGAGCTCTTCCTCTCTGACGCTCCTGTCCAGCCTCTGTGTCTCTGACTCCAGCACCGAGGGGATGGGCCGCTGAGAGACCGCAGCTAGAGACTCGTTGAGATCCTGTCTCAGGGACATCAGACTCTGGCTGTTCTTCAGAGAGCGGTCTATGAACTCTGCCCTCTGCTGATGGTCCACAGCCAACATGAGACGAAGACGGTGAACCTAGGAAATTGGGTTTACGTTTTAAGGCCACATTATATGCAAAAATACTAATGAATAGTTGAGGTGTTAAAGACGAACCTGTTCTTCTAGCTCACTGGCTCGGACTTTGAGTCGCTTCAACTCTTCCTTGTCCGTACTGCCTGACAGGTCCTACACAACATGATATTTAGCTATTTAAGCTTTTCACTGACATGTAAACATGACAGAATCGAAACAAAATTTATTGTAATAGTTTGGCATTCACGTGTTGCTAACATTATTGATATTATTAACTAAAATTACAAAACAGTTTTTGGTAATTAAAATAGAGCTGAAATCAAATTAAAAAAAATTGATAAAACTTACAATTAAAAATATTGCCTTTGTAACTAACTGAAATAAAGAAACTAAAGTACTAAATACCAAAGCAATAAGCTGAAATAAAAGTAAATTTAAATAATAATACAAATAAAACAAGCTGAACTGAACATATGAAATTAAAAGCTAATTTAAAATATTAATGGTATTGAAATAATACTAAAATAACATTGGTTGTTAAAGCTAACAATAATAAAATTAATAATAAAAAATACATAAGGCTTATAAAAACAAAAATGATCTGTGTCATAGCAGGGATCATTTTTGGTTTTTTTATAAGCCTTATGACAGCCAAAACAAAAATCACTCTCCATCATACCAGAACTCCAGCTTCTGTGCGTGACAGCTGATGCCTCAGCTTCCCCCTCTCCAGCTCAACCTGTAAATATAGTAAGCACAATAAACATGGTGACATCATAATATATGGTCCCTTCCTGAGGTGTCATACCTGTGTCAAGGTCTCTCTCAGGTGCTGTCGCTCAGTTCGTAGTCTCTCAATTTTCTTCTCCAGATGATGGTTTTTCTTCTGCAGAAGGTTCTGATCCACCTCCAGTTGTGCCACGGCCTGCTGCATGGCCGAGAGACGCTCCTGCACAGCAGAGACTGTATTCACCTCATCTATGGACTGGGCCTTTGGTTCAAGCTCTTTCCCCTAATAATATTGCCCAAAAATGTATAAAAAACTAACGATTCACTAAATAGTGTGTTCAAAGAGGACTTGTCATGGAAAACAGAATTGTCTCTCATTTGAAATAAGAGCACTATGCAAAGCTCCCTCCACAGACAACGTAAGGAAACAAAACATCACAACCATGTTTACATTTTATCAAGTTTATTCAAACTGTTTTGTAGTATTTTATTTCTATTGATGGTAAGAACATTTTCAGCAGCCACACTCCCGTCTTCAGTGTTCTTGTATCAATAGAAAGTTCAAAAGAACAGCAGTTATTTGAAATAGAAACCTTGTGAAACATTATAAATGTCTTTAGTATAACTTTCGATCAATTTAATGCAACCTTGATGAATAAAAGTATTAACAGTGTTCATGCAGACAATGAATCATACTATAAAATGAAATTAAGTACTTTCAAGCACTTTTTTGTTTTTCAACTACAATTTGAAATCTCACTTATCAAATATCTTTACCATCAAATTCTAAAAAAGGTGAAAGCTGTAGCAATATCACGCCTATACATGGAGTGCAGAATTATTAGGCAAATGAGTATTTTGACCACATCATCCTCGTTATGCATGTTGTCTTACTCCAAGCTGTATAGGCTGGAAAGCCTACTACCAATTAAGCATATTAGGTGATGTGCATCTCTGTAATGAGAAGGGGTGTGGTCTAATGACATCAACACCCTATATCAGGTGTGCATAATTATTAGGCAACTTCCTTTCCTTTGGCAAAATGGGTCAAAAGAAGGACTTGACAGGCTCAGAAAAGTCAAAAATAGTGAGATATATTGCAGAGGGATGCAGCAATCTTAAAATAGCCAAGCTTCTGAAGCGTGATCATCGAACAATCAAGCGTTTCATTCAAAATAGTCAACAGGGTCGCAAGAAGCGTGCGGAAAAACCAAGGCGCAAAATAACTGCCCGTGAACTGAGAAAAGTCAAGCGTGCAGCTGCCAAGATGCCACTTGCCACCAGTTTGGCCTTATTTCAGAGCTGCAACATCACTGGAGTGCCCAAAAGCACAAGGTGTGCAATACTCAGAGACATGGCCAAGGTAAGAAAGGCAGAAAGTCGACCACCACTGAACAAGACACACAAGCTGAAACGTCAAGACTGGGCCAAGAAATATCCCAAGACTGATTTTTCTAAGGTTTTATGGACTGATGAAATGAGAGTGAGTCTTGATGGGCCCGTGGCTGGATTGGTAAAGGGCAGAGAGCTCCAGTCCGACTCAGACGCCAGCAAGATGGAGGTGGAGTACTGGTTTGGGCTGGTATCATCAAAGATGAGCTTGTGGGGCCTTTTCGGGTTGAGGATGGAGTCAAGCTCAACTCCCAGTCCTACTGCCAGTTTCTGGAAGACACCTTCAAGCAGTGGTACAGGAAGAAGTCTGCATCCTTCAAGAAAAACATGATTTTCATGCAGGACAATGCTCCATCACACGCGTCCAAGTACTCCACAGCGTGGCTGGCAAGAAAGGGTATAAAAGAAGAAAATATAATGATATGGCCTCCTTGTTCACCTGATCTGAACCCCATTGAGAACCTGTGGTCCATCATCAAATGTGCGATTTACAAGGAGGGAAAACAGTACACCTCTCTGAACAGTGTCTGGGAGGCTGTGGTTGCTGCTGCACGCAATGTTGATGGTGAACAGATCAAAACACTGACAGAATCCATGGATGGCAGGCTTTTGAGTGTCCTTGCAAAGAAAGGTGGCTATATTGGTCACTGATTTGTTTTTGTTTGGTTTTTGAATGTCAGAAATGTATATTTGTGAATGTTGAGATGTTGGTTTCACTGGTAAAAATAAATAATTGAAATGGGTATAAATTTGTTTTTTGTTAAGTTGCCTAATAATTATGCACAGTAATAGTCACCTTCACACACAGATATCCCCCTAAAATAGCTAAAACTAAAAACTACTTAAAATATTGATACAAAAATATTCAGCTTTGATATTAATGAGTTTTTTGTGTTCAGTGAGAACATGGTTGTTGTTCAATAATAAAATTAATCCTCAAAAATACAACTTGCCTAATAATTCTGCACTCCCTGTAGCTATATGAACTGGCATATCTAAATTAGATGGGTTGAAGCGTTAAGTTTGTGAGAAACGACAATTACATAATTAACAATTACAAAACAAAAAACACTAATTTCACACATAATACTGTCTTTCAATAATTCAAGCACTTTTCAAGTACCTCTTCATAAATATGGCTGTTTTCACGGGTTTTCAAAGACTTGAATTTCAGCTATTCAAATTTAAGTACAAACCCTGTATTCATTTCATTAATAAACAAAACCGAGAAGTGTAAATGATCTATTTAATATGCTTTTCAGAATCACAGTCCATACTTAACTAAGAGTTATTGATAATACTCTTTTCCCCGGTTCCACAGAAAAGGCTTAAGCCTAGTCTTTAACTGAAACATATATGCACCGACACATTTTAAAAAGTTAATGCCATTGAATTGTTTAAAGATGCACAGCAGTCATGTTTGTTTCTAAAGCACATTCATAAAACCTTCTTAAATATCCTGGCCTAATCTTAGCCCTGTCTGTGAAACCAGGCATTTGAGGTAATCAAACTAATTTGTAATTAAAGGTGCATTTTAGTAATAGTGCATTTTCACTTCCTCTGTATAGACTAAATTAATTGCGGTTGATTTGTTTTTATATCATTTTTATAATCGGTAACTGTGCTGCATCCACACCAGTAGGAGTCAGTATGAAGTCCAAGGCCATATCAACACAACCACATGAATATGTTAATTTAATTGTGATTATAATGACAGCTATTTATGCTAGGCATTTTAAACTTGGAGATGTCTCTGCCTTACTGACCTGTGACATATCAGCTTCTGCTCGGGTTCTCTTATGCTCCTGCTGTCCCAGCCTCTCTTTATAGTAAATCAGCATGGCTTCAGTCTTCTCAAGAGCCGTCCGGACCCGGTCCCTGTCTTTAATCAGGCCCTCAGCTCGTTCTTTCAAAGCATATACTTCAACATCCTTCTCCCTAAGGAGTCTGTCCCTCTCCTCCTTTTCTAAAAGGACAGTGGACACTTGTTCCTTGAGCCTTACCCATTCCTCATTCTCTGTTGGCCCAGAGTTTATGTTCACGTTTCTTATTGTGGAGTGCAGTCTGTCCATCTCAGTCTGCAGGGTCTGAAGCTTGGTCCTTAACCTCTCTATTTCCTGTTCCTTTCTTGTAAGGTCCCTTCTAAGTGTTTCTGTCTCTAACAGCTTGTCATGAATCTGATATTCAGCATTTATCTCTAGGAAGTCTGATAGAGTGTCGTGGACTCTATCCATCTTTAGTTCTTTGTTTTTCTTTTTAGATTCTATAAGATTACTTATATCCCCTTCAATTTCGGTCTCCATCTCTTGTTTCCTTTTCTCTAAGATTTCAATTTTTTCTCTCAATATCCTAGTATCTCTTTTCTCATCTTCAATTTGATCCTGCAATCTGAGTCTTGCTGATTGTTCTTTATATGCCATTTCTCGTACACTCTCCAACTCAGTTTCTTTATCCTTCAGTCTCTCTGAGAATAAATCTAGTTGTCTAACGTTCTGCTCCACCGTTTGCTGGAATCTCTCACTTTTTCTTTTCTCATCTTCATATCTCTCATTCATCAATTCTATCTCCATTTCCTTTTCCCTCAATGTTTGTCTGAGGAACGCCAATCCCTCTAACACATTTTTTTTCTCTTTATTTTCATTTTTGAGTTCCTCCCAATCTTTACTCTCTCTTTTTCTGTCCTCTCTCAGTCTGTCAACTTCCTGTCTCAGCTCTCTGAATCTGTTGCTCAGTTCTTCTGCGTCTTTGGTCCTCTCTGCCGCCAAAGAGCTGAGTTCAGTCCTCTGATCTTCCAGGATGTCTATTCTAGCCCTTGCTCTGGTCAGCTCAACCTCTCTCTGCTCCACTACGATCTTCATGGTTATCAATTCTTTCTCTAACTTCTCCTGTCTTTGCAGCATTTGCTCCCTCTCTTGCAACCCTTCCTCATTTTTCTTCTTAAGTTGTTCCTCTTGGAGTTGCAAGGCAGACTTAAGTTCCTGCTTTTGCTTCTCTAACATCTGGACTTTGAGTAGAAGATCTCTGGCTTCAATTTGTGCCACATTAACTCCTTCCTCTCTGTTTCGGACCAGCTCATCCTTCCTTTCCTGCATCATGGACCTGAGTCTCTCTCCCTCACGATGACTCTCTTCCAGCAGTTCCTTTAGAGTAGCCATCTCCTGAAGCCCTGCAAGCAGCCCCTCTCGCATCTTCTGGTTCTGTTCTTCTCTTTCCTGGATCATTGATCTGGTTTGTTCTTTGGTTCTAGACAGATTAACCACCTGTTCTTGTAAAGCATCCATCTGAGCAACCAGTGCTTCTTTCCTTTCATTTGCATCATTAAGCAAAGAGCTTACTCTGTCCTTCTCTTGCCTCTCCCGAAATGTTTCATCTCTAAGAGCCCCAATCTCTCTCTCTTTCCTTCTAAGCTCTGCAGAGAGATGGTCTCTCTCCTCCTCCAGCTCTCTAATGCGAGCCCCGAGCTTCTTCACACGTTCCGTTTTTTCCTCCATCAGGATTTGTTGACCTTTCTGAAGCTCTTCATGTCTGTCTCTCAGTCTTTCCCCTTCTGTTTTTTCATCTCTCAGTTGGCTCTCCAGATTCATTCTCTCATCTTGAATCTGACTTAAAGATCTTTTCAATCTTTGTTTCTCCTCTTCACTGTTTTCTGCCCTGGATTCAAGCACTTGTGCTTCCCTTTGGCTGTTCTGCAGCAGTTGTGATAACCTTCCCACCTCTTCAAACTGTTCATCCAGCTTTCCCTTTAGTGTCTTCACCTCTTTGCCTTGTTCACCTACAAATTTCTTCAGTTCTTCAACAGTCTCCCTCTCTTGATCTAGCTCACGTTTGACCAATAGAAGCTCTTGGTTACAGTCCATAAGTTTCTCCTCGGTTTCTTTGTGCTGCCATTTTTCCTTCTCCAGTGCCATTTCAGTCTCTCGAAGACAGCTTGAGACTTCAAGGTTCTTCTGTTCGGCTTCATGCAGCTTTTCTCTCAGACTTCTCCTTGCTACTTCCTCACAATGGACTCTCTCTCTTTCCTCTTTTTCTTTTTGTTGTAAACTCTTCCTCAGTGCCTGTGCCTCCTCCACAGTGTCTCGTAGGAGGGCAGATTGTCGTTCAAGGTCTTCTTTTTGCTCTATTCTTATCCTTCTGTCCTCCTCATTCTCCTGCTTCAGTTCATCAATCTTCAAACTCAACCGGTTCATCTCCATTTCCTTCTGAAGGAGCTCTTCTCTCAGTATCTGCTCCCTATCGCTTTCCTCCATCTCCTGTATTTTCTTTTTCTCTTTCTCCCTTTCCTCCAAGCATATCTGGTCTCGTTCCATCTCTGCTAACTTGGCTTTGCACCTGTTCACCTCTTCGTGCTCTGCTTTGAGCTCCTGTTGAAACATCTTCTGTTCTTGTGTAAGTTTTGCTTGTATTTCTTTTAGCTCACAATCTCTCTCTTCCACCCTTTTTAGTGACGCCTCTTTTTCCTGAATGACTCCCTTCATTTTGGTATTGAGATCTTCTAATTCTTTTTTCAGTTGTTTTTCCTGTTCCTTAACCTCTATTTGCTCCCTGTCCACTTCTTTTTGTTTCTCCATCATCCTCTCTTTCATTTGCGAGATTTGCTCCTTTAGGAGTTCAAGTTGTTCATCCTTCTGCTGAATATCAGTCTCTAGTTTCTCTATGATTACATCTAATGATTGAATTCTACCTTCGAGTTCACCAATGTCCTCTTCTCTCTTTTGTAACTTTTCCTCTTTTTCTCTAAGAAGGTCTGTCAGTTCGGTTCTCTCTCTTTCAGCAACCCAATTTATACTCTCCTTCACTTTTTCCATGTTGCCAGCTCTTCTCTTCCACCACTCTACATTGTCTTTCTCCTCTTTCAGTCTTAGTTCAAGAGTTCTCTTTTCTGTCGACAACACAGTTTGCAATTGTTCAAAATCTTTGTCTCTTTCTTCCACGAGTAATGAGATATGTTCTTTTTCTCTCGATAGTTCTTCAACTCTGGTTTTGAGCTCTATGAACTCTTCATCTTTACGTTCCAACTGTCTTCTCCACCTCATTTCTTTCTCCTTCTCCTGCTCATCTCTTTTCTTTTGTCGGTTTTCATTTTCTCTTATTTTCTCAATTTCTCTCTCTTTTAGTTGAGTGTTGTGTTTCTCCAGGACTTCTACTCTACTCTCCAAAATTTCTTTCTCTTGTTCCAGACTCTCAATTGTTCTCTCATGAGATTGAACTTTTGATTTAAAGTCTTTAATATCCTCTCTTCTCTTTCGTATTTCATCCTCTTTATTTTTCATTAGATCAGACATCTTAGCCTTTTCTCTCTCTGTGATCTTGAGGTTTTGACTTTCTTTTTCCACTCTTTCCATATACTTCATATTTAACTCTTCTTTCTCTCTCTGAACCTTGTTTTCTCTCTCCTTCCATCTCTCAAGCTCATCACATGCTTCTCTCAGTTTTAGTTCAACTGCTTTCAGCTCTTCCACTGATTTCATTTGTAATTTCTCAAGTTCTGTGTTTCTTCTATCCAAGTGGTCTGAAAGCTCTTTTTTTTCTTTTAGCAAACCATCAATCTTGTTCCTCAGTATCTCCACTTCTCCATCTTTCTGCCCAAGTTCTGCGTTCAAAGCTTCTCTCTCGTTTTGCCATCGTTCTTTCTCGGTTTTGCTCTCTTCCGCTTGTACTTTGTTTTTCTCCATTTCTTTTTCAACATCCTGCTGAATCCTCTTGCATTCCAGCTGCCAGTTTTCAATCTCTCTTTCATTCTTCCTTCTTTCCTCCGTTACTTCTTGGTTTTCCTGTTCTCTCTGTGCAGTCTCTCTCTCCAGGTCGGTCTGTAGACATTGAATCTCTCCTAAACAATCAAGTTTTACATTTTAATTACACAAATAAAACAACATTAAATCTGCAAAGAGAATGAGAAGTTTGTTTTTTAATAAAAACAATCTGACCTTGCAAGACAACTTTGGTCTGTGTGAGCGTGTCCACCTGCGTTTGAAGCTGACTGCATTGTACTTCCAGACCCGAGGCCTGTTCCTGAACCTGAGCAATCTGCTTCTGGAGACATACCACCATACCTCTGAAGAGAGACAGCAGCAGGTTAGAAACTAACAGGAGATTGATACAAAAAAGTATGGTTCAAACTAAATATCTAATAAGACTAATATCGATTTGAAATACACATATAATATGTTTGAACTACTACTACTTTATTTTACTAAATTATATTATATAATTATATATAACAAATTACAAGCTGATGTTGATTTTATTGGTAACAACCTTTAACAAAAATGTCCTCAAAGCACACACTGCCTCTTGAAAAGAATAGAATTCTTTCAAATTATGAATTCTGAGCTGTTAGCATGTTGTTTTATGAGAGAGTGTCTCTTTCAAACAAATAAACAGACTATACCGGAGTTCCTCTTTGACTTGTGCGAGTTCCTCCTTTTCTCTTTCCAGTGTGCATACTGTATCCTCTAGTCTCTGGCTCTCTCTTATTAGATCGTCTCTCTCTCGTTCAGCTTTTCTCTGCTGCTCTGCTGCCTTGAGTAGTTCTGCCTGGACACTCTGCTGCTCTTTCTTCATCGTGATGCACTGCTCAGTTAACTGACACACAAACACACCACTGTCCATGGGTGGACCCAAAACACAAAACTTTTTCAAAAACAGGAGAATATGTGTACAGGTTAATGTACAGTAAAGCCAAAAACAAATATTTCCCAATAAGAACTCTCAACTCATATAGCACAGATACTCAACGAAGAAATTATAAAAAATCGTTTGATTAAAAATACATCGCATGTTTCTTTATGAATGCAGTTTTTGTGCCTTTTTAGTAAATTCTGAGTAAAAAACATTAATTGAATCAGTGTTATATACATACACATATAGAGAGACAATTACTTAGAAGCTTGTCTCCTTGCACCTAGTTAGAACACAGTATAATGTTTCGTTTTTCATTTAAGTCATTTTTGTTTTCTGAATCTAGTTGGCAAGCTTGTTGTCTGATTTTCTCACCTCTGCAATCCTTTCTTCATCTTTCCTCTTCTCGTCTGTGAAAGAAGTCATCTCCCTCTCTCTGTCCTCCCTCTCTATCTCCAGCTCATTCTCCAACTCTCTCTCTCGGTCTCTGAGCTGCTGCAGAGTTTGCAGATCAGTCTCTCTCCGCTCCCTGGAACACAGAGGGATCATCAACACAATTGCAGTAAAGCATCACTGGCTGTGAATAAACAGGGCCCACATACTATAGCCAAATATAAACAGCTGCTGAGATAAACTCAGACATTTATAATGTCATCTAAAAGCCCCATATATTCATTTGCATTCCTACCAAATTCCTACTAGCTCATTAGGGACCTGATTAGCTGTTATTTAGAGCCGCAGGCACACTTCATTAGAGATTTCAAACTGCCTATTATACAAACACTTTCACTTTGCCTTGAGCATAAGCAGGTAAAGGCGGGGTTAGGCAATATAATCAAGTATTTATATCAAGATATTCTTAATTTAGTAGTAATGTGAATATATACTTTAAAATGGTTATTTTAAATTTTTTTTAAATAAAAAATACAGTAAAACGGTAATATTGTGAATCAGAATTACAATTTAAAATTGTGTGTAATTAAAAGATTTAAAATAAACAGCATGTATTTGAAATAAAAAAAACATCTGTACAAATTCTGTAAAACTATCTGTACAAGTCTTTATCATTTTAATGCATCCTTGCAGAATAAAAATATACATTTCTTTAAAAATATATACTTTTCCAGTATTACACTACCACAGTTAATTTTACCAAGTTTTCCATTATTGTACAAAAAATATCTACCAATATATAACAGATTTATTATAGACCCCTATAAACAGCATTTCCACTGTTCTAAAAATGAAACAAATATTTGCAAGTTTACATTTGGCATTTATCCCACCAGCAGACTTTATAATACACCTATTATTTTTTCATCAGCTGGCTTGAATGTTGTTCATGTTTACATTTAACAATGCCGAACCTTAATTCATTGGCCTCTAGAGACGCAGTCTTCACTTCCCTGCACAGACCCGTCATCTCTGCGCCAAATGCCTGGATCTGGGCCTGGGCTTCTGCCACCTCCGTCTCCAGCTAAGGGGTCAGGAAGACAAAAATCACACCTCTCATCCCTCCATCCCAAACCTGGCTCTACCAGCGACACATTCTGGCGATGGATCAAGTAATTAAAGGCAAGAGGCCTGTGACAGCTTGCGGGGATTTGGTCATGTCCCTAGGCAGAGTAAGTGATCTATGCTAAAGATGGGCTAAACCTGCGTGCCAGACCTGCAGAGCACGAACACTGAGTTCTCTCTTGTCCTTGGCCAGAGCTTCATTTAAAGCAGCCATTTTCTCCAGGGCATCTCGACCTTCAGCCAGCTCTCTCTTGAGCTGGGTTTGACTGGAGGACAAGGCCAGCAATGACTCCCGTGCCTGGAAGGGAGGAGAGAAGGAAAAAAGAGGAATAACATGGAAAAGTTTGGAGGGTGATGAAATTCAGGTGTGAAACAACACAACTTACACAAAATTACATGAGGTCATTTCAACAGGCAGGACACAATGAGTAGACAGTTTAGGATGATCTATTGCTATGCTGTCATTAAATTTAATTATTTTAACTGTAATTATATTTCACATTATTAATGTTTTATGGTATTTTTGGTCAAATAAATGCATCTTTTGTGAGCAGATGAGACTCCGCCCCAAACTTTTGAACGGTAGTGTATATAACTGGTTACCATATGTGAGGTTGTCAAAATTGCGACAGATTTGTAATAATTTCAGTTTACCTTCAGTAAAGAATCTTTAGTGTCGGCTGTCTCTTGCTCAGCTCGTGCTCTGTCCAGCTTCTCTCTCTCTAGCGCCCCCTGCAGGCTGTGCAGCTCTAGACGGGTGCAGGTGTCTCTCTCACGCAGCTGAGCGGCCTCTAGCATTCCTGCCTCCATGCTGATTTACAAATACACTTAATTTACCAGCAAAATCTTGCATCATAAGCATGACTAAACTGTGCTCTAATGACAAGCACACCCTCACTGAGTTCAGCATAACATTAAGGGGCATACCGTTTCTGTCTATCTCTCTCCAGCTGGATTCTCTCCTCCTCCTCCTTCTCTCTCTGTCGTCTCAAATGTTCATTCTCCTGTCTCAGCTCCTCTGTGAGTCTCTCAGTCTCCTCCATCTGACTGCGCAAACTAGTCACCATCTCCTTCTCACTGTCACACACAACACCTCCATAGATGAATCCATAGAAACTCAACCATGTCAGTTGACAGCAACTACAGTTTTACAGTTATGGCTGACACAGATAAGCCAATAATTATTTGTAATGGTCGCTAGCAAAATTCTAAACTATTTTGTCAAAATACACTACCGTTCAAAAGTTTGGCAGGTTGGTAAGGCTTTATAAAGGTTTTGAAAGAAGTCTCTTATGCTCACCAAGTCTGTCTTTATTTGATAAAAAATAAAGTAAATACAGTAATATTGTAAAATATTATTATAATTTTAAATCACTGTTTTCTATTCTAATATATTTTAAATGTCAATTATTCCAGTGATGTATTCAGCATCATTCTTCCAGTCTTCAGTGTCTCATGATCCTTCAGAAATCATTCTAATATGATGATTTGATGCTCAAGAAACATTTCTTATTATCATCCATATTGAAAAACATTGTGCTGATTATTATTTTTATGGAAATCGTGATACATTGTTATCAATAAAACACTAAATTCAATTTATTTCATTTTAAATGCTCCAAGCGAATGTAGGTACTGCAACATTATAATGTAGAGTATGAAAAATTTAGCTAATTTTACATTTAACAGTGAAACATTTTTTAAGATGCAAGTGTTCATGTCTTAATTTCTTTTTAATATTTATTATTTTTATGGTTGCATTTTTTTACTCTTTGCATTGTAGCGCATTGGGTTTAAGAAAAGTGCATTATAAATATAACGTATTATTATTATTTTTAAGATAAGAGTTAATGTAATGATCAATGTAAAAATAAGGGAAATTAGTTTAAACAATTAAATACAATAGCAACTAGTAATACTAAATAAAAATAATTACATCTGACACCCAAAATGGTTCTAATATTTTGTAAATAACCAAAATAGTCGTTATATTACAACTCAAATGTTTAAATCAATAAAAAACATTTAATCGTTTAAATCAGCCCCTAATGGTAGAATCTGGTCGAATTAAAAGGTAAGTGTATTTACATGAGTTATGATGATGAGATAATGCAGCATTCATTACCTGTTTAATAGTTCCTGTGTGTGTTTCATCTGCAGTGCTCCCTGATTGGTCTGTTCCTGAAGCTCCGCCCTCTCACTCTCCAACTGCGTGATTCGCTGCTCCAGCGATTCTTTCTCTGTTCCAAATCTACGCAAGCTCATCTGAGCATCCTGACAAAAAAGACCTGGCTTGCTGAATTGGCTTGGTGAGGAGCCAAAAATCTCACTTTAGAGATCAAGTTGTTACATTTGTATGAAAGATTAAGTAATAGTTTAGAAGACCAGGAACGTGTGTTACAAGGGCTACATGTAAAAATCAGAAACCCTTGTTAGTAATGACACCTGTGGCAACTTATTTCTCACACTCGCACTAGTGCACATGTAACGTACAAGAGACTGAACGTAATTCAAGGCCTTGATATAGTCATAGCAAAGTTCTTTTTGTTCTTCGCTTCGAAATAAAAAGTTGTTTAGTAGTAAAAAGTAGCCTTTGCATCGACATACTGTTAACGGACATCCCGATGCCGATGACATCCATGCTGCCTAAAGCGATGTTTAGATTAATTGTAAATATGTACTGCATGCTATTCTCTTAATAACAAAATAAACAAGCTTTAAGAAAGCATCTGATCATGGCCATGTGAATATGTTTCCTGCTGGCAATGTCGACAGATGTAGTTATTAAAATTATGCAGTTATGTTTTTTTTGTATAAAGTATATTTGAGAAAATACACTACGTAGATCTAAATGAATCCCTTTTCTTTGCATTGTCATTAGAGTAGAGAATGGCTCTTTTGGCCTTATCGGGAACATGTGTATATGCCTCATCCTTATGATTTTCCCGGCAAAAGCCAGAGTCCAGAGTCCTTCACATAAAAATCAGTCTACAAGCTTTCATAGACGACTTAGGAAGTCAGAAAAGGTCTCTTTTTTAACGTTTTGTTACAAGCTTTTCACACATTGACAAAAAACAAATCAATTAACACATGAACATTTTTACACATAGCTTCTGAAGTCACGTTGACCAACCTGTACTTCCTGTTGTCTCCATTGCAGGGCAGTCTCAGCTTGAGAGATGACAGAGAGGACAGAAGACAGTCCTTCACTGGACACATCATCTGCAGACAGAGAGCCTGACTGCCCACTCATCTGCTGAGAATTGAGAACCATCGACTGGAAAAAAACGGTGAACACATGAATTCATGCTTCACTATAGTAATCACAATTTATTTCCTGTTCCTATGCTGACTCACCAGTCTCCTGATAGCATGTCTAACAGACTCAAAGTTTCTCTCCATTTCTATCTGTCTCTGCCACTTCCTATCTTGCTCTTGTTCTCTCTCCATCTCCTGCCTGTGTCTCCTCTCCATCTCTGCCTCTTGCTTCTCCCTGTCAGATTCAAGAGTTTTGATGGTCCTATTCAGCTCTGTTATCCTGGGGGGAAAAGGACAGTAAAATATACTAAAACAATAGTATATTGTTTTAGTATAGTATAACAATAGTATATATATGTATATATAGATGTATACTATAACAATAGTATACATCTTGTAACTTTATATCTAGATATAGAAGAGTCTATTAATCACCAGCAAAAGCATTGCAAACATACTGAGAATGGTGAAATAATGCCGTAGAGAATTAATGTTGTGGGAACCCTGTAATGACCTGTTCCTGAGTTCCAGTGTCTCTGACTCAAGTTTGGCTTTTAATTCAGTCGACTTCCTCTCTTCATGATTCAGATCATCAAGAGACAGCGGCCCCTGGGTGGAGGAGAGGGGTTGCGCTTTAGTGGAGTGAGATATATGGAAGTGATGGGGCAGCATGAGAGCCGATCGAGGAGAATCCCAAACAGAGAGGAGAGATGAGGAGAGACGAGAGAACTCTGCTCTCAGCTCCCACAGGTCTCTACGACACAAAACAGGATACAGAAGAAACATACGCTAACATTCAAAAGTTTACATCCACAAGGGTGCATTAAAATGATTAAAAGTGACAGTAAAAATATTTATATTACAATAGTTTTCTATTTAGAAATGTTCTATCTAGTTCATTTGAAATGTATATTTAAAGGAACCTGAAAAAAACATATCATGGTATCCATAAAAATATTAAGCAGCAAAACTGTTTTCAACAAAGATAATGTTTCTTGAGCAGCAAGAATGATTTCAGAAGGATTATGTGACAATGGGGAGAGTAATGAAGCTAAAAAAATCAGCTTTGACATGGCATGACAACGAAACAAAATATTTTGAAATATAATGAAAACAGCTATTTTTTATATTGTAATAATATTTTACAATATTTTTATTTATATTTCTTTAACACAAGCAGAGATTTTGTCTGTTTGGGGAGGAAGAGTAGGTGTGCAGATTGAGTATAATTGAATTTCATCAGCAAATTATGAATAATAAAGGCCAGAGAACAGATCCCTGGGGAACACCTCGCTTCAGGGGGACAATGGGTGATCAAGAATCCTTAACTGAGATGTAAAATTGTCTGTCAGAGAGATACCAAGAACCGGAAATACCCAAATCAAAAAGACGTGAAACAAGTGATTCATGGGAGACGGTGTCGAATGCAGATCAAGTAGCAGAAGTATAGACAGAGAACCAGAATCAACAGAAAGCAGTAAATCATTCAAAACCTTTACAAGTGCAGTTTTGGTACTATGGAGGGGGCGAAAGCCAGATTCAAAGGGATCGAAGAAATTATTTTAAACTAGAAAAGACTGGAGTTGGGAGGCAACAGTGCTTTCCAGTAATGCTATGAATGGTAGTTAGATAGAACTGAGGGATCAAGGTTGGGTTTCTTGAGAACAGGGGTAACAGCATAAGTTTTGAGTGGCAGAGGAAACATATCCATATTTTTGTTTTGGAAAGAGTAATTCAGTTTTTCTATATGTCCTCACTTGTCAGTAGCAGATTTCAGAGAGTGACACTGGCGTCTGAGTGTGACCACGCGTCCCCACAGAGTCATCAGCCTGGTCTGCTCCTTCCCTATGTGGCCTGTCAAAACCTACATTCAAAATAACGGTAAAACGTAATTAATAAAAACAATCTGTTCCATTAGTAAAATAAAGCTTATATTGCAGAAATGAAAACCAGTTCTTTTTACACTGTGACTGATCCTAAGGCTATAGTTTGTCAGAAACGTGGCATTCACCGATTATACTACCACAAACACTCATCCATCTGTGTCTGTCAGTAGAAAAAGCAACATCTCCCTGCTATATTTACAGAGCTTTCTCTGCAAATCTGAGTCTGAGAAAAATAAATCACTGTGCCAGTCATAATGTTTACAGCTGCAGAGGTATGAAAAAAATGCCTTCACATCTCACTGACATTTGAGAAATACTATAATTACTGCACGGTAACAGCATTGTGAGCCAAATAAAATGCCTTCTAAAATGTTAGTCTTGAATGTAATGTGAAAACATAACTGGATGCCAAATTAGATTTTTTTTAAAGCTTTTAATTAAGGAATTACTAAATGAAACAAGTTAAATTCCATTATTGTGAAAACAAGCATCATTTTGTAATATCTTAATACTCTGTGAAAAACCTTTGAAATGTCTTTTCGCACCCATCCACTAATGGAGGATACATACACAAGTTGTGTGTGACTGCCCAGTTGCTTGGTGACAATATATTGCAACACATTCCCTAATGTGCTGATAAAATCATCTCTGAAAAACTGAGCCATTGCTAAGCAACTACCGAACACTCATGAACCTGCTCATAAGGCCACGTTCACACTGCAAATTTCAGGAGCGAAAACTGCATTTAATGTTCCATGTTAGAATTACTGTAATTACAAGACAACTCAGAGATTTTGCTGCATTTATATTCTCAAAGCACACAGAAATTATATCTTTCGATAGCCCAAAATTGTTTCTCGTGTGGACATCTGTAAAAAAATAAATGTGCATGGCACCTAAGTGATAAAACTCATGCATTCGGATGGTGATTTATTCACGGTGGTGGAAGAGCGAGTTTTGTGATCCTATGAACCCGGGAACGCATAGTTAAATACATGTAAATTACATAATACATATTTTTAATTTGTATTGAATATATTTCTGCCACAGTACAGTCCATTTCAAATCTACATGCCTAGTTTATCTTTCTCCTTTTTGTTCTTATTTTTAAAACGCATATTGAAGCTCAACAGGTATCGTACGGTGTTCCACGGGGGTCAAAAGAGATTTAAACAGTTCATTTTGAAGTGATCTCGTCTTGTAACCTCAGAGATGTGGATTCAGACAGCAATTGAATTAACACACGACCTTGGTGTTTGTCAAAAAACAGTAGGTAATTCGGCCGGGGATTTTACGCAGGTGGTGGGAGACATTATGGATTCAGACGGCAATAAAAATCACAGACTAGCCGCTGTAAATGTTAAAAAAATACCCTATGTCCCCATGAGACATAATTACGGTCCAAATACAGCTTATGGCAACTCTCATAGTGCCAAAAATGGACTGGCTTTATTGTTGCAACATAAAACCTCTTGCTAAACACTAGAATTAAAAAAATGCACCTGGTAGCACTGGTTTTAGTAATTGACAAACAGATCAACAGTTACTTCCCCAATTAGTCTTACATAGCCAGACCTTCAGACTGAATTCTGGAATCCTTAGCTGCTTTCACCAATCACAGTATGCTTTGTTCCGCATTTCGTTCCAGAAGTGAAAATGTAAAGTGTCCACAAAATAACAGAGTAGTGTGCAATTCAATCAAGAATGTTGTGCAAGTTGAACAAGTGTCAAGTGAACTTCACATACTTTTGAAAAAACATCATTTAGCTGATCTTGATAAGTGCTCAATGTCATATATATAAACAAGCTTTCTTCTTCCATGAGAGGTTTTGGCGTCACAACAGCTTTGTTTCCAGGTGGACCATTGAAGAACCGGAAACACTCATCTCCCATACATTCTGGTGAATTCAATCCGAAACTCCAAAAGTGTTTTCCATTTTGTGTGCCTTATGCAATGAGCCAATAAAGTTCCATGCGTGGGACATCTGGGGCTGAGACTACTTCCCAAATAACTTTAACAGTAGTTCAATCAGATTTGTCACAAAAGTCAAGTGGGAGAAGGCTGAGCTCACATAAAGTATGAGTTTCCATTAAAATCATGATCAAAAAGAAGCAGGTTAAAGAGAATAACAAGAATCAAAACATTTTATAGATTTACATTTTAATGATTAAATATTTTATCAGTATGTGTGTTGACTTTGATCCCTGGGAATCCAACTCAAGATCTTTACTGACAAACATACATATTCCAAATATACAGAGATTTCTTCCTCACCTCTTTCTCTTTTTGCCAATCAAATTCTTTTTGCACCACCTCCTCCACCGCTTTAGACCAATCAGCTGTTAGCTTTCGCAGGTCATCCCTCAGGGCTTCATTAGCCTCCGTTGTTTGGCTAAGCTGACTGCGCAGAAGAGCATTGACCTCCGAGAGTCCCAAACTTCTGCTCCAGGTAACGAACACAACTCAGTCACAGGAATTCAAGCACTGAAAACATAAAGCTCTTTCTTACGCAGCTCCCACACCTCTGCTGTTCCTCTTCCAGCCTGATGAGGGTGCTCTCCAGCGTGTCACTGCGTTCATCCCGCAGCGTCCTCTGTGAAATGTACAGCTTTATTGTGACGCTCACAGCTCTACAGGAAAACACTGAGGACAAACACTGTTTGTCTCACCTCTCTGATCCTCAGCTCTCGCTCCTCGCTGATTGACTGCTGCTCCAGAGCTTGACAGCGAGACCTGTACTCCAACACCTGACAAACACATGCATGATCACATTAATTACCAGTGAGGGACTGATTGCTGCGAACTGAGATGTGATTGGTTCTCTTAATTGGCTAGTCTAATGCCTTTTTTTAATTGTTGGAAGTTGCTAAGTGATTGTATTGGTGGTCGTAGTGGCTGTTCTAGATGCCCTTTAATTATCGGTGGCCACAACTGGTCATAGCTTTGAAAACCTGAACAGAAATTGACTTTATTTAAAAGGCCCACTGTCTCAGACTTTGAAAACCTCTGGCTTAGAGTAACAATTAGGGTTCCCACAGTTTCTGACTACTTTTTCCACGACTGTTCCAATTTCTGATAAGGGCTTTTAAAAAATACTTTTACAGAGATTGAATTCACAAATACTAATAGCTGAAGAAATACTTAAAAACTGAGCTAACTAGAAAAACTGATATTGACAATAAAAATGTTATTATTTTATCAATTCAATTCATTTAGATTGATTTTTCCCAACCTTCACTTTGGAGAAATTCCTTGTTATAGAAAAACTACCTTTAAAAAAAACTACCGTAGTTAAAACTACAAAACAAAGAAAGTTTTTATTTGAATTCAACCCCCAAACTTCTGGAATTCTAAACAATTAATTACTTTAACTCTAATTATTTTAGTTATTTATTTTAATCTGTAAATCAAAAATAGGAGAGGGCTTCAAATATTGTTGTGGACAAGGAGGGGGCCTTGGAATCAAAAAGAGAATTACAAACATCAGGATAAACTTCTCACGAATTTGATGTTGTTCTTGTCATGGAATTGCTAAAGCTCACTGTAAAAGTGTAAATGAATCACTTCCCGTCTCACTGTCCCTTTCAAATTGCTATATATGTGAATCCTCCTTAAATGTTATAAATATTAAAGTAGAACAATACAAGTTCCATGATCTGAATCTAGAAAGATATATCGCTATAAGGACCTTCAGCCATCGGTTATATGAAAGAATATTACGCGCATGTGTGTGAGTTCAGACCTTGTTCTGAAGTTTATGAATGAGCAGAGCCTGTCTGGCTTCTCTCTCTCTGCCCTCTCTGAGATTTCTCTTCCATTCTCTCTTCTCATCATCCAGACGCACTGATAATGACAGAGAAGGGTCCAGTGTCTGAGACAGCTAAACAGCATGGAGAGAAAGAGAGAGATCACCAGTTAAGCATCGGTTCACTGATGGACCCCACAGTGTCACAGACTCTCTCCTCCTCCTCCTCACCCTGTCAGTCAAAGCTTGAGCTCGAGACTCCAGCTCCTCCCTCTCCGCTCTGCTCTCTGCCAACTCATCCTGCAGACGCGATACCTCTGCCCTCAGCTCCGCCCTCTCCTGCTGCCATCCAATCAACAGCTCAGATTCCATACTCAGCCATCAGCTGTGCAAAATTAAAACATTTATTTGGGTGAAACACAATCCTCTGAATTTGATATTACACACTAAGCAAAAACAATGTAGGACGGAGATGTAGAATATAATCCACCAGAAACTGATTGGATTGTAAAAATTAGTCACAAGTGCTTGAAGGGTAGGGGATGAAAAACAAGAGGGTTTAGAGACAGCAAAGCAGAACAGGTCATTTTATATCAACGAGACTGACAAGACAAACGTTCTTAATGTTTGAAATAACTGATGAATTGCTCACTTTTTGACTCCATCGGTGATTAAATGTTAATGAAGAACAAAATGGCAACATACTAACACTAGATACACTAATATTTATTATGAAGTGTTAGCAGATAGACTGTAAATCTATCCAGCAGAAAAGGGCTGATATTCCACATTCAGATGATCAGTTATGGGACTCTATTGACTGTATATTGTAAGTTTATAAATGTTCAATATGCAACATTTGACAACTTCAGGCTTTATTTCATTCAATCATTTGTAAGAATAGTATGGGAGCACTTCAGGGGGGTTTCATTGATTCTGATATCTGAGACATATTTATATCATGTATGTACAGAAGAGTGTTAATGCACAATCAGTGCGTATAGAGAGCGTTAACGGCTTTATTAAGTCTGTTAAAGTGCAAATATAATGCAGTAGCTTACTTTTGAAAACACGGGTTACTTCACTGTGTCCATTCGCGTATTGCGGTCTGAAATAACACGCAAAACCTCGGATATGAGTGTTTTTATCTTGTTTTCTGCACTCCTGCAGGAACCGGATGTGAAACTATAAAGTCGAGTGTTTTGAATGAGCAGCGCGCGCGTGCGTCAATGCGCGTGCGTCAACAGCGCCACCTGACGACTCGGAGACGTGCTCACCATCTGTTTACTTCTGGATATTGACCGTTTGGGGGGGGGTATAACGTCATCGAGGCTATTCAAATTCACTCACAGGAAAATCAGTGGCTAAAAGATCAGGCAAAAGGCTTGTTTTTCGATATTAAAATATGGATGACGACCACATTAATTAATTGGATTATACTTGTTATTGTATTGGCTTACCCTACAAAATTATTAATGATTAATAATTTTGTAGGGTAAGCCAATACAATAACAAGTATAATCCAGAGGGTTTTCAGATGGAGTCACCTTTAAAATAAAATTTCATTATTTTTAAAATAAGATATATTAATTATTTTGTGATATTGAACTGGATAGTAAAAAAGATAATGATAATAACTATAATTTAAAAAATCCTTTTAGTAAATAATCATTCTGTTGATTGTTTGTTGAACGATATGAAGTAGTAGAGAGTATTGAGTCATAATATGAGATAGATGTGTCATGAGTCTGACTAGAACAATCTAATCTATCGTAAGATGATTAGCACAGCAGCAGGTTGCAAACAGACTTTAGTGAGATTGCAGCTCTCCCTACTTTATCTATCAGAAGACAACAGATTTTAAAATGATGTCATTGTGATATTCTTTCCACTGCATTATATTTCTGGTGCAACAGCTCATCTGGCTGTTGATGACATGTTGATTCTCTGGTCCTGTTATCTTTTCCTCACATATCTTTCTCTCTACCTCTCCTTCAACTTCCTGAGAAGTTTACTTGCACTGGACAGTGAAAAGCAAAAGGTGACTGCAAGAATTTGCAGAAAGAGGCGGCGGAGGGGAAGGTCAAGGCTGTCCAGTTTCCAACGCAAGAGTGCACACGAAAAACTGAGATGCACTGGACCAAGGTAGTGGCACATGTGTGTTTGTGTTTATGATGTACTTTCTTTAAGGTCTCTATGCTGGCAGATCTTGTAATGACACACAACTATATGACTCGAGACAATTGCATGACTGGTTTGTAATGTTTTATTGGTATCATGTTCCCAGTATGAGTCAAAATAATAGCATTATGATCCTCTTGTGTGGATCTATTAAAGCATTAAATATGCAATTAATACATACAATACTATGACCGGAATATACCAGTTTTATGATGAGTATATTTTAATTTCTGCAATAAAATTCAGGGTGACATTTTTTTAGAAGATCCCTAAAAACCATTATGTGGCAAAATAATTGAAAATGTCATGTAGGATGAACTCTCCCAAAAGTGTATGATATGAATTAATAATTCAAGATGTTTGTGTGAGAGAGATAAAAAAAAAAGTTTAATGTTTCGATTTGATTAAATGATACTCAATGGATACACCACATGACATTTTAGGGGTCATTATTTTCAATCTTTTGTCAAAAATAGTAAACCAATTGTAAACCATATGAAACGAGCATGCAAACAAATAGTGCATTTCTAAAAACATAGCACATTTTTTAAAACTAAAAAAACGCCTTGTGCTTCAAGCAGGGGGAAAAATCCTAAGAAGCAAAAGAATTATTATAAACAAGCAAGAAAAATGCTGATCACACACACTGAATTCAGTCCAGACATAAAAAAAGATTGTATAGCAAGAATATATATATATATATATATATATATATATATATATATATATATATATATATATATATATATATTCATTTTATTAATGACTGAATACAGTATGTTTTTTGCCCCAAAATGCATTTCTGGCATTGTGCTGTAAAATAGTTTACTGGATGTAACATAATCTCTTATTTAGCTCAATTGTGTAAAATTATATCACACATAGTACATTTTCAAATGTTAATTGACAAATTTGAAATTCTCAATCCATCATAAAAGGAAAGGTAAAGGTGAATAAATGTTGTCCAGTGAATTATGGTGGATCCGTTAATTGCTCTTTCATTAATTATGTTTCACACAAGGCCACCTAGTGAACACAAGAAAGAAAAATACAAGTCACACAAGAAGCATTAGCAAACTAGTAAACACTTTACAATAAGATTTTGTTTGTTTTCATTAGTTAGCATGAACTAACAATGAAAAATACTTTAAAAGTATTTAATTAATTGAATTAATGTAATCTTAAACATTTACCAATACATTATTAAAATCAACAGTTATATGAAACTAACATGAACTAACAACAGTTACAGTTCTAGCTAACATTAACAAAGATGAATAAATACTGTAACAAACGTATTGCTCATTAGTGTTATTGTAAAGTCTTTAGCTTTATGAAAAAAGGTGAAAGGACTGTAATATCTACCACAGTTATACAAGATGTTTATTTTGTGAATGTCCAGAAGACTTGGTCCGTCTCGCTGGCCAATGGGAATATAAGGGTCTGGTTTAGGGATGATGGTGGGTCCCCCATCCTCTGAGAAGGCATACCTGTATATGGTATTCATTTCAATGACCAGTATTGCTGTTTTTTGGTTTAAGGGAATGTTTAAACTAATATAGCTACATTATTTTATGCATTTTAGATTATCCACTGATGGTTAAGCAGAAATATGCATACTGTACAGTAGACTTCCATTACTCACCTCCCATAGTGCATGACAGAAGTGTAGTCATATACTGTATTGAGGTTATTTGTCTCATACTTCCTAAAGTTGTGTCTTTGATCTACAGCATATGAAAGGAACCATATACATCACTGTCATACTGAACACATCGCCTTCAATAATTACAGTGCTGCTTTCAAAAACGTACTCTCTATGATGTTTTCCCATAGGATGGAAACATAGTGGTCACGATCAGAGCGGGACTGCTCGTGTACAAATCCCAGAGCGTGCATTATCTCATGGGACGCCACTCCTGACCACATACAGCCCGGAGACTGCAGAGACAAAGGCTGACTGCCTCCTATCATTCCCAGATACGACCAGCAGCTATGAGGATGACAACAGTAATAATAACTTAATTTATGCCGTTCAAAATTTGGGGTTTAAGAAGAAAAAAATTTCTTATGCTCAAAATATTTATTCCTGTGATGGCAAAGCTGAATATTCAGCATCATTACTCTTATCAGAAATCATTCCGATATGCTGATTTGCTGCTCAAGAAACATTTATTATTATTTACAAGTATTATTATTGTTGAAAAACAGTTGTGATTTTAATATTTTTGTGGAAACCAAGATACATTTTTTCATGATTCTTTGAACAGCATTTATTTAAGATAGAAGTATTTTGTAACGCTTTAAATATTTACTGCCACTTTTGAACAATTTACACACACACACACATTTAAGATAGAAGTATTTTGTAACGCTATAAACATTTACTGCCACTTTTGAACAATTTACACACACACACACACATTTAAGATATAAATATTTTGTAACGCTATAAACATTTACTGCCACTTTTGAACAATTTACACACACACACACACACACACACACACACACACATTTAAGATAGAAGAATTTTGTAACACTATAAATATTTACTGCCACTTTTGAACAATGTACACACACACACACACAAACACATGTTATGTATGTTGTCATAAAAATACATAATTTCTAAAGAATTATAAAAAAATTAAAAATAAACACACAATAAATACAGATCCAAAGACTTTTAAAATTAATATCAGGAAATATTAAAGAGCACGTTAATAAAATATGAGTGTGTATGACTGAAATAGACTCACCCAGATCTAGACTGGATACTGAGGAAGTTTGCTTGATGTGTGCGAGGCACAAACTTCACACACGTTGCAGAGGAAATGTCCAACATTCCGGTTTCGATGGTGATTCTGTCCATATCATCTGATGAGACACAAATCCTATCATTTATTATTTCACATCACAGACCACACCACATCACTTGATTTAATTTTGACTAATAATAATGATCACTCCTGTCATGGAGTTTATTGTAGAATTCTCACTCACCATATAGTGGAGACATGATGTAAGGTATATACACAAAACCATCAACAGATTTGGGCCAGAGGCAAGAATCTCCTAAACATGTGATGGTACTGCGGGATTCTGAGCTCACTATGTCACCTTCTTGTAATGGAAAACCTGTGGACACTGGTGGATGAAGATAACCACATGTTTCATGCACAACAAGTAATTCCCTGTAAATCTACTGTATGTTTATGTCTGTCATCCACATACATTGATTTGCTTGGAGGATCCTGTCCATGGCATTCATCTCCTCCGGGTCCACATATGGCTCTGTTCAGAAGGTTTGGAATGGTACATTTATATATATGTATATATCTTTTATTTTTAACAATCTAGACTGCTCATCATGAAGTACCTTCAGTTTACCTGCATATTCTCTCTTTGACCTCAGCCTTGTCTGATGGACCAATGAGGAGTTCTAATACAAGAAAAATAACATTCAGTCGCAGGATATGAACAATATCGACACAACTGCGGTAGCATTCTTACCTGCACAGGTAAAGACCAGGACTCTAACACCAATCCCACAAAAATACCCACACAGAGCATCTTGTTGGTCACTTTTGAGTGCGTCCTGGTGTTCTGGATGTAAACTAAACTAAAGTTAAGGCCCTTGCAGCAAGACTATATACACTCAGGGCAACACCCAACTTTACTCCAGCTTGCAAATAGAGGGTTAGAGTGTCGTAGCGTGTTATTATTTGATATTCATGTGTTTCCCTAATGAAAGGTTTGGAAAGCATTCAGTTAGTTCTTACTTGACACTTCAGCACTTTTAAGATGGATCGTTGCAATGGCTATTTGATGTTTTGCTGATTCTTGCGTTATTCACTCTGACCAAGCACAACGTGTGCATGCAGTGGTCAAACTCATCCTTATCTTAATAATCATTTGTGTTGTGTTTACATTTGACCAAATCGTGGTGCAAATAAAACAAACCCTCATCCTTTTCTGATAATTATCATTTTTGCATTACTGCAAATAACAGGTTTGTTTAATTCATAGTGTTGACGCCTCCATATTTATTAGCTCTGAGATCATCTGATTCTGAACACTGCTTTTAACATTTACTTCACTTGATTGACTCTCATTTGGAGATTTATTTCACCTATAATAATGACTGTTTTGCAATTCATTGAAACCATAAAGGAAATACCAGAGAAATAATGTTTCTTGGGACATGGTTTATTAATGTAATGTGTTTGTATAAGACGTCAAGCTTTCAAAAACAGTATAAGTGAGCATATAGAATAACTGAAACAGCAGGTTGCACATGATAAAAGAATGTTCCTAATAATTACTTATACTTGATTAGCAAGCAATCTTCACAATCAGCTATTTTACTTTAAACATATCATGTTAATATTTTAAAATAAAAGAAGTAAAAGCATTCATGCATTAATAGTGTCACACTTTAGCCTTGTGATGGATCATCCGTGATTGTAAATGGATTTCGTTACACATTACAGCTATACAGTTTATTAATCTTCCTTATATCCAAGTCGCTGGGCCCAAATCTCTGTCCAATCTTCACATTCCAGTTCCTTTTTGGTACAATAGTAGGTTCACCGTCCTCAGAGAAGGCATACCTGAAATGAACACAAATATAAATTACATAATTGCAGTTTCTCATATCCCTGAGTTATCATTTCAAATGATGTCCACATACTTTCCAAAGTGCATGATAGAGCCATAGTCGTAGGGGGTGTCCAAGTTGTTTGTTTTAAACTTTTCAAAATTCCTCAGCCTGTCTATATTTATGAGCAGAAGAATAAATGAGTGATAAAATAAGTTGACATTGAAGTATAAGACATATGTAATATGCGAATGCCATACCTTTCCATATGTTGGACCACATGATGGTGACATACTTGTCCCGGTCTGCTCGGGATTGCTCATGCACAAAGCCCAAGGCATGCATTAGCTCATGGACGGTGACCCCTGACCCGGTGCATTCGGGTGTCTGTAGAGAAACGGTTTGTCTACCACCACGTGCCCCCAAATACGACCAGCACCTACAGTATTGATCAATAAAAATGATGAGAATCACTCAGAATAACCATGCAGTATCTCAAGAAATAAGCATGATGTTCACACCCTGTTTTGGGCTGAATATCCAGGTAGTCCCTCTGGTGAGTTCTGGGAACGAAGCGCAAACAGGTGTCCTGCTCAATGAGTTCCATGCCTTTCTTAATGTTCTTCACGTCTGCATCGCCTGTGCAGAAGAACAATCAAAACCAAATATCAAGATTTACTTAGTTAGTGACTCCTGTGGATTCACTGGATATGAAAATGAAAAGTCTGCTTACTGTACACATGAGAGAGTGAGTATGCAATGTACACAATTCCATCCACAGATTTGGTCCACAGGCAGCTCCTGGCAAAGCAGTTCTTCTGACTCCTACCGGATACGGCTATATCTCCTTCTCTGAGCTTGGTACCATCCACGGAAAAGATGCCTACAGCAGAAGAATAAAGATGCTTAATTCGCATCTATGGTTCTATGAAGAACCTTTAACATCCATGGAACTTTTCCATTGCAGAAAATGTTATTCTTAGCGAGAAAAAAAGGTTTGTTAGATTATTACATTGTTCTTCACGCTAAGAAACCTGTTTACTGAAGGTTCTTAGGCAAACCAAAAATGTCTTCTACGGCATCACTGAGAAAAATACTTTTTTGGAACCTTTACTTTTAAGAGATACTTGTAAGACAGAAGCTCACATCTTCACAGACTTACACTGCAAAATCTTTACCTTGATAGTCATTTACATCTATGATCGTGTCCATTGCAGTTTGATCGTTTTCTTCAGGATCATCTGGAAGAGATCAAATGTAATGTAACTGTTAAAATGTAATGGATTTCCAATGAATAATGATCCTTCGTACAATACAGTTTACCAGAGTAGCTTCTCCTTTGTCTTCTTGCTCCAGAATTCGGGTGAGAGGAAACCTGCCGAAAACACATGGTTAGGGAATGAAAATGTGTGGTTTTGATGCATAAAACCAACACATACACTGACCTGAGCAGGCAGGGATAAACATGGTCCTGCTAAGAAGAAGAGGATGATAACCAGTGTGTACTCCATGAGTGCACTGAGGTTTGCTGTCTAGGTTCATGCTGGCCGCTGACATTTAAATACTCAGCTTCCTGTTACATAATACCTACCCTCAGTGACCAACCAAATGGTTGTTTTTCTTCTTCACGGAGCTTTTAATGGTCACACGCTCTTACACATACTTAACTACCATTTTTATGTTAGAATGTCGGTGTTTTTATGTATTTGACCATGACACAAAACTAATCCGCCCGAACAGGGACTTGAACCCTGGACCCTCAGATTAAAAGTCTGATGCTCTACCGACTGAGCTATCCGGGCTACGAAAGTGTAAGTTTCAAACGCTGGAATTCACTGCAAGTCTACATCGGTATTAATGTTTCATGTTTGTATTTTTGGTCATTTTTGAGCGTCATTTCGTTTATAAGTATCACTCTCGTACAAAATAACACACTATTTTGTTTTAAAAAAAAAAGATTGACCAGAAAAATACCAATTAACCAGCTATGTGGAGTCATTTGCGTCTTCACAGCTGGTCAATCAGGTCTTACTCGAGAATTATCGTTGTAATTGCAGTTTGTGTAGCGAGATATGTGTGGGACCCAAATTGGTATGTTTGCGAGAAAACGTTTTGTTTTTCTGTAATGGAGAGCTCACAAATTTTTGCAAACACCACCTTTCAAGACGACACGGAATTACAGGTGAGACGTGTGTTTATTCACAGCATTCCTGTGAGTTTGAGGGAGTCACGCTCTGTTTCTCTCCGGCAGGATTTGCTAAAACAACTTAACGATGCCAAAACTGAACTACAGATGACTAAAGACCAAGTGGAGCAACTAAACAAAGATGCTAACAAATGGTAACAAACTGATGCTTAATTAATTGACAAAGCAACAGACACACCCAATACATATAAACCAGTGGTAAAATAAACATCACTGATAATGGTTATTTGAGTGAGGTGATTCAGTCCCTGCTGGTTTAAATATAAATCACCGACCAAAACTAGCCAGGTTCACAGCTATTAGTATTTTGCAGTAAATATCTTCCTCTAAATTGACCACATACACAAACCTTTAATAATATGAGACAATAATATGAGACAGCTGAAAAGCGCAGGTGAAATGTCACTTGTTGGTATGTTAAATGTCCTGAGGTAACATCAATAATATAACAGTTAGTTTATAATCAGAATATAGTCATTTAGATAGTCAGGCCTAGCATTATTTTAGTTATTTACACGTAAGACGACATAAAAAAGACATGTAGTCAAAAAAGACAGTGTTCCTCCTCACCAAACTTCTATTTGACCATCAGTTTTTGCAATTTTTGTGTGAAAAAATGCATTAACACTGTAAATTAAAGATTTTTATGCACTTCAGTTAGATTCATTGAACTAAATGAGTTTTCACAAGAGTAACAAAATCAGCGGGTTTCGCACTGCATTGACTGACATCTGTGATTATAGGGGATTTCTGTGTAATTCATTCTCAAGAAAAGTTATTGTTTTTCATGAGACTTTGACAATTTATTTTTAAACCTAGTGATTTTATAATGTTTAACATTTTAAAAAAGCAACAAAAAAACAGGAAATGGCTAATATGAGCCGATAAATGCTCCTCTGGTTATAGTGTTAGTTAATGTCTTTTTTATTTTTAAGAAGTGTTTTTGTTTAGTTTTTTTGTGTTTTCTATGAAATGTTGTATTCTCTACATCTTGAAAGAGACCATTTGGAAAAACCGAACATCTCAGAAGGATGACCAAATAATGTTTTGGGCATCGCATGAAAAATAACATTTGAAGTGCTGGAAAAATGTGTTTCTTATTTCAAAGTTCCCATTAGCTTCAAGTCTTTATTGCAATCAATAAAACTGGTTTATTGGCAAATTAGGTAAGTATGATAACTGCATTAAAGTATAATTAAAATGTTTGACAGCTTGACAGCTCGCAGAATTGGCTCCTGGAAAACCTAGAAGGAACTGTGCATATGGTCAATTTTGCACCATTTATCATCTGTAATACCATGGTGTGCCAACTAGATGGCTGTATAGCCCTATACTGTATATAAAAATATAAACACCGCTGAGTATTCCCGTTTCTGGGAATATTGAATTTAGACATAATTAGTTACTTGCATTTGGTTTTGTTTTGCTCATAAATATGTATGTTTAGACTGTTTTTGTTAATTTGAATTTTTTTTATTATTATTATTACAGCCAAATCTGGACACCACAAAAGCATTTTGGTACTCTATAGCCAAACGGAAGTAATCCGAACATTGATTCAGTGCCACCAGGCCAATATTTCAAAATGTGTAATTGAGCATAACATACCATTATTAATGGTGACATACCATTTGCGTAGTTTGTTTATTTACTTATGTCTAATAAGTTACTTTATTATGATGGGAAATGACCCATGCGAAATGTGCATGGAAATGTGCATCATTTTGCAAGCAATTGGTGATAAAGAAAAATGTCACATCGAAGTATTGGAAATAACTCAGTTTTAAAGCATAAAGGCGAGCTTTGTGCTAGTTATGCTGGTGTAGAAGTGTCAAGCCCCAGTCTGATATTTGCTGCAGAATATGAAAGTACAAAAGTTATCGAGCTTTTATGCATCTGATGCTGCATAACAGCTTGTCTTCTCTCGGAGACTAATCTAGCCTACTTCAACACATGCTGATAAAAATATTTAACTGTCTCAATTTATTTTTCTTAATATTTCTCTTGTGGCCCATACATTGTGAATTATTTTAAGTTGTTTTTGAAACTTATTGCAGTGTTCTGATATATTATAGGCTGTTCATAATTTTAATTATAGGCCTATAATTCATTATAATTTACTTAAATGTTTTTAAAAACATAGTAATCTAGTCTCTCTAAGTTACATTTGGATTATATTGAGAGTAAATATTTGAAAAACAATTGAACCTAGTCTCTGTGATCATGTGGACCCCTAGACTGCAGTCTAGGTTAGCTCATGCTTATGTAGAAATTTTAATTCTGAAATGCTACACAGAACAACCTGTCATATTACTTGCAAAAACAAATACATAAATTGAATAATTCTAAAATAAATGTACTAAACTGGTGTCAGGTTATATGAGAATGTGTTGTCTGTAAATTGTTTTATAAGTCATAGCACAGTATATGTACCTTTTATAGATATCTAAAACTATGTATTTTCTTCCAAAGGCAAATAAAATTGTCTTTATTTTAAATGGACAGCAATATATAATATCCATTGACTACCATAGTATCCCCCCCCCCCCCCCCCCCCCCATACTATGTTGTTAGTCATTGGGCCCCACAACTGTTTGGTTACTGACATTCTTCAAAATATCATCTTTTGTGTTCAGCAGAAGAAAAAAAATCATAAAGGGTTGGAACAACTTGAGGGTGAGTAAATGATGACAGGATTTTCATATTTGGGTGAACTATCCCTTTAAGAAGAAACCAAATCAGCATTTACCATACAGAAGAACTTGGCCTATTAAAAAAATAATATAATTTATGAAGTAATTATTTAGCTACATGTATCAGGGCTTTAGGTGTCCTTTCTACTGCAAACATGAATCAACTCCTGTTAATATTCCTTTAGTAGAGAGGAGATGGACAAAAGGATGATGATGATGGTCCAGATGGACGAAGGCCTCTGGAATTCACTGCTTGAACTGGATACTCTCCTGCAGGAGAAGAGAAGTCTCACCAATCAGTTAGAAGAATTAACTTTGTCTAGGTATGACCATCCAGAAACACTTCTGTTTCTATTGTTCCGTTTTATCCTTCCAAAAGAATATGTTGTGTTATTGCTTGCATTCATTTATCTAATAAGAATTTGATTAAAGACCTTGTCCATAGAGACATCTGATTCTTCAAATCCATTTTGTTACAGCACTGTGGAGTCAAATCTAGCTCTTCTGAGAAGTTTGCGGGAGGAGGAAAGCAGCTTGCTGGAGCAGGAGCGAGATCTGAAGCTTAAACGTGAGCAGCTGAGGACCACACTGGCAGAAGCTTCTTCAAACATGGAGGAAGGTGCAGCTTGTCATAATCTCTGGAGTCTGCAGGACCTTAACTTGCAGAATAATGTGTTGTTGATATTCAATTGATCTCAATTTCCAGTTTCACAGGAAAATTTAGGTAAACCAGGCTCATCCAGTCAGCGCAAGTCTGCAGAAAAGCCAGTGAGAAAAAGAAGAGCACGGAAGTAAACAAGATTTATTTAGTCCAATTAACCACGTTAAACCATAGTGAACGGAGTGATGGATGACTATTTTCCATCTTGTATTTTGTTATTTCTTATTTCTAAGAATCACAGGTAAAATGTCGTCATTGCCGAGGAGCGTTGTAATGATTCAAAAGATTGTCCTTTGGCAATGATAAATTCAAACAGATGTGCTGAAGTTTTCAAACATTAGCCTGGACACACTTCCAGGGGGAAAGATCAAAGGAAAAATAAAGTAATGTTAAAGCATCAAACAGAAGTCGTGATGGTCTTTTCTTCCCTACCGTGATGTATAACTGAGTGAAATGGCTTCTCGAACAAGAAGAAATGTAGGGAATTATGGGGCTTAACACTTCTCGTTTACTATGAATGGGTGACGTTATTGCTTTGCTTAACTGAATTGTAGGTTCTGTTGCTTCGCGTCACATGCGTTGTTTGTGGCAGAATGTGAAAATTTTTATTTTTCAAGTGTCAACACAGGGGTCAACCAATCAGATCGCCTATGCAAATTACTTGGCACAGACGCTAGCCAACTGCATTCATGCAACACCGGAAAAGATTGTAGAAGATAAATATAATAAGTTTTGATACTAAAAATGGAGCTGAGACATGGGACTCCCCTGGTAAAAACAGGATGTTTGGTCAGCCTACATGTGAGTGACGGATTAATCCCACCCTTACGCCAGTAAACAGAAGAGAAGAGAAGAGGTCGCTGCATGTATGACCGATGGTATGCCTTATTTCGGTGAAACTTTTATTTCTGTAAAACTTTGGGACAGTATGTTGTTTCACTTTTCTTTGCAAAGAACTATATGAAAATACATATGAAAAATTGTATGAGCATGATACACAAACAATTTAATACAAATGTTTTACAGATAATATTCAATCATTTATTTAGGCTTTTATAGAATAACTATATAAGCCAATTAATGTTGACTCAGTATCACACATACTATTAGTTATTTAACATTTATTTACATAAAAATATAGCTACCTTAATATTTTCAGAAAGCTTATTTGGGGGTCAATAACATCAAGCAAAAAAAATCATTTGAACCATTTTAAAGCACCGAGTTGAATGTGGACGTTCGCGCTGAGTTTATTGACACTCGTGGGCCACCGTAGAACACAAACACGTGTGTGTAATGCAAAATGATTCATGTCAGCTTATTCGGACTGAAAGTATAAACTCACACCGTAAGGGACCGATGTTTTTGCCAAAAAGGTAAATAATTTAATTGACTTTGATCCCGTTTGTAGTTTATATAGCTGAAGTTTTGAGACGGCAGTAGCGCAGTGATATTTTCGCAGAATCAGGCTTTACTCTGGTATAGAAGCAGCTGTCAAATTGAGAAAAAACATGGACTTCGGTTTTATCAGCAGTCCCAATTCTAAAAGGCACGCATTTGTTCTGTCGTTGGCTGTCATGACTCGCCATCTCTCCCCCTCTCGTCCTCGTGTATTTAGGTGATAGTGGTTTATTCTGTCGGCTGAATCATGGGATCCCCGGAGCTGCGGAGTGTGTTTTCACTGTGCGCTGACCAGACAGTGACCGCAGGTTTGAGAGAAGTGTCTGGACTGCTGGGCGAGCCTGAACCCCCCCAGCCCTCTGCCACAGCAGCCGGTGAGGGTAAGAGAGTCACTCTACTGACATCACATACTGCTGCTCATCAGGTGTTTATATATCATACACTTCATAACACTCACAGATGTTGGAGTACGGAAGAGTGTGTTTGCCGGAGAGGTGTCAGACAGGATGTTCTGCTTGGCCTGTCAGTGTCGTTTTGAGAGTCGTGAGGAGCAGGTAAACAGACAATCCTGATGAGTAATTGTTAAAGTGTTAAAGGTCAGCGAAACATTTAGTTAAAGACTGCCTTAAATCTTTATTTTTTTAGCTCATTTCAGCCTTATGTGCACCATCTATTAATGCTCTTTTTATAAACTACTGTAAACTTAAAGGGATAGTTCACTCCAAAATTATAGTTCTGTCATAATTACTCCACCGCATGTTGTTCCAAACCTGTAAGACTTTCAATCATCTTCAGAACACGAATGAAGATCTTTTTGATGAAGTCAAAGCTGAGAGATTTCTGTCCCTCTGTAGTCAGCTACGCAACTGACACTTTGATGCATCAAAATGTTCATGAAGAGATTGCAAAACTAATCCATATGAATTGAGTGGATCAAGTCTGAAGAGGCTCAATCACTTTATATGATGAACAGTTTTAAACTGGGCTTTTATTCACATTTAAATATTGATCAGTGAACATTAACTGAAACTACTTAACATGCAAGAATGAACCTCATTGGTACTTGACGAAGCTTAAACGTGCTATGTAACACAAGCTTAAACATGCTATGTAACACAAGATTGAACCTCATTGGTTCTTGTGGAAGCTTAAACGTGTTGCGTAACACAAGAATAAACCTCATTGGTTCTTGTGGAAGTTCAAAAAGTTGCATAACACAAGAATGAACCTCATTGGTTATCACACGTCAGGCGAACATGCTTGAGCTTTTGTTTACCTCAACTCATTTGTGAGTTGATGAATGTTTATATGTGAATAAAATCCTAAATTCAATCTGTTTAGCGTATAAAGCAATCGTGTCTCTTTAGGAAATTTGGACTAAACCATTCAATTCATATAGATTATTTCTGTGACATCTTTATGAACTTTTTGAAGAGTCAAAGTGGTAGCTGTCAATGAAGAAACCGAAAGCTTTCAGATTTGATTTCATCAAAAAAATCTTGATTTGTGTTCCGAAAATGAATGAAAGTCTTAAGGGGTTCAGAACGACATGAGGGTGTGTAATACATTTTTGGGTTAACTAACCATTTAAGATTATGGAAAAACTCCATATTCTTAATATTTACTATAGAGAATATTTGAATATTTACTATAGAGTGCAACAGTGGCTGCCTAATTTTTTTCTAAAGGGATTTTTTTTTTAAAGAAGAAAATAAGTCATTATCATGAATCACAACATTAAAAGCTTTGATTTTGAAGCAAGAAAGTTTTTGAAATTAGGACAAAAAGATAAAGGTGTATGCTATGCACTTAATGGCTTTAATGAGTGAAAGAAATGCAATCCCATGAAGAGGTGTGAATGAAATAATAGGATATAAACTTGATTATTTCTACATTTAGAGATTTATTTACATACTGAATTGCATTTGTTGTTGTTTTTTCTTCATGTCCTCCACCCTCATATCCAAACTCATAATATAAAAATAAATAATAAAATAACATAAAAATAAATATTAAGCGTAGTGTTGATGAATGGTGACCAAAAGTACCGTAAAACTATCATAATACTACTTTTCTATATTCCAAAACTTTTAAAGCCATATGATAGCTTTGTTTGGGGGATAGAAATAAATATAATATGTATGATAATGTAGCCCCAATCTTTTATCAGATGGAGCATTACAAACTCGACTATCACCGCTTCAACCTGAGACAGCGGCTGGAAGGAAGATCAGCGGTCACAGTGGAGGAGTTTGAGAAGAAGACTGGGACAGGTAGAGACCTCAATAAGAATCTCTTTTATGTCATCCAGTTGCAGAAGTGTAATATTCCCGTCTCCCTTTTTGTCAACAGGCGATATTTCAAGCATTTCAGGTTCAGACTCAGACAGTGAGGATCTTGGAGATGAAGTAGCCCCTGAGGAGAAAGACACAGATCAGTCCCCATGTCGACGTTCCACCAAAATAGTCTTTCAAAATGCGCAGGGACAGTACCTCTCCCTGTATCGCTGTGTTTTGCAAAGCAAGAGAGTGAGTAAATGTAGATCATCATTTCTCAGATTTGTTAGTCCATGCCAGATCATTCACTAAGAAGAATCACTCTTTGTTGTTTAGGGAAGTTGAGTAGAAACAAGAAGTGTTGGGATAAAAGCCACTATTCTTGAGGGAACTATTTTCAACTTCAGTAGATGAGCTTATTTCAGGCATTTAACCAAAAAACTCATTGACTTCAGGACAGTGGAAAGGGAATTTCAAAAATGCTAATACACTTCCAGGTTTTGGGACTAGGTTGCAGCACTTCATTAATTCTGTTATAATCATACTCAGGACAATGAAGAGGACTCGGTTTCTTCTTTACTGAAGATATCAAATGACACCATTTGGGTCATTCTGATGACTGGTGGTGGACACTTTGCTGGAGCGGTTTTTAAGGGGTCAGTGAAAAGTTCTTCTATAAGCACAAATATTTCAGAGTTAATGAATTGTTACCCTCAAATCGATTTGTGTAATGTGTAGAAAAGAGATTCTGCATCATAAGACGTTCCATCGGTACACCGTGAGAGCGAAGCGAGGGACTGCGCAGGGACTGAGGGACTCTCAGAACCGCAGCCACGTGCCGAAATCTGCAGGGGCGTCCCTTAGGCGTTACAACGAGGCAGCGCTGCACAAGGTACGAGTCCAGTGACTTAATATAAATGTCCGTTTTGAATTTCCACCCTTGTTATATATAAAAGCTATGAATGCAGCAACTTCAAAACAAAGTTGTTAATCGATGGTATTTGCTTCTGTTGAAGCTGTCTGCCCACATTATTTTAAAAGCTTATTTTAAAATAATTTTGTTTAACAGCAGCATTAGTTGTAAAAACTACATTACCCATAGTGCAGTACAGAAATTTCCACCAATCAGAGAGTTGCAACAATCAAAATGTGCAAAAAGAGCTCTAGATCCACCGACTCCCATGAAGCATTGCGCTCTCAAAACATTTAAATATTTGTTTATATGTGTATTTTTTGCAAGAAATAAAAAAATATATTGAATATAAAATCCTTAAATTAGTTTTTTTTTTTTATTCGCTTATGCTGTTTGCAATGCTTCATGGGATTGTAGTTCTTTCCCTCACTAAAGCCGACTTGTACCTTTGCATTTTTGCCCAATTTTCAAATACTTTTTATCTTTCAATAAAAGTGTGTAATGATAACGCTTTAATAAAGGCTGTTTTTAAATCCCTCGAGAAATACATTTAAAAAATACTTTGCGAACCAGTGCTACCGAAAAAGTGACCAGACGCTGTTTTTGATGCACTCTATTGATGTATATTTCCAATTTTAACCAGGATATTCATGATCTTCTGGAAAGCTGGGCTGAGTATTTGAAGGAGACAAGTGCCATCTTCCTGCGAGCACCAAGTTACAATAAGACTGTATTTTTTGGAGGTCGTGATGCACCATTGGACAAAAAGGATCAGAGAGTCCGCGTATTTCCTTTTGCCACACGTAGAGCAACATTTAGTGAAGTACAGCGAGTCTTTGATCTGCTCTCAACACTACATGTTTATCGTACGTTGAGATTTACCACTATGTAATAATTTTTACCCTATAGAATCTTTTAATTTTTTTCCTTATAAAATGAATTCCTGTTCAATTTCAGAAAAAGACACTGAAATCTCCAGTATTCTCAGTCCATCGAAGAGAATGTTGAAGAAGAAAACTCCTAAACCAGTTAATCATCCAATCCCAAACACTAATGGTGCGTCTGAACACTTGACTGTGTCTTAAATGCTGTGTTTCAAGAGAAATGTTACTTATGTAAGGGCTCTTGTGTGGTCAGTGCCTGCAGAGGGAGAAGAGGCTGAAGTAGAAAGTTCAGAGGATGAAGGCTCAGGAACGCTAGAGATGTTGGAGGTGACACTGGGAACTCTCCACCTCAGAGAACATGAGGTACAGCTTAACAAGAAGAAAAGGAAGAAACGGAAAGAGAAGAGAGAAGGTAACAAGCTTTGCAGAACAAAAGTCGAAAGGTTTTAATAAAGGTATAAAAATGTTTAATTATGTAAATCATTATCTTGTTGTTTGTTTTGTCTACAGGCTCAAGCAGCAGAGATATAACAGAAGAAAAGGCAGATGAAGAAACTGTGGAAGAATGTGAACTGGAAGACAACTCTAAAGAAACTCAGAGAAAGTCAAAGAGCAGGAGGAAACCCAAAGTCAAAAAACAACCAGAAGAAGGTAAAACACTGATATTGGAGGGAAAAAAAACCCAGCACAGAGTTGCCATCAGAGCCTTTATGCCATAGAAATATTGAATCCTGAGAACTTATACCAATTACCAAAGAAATTTCGAAGACTACTTTCATTTAGCAAATATGCATTAAATTGTTCAAATGTGACTGTAAAGATAATGTTACAAAATATCCATTTAAAATAAATGCTGTGCTATTGCACTTACTATTCTTCAAAGATTTCAGAAAAATATCACCGTTACCACCAAAATATTAGGCAGCATAACTGTTTTAACATTGATAACAATAAAAAAATATTAAATTAATATTTTTGTTATATATTTACAAAATTATTTTTTTTATTTGATCAAATAAATGCAGCCTTGGTGAACATGAGGCCCTTTTTCCCCAAAAAACATTTAATAATTTGACCATGACTGGCATTATAATATGAAGACGCTTACATGCATCACAGTGTTTCTCCTGTCTATTCAGATGAAATGGAGGAGTCCTGGGAATATAGTTTGAGGGACGCTCTCTACACTGCCTGTAAAACAGGGGACATCCAATCATTACGCTCCCTCCTGCAACTACCAGAGGACCAGGAAGAAGAGAAGGATGGAGGAGAGACAAAAACTGAAGAGAACCCTACCTCAAGGGTTTTATGTCTTCTCAACAAGCCCATAGACTCAGCAGGCTTTACTTTACTGCACGTGGCATCCGCAGCCGGACAGAAATCAGTCATCAGGCTGTTAATGGATGCAGGGAGTGATCCAGCTAACACGTACGCATGTGCAGAATCACTATAATAATCAGTTCACAGAAATAAAAACTTACTGCATTAATTGACTCATTCAATTCTAAATAGAAGCCCCTTTTTTCAGGGATAAGAGAGGACAGACTCCATATGGCATTGCTCCCGAAAAAGATACCCGAAACACCTTCAGGAAATACATGGCCGAACACCCTCATAAGTATGACTACACTAAAGCACAGGTACACAAATTTATATTGTTATGCTGTCTAGCAGCGCAAATGAATGTTAGCAAAACCTTCCAAGGCCACCAATTTAAAGGGCCAGTCACACAGCGAAAGCGCATGAATCACGCATGAATTACGCACAGATTTTGTGAATCACGTTTCTGCGTGGAGCATGCGTTGTATGCGTAATTCGTCGGTGGAACGAACGTGGACTGTCAGTGATTGTAAGTGGATGTGCGTCGAAGGCATTTTTTGAGTGATTTTGAGTTTTGAACGGTTCAATTTTTCCGACGCATAAGTTGCCGTGCGTAGTTTATGTGTCAAGTATGCGTGACTATGCGTGGGACACGCGTCGACCGTCAGTGCTTATGCGTCGGAACTGGTTCGAAACCACGCATGTCCACGTCCGTCCACTGACGCCCCACCTTCATATCACGCATGAACCGCACACGCATCACGTTCATTCCACTGACATCCACTGACAATGTGGATTCTGAAAGTGCTTGTACGTGGAACGTTCGCGAAGCGTGCGTGTTTGGGCGCACTCCGTCAGTGATTCATGCGTTGGGCGTGCGTCGAATGTTCGTGGAATACTTTGGTCAATTTCTCGACGCACAAGCACGCACAAACCCAATCTGTGCGTGATTTGTGAGTGATTCGTGCGTGATCGGCTGTGTGACTGGCCCTTAAGTAAGTGTTTTTCAATAAAACAAATGATGTGTTTTAAAAAGGTACTTTTTGTAGGTACAAGCTTTCAATGTACATTACATTTTGTTTTTTTCTGTCTAATGGTCTCAGACGTTCACTGTATACATAGGTTTATTAAATAAATGATAACTCTTAGGTTTAAAGTAGATTCTCAGATGTTTTGAACACCTCGAATGATTAAATGTCACTCATTGCGGTATATATTCTTTGCTGTAATGTGTTCAAGGTTCCTGGACCACTGACTGAAGAAATTGAGTCCAAAAAGGCAGAGAAGAAGAAAGCCCAAAAAGCAGCACGGAAACAGAGAGAGAAAGAGCAAAAGGAAGAGAAACTTAAAAAACAGCAAGAGGAGGAGGAAAAGAAGAGGTTCATGGCTCTTACTGATAGAGAGAAGGTGACTACTATCTTTCTTCCTCTTGCTGTAGCTCTTTGTTACATGGAGCTATTTCTGATGGATTTGTGTCACACAGCGAGCTCTGGCTGCAGAGAGGAGATTGGCTGAACATGTGGCCACAACTGGAGTAACACTCACCACCATCAGGTATTTTCTTTTCTTGTAATCTCTCTATGGAAAGATAACGGTGTCCTTTATGCAGTTTACCTCAAAGCTATAATTTTGCCTTCATTACCTTCATTCATTTTTTGATAGGAGATGCTTTCAGTGTGGAGAGTCATTGCTGGGGAAG
Source organism: Rhodeus uyekii (assembly GCA_037043235.1). NCBI lineage: Eukaryota > Metazoa > Chordata > Actinopteri > Cypriniformes > Acheilognathidae > Rhodeus > Rhodeus uyekii. The sequence goes on along the minus strand of JAWRVZ010000053.1, from coordinate 1,740,059 downwards.
ATTCCTTTTGAATATCTGGACTACTCTTTCTGTACGCCTCGCTGTGTCCAAGCCCACCGCAAAGCCAATGCTGCGGCCCGGCCCTGACCTCTCTCATCTCACGCATACGAGGAGAGGATTAGTGCCATATTGTGGCCAAATTTTACATTTTATGGGAGTTAACTGATTTTTACAGTAAATATATCACAGAACTCATAGTTGTCTTTGAAAATCACCAGACTATGACAGAAGGATTAATGACATTGGATTAGAAAATCATTAATAAATCATAAATGGGCAAAAGATTTGAGTAAACTGTGTATGAGTGTCTAGTTTCTGTAATTTAACATCATTTAATTTTTTCTCTCTCGGGCCACAGACCAACCACTGTAATAAAAAAAAAGTTCTATATCTTTATCTATACTTGAAATGATATACAGTGATCCCTCGTTTATTGCGATTAATGTGGACTGGAACTCCCCGCGATAGGTGAAAATCCATGAAGTAGGATCAACCAATCATCTCACGGGATACATCCACTCGTACTCTCATGCGTCGGTCTCGCGCCGGGAACCAATCACGTGTCTTGTCTGAGTGCCTGTGGGTGTGTACAAAGCCTCTGAGAGAGTTTCTCTCTTTGTCTGATATCCTGGGAAACCTGATATCCTGCAGGGGCGTCTGATATCCTGTTTCTCTTGCATCACGGTGAAGCAACGCTGCTTTCCGCAATATGGCTGCCGATATGGCGGTATTTTTGAATTTTTATTTTCCGATTAATATTTTTGAAACATTCGCGATCCACTGAGGCCGCAAAACTTGAGCCGTGAAGTGGCGAGGGATTACTGAATCAGTTTTTAAAAAATCGTAGTTCATTCAGAACTGTAAAGTGAAATCATGGTGTTTTGTTTAAAAATATTTCCGCTTGAATTGGTAGCTGCAGCAGTTTTAGATTTGTAAAAATATAGTTTCTTAAATGAACTCAGTTTTGAAATCTTTCTTTTGGTGAATTATTGTTTCCAAACCAGTGATTTGTGATTTAAAAAAAAACAATTACACTACATAGAATCACTTAAATTAGAACAGGGACATCCCGTTGATACTTGACTTATTTTATTTCTGAGTGGCTAGAATGCTTTAATATTATTAAAATAGTTACGTACTCCCTGCTGCTGCTTAATAGCTGAATATAGAGTTATGATTCTGAGATTTAAATCACCTTCTTTTGAAGCAGATTAACTTTAATGCACATCAAGGATTCTTAGATTTGTCATAAAGAATACAAAAATTAAACTTAGCATTTTTACCACCTCTTAAATCAACTGACCAATAAATTGAGCAAATTTGGCAACTATTACAGTGTATTATGATTTCTCTATAACACTTGATGGATATGAGCATAGATGACGCAGATAACTGATTTATCAAATAATAGCAAGAGGCTTCTCAAAGGCACAGCTAGAGTGCATTGTCATTTCTTCTGTCCACTTTTGTTAAGCTGAGGTCGGTCCATAAACAGGATTCTGCTGTGTGATGGAGCTCTTTCCAGCTCCAGTACTGTTATGTTGTTTGGCTGAGTGGCACTAAGAAAAGGTCCGGGGACATATAGTGTCTGCTGGGGGCCCCTCTGGGGCCAATACCTTCCCAGGTTTACCCCATTTACCCATACCTGGCCCTGAAAGAGAAAAGCAGAATTACACAAAACTGGCACATGGCTAAGCCAAGTCTCAAACAACCACAACTATTCTACATTACTGTATATGAGTAATGTGCCTCACCTTAGTCCATCCATTAAGTCTTACAAAAGTGTCCCACGCAAGCCCTGTAGGCTTCAAGGTTCCTGAGTAGATGATTGGTCCGTCTCCTGCTTCCATCCCTGACCCTGAGTGAGGAGACTGCAGCCAGCCATTGGCTACTGCAGTGTCAATGTCCAGTGGGTAGATCGACCAATCAGCAAGCACGTCATTTCCCAAAATGAGGTTACCCAAGAGACCCTGAAAAATAGAGAGGAAATAGTGAATCGTTTTAGAAACATACTCATAAACCGAGTATGACCGAGGCTGAGGGAAGTTTGTGTTTCAGCAGTTTTAGATTTTTTCCACATTTAATTTCCTTTATTCATTCTAAATGTAATTTTCTCAAATGGTTTATACAATCTTAGCAAATTCTGAACAATGGTATATTTAATGCAACTTACCTTATTATCATTGATATAACTGCCAAAATTAACCCTGCCCATGTTCTCCACGAGTATGTCCAACTGATCCCCTTGACATCCTGTAACGTTCATCACCAGTCCAGTGTCCCTCTCCATAAGCCCTTGGTACATCTGCTCATAGATCAGCTTAGTTTCAGTCAAAAAAATTGATCTGACTTTCGAACAAAACCATAGTTAATATGACGATTCAGTATAGACCCCTGGGATCAATTAAACAGTTAAATGCAAATACAGCTAAATAAGCATTGGTGCGTCTTTCTCCATTTGACTTGATCTTGAAAGTGCGCTCAGCATGTTCTAATCAACATGTTTATGCATGTTTTATGACAGAACCACTAGTTAATGTAGCCTTACGTATACCGTTTTTGGTGTCTACAAATGTTTTATTTTGATGATATATTACATGTTGATACCAATACCATATATTAATATTAATATTACAAAATCTTTAAAAGTTTCTTCAACACTACCCAATCCAGTTACATATGCAAAATGCCCTTCCATCTGGGGGAGAGGACTCTTCCAAACTCACACCACAAGTTCCTCATCATTTCTTTGTTCAACGTGGAAGAAATTGATTGCAACTTCAACACGATTTCTGAGTCCGCATCTGGACTCTCATTCAACGACTGAGGCATTGCAAGTATCGTTCAATTAATTGAAGTGTTAATTAATACCGTAAGTGTTAGACCCATTGCTAACAAGGTGCTTTGAAACAAGAATCTGATGGTTCTATTCAGACAGTCCTTTTCATAACTTCCTTCCCCGTTTCATTCACTTTTCCATTTCCCGTGTGTTTGATTTGTATGTGTTTGTTTAGATTAGTCATGTGTTCATGATTAAGTTAGATTAAACGTTTTAGTTGATTCTGGTCCCTGCTTGTAAGACCCTTTAATGACGTCACGACAGCTACGAAAGAGTTATTTTTCTGTGGCCAGGAGAAATACCCTTTCTGAGAGTTGATAGATGATCGATACTCGGTGTTTGCTGGAAGAACAGATTGTAATAGTAATTCAGCAACATTGTTAATTCTAATAACTGATACAAATAGTGATAAGATGATTAATTATTCATATTTTCTTTTTGAGCTAATTTGCTACAGGCAACAAAAAAAAAGTGTTTATAAAAAAATGGCCTACCCTTCCTTTAAATTTGTTGATTAACTGCTACTGCTCTACACTAAAGATGTTTGTCTTTTAATTATTTTTGTTTGGGTGTTTGCTCTTGGATGGAGGTGCTTTAAGCCATTGGGCTTGTCATATGATTTCAGCATGATTCCCCATGTTATCCGCTCTGTAGAATAAGATTTTCATCTTCATCATGTAAGTGTACATTATTTTAATCATATTTACAAGATGATTATTCCTTACTTTGAGTGTAAACATTTGTACTCTAGGGACAAAAACAACTGTGCGCACCTTTAAAGGGTTTTCTTTCTTTTATTATTTTGAAGAATGTTGGTAACTGAACAGTTGATGGGCACCATTCAAAATATGTTCTAGTGTTCAGCAGAAGAAAGAAATTCATAAAGGTTTTGAACAACTTGAGGGTGAGTAAATGATGACAGAACCTTCATTTTTTGGGTGAATAATCCCTTTAAGCTGCAAACGGCGGTTTTTGATAATGCACACTGTTATAGTGTCTGACTAACCATGCCGAGAACAAAACATTGTGTTAGCGTGACCAAAACAAGTGGTCTGCTCACCCCATTCACAGAGACGTATGCACGATCATGGATGCCATTGAGGGGCGAGATGAGAGGGGTCGGCTCAGGAACATTCCGTGGCAGTGTCGTTCGGTAAAGCATGAAGCCATAGTACTGCACACAATTGACATAACACAAGCTCAGACCAGCTTTTACACTTATCCAAGACCAGCCTCCAAATCCCAAACAATATATCCACATCTATAGCTATTTATGAGAAAATACAAAAATGGCTTTTATTGGTTGGCTAAAGTCAACAACAGAAAACATTATGAATTATATTTGCATTCATGCACTGTATTATGTTCTTTTGAACATCCTACCTGTTTCATCTCCTCAAAACTCAAAGGGTATTGAGATTGTACTGGACCTTGAGGTGACAGCGTATCCAATAAGCTGCTTATGTTGCCAACCTATGAAAGAATACATGATTTGTATGGGCAAGAAATCATGCAAATTAATTTTGCAATATGGATTAAATATACACACCTTCTGAAGGGTAACAAAGCCATAAGCAAGCTTTGGGGTGGCTGGTGGCATGGGACCAACTGGAATATCACGGAACTGAAAACAAACACATATTATCACTACATATGAATCGAATCGTCTGTTTTGTTTCTCCAAAGAGGCTAGTTACAAACACTAGCTAGTAAGGGTGAGTTATATAAATAAAATGCATGTGTATATATATATATATATATATATATATATATATAGCAAAAAATGGTGAGATGTTACTGTGAAATAACATATATATAAATTTACTTTTATATATATATATATATATATATATATATATATATATATTTATATATGTTCAAATGTTCATTACATTTGATTATTTTCTCTTTTATTTGGAACCTGATGGTTGCAAACAAACAAATTCATCAAATGATTATAAATAAATTCTTGACTCTAAATTCTTAAATCAACAAATTCACTTTTTTGTGAAATAAACTAAGTTATATTCAGCAAGGATGTGCATTAAAAGTGACATTAAAGAGATTTATAACCATACAAAAGATTTTGGTTTAAAATAAATGCTGTTTTTTTTAACTTTCTATTCATCAAAGAATCCTGAAAATTTTTAAATTGTAAAAATATTTCACAATATTACTGTTTTTACTGATTTTTTTAACACATGGTGAGCATAACAGACTTTCATAAACATAAAAAAGTAATGACTCCAAACATTTGAATGATAAAATAAACAATCTAACTATTTTTTCCCTATAAATTGTATACTGTCATACATGTGCATTCAGAATATATTATATGTACGTTCTTACATTCTTAATGACATCTCTGATGGCAAGCAGTTTGTCAGTGGGGTCTCCAGCCTCTGATAAAGGTGCATTGTAATCATAACTGGTCACCACAGACCGAAACCTGGTATCATGGTCCGCTCCTATAAGTGATAACATTATAATTGCACATTAAGATGACTCCATTACTAGCTATGGTCATGGATATAGGTACAGGTGCACTAAGCTGTTATACCATTCCAGTAGCCAAAGTTCGTTCCTCCCTCAAACATGTACCTGGAATTAGAGAAAAAAAACTTTATTCAAGTTGAATAATCATGATGCATCTGAGAAGTACTGCAAATATTTAATATTAACTAGTTATTTGAACTTATAAACAAAATTAATTGCACTTACAAATATTTAGAATTTAAGGACAAAGACAAACAAACTAATGGCTGTACACTATAAAAATATTACTTACATGTTCACACTGGCACCCATGGACAACATTTCTCCCAGTGTTTTGCTCACTTTATCAGTGTCCACAGAAGCGTGTTTGTCACCCCAGTGATCCAACCAGCCTGTATAGAACTCAGAATTCACCTAAAATCATGAAACATAAATTACCATTATTTTATACAGCTCAAGAGATTGATAAACAAACAATCAATACATGAATGTTCTCTCAAACATCTTACTTACCAGTGGGCCTTTAGGCTCAAACCTCCTTTGTCGGATGAAAGCTGTAGTGATATTGGTGTCTGAAAGGGGGGAAAAAAGTTGCAGGACTAATATTTACATTTATTATATATTTATATTTATTTATATTTTTTAAGCTATAAATTAAAGGTAAGAGGTAGAGATTGAGCAATAGTTGTTTTTTTTAATAATCAGATACTGATTATTTTGTTTAAGAGTCCATACCTGACATGAAGTAACTTTTAAATTATTTAAACGTTAATTTGAAAGTTTATTTTTGTTGTATTTTGTACACAATAATAAAAAATCATTAGTCATAACATCATATGTATTATGCATGCTTTAATAATAATATTTATTATTATTATTTTAAAATGCAAATACATAATAAAAATACTTTTTGATTGTATTATTGTATTATTATTGTGAATAATTATATAATGATTATTGTCATTAATAATTATTAATAACAAATGATAATAATTATTATTATTAATTAGATTTATTTATAAATAAATGTATATACAGTAGTATTTTGTATTTATAATATTAAAACATTTTGTTCTATCAATTCAATTATAATGTTTTTTGCTATCTAAATTTTTGCCAATTTATTGTTGTCATTGTTTTGGGAATAAATGGCTCTCAATCTCTTGAGAATGAAATGCTGTTATGTAAAAGTCAAGTAATTTTTGTTTGTCATTATCTGAATAAGATGGTCATTTTGAAATGGTAAAAATCTTATCAAACTAATTTATAATGAATTTTAGAAATGAAAATCTTGTTTATGGCATTGCATTTGGATATGCATTAGTGGCAAGAACTAAGAATGTCTTAAACATACTGCAGAGGTCAGTACAATTCAGACAGATCTGACCTCACTTCTGCCTTACCCGTGCCAAAGTCTATAGTGGCGTACAGACCCTCAAGTGTGCCACAGTTCATCTCTTTATCCGTGTTCCCATCTGTAGTAAAGAGAATGACGTCCTCCCCCAGGAACAAACGGAACAGAGTGTGAAGATGCCGCATGTAGTTATAATCACAAGCGAAGTAGCTGCCATATTCATTCTCCACCTGATAAAAGAGTAAACATGCACAAAACATACAGACTTCAACAGCCATACTTGTCTATAAACTGTAAAGCACCGTTTGTATGTCAACACCAAACATAATTACTGAGTATGGGCTCTCAGTCCTACAAAACATGAGCATCAGACCCAATAACAAGTTCTTTGTTATTATGCGCAATTGCTTACTCCGTAAGTAAGCATTATTGTATTATATATGTATTATTTTCCTTTTTTCTTTGGGTGGAGCAGCATAGTAGTTAAATATCTCAGCTGGTAACAATATATTTGTTGGTTCTAACCCAGCTGTCAACATTGTGTCCTTGAAAATGACACGCCAGGGGGACTCATTCATTTGGGGATTATACTGTACCTTGCAGTGGACAAATATGTCTTTGTAATGCTTGTAGAGTTGCATACAAAATGCTAGCTCTACATTGTACCTGCACACTGATGATATTTCCTCCATTCTGATAAAGCCACGGTCTCATCTTAGTGAGCAGCACAGCCAACCAGTCACTCACTGCCTGTAAATACTCTGAAAAAGCACACTAGCATTAAAGATAGGCCTGATCCTTTGTGAAGTCATGTCTTGAGCAGAAGTAATGAATACCTGTGTCAGCTGAACGGAGAATAATGCTGGGCTTTTGTAGCAACCAGGCAGGCAAACCACCCTATTAGACAAATAAGAATCAACAATTTACACACAAATCATACAGCTATATTTTGTGTTTTGATCAGAAATAATTCTTAATGATATTAGAAATCAAATCCTTGCACTATTTTCCAGGTCTTTGTAACACTACGCCAGAGGTTATATTTTTATATTGATTTAATATTTTTCTAGTAATGACAAGCTCTGATTTATTTTCTTTTTTTGCATGTTTGTCACATTTAAATGTTTCAGATCATCAAACAAATTTAAATATTAGTCAAAGATAACACAGGTAATTACAAAATGCAGTTTTTAAATAAAGTTTGTTATTATTAGGGGAAAATAAAATCCAAAAATGTCCAAATGTCCCTGTGTAAAAAAAGTGTTTCCCCACCCTGTTAAAACATAACTGTGGTTTATCATAATTCAGTTCAATTTATCTAGCCACTCCCAAGTCTGATTACTGCCACACAAATCTCAATCAAAAAATCACTTAAATAGGATCTGCCTGACAAAGTGAAGTAGACCAAAAGATCTTCAAAATCTAGACATTGTGCCGAGATCCAAAGAAATTAAGGAACAAAAGAGAAAGTAATTGGGATCTATCAGTCTGTGGGTTATAAAGCCACAAATGGCGAAAACAAGGAACAGTGGTGAACCTTCCCAGGAGTGGTCAGCCGACCAAAATTACCCCAACAACACATAGACGGCTCATCCAAGAGTTCCCAAAAGAACTCAAAACAACATCCAAAGAACTCCAGGCCTCACTTGCCTGAGTTAAGGTCAGTGTTCATGACTCCACCATAAGAAAGAGACTGCAAAAATGGCCTGCATGGCAAAGTTCCAAGACAAAAACTACTGATGAGCAAAAAGAAGATTTAGGCTCATCTCATTTTTACTAGAATACATCTTAATGATCCCCAAGACTCTTGGAAAAATACTTGATGAGCTAAAAGTTAAACTTTTTGGAAGGTGTGTGTCCTATTAAATCTGCTGTAAAAGTAACACTGCATTTCAGAAAAAGAAAATCATACCAACAGTAAAATATGGTGGTGGTAGTATGATGGTCTGGAGCTGTTTTGCTGCTTCAGGACCTGAAAACAGAACCATGAATTCTGCTCTCTACCAAAAAATCCTGAATGAGAATGTCCGGCCATCTGTTAGTGACCTCAAGCTGAAGCGAAGGGACATGTAGATTTTGATTTTGTTTTCCCTTAATAATAACAACCTTCATTTAAAAACTGCATTGTGTTAACTTGTGTTATCTTTGACTAATATTTAAAACTATTTGATGATCTGAAAGATTTCAGATAAAATAAAAAGTCATAGAGCCTATAATGGGAGCTGTTATGGGAGCCTTGGAGTCTAAAGGTTTTGAACCACTGACTTTAGCCATGATTTACAATCTGGAATAATTAACGATAGTTGCTGAAAGTTATATGCAGTCTACAGATTTTTGGGAGTCGGCGTTGAAAAATGTCACAGAAATCTGTAATGTATGATGGGCACAGACTCTGATTCCATTCAGTCAATGGAGATCAAAGATGTTTGATATTTTGAGCCAATTTTACAACACATATGCTGCAACCAAAATCAAACACTTCCCTATTATAATAGCTGTCTTTTGGTGTTTATTGAGTTTGTTGAGAGTTGTTTAGTGTACGATGCCCAGTTTTTCTGTAACCATGTAAAAAGTCGGCAAATGTAGGACATCTAGTGTTTTAAAATTGGTTCAGATTTTAAAACTTGTGTAGTGTATTCCAGCCTTTAAGCAATCAGCAGGTTCGCGAAAGAAACAGTCAAGATGTTTTATCAATACCTAAATAAGTGCTTTTTCAGATTTTTCTGTAAGTGACTTAACTTTTAGACTTTTTCTCCCACAAATCTATTGTATGACTTCAGGAGACTCAGAATATAGTGCACAAGTCCTTTAAACCACTTTTATAATGTCATTTTTGGTGCTTCACAGCCCCTGGTCACCATTCACTTTCACTGAACAGAAAGGAGCACCACGAACATTCTGCTAAACATCTCATTCTGTGTTCTATTGGAGAAAGGAAATCATACAGGTTTGGAACGTTACAAAGGCGAGTACAAGAAAATATAATAACTATTTATTTAAAAACATAGTTCCTGAGAAGTCATATTCTCATAATCACATGACACCATTGGCTTATTGTTAAACACATTTCAAATTTAGCAACGTTAGGAAACAACCATCACCATTTCCCACTCTGCACAGATGTACGGCCCTGGTCGCAGGATGACTAACAGCCCTGTCTGATTGGCCAACTTCAAGAAGTACTCAAGGTCTCGGTCTCTTGCAAAGTTGAAGACACCCTGCTCAGTTTCATGGAAGTTCCATGGCACATACCTGCACGAAAGCAGTTAAAAGATTTCTGGCAAGATGTTTAACATAAGTATGTAATTAACTTTTGGACTGTTGCTCTATTCCACATACACCTGAATAGCATTGAGTCCAGTCATGTACATCTTGAGCAACCTGTCCTTCCAATATTCCCGAGGGATGCGTGAGTAGTGAATGCTTCCTGAAATGTACTGAAACGGTTTTCCATCCTTTCGGAAGCAGTTGTTCTTGTAGTCGATGGAAAATGAGCGTGAATCTGCCTTAAAACAGAAAAGTTATGTAGTTAAAAATGTGCATGGTGTTTTATGGAAGCAAATGTATGACTAATGACACCAAATGAAAAAACCCAACATTACATTAACTGAGCTTGCATTTTAATTTGTTTTTATTTTTTATTTTTAGGGCTTGCATTTTTATGTTTAATTCAATATGGTGGTGTATTAATTGGTGGTGGTTGAGGAGGTTCCCCCCCTACTATGTAAAGCGCTATATAAATGTAACTTTTATATATATATATATATATATAAACTTATATAATATCTTCATGGTTACTTTCCCTGTGTATGTGCTGTAATACTTTATGTCAGTATTTCACTGGTAAACACTTAGCGTGAATCTTTGCGCATTACATTCATATTCTGAGTCCATCTGTGTGCCTATTTAGTCTTTTAAATCATTATATGAGTCCATTTCGCTACATTAAACTTCCATTAAACTGATGTCAGGAGAATCCTGGAGTATGATGTATTAAGGGAAGCTCAGCACAGCACAGCTCAGAACTGTAGCACAGCACGGTTAAGGCAACCAAACAATTGAGAAAAATAAAGGACTTCCTCAGATGTTTGATCACATGGAATGTAAATGTAAACACAGTTTTTGTGACTTTATCAGCTTTTCCACATATATCCCTGATAATAGGGTCTTACAAGTACAATTTCTGTAAATCAGTTTTTGTGAATGAATGACCTGTTGGGCCTGAGCCTCCTGCTGCACAAACAGCAGATAGAGATCATTCATCGGCAGATTAGATAGTCTACTGCTTTTCCTGATGTTACTACATGTGCGCTGTTGAAACATCTGTCGAATTTGAACCAATTCATTTTTGGAAGTGAAATTGTGAAGCGAAAATAAAATGGACCGAAAATTGCCTGTTGAATATTATAGGTTGTATTTTTAAACATACCAAATGTTTTTTGGAAGTGAAATCTGAAAGGTGAATATGGTTTATTGAATTTTTAATAATGAAAATGTGTTTGAAATGTTTTGAATTGAAATATTCAGAGTTTAATTATACAACCGTGTTGAATTCCAGCATATAAAAATGCAAACCCTAAATATACAAGCAAATATACACACTCGATTTTTTCATTTAGTGCAATCAAACAGGCTTTTATTATTTTTTATTCAAACACACTGTCATTAAATTTCCTCCATTGGGTTTTTTTAACACAAGAACCCACTTGACTCACAAACACACTCTGTCACATGATTGATGAATCTCTTCATAGACTAATGAAAATTAATGCATCACAGTGTGATAGATGTGTACTATAAATCAGGTACTTACCAACACAAACAATATTGGCATCAAGCACAGACTTACTAAAACGAAAGTTATTTGTGACTTCATCTCTAAATCAAACTAATAAGACGCATTAACACTCTTCCGTTTGACATTATGATTCCAGCGCGTGATTGAAATGTGTCAGGAAATAATATTACAACTGCTCAATGTTTTCCGTTCTGTCATTTTTGCATAAAGCGGTCCGCTCTTCAATAGATTTGCAGCGTTTCTTGTCTTTGAACATAGCAGTCATGTGATTGTTTTCTGTTTGGTCAAAGTCTGGGTCCTAAAGTCCGCCTGAACAAGTCTGAATTTATTTTAATTTTTTTAACTGGGTAAGTGAAGTGTATTTTTAAAAACTGCATTTACTGTAACAAAGCAGCCTACACTTGGAAGAGTTGTACGATTAATAGCCTATTTAAAATAAATTTTTAATTGAAATCAAACCTATATGTATTATCATATTTTGCTGCAACGTTTTTCTTGTGCCAGACCAGAACAGACCAGCCTGACCAAACAGAGACAATTTAGTTTATTTCTCATCCATCGGGACGGGGCCCACTGGAAACTTTCAATTGGGTTTATTATAGTGGAATAAAGTATTTTGAGTAAATATGATAAGTTACTGTACTTAATACGCCCTGTCAGTTTGGCTACTTTGTGGTTTTACTGAGTATAGATAGCAACTCGACTAAAGCTTTATGTACACTTTACTCCACTACTTTTATGATGTTTAATGAAGTTACTCATGGCCTCTAACTTTTGCTGAAGCAGTTTGACTGCTACAAAAGTTATATTGCCATCTACAGGTCATAGAAGGTGGCATACCATTACCCAAACTTATCAACAAGACTACTTTAGCTGAACGTTACTCCTGGTTTCACAGACCAGGCTTAAGATAGTCCTAGACTAACATGCATGTTTGAGCTGTTTTAACTGAAAGCGTATCTTAAAATATTTGTTACTGCCGTTGTTTTGTCTCACCATGCCCAACAGTAATGTTTTTTTCTTTCTTCCAAAGACAAGTTTATAAAAGTTACTTAAATGTCCTAATTGAACTAAGGCCTAATCTTGGTTTAATTTTAGCCCCGTCTGTGAAACCGGGACTTATATTGTTAGCAGGTAGTTGTGAATCGTGGGGGTTTCATATATGAAAACAAAACCAGCCTGACCAGTGAAAAATGAAAAGTGTCAGACACTCAGGGGCGCTACAGGATAAAAGACTGATGTTGAATCTATTCAAACGCTCTTCAGCACCCTCTAATGAGAGCCTGCTGTATAGTGAGGACCACATAGCTTTGGGTGGAGAGTTAGCAATTCCACATTTATGTTCTAAGAAGCCTACCTCCATATCTAATACATTGCTCTTTTGTTTTGCCGTATATGTGGCCTTTGCTTTTGCAAATGATCAGTGTTACATGTAGCTATGATTGGAGTAAATGACAGAAAAGCTTATATTCGAAAGATTTTAGATTATATACACATGCAGCATATATTAGATTTACTCAGTTCAATATAAAGAGATATTATTTGTTACAACAATTGTTTTGCACTGTGTTATGGATGTGCATTTCCTGCTGGTTTAATGGGGGTGGGCTGGTGAAGTGACATGTCACCAGTTTTCATTTGTGCTTCATGATTGTGAATGTTTACTGCTGGATCCAGACACCCAAATAAACAGTAGCTGATCCAATGGCGTTGACACATACGCCACACCACAGCCGTTGTTGGACACCATCTGCTGAACACCATAAAGAGATACGCTGTACAGAATGTGGGAGACAGTGCATAGAGTTTGGACTTGAAGAGGAAGGCAGATGCTGTATTTCAAAATAGTTTTATGGATTTCTCTCACGTTCCCTTAAAGTACATAGTGGATGGTAAACGACCCCATATGTGTGCAAAGAGCAACCCTCTTTGGCTTTTAAAGGCATTCTTTGGGAACTAAACCTAATGCCGTTAGGCTGTAATACACTCATTATCCTGCTGAGCTGAGTAAGCAAACACACATACACACACACACGCACGCACACACAGAGAGAGAGAGAGAGAGAGAGAGAGAGAGAGAGAAAGTTGTGTTTTCATGTTTTATTGGAACTTTCCATAGACATAATGATCTCCATATTCTATCCCCTACACATAAATCTACCCATCACAGAACATTTTCTACATTTAATAATAATAATAATTAAAAAACAACATCACCCAGTATGATTTATAAGCTGTTTACCTCATGTTGACCAAAAAAGGTCCCCACAAGGACAAGGGTGTTAGTTATTGTCGTCTTTGTGGGGACATTTTGTCCTGGGCCACACACACACACACACACACACACACACACACACACACACACACACAATCTGAACAGAGAACATCACCAAATTCTTTACTAAACTTTAAATGCAATATCGAATACATAATATCACACTACAGTTAAAATGATAAACAAATACTTTACGTCTTTAGCATGTTAATCAACACATCAAAATTAGTGTACGTAACATGACAAATGTTATTTCTATTAGTTTCAATTGGAATTTAATTATGACCATGTACTTTTTGACAGTAAGAGACTGCAATGAATAAGTGCTCTTTTATTTCATTGATAATATTTTGTCTTCAAAAATGTTTCTTCCCTTAAATTCTTCCCTTAAATAAGAATTACAGTACACCAGTACAAGTGCACATTTAGGACAATTCAGTGAACTTCTTTTTCACTCTTCTTTCAGTTCGATAAGGCAAAACTAATTCTGATAGTAAACTAAACCTACTATCTTCAGCAGGGGACTTTTGTTCTCTCTGCAGGGAAAACATCCCTCAGGCACCAATTAAACAAAGAAGCACTCCCCACATTTGCATCTGAATAAACTTATTATTTATTAATTCTAGAGCAAATAAAGTTCTCTGTGTGTCATTAAGGCTGCTTTTCTAAGCAGTGCTGGTTAATGACTAGAGAATAAATGAGTCTCTGAGATCCTGTGAGATGATTTGACTGTGAATCAGGTTGTGAATCAGAAAAACATATCCTGGTTACATATTAATCCTAGTAAACATGAATGGCTTTAGATTAATGCCGGGTTCATGACTTGAATATTGTGGCCTAAATCACTGAACTATGGTCTTTTGTATTTTAAACCTGGTTCAAAATGTCTGCTTTAGCTTCTGCTTAAACTTCGGCCTCAGTAATTATCCCCTGAAAAAAAGTCTTTTCCGAAGCTGATAATCCACTTACGCTTCAGAAGTAAACCAAAATCCTCACTCACAGGGGAGCCGGTTTTCCAAATACTGAGAGAGATTTGTCTTTTCAGTTGTTGAAGATTACAAGACATTCCTAACGGTTTCAACGAATGTCTGTAAACACAAAAACACTATTATTGAGACAGATCAACATTAGTAAAAGGATCATATCATTTTGATTCATATTCTTTCTTTGTTGTTCCTTGTTTCTTTTGCACGGTGTGTGTCCTTACATGCACACAGAGCACTCCTTTAATTACTCACTATTTATAATGTGTCACAGCTGTATTTCCAGGGCTTTTCTGGAAAAGGCCGTCTTTATTTGAGGATTTGCTTGAGTCAGAGTTCTCCTAAATGTTCAGACAGGCTATTGGTGGTAATATGATTCAATCAGGACTCTATCTGTTTGTGAATACAGTAAACTCAGCTTATCTTACTCTTTGAAAGAGATATATCCTACTGGCTAAACAGATCAAAATTAATGAGTTACTATTTACTTTATAATAGAAACCAAATCTTTCCATCCGTACTCCTGACCACCAGCAGTGTTGGGAATCTTAAAATCATCAGCTGCCTGACCAGACAAACTCCTCCATATTTCTCAACAGTGAACAGTAACATTTCTGCCATTTTAATGAACAAACCTAAAAGGACCTGATGAATCACAGTACATATTTACACCATGTGGCATCGGTTTCACACACGGCATGTGCCATGGATCATGCTAGATCCTTAATAAATTTATGACACCCAAGTATATTTAAGGTCATCTTTCTTCTGAAGGGATTCATTTTTATGGCCTAGTATGGTATGTTGGTTCTCAGTAGATTCCTCAGGGATGATTCAATTATATATAAAAAATATATTTAATAAAGTAAATGTTATGCACTTCAAGTTTTAATTATTTGTCAATAAGCAAATCATCATCAAAATGATTCATTGTGTTCATCTTGTCATTTTCTATGTTGAATTTATGATATGAACATGATTTACAAAACGGTCTGCAAGAAGTTTGTGGGAAGGAGTAAGTGAATAACCTCCTCAGGAATGGTATGTTACTGTATTGCACAAGAAGTCCCTCCAGAGGCTCTGAAGAAGAGTTTTGTATCTGAAATTCTCTATTCATGAAAGACGTAATGTCACTTTCAATGCCGTGCATACTATCATTTTTATTAAACTGTTTGCTATTATTAAACGTTGATATAGAAACAGTTACTGAAAATAATTGTCAAATTCATCTTGATCATTGTGTTTCTCTAGAAATAGTCAATAATGTAGTCAAACT
This sequence comes from Rhodeus uyekii, assembly GCA_037043235.1. NCBI lineage: Eukaryota > Metazoa > Chordata > Actinopteri > Cypriniformes > Acheilognathidae > Rhodeus > Rhodeus uyekii. The sequence continues at coordinate 1,724,038 of JAWRVZ010000053.1, read as the reverse complement.
ATGTTTGTTCCCATCTAACAGGGAACATTATTAGAACTTTGACTGGCAGCGTTCTTTCAAGGTCATGGACAAACGTTCTTCGTTTACTGTTAATAGAACAATCGTTAGTGGTTCTCAAAAGTTTTAGCATTCATCCAACGCATTTTTCTGCAATATTATAACTATGATCATATAATGTTGTTACTAATTCTTCCAGAATGTTCCCATAATGTTTGCAACAGTCTTGAGGGTAACGTAATCCGATTGTTAGTTGTCTTTCAGTCAGAAAGCCTAAAAAAACAACCCCTACATCACCACATGTTGTTTGGGAGGGTTTCAAGAAACATCCTCCTCGCTCATCCAAAAACAAACTCCAATATATTCAGTTTTCAGACACGACTGGAACTTCAAACTGGACATGGTTCTATGGTCAGATGGAACTAAAGAAAATAACTTTATGGTAGCAAACCCACCAGATGGGTTTGGTGCAAACAGAGATAAAACATACCCCATGCCCATGGTTATCTTGAAAAATGGAAGTTGCAAAAAAGTATTTAATAAAAGGGTGCCAATAATTATGTCCAATGTGTTTCAGAGAAAAGGATTTATTTCATTATGTGATTTAATATCCACCCCCACTTTCAATTCTTAAACTTAAATGAAAGGTTAGAATTTTGCGCTAAAATATTAGATTTTTGTGCTCTTCTTTCTTTAAAAAAAAGAATTGACCACAACTGTACTTAAGTAGTGCAATTAGTTATATTTTTAGGGAGTAACACATTGTAATGCATTATAGTTTGTAAAATGACAAACTGTTTGCAAAATGATAAATGTTTGTTTAACCAAGAAAAAACGCTCTTTAAACATTTAAAAAACATTCCGAAAAAAAAACATTTCACACCTTAATGGTAACGTTATTCAAATGTTCTTTTTTCATTGAAATCTTGAGGGAACGGTAACAGTATACTCTTCGAAACTTTTAGAATTAGAATACAGAAAATATGATATCAGCTTGCTTTGTAATACTATTATACTGGGCTTTAAATTGAAAATAAATGAGATTTGTGTCTGTGCACATTTTTGGAATATTGAAGTGCTTTTCTGTGGTTGATGTGTCTCTTTTTATAGTGTAACCTATGTTGATGCAAGATGGCTGCATCAGCATCATGTTACAACAAACATTAGTGATGGTCTCTCAAGACCATTGAACCCAAGTTCCCTGACATCCATAAATGAACAGAACTCAAAATATGTTGACCTTTTCAGGCATGTTCTGGAACTGCTTGGTTCACAGCAGGATTCCTCCTTATCTTCCCTACAGTTAATTGTGTGATATTTAAAGCCCCCCCCCCCCTCTGTTGCTCCCCACGGTCTTTCGCATTCCACACCTTTGTATGTTTCTCAAACCTGTCCCCTTCTAAACTCCCCTTTGGCCTTCTACCCTGATTATATTAGTAAAAGCACAATAGCTGTTCCAAAATCCAACAAGTTGCATCACTGTCTGCTGCCTACATAGACAGCTGTCTTCTAAGGCAGCATCCTAGCCTAACTATTGACTGACTGATTTGAAAGCAGTAAATACACTGAAAAAATTATAACCTGAAAAATCTAAATGAACTGGTTTTAACTGGTTGATAACTGGAATAGAATTTGTCGAAAATTAGGAATCTAGGACGTTGCCACATAGCTATACATTTTCAAAAGGAAATATTAACGGATAGTTTGTTGCACTTTGTCACTTATCAGATTAAGCATATTTAGCATATGCTCTCTGTCACTGAAAAAAAGCCCCATCAATTTAGAGGATTAATTTTATTCACTTCGCATTAGTGTCTTGCCCAGGAAGTAGATGATGACTAAGAGCAAAATGTATGAGATCATCTAGATTATTGCTCACTACTATTTGGTTGCATTGTGATATTTAGCGCATTGAAAACATCTGCCTTTCAAACGGACTTTCTTATGAGGTGCACAGATTTTTTTGTTTGAATGAATATCCAGTCGGGGGTAGGTGGCAGAAATGTGCTTTTTACTTTCTTTTTCTTCTTTGTTTCATGTTAGATTGGAAACTAAGTCTTGCATTACTGCCACCTACTGTAATTGAGCAGAACCACATGAGAGATCCCTTAAATACCTACCCAGAGATTGGCTGCATTCATAAATGCATACTTACCTACTATAGTAGGCGAAAAACAGAATGTGACCAACAAAGTATGTCTGAATTCACCGAAATCACATAATTCTTCTGCAGAGTTTCTGAAGTGTACAGTCTTCTTTTAGAAAATAAATAATAAAAACTCTTAAAATATATCAATCCAAAACATTTAATGACAAGCGTGTTGAAGATCAGCAGACAGGCTGTCATTTCATTAGGTGATAAACTATTTTAACACAAAAGTAGTTTATTCACCGTAGTGAATCCTGCTAAAAATGGCCTGTGTGCTGCAGTAATACACTTCTTTGCTAACCTTGGAGGCTTTCCTTAAAGCAGCTTTGATGTACCTACTAGGCCAGTTGTTATGTTGGGTTGTGATAAACTAGAGGAAAACACCAGAAAAGAATAACGCATTTCCTCCATCTACTGGACTGGAGTGCGGGAACAATGCTGTACCAAGGTTTTAAAATGGCTTAAAAATCAAGTTGTTGTCTCTTAAAAGCTGATGGTTAACAAGGCATGTCTAATGTATATAACATTTTGTAGCAGTTTGTCATCAAGTGTGATGTTTATATCAATTGTAAAGGCACTCGTGAAAACAATAAAATTATGAAAATGTACACAAGGACGGTGATTAACACAACAGTGCTGTTGACCGAGAGCGGTGTTGTGTGTCCTCTTTGATATGATTTTATGTTTGGAGAGACAGACTGTGTATGCTCTTATCTGTTTCATTTGTTGTGACATTAGTTCAATACATGTGCTGCTGATCAGCTGCTGCATCAAGACATTAGTGCCATTCTGCTGGGATGTTTTTACATAATCGCCACAAGCCTGCTCATATGATAATGTAGTGATTGCACTACAACCGAGAGTCATTAGAAAAACTCTTTATCTAACATCCTCTCTATAACCCCCCCTTCCCCCCATTAACTAAGATCTGATGCTTTCAGCCGAGGCCTAATTGACCTTGCCTTGGGCCTGATTGAGGGTCAGACTGTTACAAAGACTGCCATTAATCCACTCGAAATCACTGTCAAAATACAGAGCATAATACTGTATATTTGTGTGTTTGCAGATGCTGTATCTACAATTTTGGCTGGAGGAAAACTAACTCAGGGTCAGGAGACTGAATGTGAGCCAAACAAGCTCTCAGACAGAGAGCTTCGGAAATGGTATTTGTATGGCATGCCAGAGCAGAACAGCTGATCTAGAATCAGACCATGATCCAAAAAAGTTGCAAAAGCCCTTCAAGAGAATTATCGCTATATACTGCACACAGTTTCTGTCTTTAAATATCTGAAATATACACTGTGCCCTAATTCTTTAGACTTTGAGTAGTGTGTGTGTATGTCAGAGAGAGAGATAAGGAGGGAAGAGTAACTCTGTTGTCTATGGACACACAGAAGGGCTATTCAGGCCCTGTAGTGGATCTTCTGACAGCTCAGCTGGTAGCAGCTTTGTTCTGTTTTCCTCACAGAGATGGTATGCTAGATCAGGATCAGCATGCACCTTTTTTTTTTCTTTGAAGGCATCCCAGTTCTGGCTTATATCTTGTCCTAGGTCAAGTTTTTGATGCACAGACCTACAGATATGATGATCTTACTTTAATGTGTATATTTGAATGTATACATAGTCAAGACCAGTTGAAAAATATAAAGAATTAAATTGTATCTTAAATAAAATAATACATATTGTCATTGTGCTAAAGCAAGGTATTATTGATACATTTATTAACAGTGAGTATATTTTTCTACCCACTATTAGAATAATATTAGATGCATAAATCATTCAAATAAAAACACATTTTGTTTTTTATTTCTTACTATTAAAATCTAAACTATGTTTGGTTTCAGTTTCCTGCACTATTGTATGTCCTTTGTTTGTTTCTATGGTTACTTATCATTTGCACCTGTCTTTCATTATGTTTGCATTGTATTTATACTCCCTGTTATTATCAGTTATTTGCCGGTTTTTGATTATGATTGATGTAGTTAGTATTTCTCATATGTTGTTTCTGTGATCCTGTTTTGTATTGCTAATATAGACTGTCTATTTGTATCTTCATCTTTGTACATGCTGACTACATGTTAGCGAAATGTAGACGCAAACCAAATGGATAAAGCAACACCATTCATACTGTAACGAAAGGGACTCACAGGCAGAGATCCAGTAGCGTGTCTTTAATAAGAATGGTCGTACAGGCAGATAGTCAGGACAGGCAGAGAGCATACAGAAATGATAATCCAGGCAAGGGTCAAACATCTAGACAGACAGAATCAATAGTCGTTGTACAGGCGGGGAAGTCAGGGCAGGCGGAGAACAATCACAAGCGAAATACCAGGCAGAGATCAGGACAGGCAGACAAAATCAATCCTGGGAAAACAACAGGGTCAGTAACGTGAAGATCAGACACAGGTATAACAACACTTAGTAATGTTCACAGCAGCAAAACAAGACTTCGCGCTAACAGCGCGTTTAACCAAGTCTTTTATAGTTCGTGTGATGGTTCGCAGCTGGTGCGATAATCAGTCCAATGAACGGCATCATGGGAAATGCTGTGTCTGTGTCAGTATACGTGTGAGCGCTCCTTCCGGTGGTCAGAGGGGGGAAGCGCATAGCTCATAATCATAACACATACCCCTCAACCATAAAACAAATATTTTTTAAATACTCCAGGTTTGGGTTGGCCCAATGTTCTGGTCTAGATGATGCCCCCCTAAAATCTATTGTCTGGCTGAAAGCTAACTATTACAGCCCACTGGACTTGTCAGAAATGGGGAATCTCACATGACCAGAAGCCATTCTCCACTGTTTGAAACATGAAACATGTCTATCCAGTTTTTTTGTCCTTGCCCAAGACCACAGATCACAGATCTTCCACCTCCTCTCCTCCTCTACCCAGTGTTTCCCTTTCAGTTATTCGGCTCCTTTTCTGTTTGCTCTGCTCTGGACAGCAATCCGCCCATCACTCCACCTCAGTCCGTCGACCAGTCGGCTCCACCTCGTCTCCTTCCTCCCCTGGCTCCACCTGGGACTGCTGTCCTTACGGCTCCACTGGGCTCCCTCATCCCTCCGGATCTGCCTTGGTCAGTTATCGCTCTGCCTACGCTATAGGCTTCCGGTTCTTTGGCTGTGCCTCAACCCTCCCTCTGGCTGCATCGGGCTCCACCTTCCCACCGGCTCCACCTCAGTCCTCCGGCACCCTTGCTCGACCTTGGCTTCTAGGACCTTCGGTATCGCTTGGTCTCTGTGTCTCCTAGGCTCCGCCTGGGTCTTCAGCTCTCCTGGCTCCATTGTTGGTGATCAGAACTCTGACTCCACCCTGGTTCCTCCGATCATCGGCTCCACCGTGGACCTTCATCCTGGCTGTACTCTTGGAATCTCTCTGGCTCCATCCTTCATCAACTCTGCCCTGGCTCCTCCCTCCATCATCTGCCACTCTGTAACAACAACAAAACAAATCACGATTGATCTCATTATTTCTGAAAACAGAATGAAACAGTAATAACATCAACAGAAAAAAGTTGATTGGAGTGACAAATGATGACATATTCTTTTTACTTATAGCAAATGATCTGTTCGTTTGGTCTTAAGAAATTTAGCTATATTGTTTTGTTTTTTATACAAACAACATTTCTGTCATTTAACAACTGTTTAATGACCAAAAGATAATATATATTCTATATTCAAATTCCACGTGATTCAAAAACCAGGTATCATTTTTACAGCAGCACAACATGCACGAAGTAAAACTAATTGGCAATCACACACTGTATTGACAAACACTGGCACTGAAACGCACACACTAGCACATAGAGTTGGTGCTGGTTAATGAAGATATTCTCCAGTGGCAACAGAAACACTGCCAGGTTGCCTCAGCCTGTTCCCCTCCCCCATTTCCTCACGGGCTGCTCTGATTAGCCGGTGGCAGCGACCCGCCTGTCTGCCTTTGTCTGTGCTCTTTGTCTGACCTCAGGTATAGACTTCATCTATTCGGTAACATGCAATTTCTTTGCTGCATCCCAGCAAGGACGCCACACAGTTGAACCAGGTTAGATCATTTGAAATGATATGATGCTAATTACAAATATACTTTCTTTTGTGTTAGTTTCAATGAATGGGGGTTGGTGTTCCACTTTAGCACAACACTCACCCATCAAAGCAGACAATGTACAGAGCTCTCGACAGTGTATAATAACCCACTTCAGCTGAAACTGATCATTCCCATTATCTTGATGAATAATTTGTCATTTGAACTATACTAAATGTAAAAAGAGATTTATAAACGATTTCTACTGGGGATTACAACATAAAGTAATGCTGTTCAGCAACTTTGCACAAAATTGTCATTTATCAGATCTCCTTCTACTGGGATCTGCCACCAGCCACAAAGGCAAAGGATGTTTATAGCACAATTTTGGATGGGCGCTATAGTGACCTGAAATCTACATAGAATAAAGTCTGATTGCCTAACTAGAGCTGGGCATAAGGCTAGGTAATGAGCCTGATTATATACAGTTAATCAGTATGACTGGTCCGTCTATTATGGGATTAAAGCATAAGAACCAGTTAGGTTAAATCTGGCTCACAAATACAAGAGAATACAAAAATAAAGAAGGTCCAGACTGGGAACAGAACATTTTCTCTTTGGTTGACAGTGGTTGATCTGTTCTGAAAAATACACAATTTACTGTGAATTAACTTTGGTATTCAGCTCTTGTGATCGTAAAGCATCTCTAACTGTCATCACAGACAGAGCTAAATGTTCATATCGACTTTGATCAGAAGCAATGACTGCTTCTCTGGCAATCTTTGGAAGAAGACACATTTGTTAAAAATCTTAAAATGTTTCCATTAAATACATAAGTACATAACTATAAAGATGTGCACAGTTGTCACAGTTGTTTACAAGAAATGTCATTAGGCTTGCTTTATAAATTGCATTAACTTTGCTCTTAAGACTAACAATTGAATCTTAGGCTTCTACATCTTTCACAGTCCACTTAACTAGAGATTAATGTCCTCTCCAGTCAAACGTAGTGCTTTTATGACAATACTTTGAATATAAAACTTTGGAACAGACAGAGTTTCGGAGAGGACATTATTTTATTCCCAAAAGAACCACTTGACTCCATTACTATTGATTCTTATCTAAGCAAATCTAATATTAAATCTTAAAAAGTTTATAGGACATACTTTTTCAAGGACACAACGTGCACTTTAAAAAAAAGTTTTTTTTACAACATTTCAAAACATTTATGGCACGTCCCAAGTCCCAGTGCAAAATGAGAAACTAGTTATTTGCACATTTTATTTGGCTTACAGTATTCAGTTTGTCAAGTAAAGTTACCTTTATTTATATAGCGCTTTATACAGTATAGATTGTTTCAAAGCAGCTTTACAGGGATAAGCAGAAAATGAAGCAAACAAAGTTCAACTCTGCTTTAAAGCAGCTCTAAAAAGAAAATAATATCATTGTTCTTCTGAGGTCAGTTAAGTGTTGCCTCAGTTCTGTTCTGTAACTATGTAAAGATCATCAAATATGAAATGTTCAGTTATAAAGCGGTTCTACAGAAAACAGAGATGTCATCTTCCAGCTAAGTTCAGTTCTCATCCAATAGTGTCAGCCAAATAAACAATATTCCCGAATACCATGTGTATCATGTACCGTGAGTTTGCCATTGTTTAAACCTATAGTTTACCTGGCCTTTCTCTGTCTTTGCAACTCAGGCTGACAAAAAGTTAACCTAATTGAGAGAGGTCACATAGCACTGTGCAAGAGCAGCTGTAGCACACCCATACACACAGACCTCCCTCAGTCTTTGACTTGAGAAGAACTCCAAATAGAGATTCATAGGAGCCCAGTTGAATATAATTAACCCCATTGTAAGGGCAAACATGCTGAGACAGTGGCTCTCATTAATGAAACTGCCAGAATTTGAGGGACTGGATTTGTCCCTGTTTGTGTTAGCTTCACAAGCATTCTCAAATATTGACTTGATAGAGTTGTTAATTAACATATGTTAATAAATCCTTTTATCTTTTTTTAAAGTGATGCAGGGTATAAACCGATATGCAGGGACTTTGGGATCTGGGGTTATGCAGGGACAGTCTGAATTTGGGATTGGGGTGACTTTCCTAAGTGGGTCAAAGCCATTGTAGAATTACTTGGATGACACACACACACACACACACACACACAAACTCTCTCTCTCTCTCTCTCTCTCTCTCTCTCTCTCCTCTCTGGTCTCATGAGTAATAGGCTCCTTAATTCACCCCCCATGAAAATACTGATAAGAGCAGAATAGTCTGAGCAATTCCTGAGAATATTTACAAAACTTTTACTCTGCCATTAAAAATTTTTAAAAAACACAAATGAATAATTACTTTTTTTAAACTTCACAATAAGATTAATATATGAAATCAACAAAAACAACAACAACAAAACAAAAGGATAACCACAATATACATATTCTCTCTCTCTCTCTCTCTCTCTCTCTCTCTCTCTCTCTCTCTATATATATATATATATATATATATATATATATATATATATATATATATATATAAATACACACACGCACACACACGCACACAATATTTTGCTTTCGCATTGAAACAACACAATACAGTATTGTTTAAGTAATTTATGAGTCAAATGTTTTTTATTTTTCGCTTGGGGTCCAAACATTTGATTTGGTTCTAAGGAATTTCCTGATCCTCAGCTCTGTTCCGCAGCTCTCGCACTCTCACACGGGTGTGTCTGGCGGGCGGGCGGAGAGTCGTTTCCAGTCCCCGCCTCCAGCAGTCATACCCAAATGAGCCGGTGTCCTCACTGTTTCTCCACACAAAGATACACAAGCGCACGCCGCGCGAGACGAGCCGGGATAACAACGAGCTTCTTCTAATACACACAACAGATATATTCCCTTTAAAGCGGTTTCTGAATGAGTTTGCCAAGAGCGTTTAAAGAACACTTTAGGCTTCATCAGAGGAATTACTGTCTGTCCTCAGCGATGGGAACTTCAGCTTTATCTTAAGAGCGTGAGTGCGGAGCATCTATACAGTGGTACCCTCATCACCAAACACCGGACAGGACCATATACAGATGGAGACCTTCTTTGCTGAGGTAGGTGGAAAACTTTGACATGTTATCTGTAACGGTTGTTAATAAATTCATATTTTACTGTCTTTAATACATTTAAACCAGAATAATAAATAGGCAATGTATCTCAATTTGTCTGTCTGTCTGTCTAGAGACTATATTCATGTAATTAATTTTGTCCATTGTTGTTGTTTGCGTTCTTTTTGCGTTCTGTTTAACTATAAAAAGCGTGGTCATTAAACTCTAAAGGTTCTTGCTCTAGGTGTTAATTTAGTTCGGACCCTCTGTTACTCCAGGTGAGAAAAAAATGGGGAGTCTCTCTCACATTCATTAGAAGTTCAAAGGTTATTTAACACCGGTTCACTGTCTTTGAAGATCACTAGTGCTTGCAGAACAGCGGTGAACAAAATACCATCTTGACCCAGAGTGAAATGATCACAAATGCCTCAGCGAAGACCCCCAGGATGTGTTTCAGGCCTCCCTCTGTCTGCTCCACTGCTCAGTCTCTGTGTCAGCATGAGAGCAAACCTGCTGGCTATGAAAGCTAAGACCTCACACAAAACACACTGACCCACTGCAGCAGTTTTAACTAGATACTAATGCATAACATTCAGATGGCATTATAAACCCCCTCTCCACTTCCAGTGTTTCAGACCACCAAAGAATAGATGTAGGGTTTAATTCTTCAGACACAAAATTAATACTTATTTCTTTTTGTTAGAGTTACTTAAAGTCAATGTTATAACCAGTTGCTTTTTGCACTGCATGTGTTGTTCACTCCCAACTTTGGTGGTCTAAGGTGTTTGAAGAGTCTAATTAAAGAATACTTATTTTTAACACAACATAAAGAGTATTTTACATAAAGAGTCACATAGGCCTACTTTGTTTCCTGAGAAATGAAGTCAGGCTTTCATAATGGAGCATTGGAGGACAACATTAGGACTAAATGGGAAGAGTAATTAAACATCTGTCTGGGGTGGATGGAGGACAGAAGGGGTCTGAGACACATCTAAGATTAAGTGCTTCGTTTCACGTGTGGGGATCCAGCCTGAATGATGAGGCTTAGAAGTAACAACGCAAACATTCCATAATTATTTATAGACGTGGGACACTGTCAGGAGGAAGTTCCCATTCGCTGGCCCACACAGTGGACAGTGTGGCTTTAATTAATCTGGAGCATTAAAAGCTTTTTAATTCCGATATAAAGCTGAGACTAAATGCGTGAATTAAAAGTATGGTTTGGAACTATTAAAACAACATGTCTGATAGTCAGGATGGATTGTTCTAAACTTTAACCTAAAGATTCTTCACTTTGCTTGTATGATTTGTAATTCAGGGTTAAAATAACACCCCTGGTGTTATGCTTCACTGATATGTAAAGGCCTCCCTTCCTATCTAAATCCACACTTGGGACAAGGCGTAATGATATTGCCCAATCCCTCCAGGCTGTGTTCTCCCTCAGACAAGCCCTCATCCTTCTTCTGCAACTGCTGAGTCACTAAACTATTGAACACTCTGAGTGTGTCATTTAGAATTAGATCATCCTTCTAGAGCTTACCTGTCCATGCTGATTGATCCTAATGACTAAGTTTGGTTGTTCCCAGACACATCCTCCCATGGAGAGATTTATGAAGCATGGGATTCCCGTTACGCTCAGCATTCCCACCTGTGATAGACTCATCAGAGCTTTAAAGCGAGAGTCAACCCTGAGTTCCCCAAGAAACTGTATATTTAGTGTGTGTTAGAAACCTTTGAAAGCCATACAAATGTTAATAGCGATGGATTAACGTTATTTTTATTGTTTTTACAGAAACATCAGTAGAGAAAGTTTTCATTTAGCCAATAACTGAAGTATAAAGTTTGGGTAATTTGCTTTGTAGAATTAGTTAATTGAACTCTATATGCTGTTCAGGGCATCATGTTCACAAGTGATAAATAAAATCGGTTCTTCGGCTGCAAGCCGCTTTTTGATATTTTAGCTGAACATATTTTACGTATTGGCATCGTTTTTAGTTGCAGTGAATTTTGTTCTGGCTTATCCACGTTGTGTGGCGACTTTGTCACGTATCGGGTAAGGAGGACTCAGTAATGCAGGTGAAGGATTTATTTATAACAAAATAAAACAAACACATAAAAGAAAACTGCCCTCGAGGGGGAAAACAACTAAACAGAATGAACTGAAGACAAAACTTAACACAGGAACTCGGGAGGAATGGGTACAAACCAACACGGGGAAACCCAGGAACAGGCTTGTAATGACAATAACGCGACACAGGACAGCAAACAAGAAGGGATTAAATAGACACAGGAGGAAGGGTAACGAGTTGAGAACAGCTGAGAACACTCAAGGGAAACAAGTTAACAAGGTGGGAGGGGTACAAGTTAACAAGACACAAACACACACCCAAAGCAGACGCACATCGCCATGTTTTCACGTGAATTGACGAGATGGCGCACAGTTAGTAAACAACCAACATCGTGCGACACGAACGACATAAAGGCACACAGACAAAAGAGTGCGCACTGGAACTAATGCGCTCTCACAGAGACACAAAGAAGGAGCAGTGTCAGAGCTCTGTCACCAAAACACTAGAAGCCAGACAGAATCCTGACAGAGGGTGTGCATGAAATGGTTGCTAACACAGTCAAAATGCACCAGATCAAGTGCTAAATGATTCCGGCCTTCAAAAACTGTTATAGTGTTATAGTATTTTTTTTATTTTCCCACCAATATATATTTGTGTAAGTTGCATTCCGCTATGTACTTTTTTACTTCCACAGTTGAGGAAGTTTTACACTGCCTTTATATCTATGTAAATGCACAATTAAAAAAAACAACTTATAAAACCCTTGTATTCTCTCACAGATTTTATAGAAATGGATGAATGTGTTTTGTTTGATCAGCCTTTGTTGCACTGGAGTGAAAGTCTATGTGAATAATTTTGACACAAATTGGACAAATTGGACCCCAAGAGACAGCCAGAAATAATTTCGTAACTAAACAAAATAAAAAATGAGGCCCCATTTTGACACATTTCTATATATAGATATTAAATGTAATTATTTTCAAGTTGAGTCACCCAATTATTGTGGTTCAGAGTACTTTACATGGGCACTCATGCCCATCCTTAACATGAAGGAATGTTTATGTTTCTTGCTCGCATTCTGCCCTGAGGAATTCAGCTTATTCCTCAAACAGCACATGCGTCCATTAATTCACAGAACCACAAATACATTTCCGGCTCAGTCCACTGTCAGCCATGTTAAAAATACCCACAAAGTCCACTTCAGAAGAGCAGACTAAAAAAAGGATCGATGAAGTGATCATGTCGCCTGGAACAACAGCTGACCTGCTTGATGGAATTCCTGCTTTTAAAGTGTCTCTCGAAACAGTGTCTCACATCCAACACCAGATTCCTTTTCCAGAAACATTCCTGCCTTGAGGATCTCAGTCTCTGCAACCCTGACCTGAGATTCCAAGCCATGCCTCTTGGTTGCCCTATAGTTCTTGGATTTGAAGTTCCTCTGGTTTGGGTTTCACGCTATTCTTCTCAGTCCGGCTTTGACTTCCTCAGGCAACCTCTCATGTTGATGGCGACTGAAAGTGTAGCTTTTCCTCCTTGCTCTTTTGGGTGTACTAGACAGGAAGAACGAAACAATAAATATATTTGGTGTGTTCCTGTTCCCCGCCACACCTGTTTTGTTTGTCAGACCTCTTGGGTGCATCTCTTCTATAATTTAAATCCATATATTTGGGAATTTGCGTGTTTATTGTCAATAATAAGGCTGTTCTAGGGGCCTAGTTGCTTTGTTATAATCTCTCATTATGACTAATCAGTCATGAGGCTGACTGTAGGTACTTAGTAAGTGCTTTAGTCATGCTGCAGGTTGGTATGAAGAATTACGGATTGTCTTCTCACACGTGCAGGAGTTATATCAGTTCAAACCAGATTGCTTGCTGATCCAGTGTTGTGCAGGAGTGCTGGAAGGCTATATGAGTACAGCGGCAATCCCACAAGGTCATAATAATCCCTTTCAATGCAGTCTCAACGTTAGCAAGAATCGCTTTTTCTCAGGACTGATGCGTTTGTTAAAGCTTCTCTGTCATATACAAGTTTTGTATGTGGATATTGACAGGATTTTTTTATATACATGATTATTGGACTGCAGTGAGCATCTGGACACAAAACCAGATGGATTCACCCCAATTCAGTTACTCTTTGTTCACTTTGCGGGCTTACCGTAATTGGTCTTGTTTGGCCAATCTGTTGTTTTTTAAGTTGAAGTACCCTAATGCTATTCTTTTTTTCTTTTTCTTTTTTAATTTGGAAACTGGTAGGATTTATTTTAATTAGGACTCTCAGATGTTTTGGAGCACATTTTATACAGGTTGCACCTTAAAAGTCTAGAGCATGACTCAGGAAGACCACATCCCTTTGGTGTGCTATAAATGGAGTTTATTTATGTGGGACATGACAAAAATGTTATTTTTGTTGTCATTAGGCACTAGAAAGATCTGTAATACATTTATGTTAGACAGTATGTGTGTATTTTGAAATGTATTTCGCTATGTTGTAAATTTGAATCAAAATATTTTTGGAGCTATTTTTTATTCTTATTATCAGAATGTTGCTATTTTAACTACCATATTTATGCTTAATTTAATTTTAATTGTTGCTATTGCTATTATTTTATTGTTTTACACTATTAGGACTCAATCTCTTCAGCTGGACTTTACAGGGTCTTTTAAAGGGTGCAGTGCATGTTAATGTTAACGCTTCCTCTGTCATCTCCTCTGAGGCCTGTGTGTGCAATGCACCCCTTCCCCCTTCATTTCTTAATACTGTACCTCCGCATTCAGTTGAATCTCCATCTGCCACCGCTCCAGCCTCCTGCTGAGATACAGCGGCTATGGATCCTCGCCATCAACACCAAACGGAGCTATTGAAAGGCTTTTGTTTTGCCTAAGGGGCAAATTATGTGTAAGGAGTTACCAGTCTGTGCCAATATCCCATTCATTCAGCTCTAAGAAGGTTGCCTGGTTGAGATAATTTTTGGTCAATAATGTTTGTAAGTTTACTTGTATGGTGTTTTTCATATTGTTTCTAGTTACAATATGTATTGCATGGATAGGAGGGACTGAGATTTTGTACCTAATTCCAAAATGTAATCATAAGGGCTTAACTTCATCATGATCATCTAATTATACTGTCAGTTGCAGGCATGCTTTAATTTCCCTAGAATCTATGATAGCAAACTACAATTAACAGATTTTCTTCACCTTTATGGAGCATATGAGATCACTTTTTGCTATTTAGATTTGTGGTTGTTCATGAAATAAAACATAATCTGTTTCAACCCTTATAGAGGAAGCCCAGTGACTTGGGAAAAAACATTTCAGTGAAAAATATTCATAAATGTTTTGGCATAATGGAGCATCTGTACAATTATCACCCACTTGGGGACTGTAAATGAGTTAGGTGGACCCACCTTTTCACAATATCTGTACCATCCCATCCTTCCTTTCCTTCTGGTGACGGCGCAGCATTATTTATGTGCCTCTGTCAGCAGCTGTAGCTCGGAGCAATAAGAGCAGACGGGTGTAGCAGACAGGCTTTAAAGGCTCTGATTAACACAATCAGTTCTTGTGCTGTAATCTCTTCACTAGAATTGGACCCCTGACTAGAGTTCAGAAAGATTTACAGGGGGCCGCGGAAGGCCTCAATTTCCCACACCAAATAACAGAGGAACTACTGGCTATGTGGTTAATTGTACAGAACTTTAATTTACACTTTTGTGTGACACTTTTTTTATTGAATATTTTACATTTTACTTATATTTTACTCCTCTCATTTTAATAAATAACGTTTTAGAGGTTTACTTGTAAGGAGATTAAGCTGTTGCACAGCTGTCAAGCAATATTATCCTTAAATTTAAGCTTGTTTAATGTCAAACCTTTTATGACTTCATGATTCGTTTCATAATAGATAGAATGAACATACTGTAATATTCAAGCTAACACACCACCTGTGACTTGACATGGATTCCTCAACTCCATGACAAAAAATAATGAAAAAATAATACAAAACCCAATGATTTTCATGCATCAAACAAGCGTGTTTGACTGTATGGTGTGATCTATGTTTGTGCATTGATCAGTATTTATCTATGATAATTATTTAGACTAAATTAAGTCTGTTCATCATATAAAGCTATCGAATCTTTTCAATTATCTTAGATTAAACGACGATATTCATATGAATTACTTTTACTATGTTTTTATGAAGATTTTGAAGAAGTAAATGCTTTGGAGAAAAGGTCTTTTAATGGAGGTTCAGAAGTCTCTTTGTTTTTGTTCTGAGGATTAACGAAAGTCTTATGGGTCTAGAACGACATGAGGGTGAGAAATTGACATAATTTTCTTTTTCAGGTGAAATATCACATAAGTAGCTGGAACGTAGTATCCATAAGCTTCAATTACTTGGAGACCAAGAGATCTAGAGAAACATAGCATGTAATTGTTTAGCCAGCCCAGATGGCGTGTTTCCTATTTTAGCACACGTTTTTCCCTGTGATTAAGATCATGGAAGGACATCTGTGACATGATGTGGCATGCAGTTATGGGTTAAAAAAAAAGAGTTCAAGCATCCTGCCATCCCATTAAACTGCAACCATGCTTAAGAATACTACCCTAATTGAGTCCTTCTGTATTGTTGGGAAACATACTATGTAGAAATAACTGTAATTTGTTTTCACTTGACTTTGTGTATGTAAACGGTGTTTAAATTGCTTACAGTCAGTATTAGATGATCATCTATCTAGCTCTTCATTACAGGATGCCATCAGAGCCCCAACCAACTCCTCCATCAGAGAAATAGATTTCTCATTATGTTCTTACTGGGAATTGCGAACTGTGTGGCACTGCGAGTGATGTTGGATTATTTTATTTTATTTAGTGGAGCACCATAGTTATGTGATCCAGGTGGCAAAAATAAATTGTACTGTCATATAGTTTATGGGATGTGCAAAAGCTTCACTTCAGCATTAAACATTTGGTCAACATTTATTGTATTTCTGGCTCTCCACATTAGAAGGAATCAGTGCAAGATGACTCAGAAGAAACCTCAAGTTTGTGAGATAAAGGACAGAACTGTATGTCTTCTTAATTTCCTCATTGAGATGTTTTGGTGTTGGAAAAGCATCTTATGTGTTTTGTGAGGCCTGAGGCCTGATTTCTTATGAAAAGGCCAATTATATCCGAACGGCTGTTTTGTTTGTTGAATGCTACAACTGAGAAGAGCTCCCACATCAGTAATAACCCCCTCCCCTTCTTTTTTCTATGATTGAGGGATACAGCTGTTAATGAAAGCCATGCTTCATTTCAGATTGTTGTTTATATTTGAATACAATTCACTTCAGTATTTTGCTTGGCTAAAGGTTTAAGGGCCAGTCACACAGCGAAAACGCATGAATCACGCTCGAATTATGCACAGATTTTCGTTTCTGTGCGTCATATGCGTAATTCGTCGGTGGAACGAACGTGGATGTGCGTCGAAGGCGGTTTGTGCGTGATTTTGAGTTTTGAACGGTAAACATTTTTTCCCGTGTGTGTTATTCATGAGTCTGTGTGCGTAGTTTATGCGTCGAGTATGCATGACTATGTGCGGGAAACGCGTCGGCCGTCAGTGTTTATGCGTCGGAACTGGTTCGAAACTGCGCACATCCACTGACGCCCCACCTTCATATCACGCATGAACCGCGCATGTATCACGTTCATTCCACTGACAATGTGGATTCTGAAAGTGCTTGTACGTGGAACGTTCGCGAAGCGTACGTGTTTGGATGCGCTCCGTCAGTGAGTCATGCGTCGGGTGTGCGTCGAATGTTCGTGGAATACTTTGGTCAATGTCTCGACGCACAAGCACGCACAAACCCAATCTGTACGTATTTGTGAGTAATTCGTGCGTGATCGGCTGTATGACTGGCCCTTTACTGCGGTGGTACAGGTTGTTTGAGCACGTGATTTGTCCATCTTCCAACGTCCAATCTTCACCAATTAAGCTCAAATTATATTACATTTTTGACTCGAACACTTGCCTCTCAAAGTATGCTCCATTTGATAGCGTGTGTAACGTCTTGGTTACGTATGTAACCTTGGTTCCCTGAAGGGGACCGAGACGCTGCATCAAAGCGCTAGGGCGCAGCTCGAGTTCACATGAAAGGGAAACATTGGTTCATCCTTGTCTATGTCTGTGCTAGAGTGCTGCAGGGATGATGTATGTACCAAACCTTTGAAAAGAGTTATTTTGGCACTTTTGGATCGATCATCTTGAAGTTTTGTTTTTAAAGAGAAAAGGTGCATGCCATATTCCATTACATATTTTCTTTCCTTTCCATTGCTGTTTGAAGAGGGAAAAAAATTAAACCTGGACAGAAAAATTTCAGTTGGTAAAAAAAAAAAAAAAAATCTGATTAAAAAAAATTAAACCTTCTGCAGTGTAAACAAAACCGAATAGCTAATCTATGAGTTTCCATCCACAAGTTTCATTCATTTAGAGTATTACAACCTGCCATTACCATTAATCACCGTCTCCAGGCTATGCCTTATGCAAATCAGTCAAACATCTCAATTGTAAGGTTAATTCACGAAGTGCCACCATCTCTCAATGCTATTACCACCCTCTCTCTCTATTGTCTGATATTGGGGAAGTCTGGGAAGCGTCCTTCCCCTGGGGCCACAATCTCTCCATTAGCTAATTTCTGATCAGCTGCACCTTCCATCATTTATTCATACTGCTGTCAGCCTAGTGACGGAGCGTCAAGGCTGTTTATCTGATCCTGTACAAAACACTGCTCCTTCTCTGCCTTGCTCTCTATTGTGAATTCAACTGTGAATTTACATCTTCTGAATTGTTAATGTTGTAAATGTATTGCATTGACAGTACGAAAGGTTGTTTTGCTTGTTGCAAATAATTCATGAAATGTGTCCTAGAGTTTGAGAATGTCTGAGCTCACCGTCAGGAATTTTATTCTATAAGGATGCTAAACATCATGTGACCCTGATTTGAGGTGAGACAAAGCTCTCGTTGGCTTGGGTGATGTCATGCAAGTCTGGGGAGGTTGAGAGCTGTCTTGGTTTCACTTGACGGTAGCTTTTGACATACAGTAGGCATCCTAAGGTACAGTTTCCCCTCTCACACTAGATTGGTTGCTTGTGTGGTTCAGTTGCTCTTGTATTTTAATGGATCACAGTTATCAAAATGCTTTTTGTTTTATATATATGTTTAGTGTTTTTTGGGGGAATTTTGTACAAATAAGCTATGAATTAAGGGTTAGTAAAAAAACTTTTATTCAGCAATGACAAATTAAATTAGATGATCTTACAAAGAATTTCTACTTCAAATACATATTATTTTGGAATACTGAAAAAAATTATGTATTGTTGTTTCTACAAAGATATTAAGCAAAACTCTTTTAAATTTTGTATGCATGTAAAATGTTTCTTGAACAGCAAATCAGCAAATTAGAATGTTTTTTTTTCTTCTGAAGAGTCATGATGCTGAAAATTCAGTATTACTATCATAGTGCTGATACTTCCTCATGCTACAGACAGGTACAAAGACTCTAACTAAACAAAAAAGTTAGTCAAGAAAAATAAGGAGATAACAATTGTCTATGGCCATCACTTGCAAAACCATTCCCTTTTTGGGGATTGTTTTGCTGTTGCCTCTCCAGTCCACCTGTTGATGCTTTAATTTGCACCAAAGCAGGTGAAACAGATTCACAATCGCTCATGCTCCTTAATTAGATAGATCAATATCCCTGAAGTTGAATTGACTTGGTGTTGTACTGTGTTTCCCTAATTTTTTTTACTAGTGTATTTTAATATCTCAACTCAACTTTATTTATATAGCACCATTAAAAAACAACAGTTGTTGACCAAGGTGCTGTACATTAAATCAAGTACAGTCAACATTTAACATAATTTACAACAGAGATACACCACCACAGAGACAGACCAGAACAGACACAGCACATACAGACTTCTTTCAAAAACATTTGAAAATCTAACTGGCCTCAAATCATTTGACCACTTATATATGCATAATTATGTATTTCTATTTATTATTATTTAAATTGCTTAAAGTAGAGGATTTGAAGTCTGTCACTAAATTGTCTTGTTGAATTTGTTATTGAAAAAGCGGTTTTAGTTCTAAATTCACCCAATTTCAAGAACTATAGATATGAAAGCTAAACAATCTTAATCAATTGACAAGTTGACCTCAGTTACCAGCTAGTCAGTTGTTGACTGTCCTGACCCATCCCTATATGTTGGGTCATGTTATGTCAGTGCTGTTCAATGGACATATATGTAGGTCTGGATTACTTTTACCTTGAGCCTGTGAGCCTGATATTCCGCAGTTCAAACCCTTGATCCTGAACACATTGACACAACTCAACTAGATTTATTGAAGAGCAGTTTTCTTAGCTTTGAATCATAATCTACCATATTGCTCAATAAATGAGCAGTTGGACCAGTAGAAGTCCTAATGATGGAGAACATTTTTGCTGGATTGAGTTGTCTGCATGTGTGTGTGTGTGTGTGTGTGTGTGTGTGTGTGTGTGTGTGTGTGTGTGTGTCCTTTTGCAGTCTTAAGTCAGTCAGTATTGAGTTGCCAAACAGTTTACTCTTCAATATCTTAGGCCCTCTGTAAAGTGAAGAGCTCTTCACATCTGCACAGCTGCACTGAAGGAGAGCCAGAGGTCAGCGGTGGTGTTAGTATTGTTATGATAATCTGAATAAGTGGCACTGTTTGAGATCTAAATAGTGTGCTGGAATCTCATTGACACAGAGTGTGAGCAGCTGCTTTGGGGAAGTCTTTATGATATTTGCAAAATCCACAGGAGTTCTTCTCAAACAAGTACTGAGTTCTCTGCCACTCTTTTTTAAAATCTCATGCATAATCAGTAACCCCAGATTATGCAGAATAATTACAAAATAATTGTCCAAAATAATGTGCGATTGGAAAAATAAATAGCGTCTGACTAATTGCCAAATAACGTCTAATTGTGTGGAAGATGATTCGTTTCTTTTGTTGAGTTGATTGGATCACTCGACAGTCGATACTCTTGGGCTTGGGCTTCCTGCCACAATGAGAAAGACACACGCCACCTTGTGCTGTGTAGTCTCATTAATCTTTCAGTCTCATTAATTAGCAAATCTCCTCCAAATTTGGCACCGTTAAACACGGAGGTAATAGTAGCCCTTTGCGAGGGTTCAGAGTGATGGAGCGTTTTAAGTAGTGCTTTCTGTTTTAAAGGGCACATGTCTTTTTACTCTTCTGTGTTAAAAGTTACTGTTAAGATCCTTTGAATTTTGTTCATTAACCATTGTTTTGTGTTTATTTAACCAAAAACTTTTTTGAGCCTTTAATCTAATGGAAGTTGCAACAGATAATTTCTACATACTTCTGAGTGAAACGTTTTATTTTGAAAGAAGAAAATGTTGGGCGGGGATGTTGATCGGATCGAGGCAAATCTAAATATTAGTTTGCAGTCAAATTGAGTCAACAAGAAAGAGACTTGTTGACTCAATGCCAGATACATCAGTAGATGCCATTCTTCTTCTGATGTATCGAGTACACCAGGTGTTATGGGAATGTTCCCGGTTCCGGCTGACCGAAATTATGCAGACTAACAATCATTTTACATGATTTGGATTAAAAATGTATGTATAATGTGTTATATGTATAAAGGCATTATGTGAATGCCAGGCTGAAGAGATGTGTTTTTAGTCTAGATTTAAATTGACAGAGTGTGTCTGCTTTATGAACTGTAATAGGAAGACTGTTCCAGAGTTTAGGAGCTAAATAGGAAAAAGATCGACCACCAGCAGTTGACTTTGATATTCTAGGTATTATAAGCTTTTCAGTATTTTGGGATCGCAATAGAAGTGAATGACTATAATGTGTTAAGAGATCGCTCAAGTACTGGGGAGCTAAACCATTTAATAGGAAGCCAGTGCAGGTTTGACAGAACTGGGCTAATATGCTCATACTTCCTGGTTCTAGTAAGAACTCGAGCTGCTGCATTTTGGAATTTTCTGCATCCAGCTGGAATTTGTTTATTAAGCGTGCAGGGGAACCACCCAGTAGAGCATTACAATAATCTAGCCTTGAACACATGAACGCATGAACTAACTTTTCCGCATTTGCCTTTGAGAGCATGTCACAATTTAGATATATTTTTATATATAAATGTAATTTATTTCTATGTCTAGTTGCCGGAAGAATCTGGCATATGTCACCACGTATGTCATTTCATTGGAAGGTTGAGTTATGGCATTATAATTCAAAATTATAATTCAAAAACAGTTAATTAATTAGTAAATAAATATTTCAATTGAGTACATTTCCATTTCATTGAGTAAATTTCACTTTTACCAAAATTGTGTTCTGTTTTGAGGCTTTTTGTGTAGAAATTACAGAAACTGTTGGGAAGATGTAGCTATGACAAACGAGACAGGCTTAAATGAACATTTCCCATATGAGCATCTTGGTTCCTGAAATTTGAGGAAAGGTGAAATCTCAATTACCGTTTCTCACCAAAAATTTCATGGACAAAATCCAGTCATTCCAAATGGAATCTGATTGCAGATTTTGCTTTCAAATTTGCGGCTCTGACCAACAGAAAGCTGCTTGTTGTGAGAGTGACTTCTGAGTTCGCTGTGCTTCAAATATCTATTGACAACTCACAGTGGATCTTTTTGTTAGCAAAATTTCCATTTCTAGTATTGATTCACTGGTGTTCCAGCTGAAAGGAGCTGATTCATGTCTCAGAGTATAATGCGAAGGAGTTATTTTGTTTGCACGTGTGCTGCAGTTTGACAGACAAAACCCTGGCTCAGAGTTGCCCAGCTGTCCTTTGTTGAGGGATTTCCGCTCAGTTGCCCTCTGGGACCCGTGCATGACCATTCTGCTTTGAGACTGCCGAGGTGATGGAAAGGTGGGGGAAGGAGGGGTTGAAATGTTGGAAGCGGAGGAGAGAATGGAAGGAGGAGGTTTGTGTTTCTGTGACCATCTGTTGTATATACAATACATCCCATGCACAAACCTGCTGTCTTTTAGGGGCATGCATCATGGAGCTTGCTTCTGGAAAATCTGTTAACCTCACCACATAACTGATGATATCATACAGCGGTTTCCAGCAGTGCCAGTGGAAACATGTCTGATCTCAAACGTTGTCATTATAGTGGGGATATTATGAGACTTTCAGAGATTTTTTCTCCCTTGATTTCTTTCAAAATAAATATAGAATATAGGATCACAGAAAGGAACCCATCCTGTTTCAGCATGATTTAAAAAAAGACATTTTGGGTAAAAATATGAGACATTGAGCACAATAGCTTTACTTGCCCAGATGCTATACCTGTAATTTATGTCTGTCTGTTCTGGCTTTATACGGGGTCATGGGGGGAAAAGTGTTTCTCTCTGGTGCTACTTGACATTGAGTGTCCTTTCCGTGGAGAACATCTGTTATTTGGCTGCAGTTCTCTCTGAAGCCCAAGTCAAAAGATTCTCTATGATAATCTGCTCCCTCAATACGGCTTGGGATATGGAATATTTTCCAATGTTTTTATCATCCACCCTGCAAAACAGTCTGATTGCTTTGAAAAGTAATTGCATACCCCTCAACATGCCACATGATTTGAGGTATTATTTTTGAGCATGAAGCAGAAGTTACGTGGTGAAGTTTAATATTTTATTGGTTTTTCAAAATGCCTAGCACTAACTATTTGAGCATTCCTTAGGGAAACATCCTCCTCCTCCTTTCCCCATAATGATAGATTTCAGCTAAATGAGCCACAGTTATCTGCATCATAGGGAAGTTAATACATTCGTTCTGCCCATGCCAGCATTTTAAATGTAGTATTTCTATGTAGTAATAATCATTAAAGTGTCCCGTCTCAATACTATTAATTGAGTAAGGAATAATTGACAGCGGGCTGTTGAATTATTAGAAAATAAAGCACACCCGAGGTGGTAATGTGGCCATTGATAGCAGACTAATGCAGTTATGAAAAAGAGAGAGGGAGAGAGAGAGAGAGCAAGATGTGTGTGGGCTGCACACACATCAGCTTCAGGACCTGACTAGAGGCAAGAATGCTCTCCAGAGTCCGGCTGCCCTGGCCCCCTGAACTGTCGGAGCCGCCCTGGAGACATCCTCACCTGCGGGCACTACCCTGGTGGTCTGTGATGGCTTCAGGTTGCCCACCTTCACATCCCTGTGGACTCTTAACAGCATGAGGATGTGCCTTCCGGGAGGGTTAGTTAGTCCCTCAGTTTGCTATGTATTGCTGTTCAGTTGTCTGTCTTCGTGTTATACTCCTGTGGTTTTGTTCCTGTTGTTGTAAATTCGAGTACCTGCCTATATTTTGTAAGTTTAACTTTGTTTTCAATAAAAGACTGCTGCAAGTAGATCCGTTTTACCCTCGTCTTCAAGCAGCATTGTTATGACACATAATGCAGTAATCCCTCGGTTAATGTGGACCGGAACCCCCCGCGATAGGTGAAAATCCGCAAAGTAGGATCAGCCAATCAGCTCACGGGATACATCTACTCGTGCTCTCATTCGTCAATCACGCGTCGGGAACCAATCACGTGTCTCGTCTGAGTGCCCATGGGTGTGTACAAAGCCTCTGAGAGAGTTTCTCTCTTTGTCTGGCATCCTGGGAAACCGCTTCTCTTGCACTTCACGATAAAACAACGCTGCTTTCCGCAATACGGCTGCCAATATGGCGGTATTTTTGATTTTTTTTTCTGATTAATATTTAGTAATATCCGCGATGCACTGAGACTGCGACACTTGAACCGCGAAGTGGCGAGGGATTACTGTATGCAGAATTTTGTGATTTACCTGTAAGAAACTAATATATTTGTTTGGTTGTTTAATTTGCACTAATACTTTCTTCATTCACTTTTATAATGTATCAATTTAACACAAAAATAATCCCACCCCTCTAATGTAGTTGATCAACTTTTGCAAAGTCTCTTATGTTTAATCTATGAGATTAAACACAAGTAATTCAATGACACCATGTGCCATAAAGCACGAATGCCGTAAATGAGAATTATGTAACAATGGCATCTGATCTTCTTAAATCCGTAGACCCTGCTTTGGATGTAATTCAGTTCAGGCAGGTCACGTGAATCAGCTTTTCCGAGCCCTGTGCTTGAGTAATTTCCATCTCGTGCCAGTTACAGACCTGGCTGATCTCTCTCATCTGATCCATGATTTCAGCTCAATAAAATTATGCCCTTCAGCTGCTTTAATCGTATTTCTGTAAATATAGGTATTGCGTTGTTTTGAGCTGGTTGTGTTTGGGGAATGAATGTCTAAAACCCACATTAACTGATGGAGGTCATATTTAGTCTCATGCATATGGGACGATTGAACATTTAAGGGAAGTTGAATGTTAGCTGTATCCCTCTGCTTGTCAATCGATGGGATTTATCCTCCCCACCTCTTCTTTTCTTCAAATTCTTTTAACTCAGTCCCAAAGGCCCTGAGCTACATTTAGCTACATTTTAAGTTTGAATGAGTTCATCGAAAAAATTAAAGCTTTGTCATTATTTATTTACTCCTATCAATCCAAACCTGCATGCTTTACTTTCTTTCGCAAGAGAAAACATTTAGAAGAATGTCTGAGCTACTCTTGTTCATACAATTGACCCTCACTTTCCCTACTATGGAAACTATATTTCCATAGTTCTCAGAAGAATATATATACAGTACTATATTACATTTTTATAGTAGTGAACAGGAGACTATAGTGCCATAAACGGGGAAAAAGGATAATGCTATAAAGTTGTTTTTTTATTGTTTTTTTAAGACTTTTCTAAACCCTAGAATGTTAATAACTGTGAAATTTCATCATCACAGCCTGTGAAAAGGTTCTATAAAGTGATCAGGTGCTGTCAAGCTCCAAAAATGACAAAAATCACAACTGAAAAATCACAAAAATGTTCCACACACAACTTGTTCCAAGTCATATGAAGCCATATAGCTTTGTGATGAACAAACTGACCACTTTTATGATATTTCAGTGATATTTATTTGTCATTTTTGGGGCTTGACAGCACCTGATCACTAATCACTTTCGTTATAGCAGTGTGAAGATTAAATACTGTGTTACCCTAAAGTCTTAAAATATCATAAACGTGAGTAAATTATGATATAATTATAAATAATAGATGAACTATCACTTTAACGATTACCTCCACTTGAGTGAACTCTTGAATGTGTGTGGCCTCATTATACAGTAATTGACGTCTTTGAAGTGTATAATGTGTCTATGATCATCTTCATACAGCATGTTTTGGAAAGAGTGGATGTATATTATGTGAATGCCTGCACATGTTGCCTACGGGACCCAATGCTGTTGCACATGTCAGGTCGTTATTAAAAGTTAATGAGGATTGATATCCCTGAGCTCTGACCTTGGGGCTTGGGTTTCCTGGTGGAAGCCGCTCCCATTGATCCTTTGGTTCTCATGTGCTGTTGGACAAACTACTCTCTCAACACTCCATTGGCCATCTGAATGGCCACGCTGTGAAAATATATGGCTGTTAGTGTAAGTGTGAGGTACCTGACATACCATACACACCAAAGGTCCATTCACACCAATAGCTATAGCTATAACGATTACTATATTAGTGCCTACGATAACGTTCTGTTTATTATAAACACATGCTGAACTTTTGGCATCTGCCTCCTTAAAACTTGAGCTCTTTAAAGCAGGATAGACTCTGATTGGCTGTCTATATTTTTATGCTTTATCAGCGGAAATAAAATCCTTTGAAATAAAGTGATCGGAACAATATTTTTTGGTTATCGTTATAGTTGTGGTGTGGACTTCCCTATACTCACAGAATTACAGCAGTTATTAAAACCTTATAGTGAACAGCCATTAAGACAGCGTTAGGGTTCACAACAGCAGGAAATGACTAGTAATCATATTGGCCAGACTTTTGTTTTCCTGTTTTTGCATCTGCATTTCTGCATTCTTGGCCTTTCCGATTGAAAACATGGAAGTTGGCGGCTTTGTTTAGAGGATGCCACACAATTAGACAAAAGCATTGCTAGGCCACCCTTTCATTGCAGCTGTTTTCATCATCAGAGATTTGAACGAATGGATTTCCAATTCTATATGACTTTATTTCTTCTGCAGAACACAAATGCAAATCATGTGAAAATATATTTTTTGTCCAAACATTAAGAGTGTTGGTTTGGACCCCATTATCTATCTAATTATATGTACAAACAGTTCTTATCAATATCTTCTTTTATGTTCCACAGATGAAAGAAAGTCATACAAGTTTGGAACGACTCGAAGGTTAGGGTTTGTTATTACAATCCAGACGAATCTTCACTCTATTGGCTTGGAGGCAGTAAGCAACAACCTAGAATGCCCTAGCAACCACTTAGCAACGCTTTGGCATCCACTCAAAAATCCTATCGTCACAACCAAAGGCCCCTTCATAGCACTGACAACCATCGAAACAACCATCTCTTTTTAAACTACAGGGTTTGCTGCTGTCAAAAGGGCTTTACTTTGGTTTGTGGCATGTGCTGTTGGCATGAATAGTGTTCTGTGCTGCCTGTGTGCTTACAATGTGTATTTAAACCCATAGGGAGGGATCTTTCTACCAGTCAAATGCACCGCTGTATGTCCAAGATGGAATGGCTGTGGTAATTTTATGACGTTGAAGGAAATGGTTGGGCTGGGGTTGAGATCAATTGAAATTGCTCATTGATATCCTCTTTGTATCATCTTTTTCTGTCCTCTGCTCTTTTTAGAAGAACTTAATATTGTCTCCTCCATATACAGTACATGCATATTTAATTTCTGGAACAGCCACAATCTGTGTCTTCTTGGGTCAGATCTTTAATGAGCTTGCCTTTCTCTGGCTGTTCTTGATTGGTTTGCTGTTTTTAACGTCTCATATGGTCTGTGTGTCCTTTAGGGAGCTCATGTGTGGGTGCGGGATAAGGAGCAGCTCTTGCCCTCCACTGTCAGCTGCTGTGATGACCGGACTCTTGTACTCACCTCAGACTATGGAGTGGTAAGGGAGACTGCCTGCTGTGAAAAAAATAAACAAACTCATGTTGTTCCAAACCTGCATGACTTTCATTTGTGGAACACAAACGATGATGGTGGTCACTATGTACTTTCATTGTACAGTAATACCTCGGTTTATGAGTTTAATTCGCTCCAGGAGCGAGCTCGTACACCAAAACAATTTTCCCCATAAGAATGCAATAAAAATCACTTGATTCGTTCCACATGATCATAAATGCCCATTTTAAATATTTTTGGGGTTTTACCCTATTAATTACAATTAAAATTATAACCATTAGAAGAAGAAAGAAGAAGAAATGTTACATTTATATAGCGCTTTTCCAGAGCTCAAAGCGCTTCACATAGTACGGGGGAATCTCCTCAACCACCATTAATATCTCATATAAATACTAATTAATAATTGACAATAAAAAAAATAAATACTTGACAATTTTACAGTAGCGTCGCTGCTGGCCTGATGGAGACGAGAGGAGGAGGGACTTAGAGGGAGAATTTTGAACCTTCTTTCTTACTCATCTTGAGGTCATTGTCTATATGCTGTACTGTACGTATATATTTCACTGCGTGAACAATAGCGAACACAGTTAATGTTAACAACACGAGGTAAAACCGCTGTAAATCACTTATAAAAGTATCACTGTGGTGAATGATGCAGCCAAACCGAGCGACGCTGAGAGAATGAACGAGTGAAGGGGTGATGGGCTTTGTGAGAGGCTGTCGTTTGGATGTTTCCAGTAAAAATGCGCGCGAAGATGCTGAGCATTAGGACTTTTCCACCAAAAAATGCGCGTGGGCGAGGGAAAACTTCCGAGCAGTCCGATACAATGCTCGTACACCGATTTGACTCTCCATGCTTGTACACAAATTTGCTCGTATACTAAGTCACTCGTAAACCGAGGTATTACTGTATTAAAAAAGTTGTACTATTCTTAAAACATTTCTCCTTTTGGGTTACACATGTTTAAAACGATATGAGAGCTTTCATTTCTCTTTAAGAGCTTTCACCTTAATTTGTGCTATTGTTTTTGCCATTTTATTCTTAATAAATTGGATGGCCATCTGTCTGAGAGAGATAAACGTTTAACCATTTATCAATTGTGTGAGGTCCTGCAGGTATACACGCTTTTAATTAATAGCAGCTTCTTACTACTATAGAAAGACCTTTGATATGAATAGCAGGAATGTCCATACGGAAGCCCAGTTTAGCCACTGCGTTTAATCAGTATGAGCCTCTGTTAAAGCTTTGTGTCTGGAGGAAATCCTGTTCTCAACGCACAATAAGAATGCAGGTCAGAATATATTTATCAGATGTGTGTTAACATGTAGCCTGTGTGCTTTGTTCTGGTCCTACAGAATGTATGAATGTGATATACCGTACAGTTCAGTTCATATATTTAAATATCTCTATCTCGTTTCTCCTCTCTATCTCTGTCTACAGGACAGTGTCTCTATTTGTCTTTTTGTCTCTTAATTCACTCTTCAAAGGTTCTGTTTAACAATCTTACTGTGGCATCCATGTCAAAGCAGAGGTCAGCAGAGATCAGGAGGCTGCGTGTGAGATCACTGACACACAGATCATGTCTGGTGTGAATCTTGAGTTTGGGCTCCCTGTCTATATATCTTTGCATGCGTGTATGTCTGCCCGTGTAATGTTATTTAAAGCTGGATTGTAACTGATGTATTAATAGTGAATAATAAACCTTTTTTGTTAGCGGTTTAGACTTGATATGCTTTTAACACAGTTATTAGCAATATTTGATGGACTCTTGGCTTTCACTAAGTCTATAGTTAGTGTTTTGTAAAGCAAACCCTGTGTTTTTCTGGGATTGCCTTGAGCAGGGTGTGACTCAGTGCTGGTACAGCGGATGGGTTGAGAGAAGACCGCTTCCTGTGAAGAGTATAGCCATTTCAGCTGGCCTCCATGTGTCTGCTCACTACTGGGTCGTCCCTATTGATCAGACCCCACCCACTTCATGCATATTTATATAATCCATGCTCAGCAATACAGTTGGGTGTGGTCTTTCAAACACAAAGCCTCATGCAGGAGACTTATACAGAAGGGTAGAGAGACAAAGATGCCAGTAACTTTTAATTACAAACCTTCAATTTGTTGACAATTAATCTTTTAGATTAATTAAGCTGATTCACTATAGAAAGCTTTTAATTTTATTGCTTGAGATATACAGGTCAATAATAGTATATTTTTATGACACGGATGGTAGACACTGCCTTGATGTGTCTTGATCTCATTACAAAAAATATTTGCTAATATGTTCATAGCTTAAAATTATCTTTGGCTTAAATACCGTCCCAACCTGAGATTGCGTAGTTTTATATTTTTTACATGAACTTAATTTTTTTTATACCTTGTTTTGCTGCATCAGTCAGCGGCCTTGCACTCTGTGAAAAGGCCACGTTAGGAAAACATTGATTGTGCACTTTATAACTCTGGATCAATGGATTTAGCAGATGGTTTCACATGCACATGCACGTTTAGGGGAGTGTGTTGGCGCTCATGTAAGTGCATTGATGTTGTGTGTGTACTTAATGTTTTGGAAACCATGAAAGCATTTATTAAACGCTAAGACTTGAGTTGAACAGTGCTTACAGGAATGAATATGGCTTTTCTCATGCAACTCATAATTCCTTTAGAATAAATTACTTTGTGTATGCTGAGGAAGACAGATAAATCTATTTGGACAATGGACAGTTCCGCTAAATGTGGAAATTTGGTATCTTAAAGTGATAGTGTAGAACGCAAATAATAGCTAATACAAATTCAAGGACATTTTATTTATCCAACACTAGGGCATAATTTTTCAAACTGACTGCACTGGTTGTTTTTTCTCATTTTTTATTGATGACCTCATCCTCAGGATTTCCAGTTCTCCCAGGGCTGGTCCATTGCTTAGCAACCAGATGTGATGTTCCCATTTCCTGGCACACTATCAACACTGATACCCATTGTCTCGTCTGAACGCCTGTAATGTGCTAATGGCGTTATGTCAAGCTGACTCGCTGCCATGTGTCAATTTGCTGAACACAGCAGGACACTATAACCTGGGGCACATGATCGTAGATGTTAAATACACTCTTTTCACAAAAGTATGATAATTTGTTTGCATTTGTAAGTAGTATTTGTATGATAGATTGCATAAGGTCTTCAATGTTACTGTAGAAAACCCTTGTTCATTATTTATTGTGTAGCCATCATGATGCTCAGTCAGTTGTCATGTCCTTTTTATTGTTTTACACGATCATCAGACATATCGTCTGGCATCACTGAGATCACAGCCACACAATGGCAGATGAGGCATATGAAATGTTGCTTTGAGTCAGATTATTAGACCAAAATTGTCTCAATGAATAAAACTGTCACAATGCGGTGTTGTAGAAAAGTACACAAACAGAAAGATGAAAGAGATTTAATAAATCCACACAACACATCGAGTCACAGACGAGACCAGACAGCAATGAAGAGAAACAAAGGAACTTAAGTACACGTGCAAACAAGGATAATTAATGTCACGCACCTTAACTAAATGACAACTAATGAAAATCATTTCATGCTTTGATTAAAAATACAGTAAATACAGTAATGTTGTAAAATATTATTACAACCTAACTGTTTTGAATGTTTTAAATGTAATTTATTTGTGTGATAACAAAGCTACATTTTCTGCATCATCACTCGTCTTTAGGTTCCC
Organism: Rhodeus uyekii; assembly: GCA_037043235.1. Taxonomy (NCBI): domain Eukaryota; kingdom Metazoa; phylum Chordata; class Actinopteri; order Cypriniformes; family Acheilognathidae; genus Rhodeus; species Rhodeus uyekii. Next base: position 1,692,947 of record JAWRVZ010000053.1, on the reverse strand, counting down.
TTTCAGGGAACTCGAGCTGTGTCGAAGCACTAGGGGAAATAGCCTTGCGTGAGTCACGTGAAGATCTATGCAACCAATGAGAAGCGAACGCGTGTGAATGCGTCACTGCCGGCCGCAGCCGGTGACGTCATGAGGAAGAGCATAAAGCGCGTCTGAAACCGGGGCGCGTCAGCTCTGAATGCCTTCAGCGTGCTGTGTCTGTGCGAGAGTGGTTTTTGAGACTTGATAGCTTAAAAAATCAAAGAATGAGTGTGAAAAGTGTGGCGAGAGATGAACAGAGTTTCAGACCGTGTGTTTATCCCTGTCCTCGTTTTATAACGGGCAGGGATACACATGTAATGTGTGTTATCTGTTTAGGAGTGGAACATGCACGGTCGGCTCTTGAGGGCGCCGGCTGTAAAGACTGTGAGCAGTTTTCTCTGCATGTTCTCCGCTCCCGCCTGGCGGTCTGTAACGAGGCCGCCCAGGCTAGTGTTCCCCGGGGTTCGGGACCTGCAGCGGCCGAGGCGTTGCGGCGCTCTCAGTCCTGGGGTTCACAAATGGATCTCGCTGAGGCTGCTGGGGTGGGTCCGTCCTTACCTCAGCCCTCACGAGACCAAACGGGTTCCAGTCACGGGCACTCCTCGGGAGATGTTCGTGCTGTGACTCCAACATTAGCTTTGTCGAGTTCCGATAGTGAGATGGACTTAGCTAGTGTTGACCCGGCAGAGGAGGCTTCGCCACTCTCCTCGCCGGCGTTTGAAGAGCTAGTTGAGGTTGTGGCGCGAGCTGTCTCTCGTCTGGATATTGAATGGCCGGCGGAGACCAGAAGCGCCCGTCCTAAAAGAAGTATGTTGGACGAGCGTTATCTGCCGGCTCGCGTCACTCCCCCGCGCCGAGCTATGCCTTTCCTTCCCGATTTGCATGCCGAGGTATCCAGATCGTGGGAAAAGCCAGCCTCTGAGAGAGTTCATACACGGAACAGTTCGATGTATACGAATCTCGCAGGGGCTCAAAGCTATTGCTATGGGGGGATGCAGAAGGTGGATGAGGCGCTTGCGAGCTACCTTGTGCCCCAATCTGCGTCCTCCATTAAAGCTCCGGCGCTCCCCTCCAAGCCGATGCGCGTCACGTCGTCTTTGGTGGGGAGAGCGTACTCAGCCTCTAGTCAAGCCGCAGCGTGCCTGCACACCACGGCTCTGCTGCAGGCTTATCAGGCTGAGTTGCTGGGGGACCTCAACGAGGGCGGCGGTATCGGTCCGGAGACAGTGGCAGAGCTGCGCCGGACCGTGGATCTGTCTCTCCGGGCCACTAGGGAGACGGCCTACTCTGTCGGTCGCTCCATGGCAGCTCTGGTGGCTACGGAGAGACATCTTTGGCTCAATTTGTCTTCCATCAAAGATAGGGACAAATTTGTTTTGCTGGACGCTCCTCTGTCCCCTTCGGGCTTGTTCGGCGACGCCGTAAAAAGCGTTGTCGACAAGTTTCAGGAGGCTGCACGACAGCAGGTGGCGTTCAGTAAAGTTATTCCCCGCCGCCCTCCACGTGAGACCGCCAGTCAAAGGGGGTCTCAGAGCTCTTCACACAGGGCCGCTCAAAAACGAAGTGTCGCCACCCGTCTTCCTCCGGCTAATCCCGGGGGGTCGGGGCGACAGGCTCAAGCCTCTGGCAAGAGGGGCGATCTGAGGGCTGTCCTGAGCGCTAAGAAGGCTAAGAGCAAGCGGCCCTGACGCCAAGCCGCAACAAGGTGGTGTATCCCTGGAGCAGCTGACCAGTCAGCCCGCCATGGGAAAACCACCCCCTCTGAGGAGGGTCCTAGAGCACTCCACCCGGGAATCCGGAAATCCCGGCCCAGTGGTGGACATGCCATCAGCACCAGAGGCCAGCCCCGGGAGGCTGGTTCCCCTAGTAGAATTCCGGGATGCGTGGTCACGGCTACCCGGTATCTCTCAGTGGGTCCTGCGCACGGTCACCTTAGGGTACGCCATTCAGTTCGGGGTCTCACCACCCCAGTTCTCGGGGGTCCTACAGTCTGCTGTAGGCCCTCAGCAGGCTCTGGTCATGGAACAAGAAGTAGACACTTTGCTGGCGAAAGGGGCCATCGAGTATGTACCCCTCGCAGAGAGCAAGTCCGGGTTCTACAGCCGGTACTTCATAGTTCCAAAGAAGGATGGAGGGTTGCGGCCCATTCTGGATTTACGTCTCTTGAATCGTGCGGTCAAGCGTCTAAAGTTCAAAATGCTAACGCTCAAACAGATCGTAGTGCAGATCAGATCCGAGGATTGGTTTGTCACAGTCGACCTCAAGGACGCTTATTTCCATGTCTCCATCCTTCCGCAACACAGGAAGTTCCTGAGGTTCGCCTTTGGGGGAAAGGCGTACCAGTATCGGGTGCTTCCTTTCGGCCTAGCGCTCTCACCCCGCACGTTTACGAAAGTCGTGGACGCTGCTCTAGCTCCCCTGCGGTCACGGGGCATCCGTGTCTTAAACTATATAGACGACTGGCTTATTCTGGCCCAGTCGCCGCAGTTGGCGGAGCAACATCGAGATGTAGTGCTCGCACACATAAAGGAGCTGGGGTTGAGGCTGAACGCCAAGAAGAGTGTCCTTTCTCCTGCTCAGAGAACCACCTTCTTGGGAGTCGTCTGGGACTCAGTAGCGATGTCGGCCCGGCTTTCCCCCGGGCGCATCCAAGTTATCTGTTCAGCCGTCAAGAGCATCAAGTTAGGCCAGCCACTCACTGTCAGACACTTCCAGAGGGTGTTAGGGCTCATGGCAGCGGCTTCCTGCGTCATCCCGTTGGGCCTGCTGCACATGAGACCCCTGCAGTGGTGGCTAAAGACCAAGGGGTTTTCCCCGAAAGGGAACCCGCTTCGCATTATCAAGGTCACGGGGCGATGCCTACGCGCCTTGAGTATGTGGAAGAATCCTTGGTTTCTGTCTCAAGGCCCAGTGCTAGGGGCTCTGGCTCGGAGAGTCTCTCTCTCGACAGATGCCTCCCTCTCGGGCTGGGGGGCGGTCTTGAGAGACCGCTCCTCACAAGGTCTATGGAACAGTCGGCACCAAACCTGGCACATAAACATGTTAGAGTTACTGGCGATCCGCAAAGCACTCCGTGCGTTCCTACCGGACCTTCGCGACCACCATGTCACTGTTTTCACCGACAGCATGACTGCGGTTGCGTATATCAATCACCAGGGGGGTCTGCGTTCGCGACCACTTTACAAGATGGCGCGACAGATCCTCCTCTGGGCCCAGGGAAAGCTGCTCTCCATCCGGGCGGCTTATATCCCGGGGGTCCAGAATGTGGGAGCAGACGCCCTGTCGAGACAGGGGGCGAGACCAGGGGAATGGCGACTCCACCCCGAGGTGGTGGAGCAAATTTGGGAAAGGTTCGGAAAGGCACAGGTCGACCTGTTTGCCTCGGTAGAAAACTCCCATTGCCCTCTGTGGTTTTCACTCACACATCCAGCGCCTCTGGGGCGGGATGCCGTGACGCAGGCATGGCCGAGGTTACGCCTGTATGCTTTTCCCCCGATCGCTCTGCTCCCGGGAGTTCTGGCCAAGGTTCGCCGGGACAAGGTCCGTCTCACGCTAGTGGCCCCCCACTGGCCGTCCAGAATATGGTTCGCGGACCTTGTGTCCCTCCTCGACGGGGTCCCCTGGGAGATCCCGATCAGGAGGGACCTTCTGTCCCAGGCGGAAGGTTGCATTCTTCACCCGCAACCAGGGCCGTTGAAACTGTGGGTCTGGCCCCTGAGGGGGCCCAGCTCATAGAGGCCGGTCTCTCAGCCGAGGTTGTTGAGACCATCCTGCAGTCCAGAGCTCCCTCCACGAGGAAACTCTACGCCTTGAAGTGGAAGCTCTTCACTTCTTGGTGTAGTGAAAGGCAGCTGAACCCAGTAACCTGCCAAATTGGCAAAGTACTGGAGTTCCTGCAAGAAAGATTTGTGGCAGGGCTGTCCCCCTCCACCTTGAAGGTCTACGTGGCTGCTATAGCGGCTTGCCACGTACCTCTGGGTGGGGTGTCCTTGGGCAGGGACCCCCTAGTCACTCGTTTCCTCCGTGGTACATTAAGGCTGAGACCTGCGGCACAGACCAGGGTGCCTGCCTGGGACTTGTCCATGGTACTCCTAGGCTTGTCCCAGCCACCCTTTGAACCTCTAGAGGGTATCTCTATCAAGTACCTCTCGCTAAAAACCCTTCTTTTGCTGGCTATCACTTCGCTTAAGAGGGTCGGGGACCTTCAGGCCCTCTCAGTGGCCCCATCATGTCTTGAGTTTGCGCCCGGGATGGCGAAAGCTTTCCTCCACCCGAGGCCGGGCTACGTCCCCAAGGTTCCCACTAATGTGGCTCGGTCTGTCACGCTGCAGGCCTTCTGCCCTCCCCCATTTGACGATCATGAGCAGGAGCACAAGAACAAGGTCTGTCCAGTGCGAGCACTGGACGCTTACGTTCACAAGACTGCCACGTGGCGTAAGTCGGACCAACTGTTCGTTTGCTTTGGGGCCCCCGAGGGTGCCCCAGCTTCCAAGCAAACTCTGAGCAGGTGGATAGTCGAGGCTATCTGTCTAGCTTATGAGTCGGCCGGACATGCTTCTCCTTTGAGGGTCCGAGCCCACTCCACTAGGAGCATGGCGGCATCCAAGGCTCTCCTCTCCGGAGTCTCCTTGCCTGACGTTTGTGCTGCGGCTGGCTGGTCCTCGCCGCACACATTCATGAGGTTCTACCAGCTAGACCTCGATGCCGCCCCGGGAACCAGGGTGCTCTCTCAGTGAGCTGGGACACACCCGGATGCTGACCTCGCTGAGGTGGCGTTGGCATAGCGTTCCCCTAGTGCTTCGACACAGCTCGAGTTCCCTGAAAGGGAACGTCTCGGGTTACTTATGTAACCCTGGTTCCCTGAGGGGAACGAGACGCTGTGTCTTGGCCTCAGCTCCGGGCGCATCCGGGCCCGCTTCAGGCATTCATGGCTGACGCGCCCCGGTTTCAGACGCGTTTTATGCTCTTCCTCATGACGTCACCGGCTGCGGCCGGCAGTGACGCATTCACACGCGTTCGCTTCTCATTGGTTGCATAGATCTTCACGTGACTCACGCAAGGCTATTTCCCCTAGTGCTTCGACACAGCGTCTCGTTCCCCTCAGGGAACCAGGGTTACATAAGTAACCCGAGACGTTTTCCTTCAGAAATCATTCTAATATGATGATTTGATTCTAATTTCTCATGACTATCAATGATGAAAACAGTCGAGTTGTTTAATATTCAAAGTTCAATAGCACAGCTTTTATTTGAAGTAGAAATATTTTGTAACATTAAATAAAATTAAGTAAATGTCTTCACTGTCACTTCAATTTAATGCATCAAAACAAAATAAAAGTATTAGGTTGTTTTAGTTTTTGTTTGTGTGGCCCCAAACGTTCAAACGGTGGTGCATATATTACATAAATATAATTTAATATCAGGTTTGTTATATTTTTTTAAGTAGTTTTTAATTCCATTTTATTTTCAGTTTTTCTTTATTTAAATTTTTTTTTTTGTTAATTTTCCCTGTACCTTCTGTGTAGTTTTAGTTTTCACCATTTTATAGTTTATTTATTTAAATTTAATTTCATTATTTTTGTGCTTCTCAAGTTAAATAATATAAATTAAGTAATAGCTTTTAAATGCCTCAGGGTTGTATAGCAATATCTAGTGGCATTTTCAAATTTTTAAGAATATGTACACTAATAAATACAACTATTTTTTTTTTTTTTTTTTTTACAGTTAGTTAGTTTTAGAGTCCTAAATAGTTCATCATCAGTTCTTCAATAACTGCACTGGCTTCCTGTTAAGCAGTGTTTTGAATTTAAAATGTTGCTTCTTGTAAACAAGACTCTGCATAATTTGACTCCTTCATATTTATCTGACCTATTTTCAACATAACTCTCTCTCGAACTCTTTGATCATCGTCTGCACTCCCGTTTGTTCTTCCTCGCATGCGTTCGGTTTCTATGGGATCTCGAGCTTTTATCTACGCTTCTCCTTATCTGTAGAACTTGCTTCCACAGAACATTTGTAATATTGACTCTTTGCGACTCTCTTTACGTATTTTTAAATCTCGTTTTTTTGGTTCTTATTTGCTTTTTTTTGCTTTTTAATTGTTGACATGTTGCTTTACCTGCATACAGTGTCCCTGAGTGTCATGTAATATCTTAATTAGTATCAATTATTAAATACATGTATATTATTAATAATTATTAAATATTAGGGCAATATTACATTGTTTTATTTTATTTTTATTTTTTAATTATACTTTTTAATCTGTTCATGAAGATGTTTCAGTTTAGTTTTAGTGGGGACTTTCATTTAAGTGAAATAACCTTTAAGTGACACTATAATAAGGGCTGTTACTTGAATTCACGGGGTGCGGGACAGCCTTTTCACGGAAGTTTTCCCCACCCATACACTCGGACCAACCTAAGGGGCCATTTTCCTGGTTATACCCATGTAATTAAGGTCCTGTCTGTTACCACATCCTGTGAATGTTTGATTTAGACATGTATTATCAAGTTTAAATCTCCCACATTGCACGTACCAAGTGTTGTTTCAACACTGTTGTTGTCCTTTGCAGTGGGAGCGAGGATCTCATGAAAAGGAATTTGGGGAATTTGAGTGCAGATCAATGGGAATGTCTTATTTAAACAGACTTGACCTCTCTGCTGGACGTTTGCGGATGTATCATATGGCTAGAGCTCATGTATTTTGTAGGTGAACTTTGACTCAAAGCGTGTCTGGCATCCTTCTGTGTTGAGTAATGACCCATTGATAGCAGATTCCTAGTCTGGCCTTAAAGTCGAGGCGTCACTTAACGATAACGTAAACCATATGAGACGCATTTACACAGCCATGAGCTACACTGCTTTTGCAACAATGAATGAATCATGATAAAGTCATAGCGCCCCCTAGAATTATCTCCCACTGATTCACACCAGAAACTCTTATTTGATAAACAGAGCCTCAGGTGTTACTACACATGGGTTTTGCATCTTGTATCTCTAGATAGATCACATTAGCTCAGGTGTGGGTGGAGATTTTGTCAAAGTGCTGTTTCCTTCCTGTCATGTCTGGTCAATAAATCTCATCTGTCTGGAGACAGAACTGACGAGCTACAATGATAAGATCATTATTGTATGACGTCATTCAATTTTAGTGGCACTTTCTGCTAATGGATTTGTCATTGATCTTAGTTACAAGAATAACTATTACCTGCATGCTTTGAAAGACACATTTAGCACAATTTTGAGAAATTATACTAGAGTTCTTTGCCAGGGTGTGGTAAATCAGTTGCTGACGTGTTCTGAGTGGTTTTATCATTTGGTAGTTAAATCTAGTCCAATTTACTAGACATACAGAATAATTAGTGTTATATAAGTATTATTAATATACTTTTAAAGTGTTTAATAATAAATAGCTTTTATTTTGATACTTTAAGTTTTTATCTTGATATAATTTTTTTTTGTAGTTTTATGTGTTTTTGTCTTTTTTATTTGCTTTTCATTATTTCTATTTAGCTTTAATATGTATTTTATAAAATTGAATATATTTGAATTTTAGTTTTATTAAGTTTAGTACTTCAGCTTACTTTAACTTAACTTATTTCAGTTAGTTGCCTAGGCAAAATTTCCAATGTTATTTATTTATATATTATATATACATTATTTATATATTATACACATTTTTCCTGCTTCCCATGTTGAATTATGGTAGTAACTTGCTTTAAACTATAAACAATCAAGAAAAATGGTCGCTCTATGGACGTCTATTAGATGAAAAAAAGGGGCATAATCAGATCCATTATTCTAGATCATTGTTCTATCGAACATTAAACATGGAGTACAAAGGAACATAGATATTGCCATAGATATTTTTGTTATACCATGTCACAATAAATTACCTAGTATTACTTTATTCTCCTGACATCTGAAAACATAAAATGATTTCATTCATTCAGTTAAACTGAAGGATAAGGATTCTTTTTAACACAAACTTATGATTTGAAAGGATTTGTTTCAGTCTTTTTGAGTGGAACTTCCCTAAAGTCCCTCCCATAATTGTAAATGCAGTAGACTCGTTAGGAAAAAGATGGATAAGAAGATAAATAAATAAAAAATCTCTGTCTGTAGTTTAACCTAATTTTCAGTGATCTGCTCAGAATCAGATCTTTTCAGATCAATGATCATTTCAGTGATCATCTCTTTTGCTCTTTTGGACTTTTACTTGAATATTTGTGTAGGATGTGTGTACAACCTCAAAGCAAACTTCAGTAGGTTGGTTGCTTGTGCATCAGCGAATAATGACAGAGCATTACAATAGATACACAAGATATGTGATTCAGCAAAAAAATGTCAATAAATCCTTTGTAAGTTAAGTAGATTAAAGAAAACCGGTTCAAATGCAATGTGCAATGAAGTCGTCAGCCTTGTGATCCAGCATAATGTAGCGTGTCCAAGGATTTCTGAGGACAAGTCGTGGAGGAAGTGCTCAGGACAATGAAAGTGAGACGAGCACTGTGTCATGGGGGGTATGGTTTCAGGAATGTGAAACAACTTGGCAGAGAGATCGAGCAGGCCTGGACAAATTAGTAAAACAAGCTACAGGCACTCACATATACTCCTGTAAATGAGCCCTGTCTTGTGCTCTGTTGCCTCATAGCAGAATAAATCACAGCTAATTTCTTTATTCTCTGAATTCCTGAAGTGCCGTTTGGGAATGCATATTTAGTTACAGTCATGGCCAAAATTGCTGGCACCCCTTAAAAATTTCCAAGTATTGCTCAAAGAAAAGTATTGCATTAGCACATGTTTTGCTATGCACATGTTTATTCTCTTTTTGTGTATTGGAACAAAGCAAAAAAAAGGGAGGAAAAAAGCTAATTTCACAATTTCAAACAAAACTCCAAAAATGGGTTGGACAAAATTATTGGCACCCTTTTAAAATAAGATTGTTTCAAGCATGCAATGCTCCTTTAAACTCACCTGGGGCAAGTAACAGATGTGGACAATATAAAAATCACACCTGAAAGCAGATAAAGAGGAGAGAAGTTAACTTAGTCTTTGCATTGTGTGTCTGTGTGTGCCACACTAAGCATGGACAACAGAAAGAGGAGAAGAGAACTGTCTGAGGACTTGAGAACCAAAATTGTGGATACATATCAACAATCTCAAGGTTACAAGTTCATTTCCAGAGATCTAGATGTTCCTTTGTCCATAGTGCGCAACGTTATCAAGATGTATGCAACCCATGGCACTGTATCAAATCTCCCTGGACATGGACGAAAGAGAAAAAAAATTATGAAAGGCTGCAACGCAGGATAGTCCGGATTGTGGATAAGCAGCCCCCAAACAAGTTCCAAATAAATTTAAGCTGTCCTGCAGGCCCAGGGTGCATCAGTGTCAGCGCGGACCATCCGTCAACATTTGAATGAAATGAAACGCTATGGCAGGAGACCCATGATGACCCCACTGCTGACAGAGACATTGAAAAGCAAGACTACAGATTGCCAAAATGTACTTGAGTAAGCCAAAATCCTTCTGGGAAAACATCTTTTGGACAGATGAGACCAAGATAGAGCTTTTTGATAAAGCACATTATTCTACTGAAAACGCAATAAGGCCTTCAAAAAAAGGAACACTGTACCTACAGTCAAATATGGTGGAGGTGCAATGATGCTTTGGGGTAGTTTTGATTGTGTGCAAGGCAACATGACATCTGAGGATTAAAAACTATTAATTTTGGATCGCAGTGTAGGGTCCAGTGTCAGAAAGCTGGGTTTGCATCCGAGATCATGGGTCTTCCAGCAGGACAATGACCCCAAACATACTTCAAAAAGCACCCAGAAACGGATGGCAACAAAGTTCTGAACGGGAAGTTCTGAACGGGCCAGCAATGAGTCCAGATCTAAATCCCATTGAACACCTTTTTTAAGAGATCTTAAAATTGCTTTTGGGAAAAGACGTCCCTCCAATATGAGAGACCTGGAGCAGTTTGCAAAGGAAGAGTGGTCAAAAATTCTGGGTGAGAGGTGTAAGAAGCTTATTGATGGTTATTGGCAATTAATTTCAGTTATTTTTTCCAAAGGGTGTGCAATCAAATATTAAGCTAAGGTTCCTAATAATTTTGTCCAGCCCGTTTTTGGAGTTTTGAGTGAAATTATGTCAAATGAGCTTTTTTTTTTGTTCCAATACACACAAAGGGAATAAACATTATATATAGCAAAACATGTGTTAATGCAATAATTTTCTGTGAGCAATACTTGATTTTCTGGAAAGATTTTAACCATAATTGTATATCAGTAGTAGTAGTTTTTGTACTCGTACTATGTGGTTAATCTGAAAGAACTAAAACTAATGTTCTCAGTTGCTTGTATAGTATTTGTTGATAATGACATGAGTATGTATTTTTGTGTGTTAAAGGCAATAACTCTGGATCAGGGTGAAGTGAATAGGCTCAAGGTTTTCCCCATGCATCCCACCAGCATCAGCGGAGTGGAGGACATGTCCACTCTGGCCGAGTTACATGAGGCCGCCATCATGCACAATCTCTTTCTTCGCTACCAGAAGGACCTTATTTATGTAAGTTTACACACACACACACACACACACACACACACACACACACACACACACACACACACACACACACACACACACACACACACACACACACACACACACACACACACACACACACACACACACACACACACACACACACACACACACTTATTCTCTTCTCATTCTAATGGGAATTTGGAATTATTTTGCCTCAAAAGAACTTTGTTTTGTGAAGCTTTAATAGTGTTTAATCTGAGTTGAACAGTGCAGAATGTTCCATGTGTCAACAATAAGCATAAAATAAATGGAGCAAATATTCCCAAGAAATGGCTGATGACGATTGGTTTTACTAAATAAAAAACAATTACTTTTTTTTTCTGTGGATGCATGGTCTTCTAATATTTATTTCCTCTGATGATAGTTTATCAGTCTGAAACTACTTAGCATACATGTTTTCATTTTTTTCATTAAGAAATATTTGTTATCATTTTACTTTATTTACCTGAACATTCCAAATGAATTTTAACATACCAAAATTATATTACACCATATTATTAGGTAATCCAACCATATTTATCAAATAAACAAACAATTATAAATCTGTAGTGCAAATAATTCATGTGAGCGTCAGTCTATAAGAATACATACTATTACAATGTTGTGTGGATGTGGAAACCTTTAAACCATTAATGATACAATACAAAACACTTCAATTAATTATTTTTCCCAGGTGAATGGTGTTAGAGTCGAAGATAGTAAAATGTTTCTAGATAAAAAAAATCTCCATTTCCATTCATAGTTTGTTCAACAACATAAAAAATATAAACAGAGTAAGCTCAAACCTGTATGTTCTAATTGTTGTTAATTCTACCTTGCAGACTAATATTGGCTCCATCCTAGCGGCTGTGAACCCTTATAAGCAAATCTCAGGACTGTATGACGCCGAGGCAGTGGATGTGTACAGCAGACATCATCTAGGTGAACTACCTCCACACATCTTTGCTGTGGCCAACGAGTGTTACCGCTGCCTGTGGAAGAGACACGACAGTCAGTGTGTGCTCATCAGGTAATGTGCTGCTGCTTCTACGTTTCTTCTTTCAAAGGCATCACTTTATTATATTTTAAAGGAATGAAATTGTCATTTTAATCTGCAGTTAATCAGATCCTCTTGACCTAAAGTTCACCAGACAGCTGCTGATGATTTGCGATCTCATAATCTTCATTCATCGTTCTTGAGCAGATATTATTAAATGTAAGGTATCGGCTATCATGAGTGATTAAGTTTAAATTTACACTACTGTTCAAAAGAATTTCGTTTTTTAAAGAAATGAATACTTTTATTGAGTGAGGATGCATTAAATTGATTAAAAGTCACAGTAAATACATTTATAATGTAGATTTCTGTTCCAAATAAATGCCGAACTTCATCCAAACTTCATCCAAATCCGAACTTCATCCAGGCATTGTCGTTTTCACAAAAATATTAGACAGCACAACTGTTTTCAACATTGATAACGATATTTTTGAAATGTTTTTTTGGGAACCAAATCTGCATATTAGAATGATTTCTGAAGGATCATGTGACACTGAAGACTGGAGTAAAGATGCTGAATATTCAACCTTTCCATCACAGGAATAATTGACATTTTTAAGTACAGTAAAACATAGAAAAGTTATTTTATTTTTTATTTCACAAAATTTTGTTCGATTTTGTTCATTTTGATTTAAAAAAACAATTGAACTTTTTAATGGTAGTGACATTTTTGCTAAGGTAAGCATGTTACAATATGCAAAACCTACAAAACTACTTCAGACAAAAGTGTGTTTATTGTGTGCTTTCTGTGTGTGTGTGTGTGTGTGTGTGTGTGTTCTCAGTGGAGAGAGTGGTGCTGGGAAGACAGAAAGCACCAAACTGCTGCTGAAGTTCCTGTCTGTCATGAGTCAGAACTCCACAGGCTCTCCACTGTCAGAGAGGACCACCAGGGTGGAGCAGGCCATTGTACAGAGCAGGTTATACATGCACACCCACACACACACACTATACTTCGACCCATTGTTGCATCTCTTTCCATTTTAACACCTGTTCCTTCTCTTCAACTCCAGTCCAATAATGGAAGCGTTTGGAAATGCAAAAACCGTTTACAACAACAACTCCAGTCGCTTTGGCAAGTTCATTCAGCTTCACTTCTCTCAGAGTGGAAATATTCAGGGCGGCTGCATTATTGATTATTTACTTGAAAAGGTATCTTTTATGTTCGTTTTTCCTCCATTTTTTGTAATAGCAGATAAGCAGTTGTAGGTCAATTAAATGCTTTGTGCTTTCATTTCAGAATCGAGTTGTGCGGCAGAATCCGGGAGAGAGGAACTATCATATTTTCTATGCGTTGTTGTCAGGTGCTAAGCGTGAGCACAGAGGTGAGATTTTAGCCTTATACACATTTCAACTAGCCAAATCTTTCTGGCTCTGGCCATTGTGTTGTTATATGACTCTGTGTTCACATCCTCAGAAATGTACATGCTGGTTGATTCTCCCGAGGCGTATCATTACCTCAACCAGTCCGGCTGTGTGAAAGACAGAAGCTTGGATGACAAACACCTCTATGATAGCGTGATGGTCAGTTGCCTGTTTTTGACAGCATTCTCAACTCTCAGACAGTTGCTTGTCTCACAAACACGTGGATGTTAATGCCATGTGATTGAGCTTTAATAAATGTTCCACTAGAGGGCACTACATTATCTCTTTTCTGTAAATTGTTCAGAGCAAAGTAAACAATTGAAGAGTTAGTTCTCCCAAAATTGAAAATCTGTCATCATTTACTCACCCTCATATTGCTCCAGACTTTTATTCATCTTCAAACCCCAAATGAAGATGTGTTAATAAAATCTGAGAAATTTCTGTCCCTCTGTTGACAGAAGTTGTATAGGTAGTTGCCCCAACTATGAATTTGAAGTTCATAAGCCAATTATAAATCTAATCCATATGAATTGAGTGGTTTAGTCCAAAGAGACACGATTGCTTTATATGATTCTGATTTTATTCTGTAATCTGTATTATAAGGGAGAAACTACATACTCATGGTTTTAATTTCTTGACTGTAGGAAGCACTGAAGGTGATGGAATTCACAGAGGAAGAGATCCGTGACGTCTTCAAGCTGCTGTCTGGGGTCTTGCAGATCGGCAACATTGAGTTCATGACTGCAGGGGGTGCTCAGATCACCACTAAAGGAGGTTTGATACAGTGTTTGTCTTCAGTGTCACATGATTTGGTTCTCAAGAAGCATTTCTTTCGTTTGTGAATTATAAATTTCCTCAAAAACAAACAAACAACAATCTTACTGACCCAAAACTTTTAAACCGTTGTAGGTTTGATTCTTAGGATTTTATGTTTGTGATTCATCCTGAAATTTTGGTTGAATATGATTTTTTTTTAAACATTTCAACATGCTGAAATCTAACTGGGGACTCATCTCTTCATGAACCCTTCTCCATATAATGACTCATGTCATTTGAAATTTGGATAAGATATTAATTTAAATTAATTACTGATCTAATAATACAGATGCTAAGTAGAGTGTTGTAAAGGCATTATATATTTGCAAACAAAACAAATATAAAAAATATATATAGTACATGGTAATAATGACTACTGAGTAATTAGGTATGCATGCACACTTTCCACATTTGTGAAGGCTTATGCAGTGTGTTCATTTGAATGACAGTGGTCAGTGTTGTCAGTGATCTGCTGGGACTCGACTCCTTTCAACTGTCTGAGGTTCTGACGCAACGGTCCATGATCCTGAGAGGAGAAGAAATCTGCTCACCCCTCACGGTGGAACAAGTAAGGAACCAGAACATCTGTCCATTTTTAAGATGTTGATGTTTACTGGCATGTCTTAAGATCTATATCTGTGTCTATATACATCTGGTTATTTATGTTTTGGAATAAGTTTGGGTAGTTGTTTCAAAAAGTCTTATATTTCTGGTACAGATTTTTTTATTTTACTTTACCTTTCATGTTGTAACATGTCGTGGCATGTCTGTGCCGTGCCCTCAGTGTGTCCAGAGACAAGTTCCTTTCCCTGCATCCCCACACTCACCCCAGATTTACTGACACACTGTCATTAAAAACATGATCACACCCATTCGCCTGTGTAAAAAGTGTCTTTGCGTGACTTGGTACCATTTCCTGTTTTTTTGTCCCCTCTGATTCCTGCTATAATAACTCAGTGATAAAGATCTCATGAGAAAAAACACAATAGAGGCATAGCATGGAGACGGCAGTTAGCTGCCGCCTAATGGGGGCAGCCTACCACAAAAATATGCATGGTAAACATAATAGACCATCAGTTTAGTGCTATTGCAGAGCTTTCAAAAGGTACTCTTAAAAATTCTTCTTTCCCGCAATGCAAGTTCATGGTCAAGTGAATAAAAAAACAAAGGCTTGTTTTTAGGAAGGGTATTTGGAAAGTGGTTTGAAAAAGAGAGCTGGACCAATGGGGGGATAGGGGTGAAAGTGTGTGCATGCGAAGAATAAAGAGACCCTAACCCACATTATCCCATAAATCTCTTTCAGCATGTACTACGGCCCTGGCCTTTGTGACCAACTCGGTAGAAACACACAAGCAATCTTTTCATGAACAAAGACAATGGCCACTAACTCAAGCCTGTGTTAGCGGTCATAAAGCGAGGCACTTATTCCTCCTCCTCTTTTTCTCATAATGCACTAACACAGTGGCCAGGACCTCAACAGCTGCCATTGGCCATATCCTGCACAAACAGCCATTCTTTCAGGTCTTTCTGATGGAGCCAACACACAGTTCAGAATCAGGCAGAAGTGTCTCTGACTGATGAATTATAGTGTTGCTGAAACAATAGATGGGGAGTTTGGTGTTCTTAGGAATAGCAGGGGCTAATTTGTGGTTATTAACTTTCTCTCTTTCTGTAGTCCAGTAATAGCAGCTCAGGGTTATGGGATTTATGAGTTGAACTGAAACTCCAGAACCATATGTCTCTAAAGAGTTTCATCTCTTTTAACATGAACATATATTTTGTTTCTTCCATTCGAGTATTAAAAAAAAAAAAATTCTGTGGCTTAAGTGTCCAAATACATATTGTAGGCCACTGTATTTTATCCAATCTCAGCTAAAAACCAGGAAAGACATGCATTATTTTCAAACTTGTTTAAAGAAATGCACAGTTATTGAGAGTAACAACCCTACAAATTCAGTTAAAAAAACTTTTTTTCATGATGTTGAAATGCAAATAGACACTTTGGTGTTTTGTAATAATCTCTGGAGACATTGCTTTTTGATTTTATGGTTTTAAAATGCACTGTTGGAGGCTAACTAAAGGAAAAATGTCTCTGGATTAATATTTGTCTTTACTGTGCTTTCCAAAGGCAGTTGATTCCCGGGACTCTGTGGCCATGGCATTGTATTCCCAGTGTTTTTCTTGGATCATCACTAGAATCAACCAGAAAATCAAAGGAAAGGACAACTTCAAGTCCATTGGCATTTTGGATATCTTTGGCTTTGAAAACTTTGAGGTGAGAGTTTGTTGAGTACGGAGAGGTAAAACGTTCCAGACAGAAAACATGCCGATGGCATATTGTCATGTTTTTCTTACTCCCCCCTCCAGGTGAACCGGTTCGAGCAGTTCAACATTAACTATGCCAATGAGAAGCTCCAGGAGTACTTCAACAAGCACATCTTCTCCCTGGAGCAGCTTGAATATAACAGGTGGGTCCTGCTAGTGACCCCAGATTAGAACAGAAATCCACATGGGAGCAAAAAGTGCTTTATTTCTTAGATTTTTACCTAATTTTCCTGTTGAAACCAACTTAGATAATCCTTCATTGGCTTCCATCCTCCATATAGCTAGATAGATTTAAACATTTTGGTTTATGACCATTCATAAATCCTCTCCCATGACCTCTCCTCAGATGCACTCTTCAGAATCTCAGCAGAAGTAGTAGGTCATCTGGGTACTTTTTGTCTACGAATATTATTCATCGGGACATGTGTGTTCTGATTTTTTCCCTACTGTTAGTGAAGGGATATGTACATAGATTAAGCATATGAGGTTTTGCATTACTGTGGTTATAACTCATCAAGATTGCGCTGTATAATTGACAATGCTCACTCAAAGAATGCAATGCTTGGTTGTTTTGATTTAAGAACTGCTAAAAGTCTTACAAACTTGCTTTAAAGTCTTACAAACATGCTTACTGCTAACTGAATATTAGCCCATGCTGTTATCAAATATCTGAGCAGATAAACTGGATGTTCTGTTATTCAGCTAGCTACAAAAATATTAACTTTAACTAACTTTTTATTTGAAACTGTTGCTCTGCCGTGACACTAGTTCACATGAAATGACTGTTGATATATATAAGAGATGTATGTATTAGAATAATGTTAATGTTTACGATAGTGAGTAAATTAAGAAAAGGAGATGCTGCTTTGTACGCAAGAAAATTGACTCTTGAAAAGACCACTTTAGGCCAGTGTTTACACTAATACTCTTGAGACATTTCTTTGCACAAAATGGAGCTAGAGGTGTGTGCGTCACATACTTGTGCAGAGTGTGTTTCAGGTCTTAAATCTTGCTGAGTAAAATATACATAGTTAGCATTATAGCTAATTTTAGCTAACAACAACACATACATGTAAAAGGAGCTCTATCATCCTCTTGAGTACTGAAGTCTGTCCCTGGTACACAATGTAAAAATAAACAAGTGTGTACAGCTGTAATGCATTGACCAAGCATTCATGTGCTCGGCCATCCTTATGTCCTCAGACTTGGATCCTAATCAGGACATGAAATTGTCGAAAACCAAAGAGTCTGACACACCCTAGTATAGAAGGGTGGAGGTGTGACATGTCCGAAGGGTGTATGTGACATGATGTACAGGACATGGACATTCCTGTGCTCTCTTTTAGGTCAGCGTGATGGAGAGATAGCAGATGAACTAAGGGAGAGGGTTTCTCTGCCTCTTCTTACTGTAGTGGCTATGGAGGCACACTGCCAGATGTGTGAATGGGTCTCCTCTTTCCCACACAGTTGTGTTCTTGTGTTGAAATGTGATGGGTAAGGGGGGTCAGCAGAGCCCGGTCACAGCTCATTTCATCACATGAACCCTGAGGATAATACCACCTTTGTGTATTTGTGGTGTTATGATGTGTGTATCTGTTGCTCAAGAGGTTCTCTTGTGTCTCTACACAGGGAGGGGATACACTGGGAAGCCATCGATTGGATGGACAACGCTGAGTGTTTGGACCTGATCGAAAAGGTGTCCTTTTAACCTTTAATCAACTCTCACTGGGACCCGACAGTGCTCATTGGAAACGGTTTAATTGTCGATAACCGCATAATCTCTAGCTACAACGACAGTACCGTAGTAATTTTAGTAGTAACTAGACGTCCATGCCAAAATAGATTAACTGTGATGCTCATACAGGTGAAGTTCCTGTCTTTTCTCTACATCATCTCCTACCCTCTACATCATTTACACTTCTTCCTAAGTGCAGGATCAATAGGATTTTTCTTTTTATTAATGCTTTTATTCAGCAAGAACACATTAAATTGAATAATGGCGACAGTGAAGTCATTTATAATGTTACAAAAGTTCTGTTTCAAATAATTAACTTTTTTTTTTAATCAAAGAACCCATCCACAAAAATATTAATCTGAAAAAGTGTTTTAAACACTGATAAGAAATGTTTCTTGAACACCAAATCAGCATATGACACTGAAGACTGGAGTAATGATACTGAAAATTCAGCTTTGCCATCTGCAATCAGAATAAATATGTTTATAATATATATATTTTTAAAATATATTAAAATTGAAACTGTTATTTTAAATTGTAATATTTCACAATATGAAATGGTAACATTTTAGAACCTGCAAACTATTGCATATTATTTATCGAAAAGATGTCTGCATGCCAAATAATCTGTCAGAGCATCCATATCAAGTGGCTGAAAAGGGCAATATGAAAAGAAAAAATCTCATTCCTCTTCCTGCATTGTCACGGAAAAAGATCAACTTCTAAAAATAACCTTGAGAGGCAATATATGACACATGTAATGAATGGCTCCCTGCTGTTAAAGCGATTATGATCAACACTCCTGAACGACTAGGAACAAGACCCCTGTGGTTAATGTGGAGAGCCAAAGAGCATGTGCTTAGATCAGTGTTCTCTTTCCTCAGAAACTGGGCATGTTGGCTCTTATCAATGAAGAGAGCAGATTCCCTAAAGGCACGGACTACACCCTGCTGGAGAAACTCCACAGTCGGCATGCTGTAAGTCTTTTCAAAACACTCACAGACATATCCACTTTCTTCTCCTCGTCTCATTTCAGATCACAGAGAGTTAATTCTTCTTTAAACTCACTGATAAGACCAGCGCTGAGCCAATAGGCACCACCCAGTCACACCCCCACTGCCTCTCACACGCACATGCACAATATGGTAACGTGAGCAGGCTTTCCTGAGGCCGCAGGAACAATAAGTGTGTCCTCGGAGAACCCACATACAGTCGTCTTGACTGAAGTATCGTTGAATATGCACACTGCAAAATGTAATCAGTGTGAAATAATGTGTTATGTGTTTCTGTCTCTGCAGACAAACCCTTACTACGTGAAACCAAGAGTGGCAGATCACCAGTTTGGTATTAAACATTATGCAGGAGAGGTAATTACATCGACACAGTATTATTTTAGTATTATGCATATACAGTACTATTATTTGAGAAGCTGGAAAGATTTTACAAGAACATAAAGCACAGTTTAAATGCGTTTAATTGACCACAGACTATATTTGTTGCTACATGTTTCTACGTTTAAAAAAAACAAACAGCTGGTGGACTGACCATTTCTGTTGATACCTATAATCTCAAATATTGACCGATATACTGGTCTGTCACTATTGCACAGGTGTGATTGGGAAGTGAGCTCTGGACTTTCCCACAGTCTTTTCACTCTCTTATCATCTGCCGTGTTAGTTTCAAGCTGTAAGAGAAGGCTGTTAATTCAGTATGCTGAAAAAAGTACAGAGAGATGGAAAGTGAAGAGTTGGTTTGTCCTTCAACCATGGGCACCACACGAAGCCTTCACAGTTTAATGTGCTGGAAACCACACGGCTAATATGCATTCCCATGAAAGGCATTTGGCATGCGCTCCAGCTCCTTCTCTAGTTGCAGTTTTTATTTCCTGACAGTTTTCGTCCACACTTCTACTTGCTTTTCAATTGCTTTTACTTTTTTGCTTAAGGGCCAGTCACACAGCCGATCACGCATGAATCACTCACAAATCACGCACAGATTGGGTTTGTGCATGCTTGTGCGTCGAGAAACTGACCAAAGTATTCCACGAACATTCGACGCACGCTCGACGCATGAATCACTGAC
Source organism: Rhodeus uyekii (assembly GCA_037043235.1). Taxonomy (NCBI): domain Eukaryota; kingdom Metazoa; phylum Chordata; class Actinopteri; order Cypriniformes; family Acheilognathidae; genus Rhodeus; species Rhodeus uyekii. Next base: position 1,672,961 of record JAWRVZ010000053.1, on the reverse strand, counting down.
GGAGCGCGTCCAAACAACGAAATACGCATACGACGCACACTCCGCGCAGAAACGAAAATCTGTGCGTAATTCGTGCGTGATTCATGCGTTTTCGCTGTGTGACTGGCCCTTTAAAAATAATAATAATAGTTATCAGTACTCTTGTTTTCAGCAAAAACATCTACACAGATAAATGCACCCAAGAAGCAACATTGCATCGGTATTAAGGCATTTTTGCTTCTTATGTAAATGCAAGTTTCAAAATGCAGATATGCAAGTTCCCACAATATCAATCCAGTTTTGCCCAATACAAATGACAGATCGGACTATGAGCTTTGGATGAATTCTCTGTTTAAATGAGAGATTGTAATTATCGAGCTGATGATATAAATACCTCCAGCATGTGTTGTGGATGCTGCATACTGTACGGCTTTGGAGTTTATTTCATGGTGTTAAGATCAGTGGAGCCAATGGGTAGCAGTCGCCACGTAGGTCACGACTGAGTAATACTCAACAGGTGACTGCATTAAACTTCGGCAGCACCAGCTTGATCAACCTCTCACTTTGGTCCCTCATCAATAGGCTAAAAGTCAATGCAGGAGTCAGAGACTGTATTTTCTTCACATACATAATTCAATTCAGTTCAGTTAGAAATGTTGGGGCAGATACATGAAGTAGGCTATATAAGCTGTAGGGTTACATAAAGGGGTTACACATTTAAAAAAAAAAATCTCTAAATATATCAGTTTCCATTTTAGTCACTGTACATGTATTTTGTAACTTTTCTTTGTGTCTGTGTCAGGTATTGTATGATGTGCGTGGCATTCTAGAGAAGAACAGAGACACATTCAGAGATGATATTCTCAACATGCTGAAGGACAGCAGGTGACAAATCATTCATTTCATTTATGCTGGATCCGATGATTCGAAGTGTGTTTAGCTTGTCGTGAGATCAGTGATGCAAGTACTGCAAATGATGCTTCTCACACTGAAAAATATGGTAACACTGTACAATAAGGTTCATTTGTTTGTCATTTGTTAACATGCATACAAATTTGTTATCTAACATGAGCTAACAATAATTAAAAGCGTTTACTTTTATGCATTTGGCAGACACTTTTATCCAAAGCAACTTGCATTGCATTCAAGATACACATTCTTATCAATTCTTGCTTTCCCTGGGAATTGAACCCATGACCTTTGTGTTGTAAACACCAATGCTCTACTGGTTGAGCTACTGGAAAGCTACTTTTATTAATCTTAGTTAATGTTAGTTACTAAAAATATAATTATTCATTGTTTGTTAACAATGTTAAAAAATACAATACAACTTTTAATTTAAATAATGTATTCATAAATGTTGAAAATTACATAGACTAAGAATAACTAAGATAAATAATTGCTGTAGATTCATATTTCATATTAATTATTGTAAACAAATGAAACCTTATTTTAAAGTGTTACCCCTAAACAATATATAAGTGTAGTTGACCTATTTTTTTCAAGAGACTACATGGAATATTTATATTATTATTTTATTTATTATTATATTTATACTTCTGAAAATGAATTTTTCATACGTAAGAACCATATCAAATTATCTAGTAAAGGCAAAAGGCTATTCAAAAAATGTTTGCATACATTCTTACTACCTGACTACCCTGACGCAGTTGTTACTGATTTACATTACTGCTGTTATGAATGATGTCTGTGAGTGATATTATCTCTATTGTGTGTCTCTTAGACTTGACTTCATCTACGACCTGTTTGAGCGTGTTGGTAGCAGGAGTGGAGACGAGACATTGAAGATGGGCACTGCCCGCCGCAAACCCACCGTCAGCTCTCAGTTCAGGGTGAGACACAGATCGAAGACGATAAGATTGGGAGACACATGCTCTGTTCCAAAGCCTAGTGAGCTGCCTATGTAGGCAACATAGTAAAGCAATGCGGTGCTAAAATACCTTGTTTTTACTCAACTTTAGACCAGGATAACACTTTTATTCAGTACTGTAAAATATGTTAATCAATGGCATATGCTATTTGTTGAAGCCATCAGCCCACATTATTTAATTTTTTTTAAATAATTGTGTTCAACAGCTAAATTCCTGGTTGATTCTGCAAAGAAATCTCCACCAAATCAGAGAATCCTGACAATCAAATCGCCACAAAACATCCGGCAACTCTCATGAAGCACTGAGAATGATGTAGCACAGATTTAATGACTTATTGTTCAATTTTTTATTTGGTTGTCATTCACAATGCTTCATGAGATCTTAATTCTTTCACAGTCCCAGTCTTATCTTTTTTGAGATTTAAGTCTTGTTTTTTGCTTCAAAACAAATTTTGTAGCTGGTTGGTTTGGTTCATTATAAGACTTTTAAAAAATCCCAATGGGAAAAGTTAATGAAAAAATACCGGATCCAAGGCCGCTGAAAAAATGGGCAGACACTGTTGCACTTTATTGAAAATAAATCATCGAATCACCTTTGCGGAATTCTTTTTTGTGTGACACATGGAACTGCCGCCTATGTAGAACGGTACAAATCAGTCACTTATTGGGTTTTTATGATAGTTAGGATACTCCTTTCGAAGACAACTGCTTTGTTAGCATTGTTAGTAGTTAGCGAAGCAGCTCAGTACGTTTTGAAACAGAGTTCCTGTGTTCTTGTGTATGGACTTAATGTTCAGGGTGGACATTCAAGGTTATGAGTGCAAACCTAGCTGAATTTTTGTTTATTTTTCTACTGTGTGTGTACCTTGCATGTGTGTGTTTTGTCCCCTTTGTCTAAGTCCCTGTATATCTGCTGGTTTGCGGGGTTACGGGGCTTTGCATGTCATAACTGCCGTGCAGGGGATTTGGCAGCTGCCCTTGTACTGTGGCTCTTAAAGCCAGGGGATTACCCACAAACCGGGCACAAGGGTTTGACAGGGTCCGTGCATGTTCCCCTATTCCCCTGTCATTAAAGCCAGCCTGGAGCCTCTCAGTCTGAGACTGTGGGACAGAGTGCCAGGTTGAAGGGTCCTTGGTGTATCTAGGTAAATACGGGCCCTGTCACTGCCAGTGTTTGCCCTCTTCAACAGGAGATGTGGGACGGACAAGCAAATAGCAGCTCTGATTGCTGAACGCCACTTTTGGTGCTGTTACTTTCCTGTGCAGGGGTGTAATTTAGTGTTATTGTGACTGTGTTTCAGGACTCTCTTCATGCACTAATGGCCACTTTGAGTGCCTCCAACCCTTTCTTTGTGCGCTGCATCAAACCTAATATGGAGAAGGTAGGATCAACACATGTTTTTGTACTGTCCGTATCACATTCAAACCATAATTACTTTACTTATTGAGTCAAACAGATGAAAAACCAATCTTCCAAAAGCTTAAAATGTCACTTTCAAAGGAATAGGTCACCCCAAAATGAATTAAGTTTGTAAATATTTATTCATCCTCAAGCCATTAAAAAATCTATCACTTTCTTTCTCCGGTCAAATATTAGCAATTTTGAATCTTCACGCCACTCTTTTCCATATAATAAAAATGGCCAAAAGCATATTAAAGTAGTCCACACAAATGAAATATATATATATATATATATATAAGTTGCAGCCTCATTTATTGTTGCAGGGTGAATCACATTTAGCTCACTTTCTAGCTGAACATGTGAATTCTCACAGAAAACTGCTTCAATTGAAAGTGCTTTTTTGTGTGTGAGCTATGCTTGATGTATCACTACACTATAGGCATTGGAGCTTTTTCAGCCTGTCGGAAATTTACAGTAGCTTTGTTTGAAGAACCTACCCAAATTGTAGTTATTCACCAATAGCTTTCCCTTTCACAGTAGATTGTGGATCATTTTCGTATGAAGTCAATAACGTTAAGAAGCACTAGTTCCTGTTTGTCTTGTAACCAAATATTGATGCACCAAATTTGAATATACAGAAATGAGTTTCAAGAGCAGCAAGTGAACCTTTTGAACCTTGAACATCCCCAAGTCACTATATGCTATCGTTATATGGAAAATAACAGTAAGAACATTCTTTGTAATTTCTTCTTTTTTGTTAAATTAATAAAAAGAATCCATATAGGTTTGGAATGGCAAAAAAGGACAAGTGAACTATTTCTTAATTTCAATCCTCTTACACTGCAAAAGTATTAGTATTAGTTAAAAAGGAATATTTTCCAATTAAAATTTCTAAAATATTTTGAAACAGGATACATTTTTTTAAAGCAGCACTGGATAAGATAAGACTTACATTTTTGCATTTGCCAGACGCTTTTATCAAAAAAGCATTCAAGGAATACATTGAATCAGTTCTTGCTTTCCCTGGTATCAAAACCATGACCTTGGCGTTGTAAACATCAATGCTCTACTGATTGAGCTACACTTGAAACTTGTTTTAAGTGTTATGTTGTTAAGATTGAAGATTTGTATTCATCACATGAACATTTATATACAGAATACAACTTATATTTAACCTGTTCAGTTAATTAGGCTGAGCATTAGATGACTAAAAGGTAGATAAAATGCAAGATTAGGCAAATATTAGTAATAAAAATAAATGAATTAATTGTTTTTTTAATACTACATTTTAATAATTAATTAACGCCGTTTTAAGGATTCTTTTACAGGATATTTTACAGAAAAAAAATGTAAAACTCATTAAGCAATCTTTATTAGTAAAGTAGCAGCCTCTGCTCATGTTAAAGTAAAAATCCCCTTGTATCACGGAACAATCTGGCATCTTCTTCATATGAAAAGCTGTACAGCCAGCAAGTGCTCTCAGTCTGTCATGTTCTACACTCTGTACATAGTGTCTCTTTGTGCTGATCTGCTCAGAACGGAGCGGCCCATCCCCACCGCCAGCACATTCCTACAGCCCAAACCCGCCTGTGCTGGGGTCAGAGGTCACGGCTGTCTGCTTCAGAGAGGAGAATCACACTCCTGACCTGCAGCAGAGGAATGTAGAGATAATGGCCAGAAAATCACACAGAGCCAGAGGCAGCCTCTACCCTTCATTATAACTATAATAACGCTCATTTGAGATCCCACATTACTGGAATTATTATGATTGTATTGATTTATCGAGGACTCTCATTTCAGCGGGCAGAGGATCGAGTTGGCACTTCGTTTGGGGTTGTTGTATTGTGATAACTGTCCTCAGGGAGGGGAATCACGGCTGTGGCCTCGTTTGGCAATCTGCCCGGATCCCTGTGTCATTCCACACCTTTTCTTCATTTATGCCACACGACATCTTAGCCCACTCCAGGCCCCTTTATAGACAATTATAATGCTGCATACTTCATGTCTAACCCAAGTTGAATGCCCAAATTACTCAGCGAGACCAGAAATACACCTCAGTGCCATGTCACATTAGCTTGACGTGATCATTTCAGTTCAGATTCGGCTGATTGAAATGAAGGACAAGGCCAAAGACAACAGTGGAATACACCGGTAAACCGCACCAGATGTCCAGGCCACCAACAATGAGCCCCGCTCCTTAACAACGTGATCAAACGTACTGATGGGACTGGACATTGTGGGAGCAGCTGAACACCAGGCACTGACGTTACTGATCCAGCTACAGATCACCACTGAACATGACGCATCATCTCGCACAATAGACATAATCAATCCCATTTGAAGCTTCATGACTGGCGTTGGTGTTTCACCCGCAGAAAAAGGGGTGAAAGAAAAAGTGTCATTTGTTTTTTTATGTGACAGATCCAAACAAGCATCTGTATTATCTCCCCCTAGGTTATGGTTAAAGTATGAAATTAAAATAGCCCAACAAAGGTTCCTGGTCTAATTGCACATGATTCATTTGGTTTGTATTATTAAAAGATAAAATGTTTGTTTCATAATCCTTCATCAACCCTCTTTTTTCCTGGCTGGGATCATGCACTGCAAAAATCTGTTTCTTCATTTTGAAGTAAACAAAGCCAAGGTCATGGGTTTGATTACCAGGGAAGCAAGAACTGATTATAATGTCAATGTGTCTCTTAAATGCAATGTAAGTCACTTTGGATAAAGACTTCTGCCAAATGCATAAATGGAAAACGTAAAAAAACGTAGGTGCAATGTTAATTATAGTCAACAGAATGTCTAAAGTGGACCATTCAAATAAAGTGTTACCCAAAGTCTTTTATCTTGTTTTTAAGGATGTTTATGTATCAAAAATACTGATACTAAAAGTACTTGTATAAATATATATATTAATAATATATTATCTAAAACAATACTTTATAATACGAGAGCGAGAGTGAAATCTTGAATGCTGTTTCTTATTGACTGATGTCAAATTGGGCAGTTGCCAGTTGATGTCAGTGCTGAAGGACATCTCTTTCTATCTTCTTTCAGAATGCAAATAAATTTGATGCAGATGTGGTTTTGAATCAGCTACGCTACTCTGGAATGCTGGAGACGGTGAAGATCCGTAGAGCAGGCTTTCCTGTACGGAGAACCTTCCAAGACTTTCTCAGCAGGTGAGACACAATACAAAACCACTGACAGTCCATCAAAATACAGTTTGCTACACAAAATCTGTTTCAGATGCCCATATTTGATCTCTGACTGTTTTTTCCCCCCCATCTAGTTAGTTAATGTACAATACCAGGGTTTTTTCTGAATCTGTCAACGTTTGATCAGGACATTGTTCGCTTAGAGTAAAATGAGTAAGGTGGAATGTGTGTATGTGTTCAAGTTGTACCCACTTCCTGTGCAGATACACAATGATCCTGAGGGACAAAAACCACACGGCGGATGAGAGGAAGAAGTGTGCAGATCTGCTAATGAAGTATGACGTCACAAAGAAAGAGTGGCAGCTGGGAAAAACTAAGGTGCGGTTTCGTGACCAACACATGTTCACACACGGTTTAAAGTAGCAATATAAATAATCCGTGCTAGAACTCTGTGTTAGAACTTTATAGCACTTCATTTCTCAGTTTAAACTACTTAACCTTTTATGTAGTCTGTGGGTTGATCCCTGACATTCATATTTTGTACTGTTGAGGGAGTCATTTGAATCTAAATCTAAAATGCAAAAAGGGAAAAATTAAGATACAGACTTTATTTTTATGAACTTTCCATTCTTTTAACCCTGGACTAATGCAATTTTTTGTACTTATTTGCTTATTCACACAGCTTATAACAACATTGTTTGAATGAACACTGTTTTCATGGCATTTTCAGTCACAATCTTAATTAAAGTCACAGTTATTGACAACTCAGCCCTAGTTGTAGAGAGGATATATTATCTTGATGAACATGCTTTTGTAGCCTCTTCTATATTTGTGTATCTCTGAAATAGTCCTGTGAAAGCGTTAAGATCAAGGCATGGTTCACAATAACCAATCAATGCTGATATTGGTCAGAAAACAGGTTTGTCAGAAATAAAGCTTTGTGTGCATTTTTATTTTTGATCCACACTTCCAATCTCCCTAAAAGGATAGTTCACCCAAAAATGTAATTCTGTCATCACCCTCTATTCACCCTCAGGTTGTTCCAAACCTGTAGGATTTTTTTTCTTCTGCTAAACACAAAACAAGTTATTTAAGAATATGGGTAACCATACAGTTGACATTGACTAATATAGTTTGGGGAAAAAACTATGGAAGACAATGCGACCAGTCAACTTTTTGGTCACTGACATTCTTCAAAATATCTTCTTGCCACTATGGTACTCTAAAGTGAACACACAGATATTACCTCGATATGAGTCATGGAAGAGTCAAATTATGCATTGTGCCATTTTCGTGGTTATGTTTTGCAACACTCATAGGGGATTTTATTTCAGTCTGGTGTTTTTTTCCCTCTCTTCTCTCTTCATTATTTCCTCTTTCTTCCTCACACTTCCTCTGCTCTCACCCCCTTTCATAAAAAAAATCCCTCTCTACATCTTGGTAAGGAGTTTACTGAAATGACTCATCTCAATCTAGTCAGCCTGAAACAAGAGCACAGCACTTTAAGGGCGTTTGGCAACAGGAGCACAGCAGCTCTGAAAAGAAAACTTTCTGTTCTCTGTTCAACAGTGTCTATTTATTCTTATCTTGTAATCGGTCAATTATTCTCTTTACTTGGACATTCTCTGCCACACATTAAGCACGGCGGTTCAGTCAGGCTGTTTTTACAGTAAGAGGATCTCTGAGGTTTCGGAGGAACAGGAAGCCACTGTAAATAAAAGACATTCTTGTGTTCTTTGATTCAGACCACTTTTCTTTAAATTAATTGAATACAGCATGCTCTCTGTTATTTCCTTTGGGGTCTTGTGGTTTCTGGCTTTCCAGAGAGCTAGTTTGAGTATCTCTTTATCAGGGGTCACAATGTTAGCTTGATGGTGCCTTATTGCGGTATTGCTGTGATTACTGGCGTTTAGGTTTGATTTGAAGCAAATAAATGATCTCATAAATCAAATAGCTTGATTTAATAAGACAGTGATGACCTGTCAGTGTTCCTTGTGGTCAGGAGTGGGTCATTATGAAGGAAAACCAATTTAAACTAAACTAAACAATTAGATGACTTTGGGACACAGGCTGTACTACGTAATGATCATTCGCGAATTAAATATGGATATAATCAAAGGGATCACTACACAAAGTGCATGATTGTATATTAGCATGCTTATGAGGTGAATACATATCAAATTAATTACTATAAAAGTATTAGTAAAGGATAAAAGAACATGAAATTCGAATTTGAGTTTTTCAATCAATGAGGGGGAATAATGCTAGAAAGATGGATATATCTTGTGTGTGTGTGTGTATTTATGTATGCATGTAAATGTACAAACACACACAAAAGATTTCTATTTCAAATAAATGCTGTTCTTTTGAACTTTCTGTTCATCAAAGAATCATGAGTCACAGTTTCCACAAAAATATTAAGCATCATAATTGTTTTCAACATTAATAAATGCTAATAAGAAATGTTTCTTGAGCATCATATCATTATGTTAGAATGATTTCTGAATGATCATGTGACATTGAAGACTAATGACAATTCAGCTTCGCGTCACGGGAATACATTGCATTTTACATTAAAATAGAAAACAGTTTTACTGTATTTTTGATCAAAGAAAGGTAGCCTTGATGAGCATAATATTTTTTTTCCAAAAACATTAAATAACTCTTACCAACCCCAAACTTTTGAATGGCAGTGTATATTCAGATGAAAGTTATTTTGCATTACACGGAAAATAACATATGAGATTGTTTTTACGGCATGAGTATGTCAATGATAATTCAGTGATATGGCATAAATAGTAGTGTAATTGTACTGTAATTGATTATAGTATTAATAACGATAAAACAAATGTGCCATTTCATTTAAATTTCATAGAAATTAAAATTTCAGATGCTGCACAATTCCTCTGAATTCATTGCTGCCTCAACAGACAATTAAATGTAATGCAGTACTTCTCCTTTTCCTAGAATGTTGCTTTCTGTCTCCCACTCATACATTCATAAAGACACTGAAACAAATGAATTCAGATACACACACTGGACACGGAGACTCCCTCCCTACTGAATAGAGTCATGCTTTACAAATTGTTTAGCTGTAAAATAGCCTCATTGTTCTGTGGTGGAGTCAGGGCTGGACGGCTCCAATTTGTTCTCAGCACGTCAGAGCTACAATGTACTCAAGGTCAGCTACTCTAATCTACAGTTTTCACTGCTCTACCAAACTCTTCAATCATACTTGTTAAATTGCTTGTTGCCCTGATGGATCCATGGAAAGAAGCTAAGACAGAAGCTAGGCTGATGGACCACTCCATGCTCAGATCTTATCCCAAAACGCACTTTACTTTCTACAAAAGCAATAAATGTATTTGCTTACTTAGCAACTTACAGTGCATTCAAGGAACATATTGAATCAGGTCTTGCTTTCCCTGGGATCGAACCCATGACCTCAGTGTTGTAAACAACAATGCTCAACTGATTGAGCTACAGGAAAGCTGGTGGACAGTTTACTTTCCCATGAGGCCATGGGAGAGGATTTATGAACAGCAGTGTTAATGTCACAGTGTGACATGTAATTGTCACATGACCATAACAACACGATGAATATAGTACGTCCGAATTTCATTCATACTATGCTTATTCATACTATGAAGAACATACTTCTTCAACGGTTGCAAAGTATATTTACATTCAAAGGTATACCTGCTCAGACAGTATGTGATTTCCAAAGCAGCGCAGTATAATTGTCTACCAGCATACTTACTGTGTATTGTGTTTCGGGTGCTGGATTTCATAATGTATTACCTAGTTTAATGTCAACATAAATTACCATTAACAACTCATTTTTGTTTCCATAATATAACATATTGTCAAGTGAAACAAGATATTCAACAAGAAAGGGCAGGACCGGCTTTGTATCCGCTGAGAATTAATTGGATGTTGAATAGCAGATGTTTAGCAAAATAGCTTGATCTATGGGAGTTTGCCTAAAGTTCTATATTGGTTAACATTAATCAATTGGCCACACTGCATAAGTGACATTAGCAGAGAGGCAGAGCAGGTTGTTATATTTACAGTTTTCTTCTTTGTAATAATATGCACCAATTAACTGCTCGCAATAAGATCAGAATGTTTAAAGCAGTGACAATATAGGAAGACAGTATTTAAAAGCCCTCCTATCTAAGCTAATATGTACCTCTGGTGCTTATGCTATAATAAAAATAAATTGAAAATATGATGTTTGTTTGTTCATATATTTTTCATTTATTTATAGATTTTTTTAAGAATTATTGGGTTCCCCCTGGATGTTTGCCTGGCTCACTGGCTCCTGATGTAGAGGAACTAGTCAATTTTGATTTCAGAAAAACGGTGCCCTGTTCACCTCTGCTCAGTTTTGCCAGGGAAAAGCATGGCTATTGGTTATGCATGGTAGAGACATCAAAAACTGGCACTTAACTTTAATTCTTTTCTTTTATTTAAACATAAATGAGAGAAAACCATCTTGAAAATCCTGCTTGTTTTCTCTTTTAAAATTGGGAATAGATGACTTAACGTCCTTTTTGTCTTCATCAGTTAGGAATCTACAGACAAACCACTAACAGGACTCTTTACCAATGTCATTGTAGGGCTACATGGAGTATTATTAGCAGCAGGAAGAGAAAGATCAGACATTAAGAGGCGCTGTATGGAGGTTGTTTGATCAATGTTTACACATATGTTCCACACATGCTTTTCATGTAGCTATATAAATACAGTCTCTAATAAAAAGCAATTTAATGTATTCCAGCAAGTCTTGGTGACAGATCAAGTTGGCATTCAAAGCTCCAGACAATGACCTATGTCTGTGTCCGCCATTGCTGTACGTGTTTGGCGGTCCGTTATGCTTGTTATCGTGGCTCGAGGTCTGTTTTGTTTTATGATTTCATTCAGGAGTGTGTGATTGTAATCAGTAGAGAATGTGTGTTCACTACAGGTCCTCTCAAGCGGCGGTGCTTGCTTTTGTTCGTGGTGTTTTCGTGAGTGTCAGATTTGAGGTGTAGGTGAGGGGAGGGGTGTAAGATCAAGAAAGGGGTCTGGGATTGTGTTTCCTTGCTCAAAACAAAACAACGTGTGTAATTATATCCATGCTGATTGTGTGTTGAGGAAGTGTGATCCCTAGAATCGGGGCTCAGGGTTTTTTGCGTGGGATGGGGGAAGGATGTGGACGAGGAAACTTCCTCCTGTGTGTGTGCGTCCGCAGCTGTGGGTCGTGATTACAGGAACATCTGGGTCGTCGGTTCCAGGAAATCTCACAATGGGCTTAAAAGATCTGTGGGAGGCCAGACGTGACACTGTGTATATGTGTTGATGTTAATAGAAAGGACCTGATTCTGGTATCAGTAAGGCCACCATACACAAGCTAGTATTCGCATGTGATGTATACTGGATGCTGGTATTCCCACTTGTCTTCTTTTCCTTGGCTAGTCAGTTCCACCACCATGCTAGTTGATCAGCTACATCTCAGCTCAGGTTTTAAGGGTATCGATGGTAAAATGGAAATTATTGTTGGTATAACCCTTAAAAAATTTAACATTGAATGTTTCTTGAACACCACAAATCAGCATATTAGAATGATTTCTGGAGGATCATGTGAACATTCAGCTTTGCCATCACAGGAACAAATTACTTTTCAAATGTCTTACAAAAGAAAACAGTTAATTTAATGTAAAGTTGTCTATCAAGCTTTTTAGTAGAAGGTTTTGTTTGGCTTTAAAGTGTGTTTTGTGCTATAGTTCTTTAAAAATGCATTCAGTGTTGGTTTAGCTTTAGCTAGAATTAGCATTGCTGTTCTTTGTGTACTTTAAGTACTGGTACCACAATGGTTGCTTTTTGCCATCTATCGACACCTGTTTTATGTTACACTTGTCACTAGTGAGTTTTAGGTAGTATCTACTACATAATTAATCCCCTTACCTGTACTACAACAACAACAAAAATGTACAGGTACTGATTCTCCTGTTGTCTCCGCTGGTAAAACGTTGTAATAGACAATGTTTCATTGTCTAATTTTTGCTCTTCACATCAGCAAACAACATAATGCTACTAGCCTATCTACATAGCTGGCAGCCAATGAGTGGGAGGATTCTCTATAACGTTGAGTTAAACAAGGTGGGCCAAAAGAGGGGGGGGGGGGAATACATAATTAAAACACTTCTGGTTGCACTTTATTTTCAGTATGTACACTTATGTGTGCTTACAGTGTACTTACCTAAGAAAGTACTGGGAATATAAAGTAAGTACATGAGTTAAGGTTAGGTTTAAAAGTAGGTTCAGGGTTAGTAGGCTACCTAGTTATTACCCAGTTATTGTAATTACTATAATAAGTACATTATAGTAATGTACTTATTATAGTATATGTGAAGTACGTTCCCATTTATAGTGTATGTACTGTAAACAGGACTGTAAAGTAAAGTTAGTGACACTGTAACACAGTTTCTTTCATAATGTGTAAAACTTTAAGTTTTACTTTTACTTTTAAAAAGAACGTCATCATTCTACTCAATTCGGTTAAAGTTTTGTCACTATTCCATAGTGTCAGTGCAGTCAAAATAATATTACTAAATATTAAGTGTCTTCTAAACCACAACTAAGCAAGACAAAGGCGACAGTGGCAAGGAACCCAAACAAAAATTGAGAAAGAAGAAAAAACCTTTAGAAAGACCAGACTTAGTTTCTTTGGAATAGCACTTTAGCTTATTCTTACATAAATTATAGATGTATTGATATCTTTTATCACACAGATCTTCACCTTTTCTTCAACTGAGGTCATAAGATTTCTCTTCTATTAGTCAATGTCAATGAGTAAAGGGTTAAGTTCATGTCTCTTGTCTTTTAAAGAGAGAGAGAGAGAGTGTGTGTGGGTGTGGCCTGCACTTTGGCCCAGAGCCACTCTTTCCCCCTCCCCTCTGTCTCTCTCTCTCTCTCTCTCTCTGTCCATGCACGTCAGTCTGTCTGGAATAGCCCGAGCAGCAGCAGTAACAGGAAATCAGAGCGCTGTGGTTTCAGCACAATGGCAGAGCTCCACAGCTCAACTCCCTGTAGCCTATAGTCTGCTCAGCACACTTGGAGACGTGCTCACACCGTCTAGAGAGAGTTAACCATCAGTTTACCTAAACCTACCCTCTTCCCTCTCCCTCTCCTTGTCTGTCGTCTTTGGTGCCTTGCAGGTGTTCCTGAAGGAAGCTCTGGAGCAGAGGCTGGAGAAGGAAAGAGAGGAGGTGCGCACATCGGCTGGTATGGTGATACGGGCCCACATTCTAAGTTATGTGGCAAGGTTAGTGCAGCTTTGGGTGTGTTTGTGTATAAACACAAGTTGTTGTCATTGTCATTCAGTAACTTTTTATTGAGTTGAGTAGATGGATTGCCATAATTGAATATGTGAAGGAGTTGAAAGTTGCATCGCGGAATGATTACCAGAGCTGCGTGAATCAGTGTATTGAGAGCAAAACCAAGTGGATTAGATTCATTAGGAAAGTGCAAGGAAACAAATGAGGGTTATGCCATAAATAGACTTTCACTGCATTCGGTACTTTTTCTTTTCACTGCAAATGCTGAACTATAGGAACTATACACACACACGCATAGGTAAATAAATGTATATGCTCTTTATTCATAAATCATTCAGGTTTTTTCAATTTTTGAAAGTTGTTAGCTTGTTCAGGGATTTTATGTTGTTTTACTGTACATGCATACTGTACATGGTTTACTGTATTTTATCGGTAGAAGATAACCTGTTGAACATGAAAGCATTGTGCAATAATATAAGAGATTTTTCCTTATATTGAACCTTTTTGGCATACGAGGTTCTATAAAATTGAGTCAGGAACCCTAGGGTTCTCTAAAGAAACCTATTGAGAAATTGATTTTTTTTAAATGAGTGTACTCTGATGCCATTGTAAATCTAAATATCAACATCTGTTTTGTGCAAAGGGTCTACTGAGATGCTATTTTGGTTCTTGCGCGATTAGTGCTCATATGCACCTTTGTACTGATGTTATTTATGGGGTTGATGAAGTCTCTGTTTTGCCTACATTTTGTATAAAGTTCAACACCCAGAGACACACATAAACACAAATGGAAACTCTCAGTCCAGCATTTCTGATTTAGGTGGCCTGGTCTAAATGTATGAAAACTGTGGCACAGCTGCTTACACAGATCTTTTATTATGACCGACAACTTGACCGACAGCCAGAGAGTTTTATATTAATTACTGTTTTTCATATTCGTGATTGAAACTATTTTGAATTGTGGGTCTAATTGCTTTTTAAGTGAGTTAATGAAAGAGATATTGAGTAATTGCTATAAATTACTCTTTAATTTTTTATAATATCCCTGTAAACAAATCATTAAAAGCCTTGAGAGCTTGCTCTCTAATATTGTAATTCTTCTTCTCACAGAAAACACTATAAAAAAGTTCGAACCAGCACCATCACAATCCAAAAGAACTACCGCGCTCACTTCTGGAGACAAGCCTTCCTGCATTTTCGTTCCGCTGCCGTGGTCCTCCAGAAACACTTCCGCGGACAGATCGCTCGGAAACTCTACCACCAGCTCTTGGAGGAAAAACAGAGGAAAGAAGAGGAGGAGAGAATCAGAAGAGAGGAAGAAGAGCGAAAACGTCAAGAGGAGTTGAGGAGACTTGAGGAAGAGAGACAAAGACAAGAGGAGGAAAGAAAGAGACAGGAGGAGATCAGGATAGAGGAGGAACGGGAGGCTTTACGGATACAGCAGGAAGAGGAAGAGTTGAACAGGAGGCAGGAACAGCTCAAGAGCAAACAGATACTGGAGGACAGAGAGGCAGGGCACAGCAGGTAAAATGCAATCTGGGCAAATGTTTGATTTTCAATTTAGGTCAACCAAAATCTGTGTTGGCTGCTGGACTGCGCTCTTAATCTACTGCGTCTAAAAGGATTCTCTCTTGTTTTTTTCTCTCATATTAGGAGTTTAGTGGAGAAAAATCATCACAACCACAAGGTATTATTTCTGTTGGATTTGATTTTTTTATTCCTATGAGAGAGATTTCAAATCTGGAAAGGATACATCTCTTGTATTGTCCTAATTCTCTGTCTTCACTTACAAAAAGGAAATGCCATGGTTCTGTGTTATATGGGTCAAAAGGGTCTCTTGAAAACATGAAGTCAGTTTTAATCATTGTTTAACAAAAAATGTTTCACTGCTTATTCATTTTTATGTTATAAAAAAACATTTTATATTACATTATATATTTACTTTATATATTATATATTTAGTTATATTTTAACACCATATATTATTTAAAAAAAACATGTTTCCACCGAATCAAGTCATATGGTGACTTCAAATTTGATGTCATTGAGAGGATCACTGCAGAGATTCATGACTGTGTGTCATTATCAGTAAGCCTCTCAAAATACAGGATAATGTGTAATGTTTAGGACATTGCGACTTATGGATTACATTATAAATAATCCAGTTATTCATAAAAAACACTTTTTACCTTGAAGAATATATAATTTTATGGGGGGGAAATAGGAAAATAGATGTCTACATCAATATGTATGCAACTTGTAAGGAAATAATCTATTTCTTACATGAGTCAGACTACATGTCATAAAAAATTTTTTAAACATTTTAAAAGCTTATCATGAACACTCTTATGTTTTTGTTATACTAGAATGATTACAATATTCATGTACTGAATTGCCAGAATGAGCTGTATATTATTGGTGTGCATCATCACTATCCCTCCATATTCCTTAAGGACGTGCCCCACAGCCTGTGCCAGTACTCATCTGAAGAGGAGAGTCGTCAGATGGAGGAGATTCTGCGATTGGAGCGAGAGATTGAGCGGCTGCAGAGACAGAGAGACGAAGGGGTGTCCTTGCTGAACGACGGCTCCAGAGACGAGCTGCGGCAGAAAAGGGACGCCGAGATCTACCGCCTGGAGAAAGAGGCTTCACGTGTGGCTACGGAGTTCCTGGAGATGCTGGACTTTGGAGGCTTGGAGCAATCGCTCTCCAGCGAGGAGAACCTTCACGACCCCTCTGAGACAACAGCACCTCTGGCCGAGGAGGAGGTGGACGAAGGCTTCCACGCGGACGACGAGTGTATCCCCCTCCGTGACTTCCCTCCTCCAGCTGCCATGCCTCAGGACAAAGAGATTCTCGCCAGTCTTCCACCTCCACCTCCTGCCTTTGCTGAAGGTGTTGTGGCCACTTCCTCACCTGCACGGATGGAGAGGCCGAAATCTAATTCCTCCATCAATCAAAACAGACTCTCAGACATCCCCCCACCTCCAACTTCAGCTCCACCCCCTCCTCCACCTATAATGGCAATAACCAAAGAAGACTATGGAGTGGTGTATAAAAACTCCAGGAAGATAGTAACAGAGATTGTGCTGCCGTTGGAGGAAACCAGCTTCAGTATTCTGCCTGACACAGAGTCAGACTATGACCAAGAGGAGTTTGAGGAGGCATTGGGGAGTTGTGGGGATGCAGGAAGTACGAATGATGGACACCTCACTGACGAGGAGGTGCTACGCAGATCTTCCTGTACCTACAACAGCACAGACTCCTTTAGGGGAAGCTCAGACTCAGTGAGTCCTTTCTTTTCACACTTTGACAGGAAACGGGCAATAGAAAACACACTATTTTAAAGAGATATTCCTACTAAAATTCAAGTTAAATTTCAATTTCATTATTGAATCAACCCCATGTGATTCCAAAGCTGTATGAATTTCTTTCTCCTGTGAAACCTAAAAGAAGATAGAAGATATATTGGTAACTAAATAGTTTTGGTTTCCCTTTTTTCCTTTTCTTATATGGACAAAAAATACTATGGAAGTCAATGGGAACTAAATATTTTTGTCACTGACATTCTTCAAAATGTCTTCTTTTTATATTCCACAAAAGAAAATAAGTCCAACAGGTTTGGAAATGCATGGTGGTGATTAAAAGATTAAATGACTGGGTTAGGCTGATTGAGTTGGAATTAGACTGATTGAGGATCATGACCATCAGATGTGTTTAAAATGAGCCATTCATGGCTAACATTAAACAAAATATTAATTTTAAGCATTTTATATCACATCATTGTAATTGTTTTCAAAATCAATGGAGACTGTTAAACAAATCTCTAATTTTATGGTGAAAAAATTGTATCTTTGGTTGAAATTCAGCGTAAAAAAATGTGATGACATGTTTTAAGGGTTTTCGGATGCTTATAGCTATACATTTCAATTATATTATATTTTATTTACATATATTTTTAAGTGATTTGCCAATTTGCCTTAAAATGTAGCAATAACTACCATAATAATGCGAGTGGTAAAACAAAAAACACAAGATGAATCAGAAATTTTGTTTCATTTCCTGTTATTTAGTTACCAAGAACAAAAATAAGAAGAAACAAAACTATTTATAAAAAATGCATGATGAAAAATGCAGATGGGGCTTCTGAGAATGTCCTATTACATTTTCTCATCATAATTTATAAAGTAGTTTATAGTTTTTACTTACCAAAACCATATATTTTGACAGCATTTTACAGTAAGATTACATATGAAGTATAAAGCTTAACCATTTATTGCTTTTCCTTCACCATATATGGTAATTTATGATTTATAGTAATTTATAATGGTAATTTAAAATCATACAATTTATGGTAATTTATAAAGTAATTTATAGTTTTTACTTACGAAATCCATGCATTGTAATTTTACTGTCAAGCATTTTACAGTAAAATTACATATAAAGTTAAACCATTTATTGCTTTTCTTTCACCATATATGGTACGGTCACTTAGTTAACTAATTAACAAGTTCTCTTGAAATTTTGATGTTGAGTCTGTCTACTTTGTTACTGTCTCTGCTTGGGTTGCCATAGAGTTGGTACTTTAAAGGGCATGACTTTAGAGACAACATCTCAGCATGTTTACAGTTTCATCACAATGTCAGCACATCACAACTCACTTGGATAATTCACATCTAGTAATTCATCCCCTTCAAAGCACTGCTGCTAAAAGAATATTGATCTTAACCAGAATAGACAACTACTTGATCTACAGATCCATCCATTGTTTGTTGTAGTGTTTCTACTCAGTTGCGGTTCTAGCTGGAGCAAAATTTGAGTTTTACTATCTGTACTTCCATTAGCAGTCACTAAACATTTGCATAGTTTGCTAATCACCAGCGGCCACTGTTACTCACGTCGCCTGTCATTTAAGAGAAGCGACTTGCAGTTGCATTGTTACTGCAAAGTGGGAACTCCTTTAAAGGCACTTGAAATGAAAGTAATATGCATTTTGTTATGTTTATACAGTCAGTGTCAGGGTTTTGAGATCCATTATTACTCAGAGCAAACCAGATACACATTATGTTGCCATAATGAATTCATCTGCACATGAAAAATGCTTTATTGCTTTGGATTTCTTGTAGCTACTCATGTTTAATTTGCTAGAGCAAGGTAAGGGTATCAGGTGCAGATTATTTGATAAATATTGAGTCTTTGTCCCTCAGGGTATTCCCAGAATGTGCAGCTATTAGCCAATCCTTGTCACACCTGCTCCAAACACAGTCCTGCAACAGCTTGATTGTTGACTCGAGGAGAACATTTGAACGCAGAAACCTGATTCGGGTTATGTTTGGGTGTAATATGAAACTTGACATGACAGTTAACAATGAGAGCAAATTTACTGATGTCATACTCTTTTTGTTTGTATTAACTAGTGGGATTAGACAGTGAAATGCAGATGTCCTACTTCAGCAAACACAAAGTGCTCGGTTACTGAGTAAAGAACAGCCATTTTAGTAAAAAACATGCAAATGTTTTTGAAAGAAGTCACTTATGCTCTCCAAGGCTGCATTTAGAGAAAAATGTTTTCTATTTGAATATATATTATAATGTAATTTATTCCTGATGGCAAAGTTAAATTCAGCTTCCATTATGCCAGTCTTCAGTGTTAAATGATCCATCAGAAATCAATGTTGATAATAATAATATTAGTATCTCATTATTATCAGTGTAAAGTTATTAAGATTATTACCGGTAGTTGTGCTGCTTCATATTATAAAAGTAATTGAACTAGAAATAGTAACATTACTGTCACTTTTATTAATTTAATGCATCATTGCTGAAGAAAAGTATAAATTTTTATTTTAAAAACTGAAAATAAAAACTTGTTTTTATATATATATATATATATATATATATATATATATATATATATATATATATATATATGTTTTTTTTATTTTTTTTTTATTTTTTTTATTGACATTCAAACTTGTTTATTTCCTCCCTCAGTTCATGGACAGCAATGATGAGAATGATGGATATGTGGACACAGATGAGGAGGTGTCAAATGGTAGAGTGCATCTGCTGAATGGAAGTGGACCTCCTTATTTCCACAGCTACTTGTACATGAAAAGTGAGTGCATTGAATGATATTGCTCAAACTGAACATTTTTAATGGATAGACTGAAGACTGAAGTGAAAGTTTAATATTTTATTTTTCATCTTTAAGGTGGGCTGATGATCCCGTGGCGCAGGCGCTGGTGTGTTTTGAAAGACGAGACATTCATGTGGTTCAGGGCAAAGCAGGACTCTCTCAAGTCAGGTTGGCTGTACAAGAAAGGAGGAGGGATGTCCACTCTGTCCCGCAGGAACTGGAAGATGCGCTGGTTTGTCCTTCGAGACTCTAAACTCATGTATTTCGAGAACGACAGTGAGGAGAAACTAAAGGGGACCATTGACATCAGAGCAGCCAAGTAAGAACTCAGTGCCTAGTGCAAATGTTGATACATAACTGCTGCAACTGGCTGTCTGCCTAGTGTTTACAAGCAAAAGACCCATTGAGTCCAGTGTCCACCACTTTAATGTTCATAGACTGATGGTCTGTGGTGTTTTACGCAGGGAGATTGTGGACAACCATGAGAAGGAGAATGCGCTGAATATCGTGACCGAGGACAGGACTTACCAGATCTATGCGGAATCCCCCGAGGATGCTAGGTACATTTCAAATCTGTATTTATTTTATGCCAGTGTCCCTGATTAATAGTTTCTTCAATGTGTGTTAACTTTCGTATTCATCAGTTGTGCCCCCTTGTGGTGTAATTTGACTCATTTCGTATTGTTGCCTAATACCTAACCAAGATCTAATGCTCACTGTCTGCATGCTTGTTGCAGTGGCTGGTTCAACGTGCTGAGCCGTGTCCACAGTGCCACTCCAGAACAGCTTCTGCAGATGCAGCACGAGCAGGCCAACCCCAAGAACGCAGTTGTGAGTATTCACACCAAATATAACACTTTCAGCAGATTTATATGTCATAGAATATGTTATTTACAATTTTTATGATATTTCATCCTCAGGGAACACTGGATGTTGGACTTATCGACTCTGTATGTGCTTCTGACAGTCCGGACAGGTAAAGCATGATGTCATAAGCGTTGAGCCTATAGCATTATTTCAGACACAGATTATTTTCGGTCCCTCTGGACATTAAGTGTATTTTACTACTATGTACTAACATTTAGGTTAATAATTTCATGCAATGCATATTTTCTGTATCATCCATACTGTATTAATTTGGAACATTTAAGTTTGTTTTAAATAGCGATATAATGATTGTACAGTGCTGTACTCATAAGATTTCTTTCCCTCAGGCCAAATTCATTTGTTATAATCACTGCTAATCGCGTGATCCATTGCAATACTGACACACCGGAGGAAATGCACCACTGGATCGGCCTCCTGCAGAAGCCTAAAGGAGACTCGAGAATAGACGGCCAGGAGTTCATAGTTAGAGGTGAGTCCAGTGCCGGCCCGAAGGGTTGTGGGGCCCTAGGCGAGATAAAAAAATTGAGCCCACTGGTGTAAAAACAGCGAGAAGAGAGCACAAAAAATACAATTTCAATATTTAAGTGTATACATTTTTATTACCTGTAACAAACACAACATTTAATCAGATTTAAATAAGTTTGCAAGTACTGCAAAGTATTGTGAAATATTGTAAATGAAAGTGCAAATGTGTTTCGGACATGACACACTTGTGGCTGAGAGGTTAAGGTGACGAACTATAGATCCATTGGGGTTTTTCCGCGCAGGTTCGAATACTGCCGACAACAATAATTTTGCAATTTAATGGGGTGTTTTTGGAGGGCTTGGAACGGATTAGACATTTTACATGTAAAATGTGTTCCAAGATACGAAAAACTCATTATACGAAGTCCGCCTCGGAACGGATTAATTTCGTATCTCGAGGTAACACTGTACCTCGATCAAAATAGCAACCAGACTTATGACGTTATATAACTTTAGACTTATTTAAGACACTTTCTCGAGTATATATCGAAAGGAATTTACAGAGATATGTGGCTAAGTGGAATATGTGGAATCTGTACTAGGAATACGTTACGACATTCTAGTTCATCCAACAGCCTATTGCGGGAGGTGTTATGCTAAATAGAGTGTGGTGCTGCTGTGTATGTTTCTAATCTTTTTTCCGCTTTTATTTAGACAATTTTTTTTATTATTATTATCGTTTTCAGCTATTTGTCATGTATGAATTATTCAGAGATATTCTTTTAATAAAATATGTTTTATATTTTGCTCACCGTCATTGTGAATTGTATCGTGTTTAATGGGGTCTGTGCACTAGAAAAAGGTCATAATTGACACATGACCACTCATACTATGTGTGGACGTTTGAAAAAATAAAACTTCTAAAAATGCGTGACATCATGTGCGGGTCGTGGGGCCCCCAAATCAAAGAGGGGCCCCAGGCGACCGCCTGTATCGCCTGTTGGACGGGCCGGCCCTGGGTGAGTCAGACCAGTCTGTACAGGATACTAAGATTTGCTGAATCTAATGATGAATTATTAATGATGAATCATTCTCCAAAACAGGTTATATTTGTGTCCTTCATACACTCCTGTTTAAAACTTTGGGACCTGTAAAAGATTTGAAAGAAAGACATTATACTTTTATTCAGCAAGGATCAAACGTGACAGAAAGGCCTTATAAATGTCTTTACACTTTCAAATAAATTTGTAAATGAAACTGTTCTTTTAAACTTTTTGTTCATCAGAAAGTCTATTACAGTTTCCGCAAAATCTTAAGCAGCACCACTGTTTTCAACATTGATAATAAGAAGAAATGTTTCTTGAGTATCAAATCTGCGTATTAGAATGATTTCTGGAGGATCATGTGACACTGAAGACTGGAGAAATTATGCTGAAAATTCAGCTTTATCATCACAGGAATAAATTATATTTTAAAATATATTACAATAGAAAGCAGTTATATTTAATTGTAATGATATTTCATAATATTGCTATTTTATTGTATTTTTTTATCAAAAAAATAAATGTAGCCAACATGCAAAATTCAACTTTCAAAAACAAACAAATCTTACTGACCCCAAATAGATGGTAGTTTATACTGTAGTTTGGTGTAAAACATTCTGTAAACCTTTGCTATGTGTGACTATAGACATTTTTCTAAATGTGTTAGCAAAATGTAACTTAAAAAAAAAAATTTGTTCTTTGGTATATTTGCAAATATGCATGTTTTTTGCCTTTATTATCTCTCTATTTTTGCCATATAATATAGATATCTGTAGATTTCAGTTGTTATATTATTTAAAGATACCTAATAATTTTTATGTCAACTCGGTTACCATTATAGTTTCCTTTTTTGAAATGATAAACGAATCTATAACTATTGACTATTGATTAAATCATAATTTTATAGTCATTAAATTAAACACTTTTAATCTTCAAGAGTATAATCTTCTCATACTCTAAGTGATTGTAATTACTTTCTCCCTCAATTTTACCATAAGGTTGGCTGCATAAAGAGATGAAGTCCAGTGGGAAAAGCACATCTCTCAAGCTAAAGAAGCGCTGGTTTGTTCTGACCAACAACTCACTGGATTATTATAAATCATCAGAGCGCAGTGCCTCCAAACTGGGAACACTGGTGCTCAACAGCCTTTGCTCGGTTGTTCAGCCTGATGAGAAAGTCTACAAGGAGACAGGTGAGTCCAGGCATTTTTAAGGAGAACAAGGTTTCTATGTGTGAAAATGAAAACTAGAGAGATCTCTTCAAATTTGTGTTGGACCGTTTCCAATGCCTCCGGTTCTCCACAGGCTACTGGAACATAATAATACATGGGAGGAAGCATTCCTACCGTCTCTACACCAAATTGCTGAACGAAGCCATGAGATGGGCTTCAGCCATTCAGGTGGCCATCGACAACAAAGTTCCCATCGAAACACCTACCCAGCAGCTCATCCGAGATATCAAGGTACATTCACCCTAAAATATTGAATTGAATTCATGGTTCCCTGTAGAATGAGGTTTTTCATCTTATTAACAATCATGTTTCAGTTGTGGAAGCCGATACCTCTCAAGCCCCGGCAATCCCTCAGGGTCAAAAACTGTAGTGTTAAGTGAGGTACACGGATGAGTGCTCTGTGTGTTGTTTACTCAGACTGTTTACTCTTGTTTTTTCCTAAGTTCATTCTCTATTCGTTTGATTATTTCTGAGTGCTTCCGTTCTACGTCTGTGCAATTCTACATCTATTTTCCTAGAGGGATTTTGAATAGTTAACGGTTTACTCAGTCCTTTTGGCTTATGATGTGCTGGACGCTATACTGACACCTGGTGGCATGGAGGCTCAAAATAAATATTCAGTTACCAGCGCCATTGTAAAATTGCATTATTCAATGCCAGTTATGATTAATTGATTTCTAGAGAAACAGTGTTCAATACACAACAGTGTAAACCAGATTTTGGTAACTAGTTACATCTGATTAGATGGACTACTATCTATTCAGGTAGTCAGCCTGAGGTGGTTCAATATGTGGTAATTTATGCTCCAAAACATTGAACTGGTTAACCGTCTTTGACTGGTGTAACTTAGTTTATCAAGCATGGCAAAAAAGGCAAAGCTCAAAAACCTTTTGTCACTTTTGTGTGCTGTGTTTCCACCTGCAGTGATCTGTGGATGTACATTGTGTTGAGTACGGTACATGAAACCCCTAATGCCATTGTTGTATTCATGATTGTGCAGGAGAGCAGTCTTAATGTGGAGGCTGTGGAGCAGATGTATTGGAGGAACCCCATCCTGAGATACACGCAACACCCACTGCACTCGCCGCTGCTGCCTCTACCGTACGGAGAGGTCAATGTCAGCTGTGAGTCTCTCCTTGACACTGATCAAGTCCTGTGTTACCTGTTTTTGTCTACTAATGTCTTTAGCCTTTAGCGTTATTGTTTACTCAAACTAAAACTATTACTGTTTCAGCTGCATAAACTAAGAAATGCCTCAGTGAAGCATATACATGCAAATGTAAATTTAAGTGTTTTTGTAATTAAAATAAGGGTAAACTATAAATATTAGAGGAAACATTCCGAAATTAAATTATGCCTTGTCAACTACCTTAAACTGAAGTATTAAAAATACAAAAACTGAAGTAAAAAATAAGCTACACTTATTATATATAAATTTATTAAAATAATTTATTAACTTATTAAAAATTTATAAAAATTTAGTATTATATACTCAATAATGCTTTGTACTAAGTATGTAATATTATATACTATAGTAGTATATATAAATAGTTTTAAAATAGCACTGTAGACAATACTATTTCTATTTTACTATTAATTTTGTTTAATTCATATTCAAATTTTTTATTACTTATTTGTTTTATTAAATAAATGGAAAATCTTCCATCTAATCTTGAAGGTTAAAAACATGAAGTTTTTTTTGTTTTTTTGTTAACTTCCTTTTTTCAAACTAATGAACAAAAGTTTTTTCTGTGGGAATTTGACAGCAGGCCACTTATGCTGCAAATAGAGCTTAACAGTTATTTAACCCAGGACATTCCTTAAATATTGGATTCAAACTGCATTCTCCTGTTCACAAGGTTCATATATTTTTGCCTCATTGTTGGACTGTTGTTGATTAATTTGTTCAGTGACGCACATTTTTGAACTCTGGATTGGTGGGATGATGAATTTAATCCCTTTGTCTGTGACTCTTTCTCCATCTGTCTCCTCTTCCTGTCCTACTTCCTGCAGTGCAAAAAGAGAAAGGCTACACCAGCCTGCAAGATGAGGCGGTCAAGATCTTTAACTCCTTACAGGAGATGGAAGCTGTGTCAGACCCAATGCCCATCATTCAAGGCATCTTACAGACATGTCAAGATCTGCGGCCGCTCAGAGATGAAGTTTACTGTCAGCTGATCAAACAAACCAATCACGTGCCTCAGCCCAACAGCACTGCCAACCGCGCACACTGGCATCTGCTCACCTGCATGAGCTGCACCTTCCTGCCCAGCCGTGCCATCCTCAGATACCTCAGATTCCACCTGAAAAGGTATTGCTGCTACTTACTTTCATACTGTTAAATAATTGATTTAGTGTTCTAATATCTATATGAAGGTTTGTGGAGAATGGAGGAAATGGTGGGAATAACATCCTGGCCTAAGTCAGGTACCCTTGTACTTATATGCTTTATTTTATATGCTTTATTTTTCTATAATACATTATGTATCATTTCAGTCTGAACTTTTTTGTCCTGCTTCTGTGTGTGTGTAACTACACGCACGCTGTGTCCCTCTCTCTGCCATATATGGAGTTGTTTTTTCTCTTTCTCTCTACATCACCACACCCTATTAGGGGGAAGGGCTATTAGTATAAGAATCGCCTGTCCTTTTTGTTTCTTTGAGAACTGCATTCTGAATAAACCAGATTTGATTTTACTCGTGTGGTTCATTGAGCTGCGGTCTCCCGAGATCTCGTTAACATCCAGTTGCTGAGTAGACACTGAAAACCAACTACACTGTAGAGCGGTTCTATCAGTGTTTTGGGGGCTCGTTCCGGGATACATCTGGTCAGGTAAGTGATGAATTTGTTTCGCTACCTGTACTAGATGTATCTTTTATAAGGGAATAACCTGGTTAGATAAGTGATGAATTGTTTCGCTATCTGAACCGGATGAGGGGACCGATCATTACTTGGAGTCAGATTAAATTCAGACCGTGATCGATCTATAAATAAAGTTGTGAGCTATACAAACGTACGTACGAATTGGGTATTTCAGTGTCTAGTCAATAAACTGTACTAATAATAAACTGTACTAACAATAATGGGTCAATCATATCCTAAACCAGAACCCAGTGAAACACCCAAAGCGTGGCTGGAAAGATGTAGTTGGGGATACTACACGAATCCTTATCTTGATAATTTAGCTGGCTGGACAGCAGACACGCAATGGCGGCAATATTAAATATCCTAGAGAGGGCACTTTCGACCCCGGATTTCTAAAAGTAGCGTATGATTTAACATACGGAGGACAGGGTGATCCTGACTGGTCATATAAGTATATGCAGGGAGGATATGACGTGTGGTATAAAATGGCAGATGTGTGGCGGGATAAAACAAATTCATATGTCCCAAGATCAGTCCTTAAAACCGTTCCTAAACCATCTAAAAGCAAAAGGGAAAATGCGTCGTTCGATAACCCGGACACAGACGAGGCTCACATGACAAAATATAGTGAAAAGGAGGAGGGGGGGAAACGCAAAACGAAGACAATGACTAAATTTGCGTGGCGAGATGATAACAAGGGGATGCTAGAGAAATTAGCAAAAGATTTGAAGGCTTATTTATTAAGTGTAAAATCGGCTAATAGAGACCTATCACAGGTTACCAATTGTAAGCAAGGGAAGGATGAAACCCCAGCCCGTTTCTTTGACCGTTTTGCAGACGTATGGGTGAGTGTAGGGGGTATGGAATTAAAGAAATCTGAGGCCAACCCTATGTTCATTGCTACGTATATGTCCAATTGCCTACCACATCATAAGGAAGTATTGAAGCACCATCTGTGTGACCGTAATAATTTGACTGTACAAAATGCTGCTGTAAAAATCCGAACCTTAGAATCAGATGGGTTGTTTCCAGATAAGGCAAGGAATGTTGTGTGTGTCTCAATGGGGGGTGGCCATCAGGGCCAGAAGCCTTTTAAGGGAGGAAAAAAACCAGGGAGGTGTAATTACTGCAAAAAACCAGGGCATTGGTACAAAGAGTGTAGACAGAGAATGAATGATGAGCGTAATGGTGTACAGATGCAAGCCCCTTTTAAGCAGCAACCCGGAAAATATCTGGCATACCAACAAGGTCCAGCCCCCGCTGAGGCTCATCCTCAGCCACAGCTGTATGTGCCTCAGTCATACTATCAGCAAAGGCCACCTTCCCCCGCAGCCCAAAGTCAGCAGAGGGGAGGGCCAGGGCCTTATGGCAACTAGAGGTGCCCACAGAGCCTGGATTCCGCCACAAGGGGGCATAATGACGCTTTGTTATCTGTAAGCTTTAACTCTGCATTGGGAAACACTCTGCCCATTGTTGAGCTTAATGTGAATGGTATGGCTTACTCTTTTCTCCTAGATACAGGCGCCACTTTATCCTCGTTGGGATCCACATATGAAGGACCTGTAATTTGTGTGCATACGAAATTTGAATAAATTTGTAAATGACACGTTAGATCGATGTGTGACGTGTGCAATGAATAATAGTGCGAAGCCTGTAGCGAAACATCAACAGCTACCATTACCTGAGGGCCCCCTGCAACAATGGCAGGTAGATTTCACTCATCTGCCAAAGAGGGGCCCCTACAGATATCTACTGGTATTTGTAGACAAATTTTCCAGGTGGGTGGAAGCGTTCCCATGTCCCAAAGAAGACGCCTCCACCGTGGTCAGACATCTATTGAAGGAAATAATTCCTAGATACGGTATACCACTCGCCATTGACTCTGATAAAGGCCCTGCTTTCATTGCTAAAGTATTAATGGACATGACAAAACAGCTCCAGATCACCTGGAAGCATCACATTCCGTATCATCCACAGTCCTCAGGGATCGTGGAGAGAGCGAACAGAACGATCAAAGATAAGTTGAGAAAAGCCATGCAGACGGTTGGTCACCAAGACTGGCCCACATTGCTGCCTGCTGTCCTAGCTGATATGCGAATGGCACCCCATAAGGGTCTAAAAGGTCTGTCACCATATGAGATGGTGATGGGACGCCCTTTCCCTGCACCATGGAGAAAGGGTGGGGGTGTGTTGGGCAATGGGGGATGTGATGTACCATTAAGTGAATATGCACAATTGTTGATTAAAGCTCTACACGAAAATTGGAGCAAAATGCATTCGAGTTCAGCACCTTTGCCAATTGACACGACACACCCCTTTCAAGTGGGTGATGAAGTATTAATAAAACAATTCTTAAAAATGGGGGATCCATTGAACGCACCTAAATTTAGTGCCCCCACCAAAATTGTTGCTGTAACTCGAACCGCCGTATTAACTGATTCTTTCCCACAGTGGATTCATGCAACCCGACTGAAACTGCATAAAAATCCTGTGTTATCTGACTAACTTGATTTGTGTTACAGGAAGCTGGCAAGGACCATGTGCACCAACATCTCGCAAGAGAAATAGGAGAAAATAAAATTCTAAATTGGTTATTGAACGTGTTAACGATGTTATCTATCCAGGCTGTTATAGCTGTCAACACCTGAACAAGGGGCCACTTTTGTAGGATCTTCAGGGTCACTACTGCGTCAAGGGACGGAGGGGCTTGGCAGTGCGCAACTGGACTGACTGCTGACTGACGACGTGTCATTTTTATTTGCTGATCAATTGTTATTGCATGACAGAGGAGCTGAACACGCAGCGCTGTCCATGACATAAGAATTATCAGCTCCAATATCCTTACCAACTATTATTTAATTTCCTATGATATTGTTATTGATTGAACTATCAGAATGCAGTTCCTTGTTTTATTGATGAGCTCACTGTCCATGGGATGGAGCTCAAGACCAACTGATAATTTGTTTTGGCAGTATGCTAATAACACTGCTAGGATGTATACCAACGAATCATGTTATGTATGTCAACAAGTGATGTCGTCTGTTGTTAGCCTGTCGCTACCCGTGATGCACCAACAGAATCTCACCCAAATATGTGTACAATCAGAAAGCAACGGTTCCAGGTATGATTGGGTTCCTTCAGGCTCGAAATGCCCCCCTTTCTTCGTTAAACGATCCTTACCCCACAAGCTTTCTCCCCATGTCACGATACGTCCACAGTTCACATTGAATTTTGTGTTTGTTTTTTGTTACAACAACACAGGGATAGGAACGTTAGGCACCATAAAGGAGAAAAGATGTCGAATAATAATCAATAGAGATTGGGGTTCTTCCAGGGGAGGTAATTATTCAGAAAAGCACCCCTCTGACCTTATGCAGATTAGATGTCCACAAAAACTTAATTGTATCACGTTGAATATTGATTGGTGGTGGTATTGTGGCCCAAATTCATTGTTCCCGGACATTCCAGGCAACTGGTCTGGTATCTGTGCTCCAATTCAACTATCTTACCCTGTCCAGATATTCCAGCGGATCAACGAGCATCGACCCACACGCCGCCACAAGAGAGACGTATCAATGGATGAGGTTCCCACTGAGCATCGCCTGACCACTCACTGGACAAGGTGGTGGACCTCTGTGTTCTCACAGTTCGGCACTGTCTCTCAGTGGACTCACATTGAGGTCCTGCATTATCGACTAGCTAAGTTTGTCAATGACACCACGGATGGAATGGCCGGTGTGAGAACAGAACTGGGTGCCCTGCGCCTGATGACCATGCAAAACCGCCTGGCATTGGACATGTTGTTAGCAGACAAAGGAGGTGTCTGTGCCATGGTGGGGGATCAGTGCTGCACCTTCGTCCCGGCTGAAGATGAATCTGAGGGCGCTGTGGGTCATGCTGTGCAAGAGATGAAGAACACTGCGCATAAGCTGTACGGAGATGAGACCAAGGACTGGGGATGGGGTTTGATGCACAATCTGTTTGGATGGGTGACACCACTTATCACCATGATAATTCCTGTACTACTGATTCTTGTGGCCCTATGTACTTTTGGGCCCTGTTTGTTGCAATGTCTGATGAATAGAGTGTATAGTATGATTGATGCAACCACCAGGCAACATAGATATGTACCAGTGAATAATGCTTAAGCTTTTAGCTTAAAAGAGGGGACTGAGGGAAATTATATGCTTTATTTTATATGCTTTATTTTTCTATAATACATTATGTATCATTTCAGTCTGAACTTTTTTGTCCTGCTTCTGTGTGTGTGTAACTACACGCACGCTGTGTCCCTCTCTCTGCCATATATGGAGTTGTTTTTTCTCTTTCTCTCTACATCACCACACCCTATTAGGGGGAAGGGCTATTAGTATAAGAATCGCCTGTCCTTTTTGTTTCTTTGAGAACTGCATTCTGAATAAACCAGATTTGATTTTACTCGTGTGGTTCATTGAGCTGCGGTCTCCCGAGATCTCGTTAACATCCAGTTGCTGAGTAGACACTGAAAACCAACTACACTGTAGAGCGGTTCTATCATAGATCATTGTGTTTCCATCACTGTACACAACTTGCTATTTGTTTAATAATGAAAGGATCACAAAAATAGTTTTTTAAACCAAAGTCATAAACTTTCTGACATTTTTGAGATGTCTAGTAGTTTATTTTTAGTAATTACATTTTAATATTATTAAATTTTAATATTATTTATGTACTATTACAGTTTTTATCAATTTATGTTTTCAGTTTATTTTAATTTCAGTTTAAATTTAAATTTTATTTTATTTTTAAAATAAATTTCTATATAGCTTTCATTTTATTTCATTTCATTTCATTTCATTAATTTTAGCTCTTCAACTTAAACTTGTTCATTTCAGTTAGTTTCCAAGGGCATATTTCTCATTTTATTTAGGTCTAATATTTTATGTTTTATTTTATTTCAGTGAACAATAACCGCACTGATTCTGACCGCATCATATTTTGCATTTGGGGACATTAATATTTTCTGCTATCAATCACCTCTAAGGATAAAGGAGCTGTTCCCTGGAACAGAAATTGAGATGTTCGCACTGTTCATTGGCGAGTCGCTGAAGAAGACAAAAGCGCGGGAGTTTGTGCCTTCACAAGACGAGATTATCGCCCTCCTGAACAGACGGGAGATGACGACCACCGTTTACTGCCATGGTGGAGGCTCCTGCAAGATTTCCATCAACTCTCACACTACAGCAGGAGAGGTGAGAGATGCTTACAGCCTGCAAAGCACAGCCAAACTGAAAACATTTAATAATAAGAGAGAGTAATCCGATATTAGTTGATTCAGAATTGCACCATTGTACCCACACAAGTAATCACAGAAATCATGTGAAAAGTTCTCCTATGCCTTCCAACGAAAAGACGAACAAATGAGGACCTAATCAGGATTGCGTGTGGAACGTCATGGTGTAATTTGCTGATAGCAAAGTGTTTCATTTCTTTTCTATGTGTAGGTGGTAGAGAAACTGATCCGAGGCTTGGCTATGGAGGATAGCAGGAACATGTTTGCTTTGTTTGAGCATAACAACACGATCGACCGGGCTGTGGAGAGCAGGGTGATTGTGGCCGATGTGCTGGCCAAGTTTGAGAGGTAAAATTGCATCACAAAGCTCACAAGCGCTTGTGTCGTCGCTTGTTTATTAAAGTGGGTAATAACATCCACTAAACCAACTTGAGAGAAATGTAATGAGTTGCACAAAAGTGAATGTTTGTTGTGGTGGTTGTTTCTCAGGCTGGCAGGAAGTGAGGTGGAGGAAGAAGGCCCATGGAAGCTGTACTTCAAACTGTATTGTTTCTTAGATGTGGAGAGCATGCCCAAGGAAGGAGTGGAGTTTGTTTTCATGTTTGAGCAGGCCAGTATTTTATAGTTTCACTTCTTGCCTTTTTTCTATTCAACCCAATCGAGGAAGTGTGTAATACTTGGAGAAACTATCTAATACGATCTAAATCAACCAATGTTGTTTCCCATTCATCTCAATGGTAGTTGCTCAGCTAATTTAGCTTACCGGTGTGTTTATATTTTTTGTTTAAATAGTAATATTTTATTCTAAATGTATAATTTATATTTTATTTTGTTGTCATTTTTTTATACATTTTTAGATAGCTTTATTTATTAATATTTATACTTTATATTTATTTTAGCTTTATTATGAATATTTTTAAACATTCCTGAATCAAGAAATATTAAATTAGAAGCAAAATGACATAAAATATTAAGCCTTGTTTTCTTAAAAATGTATCAATGTATCAAATTAGGTGAAATTTGTACTTAAAACAACCCGTCAATATAAACTTGTTTTCCCCTAGAATTAAGTTTATTTTTCTTATGCCATTGGCAGATATCTTTAATGTAATATAATGTTCAAAATATTTCTTCTCAAGTTAACGTATCTGGATTTAAATATGTTTAGATACTTGTACTGGAAAACAAGACAAAAAATAATAATAATTTGCCGTGTTCAGAGATACTCAGTCTTGCTCTCATTCATCTCTCCAGGCTCATGAAAGTTTAATAAGCGGTCACTTTCCTGCCCATGAGGACACCTTTCAGCACCTGGCTGCTTTACGTCTGCAGTACCTGTATGGGGATGTGTCTCGGGTGAACTGGAGCCTGGACAGCATCTATCCCACCGGTCGTCTGCGCAACCGCATACTTCAGTTCACCAAAGTAGGAGGATCAGCCGGACCGGGACAGACCCTGGAAAGGAGAAGGACGAGCTTCCTGGACGGCACACTGAGGCGTGGACTGAAGACGGGCACTATGAAAAAACAGCGCAGCATGCAGGAGGAACAGATGTTAGAAATGTGGATCAAGGAAGAGACATCAGCTACCAGGGCCAGTGTTATGGAGAAATGGAGTCGACTGCATGGTCTGGATCAACACCAAGCCATGCTTAAATATATGAACATAATTAAAGAATGGCCTGGATATGGATCAACGTTGTTTGATGTGGAGGTAAGCACCCAGGATGTTTGGGATATGAGATGACTGCAACATGGGTGCAATGTATAAATCATGCTTCTACCTACCTATCTACATGCAAAACTCCAAAAATATTCCTATACATAAAATTCACTGCTGTTTCCAGCCTATGTGAACACTCATGTCATCAGTAAAACACCAGCAACTTTTATTCCTTTTCACACAAGTAATGATTATATTAAATAGGCTATTGATTAATAAAGACTTATTTTTGCATAATTCCTTGCCGAACACTTTTAACAAAGTGCATGGTTTGAAAACAAATACATTTTGATGTTTACTTCATATAACCAGCTCCATATTGATGACTTTTTCTAGTAAACTTGCTTCCTTCATACAGCATTGCCCTCACACTGCAAAGTGCTTGGGTACCCATGAAACACGATAAAAGACAAAAGATATACAAGAGCTGAAAGCTAAAATGGGATGATTGCTTCAGCAAATGCTTTTTTATCTCACGTTTGCTAATATCATTTAGGTTTGGGGTAGGATTTAGTGTAGGTAGTGGTAACCTTTTAGCACCAATCACCAAACATTTCATTTCTGCTCTTCCAAATCTGTTTTGGGTAAAACTGGATGTGCTTTTAGCGCTACTCACTGCACACTTCACTTTGAAAGTGCAACAAAGCATGCATAAAGCTGCTCAATATCATTTAGCATGTTTTGGGTCAGATTATTACATTAATTTAAATGGTTTAAACCTCCTCATCAAGCTATCCATTTCTAGTGGCAGTTGTGGCCTAGTGGTTAGAAAGTCAGACTTGTTAACCTAAAGGTCGTGGGTTTGATTTTTGATACTGGCATTAAATTGTAGGTAAGGGGAGTCTTCTACCCTCCTCAATATCCACTATCTAACCCCCAATCACTCCCTGGGCGCTTCAGCGAACTGCTGCACATTGATCCAGGTGTGTGCCCACAGTCCTAACTTGGATGGGATATATGCAGAGGACCAATATAAGAATATGGTTTAACATACTTGTCCTTCATGTCATGCCACTTTATCAACTAATAGATTTGTGCTTTTTTCTGAGGAAAAATTGATTGGTGTGTGAACAGTGAATCTCAAAGTGTTATGTATTTGCGAAGGTATTTTTAGGATGTTCTGGATGGTTGCTTTACTCTCCAAGTGAAAAAAGCTCACACCCAGATAGAATCTCGATAATTTTTCTATCGTCTAATCCGACATTTGCTGTGATTCTGTGTGCAGTGTAAAGAAGGTGGTTTCCCTCATGACCTCTGGCTGAGCGTGAGTGCCGAGAACGTGTCTGTGTATAAGAGAGGAGAGGCCAAACCTCTGGAGACTTTCCCCTACGAACACATTGTCTTCTTTGGAGCTCCTCATGCCAGCACATACAAGATCACCGTGGATGGGAGAGACATGTTCTTCGAGACACCTCAGGTAATCAAATGTCATTTTAAACTGATTGTTCACCCAAAGATGCCCTAATTTACTCATCCACATGTCGATCCAAACCCATAAGACGTTTGTTCATCTTCAAAACACAAATGATATGTTTTTTACATTTACATTATCCAAAGCGACTTACATTGCATTTAAGATACACATTGACATTCTAATCAGTTATTGCTTTCCCTGAGAATCAAACCCATAACCTTGGTGTTGCAAGCACCATGCTCTACTGTTTGACCAACAGGAAATCCCTTATTTTTAATGAAAACTGAGAAATGTATTCATAAAAGTTCATTTTATGAAGTATTTGTGTCTCTGAAGAGACAATTACTTTATGAACAGTTTTAATTTAGGATTTTTTTAGGACTCACTTATAAACATTGATCAACACACAGGCATAGAGCACATCAAACATTGTCTGATTTATTTCATTTATGGTTTATACATTAAAGTTTAGTTTTCAAAGTTAAGTCTTATGAGTTTTAGAACAAATGATGAGTAAATGATGACAACATTTTAATTTTGGAGTGAACTATCCTTGTAGGAACACATAATCATCAATCAATAATAGTGTTTCTTGGTCTACGTTCTTTCATTCCCTTCACTGTCCATAAACTGTGGCTTTTTTCAGGTTGGAGAGATCACCAAAATAATGAAAGCCTACATCAACATGATAGTTAAGAAACGATGCAGCGTCAGATCAGTGGCCAGCTTTGGGAGCAACTGGATCAGGTGATGAGTACTGACCAATCACTGTCAAGAAGCTTGAGATTTCCTTCTCTCTGATGGGAAAAAAACTCAGCAAGGATGCAGATTGACGAATATAAGATGATGCTACAAGACCAGTGAGAAGACAAACATCATTTTAAAAATCTGCATGTGTGTAGACAACCACCCCTCTAACAACGTATCATATTTAATAATTAATATACAGTTATGTGGAGTGAGATTTCACTGTGGGCGGAGCTACCAACTGGATGTCTTGTAAATCATCACAGTTGAGTTTTAGCACTTGTTCCTTGATCCCATCACTTCTGGTTAGTATGTGACACAATGCTAGTTAACCAGCAAAAGTTCATCGCCAATACCTCAAAGGCCTGAATGCTTTAAACTGCTCCCTTCTGTTTCTCTGATTGTGGCCATTTTCAGTTTTGAACACTCTCTGAAGTGAAAAGATCAAAACAGGGTCTTAAATGTTACATACAAACAGTGTTTTGTTGAGCGCTCTCAAAGACTTATAGCCTGAAGTGATTACACGCACTGAAAGTGTCAACAACCATGTTAAAACTTGTCCGTTTGCCTTACTCCACACGAGGGCTGGTCTGTGCAGATTTGCGTCATTCAGAGGAACAAACGATTTCTGTGTTACTTTGTATCTGTTACTGAACCTTGACTCAAGTTCCTCGGGTTGAGAGAATGAGGAAAAGTTTCTCTGCCTTTTATGTTTTGCCATTTTCATCCATGCGTTCTCTCATGTATCGTGTATAAGGGGCCGTTCACATGAAATGTGTTTTTGCGTTCCACCAAGCTCCTTTTCCGTTGTTATGTAAACGCGCTAGACGGATGTGTTTGACTGCTGTGCTCCCGTATCTCGTCTTTTGCAGTATCTTGCACATGGCAAGCTACTCTAAAAACGTGGTGCTCAAGTTAAAATAGACTTAACTATTAAGTTAATTCTTAAACTAGTTGCATTTCCATTCTTTTCCTATGTAAACATGCACTAGGTTGATGTGCTTGGCCCTTAAGGGTCATTTTTACATGTAGAATCGCAATACGCAGGGCAGTGGAATAAAAAAAACAAGGTCATAGAGACTTGTTATTTAAAGCTATAACCTGAAATTGTCGTCTACCCTTTTAAACCCAGACGAGAAAATAAATGGATGGTGTTAGGTTCATACAGACCAAAGTTCGGTATGCTTTTAAAGACACTCAATAGATTGTTGTACTTCAAAAAAATTGGTATCACGAAAATTAAGCCCACTTTTAATGTAGCGTTTCCATTGTCAGATACACACAATGGTGAAACACTTCAGTCTAGCATATGTATCACATAAAAAACAATAGAAAATGCATTATGTGTGATTGGCCCCTTCTGGGTTAAGCTCAGGTACAGTATAAAGACGTAAGCAATATCTCAACATCTCTGTGCAGTGTTGTGGGTGTTATAGCAAAAAGAGATTTGACGGGAAATACATGGAATACCACTGGACTGATATTTATTTTGCAGAAAAGCTGTAAAGAAACAAACAAAAAACCCTTGTGCTATTTCACACAGTTGGTCAGTTGTAAATGTATTCTTTTAAGCAAAACTGATCCATTTTAGTTTATAAATCAAACCTTTTTTAAGACATCATCTGGAATGTTTTTTTTTCTAAGATGGTTCAGAATGTTTTTTAAGGAAGCCTGCATACTTGTAACTGAAGGATGATTTTGTGTGCCTAAAAGAGAGTGAATAATTTTGGGTGGGCTGGGTATTTATTCAGTGTTAGTGTTATTGTATGGATGATGATGTTGTGTTGATGGCATGTTGTGTACAGACTCCCTACATCAGTGATGTAACACACAGTGATAATATGTACGGAGAACGTCACTGTGCTATCGGAGGCTCATTTGTGTGTGGAACCATGATCTCATACAAGGTTCTGTTCATTATTACTTCAGCAATATATCTGGTGAGCTGCTGGTCAGTTCAATGCCAGTGCATCTCATCGTCATTACATTAAAGTCAATATATTTCAGCTTGTGTAGAGGATGAAAATCAAAGTTAATTTTTTTTGTAACTGGATTTACAAAATGCTTAATAAATTATTTCAGTTCCAGGTGTGGTGTGGATTATTTAAGTGTTATCAAATTACCTTACATTTTTCTTAGTTCTTTGCTTTTCCATAATTTAATGCACGTGACACAAAATAATAAACAACTGCAACATGCATTCACTCATTTTCCGTAAGTTCTCTTATAAGAAGAATATTTTTTGAGTTTTTTTTTCATATCTGTTACATACAATGTAGAGATTAATATATAATAAAGAGACGTAGACAATGATGAGAGACAGATGATGAATGGATGAATAGAGAGACAGATAGATGATGGATGGACAGACATACAGACGCTGGAAATATAAACAGATGGATGGATGGATGGACAGACACAGATAGATGATTGATGGAGGGATGGATATGATGGATGGATGAATGGACTGATAGATGGATGGATGACAGACAAGATGGATGGATGAATGAATGGAAAGACAGATAGATGATGGATGGATGGACAGACACACAGATGATGGAAAAATAAACGGATGGATGGATGGACAGACATACAGATAGATGATTGATGAGGGATGGACATGATGGATGGATGTATGAATGAATGGAAAGATAGATAGATGATGGACGGATGGACAGACGCACAGATGATGGAAAAATAAACGGATGGATGGATGGACGACAGATGGACAGACAGAAAAAGATGGGTGGATGGATGTACAGAGATAGTTAATGAAGGAATGGACATGATGGATAGACAGATGATGGATGGACAGACATACATATAGATGATTGATGGATGGATGAATGAATGGACTGATAGAAGGATGGACGACAGACAAGATGGGTGGATGGATGTACAGAGAGATAGTTAATGGACATGATGTAGATGATGGATGGATGGATAGATAGATGGATAAGAGGGCATTTTGATATTATCCAAAAAAGAAATTATAATATTATAAAATTAAAATATATAATAATATTAATTATATTATTATGAAATTATAATATAAAAAAAAGAATATTATCCAAAAAAGAAAAAGTTATTAAATTCAGATCAAAGATGACGAATATTTTTATTTTTTTTTATTTTTACAAACTTTATCCATTAAAACAGATTAAAATGTGTATTTAAATGCGTCTTTTAATTTTAATACATATTAATTGATGTTTTTAGGTATTACACTATTTGTCTAAATAGTTTTACATGATGTTTTGTGTGTGTGTGTGTATGTTTTTAAATAAACGCACATTATTTTTAGTCAGAAAAACAGCTTCTAAATCAGATCCTCAAATCCTGCTTAACCATAAACCACTATTTCGAAACTGGGAGGTTCTTCGAAAGCCGAGGTTTATTCCGTCCAGAAAACACATGACCAGCCAGTGCCGAAACCAACACAGACCCTGCGTTTGCCGACATGACCCAAACTCGGACTTTTGTTTTCTTTGTCTTCAGTTTCGCAGTTGTTTGTGCTCAGACCACAAGTCCAGTAACAAGTAAGTTTCAGCCGCACTCATGTTTGTTTCCAAGTTTCTAACCTACATTACAACGGTAAAACAACAATGGCTCTGTCAACATTGAACCGTCTACTAGGACAGCATTGTTGGGCATCAGCTCTCGGATTCGGAAGGATGTCCAAAAATGATGTCTAGATATCTTGCAAAGTTTAGAAACGTTTTGTAGTTCGTGTGTCGAGCCTTCACACTTTCCCAGCTATCCAGCATGTCTTCTATTGGAAAGTGACTTCGAGCTGATCTTATGACTCATAGACGCCGCTTTAATAATTGAACTAGTTTTTAGAGTAAATAACTCATTTTTTTCAAAACGTGTTAACATTTTGTTGTTGTTTTTACTACATTTTAAACCTTAACTGTGATAAATTGACTTTTTATTCGGCACTTTCCATAATTTCCTGCGGCTTATTGACGTTAAGAAAGAATCACATGACAGACTAAAATTTAACAAAGGAGATTTAAGAGGTCAGGGGTAATATTTTATGTAACTACTTGAAGAGAATACGTTTTATTTTATTTCCAAATAGATTTCTAGTTATACTGTATATGTTTTAGATTTAATTTGTTAAAGTATGGTTAAATTCAGCTGTGACGTTGATGTCAGACTTGCCCCTAAAACTACTTTCTTTTCACAGACTGCACTATAAAATCCAACACATCTTGTGAAGAATGTCTGAAGATTGTTTCGGTAGGATTTGTCCGTGTGCAAATATTTTGTTATTCACCAATAACGCTTCTAAATCCCATACATTTTACATTTACATTCATGCTGCATTCAAGAAACACATTTACATTCTAATCAGTTCTTACTTTCCCTGGGAATCAAACCCATAACCTTGGGGTTGCAAGCACCATGCTCTACTGTTTGAGCCACAGGAAAACCATACAGAGAGCAATAATGGATGAAAAATAATTTTTAAAAACTGTCTGTCGCGTGAATGTACATAATGGTTGTTTGTCATCTCTCGTTCAGTGTTTGTGGTGCATCTCAAGCAAGAAGTGCATTGACTATCCAGTGAAGAGCGTTCTACCATCTCATAGTGTTTGTCCTCTCTCAGATGCACGATGGGGAATGTGCTGGAGTAAGACTGATAATCACATACAGCAAGAAACATCTTGTCATCTGTTTACTTTCTTAATGGATGTATCATGCATCATTGTTATTGTGAACATGCATAGTTTACATTTCCCATTTGCAGGTTTACATTCCCTGTGCGTGTTAAGTAGGGAAAATATTTAAACGGTATAATATGTTTAAATTTAATATTGTGTCTTGTTGAAAGAAAAAATATGAATATACTGTTATGTCAGATATCCTCAAATTATTTTAGTCATCTTACATCAAACATAAGTAAATGATCTTTCATTCTGCATGGGGAATATAAACTAATGTGCTGAACTGTAAAAACTTGAAATGTATATGGCACATTCACAGTCCATAGTTCACGGTAGCTTTAACTTCATTACATTCTACATTCTTCACTTTTTTATTGCTTTGAACTCCATTTACACTCTTGTAAAATGAGTCAAGTTTAACCTTCTGCATGTGCTGCCTGTTTCAGAGTACAGGCTGTGAACTTTAGAAAGGAATGATCACATCAATACTATATTGTATGAATTACAGTGAATTTCCAGACTCTCATCATTACCATCTCTGTGATCGCCGGATTGATCTTCATCGCCATATTCGTCTGCTGCTTCTACTGCTGTAAATGTGAAAACATTGGGTAAGATGAAAACCAATGGTTCTGAACAGTGTGTGTGTATATATATATATATATATATACAGTAATACCTCGGTTTACGAGTTTAATTCGTTCCAAGAGCGAGCTCGTAAACCAAAATGCTCGTACACCAAAACAATTTCCCTCATAAGAATGCACTAAAAATCACTTGATTCGTTCCACACGACCATAAATGCCCATTTTAAATATTTTTTTGGTTTTAACCTATTAATTACATTTAAAATTATAACCATTAAGATCTCATATAAATACTAATTAAGTATTTTTAGTTTAACTGTCATTATTAACTATTTACTGTAACACGCACTTTACCTCTTCACTGCTGGCATGATCGAGACGAGAGGAGAGGGGAGGGGGGGCGGGGTTACTGCTTATATATTTCACTACATTGTAGCGTTGCTTCTTTTAATAACCAGACAGGTTCCTTTTCATTCAGAGATTTTATTGAGAACTATGCGGCGCGATGTCTCTGTCCTCCAAACGCGAAAGTAACGCGGGTGCGGCGGCGCGATCTGCCTGTCCTCCGAACGCGGAAGTAACGCGGGTGCGGCGGCGCGATCTGCCTGTCCTCCGAACGCGGAAGTAACGCGGGTGCGGCGGCGCGATCTGCCTGTCCTCCGAACGCGGAAGTAACGCGGGTGCGGCGGCGCGATCTGCCTGTCCTCCGAACGCGGAAGTATCTGTCGACGGGCGGCGGCGTCAAAAGAGCCATATGCAGCCATCAAAAGAGCCATATATGGCTCGCGAGCCATAGGTTCCCGACCCCTGATCTAGATCTTCAGGAGACGTTGAGACCTACTTCCCAGGCGAGCACTCGACCCACCTATCTCGTCCCAGTTGTTCCGGTGGTGAGTGGAGTTCCCCTCGCCCAGGGGAGGCGGAGGCGGAGAAGGAGTAGAGCCTGTCCTGAGATTATTCCCGCTGCCGGCCCGGAGGCCGCCGTCCCAGTGCCCGCTGCCGGCCCGGAGGCCGCCGTCCCAGTGCCCGCTGCCGGCCCGGAGTCCGCCGTTCCACAGCCTGCTGCCCGCCTTCGCAAACGGAGGAGGAGGAAAGGGATCGTTTCCGTTCCGCCTATCCCAGTGACTCTCGTCCCTTCGTTACTGCCCGCCCTGCCGGCGCCCCGTGCGCTCCTCGCCCTGCCGGCGCCCCGTGCGCGCCTCGCCCTGCCGGCGCCGCCGAGACCGCAGTGTGAACTCTGCTCGCCCGGACTTTGTCCATCCGAACTCTGCCGGCCTGAACTTTGCCGATCTGGACTCGGCCGATCTGAACTTGGTCCGGTAGATCTCCGCCTGTCTGAACTCTGGCGATCTGAACCCTACCTGTCTGAACTGCTGCACCCGGACCCGCGGGCCGAACCTGAACCGTTACGCCCGGACCCGCGGGCCAAACCTGAACACGTGCCGCCTGACATTCCGGCCCTGCTGGACACGCCTGATCCGCCGGGTTTGCTGGAGCCCACCTGGCTCAACCCGTCGGTTCCGCCCGATCCACCGGTACCGCGGGAGCCACGCTGGCTCATTCCTCCAGTTCCCCCTCCCTGGACTGTGTTTTTTCTTTGTGGATTGTTTTTGAGGAATTATTTTTCATTATGCTTGGGGACTGTTTTTGAATTAACATTTTTTCATGACATTTTGAGGAATTTTTTTTTCTTTTCATGATGTTATTAATGTTTTGTTTTTTTTGCTCTTTGGTTGGCCTGTTCTCCCCTCCCTCCCCTGGTTTCATGTCAGTTTGGTCCCCTGTCTTTCATTTCTTGTGTTGTCTTGTGGTACTGTTAGTCTGGTGTTCATGTAGGGACGCCAGGTGGCGTCCCTTTAGAGGGGGGGTAGTGTCACGGTTCTCTCAGGTTCAGTTCCGTTTCTAGTCACAGAACCGTGGCACTGCTCTTCCTCCTGTGTTTGTGTCTTGTGATTGTAAACCCCGCCCATCTTGTTACCTCAATTCCCTTGAGTGTTGTCAGCTGTTCTCAGCTCGTTACCTTCCCTCATGTGTCCCTATTTTATCCTGGTGTGTTTGCTGTCCTGTGTCGTGTCGTTGTCATTCTATGTTTCCTGAATCCCCGTGCCGTCTCATCCGGTTGATAGTGTTTCATGGTTTGTCTTAGTTTCATGTTTCTGTTAATGTTTTCCCCCTCGTGGGTTTTTTGGTTTCATGTTATGTTCTTTTATGTCTTTGTAAATAAATCCTTTATTTCTCCTGCATTTGAGTCCTCCCCGTACTACGTCCGTGACATGTATATGATCTGTACAGAGTTATAACTGTTATAGTATGCTGTTCTCTAAAAGTGTATGGCCCTTTAAGAACGTCATTGGGTGTGTTGGACTGTGAACACACGTGAGTCTCATTAGTAAGCAATGTGTGGTGTTAGTAACATGCTCCATTAATATAGTTTCATCATATTCACATGTAATAATATTCACAACAACTTATAAAATAATGCTCTGTGGTGAATGATGCACCCATACTGTGAGATACTGAGAGAATGAACGAGTTAAGGGGTGATAAAGGGATCTTTTCGACGCAAAACTGCGCATGGGTGAGGGAAATTTTTTCTCGTACACCGATACAATGCTCGTACACCGATTCGACCCTCCGTGCTCGTACACCGATTTGCTCGTATACCAAGTCGCTCGTAAACCGAGGGATTACTGTATTGTGAATAAATGAATGTGTATTTAAATTCATATTTGTGTGTGTGTGTGTGTATGTTTATATATGTCTATGTAGACATATATATATATAGAAATAAATATATTTACACGTCACGCATACAGGGAGTGCAGAATTATTAGGCAAGTTGTATTTTTGAGGATTAATTTTATTATTGAACAACAACCATGTTCTCACTGAACACAAACTCATTAATATCAAAGCTGAATATTTTTGTATCAATATTTTAAGTAGTTTTTAGTTTTAGCTATTTTAGGGGGATATCTGTGTGTGCAGGTGACTATTACTGTGCATAATTATTAGGCAACTTAATAAACAAATTTATACCCATTTCAATTATTTTTACCAGTGAAACCAATATAACATCTCAACATTCACAAATATACATTTCTGACATTCAAAAACCAAACAAAAACAAATCAGTGACCAATATAGCCACCTTTCTTTGCAAGGACACTCAAAAGCCTGCCATCCATGGATTCTGTCAGTGTTTTGATCTGTTCACCATCAACATTGCGTGCAGCAGCAACCACAGCCTCCCAGACACTGTTCAGAGAGGTGTACTGTTTTCCCTCCTTGTAAATCGCACATTTGATGATGGACCACAGGTTCTCAATGGGGTTCAGATCAGGTGAACAAGGAGGCCATATCATTAGATTTTCTTCTTTTATACCCTTTCTTGCCAGCCACGCTGTGGAGTACTTGGACGCGTGTGATGGAGCATTGTCCTGCATGAAAATCATGTTTTTCTTGAAGGATGCATACTTCTTCCTGTACCACTGCTTGAAGAAGGTGTCTTACAGAAACTGGGAGTAGGACTGGGAGTTGAGCTTGACTCCATCCTCAACCCGAAAAGGCCCCACAAGCTCATCTTTGATGATAACAGCCCAAACCAGTACTCCACCTCCACCTTGCTGGCGTCTGAGTCGGACTGGAGCTCTCTGCCCTTTACCAATCCAGCCACGGGCCCATCCATCTGGCCCATCAAGACTCACTCTCATTTCATCAGTCCATAAAACCTTAGAAAAATCAGTCTTGAGATATTTCTTGGCCCAGTCTTGACGTTTCAGCTTGTGTGTCTTGTTCAGTGGTGGTCGACTTTCTGCCTTTCTTACCTTGGCCATGTCTCTGAGTATTGCACACCTTGTGCTTTTGGGCACTCCAGTGATGTTGCAGCTCTGAAATAAGGCCAAACTGGTGGCAAGTGGCATCTTGGCAGCTGCACGCTTGACTTTTCTCAGTTCACGGGCAGTTATTTTGCGCCTTGGTTTTTCCGCACGCTTCTTGCGACCCTGTTGACTATTTTGAATGAAACGCTTGATTGTTCGATGATCACGCTTCAGAAGCTTGGCTATTTTAAGACTGCTGCATCCCTCTGCAA
Organism: Rhodeus uyekii; assembly: GCA_037043235.1. Taxonomy (NCBI): domain Eukaryota; kingdom Metazoa; phylum Chordata; class Actinopteri; order Cypriniformes; family Acheilognathidae; genus Rhodeus; species Rhodeus uyekii. Next base: position 1,628,069 of record JAWRVZ010000053.1, on the reverse strand, counting down.
TATATCTCACTATTTTTGACTTTTCTGAGCCTGTCAAGTCCTTCTTTTGACCCATTTTGCCAAAGGAAAGGAAGTTGCCTAATAATTATGCACACCTGATATAGGCTGTTGATGTCATTAGACCACACCCCTTCTCATTACAGAGATGCACTGTGGCTACTTGATTTGTAGCGGAAACACGATTGGTACCGCGCATGCGCGAAAACGCGTCTACTTCCTGTCTGAGCTGTGCGAAACAATTTACGGCAGATCACAATCACGTGACTACTCGATCCGTACCGGAAATAGTTCAGAAATTTACACTTTGACACTTTTTACGCTTAAATGGGGCTGGAATCATTATACATTTTATTTTAATGCAAATTTAATATACAGAAATATAAATTTGAAAATGGAAAACCCATTTTTAGTGCTTAAGGAGATTAAAATGTGCATAGATGTGATTTCAAAATCTAAAAACAACACATTTTATGTAATCTCAACTGTATTGTGAAGCAAATGTTATGATATAATATTAATGTTAACCTTATACATGCTATTTGTTAATAAAGCATTTAAACACACACAAAAGGTAAAATGTATCATTAAATTTAATCAAACTAAATAGTTTACATTTGTTAGACCACATTTTTGGAAACACAGATGTGTACATACGACTTTGTATAGGAGTTTACATTTAATATTTAACTTTCAAAAGATAGATTCAACTTATATCAGTACGCTTAAATGTCTGCATTTAAGAAACACAAAATAAAGATATTAATTTATTCAATTTTATTTATTCAAACATTTATTAATTCCTTCACACATACACACACACACACACTCGCTGATTGAGTAACATGGCATTGACTTTCAGTCCTTACTCATCAGCACAGTATGACAAACATGTTTCCATGTCCTCTTGACACTGAAATATAAATAAAAAGTCATGCTTTGCTTCAGAGAAGTCACTCCCTAGGACCTTCCTGAGGGCATTTTGTTGATCATCATAGTTCATCTGGAGAAAAGCAGGCTGTGTCATCTCACGGCATGAGTCGGTGTTTAGCAGCTCCACGCTGTACGAAGGTCTCTCGCAATGGCTGGCTGTTGCACCTGGTAAAATAAATACATATGAAATGGCACAAACCAATTAAAATATGTATCCAGCATACATGCAACTGCTTGGTATATGACGACTAAAATCATTTACCTTATCAGTGTCCTCTTCCTGATCTCTTCTGTTGAGCGACGGTTTGGTGCCGATGCATTTTGACACCCTAAAAACAGGCACAAGCGTTCCCTGAAGAAATGGGGATGCTGCTTCTGTCCAGTATGCAAATCTCTGTCCATGCCTTTAGAAAACATGTAAATGTATAGGCACTATTCATACAATAACTTTCTAGTATCACTTTACCAAAAGTAACAATACAGCCAAGACACTGACATTTTAGTCAGTCATTCCCTTCCAGGCAAAACCTCTCCATATGCCGAATGCACCACCACTGGAGAATCAATGGCACCTCCTCCTAAAAACACACACCAAAAATAAATAAATAATCGACACATACTAGTAGTTTGAAACTACTTGTGTGTTAAAATCCAGCTTACCTCTGTGACTGTTCGTGTTCATGACGTACAGGTGCTGAGAGTGAACTGCGAAATACAAATAACACTGTAAGGCTTTGATTGTAGATTATCCAACAGGTTTGAAAAATTAAACAATCTTACCATCAACATGTAGAATTGTCTACACAGGAATACTTCACAGGAATTGTCTGAGGACTGTTGAGGAAAAAACTGGAAAAGTTCAGACAGTTACTTTATAAAACAAACAATACCTACTAGCATTATTTGACATGTGTAAAACTAATTAAAACATTTATGGATACATCATGTAAAACGTACCCTAAGGTCTCTTCCTGTTTTTTCAGTCCAGGATCAATGAAGGAAATACATGAGAAATACAAAGAAAATGCATAATGTGTAATTAAATGATCAGAATGAATAAGAAAACTCAAGAAAACTGAGAATGAATAAGAAAAGTTATTAAATTAAAGTATTAAAGTTATTATTAAAAGTTCTTATATCATCTCTGTAATACATTACCCATTCTTTCACATCCTGGATAGCAGACCAACAGTAGCAGCAATAACCCTGTTTTGAGTGTCTCTGACTCCACTGTGAGTGCTCTTTTTCCCATTATAAATTCTCTCAGTACCTAAAATCACCTTGGTTAAATTAGTAGACGCCCGTGTCATCTTCAGACGCTGTGTAAAGTTGTCTAAAAAGCTGTGTAAAAAAATTCTTGCATTCCATCATAAAACATATAAAAATCCATATTGTCCCTCACCACCAAATGACGTCACTATAAAGCGCGCACATGCGCAGTACAAATCATGCAGGTACGAAGCTGTCGTAAAATAAGAGGAAGTGGTCATAGAATCGCGCATGCGCAGAACGAAATTTGCGTTTTCGCAAATGCGCAGTACCAATCGTGTTTCCGCTACGAATCAAGTAACCACATGCACATCACCTAATATGCTTAATTGGTAGTAGGCTTTCCAGCCTATACAGCTTGGAGTAAGACAACATGCATAACGAGGATGATGTGGTCAAAATACTCATTTGCCTAATAATTCTGCACTCCCTGTATAAACGTATACAAATATGTAATCAGTCAATCACAAAGCAGCAACTCAATACAAATACACACATACATATATAAATATATACATACATACATATATAAATATTTATGTGTATTGAGTTGCTGCTATGATTGACTGATTACATATTTGCAGCTGTAAATATATACCAAATCGTTTACTGCTATCAATTATTAATAATAAATGGCTATCACGCTGGAGCACATAAGAAATGATTAAACAATTTCTCCTAATAATCTGAAAGGTATAAGAGGAATAATGACCGAATGGAGAGACAAACTCATTTGAGAAAGTTTCGCCAAGAGGAGAGGTATGATATGTTATTAATTCCTTACGTTTGATTTTGTTAATAGATGTGGAGACCATCGAGTCTTGTCTTGATGAAGTAGTGTTAAGAAAAAAAAATCATTTCATTGCAGGAAAGCAGAGATGAGGCAGAGACATGATGAAATGCGATTGAAATATGGTAAGAGCTTTCTGATTGTAAAATAAAGTATCCTTTATAGTTCACTTATAAATAAGTGATACTGTGTTTCAGAGTTTGAACTTCACTCACTCTGTTTCAGGTTTGGCAAAGGATAACCAGTACTCCAGATTTGAGAACAGCTAAGAAACTCTGCTGTTCACATTTCTTACACATCACAAGTGTAAAAATGAACACATTTCCTGGCATATCCAGCACACGCATACAGGGTTGGCATTGGCTTGAAATTTGATTAATTCACACCTGATTCTTAACAAATCTGCAAGTGAACCATTTAGACATTGTATTTATAAAGTCTTGTAAATGTAGTAGCTTGATGACTTTTTGCAAATCCAAATAAGCAAAGGCATATATTCAGCAAGACGTGTTGATAAAGCCCTGATTTTTGGTTAGCAGTACATGACATTTACTGCTGTAGCTTTATAATTAGATTAAACTAGGACTTTTATTGCATAAATATAAATTGACATTTCGATGTAACTTGTCTGTTGCATTTCTTAATTGATAGCTTATTGTAATTAACAAATGGTTTATTGATCTGTGCAATTTACAATTTTAAGTCAAATAAACTGGGAAAAGAAGTGAATATTGTACATTTGTTACTGTTTACAGTAGATCAGGAAAACTTCAGGAAATACTGGAAAAACTACAGAAACTTCAGGAAATACTGACCTTTTTTTGGAAGAATAAGAAAAAAATAATTATTAATGTAAAATATAGCAAGTTCCAGCTTTGAAACTAAATTCTTCTGCAGTATTTGCAACAAGGTAATTAATTGTACTTAATTTTTTAAAATGTAGATTTGACCTAAATCATGATTACAAGTAGTCATGTTATTTTGTGGTATTTTATTTGAATTAAGTGTAGTACGTTTATTTTTGTATTAAAATGTTATGCTTAAGTTTAATCATATTTCCAGTTTTTATACCTGAGACCCCGTATTATTTTTCATTAAGTAAAAGTAATGCGCACATTATAATTTTACAGATTCATAATCGAATGATTTGTTGTTGGCCTCGGACCTCAAACCGAACATGAGGATTGTCACGTGGTTTCACATCGTCCAATGAAATAGACGAGATGATTTTGCGCGTTCTCGGGCCAGAGGTAATCACGTGGTTTTACCCGGTCCAATCAAATGAGCGAATCCAGTTTGCGCGTTCTTGCTGAGCGCGGGGAGGACAGAAGCGGCTGCTAGCGCACTCGTGTTGCCGTCACATCAACATTATCAGGAAAATCCTACATTTCTGCAAAAATGTCAGAAGAGAAGCCAAAGGTACATGCATGTCTTTGTGTTCTGAGCACCGGGAGCACGAAGAGGGGGGTTTAAAGTGAATATAATGCGTGAATATAGAGGTTCTGGGTCCTGCACTTTATATGTGGTTAGAAGGGAAACAAAGGTTTTCAACAAAGATTGTGCGCATTTTCCGCAATTGGCCATTTAACTCAGCCATCCGTCCAACAGCATTATAAATCATCACATTTCTTGTCGCTAACAGTCAAACCGGGTGTATTTCGCTTCATTTCAGCATCAGCGAGATGCTCAGGTTGGCTTTCTTTCATGGCGGATAGTTGTTTCAACTTTGCGCCAAACGCAGTTGCACCGAAAGCGTCGCGCTGTCTGAAACCTCGCGCACTTACTACGCTTTTTCCACTAGTGTTTGGACTAATACACATTATATAGATACAGACTCGAGTCTCGCTGTGTATCGCGTCATTCATCTAACAAAAGCGTGTTATACCGCATCTAATGTTTAATACAGCGGCGGCATGTGAAGGACAACGTGGCTCGAGCGCAAACGGCCCCCCTCGATGTGTGCTTGTCTGTAGAGTAAAACAACACCATGCATGTTCATTATTAATCTCTTTTATCTGTATATTTATAACTCTGCATATTTAATTTCAGGAGGGCGTGAAGACTGAAAATGACCACATCAACTTGAAAGTGGCAGGTCAGGATGGATCTGTGGTTCAGTTCAAAATCAAAAGGCACACCCCCCTCAGCAAACTGATGAAGGCATACTGCGAAAGACAGGTGAGACTACAGCTTGAGCTCCAGTGATGCTGAGCCCTGCGTGAAGAGTTTAATGTGGTGTTGATGATCAGAACTGTAACTTGTATTATTTTTTCCAGGGTTTATCTATAAGGCAAATACGGTTCAGGTTTGATGGTCAGCCAATCAATGAGACGGACACACCTGCACAGGTTTGTCTTTTATTTGGTGCGGGAGCGAGTAGCTCCCTATGAAAGTGATAACAGATTAATAGACATGGTTGTGTGGTCTTGCTATGGTGTCTTCTAGTTAGAAATATTGTGTAAAATAAGTTTAAGCACTTCTTTAAAAAGAAAACCACTCAAAATTGCTGATGTATTTGTTATAGAAAGTGTATTTGAAAACCTGGAGTTCAATTTAGGCCTCAGATTAAAATGTTTCTTGTGAATTTTCAGCTGGAAATGGAAGATGAAGACACGATCGATGTATTCCAGCAGCAGACGGGAGGAACGTGCTAAAGATGAAGCACACGTGGATGCCCTTTTTGTCTTTCTTTTTTATATATATATATAAATTTGTGCTCCACTTCCGTTGTAGTTCAGGGCTGAAATGGAAAAGGTTTTGGAAATCTAATCTAAGTTAATAGCTCATTTTTTCCCTCTCTTTTTAATCATCCAAAGACCTCATTTCTGTTTTTGCAATGTTTTCTCTGAACTGAATTGGAAATGACAGCTACTAATGTTTTTTTTTTCCCCCTCACCTTTAGAGTTTATTGTAAGCCTGTTATAAACATTTTGTATTATGTATGTGTGTTTGTGCCTCCCATCTATTTTTATATACAAGGAGGGAAGTTTTGTGAAAGGATGTTTGTGACTACATCGTATGGTCTCAGATTTTCTTTAATAGGAGTAAACAACTACTTTACGACTCCCTTTTTATGGATTATTTCAAATGTCGGCATTGCAGCATTGTTTCTCTGACACCTCAGGTTTGATCAAGCTAGATTGTGGATCGTATTCCAGTAGAAGTTCGTTTTAATTTTAAAAGCTTTGCAAATGTCTACAAAGGTTTGTTGTCTAAGTTTGGCTTTTACATACAAATGAAGTGTTCCCCTTGTTTTTATTGTCATATACTTCCTCCACAGATGCATCATATTGTAACATCATTCTCATTTAGCCGTTCTGATGTACCAATTAGTATTAAACACTATCCTGGTGTAATAGCAGCTCCACAGTAAACTCAACATGCGAGTACTGGATTGGGAATGGCAGGGGTGTTTGGGAGAGCAGAGGATCCTGTGTTGGCCATTTACTACTGTATATAATAAATCTAGTTTGATACTGATCTGTCTTGTTCTTCAGGCTGTATAGAGAAAACAATGTTGCCACTAGATGGAGCAACTGTAAAAGTATTAAATGCAGCTCTAGAATATTTTGTAAAACTCACAGAAAATAATCCTGAAAATGTGTAAGTCAAACACATGTACATCTGTTTGTTAACATTAGGAAACTGTAATGTGTTTCTAAAGCATTCAGTAATTTGAATTTAAACACCTTAATGATTTAAAAACAAGAATTGCTAAGCTAAAAGTTCAATGTGTTTTTATTGAAGGGTTAATTACCTAAAAGTGAGTATTCTGTCATTAATTGGTCTTAATGTCATCCCATGTTTACAGACGTTTAATTAATGCGTTATGCTAACATAATGCTAGTTTTTGCGATAATATTAGCGACAATCAAAACATTAGTTATAGCTTTTGTTGTACTTTGTTAGCATTACTTAAATGGTTAGTCCTCCCAAAAATAAAAATCTCTGGTAAAAAAAAATGGAAAATTGTTTTATTTTTAGTGCAATTAAAGCACTCGTGTTGCTTCATAAAACTGAGTTTAAATCACATGAATTACTTTAACGATACCTTTACTTTTCTGGGGCTTGAAAGTTGTAGTTGTGTAGGTTGTCAATGGAGGGGCAGAAGCTCTTGGATTTCTTTAAAAATACTGTTTGAGGCTGAATGAAAGTCTTCTGGCTTTGGAACGACATGAGGGTGAGTAATGACAACATTTTCATTTTTGGGTGAACTAATCCTTTAATGTTAGCAAATATCATTCAATGCTATAACAAATGTATTGATAATTGTTAATATTAGTTATAATGCATAACTGCTTTTAATGAGTTTTGCGATGACAATCTTTCTTTAAAAGTCTGTATGTATGGGATGGAATTAAACTTGTTCTAGTGGTTATGAATGTTGTTTTCTTATATCAGTCACTGAATACAGCTGAAGCTAATGTTACAAGTGATGAGAGATGGCAGTCTTTCTGGTTGCATCCACTCGGTATTACTTTTAGGATGTTAAAGCGCAAGCCCTGTTAAACACCATGCAAACAGCTCCTTTGACTTGGATAAACAATAAATCCAGCACTGTACCTGTGTGAAATAAAGAACAGATGGTGGCATTCAAAAGCTGAGGAACTTCCGTCTGCTCCAGACCAAAATGACATGAAGGCATTCTACCACTGTCTTAATGCAGTCTATGGGTCCATGAAAGCTGGTTCTACACCGGTTCTCTACTGATGGAACCATATTTTCTGACAAGGCTCAGATCCTAAGATGATGGGTTGATAATTTTCAATTGCCGTTGAATCAGCTAGCTGCTTTTGATGAATCTGTACTTAGCGTCATAGCGCAGTGACAAACAGGAAGAAGTTGCACCTGCCAGTAAACAGATAACTTCTTGTAAAGTCACGGGTTCTGCTGGCATTCCAAGAGAGGTGCTGAAGGAAGGTGGACCACCTGTTCTTGCCAAAATATGGAGTGAGGAAGCCGTGTAAATCATCGTGTTTTTTGTTGCTCTCAACTGTAGGCAATGTGCTGGCACGTATTCTGCTGAACCAGCTTCAACAACATGTTTATGATGGCGACGCCATCCTGTAAAGTCAGTGTGGATTTTGTCCAATCCAGTTCCGTATAGATGCCAGTTTTTTCAATCTACACAGGCTTCAGGCTCGCACAAAGACACATTCTGCTACTCTGCATGACCTCTTGCATGCAGATGACTGCGCACTGATGGCACAAAACCGTACCAAAGTACAGCCACTATTTTATCGTTTTCAAACTGCAGCTTCTGTGTTTGGGCTGTATAAAGAAGACAGAAGTCACGTTTCAAGTTAAACTCCAATCATCAGTTCCCGCATTGCAAAAGCTAGTATTGCCTTCGGTCGGCAGTCCAAGAGAATATGGGATGAGCACAGCATCCGAATATATATATATATATATATAAGGCAGTTGCATTGCACATGTCAAATGGCAGGATAAATCCCCTAATACTGGGGTACTCTAGACCTGCGGCATCACTGGAATTGAGGCCTTCCTGCTCGCTGCACAGTTTCACTGGTCTGGACTTGTTGTACGCATGGCAGATTCATGCCTGCCGAAGCAGGTTTTCTATGGCCAGCTCCAGAGCGGCATGAGCTCTCAAGGAGGGCAACTCAAGGACCGCCAATTTGAAACTATGCAGCATGGACCCAAAGGACCTTTAAGACAGGACATCATGGCGAACACAGCACCATACTGCCATACACTCCTTTGAGTCCAGCCGAATCAGCACTGCAGCAGACAAACGAAGATGCCGAAAGCTCAGTACCTTAAAAATAAATAAGTCCATCAGTTTATGCTGGCCATGTACATCGAGGATTGGCCTCTATTCACATCGTAAGATGCATCAACAATCAACCGTGATGAGATTTGTTGTGTCGACAGCTCAGACCATATTGTTTACAGGTTATTTTCAGCCCTCAAGGTTAAAGTGTTTACATTTCATATATCAGATGGTACCTAAATGAGAAATACTGAAGATTGATAACATTAAGGAAATAATTATTTCCATCAGCATGTCTTTCTCCATTTAATAGAAAAGCTCCATTTGTTTATTGATATCATGTGTTTACCTTCGGACTGTGTGGAGATTCAAGCAGAGAAGCCCCGCTGTGTTAATGAGTAAGTTCACAGTATGCTGCAAAATACTTCCCTTGTACACGAACACATTTTGCAACGGAGAGATCAGAGAGCAGGAGCAGAGAAGTGTGTTTATCCCAAGCGTTTAACTTGAAGCACTCAGTAATCCCCTCTCAGCTGAATTACCTCCTGACCTGCCTGTACATGTGGAGAGTCAATGAGGGTACAAAGGGACATTTACCATCCCAAACATTCAGTGGGAATGTCGTGGTTTGGTAACAACATGCATCTCTTTTATTGAAAGATATCATAAACATTGTAAAGCGAAGACTTTTCATAACACTCCCTACACATAAATGTTCATTTTTATTGTCTCTCCACAATCCCATGTTGACATTTTGCCAACATGATTGTTTCTCAATCCCGCTCTTGATCCGCAACATGACGGCTAACGGTAATGGTGATGGATAAAATGTCTCTACCCATTTGATTTACATGGAAGTACACAGTCACTTTCATTCCTGGTCTGTTGTAGCAGTATGACCGTGAAATCTGATAGTTCTATTTGTTTGAGGTTTTTAGTTAGCTGGTGACAATTAGTTCTATTCTTATTCCTTTTTAATTACAACCAAAATTAAAGTTGCCATATTTTGTCCTTAAAGGGATAGTTCACCCAAAACTGAAAAATCATCAATTACTCACCCGCATGCCATCTCTGATGTACATGAATTTCTTTCTTTAGACGATTTAAACACAATCATCAATGTCGATCATGGCGACATTTCAATCAGCGAGTCTTCTGAAGTGAAATTATAGGTGTGTGAGAGAGAAATACTAATATTTGAAACACTTAGCTATAAACCAATAGCTTATGGCCTACTTTCCTAGGTGTGTTCACAAGTTCAGCTTGACATAAATGTATAAGTGCATTGTGAAGTTGCGTGAGAACTAACTCGTTCAAGTCACATGTCACAATGTCCCTCTCATGAACACTTATGGACCAGAAGCAATGAGTTATATTTTGACATTAGTATTAATCTTACACACACCTATCATTTTGTTTCAGAAGACATTGGTTCATCCACTGGGGTCATATGGATTGATTTAATGTTTGCTGTGTGTGTTCACAGTGTTCACAGCCATTCTACGGCATTATGTGGACTCCTGCCTACCTCGTCATCTTTCTCCTGTACAACACGCCTAACAATAACAAACGATTAATGTAACCATTTTTAAGAAAAAAGGATGTTTAGCTATAGGTTTTGGAGCAACGGTGTTGCTATTTTGTTGAAATATCACAGTGTGTGACGTCACAGGATTTGTTGTGTTGCCAGAGGTACAGTAGATATAGATATAGTAGAAGACTGATAGGGAAAGTTAAAGACGAAGACAATTTAATAGGCATTCATGTATTTATTAGATCTGGATGATATAGTAAATCTGATGTTATATGGGTGCTTTCTGTTTTCAGTAGGCCTCTTTTATTACTGCTTTTTCAATGTACTTTAATTAATGCTTTGGTTTTCACCATAATTTGGATAATCAATCTACATCACAAAGTTTTGAGCGTGGTCTCCCAAAGATCGTTTTCATAACGCAAAGAGTAACATTATGTAAACAAACAACCTGTATCATATTTTATGTTTGTAATGTAATGGTGCTGCTGGTGTGCAATGTGGAAGCACTAGGGACACGCAGAAATCCAAACTGAAATGCTTTATTACTAAATGAAAACAAAGCGGCGCGCACACACAGAGCGTTCCAACATAACATCACAAGAGACAAAGGCTAGGGAGAACATGAGGGTTTAAATAGACAGGATAAGGGACACACCTGGAGACACTGACGAGATAATTAATACAAGACAGGTGTAGAAGGATCTAGAAAAGCCTAGAAGTGAACAGGAAGTGCAGACACGATAGACAGGAAGTGAAACCATGACCTTAAAGACAGGAAGTGACAAAGACACAACTTGACTGTGACAATGTTCACCTGCAAATATAATTATCTCACCTGCTGTTAACTGGACGCTCAATGTTCAGACATCTTTAAGAGAAAGCCTTGCCATCTCCAACACGTCCACCTTCCGGCATATATGTATGCTAAATGTATACATCATTGTGATGCGGGAGTGACCACGCAATACATGGTCCAGATCAGCATCCTGACAGCAGACGGACTCTTACACCATCCACACTTACACCAGGTAGTGTTTCCAACCCGCTTTTCACCCCAAACCAGCAGGTTCATGACTTTTTCCACCCGTAACGGTAGTACTGCTTGGTCCCCTTGCCATATCGGCTCACGTGTATAAGCAGTTGGGCTCAACAATCCTTTCAAGTTCATATTCCAACATTTCAAAACGTGTGTGTTCAAAAATTAAAGAAACGCTTAGTTTACTTCCCTGGCCAATAGAGCAAACAAACCACGTGATGTCACACGCTGAGGTATTCTAGATGCTTCCTTGCTCCAAAATGGTTACTTTAATCGTGTTTGTTATATATATATATATATTTTTTTTTTTTTTATTAAAGTGGAAGTCAGTTTACTAAGTAATGTAAACATGACTGACTGCTTCATTTCCACTTTAAAAGTCACTAGGTCAGTCACTATTGTCTCTTTTTCCTTGCATTTGAGATCAGAGTTCAAATCTGTTTGCATATTCTGAGGTCTTTCAGTCTTCTTGCTGTCTGCTGGCTTCTGACAAAGGCCATGTGATGAACTGCATTAGATAAAAGTTGTCTTCAATGGCAGCAGGTGAAGGGCTGCAAACCTCTTACAGCCCACATCAAGGCCTAATAGGATATTGACTCACATTAAAGGGATGAAGAGCGTGTTGGAAAATTCCACGGCATTCTTTATCCCTTCATCTGAATGATGGTGTTATTTGATATGTGCAGGTGTTTGTTACACTTATAAAGATTAAAACTTTAATGATACATGCTGGTCTTGTGCAAAGCATCAGCTAGCGTAAACAGAATTCTTGCTATGGCTTCAATTCGAATTCTCAAAGTCCAAGAACTTTTCTCTATTCACACATTATTGACTCACAGTTGGATATGATTATAGGGTGTCACTGTCCAAATGTGTGTGTGTGTGTGTGTGTGTGTTTGGGTCTCTGAAAGGTTTGCCCACACCAGCACCGTCCCCCAGAGTCTCTGGTTCTCTGCTGTAAATTGGAGAGTAACCTCACGGTCTGATCTCACAGGGGAATGCTGCTCTGTGTGAGCTGATGAGTGGTTGGTCGGTCTGATTAAAGGTTCCCACCGCTCTGATGTTTCTCACGTGTCAGGTAGACAACCATCAGTCTGGACACAGACATAAACACACTGACCTTATTTCAGCTATTGTGTCATGCATTCAGCAAGCCATTTGAGACAAGTATGAGAAAACAGTTGTGTATGTGGGTGTGTTTTGTGTTGAGACTGAAACTAAAATTAATAACTGCGTTTATATTGAGTTTAAAAACTAATTCTGTTTTGAATGTCTTTAAAACATTTTCTTGGATGAGGGGGGAGAACAATGCTTTACAGTAATCCTTTGCCACTTCGCAGTTCAAGTTTCGCGGCCTCAGTGCATCGCAGATTTTTTTAAATATTAATCGAAAAACAAAAGTTCCGCCATATCACCAGCTGTATTGAGGAAAGCAGCGTTGTTTTATCGTGATGTACGAGAGAAACGGTTTCCCAGGATGCCAGACAAAGAGAGAAACTCTCTCAGAGGCTTTGTACACACCCACGGCACTCAGACAAGACACGTGATTGGTTCCCGGAGGGAGATTGACGAAGGAGAGCACGAGTGGATGTATCCCGTGAGCTGATTGGCTGATCCTACTTGGCGGATTTTCGTTGGGGGTTCCGGTCTACATTAACTGCGATAAACGAGGGATTGCTGTAGTGGGAATTTCTTGGGAAGAATAAGCTTAAAGTAGACAGAAACATTTCAGTCATTTTTTATTATTATTTAATGATATAACGGTGTAGTCAGTAAAAGTATCACTAGCTCTTATTTGGTGCACAAATATAGTAAATCACATAAAGATACATGTAATATTGAATAATATATATATATATATATATATATATATATATATATATATATATATATAAAATTCTTTAATAAAGGCATTACACCAAAGTCCACTCCATTTTGTTGTCCATTTTAGGATGTTTTTTAAGACATGTCAACATTTGAACCGCTATAAAACATTTTACATTTGTGTCATTAGATATTTGAGAAAGCTGAGACTCAATACTTTGTAATTTGTAAAATTGTGATTCGGCAATTTTTCAGGTGAATTCTTTCCTGTAGCTCAATCAGTAGAGCATTGGTGTTTACAACGCCAAGGTCATTGGTTCGATAGAGTAGAGGAACCACTTAAGGAATCAAAAATGCTCCCCTAAACAGTCCTGTCAGTCCTCTCTCTTATGTCATGCTTTGCGTTGAAAAGTCAAATTCATTCTAATGAATCAGTTAATTTGGACTGTTCATGTAAATGAACAGATTTACAAATGTTATTCACCTTGCACTCTCTAGCAAAACACTTTAGTGTCTAAAGTCTCAGGTCTCATTTAGCATTATGCAACACTTCATTATAAGCATTTATCATTCCTGTGATAAAACCAGCCAATCATTTCCCCCATGCCCTTCATGCTCTGCTCAAAACACCTCAGGGCTATGATAGAGCATCACTGAGCTGCTGGTGGTTATCTGTTACTGTAACTCTTTGGCTTCCCCACCATGCATTGAGGGGTCCATGAGATATGAAGAGCCGAAGGATCAAGGAAACAGTGAGTAAAGTGTTTTCTGAGTGGAGCGCATTATCTGCCCTGCTGGCTCTGAGACAGAGAGCTGGAGGAGTTATCAGATGGCCCTAGTCTGTGTCTCTAGATCAGGCAGACTGGCAGAGCCTGGGCACTGGAGGGGCAGATAGCATCTATGGCATAGCTGCAATCCTTGCTATGGGTATGTAGAGGCTTTGAAATGTCCTACATAGGTTGTAGCCTGAATGGATTTTGATCTTTGACTTGCGTAGAAGTAGAGAAGATGGTTTGAGTCGAAACTTCAGTTTCAAAAAACCCTACAACATTTTTGAATAAATCTCTTCAAGTTCAGGTGCTGCAGTGATGACGTATTAGGCCAACCCGGAAGGTAGCATGACCTTGGTTCCCCCAACAAAAATTCAATAGGCATTTGGATTTTTGGGGGAAAAAAGCTCTGTCACTTAATGATGCTTACATTTGTTCATCATCATAATCTTTGCAAATGAGCACAACTTTTTTGAAGTGTAAATACAATCGGCAGAAGTCAAAAACTAAATGTAGGCTATAAATGAACTACACTGCAATCGCATGACTTCAACCAACCACCGCCAAGCATCTGATAACTCTTCTTCTGTAGTCCCAATTAGCCACATGTTAGCAACCACCAAATAAAAGCTTTAATAAAATCACAAGATGGTATTAATAGAATAAAACATGGAAATATCTTGAGCTTGTGTACCTTAGACCTTCAGACATTTAACCAAAAGCCTTTTCGAAAAACCCATTGACTTCAGGACAATGGAACCAGAAGGGCTGAAATGCTAACTTGTTTCCGGGTTTTGGCCATCAAAAATATGTCATCCCTGCAGCGTTCTATTCATTCTTAATGTGTGTATCTTAAATAAATAAATAAAATTATATTTTTACATAGTAGCTTTCAGGCTCGTTTGTGATTGTGTATATTCAAATTTGCTGTTTGGTTACAAGGCACATGAGAACATTTTACATTACCTTTGTAATACTGTAGAGGGTAATTGGGTTGTTTAAAGCACCAGAATATAGATGGTTTATTAAATATCTAGGGAATAAAACATTCATTGAGAGACTTGTATAAGTTCTGTAAAACCCATCAGAACCTTGTTTTGATTTTAAACTTCTTAATTACCCACCTTTATCAGCCCTAAGGCTTTGGGCCATAGTGCTGATAGTTAGTAATTATTCATGGCTCTTTGGATCAGATGACACTCAAACTCAGAATAACAAAAGAACTGCTCACACAATGAAGCCACTGACAGGGATGTTGAATATCTGATACATTTTCCCTCCATCTGTATACTGGATCCTATATGGGAATATGTATGTGATAGACAAAGGACACAACTATATACACCAAAATATATACTTATACAAGAAGTGACAACACTTTTGTAAAGTATAATTTCATGTGTTCTCATTTTAACAAATAGTTAAATAGATAACTCTGCACATAATTGCAAAATTCCAAGTTAATTTTCTCTCTGTGATTGTGCTTCACAACGCCCCTGAGCTGTTCTAAGATTACTGTAAACCATGACTTTTGGGGGATTACTGTTATATTAAAGGTTGATTGAACTTTTAAATGTAGAAAAGGTTGACATACGAATGAGCTAAAAGCAAAAAGTGCCCCTGTTATGCTTTTATTTTTTTGGGGGGGATTTTATCTTTCATGTAATGTGCAAAATAGCTGTTTGAGAGCGTAACAGGTCTGCAAAGTTTAAAAGATCAAAGAGTTTTTGTCTCCCAAAAGAAAGGTCCCATTCTAAAGTTTTGGTTCATTTTTGTTCTTATTGCCATTTTGTGAAGACACAGTTCCCTTTCAAGGGAACTCGTGCTGCATCAAGCGCTATGGGAATGCATCTGCGTTATTGCATCCTGAAGCACGTATTAGTAGAACCAATCGTGTGGACGTCAGAAGTAGGTGATATCATGAACCATGAATCTATAAAGGCAAACATGCCAAACAGTCGGCCGCTTCTGTGTCTTCAGTAGCACTTTGTGTGATCGTCTGTCATATTTATTGTTTTCGAAACAAGAGAGTTTCAGACCATGTGTTTATCTGTCCCACCGCTACACATGGAGATACACGCATCATGTGCGTCTTTTGTTTGGGAGCAGATTTTGCACAGTTGGTGTTTGAGGGTGTTGACCGTGTAAAAAGCTTCTGTCAAGGACACTTGACTCCCGCCTGGCATTCCTTGAGGGGAGTACCCAGGCTAGCGTTCCCCTGGTTGTGGGTGCTGCCAATCTCAGCAAGGATCTTAATCCTGGCGTCCGCAAAAGGATTTGTTGGAGGGGATTGAGACGTGCTCTGCCCTATCTCTGCCTTCACCCGACAGATCCAGTGCCTTTTCTCAGGCGGAAGAAACCACAAGAGGAGGCAAGGAGAGGCACCGGTACAGCAATTATCCATTTCTGAGGAGCTGGCTGTTGCTAGTGTTGAGGTTGGAGATGAGGATTCGCCACCTCATTCTCAAGCCTATGAGGAGTTGATGGAGGTTGTGACTCATACTGATGCCAGGTTAAATATCGACTGGCCAGCAGAGACGCAGAATGTTGGACCAACAAGTAAACTCGATGAGTGCTTTCTTCCCTCTCTGTTACAGCTTCCTCGTCGGGGCCTTCCATTTTTTCCTAAACCTCACACTGAGGTGTGGAGATTGTGGAAGAAACCTGTCTCCTATTGAGTACATAATGCAGCTACATTTAATTATGCATCGATAGTGGGGTTTAAAGAGCACAGGTATGGGGCGATGCCTAAAGTCGAGGAGATCTTAGCAAGCTATTTTTTTGGGTGGGTTTGCGCTCACATCCACTTTACAAACTGATTAACCAAATCCTCCTGTGGTCCCAGGGAAAACTGCTTTTATCCCTGGGGCTCTAAATCAGGGAGCAGACATCCTGTTGAGCCAGTGACTGAGGCCCAGGGAATGGAGGCTCCATCCCGAGGTGGTGGAGCAAATATGGGAGAGATTCGGCTAGGCCCAAATGGATCTATTTGCGCCTCAAGAGACATTGCATTCTTCACTCTGATTCTCCTCTCTGTCATCCAGCTCCTCTAGGACTGGATGCTATATCTCAGACATGGCCAAGGCTACATCTTTACGCTTTCCACTCGATTGCGCTTCTCCCGGGAGTTCTGGAGAGAGATCGGTGAGACAAGGTCAGTCTCACCTTGATCGCCCCGCGGTGGCCAGACAGAGTGTTGTTTTTAGACCTGGTAGCCCGGCTCTCCCTGGGATATTCCCGTCAGGAGGGACCTTTTGACCCAGGCAGTGGGATCAATTCTGCACCCCGCCCAGAACTATGGAATCTGTGGGCTTAGACCTATCGTGCTGTAGACCTTCTGTCCTCCACTTTTAAGAGAACAGGACCAGGAACAAAATAAAATAAATCTGAACAACTGTTCGTATATATTTTGGCCCCCTTAAAAGCATTTCGGTGTCAAAGCAAAGAATGAGTAAGTGAATAGTTGAGGCTATCTCACTTGCTAATGGGTTGGCCAGACTGCCCTCACCCTTGGAAGTTTGCGCACTCTCTACTAGAGGTATGGTTGCATTCAAGGCCCTCTAGTCAGGAGTTTCTCTTCGAGATGTTAGTGATGCAGTAGGCTGGTCCTTCCCGCACATGCTTTTCACACGTAGACCTAGACCTGAAATGGCAGCGTTGACATGGATCGTTTCCATAGCGCAAGTTCATTTACATTTTACATTTATGCATCTGGCAGACGCTTTTATCCAAAGCAACTTACGTTGCATTCAAAGGACACATTAAATCAGTTCTTGCTTTCCCTGGGATCGAACTCATGACCTTGGTGTTGCAAGCACCAATGCTCTACTGATTGAGCTACAGGAAAGCTTACTGTATGTATCCTTAGCTCCCTGAAGAGGGAACGAGACTCTATAAGGTTATTTAGTGAGTACATTACATGGTACTCCAAACAAATTCAGAGAAAAAATATGGATTTCAATATAAATGTTTTTCTACTGTCATTAGATCTGCTGTGTGTCATCGTGTTATGTATTTACCTAACAGGACTCAGGTAGTTGCGTGTGGAGCTTGTGGCAGCCCTGGATTTTCTGCGGTCAGGTGGTCAGTTTGAGGGTTAATGAGTAGGTGAGATGAACTGGTTGAGAGAGCTGTGAGGGAGCATGTCCCTCAGTAATGACTGGGGCTGCTTCCCTTCCTGATTACAGGCTTGCTGCAAGTGTCAATGTAGCCGCCCAACTATTAGCTTCTCCTTTACAATGTATTAGAGTGAAATATCACAGCCGGCTGACCTCACACAGCCCTCAGGCTGCACAATAAATGCACTGTTTGCTTTTAATAGGTTTGTCACTATGCAAAGGAAAATGTATGGTGAAGGACTTGTGACTAACAGCTAACAGAAAGATATGTTGCTTACATTCCCATCAAGTCATAACATTTTTTTATGCTTGAATCTTCTCTGAACATTTAAAATAAATGAATGTTAAAGTTAAGGGAACATTTCACTTTATAATTTTGCAAATATTGGGGGAACATTCCAGAATGTTTAGAGAACATTTAAAAAATAACAGTTTTATAACTTGATGGCAATTTTTTTTTTTTATGTGGTCACAATCCTCCACCATACATTTTCTTTGCATAAATGCTGTGAAAAGCATGTCAAAAGTTCAGAGAATTTGGGTTTATATGTATATTATGGATGTTACAGTTATAGGGTATTTCAATCAATCCAAATGGGAACTTCAACCTCAGAGCTTCACGTGCAAACAGTAGCTGTCACTTCTCACATGCACTGATCAGATATTCACCTGCCCAAACATGCCAGGATTCTTCCTCAAGCTGATAATGAAACAAAAGCAGAAACGTAAGAGACACTACTTCCATAGAAAAGGAGAACTGAGCTTCAATACTGCTGCTTTTTAATACTCTTATGTTTCTAGTCTCAAGTCAGGAAGTATTTAGGGTTTAACTGCTGTGACTGAACAATATTTGACATAAATTTACATGGCAGAGCTGTATCCATTATGCTGGAACAGAAACAGAAAATTAAACAGAAAACAGAAAATTATTTTGCAGAAATTCTTTAGCATCACTGCACAAAATAATTGAGGTGTTTTGCAGCCTGCACACCATAGAGAACAGATAAATGTTAACCCTGAAACATAATTCTCCCTCGTGTTGTAGTTTCGATTTTTATCCTCATTTAAACATTTCTAACAAAAAAAAAAAAACATTTGACTTTTTCTTCAGCATCTTTTAGATTTGTTTTATGTAATGTTTTGTCATTCCAACCACAGGCTCTCCTCTTCTTTCCTTTAAGTGTAATCTATGTTTTTTTTTCACACCTTTAGTATCCATGACAGATTTTCAGATAAGCCTGAGGAGCTTTGATGAAGGAAATTGAAGACAAAATATGTGAAAAGGATGGAGTGTGTTCATGTTATTGCCTCAGTGCTTTGATGTACATTTAAAAAATGTAAATGTGAGACTGAATTTCTTAAGTTGTTTTTCTTCTTCTTCATTTGGAGTAGAATTTAAATGGACTGAATATTACATTTTATCTCTGGATTACTGGTTGAACCTTAACATGAATCACAGAAACATGGCAGCTGCTATACAGGAGATCATAATTTTCAGGAAATTGTAACTCGCTAAAAAAGAAAAATCATTTTTAATTGAAAGCTTGAAATGCAAGGTGAACAGTATTTCATATTCTGATGGGATAGAAAGAAAGATTTAACTCATTATATAATTGTAATGTATATAGTAAGCAAAAAACACTAGGTGAGAAAAGAAGGATGCCTGAATTCACGTTATTCATAAAAGAGTAGATAAAAGCAGGAACTGTGCATACAATGTGCATTTTACTTTCCCATGAGGCCAAGGGAAAGGATTTATGAATGGCAATGAAGCGACGTAACTGACACTGGAAGATCACATTTTAGTACGTCCAGATTACGTTCATCCTACACGTATATATACTTTATAGTCATTTATATAGCAGCCATTAACTTTTTAACACCTTTTTTTCTGACAAAAATGACAATAAATAAAGGTGCAGTTATTGTGGCATTCCAATTTCATGTACATCTTCTTTTTTATGCATTTGGCAGACACTTTTATCCAAAGCAACTTGCATTCCGTTCAAGGAACACATTGACATTCTAATCAGTTCTTGCTTTCCCTGGGAATTGCTTTACCTTGGCATTGCAAGTGCAACACTCATAGAAAGCTAAATCACGTATTAAATATTATAAATTATTCTGTTTTTTTATGGTACTGCTGACATCTTAATATGTTTCTATCAAAAGCTGGCATGTAGATTTATCGTGGTCTGAGAGTTATGACTGAAAGAAAAAATGTTAGAAAATCAGTTGTATTTATATATCTTTTTTACAGTATTTATATATCTTTTTTACACTTACAAAATAGCCACCACTTGCTGTATAGCAGTACTATTTCACCATTAATCAACCATTACCGTTAACGAGGACCAGAGCTGTTGTATTTTACGTATTTGTCAAATTAGAAGAGTGTTAAGTATAGTGTCTTGTAAACACTTGTTTCTCCTCCAGCCAGTCACATGGGGTGTTTTTCAAGACATGGGTTGACGGGTTGAGATGCAGGTGCGGAAATGTTTGATGGCAGGGACATTTCCTTGACAAACAGTCCTGAGGGTACAGCGTTCATCACACCGGTCGAAAAGAGCGATGCAGTTTAGAGCAAGAGCAACCCGACACACATACAGTATGTACAACAGTGGGGAATTCCTCATGAACCTTTGAGATAAGAGCCTCTGTCTCCTGTATGCTTTATTTGCTCCACCTTTCTCTCTTTAACATCAACCCCTCCTTTCCACAGCGGACTTATTCTCATTTAAATGTCTGCGGGGTAAAACACCTCTCCCTGCTCATAACTCACAGGTGGAGTTTACACTCCCTTTCACAGCACACTGACACATACAGCAATGCACCGTTTTAGGAGGAAGTTCTTGACAGTTCTGGAGTTTTGATAGGCTCTCAAGAGAAGTTTGGATTTTGATAATGCATTTTGTAAGAGAAGTGCATTGTATTTCACATTGTTTGAACATATATTCATTGTGATGCTTATTGAGATGAAAACAGGACATCAGAGGACCGCAGCATCTTCAAGAGAAAATAAGATGCTGGTTTGATTAGGAGCATATTTCATCTTCACATTGATTTCACTGTGAGCCGTGCGGATGTAAGGATGGACTCTGGGCTTTGAGAATGGGTTTGTTTCCGTCTGGCCGTGTATGAATGGAGCAGAGCGAGTGGAGAGCCTGATGTCGGAGCTGCTGCCGGTGGCCTGTGTGCTCCTCTCCTGGATCATCACCTGCCAGTCTGGACCATGGAGACCATGCACAGGTCAGACCTGCTCACTGATTTAACATGTTCAGATATAAACAGAAACATTTTAGCAGCATTTGATGGAAGAATAATCAAATTGACCTTTTTTAATCAGATTTTATTTGGGAAAAAGTTTCAGTCTCAGTCACAACTTGTCCTAGCTGTTAAAGACACTATTTTGAGTCATGTTATCCTTTGTAATTACTGCAGATTTTCTACTGAATTGCCATTGGATTATGGGCTTTATGTTCAGTAAACCATTTCGGAAAACTAATTACAGGCAGATGTTCATGATCACTCAGAAGAATGAAACATCCAGACACAAATGTCAATCAATTCTAACTATCATATTACTATATTGTTAGAAGTCAGCCTGTTTTTGGTTTGACTTGGTTGGGAGAAGCCACTCTGAATATCTTGCTTTCCAGAGGATGTGGGTGAATAAGAATACAAAGATTAAATGTGGTTGACAAGTGCTGATGTAAACCACTCTGTGAAAACCTCTGGTGTTGCACAGTGGTTTCATCTGAAAGACGTCATGCTTCATAGAAGGACAATTACGGAGCATTTCGAAAGCATGTATATCTGCTCACTGTTTGTGGCAACTGTTGCTTGATTTAAATGTCTTCTGCAAATGTCACTTGTTAGTGGCACTTTGTGAAAATGGGACATCTGTACTATCATTCACCATTGTCTTGCTTTTATTTGAATAAACTCAATGATAAAATATGATCTGGTCCCATGACAAAGCAAACCACAATGGCCAGAACACCTGATACATTTTATATTGTACTTGAGAGAATCCAAAAGGCTGCGATAAAACATCAAACCAGAAATGTATGGTTCATCAACATCAAACCTCTCTCATTTTTCAGTTTATATATGAGCTATCAGAAGATTTAAAATCATAAGGAGATTAGAATAGATTTAGTATCTTCTAGGCAAACTAAATCTGCTAACTAGATGCAGATCTATTAACAATATCTTATGCTGTGTTTCGGTTTATCCTAATAATACTTCACGTGGAACATTATGCTGAATTTTTATTGATATAGAAATATGAATTATGAGAGTTATATACCTATATATATTATACATATGTTTTCTTATGAAGCATTACAGACCAACTGAATCTCAGGTGTAATCTCTACCAAAACTGTATACGAGAATGTGAGATATTTTGTTTGCTCTCCAAAATGTGTCTTTTGCTTTGCTGAAGTCTTTGAAATATGATCCATAAAGTGTTCTTCACTCTAACCATTTCCCTCTTTGATTTACTGAAGTGGGTCAAAGCAAAACAAGAGCACTTGCCCTTTTAATGTTAATTTATATTTTCATCAAAGCGGCATTTATTTGATCAAAAAGTCAGTAAAATAGTCACATTAATAAAAAAAGAGTTTAAATAAAGATATTTAAAAAAGAAAATGTAATTAGCTCCTTTGCAAATCAAAATTTTCAGCATCATTACTCCAGTCTTCAGAGTCACATGATCCTTCAGAAATCATTCTAATATGCAAATTTGCTGGTCAAGAAACATTTTTAATGATTATCAATGATGAAAACAGTTACTGCTTAATATTTTTGAATTAATAGAACATTTTATTTGAAATTCAAATCTTTTGTAACATTACAAATGTGTTTACTGGGACTTGAACAATTTAATGCCCACTTGCTGGATAAAAGTCAAAATAAAAAAATAAGAAATATTAATGACCCAAAACTTTTGAACTATATCTATCCAATATGTGGGTTACCTTAATTTAACATTTATTTGGCTCTTGAATTGAGTGTTTTGAATTGAGTGTTCTTGTTTTGTCATTTTACTGCCATCAAAGTGTCAAAAAGGTAAAGTTTTAATATCTGAATATATCAATATATGGAATACTCATTGATTTATTTTAAAATTGTTAAGTATTAGTTTTTTTTAGGTTTGGTTAGGAGAGGATTAGTGAGGTCTTCATTTGTCCTGGTAAAAGCCATTATTAAGTGGTTCTCTAATATTCATAATTGATTATTATGAAATAAAATATATAATACTGGAATAATTGCCTCAAAATAGTTGTCTGTAGTCTCAGTCTACAGTCTCTTCTCACATGATAAAATAATTTCAGTTCAAAACGATTTCATGCCCATTTAATTATTAATTTGGTCTTCTATTGCAGCTGACAGTAGATAATTCCTTACAAAGAAAAAAAAAGTAACAAACAGAAGTTTATGATTAATTGATGTGAATTTCTTTTACAGATCTGTTACCATTGGACTTCCTGTCTCGGGTGCTTCCTGGGACCAGCAGGGCGCAAGATGGGATACATATGGTCCAGTCCAGAGGTTCTCGTGGATTCCAGTTTTCTGGATCTCCACAGCTGTTCAGTTTTCCTGCATCTCAGCTCTTTGTAAATTGTAACTTCTTTCCCGCTGAGTTCTCCATCGTTATCACATTTAAAATCCCACAAATTATTCCTGAGGTGAGAACAAAAAAGATTAACCTTTATATGCCAGTCACACAGCCGATCACGCACGAATCACTCACAAATCACGCATGGATTGGGTTTGTGTGTGCTTGTGCGTCGAGAAATTGACCGACGCATGAATCACTGACGGAGCACGTCCAAACACGCACGCTTCGCGAACGTTCCACGAACAAGCACTTTCAGAATCCACATTGTCAGTGGAATGAATGTTATACGTGCGGGGTTCATGAGTGATATGAAGGTGGGGCGTCAGTGGACGTGCGCGGTTTTGAACTAGTTCCGACGCATAAGCACTGACGGTCGACGCGTGTCCCGCGCATAGTCACGCATACTCGACGCATAAACTACGCATGCCGACTCATGAATGACGCAAAAATATAACTTTCAAAAATTTTGAACCGTTCAAAACTCTAAATCACGCACAAACCGCCTTTGACGCACATCCACTTACAATCACTGATGTACGACGCACGCTCCACGCAGAAACAAATATCTGTGCGTAATTCGTGCGTGATTCATGCGTTTTCGCTGTGTGACTGGCCCTAAGATATTGAGTTTTACTTTGAAAACATCATAGATTCTTCAAAAGCCTTTTTCTCAGAATATGATTTACATTTCTGAATAGTGATAGCGATCAATGGTTACTCTTTAATGTGCAGAAGAGTGAATACATTTTCACACTTTTGGAGGGAGATTCGGATGAACTGCTCCTCGGCCTTCGACTGTCCCAAAACAATCTTCACTTCCTGCAGAAGGGCCGTGGACACAAGAAACGCATCACTTTTAAGGAAGTAGGATTAGATGATAACCATTGGCACACTGTGATCTTGGCAGTGACGGGACACTACACAATTCTCACTGTAGACTGTGGAAGACCCCTCGAGCTGTAAGACTCTCTTTGGGAATACTGTAGATGTCAGGTTGTATAATTTTAAATGATATATGATCCAAATTGGCAATAATATTTATGTTTACATTTTTAAACATTATTTAGTTGCATACACTTTAGTTGTGTAAACTAATGATTCTGTTTTGTCTCAAACAGAGTGCTTGAAAGCCCCTTCCCCAATGATCTTGATACAACTGGTTCCACATTCTTCATTGCTAGCAGAAGGAGATGGAATGGCTTATTTTCTGTACATATCTAATTTCAGGCTTTTGCTATTTTAATCAAATTTGCAATGTACTTAGAGGTCTAAATGTAATGTTCACCCCACTGTTTTGGCTCTTCTTCATCTTTTTTCTGCAGGGTCTGATTCGGCAGCTAGTTCTGTTACCTGGTTCAGATGCTACCTCACGAATATGTCCCTCATCTGAGCCCTGGTTGTCTGCAATCTCTGTTCCTCAGGCTCTCTTACACCTGCCAATCAAACCATCATCCACTGACCTTCCCCTCCATCCTTACGGTGAGACTGTTAAAACATCAACACTACAATCAATCGGCTGCATGTCAGTTTGCATACTAAAAGTATATACTTCGCTGTTACATTATTTCAGTATTTGAAAAAAGTGACACACATTCATATCATGATACCACAATGTCATTATGGTTTGCATTTGCATGCAAGTGATCTCTATAAATTTGTCCATAAGACTTTGCATAGTAACTTGAATAACTAAAGTTTTAACAAAAATGTAATCTAATCTTGAAAAGGTGCAGGTGGTATAGCTGGTTTTTAATGTCCACTAGGCCTATATTGTGAAGTCCTACAGGAATGCTGTGTGTTTTAGCTGTAAACACAGGTCTGTGATTGTATGGGGATGTGAGTAACTCAATCTCACAGGTCTGTTACTGATCCGACATTGACTGACAGCCTTGTGCTTTGAGTTTCTCTCTGGCTCAGAAGAACTGCTGGTGTTTAAAAGCAGGGTATAGTTTTAATGCATACTGTGGGCCTGTTGAGAGACATGACACAGGGCAGTGAGAGGCAATGTTTGCTTTATTTCCCATTATTTAATGTTTACAGATAGATATAGGCTGGAATATGTTATATATCTATAGTTTACTATCTGTCCATCTGAAGAGATGGCAGGCGAGAAGAAGATCTAAAGAAGATATAGAGAAGCAGCTGTTTTATTAAACAAACGATCACAAATGGGAACCAGGAAACACAAGAAACATGGAGAACCAAGGAGCATATGGAACAACCATCCACAATTTACAGAAAAATAACGATGGATGAAAAACAAGGAAAACACAAGGGCTAGACACAGGGGATAATAAACTATCAAAAAACAACTGGGAACAATCAGATTAATCAACAGGAGATATATATATATATATATATATATACTTATTAATCTGATTATTTTATTTTTCTTCAGCCATTCAGAGGTGGAATTGCTGGTGTCTTTTGAATCGTTGTCATGCTACAGAACCCAATTCAGCTTGAGGTCACAAACAGATGGACGGAGGATTTTTTGATAGATAACAGAATTCATGTTTCCATTTATCACAGCAAGTCTTCCAGGTCCTGAAGCAGCAAAACAGCACCAGACCATCACACTACCACCACTATATTTTACTGTTGGTATGATGTTCTTTTTCTGAAATATGGTTTTACTTTTACGGCAGACAAAATGGGACACAAGCCTTCCAAAAAGTCCACAGAGTATTTCCCCAAAAGTCTTGGGGATCATCAAGATGTTTTCTGGCAAAGATGAGACAAGCCTTAATGTTCTTTTTGCTCAGCCGTGGTTTTCGTCTTGGAACTCTATAATGCAGGTCATTTTTGCAGTCTCTTTCTTATGGTGGATTCATGAACACTGACCATAAACATTGGAAAGTGAGGCCTGCACTTTGGATGTTGTTGTGGGGCACTCCTGGTAAGGTTCACCACTGTTCCTTGTTTTCGCCATTTGATGATAATGGCTCTCACTGTAGTTTTCTGGAGTCTCTGAGCTTTAGAAATGGCTTTATAACCTTTACCAGACAGATAGACCTCAATTACTTTCTTTCTCATATGTTCCTGAATTTTTTTTGGATCTCGGCATGCCTAGCTTTTGAAGATCTTTTGGTCTACTTCACTTTGTCAGGCAGGTTCTATTTAAGTGATTGCTTGATCGAGAACAGGTGTGGCAGTAATCAGGCCTGGGTGTGACTTGAGAAATTGAACTTGCGCGACAACTTGAACCACAGTTAAGTTATATTTCAACAGGTGGAAACACAGCCATGTAGGTTTAGATTTTGTTTTCTATTAATAAAAACCTTCATTTAAAAACTGCATTTTGTGTTTACATGTGTTATCTTGACTAATATATATATATATTTTTTTTAAAGTAATCAGTAAAGGGGCAAACTGTTTTTCACACCACTGTATATATTTTTTTTTTCTTTCGATTACACGATTATTACAAGCATATGACATAAATCTAACTAAATGATAGGCTAATGTTGCTTAAAAAGGCATACAATCTGTGGAAGGTGGTAATACATTTGTCATCAACTTTATTTATTCAAATGAATATCTCTGTTTATTTTCCACAGAGGCAGAGGTGCGAGTGACTGCGGGTGTGAGTCCTCCCTGTGGACACTCTGAGATGGGACAGCTGTGGTTTAACACATTGAAGAAAGGACTGTTTCTCTGTGATGGCATGATGTGGCTCACTATGCTGCAAGGTGATATTGTAACAGTAGTTTGCAACTGCAGTTTGTAGCTTTACAGCTGCTATTTATAGTTTGAAAGAGCTATGGTATCTGACTATCACATTGCATCTCTGCAGTGAAAGAGAAGCTGGATTACGTGCAGGATCACCAGGACTTATTCACCAGTTCTGAGACATTTGACATCGAAGTTTTCCACATACCTTCTGTAGGGCTTTTCATTGCGACAGCCAACCGTGATTCCAACCTCGGTTCAGGAATATACAAATGGACAGATGGGAGGTTTGAACGATATCAAAACATCAGCACATATGATGCACAAGCATGGCAATACTTCACAGTGGGGAAAAAGGTGAGTGTTGACTTTATGCTACCAACAGAACGTTTGATCCCAGAACGTTTCTACAACATTCCCATTAGGTTATGAAAACATTATTTCCGAATGTTTGAATGTTCTAAATTAATTTTAAATGTTTCAAATGCTTTTGGATATGCAAATGTTAAAGGACCATTCTATTTGATCCTTCTTCAAACACTATCAGGATGTTACTTTTGAATGTTCTCTAAACATTCTGAAACAAGTAATATTTAAAAAATGTTAGACAGAAGTCCAACTAAAACATTTTGAGAAAAAAAACATTCCATGAATAAATAATGTTTTTATGTTAACATTTTCAGAACATTTTTAAAGACCAGATAACTTGGAGGAGCATTTGTCCATAACGTTGAAAGAATCTTAACAGAACATTAGCAAAAGTTCTGAGAACATTCCCTGTTGTCTGGGTAGCTAGCTTTTATTTTGAAAGTCAATAAACAGACATCGAGTAACTTACATGTTTGAATTTTTTTGGACCAGACTGGTGACTCCACCAGCAAAAATAGTTCAAAATACAATCACAGCACAATCAACTGTCCTTTATCTTGGCTCTTCCACCTTAGAATGCAAGGGAAGGATACAGCTGTGTATCTTTGCTCATGACTCCTCAGTTAGCTTCCTCGCTCCTCATTCCTCTTCTCCTCACATTGTGAATTGAGATGCCCTTCGAAATGGCTGAGTTTGATCTTTTTCCAAATCACGAGCTGGAGGATGGAGAAGCGAGAAAATGGGGAAGCAGTATCTCAATTTCAGTATTGAGAAGCACCCATTGTAGTGGCGCTCTGGGTGAATAAGTGGCGGCTGATGAATGATTCAATGACTCGCTCACAAACTCCTGAATTAATCATTGTGTTTGAATTGGTTTAGTGAATGATTCACACATAAAAAAAACTAAAGAAACAGTAAAAAATCCCTAACACTGATACACAGACTATCAGTATATCTGAAACAAACAAAGACATGTGGAGTGAAACAGTTGGTGCTATTTGGCTGATATATCAAAGCTAAGCCAATTAAATTTAAGGACTGGAACTAACTGTTGTATAAATGAAAACCTGTGAAATTGAGCTGCCAAGTGGAACAGATGCTAGCACTAACAGAAGATGGTGTGTTGTACAGAACATCCATTTGCTCTGAGTGGGGTGCATCCCCAGCTGTTATTTACACATTAGAGGGATTTTTGATGTGGTTTTGCAATGGGAGAGATGGTGGAGATCTGGCTCTCAAGTTAATGTTGTAAATCACATGTGCATAATAACAGAAATTAATTTTGTCTGATGCTTTATCCAACATTTACAGCAGACACCTCCTGCTTCCCTTCACCGTAACTTACTGCGTAATTACAGTCAAGAGTTGGAAAAGCCACAGGGGACTCCGTTAATACCTGCAGTGCAATTATCCATGTTTTTCTTCTTGGAAGTCTAAGATAAAATTATGATTCATGTTACATTTAAAGTGAAATAGAGGGAGGAAGCCTTTGTAATTGCATCAGTGACCAGTCATTAAAAGATAAATCAATGCAGCATTAAACTGAAGTTTTGAGGTAGAGGCAATTCATTAAAATACTCCCATCAGCACAGCTCTTTTCCTCTGGCTTTGAAATCCAGCTGGGATAATTAAAAGCCTGTGAAGATGCAGAAAGTACCGAAAATTATGAAGTGCAAACTCATTACAATTTCATTTTGTTTTTCTTCACAGTACCTTTTAATTCACTGAAGTTACTGACATGATTTTCCTGTAACAGAAGTTCCTGGTTGTTGCTAACTGCGGAAGTAAGGATGCAGGGGACCTGGAGCAGTCGGTCATATATAAATGGAGCTCAAGGAAGCTGAAATTCATTCACTATCAGACTCTGAACACACACAGCGCTCGTGACTGGGAGGCTTTCAACATTCAAGACGAAACTTTCCTTGCCGTGGCCAATCATAGGCAAGGTAATGTTTATCGGAACAGCTCAATGCATTTCTGTCATGTGACACTGGTGTTGTCCCGTGTAACTCCACAGGTTTTGTCTGTTGAAAAATAACAGGAGGAAGTTCATTTATGTGATTTCTAAAAGAAGATTAAATACAAATCTATGGTCTTTGAGGCACACAATCTAAACAAAAAGACCACCAAGGAAATCTTTTCAAGGCTAAAAGGTCTCCTTGTTCATGTGGTTCACTTTGATTTGGCATTTGATTTCTATTTGCTTACGAGAGCACACTGTGCTCATCCGTTCGTGTAAAGTACTTGCGTGTACCTTTGGCATTGATCAAAGCGGAAACACAGGCATAAAAGACACCTTTCATAGCACTTCATAACCATAAAGGCCCCGTCTATACACCTGCATCTGTTGGAATACATCCAAACTGAGCCATGTCAGTCCATGTGGATTTCTGTTACTATGGGATATATAACTTAAGAATTGTTTTAAGAGTTTTTTTGTTTTTATTCAAAGGGGAGAGAAACCACAATATTGACAGTGTAATCTACAAGTGGAACCCAATTATCCAGTTTTTTGAGGTCAATCAGACAATCCCAACTGCTGGTGCTTATGATTGGGAATTTTTCACTATCGGCCCATATTACTTCCTTGTAGTCGCAAATACTTTCAATGGAAGATCAACTGTCATTGACTCTACGATCTATATCTGGCTGGGAGGGATGTTTCAGCCATATCAGCCCATTACAGTGAGTGAAATTACGTTATTTTGTCACAATGAAAACACCAAAGGCACATACTGTATACACATTCACAAAAATTTTTTTTCCTGTTTGATTTTTTTTCCAAATTAATATGCACTTCCGTTTAACACTTTGGGGCTAGTAAGATGTTTCATGTTTTTGGAAGAAGTCTCTTTTTTATTACATTTTTAATAGAATAAAAATTGTATAATGTATAAAAAATGTTTCTTGAGCATGTTCGAATGATTTCTGAAGGATCATCAGGACCGTGAAGACTGGAGTAATGATGCTGAACATTCAGCTTTGCTATCTCAGGAATAAATTACTTTTTACAGTGGAATCCGGTTTTGTCGACGGCCTCGGGGGATGCAAAAAAGCATTGAGATAACCAACAGCCAATATGGCAATTTATTTGATGAAGCGATCGGCATGATATAAAAATGTACATACACTGTATATGTTTGCTAACAACAAAAGGCATATGTGCACCAACTAACAGCAGAGATTTACCAGTATACAATAAAAAACACCTTCGATTCTCTATACAAACCTTTAATTATATTTTCCAACATTGCAAACACAATTTCGCTCGCAGCGTAAACACAGTCGCTCACATATTCGTGAGGTCATCACGCTGTACTAGATTGCATACTTTCTTGTGTTCTGCCTGTCTAAAGTGCTTTCTTAACAAATTCGGCTTCGTCCCATCTTTTAATAATGGGTTCTTCAATCCGCAGCGGCGCTGAGCAGAGCGCGCGTCAGAACAGAAGTTCTTCTGCGGCTGTGAGAGAAGCGTCACTGGAGATTCACGTACAATGCGAACTCAGCGAATGCGCAGTGAATTAGGTAGAAGAAGAAGAAGAAGAAATGTTACATTTATATAGCGCTTTTCCAAATCCAAATGCAGGTACAATCTTAGTCACGAGATAACCATGTGAAGTGGCAAATTTGTCCCTCTTTTGTGCTCGAGATATTAGAGTTCGGCGACTAAAGAATCTACGTAACTGATGAGAAAATGCTAAGACAAATAGGAAGTTTGGCGGTTCCACTTCAAAAACGTCGACATAATAGGATTGGCGAGTTAACCGTGAGTCAAGATAAGTGAATTCCACTGTATTCTATAACAGATAAAAATTCATATTTCACAATATTATATTAATAAATACCAAATAAATGCAGCCTTGTTGAGTGTAAGAGAAAATCTTACTTACCCCAAATGATGATAGTGTATGGTGTTTGTGTGGGACATGACACACAATACATGGTATACCATTTAAGTCTCTCATTGTCCTTTCAGACATTTGGGGCGATAGATTGGGAGATGTTCCAGATTGAAAACAGGGTGTTCCTGGCTGTGGCCAACAGCCAGATGCTTACGGAGGATGGTAAGATTCAGTACTCCATCAACTCCACCATCTATGAGCTCAGCATGGCATCTCAGACCTTCATCAAGTTTCAAGATATTGAAACAAACAGGTGAATTGTAAACTGATCTTCATAAGAAGACAAATCTTTACTTTCTAGCTGTCGCATTTTTATTTAAGGGACTCTTGTTGTCTGGATCCTTCAGTGCTTTGGACTGGGAGTATTTTACTGTGGGAGATGACAAGTTCCTGGTGGTCGCCAACTCCTATGATGGAACCTCCTACTCTCTAAATAGTATTATATACAGGTAAAGCTCTCATCCAGTATTCATTAAAATTGAATTCAGTGTCAATTTGCATTAAGTGCAAATAGCCCGCCTGGTTAGCAAAGGCTGTTTACAGTAACTCTGCCCCCAGCTGTCTGATTGGGCCAGTAAAAATGACAAAAGACATCCCACTGATAACTGGAGCAGTGATGTGGAGAGTAAGATGGGTAACATCCAATCCCTCTTCTCTCTTTTCCCATCGCATATCAAAATCAATGTAAATGTTACTGTTAGACATAAAGATGTAAAGGCAAAGGTTTCCTAAACAGATAGTCTTTAACCAAACAGGCAGATTGCATTTCTGTTTAGTACCACTAGTGGGCCTGAAATTACACATGGGCTGCATCCGAAATCTACATAGTAGGAGAGAAACCGTATGTGGCAAACTTCTAATTTCACATACTGTTTCTCACATAATATTTACTCATGGCCTCATGGGATAGTAAAGTGAGGCCACGAGAAAATATTTCTGAATGACAGTGAAGACATAAAGGTAACATTAAAATGACAACAAGGTGAATATAGTATGTCCGGATTACATTCATACTACACACATTCATAATTATAGAATTGACTTTTTTAGAAGTCATGAAGTAAGTAAATTACTCTCAAGAGAGTATGCGATTTTGGACAAAGCCAAAGGCCTTTCCCTCCTTAACTTCCCTCCTTTCCCTCACTAACTTCCACCGTCTCGTTCACACATGTGTACGTCATTGCTTACGTTCTACAAGTGCCCAGTGCCCACTTGCTTTGAGTTTTTCCTTTTGCAATAGTCTTTTCTTTCCTCCTGTGGCACATATCCAAATGAAATGGCTTCTCAAACAAGAAATATGAAGGGTGGGATTTGATTTTGTCCGTTGGGAATTAATTGGATGATTATGGTTTGCTATTGCTGTGATGTCATGTGAGTGACCGGTTTCTTGCCCTCTTGAGAATTGCTATAAGAGTAAATTAACGATCTGACGATGCAATGCATTCTTGAAAATGTTTTAACAACTTCATAAATGGGTGTTTTGCAGGTGGCAGGGTTATGAGGGCTTTGTCCCCGTGCACAAATTAAGCACCACTGGCTGCAGAGACTGGGAATTTTTTAACACAACCGATGGTTCCTACCTCATCTACTCCAGTGCTAGAGCTGCTCTCTCTAAAGTCCTTAAATTAAGGATCATCTAGTGGCACTGGACGTATATGGACTATACATGGGACAGATCAGCATTAACTGGAAAACAAATGAACCCTCTAAATAATCATTATAAATGTTATGCAAAACTTCAATCATATCCATTCATATATCATATGATGATGAGTCTTTAACAGCTGCCTCGAAACCTGCTGAAGAACGAATCTACACATCTATATTAACATCAGTCCACTGACCTTCCACATGACAACAGCAAAAAGAAATGTTTTCAACATTCAAAATAACATATTTCAGAAGACACATACCTGCACTTGGACACGGATCATCAATATGCTTTGTTGATTATGTCCTGTGGTTATGAATCATTACTCTGCACATGAAGGCAGCTAACTAGTCTACTACCACAATTAATAAATGACTAGAATAATAGCTTTTACCAAGCAGAAAAGACATTGTATTTATCTCTACTGTACTGTTTTTAAGCTACTGATTTACATTGTTTTAATGCGTTGAAATAGAAGTATGTTCAAGATATACATTTAATAAATAAAATCTTCATAATATGTATAATAGCCTATAAAGAACTAATGAAAAATGACATTGAGGGTTTAAAAAATACACAGACTATTTTCTTTTTATATTACAACTATAATAACAACTTATTTGTGTTGTTGGTCAACTTATGAACAGTGTTTTCTCTGTTTTGTTTTGATTCTGTCCTAATTATAAACCAGCTGTGGTATATAAGCTATTATATTTCTATATATTTGACTATTGACTAGTCATTTACTGATGTTCCAGCACAGCATTTTGGTCGAATTAAACATTTTTAATTTTCATTTTAGTAAGTATTTGCATTTTGAGTTTGTTATGAAGGCCATATTCATCTTGTCTTTAAAAAAAACAAAGGTGGAAGGGAAAATGATTGTCAAATCAAAATTTGTCTTGCACTTATTCATATACAGCGATGCATTGCTGATGTAGTGTATAGACTCTAAGTGTTTGTTTATTCTGTTATTGGATATATCTGTGTAGAAAGTCTTTAGAAGATGTTTAAAACTACTATATTTATAATGTTAAGGGGATGAAAGAAATTATCTATGTAACTCATTATAATGAATTGCACACAAATGAAGAGGCTCACTGCAGAGCCAATGGGTGGAGCTGAATGTAATCTGGGCGTAATGGGTGGAGTTAGAAGGTCCAACAACACCATATCCCTCCACTCATTAGATCAACAGAGGTGGAGTTGCAGGACTAGGTCAACCTCCACCTGTGAGCTCCAGAGAAAGGGAGCTGGACTTAAATCTATTATTTATTATCTATCATCTATTATCTATTATCTATTAGTTATTTCATAATTTGCTTCAAGACATGAATGCAGTCCCAGTTTTTCCAGGAAAATTCTTACAACTAAACACTAAAAACATTGCGCGCTAGCATCATTTACTGGCAGATATATTTTTTTCTGGCTTGTGGAACTAACGAATGTCAGATTGGGTGAATAATTTTCTGGGAACGTTCTCTTTAGATTTAAAAATTAACCCCAAAATCTAACCTGCAGGGAGCGTACTGGGAATGTTGTCTATAAGTTTCAAAATTATCCCCAAAACGAACCTGCAGGAAATGTACTGGGAACGTTCTCTATAAGTTTCAAAATTGTCCCAAAAAGTAACCTGCGGGGAATGTTCTCTATAAGTTGCAAAATCAAGCCCAAAAAATAACGTGCAGGGAACGTTCTAAGAACATTCTCCATAAGTTTCAAAATTATCCCAAAAAATAACGTGCAGGAAACATTCTGGGAACATTCTCCATAAGTTTCAAAATTTTCCCCAAAAATAACATGCAGGAAACGTTCTGGGAACGTTCTCTTTAAGTTTCAAAATTATCCCAAAACATAACCTGCAGGGAACGTTCTCTATAAGTTTCAAAATTATCCCAAAAAATAACCAAACGGGAACCAAATGGGAACGTTTGAGGAACATTCTGTGATTACTGGGCAGCCTGCAACAGGGTTTCCTGTAGGAAAGCTACAGGAAATTTGATTATTTCCTAATCAAATAATAAAAGAAAAAGAGAAAATCTCCCACTGGCTGAAGAAACAAGGATGACCTATATGACATAACAAAGTCGAAAGTGACTGATGGAGAAAAAGAAAGAAAAAGGACCTACCTCAGAAACCACTTACCTCATGAAACAGAACGACCTCATATGACCTGAAGGGACAGGGAAACGATAAAACGCAAAGAGACTTCTCCACCACTAGTTGCTGGATGATGAAGCCATTTTCTTTTCTCTGCAAGATTGATGAGACGAGCATCAGCAAAACTTTGAGTAAAAGTTAAGAACGTCAGAGAAGCATTTATGTCCTATTTTCTTTGAATTTGGTGATTAAACATTTTGCAATGTGTAAACTGTCATAAATGTGTTTTGATGTATTCAATTGAGAGAGAAGGAAAAACATTTAATTCTTTGAATGAAACGCTGAAAAGTTCTACGTTTTACAAGATAAATGTGATGTTATATGATATGTATTGTGTATGTGAGCCCCGAATGTTCATATTTATTTAATGATGATCATGAACAAATTTTAGCTGTTAAATGACGATGGAACTGTTACACTGTTTAGCATTTAATGTCACAAGTGCAACTGTGGTGAAATAGATCAGTTACTGTCAATTGATTTTAAATTTATTATATTGATTCGATACTGAACAGAAATTGTGACAAATTGTCAATCATTTCATTTTTTCCCTTTTAAAAATCAACACTTACAATAATAATTATTTACAATCGAAAAATGTATTTCATTATTCCACCAGTGTTGTCTTCTGTCACGGACTCAGCCAGACTTCCCGCACCAGACACCCATGCTCCACCCACTCGTTCAGTCTCCTGAGTACCACCTGGCCACTATATCACCAGCCTTCACCCCGCACTCTGTGTCTGGTCTCATCACTGAACTACAGACTCTTGCTGCGATACGCAAGTTGTCTACATTGGTGCAACTGGATTTCCCTCCAGAGTTCCTAGAATCTCTCCCTCGTCTCCTTGGATTCCCTGCTGACTTCTAGTTCATTGTCAGTTAAGATTTGTTTCTCATTTCTCAAGGTGAACACATTAACAGTGACTGATATATAGTTTTTAAATATGTCAGATCTGTTCTTTAATTGTACTGTATTTATTTGCAAGTGCGAGAGACAGTAGATGATTGGCCCGAGTTCACGGGGAGCTCTGGGGACGTAGTGGGTTCAGAAGAAATGGACAGTGTAATATAAATATACATTTATTATATTTATTCTTACAGATTGTTTATACATTTTCTTAAATGTTCTTGCAGATATTCACACAAAATGTCTCAAGTTTTTTTAATAATATAATTTATTGATCCTTCTACCATCTTCTCAGAGGCAGGGAAAGCAGGAACCTTCTTGGTGTGAAGCAACAGCACTAACCACTGAGCCACCGTGCTTCCCTCTTATAAAATAACTATTACGTACAGATCCAAAACAAGCTGTAGGGCAGTGATTCTCAAATAGGGGGGCGCGTGTGACCCTGGGGTACATGCTTTTTTTGCCCTGGGGAGTAGGTTTTCTTGCACTGAATAAGAGCAGCAGATATGAAGTTCAGATAACCGTCCCCTCATCCTTTGACGTGTATGATCACACCAGTGTTCACATGTGTCACGTGATCAACCATTAAATTCACACGTGTTTTCACGCGATATCTGGCACTGATCCAAAAAAAGACGCGCTTAGAGCTTGTCATTTATCACAACAATTCAGTGTTTTCAACCATATAAGGTTTCTTTTAGTTTTCAACAAGTTGAGCCAACAAGTTGGTGACTATTTTGAATAAAAAAGAAAAATCTAAGTAACTGTGATCTATTATACAGCGCTTTTTGTGACTGCGGTATGTCACGTGACAAGCATGACGTGTTGCCATGGAAACAATGAGGTGAAAGTTCCAAAATGGGGGGAGGGGGGCGCGCACATTTTTTACCTCTTCCTAGGGGGGCGCGACAGAAAATAATTGAGAAGCACTGCTGTAGGGGAATTTACAGTTAAGACCTGAGGACCAGATATGTTGAATGAAGACCAGGAGTCAGAAGTGCAGTCACATGAAGAAATTTTATTGAAGTTTAGTTTGCAGTTTCATCAGCAGAAGCCAGCTTCAGGTCTCACAAGGAGTTCGTAGGCCGCCCCACATACAATAACATTGTTACAGCAATTATACTCTAACAGAGGGTACTAACCACGTCAATGATAATGTTTACATGATTCTGATTGGCAAAGAAAGAAAGAAAGAAAGAAAACAAAACAAAACTAATAATTTTCCACACAAGAGCAGACAGTCTGAAGCATATCCTCGTTGATCACATGGTTGACGGGTTCGTTGACGTGGCTTGTCGAAAACAAGTTTTATGGTGCCAGCTAATCACCTCACCAATACAGACACACACATACATACTTCTCCAAGGCTGAACTCGGCTCAGGCTCCAACTCTCAACAGAAACAGTACCCAAAACATTCTGATAACATGTCCTATCTTTTGAGAAGTGCTCACAATTTTCATCCTTACTCTATGGAAAACTACAGAAAAGTAAAGAAAGGTTTTTAACTAATAAAAATCCCTATAAGACAAAGAAACATATGAAAAATAAGACAAAGAAAAGAATATAGGTAAAAAGAAAAGAATATATATACAAGCGGCAATGGATTTCCAAATCGTACCTTTCAGTCCCTCCTATTAGACCAAATGTGTAGTGAAACAACACATCTGGGCTATCAATTAATGCCGCTACAAATTGATATATTCACCCTTGCTCTAATTCCGGTTAAAATTTAATAAAACAAAAAAAAATTTCCCCTTCACAGACTTAACTGGAACAGAACATCTTACAGAGCGCAGAGTGTGTTATTGACCTTCAAAACACATACAAAAGTTGTATAAACATCTCACCCTGCCGTTGTGATTCTCTAGAAGCAGGACTAAATGAGAAAATAGTGTTATTACATTCCCAATAAAATCCCCACACATGACAGCAGCTATTGGGTTAAACATGTCACGTTTCTACTGGTATAATCACATTGTAATCAGAAATACCAGGATATATGTTTTTGTGTGTGTAAATAAACAAAAACAAAACAATAATTTCCGATTCATTGTAGAATACATGAAATAAGAGGGTAAATCCATTTCACTACACTCAAAATCTTTTAACAAAGGTGGTCTAAATAAAAATAAACAATGAAAGAATAAATAAATCCCATAATAATCCGTCTTAAGCTCTGAGTTTCTACTGAAAGTGTCATTCATTTAACAGGCAAATAGCATGTACCATCTTAATTGCAGAACCTCTTAAAATTTTCTTTTTCAAAAACAGAAATAAAAAATGAAACAAATTCGAATAATCATTTCAATCATTATTTCCAGTAAAGAAAATAATTTCACAGTATTCAAATCATATGAACATTCCAAAATTCAAAATCAAATAATAATGATTTCCTTTAAAGTCAATTTTGTTCTCAGTATCTCAGTTTGTTAAATCTGCTTATGTGTTGGCAACAAATGACCAAAATCTCAACCTTTTCATTCATATCTGTCATTTGGCTCATCAGATACTCATTAGGTTTGCTATATTCCAAAATTGTTATAAGTTGAACAAGATTTTCATAATATATTAATTTAAAAATGTTCTTAAATTGATCCAAATTCATATCTGCATTTTTCTGTTCACAATATTAATTTTATTACTTTCATCCTAATTACTTGTCATGGTATTTCTCTATCAAATGTTTAGTCTTTCTGATCCCAAAAGTATTATCAGCATTGTCTCAGTCCCACTTATCTCTACTGTTTTGCAAAAATATGATATTGTCTCAACCTTTATTAATAAAGCACTTTCAACACCACAATGTGGAAACTAAAGAGCTAAATAAATACAAATAAAATAGACGTATAACAATTAAAGCATAATACACTAACAAACGGCAGATTTCAAAATACTTTCAAATGCTATTGAAAACAGATCAGTTTTTAACGCACTCTGAAATAAACCGAGAGCAGAAGAAGATTTATCAGAGAGAGATAGTTCATTCTAAAGCCTTTGCTTCAACAGAAAAGGCCAAATCACCTTTGTATTTTAGGCAAGATCAAGGAACCATTAGTTGTAATTGATCATTTGAACGGAGGGACCTATTTGAGTGATGCAGAATTATTAGATCTGAAATATTCTCTGGTTCTAAACCATATAAAGCTTTAAAAACATATTGCAACACTTTATGATGAATTCTGAAACATATAGGAAGCCAGTGTTGTTAGATAAGCACTGGAATGTGTACTCTCTCTTCTTAGTTAGAAGCCTGCAGCTGAATTCTGAACGAGCTGCAGGAGAGAGAGAGACCTGACTCACACCCAATTGCATTATAGTAATTCAAACAAGACAGCATAAAGGCATGCACAACATTCTCCATGTCATAAAAACAGAGGATAAACTTCAACTTAGATATAGATCTAAGATGATTAAAACTATTTTTAACAAATGCATTAATTTGACGATCAAATTTGAGCTCAGAGTCAAAAATGACTCCTAGGTTTTTCAAACTATAGAGATTTTTCCCTGAAAGGAATCCCAGGCATCCATTATTACTAAATAAAATAAACTCAGACTTATTCTCATTCAGCTGGAGAAAATTGTTAGCCAGCACTTAACTTTATCTAAACATTCAAACAAAGATTGAATGGATACTTGATAATAAATGTGAGAGTCATTAGCATACAAATTATAATGAATGGCATATTTTTCAAAGATCACTCAAAAAGGGAGAATATAGAGGGAGATCAAAACTGGTCCCAAAATTGAGCCATGAGGGACCCCATACCAGAGAGGGGTAACAGATGAAATGAAAGTCCCAGGATTGACTAAAATAAGTCCTATCTTTTAGATATGAGTAAAACCATTCCAGGGCTAAACCCTCAATGCCAACCAAATCTCGAAGACGATGAATGCTAATCTTATGGTCAATGGTATCAAATGATGAAGTTAGATTTAACAGTAATAAAAACAACACACTTTCTAAAATCCACACTAGGTAGAATATCATTTATAACTTTCAAAAGAGCGGACTCTGTATTATGACCACGCTCATGTGTTGGGCCAGAAACATACTGTAAAAAATCAAAAGGCTCTAATAAATGTAAAAAAAATCTTTGACCAAGGGCTTTAAAGGACAACAAACATGTATGTTGAAGTAAAAAATATTGTCAAAAGTATAAAATCAAATGTATAAAATCCCCATTCATGTTTGGAGGTCTATATATTAGGGCACATAACACAGATTTAGAAGAATTCAATGTAATTAACTGAGTTTCAAACATTCTAATTACTCAGTAGGTAAAAATTCTGCCCTTGAACTTGTGTTTAGAAATATTACTTGTGCTTTTAATCCCTAAATCACACAGACAGTCTCATAGCTGCTGTTTCATTAACCCTTTTTGTTTAAATGGTTTATCTAATGTCATGCATCCACTTAATGGATGAAAATTAAAAAAAACCTTTTGTAAGTTATATTCACTCCTTTGCCCACCAGCCTTTCATAAATGTGAGGGTGCTCTCTGGATAATTTGGGGGGGGGGTGACTTTAGCCAATGTGTCACACTGTCTCTGCCGTCAAGTCTATAACGTTTTCATTCGGATCACACATAGTTGATAGTATTTAAATTTAGACCCTCAGTTGAATTTAGACAAGGGTTTTAAACCCATAATGGACGGCAATCTTTAGCTTCACAATTTCAACTTATACAATTATTTAAACTAATCCAGAGAATAACTTGAAATTAACATCATAAATGACAAAAGTAGTCATATTTACCACTAGCAGACCGAGCTGGATATTCAGTCCAATTAAAGCTCGTCCCATCGTCCCATTTTTGTATCGTCGTTTCATCAGATCCAATACTGAATTATCAGCTTCTGTACAGATTTGTCATTTCACTTAACCCATCTGTAATGATAAAACACTCATTCCAGAGGTTAATGACAACAAATGCACACTATGGGGACATACAAAACTCACACACACACTCAGACATGAATACAAATCGCTCATATTCAAGGTTTACTTCTGGTATTTATTCTACAAAGATTTAAGCTTTAAAATCTTCTCTAGGTTTAACTTTTATTCAGTTTAAAAGAATGTCTGTTTATAATTCATTTGTTTTTAGAAAAGTTCGCTAGGTTGTTTTAGTTCCTTTACCATTTTGATAACAGAGTGTCATCCGTGCCTCCACTCCCGCAATCTCTCTCTCAGCCAAAACTTTCTCTCAACAGTCTAAGACTGTAACTTTTAGGCAGAATGCAATAGTAAATTCTTTGCCATTTAGAAACCATAATCATTCACAAATTTTGAAAATATAAATATTTAACTCTCAATTAGATCCATTTTGATTATCTAAAATAAAGTGTCCTAGGAGGATTACTAAGTTTACTTTTAGTTTATTTTAAAACTCCTCTTTAAAGGCATTGAGTTGTTGAAACTTTTAACAACAAATTTAATGTACACACTCCTAAATGTGCCATTTTTGTACTTATTTGAAGTGTTGAACTGCCTGTAACATGATTTCCTTTAACTTCTCTGTGTCTATGATTTTCACTGAAACTCTTCCTGTAAATTGTTTATCACTGATGACACAAACTCAGATAACAGCTGACTTTAGCTGACTTTGAATGAGAGAGAGAGACTCAGAGGCATTCAAGGACTGGAACACTGCATTTTTTGTAAACTTTTAACATTTATCTACTTTATTTTGACTCTGGCCTGTTTCAGAAATCTTTTCCAAAAATACGTTTTCAAAGAATTATAATTTTTATAGTTGTCTTTTTGCGAATTACATATTACTGAAACTCCCATCTTTTGGAGTCATTGTCTGTAATTTGACGCAATT
Organism: Rhodeus uyekii; assembly: GCA_037043235.1. Lineage (NCBI taxonomy): Eukaryota > Metazoa > Chordata > Actinopteri > Cypriniformes > Acheilognathidae > Rhodeus > Rhodeus uyekii. The sequence goes on along the minus strand of JAWRVZ010000053.1, from coordinate 1,585,938 downwards.
TATCTTTATCCATTCACTATAAAACTTATTACAAATCTTTCTTTCAAAAGAATTCCTTAAGACTTTAATCTTATTTTTGTTCTTTTCCAGACGAAAACGTAAATGTTGGTATATTAGACACTGATGTTCTTTTCAAATCTAAACACCAGAAATATGTCACTTTATCACATCTAGCAGACATTTGTATCGTTCAAGCTTTTTCTTTGCTTACAACTTTCCAATCAAATTAAAACACAGACTGACCATTTTCCTGCTCTGAAAATTCACTTTGAGAAGCAGAGCTGTTTACAGCATCTTTTCTGCTTATTTAATTAATCAGTAATAATCAGACTACTCAGTTATTGTTAGCCATATTTTAGTCAAAGTTAATACTCACCTGAAGTCATGGTAGGAAGAGATGGAGGCGGCGATCTTTGAATAACACAGCTGTGGCTTCTGCACGATGAAACCACAAAGTATACTATAAAAACACCAAGTCACATATCCTGATCCAAACCAATTCGGGTCACAAAATCTTCTCGTAAAATTTACTTTTGCAGGAATTGTTCCAGATGCATCCCTGGCAAACAAGTTAGCCCTATTTTCATGTTATATTATTTATTTTATAACTAACTAATGCTTTAGTCCCTAACTGCCTGATTCACTAAATTCGGGGTACCCCTATCTGAAGTGGAAGAGATGAAGTCAGGTTCACAGTGCCAAAGATCTTTGGGAACCTCGGGACTCTAGCCCGCGTTCCCATCCATGTCTTACACTCCTTTGTGGGACTTCCCCTGTCCCACGAGTGCGTTCCTTTGCGATGCCTTCCGCCTACCTGGAAGAAGAGACTTCAACCAGTATATGGATTCCAGCGACTATTACACCTTGTGACGTCCCTGTTATTTCTAACAGTCCCACCAATGATATTGCTTATGATATTATTATGATATTTATTACATATTATATGGCCGGTGTAATTTTCAGCACTTACTTCTGAGTGATGCTATCCCAATCCCCTTTCCAGTCTCTTCCACTCAGACAGCCCTAACACTTTCTACCTTGTTTGTTGTTCGACCAGGGATGTCATCGAAGAATGAATTGCCCACGCACTCTCCACCATTAACTGTAGGGGAATTTACAGTTAAGACCCAAGGACCCGATTCAGGTCTCACAAGGAGTTCGTAGGCCGCCCCACATACAATAACATTGTTACAGCAATTATACTCTAACAGAGGCCAATGATACTAACCACGTCAATGATAACGTTTAAATGATTCTGATTGGCTAAGAAAGAAAGAAAGATAAACAAAACTAGTAATTTTCCACACAAGAGCAGACAGTCTGAAGCATATCTTCGTTGATCACATGGTTGACGGGTTCGTGACGTGGCTTGTCGAGAACAACAAGTTTTATGGTGTCAGCTAATCACCTCACCAATACAGACCATATTAACACACACACACATACAGCTTCTCCAAGGCTGAACTCAGCTCAGGCTCCAACAGAAACAGTACCCAAAACATTCTGATAACATATCCTATCTGTTGAGAAGTGCTGACAATTTTCATCCTTACTCTATGGAAAACTACAGAAAAGTAAAGAAAGATTTTTAACTAATAAAAATCACTATAAGACAAAGAAACATATGAAAAATAAGACAAAGAAAAGAATATATGTAAAAATAAAAGAATATATATATAAGCGGCAATGGATTTCCAAATCATACCTTTCAAAGCAATTCTGCCAGCTGCAAATATTGCTTTTTCAAGTCAAGGCTTCAGACACTTCCAGGATTTGCTGGCCTTTCAAGACACTATGGCCCAAGTGGAAGGATGTAAACACCACTCCTGTGAGCCCCCCGGACACAAAGCTGACTGAAGACAGAGCAACAGGACAGGAGGTTTTTTGCTGATGTTCTCCATGCCTTTCTTGCTGACCTTGAAAGGACATGAAGACTGCCAACATCACGTAAACGACTGGGAGAGCTGTGCTGACGACCGCTCCGCCTGGCATCTTGCTGTCAGACAGAGCGCTCAGAAAGCTGAGGTGAGAAACACAAACTTCATTGCAAAGAGAGCCAAGAGGAAGATGAAACAACAACAACAGCTTAGCAAGCATCAACGTTCACCTACAGACTCTAGGGTCGGACTCTTCAGCCACTCGCAAAGGTGCAGATAGGACACCCAAACCGGAAACTACACCATCGTCTCTCGAAGACGGACGGATGCCGAACAGAGAGACTTCCTGACCTGAAACAAACACATAAATCAGCATCATTTGTCTATCTGCGTTACGATTAGAAAAAATGTGACTTAGCAGCAAGTTAATGATGCTTAAACTAAAACAAAATGAAAAAAATAACCATTTAGCTTATCTTAGACTCAGTACCTTAAACCAGTCATGAAGATACATCTTCTCCAGAACGAGTCTCTTCTTTGGTTGTGGGTGCAGACAAGCGCAAATCATGTCGCAGCATTCTGTACAACGAGAGACAAGAGACAAGTCTGATTATATCTTATACTTTACACCTGCTCTCTTTGAAGTTATTGGCCTTTATTTTATGATTAAGAATTCAAATGGTCCTTCTTTGTACATTGAAGATCTCACCTTGTGACAGACCAGGACTGGTGAAGGTGTTCGCATGGATCAAGAACAGGTCATCAGCTGTGGGATAATCTCCACACACCATTAAGAACAGGAGGATCCCTAGTGACCACACTGTTGTTGGTTTTGCGTGGTGCTCGCCATTATAATGGGCCTCTGGTGGACAGTAACCTTCTGTGCCTGAAGAAAAGAGATGTTGTCTGACTTTAAACAATCTCCACAGCATGTTGACTATGTATGGGTCGAGTTTCTGTGAGCTAATAAATAAAGCGGTTCATCACACATACCACTGAAGACTTTGAAGGCTGATTTCTTCATGAGCGTACCACAGCCGAAGTCAATCAATTTAACCTCCATGGTGTCCCGGTTCACCAGCAGGTTCTCCAGTTTGATGTCCCGATGGAAGACACCGCGCTCACAGCAAACGTTAGCAGCGTGAATGACCTGCCGCATAACCTTCTGTGCCATTTCCTCGCTGATGACTCCACCGTGGAGCTCCAGGAAACTAAACATGTCCATGCAAGGCAAGGGCCGCTCCATGACCATGATGCAGTGGTCAGTGTTGTCCTGCCAGTCCAGCATTTGAATTATCTGGGGAACTCTGGGGCCCTTATTGGCCATCAGTGTCAAGCCAATCTCCAGGGGGAGGCGAATGGGATTACCAGGCTAAAGAAAACGAATTATGACAGAAAAGAAGTAGGTGGTTTAAGACTTACTCCACAAATAAAACCATTTTTCTACTTGAAAAATCATTTGTAATCTGTAATTAACATGAATATCAGACATTACAGTATAAACTGAAAACAGTGACTGAGAAGCAATAACATAGACAGTACAAACTACGCACAACTTTGACATCTGGCATGTCTGGCGTCTTCACTGAGACTTTCACTGCCACCTGATCAACAAGACAAAGAATTAACCATTAGCATGTGCACCAATATCATATCATGCCCGTTATGAACTAATATTTGAAGTTTTGTAAGCAAATTAAAACCTCAAGTCCATCAGTGCATCGAGTCCCAGCAAACACAGTCCCAAATCCTCCTTCACCCAGTTTGTGGCCAACTTTATGACGGCTGTAAATGTTGTCTATTAAAAGAATAATAAACCATTGTAGTTAGACTCGAATAATATTCCATATGTTAATTTTATAATAAGATTTTCTAGTTCTCATTGATCTATTATTCTTACCCTTGTCCAGGACGTCCTGCTCTGGATGTTTCTCAGCAGCAGGTTGAACATCAGAAGTTGGAGCTGTAGATCAAATAAAACAAATAAAAATTAGCAAAGTCAAATTAGTAGTTTCTCATTTAGGGGCAATTATGACACGATTTCTCAGTCATCGATCAGCATTATTCAGGATTGCTCTATCATGACATTCACGTGATTTTACCATTGGAAAGTTTACGGTACAGTCCCGCTTCGTTCTGATAGTCTTTCTCAGCCTGAAGCAGGTCGTATTTTGCAGTTCTACAAAAGTGGAGAGCGGGCCACTTCCAGAATCCCTTCTTCCTTCTCTCCTTTCTCCCTCCATCAATCTCACTAGTAGCAACAGGCGTCTGATCATCTCGATGAGGATGATTCTCCGCCGTGATGGGGGTGTTTTTGAGTAGTACAGGTTCATCGAACGCGTTGTTCACTCGCGAACTTTGCTGTCCCATGATAAAACCGCTATCACTCTAATACCAGATACTGCAAAATTAATACTTGACACTCCAAAACTTCAACCAACAAAGTGACTGAGAAACGTTCTGGTCTTTTAATACCATTATCACGTAACGTTCTAAATGTGACGTCATAAAGACTCACGCGGAGCCGCTGACGCGCTCTGAAAATTCAACCGGGCATAGCATGACTGTTCAGTGTTTGACAAGTTAAGAATAGAAAATAATCAGAATGAGAATTAGCGGGAACTGATTGATTTTTATTCATTTTATTAACCGCTACAAACCATATTGACGCAAACACAATGTCTGAAGAGCAGTGTTGCCAGATTGGACTGACGATTTCCAGCCCATTCACAAAAATCAAAAATTCCCGCCCAAGACCAAAATTGTTGACGGGGGAGGGGGGGGGGGGAGAGAGTTCCACGCGGTGTTTTAGTGGAATTTATATGCATTTGTAGGCTTGTTTTTATGGAATTTATAGGCATTTAAATTTGGGCGGGTTTGTCATCAAAAACAAGCCCAATTTTTATCGACCAGCCCAATGCATTTTTTTCCGGTCTGACGCGACCAAAAGGAGCCCAATTGGGTGACAGCAGCCTAATTTTATCCGTATACTGTAATGTTAATAATTTACATTTATGCATTGAAAGACACTTTTATCCAAAGCGACTTACATTGCATTCAAGGAACACATTGAATCAGTTCTTGCTTTCCCTGGGATCAAACCCTCAAACTCATTGTAAGCAACAATGCTCTACTTATTGAGCTACAGGAAAGCTAACACCCAGCTAATAGTTTTTGGTTCCCAGAACAAACATTAGCATGTTCCCGGTAGGTTTTCCAGGAAAGTTCTCTTTACATAAATAGAACGTTCTGGGAACGTTCGCGGTAGGTTCACTTAACCTCTACATCTAGATATGCCTGTACACAAATAATCAGTCTACAAACTACATCTTCTAAATTACGTATTGCTTAAAAACATTGAATGAATAGAAAATTATTACAATGAGTAACATTTATTCTATCTTAACAATCTCTTCAATCTTTGTAAAAACATACATACACATATATAAGCCATGAACATATTGAAACAGTACACAATTGTATTTATAAAATGTAATTATAAATATTAATATTTAAACAATATTTACACAAAATGAAATGTGGAAAAACAAAAACTTAATTTCCCCATCATCTGCAAATCAAAAACAAAGAAACATGCATGAGTCAGACAGAAATTATATATAAGTTGACTGTTAATTTCTATGACGAATGATTGTGTAGATCTAATATAGTTCTGTCCAGAGCAGTTTTGCTGGTATCTTGTGAACTTATGTTATACACACACTGATGTTATGATATTCCCTGTAAAAATACATTAAGTCAGGTAGATACTTACGGCTAAAACTGTAGTTTTACAGATATAAATTAATTAATTAAATATCACAGTTTACAGAGTTATAAAAAAAGCAGCCATGCTAACTTTAACATCTCATCTCCTAGTGTGACATGCTATTGATAATCTAAAACAAAGGGACATTATTGCTGACCATTTTAAATTTCTATGTGGGGCAAATTTCAGAAGCATTGCAATAAGGTCTTTCCACACCACTTGCCTTCAGTGTTCTGAAATTATTTATCCAGGAATAACACAGAAGTTTGATTATGTGAAAGGAGATTTATGGCATGGTATTATCTACAATACTATATTTTTTGTACCACAACAAAATATATTCTCAGTGCAAAATACAAATCTGTTGCATTTAATAACATTTATCATTTAAATAATTGATAGCCAGTTGGAAGAAAAACTATACTATAATTCTATTGCAAAGACTATATTTGCTTGTGTTGATGAAATGAGAAAGCAGGTGGACGGTCACCAGTTCTCTGGGCTGGGATAAACACAACCAAAAGTTAATCACAGCACTTTTCACACACATCATGAAGAGATCAGCAGCAAGTGATATATATATATATATATTTATTTATTTATTTTTACAAAGTGAATATGTAGTGGATATAACTAAATAAATCATCCAATGAGGAAATAAACAGTAAAATACTGCATCAGTTCTCATTTCTCATGAATGTATAGAACTATGAATTTATGTAAACATCATTTTATTCATTTTGTATGAAATACAGGAGAGATGAACATGGGCCTCATGGCGCGTCACTGCTGTGAGCACCACTTGCAAAAATGCAGTTTTGTATAGTAGGCGACAAACTGGACTGGGTAGAAAACCTTTTTTTGTGTGCCCAGTATGGCTTTCTTAAACTGCGGTGTCACAATCAGTATTATATTTTTATATAATTGGTGTGTGCTGAATGTGCGTTACATTTGTGTTCTTCCGTCATAAAAATAGATTTCCTATTTTAATCTTACCAGAGAACAGTGCTCTAGATTATTTTACTTTAAGCATGAATTACGTGGAATATGGAGCAATGTGGCTATTTTATTGCAAAAAAGAAATGATCATGCAATATTCTCATCCTCCCTTTTATCTGGTTGCGCTCAAATTATAAGGCATTTTATATATATTTACCCACTTCTACTTGTTTATTTAAATACATATTTAATATACATATATACATATTTAAATACAATTAAATACAAATATTTACATATTTATACATATATACAAATAAGATACGTATAATAATGATATACATAATAATATACATAAATACTTAAAATAAGTGTTTGATTGTTCAGGGTATCTCTTCTCAAAGCAAAGTCTAGTCGAGTGAAGAAAACGCGGGAATACAATTCATCTCATTGCTCAACACGTTCATCTCATTGCCATGCGGCAGTTTTACCCATTCATATATTTTCGAGTGTAGTGAACGCGGGAAGAATCACTATCAGCGCCGTCCAATTGCTGTCCTGCTCAAGATAACCGCCATTCTGTATCGACCAATCAGCTCTTTGCTTACTGAGTAGTAAAGAATATTTCCATTAGAAAAACAGGCACTCTGGATAATTTGGTTCAGAGTTTTGTTTAATATCTGCACTAAATGCAACCTAAACGAATTAACAAAACCACATGTATGTACGTTTGTTATAAACGTAAAGATAATGTACATGGTTTGCCAAAAAGCATTTATCAGTGAGTATTGTTTATTGACGCCCTCTTGCGGACGTCACGTAGCAGCGCAATTCGGAGTGGAAACGCTAGTTTCTAAATAAAGCCTCTACGACCGAGAAAGGCGTTCATTAAAAGAGGTTTGATTGTGTGTGTGTGTTTGGCCGCACTGTTTGTAGTGTGCTGTCTGTAAGTTCTTGCACACTGCAGCATAATAGATATTAAACAACAATGAGTGACGCTGAGAAGGAATTCGTGAAGCGGGTATGTAGTGTTTTTTCCTCTGTTTTCTCTTTCTGCACGCGCCATGTTTCTTCTAGAAATGGCCTCCATGTTGTATGTTAGCCAGTCAGACTTCATTCATTTTTGTTTTAGTTTAACAGTCTGATTATGTACAAATGCTATGAATCGATGAATTTACTTTTTTAACATCTCTAAGAACTATGTAAGATAAACGTAACCTGTATCATATAATTGTATCGACATCCAGTATCCAGTTAGCCAATTTCACTGCTAGCAGACAGACAGCGTGCTTTCATACTATCTGCTTCTCACTGTTCGCCTTTCACTATAGTGAACAAAAATGTTTGACTGTCTTTGCTAAGTGTTGTTTTCTCATTGCATGTTTAATTAAACGGTTATAACTTGTATGAGTAATATTTTCTGCTAATACATGAGAGAAGGTCATCCTGAGCCTTAAAGCTGATTGTTTTATGCAAAAAAATGCAAGTTAGTTAAAAAAAAAACACACGTGCACTTTTGTTTAATCCTAGTTTTGAAATGTTTATTGCAATTATAACTGTTCTTGTATTATTACAAGAAATGCAAATATGTGTACATTTGTTATTGCAAACTATATATATCTTTTTTTGCATGAATGCTTAAGGCTCAGGATGCCTCTGAAAGAATCTAATTATTTTAATCTAATTAATGCTCACTTTACATTTCTATTGGTTCATCTGCAATGTTTTTCCCACACTAATAAGTCAATAGGATTCTTGGTTGTGATGTCCAGTGTTTACACATTCTTCATCCTTTTCTTTTTTGTTAAGGTTAAGGTTGGAAGAAGAGAAATCTGGACGAAGTCAAATGTCAAGTTGTTAATGCGAATAATTTGAAGCTGAATTTTCAGTGCATGCTAATATTGCCGAGCAAAAGAAGTTCCCATATAGCATTTATGGGCAGTGAGAGAAATGGGGGAAGAGGAATGAAGTCAGAAATGAAATTGAAACTGAAGAAAGAAGAAAAGATGTGTTATGAAGTTAAGATCAGAAGTTATCTGGGATAAGATCGCAGCGCTAAGTAACTCTTAGTATGTTTGTCCCATGCGTGCATGCATAAATCTTCTGTTGTCCATTTTGTATTGCAGTAATTACTATTGTCCTGTAGCATGAGAGATTTACACCTAGTTATTTTCATACATAATATGTATACATAATATGCATCAATCAACTGCAAATTCTTGTAAGTCTAAAGTAAATTGCTTTTACACTAGTCCATATGCCTGCGGTGAAAAGGCCATCATCGCTGCATATTATCCTAGTCTAGATTGGTCTCAAACTCATTTCTATATACACAATTATTAGTTAAACATTCTCAGTATGACCATGTTCTCTGGCTCTTAATGTGATTCGGATGTGGTTGGTTTAGGAGTCCCGTTCGGCCTCTAGGAGCGCAAGTCCTAGAGGATCTGCTAAGTCAGCCAGTCACTCACCGGATCGCTCCCCTGCTCCGTCAAAAGAGGGGTCCCACCACTCTCGCTCCAAGTCTCGTTCTCGCTCCAGGTCCAAGACTAGGTTGGTATTTCTTGTCTTTTGAAGTATACTGTTTTCTATTAATTGTTCAAACAACCTACATGGGTGATGGAACTTTATCAGCATCTTTCATACAAGGAATGCATTGGATTCGATAAACAAATGCACTAAAACTCCTTTGAATATTCCCTTTCATGCAGTGTTTGTGAGTGTAAATGTTCTGATAGTGCATGATAACTAAAGTTATTGACTCCCAAAATAAAGAATCCACTCCGAACCGCTTAAACGAGTCATCTGTATTCTATTCCCTCGTGGTTCTTCGTTACTAGATAAAACATTTGCGTAATACTCGCCTATATCGTACGTTGATCTTGACCCGCACTCAAACACTTCATTTTACTGACGACTTCTCAAGTCATGGATTCACTAAATGCTAGCTCTTGAAATATGGGTCAGTACCCCAGTTTATTTGAACCAGCTTGCTCCTCAGAATCACAATATCGAAGTATGAATAATTATTAATGTTTATATTTTCTGCAGGGCATTCAAAATATGTAGTTTTGTGTTTTATAGTCTAAGTTTTCAAATAAGCGTCATATTGAAGTAATTCTGCTAATCACTATTACCTAGTGATAAGATTTGTTACAAACCTTACATGCATTAGTGATCGGCTAATATATGCAAGATTATTTTATGCTTATTATTTACTTCAGAATGTACTTGGTGTCTTTTTCCGGCACATGCTATGTGAACACAAATTGAGGACATAATTCGAAGAGGTGACTTTTTTTTTTTTATATTTTCTATATTTGTGTGTGGGTATAATCTATAAATCAGCCTCTACGCAGAAAAAAAGCAAACCACTGCGAAGATGTTAATGAAAAATGTAAATTATTGCTAATTTGTTTACCGTGTTCATTCACTCTTCAAGTATCGGCTCAAACGGCAACTGACATTATTGAATATGATTGGGTTATTTGAGCATGTTACTTTTATACGTTTTTTTTCCAAAAACATTAACAATAATCCAGCTGTTTTTATCACCAGTAGGCTTATTAAAATCGTTTCTCGTCATGACTTTTAATCTACTTTATCAATTGATTCCAGACATCCCTGGATGTTTTCAAAAACAGATAAGTGCAAGTTGTGCAGCGCCAATCAACATTGAGAACACTAGAATGTGAAAACTTCTGCTAAAGATGTGTTTCAGTGCGTTGTAATGGGAAGAGGAGAAACTCTTTCTGGCTAGCACGTAACTTGATTTCAATTTCACTTGTTTGTGTGTCCTTATGTACACACAGTGTTACGTTTCTAGGGTATCTGATTAATGTCATGTAGGATAGCATCATATAGATGGGCTTCAGTTCACTTTTTGATGGTTATTTTATTTTTGTAATTGAAATATTTTCATTATTGCTACGACACACTCTTGATTTATGCATGCTTTTGATTTTGTTGTAAACTTGCATATTTTAAACTGTTGAAATGGACACGTGGCTCAGCTATAACTGGAATTCACAGTACATCGAGTGGACCGAGATGAAGTCACACCTGCTGCCTTCCAGTTAAAAGTAGAAACGATGTTTGGGCCAAAAAAATAAAAACATTTCCCCACCCAGGACTGCGATTTTAAACACTCTGCAGTTGATCGTTTGGCATGTGTTGGTAGCAATTTGATATATAATGAAATTGAAGCTGGAGGTTCTGGTCTGTCTAAGGCGTTTAAGACAGGACTTATCAGTTGGTAACTTGATAGACTGCATGTCTATGATGCTCTTTTTTTTCTTTTTACTTAACTCCATCCTTCCGCAGGTCTCGTTCCCATCGGAGCTCTCGCAGACATTACAGTCGTTCCCGTTCACGCTCTCATTCTCGCCGGAGACGTTCACGCAGCCGTTCGTACAGCAGCGAATACCGTCGCCGCCACAGTCACAGTCACTCTCCTATGTCCAACCGTAGACGTCATGTTGGTGACAGGGTGAGACAAAGAGTCAGTTCCATACAAAACCTTTTCCCTTTTTTGTTTTTTGCATGACATTTTTTTTGCATGGTGTTTTTGTACTGCTGTCTTGTAATCTGTAATGCTTTCTTAACTTAAGGCAAACCCAGACCCAAACTGCTGCCTGGGAGTGTTTGGGCTGAGCCTGTACACCACAGAGAGGGACCTGAGAGAGGTCTTCTCCAAGTACGGCCCTCTAGCTGATGTCTGCATTGTGTATGACCAGCAGTCTCGGCGCTCCAGGGGTTTTGCTTTCGTCTACTTTGAGAACAGAGAAGATTCAAAAGAGGCGAGTTCTCCAGTTGAATGGTTTTACTTAAAGTGAAAGACTTTGGTTTGGTTTGTACAAGATTGTACTGTATCCCCTAGATATTTTATGATGGGCAATAAAGAGACTTGGGATTACCGGCCTTAAGTAGAAGGAATATTGTATGCTCAGTATGGGTTATTCTGGACTGTTTTGGTTCTAGGCTAAAGAGCGAGCAAATGGTATGGAGCTGGACGGACGCAGAATTAGAGTCGACTACTCGATTACAAAGAGGCCTCACACACCCACTCCTGGAATATATATGGGCCGACCAACATAGTGAGTGTGATTTTGATCCTTTGCTGTCTTTTTAATTAGACTTTTGCCAAATGATTCATCTGAATGTTCTGGATCAAGGGTGCAAAGCACAGCTTCTAGAGCTGATGCTCAACTCTGTTTTGCACACCTTTTCTAGATGATGAACACTGATTGTTGTCTATCAATTGATCTCTCGTGGCAAAAAGGTTTGATCAGCATTGTGTTTTTCAATGATCAATACTGAGCCCAAAGTGTTTGTTTTTCCTCGCTTGCAGTGGCGGAGGCCCGAGTGTAAGTAGTCGCCGCCGTGACTGCTACGATCGAGGCTACGAGCGTGGATATGATCGTTATGATGACCGGGACTACTACAACAACAACAACAACAGGTCATACAGGTGATCCCTTACTTTTCAGAAATATGTGTGACGTGTGTAATGAGTATTCTTTGTAATTCAGTGCTCGGACTTGTGCTTATCCAGCTGATATGATTGTAATGTCGCCTCATTGTTGTGAACTGTAAATGCTGGTGTTTTCATTAAATCCCAGCTTTCTGTTCACAGGAGAAGATCCCCTTCTCCCTACTACAGCCGAGGAGGACCGTACAGGTCACGATCACGCTCTCGCTCCTACTCCCCTCGTAAGTACTGCACAGAGCCCACCACGAACTTGAATGAAAGTCCTTTGTAATGTCTACTTGGCTTTATGGTCCAAGAGTGTTTAACCTCAAAGACGTGTAAGTGCTCTAGTGAACTGTGATGCATATGAAAAGCACACAAAACCTTTATATTTGTTTTCACAGGTCATTACTGAAGTGAAGTTCAGCTCCTCTCACCCCTCCTGAAGACGATGACTATGACGTTGTTAATGATGTAGATGTTTATTTCTGGTGGCATGAGTTTGGATGTTCTTTAAACTCAATACTTTCAGTTGTATGTCTTTGACCGGTCTGGATGTTTCAGTAGTTGGATGAATATTTTTGCACTTGTTTGTTTTTGTTCCCTCATTTAATTTCTGATCTGATGCAGAATTTGAGTTAATTTTATAATATGATAGTGTCCGGCATACCTCCTTGTTTTTATGCATTTTAAGCTTAATGGTGGTCTTGCAATAAACTGCTTTATACCTCCCATCTGGTGTGAGCTTATACTTGAGTCGCTTATAGTATGAAAGATTTAGGATTCAAACCTAAAGTATATTATGCAAATCTACAAGCTGTTGTCTTGGAGTTCAGAATCAGAAAAGGGAGGTGACTTCATTGCAGTTATGGACATCATATTTATTTAACGCATACAAATATTCTCTTGAGGCATTTGCCTTAAACTGCAGAGAAATTAATAGGTTTATAGAAAGGGAAGCTAGAAGCCAGTGCCTGAAAGAGCTCCGTTCCAATTGAAGTCTTGTTACCTCAGAGAATATATTTTTAATAATAGTATCAACTGAAATACTTTTCCAGCATGTGTAAAAAAATGTAGTTTGAATTACTGTGGGATTTGGCAATAATTTGTACATTGTGTGTGTGTGTCTGCGTTATCTGACCAATCTGGGAATCCCTTTCTGGCTGTTGGGGGAACTTGAACAGTCTTTCTGAAGATCTGGACTCAGTGTCATGTTTCAAGCACAACAAACTGTCAATAACTAGCCTCAATTTGGTTATAGATTAGGCTACATTATTAGTAAAAATAATCCTGTTTTAACACATTTCCATCATGGCACTGCTGCCTTTGGACATGCAGCATAATGTTGAAGGTCTGATCTGCCAGATTGACTTGCAATGAATTAAATCAAGAAATTGCATATTAAGTGGTTCTCCTTGGGTGGGTGTGTTTATGCACACAAACACACCCACACACACACACAGGTATAGGTATATTTGAGGAAAGGATTTTGCTTAAATATTACAATCGTCTTTTGATAGGCATTTACCACAATCTATATAACGTGTATAACGTGCATGCCCCTCCTAAGTCATAATTCCATAAAGTTTCTTCACATTCCTGTTTCTTTTCCATTGGCGTGGGCGTTCCCAGAGAAAGTCCCATTTTCCAGCTGCCATTCTCTTTGGAGTCTGTTTTTACGGGTTTACCACTCTAATTATTAACCGTAGATTAAATTTAGAATCAAACTCGGAAAGTGTAAAGGATTATAAAACAAACAATGAGTTATTCTCCCAAGGGATCGAGGAAAACGCCCATCAATCCACAACACCCTAAAGATGTCAATCACGACTGTAAATGAAAGCAACCTCAGAATTATTCAAATACACACACATGCGTTTATTAACACCAGCTTAATGACTTATGACAATGCTGTGTGACTTGTCACTACAATATACAGCCTATATGTATTGAACAGTTATTATCCATCTGTAAGTGCATTTAATTGATCTGAACCCTCTTGTGTTGAGCATTGAGTCTCATCGTTATGCCTTGTCCAGTGATTTATGCAGGCAAATTGAAGACTGGACACCGATCTAAGTCTATAAACACCTCAAAGTAATTTTGTGATATTTAAGAGCGTTTTTATTTAGAGGCGGCGCTTGTTGGCAACAGAGTAACGTCGCAACGACACTTTTTTTCAATCCCAGTAAAAGAGTTTGAGCAGGAACATAGTTGTGTATATGTAGCAGGGGGGTCCGGCTGCATCTGGGGGGTGATTGCTGATTTTCAGCACATTTATTTTTATTTTATTTTTTCTATTTTATGTTCCTTACTTCGTGCAATCCATTGCACGCGCGCGCACGCCGATATATCTGGACGTATATATTTTCGTATAGACCATGAACAAACTCTATGTGGGGAATCTGAGTCCTTCGGTGACCGTGGAGGACCTGAAGCAGCTCTTCGGCGAGAGGAAGCTTCCCGTGACCGACCAGGTCCTGCTCAAATCCGGCTATGCCTTCGTGGATTTCCCCGACCAGAACTGGGCGATTAAAGCCATCGAGACTCTATCCGGTAAGTGTGTTTTTCCACATCGCAGAGAGTAACGGCTATACACATCTGAGACGAACACCCTAAAACACTTTCTTGGAAGAGAAAAAGAAAAAGTAACGCTCGCGCATCAGCCGCGCGCTGCTCCGGTTCTTCACGCGAGCGGGACCCAGTGCGCGAATGAACGCCCGCGAGCTCAATCACACCCGCGCTGCGCGATACAAGTTGAATTTGTGATAGATTTCTTCAAATGCGCGCTCGTTTCGCCAGGCCGGGGCTTCTGAACGCCGACTGTTTCTCAGCCATCGGCCCGTAGGAATGTATCGGATGGGTCTGATGCTCGGCTGGTAGGCATAATTATTTTTCAGTTATTTTTTATCTTGATTTTATTGAAAAGAAGCGAGCGCACAGAGCGAGGAGAAAGCGTCACATGCGTGTTCCTACGGTGCCCAGGTATGTTTTTACGAGGTGTCTTGAAGGTGGGTGATGGGGGTCTGGAGGAAAGTGCTAATAAACAGGTAGCTGGGGGGTGACGGAGGTGAGATGCCAATTTCTGTGCTGCGCCAGGCCACTAACAGATGCACAACACCTCTATATCCCCCTAGCACGCTCGCGAGTCTCCGCAAACGCAACAGAAAAGTACACATCCAAAACCTACGTGAAGAAACGGGACACATTTAGGCAGAAGAGTCTTATCCTTTGACCTCCCATTCTTCAAACTCTCCTCATTGCTCGTATGTGGTTAGTGGGAGTGGAAAGCATGGCTGCCCATTCTTTATATCGCATCGTCCTATCAAGCATTTCGCGTAATATCATCATGCATGATAAGAAATGTGGTTAATACGTTACACCTTACATGTATACGAGATTAAACTCACCGCGTCGCCGACGTGCGTTTATAAGCACGAGCGTGCACGTGCTGTTGTATACCAAGTATTTACGTTTCACGCGCGTTTGTTTGTTTTACAAATATTGAAATAAATCAGCTATGTGGATAAAACACTGGAGGGATGTAATTGTGAGCATTTGTTCTGTTTCCTGCTTGCAGGGAAAGTTGAATTACACGGGAAAGTGATCGAGGTCGACTACTCTGTTCCTAAAAAACTAAGGTAATAATTGGACTTTATATTATTTTGCAGTGTAAAGATGCATGACGTGTGCTGTATTTGGACGTTGATGGTGCGGTGTTTTATCTTTGTGAAGCTGATGTGTGTGGCGAAATTGAGTAAAAAAATGTTATATGGTTTTTGTATATTTTCTCCTCAGGCTTATTAACCTTATGTATTCCCCTCCCACCCCGCTGCCTGTTCATATTAGTATCTCAGTACATTTCTTGTTATGGTTAACGAGCTCTTGATTTTGTATTTCATTTTAAGCTCTGAAATGAGCACACTGACCGTCCTAACTTATCAAATGTAAAGGATTCTCTAAATGTATATCTAAGGCGTAATAAAGTAACATTGGGTGTTTCCTTGCGTTATCTAGCACAGATTTTGCTATCGTTTCCCTCTCATAAACCGCTTATACACTCCGAGTTTCATGTGCAGTAGACCCAGATTGTGAATGCAAATGTGGGAATGAAGTTTTAACCAACCAATAATTCCGAAATTACGCTCTTTCCCCCCTTTATGCTGAAATTGTACTAGAGCAGGATCATTGTGCATGACCTCATGGCGCGTGTTTAGGCCCTTCCGTGGCCCACGTGATTTCCCCTATAGGCTCCGCGTGTGTGTTCCACGGGAGGGCGGCATAGAAATGCTTAGAGAACAGCCCACAACCTTGAGATTTAAGGGCTTGTGTAAAATTACATGTACAGACTCATAGTTTACATCACATGCACGTTTGTTACGCCGTCTTCTCGTCAGACAAGTCGTTGCATACAACGCTTAAACCAAAAATAATGGTTGCTGTAAAGGTGTGAGCCCGTTATTTCGTAATGCACGATCACAGTGGTCTCTGACGCCCCACAGGGTCGCCTGGAACTCGGGGAGTGTGTTGCACAAAGTGCGCAGTCAAGATGGCCAGTCTTTGGTTTGGAAGAGTCGGCCATGCTGCTGCTAGACTCAACCTAACATGAGTGAAAGCAGCGTGCACGAGCAGAACGTGTGTGTGACGCTAGTTCTAGAACGTTTCGCGTGGTTCTAGATTGCTTCTAGAATCAGAGGTGTGTTCTGAAGCGAATTGGAGCGACTCAAGTTACACATGTGATATCTTGACGCGTTTATGTCGGGATATGATCCTCACACACAAGGCGCGAATGCGCTTCATGTGTTCGCTATGGTTCTTCAGTCTCGCATGCCCTCGTTGTTATAAGTATTTCATTTCAGTGTTCGTTTTACTGTCTATTTTAGTTCGTATATATTGAATAATGCTAGTGTATGTTACACGTGATGTAGTTATTCAGTGGAGCAGCATAGACGGCTGTTGTGATTAATTGTTTTTACCTGGACACTATGTAAAGATGGGTATCTACATTAAACTGAGTTTTTGGATAAAGGTGTGCTTATTAACAGTTATTTAAATGTTTAATTTATATATGCGTGTGTGTGTGTGTACACACACTTGTTAAATACCTTACATACATTAAAAGTAAATGCATTATGACTTGTTTTTGTGACAGTGGTGTTTTTCACAGGATTATGTATAAAGAAAGTGGCATGTAGGAGTATGAGTCAGTATTTTACATAAATATTATTATTATTATTATTATTATCATTCCGATGTTTCATGACTTGCTTGTTTGCTTAATAATTATACTAATTTTATTGTTTGGCAGTTGTTTTACATTGAGATTGTTTTCTTTCTGGAGCACTTATATATATATATATATATATATATATATATATATATATATATATTACCATAAACTGGCTTCTCTTAGAAGAGATAATGCTAAATTAAAAAGTCTAAATTAGCCTATTTTAAATGCTGCATTTTTTTGAACAGACTACAATCTACAGAAATTATTTTTTATTTTAAAATTATTAAAATATTAATTATTATTATTATTATTTTTTTTTACAGATTTGAATTCTTTGTGAATCATTTTAAGTAGTTATGTCCGTAAAAAAAAAAAAAAATTGTATTACATGCATATGCAGTTTAATATAACATGTACATACATGTATCATGTGGCAATATAGACTATACCTACTGCTCAAACAATGACTATTGTTTTTGCTATATTTCTATACTGACCTGTAATTTATTAACTATCGTTTGATTTATGTACCAGTGATCCAATATTTTCAGTGGCTCATTGCTTTTTATGTTTTCTTAAATCAAGCTGCAAAACAAGTCAGACCAGAATTTGTACCTTTTACCTGAATGCTGATTCAGCTGTCTTAATAGTAATTCTAAATGTTACATATAATTTTTTACATAAGAACTTATAAACGAAAATTGATGTAATAAAATAGCACATAGGTAATTAGTAAAATTATCAGTTTATATTCACAGTTTGTACAATAGTCTAACTTGAATAAAAAAGAAAAAGAAAATAAAGAGTACTTTGCAAAATAATATTTTTGTGAATTGGTTTTGGATATGTATTTAGAGCTGACATGTGTATTCTGTGTATTTTGTGAAGGATCTATTGCAGTGGTTTTATTGGTTTTCAAAATCTTTTGAATAGCAGATGTGCTTTCCATTGATGTATGTTACTTTTGGATTGTTAAATTTGTGGGTTGCAATAAGCAGTGCTTTGCTGACTCTGAGCAGCCTGTGCTCCTTTCAGGATTCTCCATGTTTTATTGTGGAGTCCTGTGTATTTGCAGTAAGGGAGTGGAAGCATGAGAAGATATAAAGCATGTATGCAACAGGTGACATTTAATGGTGTAAAAAGTTTCAGATGTGCTTCTAGGGCTACTAAAATATTGTTCATACATAATACATTTTACAGTGCATTGATAATGCTTTAAAATGATCTGAAATGTTGACCAAATAACCAAAATATTTAAATTCACATGAATGTGCTCATAGATTAAATATGAATTAATAGCTTGTTTTATGGCTGTGTATGTAGTTGAGAAGTCTTTGCTAGACTACAGAAATTAACCAGAAATCTATTCCACATTCTGGTTTTTCAACCACCTGGGAAGGTTTAGACATATTTCCTATTTTCCTATTTAATCCTCTAGGTTGTTAGGAATAATTCATTTGGTTATTGAGCTGATAAAATGGTTGTTGTTAACCAAAATCCAAACAATAAAATCTGATTTTAATGCTTGTAGTACAGACATTCAAATTTTAGAAATTGATTACAGAAAGTCAGGTTAAATTGAAATAATAATGCGTTTGATTTTGTGATGAACTGTTTTTAATTTGAGTGAAATTGTTACTGCATTATAGTGATGCTTTGAGAGTCTTCCACAATTATAGTTCCTATAATCAAATCATTTTGTTCTGTTGAAGAATTTGTACTCTGTTGAACATGATTTTTGCTGGTTGAAAGGTTTAAAACTTGTTACCCATTATGCTTTAATTCCCAGTAACCCTGCATATTTGTTTTCAGTTGAAATGTTTAGTTATTTCACATTGATCTCAGGGTGTCTGTAAAAGGATAGACTGTAGATTTGATGGCTATATCAGGATGGCTAAAAATGATCCACCTAGTTCAAATGATTTTTCTCTATTGGCTCATGAGTTGAATAGATTGAGATGATGAAGGCTGAGAACAGAACTGGAATGTGGAAGCTGGAAAAGTGGGTTATGAAGTTGAACTCTCAATAGAGAACTAGTCACAAATCCCAGGGGCATTTGAATCTCAGAGATCCCAGCTTTATTTATTGCCACTTTATATGGCAGTCAAATGACCTGTAATACGTCCTGGAGTATTTGCGCAAAATCATAAAAGTGACTCAAGATTCTTGTCAGAGTTTGAGTGTTTCTTTTCTAAGTAAAGTATACGACGCATGTTATGCTACGTACAACAGTATGCAATGCATGTGTGAAAACAAATTATGTGATGACTGATGCCTTAATTCTACACATCCCTAAAGTCTTAACAAAACTGAAATTAATATGACTTTTTAGTATCATTCGTTTCAGTTTTGTTATGACTTTAGGTACGTTTAGATTTAAGGCATCAGTCGTCACATAATTTGTTTTCATAAACGCATCAGTAATGTCTCAGTGAAAAATAAACCATTGCTGCTTCTTTCACACGTTTGAAATGTGTCTAAGAACGTGCTCAAATAGAATATCAAGTGATTTGTTCTCTTTGAACTCACTATTTGTCCAACTTGAGTCTCAATTTGCAGAGGTTTAGAAACAGAATTCCCATATTGTTTTGTCAGTACAATATCTTGGAAATGATTCATTTTGTTACTCTAAATCTTTTGAACCTAAACAAAATCTATTACAGAAGCTTTATGTACAGGTGTTGCTCCCTTGGATCTCGTGTGATTTGCTGCTCCTTTCATAGAGATTTGCAAATCTATTTTACTGTTCATCGTTTGTTATTGAAATGATACTGTACTTGGTTTTCTTCTAATCCCTCTGTAACCTTGCCTCCCTTGAGATTAAAATACTGTAACGCATATTTCCTCGTTTGCTAATCCCTTTATCGCTATAAAGGGCGCAGAGGAAAGAAAGGGATTTTATCATAAAGAATGTGAGAATGATTGCTGTAGAAGCTTTTATGCTGTAATCTCCTCTGAAGCAGCTTTGGCTGCTCTCTTCACTCGCTCTTATCAAGTGTTTGTTTGTAAACTAGCGGGCTAATGATGATGTTTCTCATTTGTTGAACGGTATTAAAGAGAGGGTCTGTTTGACTTTGTGGCGTTTAACCTGTAAATGGGTGTAATGTTCTGTCTTGTTCAGTGAGTATAGTTTACACTTCTAGTGGCACAGGGCTGAAAGTTAGTTGGTTTGTAGCGCCTTTGCTAGCTGGCTTACCTTAACGGACTATTGTGTTTAATTGTCCTTGTGGTGGCAGGAAGCACATGCAAGGTGTGGGGCTGTAATCTCAAACTGAACTCTGACTGTGTTCCTGTTCGCACACTTAATCTTCAGATTAATCTTGGTCCATCTGCGATGAAGAAAAAGGGTTTAGTCTAAGGACGTTAGTGTGAAAAGGCTCAATGTGAATGGACACGATACAAATAATAATATGTAGAATAGAATAATGTCCTGCTGTAATTAAGTTTTAAAGTCTATTTTCTAAATGTACATTATTGGTTTTATTGTGACCAATTCATCCATGCATTTTGTTATTATTTTTTAAAGTATTTGACCTCGTATTGTTTAATCAAAATATAACTCGTTCATCCGGTGAAATGACAAGCCTTTTTTCTGTTTTCTTTTTTTATAAACCAGCCATTTTCTTACAATTGACTGTAAGCTTGCATTCATCCAATTAACAACCGATGAATAAAACCAAGCCCCTGCCCGACACTTTCATTTTCATTTTCGATAATTCGTTTAACATCACAATGAAAAAAAGATCTTTCACTACTTCTGTTGTATCTGCTTCTTTATCCTCTATTCACACTCAAAATACAAATGGAAATTCTAACCAAAATTGTGTTTAGATGTTGCCCTATTCTTTTCTGATAAACATTAACTGTGAAAGTGATCATAGGGTTGTTTGTTGTTGTCAAGCCTACATAAACTAATACTGTTTAAAAATCTAGGATGCAATGCTTTAGAACTAGTACTAAATTCAGATTAAAATGTGCTCATGTCTTGTTTTATATTCACAAACATTTCTTCATTAGATACACATCCACAGTAGCCTTGGCTTGAGGGAAGCCTACCTTTGCAGAAGAGGACTGTGGGATATCTCTGCTGAGCGGCCGCAGCGTGAGCGTTCGTACATGGCGCAGTGGCGCTGCTTTGGGGTTTGTCATGCTCTTGGGTGGCATGGCATGCAGGGGGAAACGGGCAGCTGAGAACCCAGCAGGTGCCACGTCTTGCACTTTGGCCCTGACTGGCTCACTCTGACTGAACGCTGTGTGTGTGTGTGTGTTGGAGCAGTTGTTCGCCCCCAGCGCTGGTGAGATGGTATAAGGGTTGGTCAGTACCACCTGTCCAATGCAACCTCTTCTTCTCCTAACCATTCATGGTTGTGTTACTATGAAGCTTCTTTTGTTGTTCTCGGAAGATGCCAGCCTGTTGAACTAGATGACATTTATCTTGTCCTTCTGTGCAACTGTCACAAGAAATATGTGTAATATAGAAGGAGCTTTAAATATTTCATTGCAGCTGCATCAAGGGCACGCTGCCTCGTCTTACAGCATTCAGAAAAGAGTGCGCCATACCCTTAAAGGGAGCTTTTCCTTACCCAGCGGTGTTTGCAAATATTATCAGTGCTCCAACTGTTCTGACAGAACTGAGTCTATACTCAGCAGTGAGAATAATTCTATGGTTACTATGGTAACTGAATAGGAGTATTTCTTATTTTTCTTGAGAGGTCAAAGATGAAGGAAAAGGATCCTGTATTATACATTGCATTTTGTAAAAGTGCATGTATTTTTATTTTTTTTTATTTTTTTTGGCCCAAAGGAAAATTGTATTGCTTAGAGGTTGTTTTGTTATGTTTTATTTAAACATCGACTTTGTCTCAAGTTTCTACTAAAACTCCTTAGAGGGAATCAAAACAGTCAAACATGATAACTGTTGCTGAATTATAGGAGTAAAGAATTTCAATGCAAAGTCGAGGGTTTGTTTTCTAGGGATTGCATGAAATCAATAAAATGTGTGCCTTGAATGCAATGTAAGTTACTTTGAATAAAAACACCGAAGGCATATATGTACAATGCAAATAAAAGGTTAATTGGGACTACTTTTTGTCCACATCTGTTCATTTATGTCTTCTGAATGAGCATGTTTTAAAAAAATTTTTTTATTTCTGAATTAAATGAATTTATATATTTTTTTTGTTTTGGCATAACCAAAATTCAGGGTGATATAACTGTCCTAATATCATAATGAAGAAAACAATGGCTCATTAAATAAACAAAACTTGAACTAAATGACTTTGCTGCTTATTAATATTTGAAAAACAGGAATATAATATCTTATATATAAAGAAAAAGATGTGCACCTTCTCATCTTTTGAAAAATAAATATTTTATGGTTCATTAAATGTATAAAGTTATTTATTTTTAAAGAAGCATGAACTTTGCACATGCTTAACTGGATACCTTTTGAAGACGTTTATTTGTCATTTACTTAGACACTCCTATATACCGTTGACCCAAAGTTGATATAGAGCGTATAGCTCAAATAATTGACAAGTCTGAGCACAGTTTGTGACATAGAGATCTGGTTTTTAAAGACTTGCTTTAGATTACCAGAAGAAAAAGAGAAATAGAATTAAAGTGCAGAAGTCTATATACTTGCACATTATATTTCCATTTGCTTTCCATTTAATCTCATTGCTCTCTAGGAGAAACAGCTGGAATATTACTTGGATGTTATTTGTGATTTTCCGTCCCAGTGTAATGCTGTAATGCATTAATTCTATTATTCAGAAAGATTGTGGCTTTTGTATTAGTCATTTGTTAAATCTCATGATGCGTTTCATCCTTTTAAAGTTTGCTAATAATTCAATTGGACCATCCCTCATGGTCCATCTGCATCTCTGCATTTGGCATTTAGAGCACAATGTCTCTGGTGTTTGTGGGTTCCTCCCCTACGCAACTGTGAAACTTTGTCAGTAAGATTTTTATTCATGAATCCCACTCATGCATTGGCCATTTACATTTTGTCTCTCCATATGTATGATTAAGAGGGCCTCAACAACATGTCCTCAGAAACCCCTGAGCGAGTCAGGACCCACCAGCTCCCTGGAAACAGCTCTGAGTAATTTAAAAAAGCTGTTTGTATTGATTCAAAATTGATAACCTAAAACGATTTGCACTGGATAAAGAAAGGCAAGCAGGCAAGTTCTCTTACAGCAAGTAGATGCAAAGATATAAAATGCTCTTTGCATACATCAGCAATTTATTGTTGGAAATATGGCAATAAAAAGCTAAATGTTAGGCATCATCATATAACCTGACATTTGGTAGCAGTCAATTGACGTCAACACTTTAAAATTTAAAGTCATATTTAATCAGACTGATGTTAATGTTAACAATTCTTTGAGTCATATTGGGATAATCGGTAGCTTTTGTCCACATGGCTCTGACAGTCGCTGACAGAGGGCAGTGTTTCAGAGGTGACGAACTGTCTACCTGCCACAGTATGTGCTTATGGCATACATAAAGGCATTAGTAAGCCAAGAAGATCAGTCAAGTGTACAAAAGGCCTCTATGGCCCGTGGTCTACTCATAGATGGTCTGTTGTGGATGCAGTTTGACAACGAACGAAACAATGTAAGACACGTCTTTCAGTTACACCATTTCTGGACAGTATGTCTTTGTTACCCTCTTGGTGAGTGAAATGCCTCTGCCTCTGTCTTCATTGTGGGAATCGGTGAATGAGTACATTGAATGAAACTCTCCCTGATAAATATTTAGCCTGTTTGACACCGACTGCAGGCCAGAGACTGAGAAAGAACCCCTTGAAATCGTCATGCTAGCGAGAGGGGGTTTGCGATCATTGGGAGAAATTTACACAGGCTCATCATCCCAACTACCTGGAGACC
The DNA here is from genome assembly GCA_037043235.1 of Rhodeus uyekii. Taxonomy (NCBI): domain Eukaryota; kingdom Metazoa; phylum Chordata; class Actinopteri; order Cypriniformes; family Acheilognathidae; genus Rhodeus; species Rhodeus uyekii. The sequence goes on along the minus strand of JAWRVZ010000053.1, from coordinate 1,561,756 downwards.
AGTGCTGGGCAGTAACGGATTACATGTAATCTGAATTTCGTTATCGGATTCCAAAAATCAAGTACATGTAGATTATATTACGTTTTTAAAATACTACACTTTTTTACATTATTACTTGTTATTTTCACAATGGAAGTAAATTCTGCTGTAAATTTACTGTCTTTCGAATGCGTTTGTCTTTCAGACACATTAGAAATAACAAATTCATGTCATTTCATATTTACAGGGGTTTGTCCAACTTGAAATGATGAAATGATGATACCTCTTTGACCTAATATATTTACTTGAAGTACCCTCTGAGATTTTAATTTAATAAGTTAGGTCACGGTCAATAAAATTAAGTACATACTTACAATAATACAATTTATGATTTATTTGAATTAGGGATGCACAATATATCGGCCACCATTGTTATCAGCTGATAAATGGTCATGTTTAATGTTATCGTTACAGATCCGATAAGAGAATTAGGCCTAAATATTAAAGCGATTTAAAAAGAGTGATTTAATTATTTCAGCTGAGACACTTGCTTGATTGGAATCACTTCAAATAGGAAGTGCAGTTAAGAGGTAACGTGCTGCAGAAATCTGTCATAAATTCGACATAAAATATAATGAGAACACAAATCTTTTGTGTGCCAGTGTTTCAGCGTGAGGTTGTTGGAAGAGCGAGTCTACGGAGTTATACTGCTACTAACACAGTCAAGTTCTCTGCGTAGCCATTGTAAGTTGTTATATGATGATAGTTTTGTGTGTAGATTTTTTATAAATCTCATATAGGATGCGTCTGGTTGAGTTAATTAACGATTCAGTAAAACACTTCATTGTATCGGTGATCATCTTTAGCTCAAACAGCAATACACAAAATGTGTTATTACTGGGACTGTTATATACGTAACATTAAAATGAGAACACTGTTGTAATAAAAAATTGTGTGTTCTTTTGGTTTAGTTGCTGTGTTTGAGCATGTTGTTATGGGAAGAACATATCCACAACAGGAGTTGCTACATTCCGACTACATAACTAAGTTTACCTTGATTTTTTTTCAAAATATACACTCACCTAAATGATTATTAGGAACACCTGTTCAATTTCTCATTAATGCAATTATCTAATCAACCAGTCACATGGCAGCTGCTTCAATGCTTTTAGGGGTTGGTCCTGGTCAAGACAATCTCCTGAACTCCAAACTGAATGTCAGAATGGGAAAGAAAGGTGATTTAAGCAATTTTGAGTGTGGCATGGTTGTTGGTGCCAGACGGGCCGGTCTGAGGATTTCACAATCTGCTCAGTTACTAGGATTTTCACGCACAACCATTTCTAGGGTTTACAAAGAATGCTGTGAAAAGGGAAAAACATCCAGTATGCAGCAGTCCTGTGGGAGAAAATACCTTGTTGATGCTAGAAGTCAGAGGAGAACGGGCCGACTGATTCAAGCTGATAGAAGAGGAACTCTGACTGAAATAACCACGTGTTACAATTGAGGTATGCAGCAAAGCATTTGTGAAGCCACAACACGCACAACCTTGAGGCGGATGGGCTACAACAGCAGAAGACCCCACCGGGTACCACTCATCTCCACTACAAATAGGAAAAAGAGGCTACAATTTGCACAAGCTCACCAAAATTGGACAGTTGAAGACTGGAAAAATGTTGCCTGGTCTGATGAGTCTCGATTTCTGATCAGACATTCAGATGGTAGAGTCAGAATTTGGCGTAAACAGAATAAGAATTGACCACCATTGACCACCATTATGACCACCATGTACCCATCCTCTGATGGCTACTTCCAGCAGAATAATGCACCATGTCGCAAAGCTCAAATCATTTCAAATTAGTTTCTTGAACATAACAATGAGTTCACTGTACTAAAATGCCCCCCCCCCCAGTCACCAGATCTCAACCCAATAGAGCATATTTGGGATGCGGTGGAACAGGAGCTTCGCGCCCTGGATGTGCATCCCACAAATCTCCATCATCTGTAAGATGCTCCTATCAATATGGGCCAACATTTATAAAGAATGCTTTCAGCACCTTGTTGAATCAATGCCACGGAGAATTAAGGCAATTCTGAAGGCTAAAGGCGGTCAAACACAGTATTAGTATGGTGTTCCTAATTATCCTTTAGGTGAGTGTAAGTTGGAATATTATGTTTATTTTGTTTTATAATCGTATTTATCTTAAACGGGATGCGATACATTGAGTTAACTTTTTGTCAAAGTGCTTCAGTTTACGGGTGCTAATAATTTATACTTGTACTGTTCTTGTATTATTTTCATCAGCAACATGGTTTGATTATCCTTCAGTTTACGGGTGCTAATAATTTATACTTGTACTGTTCTTGTATTATTTTCATCAGCAACATGGTTTGATTATCCTTTAGGTGAGTGTAAGTTGGAATATTATGTTTATTTTGTTTTATAATCGTATTTATCTTAAACGGGATGCGATACATTGAGTTAACTTTTTGTCAAAGTGCTTCAGTTTACGGGTGCTAATAATTTATACTTGTACTGTTCTTGTATTATTTTCATCAGCAACATGGTTTGATTAAAACCATTTCATTACTGACTGTGTGGTATTTATCCATGGAACAGGCATTTTGTTTCGTTATATGTAGCCTTAGTAATGTAGTCCTGTTGCTTGACTGCCTTATTTAGCTGTTTTTTTGTGTGAAAACTTCATTATGGCCTAATTTTTTTTAATGCATTAACTAACATGAACTTGAGAGCAATGACATTTTGTTAATGTAAAATATTTGCATTCATGTTAGTTCACAGTGAATTAATGTTAACAGATATAATTTATAACAGAATATTGAGATTAACATAAAGATTAATAAATGCAGTGGAAGAATTGTTCATTCATTGTTGGTTCATGTTAACTGATGCTAACAAAATGAAACCTCACTGTAAAGTGTTACGGTTGTATGAATTGGCCAAAATTTCTGTATTGGTGCATTCCTAATTTTAATTTGATATTTTTATGATTCAATTACTTAATAGCTTTTCATTAAACTCATGAATCCCCTCCAGTTCCATCATATTAAATGCACTTCATGTTGTTGTTGATAAAGAAAGGAATACATTTTACATTTTTCTGGATTTGTCTGCCTTTGAATAAAAAGCTATTTTTTTTAGCTGTTTAATTTTCCATATTGCATTTTGTATACGTGTACAGCCCTGCTTTTGATTTATTCTTCCAAATTTTGCCAAATTCAGTGATATTCCACGATATACTGTAAATTCAGTTTTTGTGACTTGATTAGATTCAGCGATTTCCATCTGCGTTTACCACATCTGCCACAATATATGTGTTGATTTGAAACCGAACGCAGTCAATATGTTTAAGGTAAAAAGCTTGTCTTTTTATAACTTCTTCAAACATGCTAGACATTGCTCTCCCTCTCTAGTACTAGTACCTCTCGAGTAGGGATGAGACATATGCTGGTGGTGTATCAGGCCATGGTAAAGACTGTAATATATAACATTTGTAGGAAGCTATAAGTGTAGGGCTCTCAGTGGGTAGAACTGCTTTATTTACATTTGGAAACATGTAATGCAACAGTAATAAGGGATGTGTCCCGAACAAGTCAAAATGAGGAATAACTTGTTATTAAGGGGTGTTTGCAACAGCATTTTAAATTATGATGTGCAACACTACAAACTTGTTTCATTAATAAAGAATTTGTGTGGTGTGTTGACACAGGTGTGCATATTGGATATTATTCAACAGCTTCAAATGTGACTCATCCAAACAGAATTTGATTAATAATTTTCTGTTTTATGTTGGCTTTACCGTTTTAACCCATGTTCTGTATACTACCGTTCAAAGGTTTGGGATCAGTAAGGTTCTAATACTTACAAAGATGCATTCAATGGATCAAAAGTGACAGTAAAGACATTTATAATGTTACAGAAGATATTTCTTTCAAATAAATGCTGTTCGTTTGAACTTTCTAAGTATTGAAGAACTCTGTAAAAAAAAAATATATATATATCATGGTTTCCACAAACATGTTAAGCAGCTCAATTGTTTTCAACGTTGATAATACAAATAAATGTTTTTTTGAGCACCAAGTCAAATATATATTGTGATTTCTAAAGGATCATATGATACTGAAGACTTGAGTAATGATGCTGAAAATTCAGCTTTCCATCAAAGAAACAAATTACACTTTTAAATATACTGAAATAGAAAACAGTTATTTTAAATATTCCACAATATTAATATATTATTTTTTACTGTGTTTTTTATCAAATTAATATAGCCATGAACATATGAGTAGTATACTAAGTAACGAGTAGTTCCCCCTGTTACACGTGTTCCTGTCTGGGTCTTCTTTGTCACTTCTTGTCAGTCTTGCCTTTGTTCCACTTCCTGTCTCTCGGGTTATTGTTTCACTCCCTACACCTGTCTTGTAATCACTTCCTCGTTAGTCTCCCAGGTGTTGCTGTTTTCCCCTTGTGTATATATCACTTGTGCATTTCCCTTGTGTTGGTCGGTTGTTGAATTGTTTAATGAAGTTTATGTTGGTTGTGGATGTTTCCAGTTCTCCCGCTGTGGTTCCAGTTCTTGCTTAGTTCAGTTTTGCACATTAGTGATGGCAAAATGAAGCCCCATGAAGCAGTGAAGCCCTGCAGGGAAATGCTTCACACACACATAGGGGCTTCAAGATGATTCATTTGCTCGACTACCCCATCATGTGGGCAGAAAAATGTATAACATGCTTGGTGCTTGCAATGAAATGGTGGGATGTGAATTATGCTCTGAATACAAAAATATTATTTGAAGAGTTTTAACATTAATTGTTTTGTGTTACTTTTGTTTTGTTTTTGCTTATGCAACAAGTGAAAATTTTAAATAAGGAGGTAAAATAAAGAGTTTATTCATTTTTATTTAAAAACACTTTTTTCCACTATGGCTTTCAAAGTCTAAAAAAATATAATTTATTGAATTGAAAAGTATTGAAATGATAATAAAGTGCTCAGCCAAGTCAACCTTCTCAGCTAAATTGAATTACATATGTAAGAATTAAAAAAACAACTATACAGTGTAGTGTGGGGCTATGAATATAAATGGAATACCTGAGCCAGGTTCAACCTGGTTGGTTTCCTCGTTGCCATGCAAGACTCAGTGCCTTAGCATAGTTGAGGTGTTATTATTATAACTTAGCTCCTTGGAACACATCAGATGCTTCAGCTACAAGTATTCAGAAAAGTTGTCACATTTTATTTTATTCATTAATGGAATCTATTACATAGTAATTGCAGGTGCCTTACATTCTTAGGTGAGAACAACTCAAAGTGCTCCCAAACAGGGGAAAATCTCCTCTTTCTTGCTGGTTCCATCGCAAAAAAGAAGCTCAAATCAAATGCCAAAAACAGCGCAATAAAGGGACCCAAAAACACAAAAAGCAAGGGACAATACATAGTGTTTCACTGCCGCTTTTATTTCGAGCTGCACTCAAACCTAGCGAATCCTTTCCTGAAGCAGTCACGTGGTACACCCGCTACGCGGGGCTTCAAACGTCAGCACTTACGTCAGCAACACGCGCATCGACCCGCGGTTCATGAACCACTCATCTAGATTACTCGGCACACGCTTCAGGGATTCGAACCGAGAAGCACATCACTATTGCACATGTGTGCTTATTTGTTTTGTTATTTAAAGTGTCTTGTTTTGTTTATATTAAATTAGCTTTTGTTTAAATCCTGCCTTGCCTTGTCACCTTGCCTACGTCTTGTCTCCGCATCGCACACCAACACCCTGCTTCCAGGGCTAGAATTACAATTTTTTTAGGGCAAGGCAAGTGTTGCCTTGGACAGAGCTAATATTTTGGGGGCATTAAGGCAAGTTGGAGGGGCACCAAGGCAAGTATTGCCCTATGAAAAGGGGCACCAAGGCTACTTCAGTTTATCGTCGAGTTTTAATGTAATTTCATGTCCTCTTCATTTATTATGCATTTATACAGTGGAAAGTAATCTTAATCTGTTCTTGCAGCACCACAACCCATTTCAGTAAATTTCCAATCATAAAATGAACCCCCCGTCATTACACTGCAGTTGAAAGTGTTGACGTGGGAGTGGACACGTTAGAAACAATAGCCGATAAATTCGTTGGCGGGTAAATAAACGCATGAAGAAGGAGGGGCTAATAACATTATTATGGGATGCGTTTTTGAACCTCGTGTCTCGTAAAACTTACGAAGTGAGAACTGCGCCCTTCTCTACTGCGCAAGTGGCCAGTGACAAGGTAAATTTTCGCGGCAGTGTCGGTATTCGTCACTTGCTTTGTCATTCGTACTTACTCGACAACCTCCGGCAAGCTTCGGAAGATAGTTCGTCAATATTGCGGCGACATTGTCACATAATTATACTCGTAGAAAATGACGAGATGATCCGAGTTTTGCTTTAAATTAATGAACAAAGGGGAAAATTCAACAATAGGTACTTGTGTTCGTTGTTAACATGCAATTTTATTTTATAATAAATGAGGGCACTGATGCAAAGAGGGAGGGCATCCACGGCAACAATGTTGCCGTGGATATTGGCATTATTCTGAGGGCATTACGGCAAATAAGGAGGGCAACCACGGCACGTGCCGTGATTGCCGTGGTGTAATTCGAACCCTGTGCTTCCGTAACACCCCCTCCCCCTCCCCCAAATACTTTGTATTTTTTAAAGGCTTGAGTCATTTGTAAGTAAAATTATATTATAGTTTGTACTGATCAAGTTAAAAATAATCAAATGAAATCAAGTACTACTCACTATTTAATAATTAATTAATATTTAAATGGCTTATTCAAAAATAGGTGTCACCACTTGGTTATTTAATATATAAACCAGTTTTTGTTACATTTCTAGCTACACTAAATAATTTCCTTGAGGAAACAAAAAATATTCACTACAAAAACATGAAAATGTTTTAGAATTTTTTATTATTTTGTTAATCATGTATTATTCATCATTATGTTTCTTCACTTAATTATATATAAAAAAGACATTTCATCTGGTGTGCAGCAGTGTTTTTTTATTTATGACCTCTGCTGACTGTTTAATTAAAAATTGCTACTGTCACCAGACTTGACAGGCTACATAGTTATCAGTATTTGGGATTGAAAACTGCATTAAAATACAGGTGTGAGTCTCGAAATGTCCTGTTCACACAGCAACCTATGGTAGCGTCTCAAATGTCTCTATGAACATGCAACAGGAGTCTGTAACGAGGTATAATGTTACAGGAAGAAGGAGGTGAGAACTTGCAAATAATTACCATTTTATTGATAACAAAACTGAAAGTAAAAGTGGCAGCCCCTTATGGACAGCTGCCACACACACATAAGCACAACAACATAAAGTCCAGGCTTGCTCCTCTCTTGTCCTTTACTGTCGTCGCTCCTCCTTTATGCTCCCGTAGCTCCTCCGTGAGCGCCGTTTGCACGACCTTCAGCCACAGAGTCAAGCCTGTATTCATAGCGAGAGTTCCTCTATTTTATGACTTCACCCCTAAGCCATTGAGCTTTTTAGATGAACATTATAAGGAAAGAAAATATTAGCCACAAACCTTGACAAAGAATTCCTCTCAAATTTCCCTGCACTTTCTTGTGGCTCAGCTGCCAAGTTCATTAAAGTGATTCAGTCACAATATATTGGGTCATGCTGTTGACTTAGTCATCTGAGGGAAAAAATAGCATGTGGACTTGTTTAGTGGCCTTGAGAACAGACTGAAGAAGTGAATTTGTTGAAATTCAAATCTAAAAAAGCATTTTCTGTTTATTTGACCCATTTGTGCCTTCGTTAAAGTCTCTCTTTTTTGATGACGCTAACTGTCTTAGCGATATTGTTCACTAACAGACATGTTGCTAGGATACAAAATTACTTCAGTTGGCACTGAGTTTCAGTGTTGTGAAAATGACCATGGTGATTGGTTTATGTCTTTCAAACTTACTGAAAGCGTAAACAAATGTAGTATTTAGCGCCATCTTTTTTTGCCTAATACTATTTGTTTGTCCCTTTCTTTAAATGTGGCTGTAAGACAGCAAACCATTCAGATTCAATGTGTCACTCTCTTCTATGTGACTTTCCTTCCAAGTCTTTCCTCACTTTTTGTCGAAAGAACATAACCTTTTCCAAGATGGCACAGTATTTATTAATGCTTATCTCACTAAGAATTGACACCTGAAAGCTTTCCAGAGATTCGAGTCAAGCTTGAGGACTTTAAACTGGTCACTAAGTTAAGTGTCAAGACTTCAATCATCTCTAATCTCTTTTTTATAGTCTACTTAAAATGTATATTTACAAAAATGACATTATTTAGGCAAATGTATGTTATTGTAAATATATCATTCCAAAAGGATGGTTTATACAAAAATGAAACTTCTGTCATCATTTATTCATCCTCATGTCATTCTAAACCTGCATGACATACTTTCTTCTGCAGAACACAAAACATATTTTAAAGAATGTTGTTAACCAAACTACATTGGTGCTCATTGACATCCATTGAACAGACAACAAAGCACTGAGAAATATAAATACATGTACATATCTTATTTTTAAAACTGCATTAAAAGCTTTTAATAGTCAGTTTCAGTCAGTTCAACCACCATTCTATATTAATGCACTGTTTTTATTGAAGCACGCAAACACACACACAGATCGGAGATTGTGCTGCGCACACACATTTTCAGCTGCCCAGAAACTGATCAATGCTGCTATTAAGAAAATGGATTCGCTACTGAATTGCTAGATTATTTTTCCCAGGTAACATCCCTGTTTTTGAAGTAATTAAACCCACAACTTTATTGTTAGAAAAAAAGCGATCATGGCTAATTCATTAATTCAAATAATTGCAGTAAGTCATTAATTCTAATAAAATTAACCATACCACACTACACAGTGAACCTTAGCCAACAAAACTAACCATAATTTGTTTTACTCTTCTGGTCAAATATTGTCTCTAACATCAATGACAGCTTTAATTTATCAATGCTGGCAAATGAACAAGGTAGCTATAAGCGTGATTATCCATGACAATCCACAATTTCTAATAATAATAATAAACTTTTTGTAAAATAAATACAACATATACATTATTTTATGTATTTAATTTGTTAAATTTTTTTTTTAGAGAATTTGCACTGAATTGAAGGTCAGTGAATCCATCAGAAGTTAAATTCTGAAATATTCTAAATGAAAATTAAAGTAAAGCTCAAAACAGACTGTTTGAATAGCAGGTGGTGCTGCCATATGGTGCTGTGATGGATTCAATTATGCATGTGTAATTTAGGTAATTATCTTACTATAAAAGGGTAGGTACAGCTTCATCAGTTTAGTCTAAAAATCTGTACATCTTTGAAAATGGTTGAAAATAGACTCTCATCTTACCGTAGATGAGTGTCATCCTATTGTTGAGATACATTTCCTGGCATGTTTACTTGAGAAATCATGCAGATGTATCTATAGTGTCTTATTCTTCTGTGTCACTTGTCATGTCAGCTCATAGTGCAGTGAGTGATTGAATGTGAAAATATTTGGTGCTTTTCACATTTTGTGAATCAGTATTTCAGTGATGTTATCCTGAAGCTGTTGGGGCTATTGATGGAATATGTGCTAGTGATAAGAAAAAATGTTGATAAGCCTGATATGTTTAATCTTGTTACTGTGTAACAGAGCTGTAACCGCCATAGACATTGATTAGAAATGGCCAAATTGTTCCCCCACAATATTTGATATTCTTGCTGCTCTGCTGTACACCATTACGGAGCGCTATGTTTGTTGTTAGGATGATAAAGTTTTAAATGCCATATTTTTGACTTATGTTATTGTCAGCCGCGGCTTATCTGTAAAGGCATTTGGATCAAAGCCCCACCAAAAAATCCATCCAAAACGTAAAACTCTTCATAAACTGAAAATGTGTTCAGAATTCTGTAACAAATATTTTCGGATATTCGAGCAGTGTATATTAAAACATTGTGTATGGCTTTGGCTGGCATGTATTGTAAGAGAAAACTTCAGAATAATGTCACAGAGTTCATTCATGAAGTTGTGTGAATAATACACGGCATCCATGTAGAACCGAGCACATGCGCATTTTGGTCAGAGTGGAAATAATGAGATTTAGGTGTTTACACGCCTGTTTATTGTGATCTAAAATCCGTGTATGCCACATAGTTTTTATGCGAAAGTGGTTACTACGACTATGAGCTTAATCACATTAGTTTGATCAAAGTATTGCTTTCACACAAGTTAAAGTTTAACAATTTTAATATTTCAATATTTTTGGCAATATTGCCAAAATTCCATTATAATTATAAAAGGGTGCATGTAAGATCTATTGGGGCGGATTTCAAACTACCCACGTAAACCTCGCTCCAGACCGAGAAGATATTGTTACGTGTGGGAAAGAGTGCGATGCGGAAGCAGGAAGCGAATAAACCGTTCCAAATGAAATCTCTTTTATTCCAAAACGTAAAACCAAAACACTTTAAATAAACAACCGAAAACAGCACTTCTTAGTGCAAACCCGAAGAAGCTTGGAAACAGGGAATACGTAACACAAGCATAACATGAACAACAACTGAAAAAGACAAAGGAACACAGGAGGGTATATAATGACAAACACTGGGAAACAGCTTATGGGAAACAGCTGACGAGACTTAGGTATGTGATTAGACACAGACAGGAGCGTGAAGGACCTGGAAGATACATAAAAGGGACCCAGATGTGAACAACGAGACAAGATTGACAGATATCAATTTGCTTCAGCTATGTGTACATTAGGCCGCGTCAGGTCAGCAACTAGTTGCCATGTCTGTTTTTCATATCAAATTAAAGTTTAAACCAGCAAATGTGAATAGCCTTTATATAGTTCTGTTTGTTTTGAAAATATAAATTACTTTTCTAAGGCAGGGGTGCTCACACTTTTTCAGCATGGGAAGTCAAAATGATCTACCCATTATATTTATTGAGAAATATATTGAGGATTCTTACAACTTATGTTGATGTATAACCACATATGTTGCACAACACAACATAATTATGTACATTTTTTGTACATCCCATCAACTGGGATTTTAGCTCCTTCACCTTTGTCTTTCTCAGCTCGCTTTTCGGTGGGAATTCAGTGTCGTATTTTCCATGAAGAGTCCGAAAATGCCGCTCCACATTTCCCTTCTTTGGTATTGCGACGGTAGACTGGCAGACGAGACAAACGCACTTTGAAAATGTCATCGTGAAAAAAAAGTCCTCCTCCCATTCTGTATGAAAGTGATACGCTTTTTTTCTTCTTACTTGGTCCAGCTCATTTTTACTCATTTTTATACCCTATCTTACGTTTAAGAGGAAAAAACCGAGCGAAAAATTAGGATGTAACAAACGACTAGCTTGTTAGCTTTGCAGCGCTCAGGGGCGTTGTTTGTTTGAGCACAGTGACCTAATTGTACGGAAAAAAATCAGATGTCATCTGACTGGTTGTCCTGTGTATAAATCAAGTGACGGGATGGCTGATATGCTGACGTCTAGTTTTTATTAAAAACAACTCAACTTTATTTGTATAGCGTCAGTTCATGACAATGTCACCTCACCTTGTCATGCGATCTACCAGTAGTACCTTGGAGATCGACTGGTAGATCGTTATCGATGTATTGAGCACCCCTGGTCTAAGGCAATGAATTCTACATTAGGGCAATATTAAGATAGCATTTTATGCATGCCTGTCATTCAACAGTAGTGTGCCACCTTCAGAATGAATAAAGCAAGGACATTAGAGAAGTGTATCTGCAGGTATTCAGAGATTAGAAAATAAAGTTCACAAAATGTTTATCCTAAACTAGCGCTGAGACCCAGAATTTACCCTACCTAAATTTATGGTCAGGAGCCGCTACTGGTTAATGTGTTGGTAGTTCTGGCATCATAACACTGTTTCAGTCTTAATGATCTGTTTTTACAGCTTATATTCCATAGGTTGGGTAGAGTTTTGAATTGTAAACATTGGAGTATGTGTACTATGTGGAACTAGGACTTTTCTGTAACTGCTCTTAACACATCAGGACACAGTACTTTCCTTCCTTTTGCAGACTGTCAAACTGGTATTCAGAGAGATTTAATTTTTTAATTCGGAGGTCTGTAACTCTCTGTGCACAGGTGGATTGTGATGGACGTCACTTTATGGAGTGGAGAAATTGATCTCTGTGTGCCAGAGCAGGCTCAGAAAAAACACCAGCCTGCCAAGGGCAGTTCATGCTATCATCAGCTTGTTGAATGTGCCAACTGGATTTCAGATGAGCTACAGTCTCTCTCACACATCTCTGTTTTGTCCACTAAAATTTTAAAATGTTCTCTACAACTTCCTTGTTGCTTTTGCATGTTTGATGTTCTCAGCCGCTGTTTGATTCTCCTCCTTTGCTGTTAGACTTTTGACTAGAGTTGCACATCTAATCGTCTAATTGTGAAAAGTGTTGAACTACAGTATTCTATTAAGGTCTGTTCCCATTACATCGACATTTACTGTTCGCAGTGAGGGTTTTTTCAGTGGTTGAGCGTTTTAAACAATCAGGCGTCTGCATCAGATTTGATTGTATAACATAAGGTATAAGACAGCTGTAAGAATATAATTGAATATGGTGTAAATCATTCTTTAAACGTGTTTAAAAAATTGTTTCTCTCTACATCACAGTGATGCAGTTCTGAGTTTTATTTACACTCTTATCAATCCCAAAGGAACATGCATCTCCCTGAAGAACAATAAATGGATATTGTAAGCCTAAAGCAGTGGATTACTCATTACATTAGGTAACTCAATCTCATGAATTTGTTACATGAAGTCACACTATAGCACACCATGAAACTATGGCAGAATGGCAGATTTTGCACAGGTCTGCTTGATTTAAGTCTGCTTACTTTTGCTGGATGAGTACTGAAGAGACATGTGAGGAACACATCAAACAATACGTCCACACATTTGTGACAACGGATAAAGACAGAGGAAAACATGAGGGCTTAAATGCACTAGGAAAGTGCACTAGGACTAGGACTTGCACTAGGAAAGATGGGACATAGGTGAGAAGACTAACGAGATGAGCAAGTGACGCGACAGGTGAGGGAAATGACACTGGAAAGAGCACGGGAGGGAGCAGGAAGAGGGTGGAGACTGGACAGGACTGTGTATATACAGTGATCCCTCGTTTATCGCGGTTAATGGGGACTGGAACGTGGATAGGTGAAAATTCGCGAAGTAGGATTGTCCCCCCTAGGAATGTCCGTATATGTGTGTGTAGGTACCAGAATGTTTAAAATATGCATATTTATACTTTATATATTTTAATTAAATATATTTAATTATAAAACCTTAATATTATACATTTACACTCTCTCTCTCTCTCTCTCTCTCTCTCATATAATACGTATTATGGTGTTCTACTTTCATCAATGACAGTAGTATCTTGAGACTCCAGTAATGACGACGATAACAGACCTGTGCGCTTCGATAAATGTGACGATGAATGATGATGATGGTGTTACTTCACTGGTATAATGATGCCTTTAAATCAGTTCGGGAAGTAACATTTCGGGGGCTGGATCTTAAACATTTGCTTCTGAGAGAGGCGAAGAGGCTCCCACTCCACTTGTGCTCTCATTGGTCGATCTCGCGCTGGGAACCAATCACGTGCCTTGTCTGAGTGCCGTGGGTGTGTATAAAGCCTCTGAGAGAGTTTCTCTCTTTGTCTGGCATCCTGGGAAACGTTTTTCTCGCATCACGATGAAACAATGTTGCTTTCCACAATACGGCTGCCAATATGGCGGTATTTTTGAATTTTTATGTGGCGAGGGATTACTGTAATACCTTGGGTCTTTAGTAACCAGTGACGCTATTCACTACCATTTATTATTGTTCAATTAATTAATTATAAAAAAATATACTAAGAAAGAAAAAAATATATAAAAGAATGCCTGATTTCCCATTCATTTTCAACCCAAGGTGTGTAACAGTGTAAGTACATTTGTGATGCACAACAATATCTTATGCATGTCTTATGTGCAATGATGATGTGGTTTCACTCATAGTCCCAGAAAACAAAAGAATAGAAAGTATCATCAGCAAAACGAGAAAGGGCTCTGTGATTTACTGACTGCAATCAAATATTACTTTCACTGTCACTTGATGGCATTTTTGGTGAAGGTCAGTGGTCAAAATATTGATTTTTGAAGTTGTTGAAAATTATAGCTTTAAAATAAAGTTTGAGATTGCGAATATGAGCCAGATGCTGAAATGAGCTCTGACATGGACAGTGATGATGGGATAAAACATTTGCTCAAACTGAAACCTTCCAAGCTCCAAAAGGTAACAAAACATGCTTTATTTTATTCTTCTGTAATTGTTACTCTAATACCGGGAGAGTTTTATGTTATCGTGACAGCTAGAGATCCATAAGTATTAGATGTAGATCTAGGTTTATAAAGATATGCAATAATGATTGGCAAACATTCATGTATTTAAGGGTTAACCAGGGGCTTTAATTAGTTTATTAAGGCATTTTGAGTAATTAATTCCGTTAAAACATTTGAATCATTTTAAGAGCTTTAATGTAGACTGAAAAATATTAAACGCATGTTATTCAAGCTCTAACCAAAGCCATTAGCTGTTTTAGAGATGTAGTGAATATGCCTCATGTAAACATTCCTTCCTTTTTCTTGATGTCTCGACCATTTATATCCTGAAGCAAAGTGGTCAAGCTCCTTACCAGAAGTACTCTGTTTTTCTCTAATGGGGCTGCTATTTTAGAGCAGGTATTTCTTAAAGACTATAACAAACAGATCACTGTTGCCCATGGAAGATGAAAGCACAAATAACTGATAAACACTTGCAGATTCGCATTGGTGGGTTTTGTGTGTGTGTGTGTGTGTGTGTGTGTGTGTGTGTGTGTGTGGCTGACCTATAAAATGTAGCAGGACTGAAAACAGCTGGCAGACTGTACCTTTACTTACCAAACACCAACTCTGCACCATGCTTTGAAAGTAAACTCCCAGCATGCTGATTATTTAATGCTAGTGTTGTAGTTAAGAACACCTAAACCGAGACCAAGTTGAGACCAGGACCAGTGTGTGTTGAGACCAAGACTTTGTAGGGTTGAGACCACGACAAGACCAAGACCAGCTCTCCTCAAAATAATTGAAAAGTTCTGAATCTGCTGTTTATCAAAATCAAAACTTACATGATTGCATTTTAGGCAGTAAGTTTTAACATCAAATCACATTACGTTAAATAAATCAGACAGTGCCATCAATTTAGTGATATCCTCGCAATCTTCTTGGTCTTGAGATAAAATCAGGAGTCCTCTTAGTCTGAGACCATGACAAAACAGAGTACAAGTGCGGTCGAGAAAAGACGCAGACCTTCAAAAAGTGGTTTTAAGACCAGTCTTGTGTACTACAACACTACCTAATGCATCAGTGAACTAACAATGCCCTCCTCCAAATCCTGTGATCTCTTCAGCCGAACATTTAAAGGGTTAGTTCACCCACAAATGAAAGTTCTGTGCCAAACCTTCAGAACACCAATGAATCTGAGAGCTTTCTGTCCCTCCAAAGACAGCTACACAACTGACACTTTGATGCTTCAACAATTTCACACAGAGATCGTAAAACTAATCCATATGAATTTAGTCTAAATTTGGAGACTTGATCGCTTTATATGATGATTACATTGAATATTCTGTACAATTAAAGTTAGAAGTAACTAAACCTGTTTGGCATCTCGTTTACAATTCTCAATATGAATTCTTTATTCTTTCTTACATTATGTTTTCTTGTAGTCATTCTTACTTTTGTGACCACTGACTTTTCAGGAAACCATTCTGTAAATGATTATTTTCTTCTTAATGATCCAAAATAATTATATGAAATTTTGCAGTAATATACCTGCAGTCTTCTGTTGAATAATATGCTTCAGCAATTCCCCGTTTTGTCTTCTCCATCTCTCATTGGGTGAGAGTTTAGTGCTCTCTGATAGGCTATGCCGGTCAGTGGGCGGGGCTGTGACTGGGTGGCGCTTGCTCAGAACTGCTGTGTGATATCTCTGTGTGTGTGTGTGTGTGTGTGTGTGTGAGTGAGAGTGTAAGTGAGCTGCAGTGCAGCTGCTGGAGTGGTAGTTACGCCTGCAGCAGTGAACACTGCATTTTAAATTGTAGTAAACAACATAATCTTGTGTGTATGTAAAGCAGTAGTACAGTAGTAGTACTACTGTTTTTTCAAAGCACAAGTTCTATTAGCTGCAAAGACAAGCCGTATAAAATATTGTAATTGTAGTGATAAATACTGCTTGTATTTCATGGTTTAATTTTGTTGTGTGGTATATATTATGTGTATTAATATTAATAATCTCTGCAAATTCCTGTTTGGTAAACAGATACTTGCACACTGTACAGATACACTGTCATCTAACTGCTGCTGTTGGCTACTTATGAATTTATTTAATTGTTCAGTCTCAGTTTTGGCTGCAGGGAGGACTATAAATGGGTGAGATGGTGATTAAGTGATTGTAAAGTTGTTTAAAAGAGTGCATTTCTTATAATGTTTTGGCTAATCTACAATTGTACAAACATAAAAAAATAGGAAATACACATCCTGAAAAGTAAAGCCAAAATATTTCAATTGCCCCCTGGTGGCTGGCTGCAGTTTAGGTCATCAATCCTCCCTTCTCCATGTAATTAAATAGGAAACAAAACCAAAAAATGAATTTCCAATAAGTTTAGTTTTTGTTAGATATTGGTTGTCATTTCATTAGATTGAATAAAGAGGGGTTAACGTCTTGATTTAGGTGTGGGCGGGCCCTTGATACCACGGCTCCCACTCAGGACTTCAAATGACGTAGTCGGCAATGACCGTTTCTGGGATATTTTGGCTTGGTTTTTATACAGTGCAAATGGAGACACTTCGTTATGCACCATTCTGTTGGTTGATAGAATGTTTACGGTAAAAGTTTTAAAAGTCAGGTCTGCCTCAGAGGTCTAACAGCACTTATCAGTGCTGTGAAAGGGTGAGTTAAGATGTAAGTAGCTAAACATTTAACATCTGACAACTGTTTTACGATAGAAATATTAAACGACAACTAACATTCATCATGCAAACTAATTGACTTTTCTCAAATGCCAGCATTTAATTGAAAATGTTATTTACATGATTTATGTAATTCATGACTGAAAGTTAAAGTTGAAAGTGTTTTCGATATTAGGTATATGAATAAGAGTTAATGTGTGCATATTTCATAATAAAATATTATTTGCAAATAGTTCAAATTGACTTCATAACTAGAATTAGACCTAGAACTTCTTTTACCATTGTTATTTCTTTTACTTTATTCCATTAAGGAACATAATTGTTTAATTGCTATAAATAAAGCGATCATTACACTTCCCCTTCACCACCTAGTGTTCAAGACATGGTTATTGCCTTGTTTTTACCCAGGGTTATGTAACTCTGCTCTGGAGCAATTTAACTCAAAAGGATAAGGTTTTAGAACGTCATCGTTAGATGTTTAGTAACGGGTAGCCTGCTATGTCTGTATTCATGTGCTTTGAACAGAAACACCATTTAGTGATGGAGTGAAGTTTTGGAGTTTTATTCTTATCATTCATCGTCTGAAAAGTACAGAACAAAATGTACAATGATGATTTGCAACATCTTTATGTAAATGGTTTGCTTACTGTTTGTGTATGTATGCATATACAGTATATATGTATGTATGTATATGTGTATACATATTAACCTATAATTAACATTTTTTAACATTGTTTAACAGCAGCTTATAAATTCACATAGGTTAAGAATGAATCCAAAGTTAAAACCTAATTTGTAATGTAATAAGTTTATTTTACTTCCTCAGAAAGTCAGAGTACTAAGCATTCCTAAATAGCTGTGTAAAGTTCTCTTTCTTAAACAAGAGTTTAGGAGTTCTTGAGTCTTGACTCCTAAGATTCTGACTCTGACTGCTGGTTTCAATGAATGGATATTGACTGCAGCAGAGGACCTGTCAGGGAACTGCTGCCTCCATTTATCCGTGAGGAGCGTCTGCCTCCTGCAAAATCTCAGTCAGGCAGGTGAACACACTGCATTCTCATTAGCCTTCGCTCGGAGAGTGAGAGCAACGGCACACAGGAGAGAGAGGGAAAGGGTGTATATGGTGTTGTTGTCCTCCTAAGGTCTTTGTATGTCTAAGGCAGAGGACAGAAACCATCCTAATAGTTTCTGCACTGATGGATCCCTGAGCATTAGCTATACACATCACTGTCACATGTGGCAAATTCATCATGTTGAATTTCTTTGGTGTCATGTGAGCACAGTGTGTAAGACATTGTCTTTCCCTGTGAAGTTTATTTGGCAGGAGATCTGTTCTCTCTCTAGTGTTGACACATTTCTTCATCTGGGATTTTAAAATGTAAATGTTTTATTCTAAAAAGAGGACTAGTAACTACAAAACTAATGTGCTGCTGCTTTAAATAAATTGCATTCTCTTTGAATTTATTCTTGAAATACAGTGACTATAAGAGGAAGATTTTTCAAGGTGGCATAATCTTCTTTTCTTTTTTTAAAGTGATCTGTTGCCGTTAGGAAATTGTAGTGTTCCAGTGACACTTGGACAGTTTAGATTTTTAGTTCCTGTCGTGAGAAGTTTTGTAGTGACTTCAGGAAACACTGAAAGCGGGGAGGAAGTCATTTGTGTTGATCTTAAGGCAGACAAAACATTTGTGCAAAATGCTCGCTGCAACTTATCGGACAAGGAAGAGCAACTGACCCTTGAGCTGACGTGTTAACCAGTGTTGGTTACTGTCAACTAATTTAGCGCTTTTTTGATGCTATAGATCCCCTTCTTTAAATCAAAAATGTCATGCAATTTAAGGTAGTAGCGCTACCTTAATTTCTTTAAAAAAAAATCTTACTGACAACAAAATTTTAAAGAATTTCAAACTGTTGGAAAAAATAAAACTACAGATGACTGCCTGTATAATTATTAGTAGAAGTATTTGCACTTTTTGCACTATTTATATAAAAAAAGTCTGCAAACCCTCTAGCAATCTCTTGCAACTTCAAGGTTGAAATCTCCTGGTTTCCAAAGAAATGTGTTCTGTTGCTTTTGAACACGGGAATGTGTTATTCCCCTAAAATATGGACTTTATCGTTTGACACTTTAATAAAACAGGCATTTTGGTGCCATTTATTTAACTGTCAACTACTGTAATTTCTTACAAACCAGCAGTCCACCCAAATCTTTAATTTCGATACCACACCATCATTCAGTGTTTCAGTTGCAGAAGTGAGCACTGCAACACTGAAATTTTCATCAGGAAGAGCAAAGTGAGTTCTGGTATTCCTGTCATGTGACTCTCAAGAACTAAATTAAATGTCCACATTCTTCCTGTATTTTTCCAAAATACCCTCTGAATCTGTGAAGTTCTCAAGAAAACCAGCACATTTCCAAGCATAGATGCTTATTTATCACAGGGCTCCTGAGACTGAGGGAAACCCATTGTGGCTTTTGAAGTTCCTGTGCATCCAGAACTTTTCAAGTCAGGAATGTGAAGGTTTTTAAAGTGTCTGCATAGATTCACAGCCCAAGACAAGATATTTGAAGTAGGATGGCATTTCATGCATCTGAGGAAGTAGCAAAACGTTCCTGAAACTGCTAACGTAGCTCTTCTTCTTTGAATCTTTATGAGGCCACGCTGTGGGACGTATAGGACAGACATGGAACATTGGCCGTCTGTGGCTTGCGAGCTGCCGCCTGGTGTCAGTTCTGCACACTTTCGTGAGTGTGTGAGTGTATGTGTCCTGCCACCCATATGGAGTGGAGCCACTATGTCTCATCTCTGCATGAGTGCGTTTTTTGTTTCTGTGGATGTTACTCATCATAACATTTGCTCCTTTTATGAGACTAGTGTGTTTAGTTTAAAATATGCAACAATAAATGGTAGGGCTGGGTATCGATTCGATTTCAATTCACAAGCTCTTGATTAGATTATGATTTTGTTTCATTCGGTATCGATTCATTTGGATCTATCAGGTACAGTTCATGTCTCTCTCAACTAAACGGCAAAATATACTCTGTCGGTTCAAACAATACTATAGCATGAAAGGTTAACATCAACCTCAAGAGTCCATTCTATTAAATTCAATTGCTATTTATTTTTAGATATAATAATCAACCATTAAAAACTGAGTTGCACATAAGGAAGTTTTACTAATATAATTGTTTTTATATTCAAAATGATAATTGTGGTAATAAAGGTCTTTCAAGGGTCATATGGATGGGGGGGTAATGGGAGCATTCTGACCAGTCAAGCCTTGACCCCTTGTAGTTTTTAGAGATGTAGTTTTTAGCTTGAAAGTGAAACAATGAAAGTGTTTGAGGGGAAGATGGAGGCCATACTAATAAAAATCTGAGAATTCATCACATGACATTGCGACCCAAGTGCAATCATTGAAAAGTGTTCTCATTTCCTGTTCATGGATCCAAATAAACGTCCTTCCTGTAATTGTTGTGTCCATTGCCATGGGATTAGGTTAAAAAAAAGATCCACCTCGTTCTCATTCTCCAATGAGGAACCGCTGAAAGTTGGTTCTCTGTTTGCACACGTGTAACGCCCAATTAGCCGCCCCTGCTCACGTGCCCGCGTTGTGGCCGAGTGATTTATGTATGGTGAATAACATTTCGTCTGGCTGACAGGGATGATCGGATGGTGGTCGTTAGCAGGTCTGAGAGGTCCTGGCCCAAGGTGAATGGTCCTATTCTGACCTGTCTGCTGCACACCGCTTCGAGTGGCGAACGTTCCTTTGCACCATCTACGCGGATGTGAGGATCTGTATGCGAGCGTGTGCCGACATGGTTTTCTAGCTTGTGCGCTGCATCTGGTTGCTGTAAATATTAGCTTTTCAACTGAACGTGGCCACCCTCAGATATTCAAAGGCAGAAATTGAGAAGCGTGTTTTTTTATTTAGTTGTCTGGCACCCTTTTCTAAACCAGCGGCAGACAGCTTGGTTTCGTTCAACAAACATATGGTAAGCAGTACATTCAGTCTGCATCTTCTAGTGCTGGTGGTTTTGGACTGGGGTGAAGGGGTCTGTGAGACCAATTTCAGAAGGGCATTGGGTTTAGCTTCATTGCATATAAATATAAACAAATACTCTCTGAAGAGATTCGAAAATAACAAGCTAATAAACCTGCCCCCTCCTGATGGCACATCATAAATTGATCCTCAGAGATCCAGAACCTGCCTCTCAGTGTTTGTGTGTGAACTCAACGGCTTCAACGTGCGAGTATGACTGTGACAGATGCAGTTTTGAGAAACGGTTTTGTTCCTCTGTGCATGTATGCATGTCTATTAGTGAGAGATGTATACACTAAATACATCTTTTCAATGCTTATTTTAGGAATGTACCAATGTAAAAAAATGAGGACTGGTTTTTGTATTGGTATTGTTAACTGATAAGTGATACATTATTTAATGGGCTCATGATCAAATTTTGATCCTTGATCTTTAGTCATATTAGAGGTCTATACCATTAAACATCCTGCAAATTTCATTGATTACAATATCCTCTCTACAAACAAATCATGTATTTAATGAAGCTCTAAAAACAGCTTATTTTGTTATTGTGGGTGCTGTGGCATCACACGGGCAAATTGATTTTCACATCACTGCCTAAAGAAGATGACAAAGTGGGTGTTGATAAAATAAAGTAAATAAAAAGTAAAATCATTCATTGCTAAAAGTTTTCATTTGTTATACATAAAAAAATATATATTTTTAAACGTTTTAAAATATTTGTTAACACAGTTTGTAATGTATTTTGACTTTGGTCAACTAAACTGTATGCTATGATATAAAAAGTTTGGCCGATACTGATAATTATTTTCACATTATTGACAATAACCAGTAAATAGGATTTATTTTGTAATAATAATATAAAAATAAAATGCTAAAACGTGTAATCAGTCATTTGAAATGTTAATAATTTAGGGACTACAACATATAATGTACAGTATGAAAACATAATATGAATTATGTTATTAAATGTGTAATCAAGTTAGGTAAAATGAGCATGCACAGTTAAATACCTACTTTATGATACTGATACATTAAAAATACATTTCTAAATATTTGTCAATTTTTAGATAACCAATTTAGTACCAGTACATTTCATTTTGGCCTTTTTTGGCACTTCATTGATAGCAATGGGGAGAAAAATGCCTGAAAGTTTGAAACGTGATAAAGAGTTGGACTCAAATTTGTCTTGCCTATGCAACCACTGTGCAAGTAACTGAGCACATGCAAAGAAAGTGGGCAGCTTAACGTCTTTATACACATGTCTTTAGAAGAAAGGCAGAGAGATGCTCATGCTAAGGTTTACCATGGGTCCTCCTGTGATGGGCAGGGTGTGTGCATCTGAGGAAGGGCTCAGTAATCCAGTGCTGCCACAGGCATGCTGAAAATGAGGAGCCCCTGAAGAGTTGTGGAGAGCACTGTCACTTTTTCCACCCCAGCAGGGTGGAGGAAAGATGGAGAGATGGAGGAGGAGAAGAGAGGAAAAGAACATGGATGGTTATGGTGGTTAGAAAGAGAGGGAGTGAACAGACAGAAAAAAGAAGCCGTCCACTTGTTGTGTCGTCGGCATTTGAACCTCAACAGAAGTCATGACAGAGAAATGAACAGTTGCTGCTATTCTTTCCTTTCCTCTGATCCAGCTTGCTCATTTTTTGTAGTAGTAGGGGGAACCGCGGATTGATTTTTTTTCTTCCCTTCAAAACTCGCAGACCTAAACAAATCTACCTTCCATCTCAAAGGGACAGTTCATCAAAAAATAAAGATTCCGCCTTTCTCTATTCACCCTTATGTCATTCCGAACCGCTTTGGCATGTAAACTTTTAAAAGAAAGAAGGTCACACAGAGCGGCACGATTCTGAATAAATTGAGAATCACAGTCTTTTTGTTTAAGATAGAGATTACTGAATAGACAATTTACTAGAGATTCTGACAATTTAAGTCTCTTGTCGCCACCTAGGAGGCTCTCAAACATCCAATCCCCCCTTTTTATCCAAACTCCATTTCTAACTCCCTTAAGGACCAGTCACACAGCCGATCACGCCCGAATCACTCACAAATCACGCACAGATTGGGTTTGTGCGTGCTTGTGCGTCGAGAAATTGACCAAAGTATTCCACGAACATTTGACGCACGCCCAACGCATGAGTCACTGACGGAGCGTGTCCAAACACGCATGCTTCGCGAACGTTCCACGAACAAGCACTTTCAGAATCCACATTGTCAGTGGAATGAACGTGATACGTACGCGGTTCATGCGTGATATGAAGGTGGGGCGTCAGTGGACGGACGTGGACGTGCGCGGTTTCGAACCAGTTCTGACGGTCCACGTTTGTCCCACCGACGAATTACGCATACGACGCACGCTCCACGTAAGGAAAGATCTGTGCACAGCGAAAACGCATGAATCACGCACAAATTACGCACAGATTTTCTTTTCTGCGCGGAGCGTGCGTCGTTTGGAACGAATTCGTTGGTGGAACGAACGTGGACTGTCAGTGATTGTAAGTGGATGTGCGTCGAAGGCGGTTTGTGCGTGATTTTGAGTTTTGAACGGTTTAAATTTTTTTTGGCACACAACTGTGTGTTATTCATGAGTCGCCATGCGCAGTCAAGTGTGCGTGACTATGCGCAGGACACGCGTCGGCCGTCAGTGCTTATGCATCGGAACTGGTTCAAAACCGCGCACGTCCACGTCCGTCCACTGACGCCCCACCTTCATATCACACATGAACCGCGCACGTATAACGTTCATTCAACTGACAATGTGGATTCTGAAAGTGCTTATACGTACGTGGAACGTTTGCGAAGCGTGCGTGTTTGGACACGCTCCGTCAGTGATTCGTGCGTCGAATGTTTGCGGAATACTTTCAATTTCGTCAATTTCTCGACGCACAAGCATGCACAAACCCAATCTGTGCGTGATTTTTTGAGTGATCCGTGTGTGATCGGCTGTGTGACTGGCCCTTTATTTTGATGGTCTTATGGTATCTTTGATGGTATTTAGCGATCAAACTCATCAATAGAAGGGGACAGAGTAAACGCGGTCAAATCCAACTCTGTTTTCAATAGTAATTCCTCACACCTTTAAAAGAAGGCAGGCGACAAACAAGGAAGAGACTTACCAAGTATGGTGGAGAGCCTTTTAGATAAGCTCCCAATTTATTCTACATCCTCAGTCTAGGACAAGAAGAAAGAATGCCATCTGAATCAAAGGTTTTCTTGAATTTATTGTTTGGAGTGTTCTTGGTTCAGGCCACTTCGGATATATACATGAGCCAAAACGACAAACAAAACAGAACTGACTGGGTCTTTAAATACTACAATTTCCTAACCAACCAAACAAAAAAACATTGTACTTCCCTAACTCCCTATCTAGTGTAAACCAGGAGAGAAGCAGTTAAACAAAAATAGGCACTCAGCTCCTACAACATAGTGACAATTCTTCATTAAAGGATACCTTTTTAATATCAACATAGTAGTAGTTAATGAGGACAGTAAGAAAAACAAAATGATCTCCAACTAGGAAGTTACATTTCTCTGTTTTCAGATTATCTTGATAACTGACACAATAATAACAAAATCTGCTCTAGCAACAATTGTGAAAGCATCGGGGGAGATGGAAAAGAGCCGCACAACAACCAATAAAGCAGAGAGTCATGCTATTTCACAATTAGTCAACTACAGAATCACTTCAATGGTTTGGAAGGACGCTGTCACCGCCGTGTCCTGCCGGCACAACACACACCCGGCCGCTTCTTTTTCCTTGTTTTGTGCAGACTCACGTTTGTAAAGAATGCGCATCCCAAAGAGGAGCCAATCTGCGTTTGCCAGTAAGTAGAAATCAGAACCTAGAGCAGTTGAGGAGAGAGAGAGATGGAAACATGCTCACACTTCCAGTTTAAAAGTAGATACGTCTGAGGACGTAACACTGGTGTAATGATGTAATTGATACTATCTTTATTTGAAGTGTTGAAAAGTATTTTGAAAGTATTTTAAATACTTTAAATCTACCGATTTAGATACGACAAGCTAATCTCTTAGCATTTTTAAATCTAAGCTCAAACAAATAACCCGAAATTCTCTTTTTTAGTCTTGATTGTTGCTTTATTTTAAACTTTATACTACATGGTGTATCTTGATGTTTTATTTTGTTTTATTTGTCTTTGTGAAGCGCTTTGAGATTTGTATTTAATGGCGCTATATAAAATAAAGGTTATTATTATTTCCGATATGACAGTGTGTATATGATGGACAGATTGTGGGGTAAACTATCCATTTATCAATTCCTAACTATACATTAGGGGATGACAATATTTGAGATGTACTTAAAATTGATCAGTATCAGCCAATATTTACTAGTAACCAGAAACATAAGAAAAGTCTTAAAATTAGTCTCAAATTTATGGAGAAAAAAGTCATATAATATCTAGAAGTAAAAGATGTTTATTTGTTGACAGATGGGATAATAATGAGTAGCTACTGAGTAGTAGTGCATTGTGAATGGGAATCGGCACGTCTGCCAGTTGAAGGTGTCACAACTCACTACAATGGACATTAGTTAAAATGAGGGCAGTTTAGCTCATCAAGCGGTGCGGCTCGTGTCCACTGGATAATTTAAGGGTCAGGATGATGAGCTGGAGGCTTGAGCTAGCCAAACTGCCATGCTGAAATGGGAAATTGTCCCTTCTCAACAGGAACCTTAGAGGGATTGACAGTTAGCATGCCATGGCATTAGCCTGAAGGGATGCGCTAAGAATGTTTGAGTGGTGTGGAGGAAGTGTCATGGTTTACAGAACTGTGTGAGTGTTCGATTCCACACAGAGCGCAGCTCTCTCACTAGAGTATTGCATAGTGTGCTAGGATGTGTGTGAAGACGTGAGTCAGGGCAGCTTTACTGTGTATTCAGTGCACTCTGGAAGAATGAGATTAATCTCTTCCTGTCTGACACTGAAAGATGACGCTTGGCGCATCTTTATAAGCCTCTTGTGTTCAATGTTATCCGTCTGTTCTTATCAAAGTCTACCTGCAGAATAGCCCAAATGAACTGAGTGTGAAAGTGTCTCTGCAGATCTCGTTCTGCCTCTCTCTTTCCTCTGGCCAGCTCAATTCAACTCATTTTAATATAGTTGTTAACAGCTTGTGGTGGAGCGGTTTGTGTGGCTTTGGTGTCGGTATGCTCAGAAGCTGTTGGGTAGAGTCAGACTCGATGAATGATGGAGCACAGGCACAGAGTTCCTCTGGTCCAAAGAGGTGGAAGACTAATCCATTTATCTATTTCTCTCTTCTGACAAGGTGTCTTTGGACAATTGTTTTGAGTGAACGTAGAGCTTGTGATTTTAGCAAATTTTACATTATGACTTATATGTATCAAGGCAATAGATTTATCAAAAATATTTGAATCTATTTTAAAAATGCTCCAAATGTTTGTATTTTTTAAACGCTCCAAAAGGGATGCACAATATAATTGGTGACCATATCGATATGGGACAGTCTAAACTTTTGTTTTATATTTAGAAGCTGATAATGTTTTATTGTTGTCCATTTTATACAATACATATGGATTCTGTTTTCTTGTAGGTTATTGAAATACATTTACAATAACGGTTCATAAATCTTTGATATTGCATGATTCATTCTGATTTGATGCCTGATGTTACAAAGCTTTAGTATGATATGCAGTACCTGTTAAATGTTTTTGTCTCAAAAGTCAAAAAAATATAGTAAAACCAGTAATATTGTGAAATAGTATTACAATTTTAAATAATTGTTTTCTATTTTAATAAATGCAAAACTGTTATTTATTCCTATTATATGATTTTCAGCTTCATTTCTCCAGTCTTCAGTGTCAAATGATCCTTCAAAAGTCATTCTAATAGGCTGCTCAAGGAACATTCATTATTATATTATTATTAATGTTGAAAATGGTTGTTGCTTAATATTTTTGTCGATACCATTCAAACTTTTGTTGTAAAATGTATAACGGGAGAAAGAAATTATACTTTTATTCATTAAGGATGCAATAAATTGATCAGAATTGCATCAGTTGAAGACATTTAAATTGTTACAAAAGATTTATTTATTGAATGCTTTAATGCATTTATTATCACTGATCATTGAACTTTGTATTCATCACAGAACCCTGAAAAAAGTATCACCGTATCTACAAAATTAAGCAGCAAAAAGAATAATGAAAAAGAATAAAAAACAATAATAAGAAATATTACTTGTGCAGCAAATCAGCATGTTAGAATGATTTTTGAAAGGTTACGTGACACAAAAAAATCAGCTTTGCCATCATAGGAATAAATTAAATTTTAAAATATAATAAAATAGAAAAGGTATTTTAAATTGTAATAGTATTTCACAATATTACTTTTTTTTTACTGTTGTTGATCAAATAAATACAGCCTTAGTGAGCATTAGAGACTTCTTTCAGAAACATTATAAATCTTACCAACTCCAAACTTTTGAACAGCAGTCTGTACAGCTATTCTTGAATATTTTAATATATTGTAATGGGTTTGATATTTGACATAATGGTGAGTATGATTTATTTCCGGGGTGAACCATTCCTTTTATTTCCTTTTAATGCTTCTATTTTCTAGTATTCTAGGTAAAAACAGTTTATGCACGTATACAATGTTTTACTGGTTGTATTTAACTGCTTTTGCTCTATCTAACATTAAAATCCTTTTTAAATTTTATGTTGCTAGTAAAATAAAATAAAATATTTCAAGAATATGATTACTGTTATTCATGTCGAAATAATTGGACAACTGAAAATAATTATCTTTTTCTTGCTTTTTTTCTCTGTTAATGCACATATCACTGTAGAGATGATCACTATTTTCATTGGCATCACTTTGTAGCTCGAGTGTTTTGTCTCGGTCTCTTTAGTCCCTGTTGGATCTGATTGATTTTAGAGGCAGCCTGTATGTTTTCATGTTGTAGCACCCATACGCTAAATATCGCTGCTCTTCCTATTTCTCCTTTCTCTCTTTTTACTTTCTTTTTGTCTCATTGTCTCTTTCGCTTTCTTTCTGTGTCTGCAGGAGTCGGAAGATTCAGATCCGGAACATTCCTCCTCATCTCCAGTGGGAGGTGAGTTTGCACTGAGAGAACAGTGTGTGTGTGTGGTCAGGATCCTGTCTGTCTCATATGGGCTCCAGCGCTTCTTTCTCTAACTGACGATGCGTAAGGGAAGTTCCGCCCATACACACAAATACACTTCCTCTGCAGTCCGTGTGAATCTGTCTGGAGAGTGTTCAGCCCTAGTGACCCGATTGTAAATCCTGATGACATCATCACAGGGAGCTCTGGCCCACTTACACACTCTCACACGCTTCATACGTTTGTATATTTGGACACTGTGCCTCTGTATTCTGCATTGCATAGTTTAATTTAGTTGGTTCACTGTGTATAAATTGGGGGCAGTTGTGGCCTAATGGTTAGACTGGTAACCCGAAGGGTTCGATTCGAAATACCAGTCGGAAATGACTGAGGTGCCCTTGAGCAAGGGACCTAATCCCCATTGGCCCCACAGCAAAAGGGCTGCCCACTGCTATAGGTGTGCGTGTCCAACGTTTGTAGTGTGTGTGTGTGTGTGTGTGTGTGTGTGTGTGTGTTTCCTAATGTGTGTGCACTGACTTAGATGGGTTAAATGTTAAATAAGGTTAAATTTTGAGTATGGGTTACCATACTTGGCTTCACGTGTCACTTTCACTTTTACTGTGTAAAAATGTATGTTCTTGCTGTACCGAGCAGTTACTGCACACACAAGACGCCATTTTGGTGGCATTTGCACACAAATTTTGAATCCGGACAAGTTTGGGATCAGTTAGAATCTTTAATACTTTTGTTATTCAGCAAGGATGCATTAAATTAATCAATTAAGGAATGAATTTCATTTTAAAATGTAAGAAAATTGAAAAGTTATTTTAATTTGTAATAGTATTTCACAATATTACTGTTTTTACTGTTGTTGATCAAATAAATACAGCATTGGTGAGCATTAGAGACTTCTTTCAAAAACTTTATAACTCTTACCAACAGCAGTAATATTTGAGATAATGGTGATTATGATTTTATTTACAGGGTGAACCATTCCTTTTATTTTTCTATTTTCTAGTGTTCTATGTAAAACAATTTATGTATAAGATGTTTTACCGATGTGTTTAACTGCTTATGCTCTTCTTGTTGCAGGTTTTGGACGGTCTGTTAGCACAGCATGGTACTGTAGAAAATGTGGAACAAGGTAAAGACTTGCCATAGTATGAAATGACTATACTTGGATATGTAATGCACTATATATATATATATTTTTTTTTTTTTTCTTCTTCTTTTCTTCTTCTTCTTTTTTCTTTAGGTAGTTGACATTTCAAGCTGTGCCTCAAAAAGAATAAGAAAACTAATTATTTTGTAATTTTCATGTTTGCAGCTTATATGATCTAATATTACCGGTAATTGAAAGACTGCATGGGATATTTGTAAATTAAATATTTTTTTTATTTCTCACACTGCAGGATCATTTAATGAGTGAACTAGTGAAGACAAAATAGTTTTAAAAAAATGATGAAAAACTTAGAAAAACTCAAATTGGATGTATTATGCAATTGAACACATTCCCTTAATAGTTTAACATCAATATAAATATTTCATTAAAACAGTGACGTATAACGAGTTGTTTTCTCATTTGCTTGATTTATATTAAATATTTAAGTATTTTATTTGATTAATATTAATGATAATAGACAATGTCAGGTATGTTAGACCAATTCCACAGGAAAATACATTTTCTCCATACTATTTACATTCACTCAAAAGTATATTTGAAAAGCTGCATTACCATGAAGCATAAGCAGAACATGCACACATTATTTTTAAGTGTTGACTTTTGACATCCCTACTAACTTGTTACAGCATATAAAAATGCGCTTTCTTTTATACACTCACATAATTTTTTAAATATTTAAACACTGTGTTGTCAAAGTTGATATTGTGGCTTTATATGTGGTCAGACATTTTGCGTGCATCATAAAATTATTATTGTTAGTTTTTACCAAACTCGAGCTCAGATTGCAAGGTTACAAGGTTCCATTTGTGATCAGTGAATATTTAGAGACGGCTGCATCTGAAGTGCATCACATTCCATTTTCATAGTTTATTGAAGCTATGTGAGTTTTTTTTCTAGCATTTGGACAAAATCTCACATTATACATGAGGAATAGGCTATTTTAAGACAGTATTGTATGTGGGTCAATGACAGATGCCAAGACACTCTTCTCTGCTCCTCAAATAATTAAAATAATAGCCTTTCTAGATAACAAACTATTGGACTACAGATGCAATGTGTGCATTCTGTCAGTGGAGACGTCTCAGTTGTGTGGTTCTGTAATTGTCTTTCCCAAAAGAGAGAGGAGTGGGAATAAGCACACAGGCAGTGCTCTTGAGACCGAGTGTGAATGAGAGGAACAGACAGACAGTGCATGAGAGAGGGATGAACTCTTCTCTGGCTGAAATGAGCAGTGTGTGGATTGAAGTGGGAGAGTGTGGCGAGGCTCCAGCTGTAATGTGTGTGTTCTCAGGGAGGAGCGGCACGGTAATAAGGGAGGTAAATGTAGGCGCCTGTGGTCTCTCTCTCTCTCACTCACAGCTGAGACGGATTGCGTTTACACCTGGTTTTAACATGCATCTCCTGTGACCACTTGTGGTTCGTGACACACATCACTTACTTTATCAGTGTGTTAATTAATGTTGATACAGTAGTGTTTTACATCATCTGTCATTGTATATTGATACCAGATGCAGATACCTGTCCAAATGCAAAGGGCTCTCACAAGTTTCTGTTCACCTCAGATTTTGTTACACATATTTTATTCAGTTGTATTTATTCATAGTTTTGTTTTCATGAACTTATTGTTCCTTTGTTTCATTTGTTGTCATGGACATTCATTAATCATCACACGTGTTAATCATTTGTTGCCTCAGTTGCCCTGTATTTAAGTTGCTTTGTTTTACTCTTCAGTTGTCGGTTGTTGTTCGTGTTTGGCGCACACCGTCACGCCTGATTGCTTTCTTGTGTATTAAACCTCGTTTGTATTTATAATCCTGCCGTCAGTCTCCATCTTCTTCAGCATTATGACAGCTTTGGAATTGTTTACACCTTTTATGTAGTTCATAATAAGAGAACAAAAGCACTTTCATCTTAGTAAATGAGTCAGTGATATCCAGAATGAGAGCCCACAGTAATGAAAAGAGAGAAATTAAATCTAGTTTGAAACACATGTGCAGAGTTCTTACAAATGCACTCTTTGTATTTTATATTCGTTTCAAATAAATGTGATTTGTTTTCAAGTAAAGTTTATATTCAAGAGTGACTATGTGATGCAACAGTCAATTAAAAATCTTATCCTAAAACTTTGATTAAATGTTAATGACATTTTTAGAAGAAACTTTAATTAGTAATTAAAAGTTTTTGGGGATATGTTACAATATATTTTATATAACAGTAAAATATTAATATTACTAAATAGTATAATTATTTTTAAATGAAGAAATAAATGTCTTTCTTCCCAAATTATATCATTATGATAGAGAGTTATTCTATTCCTTTAAAAAAAAAATGCTTATAATAGAAGTTTTTTTTTTCTTTTCTATTTTTGTCAGCATTTTAAAATAAGTTATTAGATCCAAAAAATTATCATACTATTATAACAAATAATAATTGTAATTCCAGCATTCTTTAGAAAAGCAACCCCATCCAAACAGTCCCATTGTGTGCTCATCTAATGAAATAAATATGGTCATGTCAGCGTGACGGGGGTTGGTCTCGTCATTCTTTCTCAGCTCCTATTAATGTGTCTTCATTGGTGACACTCATTGCTTCTGAGACTGATCGCTTGAGCT
This sequence comes from Rhodeus uyekii, assembly GCA_037043235.1. Taxonomy (NCBI): domain Eukaryota; kingdom Metazoa; phylum Chordata; class Actinopteri; order Cypriniformes; family Acheilognathidae; genus Rhodeus; species Rhodeus uyekii. The sequence goes on along the minus strand of JAWRVZ010000053.1, from coordinate 1,529,751 downwards.
GCCTTATAGCGAGGTTTTGTGGTTCTCTTCATGTGTGAAGCTCTGGATTTCTGCCCAGCCATCCCACTCAGCTTTCTCCAGACAGACTGTCTAGTCCTCTAGACACACAACTCCATCTAATCAATAAAGAGGCAGGCTTTCCTCTTAAAATACTCATGCACATTGTCTCTGCAGTGGCTTCTGTCTGTAATTATTACAATAAGCAAAGAGGAATTCTTGTAATGTGGCAGAACTGTCATTTAGTCCCATTTCCTGTCTTCAGAAAGGTGTTTCTCAAGTGGTGGGGTCACACGACCATTTTAAATGGGGCGTTGATTTTTTTGTCAAACATGTTTTTCCTGAATCAAGACTTTTATTTTGAAAGACATGGGTGAAAGCTTTATGTAAAAATTGCTTCCTAAAACATTGTTTCTAATGTGATTGCTTTTGTTACTGTGGTGCCGGGTTCAAAATCAATGCACGATTGTCACTGTGTTTTGTTACTAAATGAATCCGCTGCTTTGAACACATAGGTTGAACAAATTCAGTGTCTCTCCTTTTTTAGTGTTTTGTCACTACCTACAGGCGGTTTCATATTCCTATATTTAAAATTGGATTTTTAAAACATTAATCTCAACATTATTTATGTAGGTGTAATTGTATCAATTCAGGTGCAACTTCTGTTCCACCTCAGCAACAAAAAGAGGAATTTTATTGTTGGTAACAGCTCTATAAAATGTCTTATCTAATTGTATTTATTGATTAAATTTGAGACATTTCTAGATTTTTTTCGAGTGCTGGTCTGGTCTTGGTCTTGACTCGTTCTTGCCCTGTCGTGGTCTTGGTCTCAATGCCACAAAGTTTTGGTCTTGTCTTGGTCTCGACTTAGTCTCGGTTTAGGTGGTCTTGACTACAACACTAGTAACGAGAGCCTGAGGAAAACACATTGTCCTGTTTCAGTATCTCCGGTCAGGCTATTTGTCAATGTTATTATTCTAATGTTATTTTTGTAACTTGATACAAATGAAAAGATCTTTTACCTCAGAAAAACTACCTGTGGATACCGAATGCGTACCTTATATAGTGCGTGAAGCGTAGACGAATCGTAAAGTGCACTCTTCAATTGCACACGCAAATACAGAGGTGTGCAGTCGTAAAATGACCAAAAAGTACCTGTACATAAACATAACTTGTACTTTGTGTGTTAGCTAGGAAGGATTTGCATGCATGTATGATGCTCGTTCTGTTCATCAGGATCATTAAAAGCACATTTCTTATAATTTTTTAATGGCCTAATTACCATGGGAAAATATGGCTCCCATATTTAGTTAAATAGAACCACTGTTTTAACAGGTCCTGATTGTACACAGGTGCTACAGCAGTTGGATTTGTATAGCTCTTGAAGTGGAGGGTCTTGGCCTCATTGTGTCTGTATTTAGATGATACACAGAGCTTTGATCCATGGTCGTCAGGGTTGCTTTACGCTTCTCCTATGAAGTACACGTGTGGCCATGGCACAGTAATTAGAATTTTATATGCAGACACACAGAAGTTGCTCTTCATAGCACTATTGTAAAACTGCATTTGTTTTTTTATATGCGTCTAATAAACAATCTTGCAGTCTCATATGCTTATGGATATGACCAAGCTCTCTGTTTATAAGTATTGGCTTCTCTCTCCCTTTTTCACCTGATTTCATTTTCACTTTCTTTTTACAGTTAACACTGATACAGAAACAGCAGTGGTGAATGTGACGTACTCAACAAAAGAGGAGGCTAAAATGTAAGAATTTAAGAAAATGGTTTTCTATTGGAGTTTTCTAGTTCTTTTAAATTTATTGGATGGATGGATGGATGGTATGACTAAAACCATATGTAAAAGTGTAAGTAAATATATCATGGTAATGGTGTGTCAAACATTTTTAAAAGTAATATTAGCTCATTGTAATTATATTATTTAAAATGTAATATTTTTTATATAAAATATTTATAATTTAATAATTAATTAAATATATACATTACTAAGTGTAAATGCATGTAAAGTTGATCATTTAATTTATGAATTTAAGTATTTTATTAAGAAAAAGTAACTATCATGACAGAATGTTTTATATATATATATATATTACATAATTAATTAGTCATGTCGGTTTGTTAAAATTTTGTGACATTTATAATAAAACTAAAGAGTCTGATATTAGCGCAAAAACTGCTACACATAACGAGTTTAAAACACTCAAAACTGTGATAGATTATAAATAATGTGTCATTGTTGATGCCATTGCAAAAAAAAGCTAAATAGTCACTCATATCAGCTGATATTAATGCAGTGAAGTGATATACCATCATACTGCCAGGCCTGATTTTTTTCATTTAGAAAAAGCCAGAACTCTCCACCTCTACACTGTCATTGTGTTTCAATGATCATTTTCTCCATCCGTGTCTTCAGCGCTGTAGAGAAGTTAACAGGACAGACGTTTGAGGATTACTCCTTTAAAGTGTCTTATATTTTGGATATGGATGCTGCTCCACCTCTGCCTGCGACCCGGAATCGCCGGGCTGGAAGGACATCACGAGAACAGGACTCCCAGCCCGGTACTTCTGGAGGCTCCCTGGGGCTCCGACAGAAACAGCCAGACTTCCCCCTGCGTATGCTGGTGCCCACGCAGTTTGTGGGAGCCATCATTGGGAAGGAGGGTCTCACAATCAAAAACATCACCAAACAGACACAGTCTAAGTGAGTGGGATTTAAACTGATGTGAAATACAATTATAATTATATATAATACATTCATTAATTACAAATATGATATAGACTACCGTTCAAAAGTTTGGGTTCGGTACTATTGCTAAAACAGTAATATGTGACCATTTTTACAGTTTAAAATAACCCTTTTCTATTTAAATATTATATTTTAAAGTGTTTATTTTTCAGGATTTTTGGTGAATATAAAGTAAAAACAACATTATTTGAGATAGAATTCTTTGTTTTACATCATTAATGTCATTACTCTCGCTTTTGATCAATTTAATGCATCCGTGAATAAAATTATAAATTTCTTTCATTAAAAAAAAAAAAACTTTGGACATGAAATATCTTGAAAATACATCATTTATTAATCAAATCTGGTTGTGAGCATCAATTAACTTTGATTATAAATACCTGCTTACGGACAGCGACAACCCTTCACGAAGCTTTTTTTTTTTTTATCTCTGCTGAATGGTCATGTTCCCATCTTGATAGAGTGGACATTCATCGTAAGGAGAACGCGGGAGCAGCAGAGAAGCCCATTACCATCCACTCCACTCCTGAGGGCTGCTCCGCCGCGTGCCGTATGATCATGGACATCATGCAGAAAGAGGCAGATGACACGAAAGTGTAATTCTGAACCTTCTAAAGTCTGTTTGTTTAACGGTGTTCTTTAAATGCATCTCTGTAATTGTAAACTTGTGGTCTGTCTTCTATAGAACTGAGGATATTCCTATGAAGATCCTGGCCCACAACAGTCTGGTTGGAAGACTGATCGGGAAGGAGGGCAGGAACCTGAAGAAGATTGAAGAAGAGACCGAGACCAAGATAACCATCTCCTCGTGAGTGTCTGTTACGTTTGATGGCTTTCAGCAGGTGAAAACAAAGGAAGCTCATAATCATTTTGCTATTGTGGCTGTTATTTTAAAATCTATTATGTTTTGCCTTTTTTTTAATTAAAACAGCACTTGTTTTGGTAGGTCATACTGTGCTTTACGGTCAAGTTATTGATCAAAAACATGACCTGAACATGTGACATCTTGTAATGGGCTGCTAAGTTCTAGGATTTGGTGCAGAGCATCAGTGTACAGGTGGTTTTATGTATTTCCCAGAAATAAAGTGTGCTGGTCACACAGATAGCTTAGGAAGTGAGTCACCCAATTAAACCCCAACCAGCACTCCTGATCTCATTGCTTGGCTGTCCCTCTAAAAAACAGCCTAATTTGCTCTTTACACAGAGTACCACTTCATTCCAGGTGGAATCAGGGAAAAACGCAGTAGAATTGGCCATGATATTCAGCACAGGAACAACACAACGACTAACATCTTGTGTTGTCTTTCTATGACTTTGTAAAGATCTCTCTGGTGTGCACCTGTGCACCAGTTTACTCATGCTTTATGGTTAGGATTCTTACCATATTTTAAAGATGTGGGTGCTTGGATAATTGGAAAATTAAAGAGTCATTAAAAAAAAGTTGAAATAAGCAAAGTAGTAGGGCAAAATTTGGTTTATTTTTGTTGCTATTGACACAATGTTAATTATAATAGTATAATGTAGTTTACTGATGTTAACTAATTAAACCTTATTGTGAAGTGTACCATAATAATAGTAATACTACTACTACTACTACTAATATTAGTAGAAAAGTATAATAATAAAAATAAAAAAACACTCTAATATTAATCAGTGGTCTAATATGGTCACACCATATGCACAGAATAATAAATAATCATTCAAAAGTCACTCAATTCAAACACTGCTCTGATCTGACTTGATTGTGTGCACCAGTAATTTTACTCTGGCTTTTCTCTTTCTTGGTCCATTCTTCCCACAGTTTACAAGATTTAACTATTTATAACCCAGAGAGAACCATTATTGTGAAAGGGAGTATCGAGGCCTGTTGTAGGGCTGAAGTGGAGATCATGAGGAAGCTGAGGGAAGCCTATGAGAATGACATTGCTGCTATTAATGTAAGTGTTTGTGATATTTTTCAGATTTTGCTGTTTATAGTGTCAAACGTGGTCAACCTTGAGTCAGAGTCCTATAGACAACAAGGCTTTTAGATGGCTTGTCTTTTGCTTGTGTTTGGTGATTGACTGTGTTTATAGGAAACAGCCTTGAGTCAGTTCATCCCCTGCCGTGCTTAAGGAGAATGCTTCCTGTCAACAGCTATTCACGCAGACATGCACGCACATGTACACCGTTCTCCCTGTTTACACACATGACGTCACTGCCTGTGCCAGAGGGAGGTGAAGCCACAATCTGAGAGCAAATACTGTAATAATAGCATCATCAATCTAGTTTACACCGTCGCATGATACGAGGCCTCCTTTAATCTTCATTGAGTCATTCTTTTTTCCGGCAGAGGCCTATATTACTCAGATCAAATTTATGCTGTTTTACAGTTTCATTTATAGTCATGCATTAGTCACTCCTCAAGTCAGGCATACGGTAAATTATTCATGCTCAGATCAAGTGTTTTTGCGACAGCTTCGACAGTTACATGTAACTGTCCGTTAGATGAACTTTGTAATCTTCATTCTATTTTGCATGAAAGAGGCACAGCAGATGAATATAGACAGAACATGAAAAAGGCAAATCTCTGTCAAGACTAAACAGCATAACATCTTATCTAAAAGCACTTACCACATAAAATGATGCATCGGGTTGAGGGAGCCACCTAGCGTGACAGTAACAATATTACAAGACATCATAACAAACATTTACATGGTTAGGACGGTTACGTGAATACGTGGAAAATTAGAAATAGGTGGATATCTTTTAATCTCAAATGAGAGTTCAAGAAAAACATGATAGCTTGGTTTTGTGCATTGAGTAATCAGTCATAGTACATGATGTTATTTCTCTGTCTTGCAGCAACAAACCAATCTTATCCCCGGGTTAAGCCTGAGTGCACTGGGCATTTTTTCAACTGGTTTGTCAGTGTTGCCACCAGCTGCTGGACCCAGAGGCGTCCCATCCATACCCACAACTGGCTATAACCCTTTTCTTGTGAGTGCAAACCACAGTATGGACTTCATTTTAGAACTACAACATATCTGGAAGTTTCAACCGCTGGAATGCATTACATTTTGCTTGGCAAAATTCAGATTTTAACAATTGACCTCTCCCTACAGAATGCTCAGAATGTAATAGGGAAGAATTGGAAGAATTTATTAAATTATTATGCACAGAGATTCAATGTATTCACACAAGAAATTTCATTATTCCGACACATTTTACGAGCAAATTAACATATTAATTTGTAATTTATATTTTTGCCTGAATTTGTTTTTCTTGAGATAATATACATTTTTAAATGAAGTTAGTCAAATTTTAATTGTTTTTTTTTAAGTTAAATATTGCCAAAATGGATTCAACATTAAAACTAAATTAAATTAAAAAAATATGCACTTTGAAACATTTGTTATAAATATCATGAATTTCAGGAAATACCCACATGTTGCGTATGATGATAAATTAAGTTTGTAAGAGCTATTCTTGCACAAAGAAAGAATTTCATTGTGTTAATTTTTATTTATTTAATCAGTACATCATGTTTTCTACCTCAGTTCAATTTCAGGAATTAAATGGGACTTGTTGGTTCAAATCTAAGTGGTCCACTATCCTGACATTTAGCCTTCCGATCACTTTGTACACATCGTCTCTTTCTTAGTGAGTGCTCTCCTTAGAATGCAGCACACCTACTCATTGTTGAGTTAAATAATCCTTCTGTTAGGTTAGCATGCGGCAGGATTCCCCTTCATATTTAGTGATGAGTCAGTCAGGACAGCTTATGGCTCACGGATGAACTAATGAAAGTAGAATGAGTGTGTGGGTGTGTGAGATGTCTTTACCGTATGAGTGTTTGCTGGTTTTTCATCTTCTTCAGTAGTACAGTAAAACTTGAGTAGTCATTTATTATAAATTATTACCACAGGTTTTTATTGATGAAGTTATTTGCTTATGGTGAAACAAGCTCTCTACATAATATTACAAACTTTGGCATTTACTGTCAATAAAATGTTTTGCTTGCAAACTGTTGTTGAAAATCAAAGATCCACCAGCATGCTAGTATCCTTACCAGCCAGCAATGCTAGTAACCGGCTAGCTGTTCAGTCAGCTTCTCAATCAAACCTTGCAAATGAACCCCATGGAAATGCCCTTTTAAGTTAGTAGTTAGTTACACTGTGAGGATCAGGATCAGTTAGTTACAGTTACACTGTGAGTCAGGGTTATTGTTAGAACTGAAACTGAAACCATAGTCAGTCAGGTTCTGATTTAATATCTGCTGTTACTTGATGGAGTTTATCCTAACAAGCTGTCCAGGGTATTTAGAAGGAAATTAGCCTCACAGCATTAAAGATCCCCCAACATACTTGACAGTGGCTCTAGTGTTTTTCCCAAAAACTTTATTTTATTCATTCCAGGGTCACTCATCACAGCTGGGGGGGCTGTACGGGGTTCCACCTTCTAGTGCCGTCTCTCACCAGCACACAGTAAGTACTGGAGCTGAAAATGTCTCGTAAACTAGATACTTCTGCTTTTAGATGATAATTGGTGGATACAGTGTTTCAGTCACTCACACACACACACACACAAAAAAAACTTTCAACCAATTTTGTTTTTATAAAAGCAGATTTAGAGAGTGGGTTGGCCAATATAATGCTGATATATAATGCAGGTATATATTGTAATTTATGTGAATTACAATTTAATGATGGCAAATTTTATGTCTTCAAAATTGATTGAAATGATAATTTAACTCAGTTTTTAACCAATATGTCCTCAAATTATATCCACTGATTCTGTAACTTACATAAGATGGAGTGACTACATCTGTTAATGAACCTATGGGACAATGGACACAGTTTAATCAGCCTCACTGTAACCCAGTACAACAGCAATGTCTCATGCCATTTGAATAAATTACTTGGTAGTTATTCACTAAATGACAATCTCTTTCTCCATCTGACTGTACTGAGCACCACAAGCTAATGCTGTTAACTTGTGAATGAAAAATCTCTAAGACCTCTTCAATCTATCACCCATGCTCCGAGTCTGAACAATGAGTCATTGTTTTCCTATGGTTCACACTTGGCTAAATTTGGCTTTTTATGGCCTTTTTCAATCTAACGGATGAAGTGTGAACATATGAATGCGACCAAAGACGATGGAAAAACATACAGTGAGCAGCTTCGTTCGCGTAAAACCATGTTGAATAAAGCGAGTGCATGTTAGAAATAAAAAATTGTGCTTGGTATGTTTTTCGTCTTCAAACTAAACTTGGGTCTTCAGCCAACAAAGTTTAAATCCTGTCTGGCTAGCGGAGTTCCCATAATGTTTATGAGTCACGTCAGTAGGCGGACAGTAGGTGGTCTTTTGCGGCTGTTTGAATGCATTTGACCACTTATGCATCTACACTGCAAAAGCAATCTGGTCTAATGCGTTTTTGACTACCTTTGGAAGGGATCGAAAGTGGACAAGCAAAAAATGTTTTAGACCCCGTTGTTTATACCTGTATTTAGCATTGTCTGCTTGTGATCCTTTATCGTGTATCATGTTGGCTTTCCTGTTGCTCAAACAGTAGAGCAAGACTCTTGCAATGCCAAGGTCATGGGTTTAATTCCCAGGGAAAGCAAGAACTGATTAGAATGTCATTGTGTACCTTGAATGCAATGTAAGTCACTTTGGATAAAAGTGTCTGCCAAATGCATAAATGTAAATCATGTAACAAGGTTCAAGATAATGAAGTCGGGAGGCGAGTAAAACAAAAGATAAACAAAAAACTCCTTTTAGTTCCACAGACACATATACAGTCAGTCTCTCTGTCTCTCTCTCCCAGGTCTGTGGGGCACTTTTATTTTGTCTCTCTGCCAATAACTGGAAGTAGAGACAGGTGTTAGTTATCATTCACTTGACCTCCTTATCGCTGCTTGTCTCCACATTCTTTCCCCGCTATAGACCTTATTTTACCATAGTCCCCTTGCACACATTGTATAGAATATCATGTTGTGTCCTTTATTTTGTGTAAGAAGCCACATCAGCTCAGAGAAGGATGTTATGAGTTAATTGAGTTAGCGTAAAAAATTTATGAAATGTTCTCTTTTGTAGGAGAACGGGTTTGTAAATGCTTCTCATGTTTGGAAATATGTTTCACATATGTTGTTTTTTCAAATGCACACTATAACGACTTAAACTCGCAGTGGTTTCAGAGCCATACTTTACCAACAAGCTGTAAAAAGAAAATCGCACTAAGCCAAATATGTTTAAGCGTGATTTAGGGTTAATTTCGATTGATCGTGCAGCCCTGGTTCTCAACATTACTTTCGTGATGAATGGAGTGTTTTTGCCTCCGTTCAAACCTGTGTGAACCTTCAGGGCTCAACCTTCAGCCTGTGTTGAACTGAGCAGCATCTCAGTGGGATTGTGGGTGGTTTGGGGAAACTAAGGAGTAAACAGACACATGTTAAAGGATCACATGCTGGGATGGATTTTAGAGGAATCCCTGAGTTGCAGCATTAAATTGAATTAGAGCAGGTAATTTTTAGCATGTTTCTTTTACCCTCTCCTCAGCAGGCTCCTGAACAGGAGGTGGTCTACCTCTTTATCCCAACTCAGGCTGTCGGTGCTATTATTGGCAAGAAGGGCCAACATATTAAACAGCTGGCACGATTCGCTGGAGCCTCTATTAAGGTAGGAGTTCCTACCTACTAAAATGCCTTCGCTGTCATGTCATATCTGTAAAATGAAGGTTCTTTGTATGTTTTTGTTACGTGAAGCACAATTATCTAGTTTTCTGTGTCCCGTTGCTGATTTAAATCTAACCATATCACAGACAGATCTGGCCTAGTGCCTAGTACCAATCATCTGTAACATTATCTCCACACAGCCAGTCCTGTAGGTTGCTGGGTAATCAGTAGGTTCTAAAGTTTAGGGTTGTTAAGATTTTTTAAAAAATATTTTTGAAAGAAGTCTGCTATTTACAAAAATACTTAATTATAGTTATTCTTAATACTGTTTAAACATGTACAATTAGAAAGTGTCATTGAGTTTTGACAGTAGCTGCAGAAATGTTTCTTAAGGTTTTCCATATGTTTAAGTAAATTCTAATGTTTCACAAAGTGTGAATAGTTGTATGTAAATTTAAAGTGTGCTGCATTTTACTGTAGCATATAGTATAATGACATCAAATATTTGACCAAACTGAATTCTTGACCACAGAATCATAATACAATCGTAACATGGATAAATTTTAACTGGTATACCTCTATTCATTTGGAACAGATCCCTCTGGTGGTTGTGTGATGTTACTCACTTCAGATGTAGCTCTAGAAATAAAAGGAATCTTTGTTTTAAAGCAAATTAACTTCTGTCAACAGTGTTTGTAGCATGTTGTTGGTGTGGTGGCAAAATATTTTATCAATTCTGAATAAGAGACAAATATCCCAATTGTAATTTAAAAAGGTTTATTTTCTTGCAAGAAAAGGTCAACAGTCATACAGACATCCGAAGCTGCCCTGCAGAGTGCGACAAAGAAGGGAGGGCCGCTTCGACACTTATATCTCTAGTCAAGGCTAAAGACTCAGTTGTAATTTTCCATTCCTTATCAGGAACACATTACCCTCTCTATACTAGACACCATATGCGTTTTAGATTCTACAGAAAAGGAAATATCATTAATGTCACAATAATCAACAATGCCAAGAAACAAAATATAAAATATATAGAAGGATAAAAGAAAACATATTTATAAAATTCCATAACATTGGTTATCTCAGAAAATAGTTGATTCAGATCTTGGTTTGTAAATACAACAAAAACGTGTCTAGAGAGATACAATCTTAGTGGAACTCATCTGTTGAAGGTGTGTCGTTCATGTTTAGATTGCACCTGCAGAGAGTCCTGATGTCACTCAGAGGATGGTCATCATCACTGGCCCACCAGAAGCTCAGTTTAAGGTAAAGGAATATAATACCAAATTAAGCCCAGCACAGTTTATTACATTCAATCTAAGTGCTATGAAATTAATGAAAAGGTATTTTGGTCTCAAAGTACACAAATCTTAAAAAAAAGGATTTACCCCTATCATACACCTGAAAAATTAATGGTGCTTTTGCTTCTACATTTCAGGCCCAGGGCAGAATATTTGGGAAGCTGAAAGAAGAGAATTTCTTTACTGCAAAAGAGGAAGTGAAGCTGGAGACACATATAAAAGTACCGTCTTCAGCAGCTGGGAGGGTTATCGGGAAAGGTGGCAAAACGGTGAGAATACAGTGGAATATAGACGTAGGAAGGTCAGAAACATTCAGTGATGTGCCGAATATAACATTGTCAGGTTTGGATGAAAGGAAGAGCGAGTATGGTCTTTTATTAATAAAATAAAAACGCAAACAAAACTCATCACACACATCAGGGATGGTACGATGAAAATCTAGCGCAGGACAGCAAACACAAGGAGCCTAAATAGGGAGCAAACAAGGAGGGTGATTAAGGAAGACAGGTGGGGCAAATTAACTAATAATTAGGTAACAAGATTTGCGGGATCAAGACAGTTGACAGGAGAGTTTTGTTTTGTGTGAAAATGCCGCTTATGCGTGTTCTCATTGACTGTGTTCATTTCTCGTTTTGTTTGAGCACATGGCTTGTCACATATATTTTTTTTGTGCCGTGTTTGTTTGAACTCAAACAAAACAAGACATGAACACACAGCCAATGAGAACACGCTAAGCCATGCTTTGTTCACACAAAACAAGACCAATCTCAAAATCGCATGCTCATAGAACAAGACAGAGCATACAATAACGAACAAATACTTGTCTCATGCGCTCGGTACAGACAAAGAGACACTCAGACCATTAATATCCAAATCCCGACACAAAACCGAAACCGAACTAGATTGTAGTGTCAGGATCCGAACACCACGCCCCACACATAAGACAGGAGAGTGCACGACTCAAGCACACTCAATGTCACGCACTCACACAAAGACAAACCAATATGGCAGTGTCTGGGCTCTGTAACAAAACCAAGAATAAACTAGACTGACGTGACGGTAATATAAGATTCTTATTTACAGTAAAATGGTTACACTGTTTCAAACTAGTTGGTGTGTAGCACATACCATCACAGCTGTTTTTTCATCACTAATCAGTATTCCTTTCATTATGCATCATTATAAATGATTGAGTCAAAATGAGATTGCAGTAGTAAACAGTGATTATGAGAAACCATAAAACATTTAAAATAGCTTTCCCAAAAACAATGAATGTTCACTATTAAAGAATGGGAATGTTGTTGATCAAAGTTAATGTGGTGTACTGAGAGAACTCATACATGCCATCACAGAAAGTTATGAAGATGTTATGTTACTGTTTTTGATAATCGTTTTATATGTACCTGACTCATTTTTCCATGTAATTTGCTCTGCAAAAGGACTGAAAAAGTCTGCGAAAGCTTTTTTTCAAACTATTAAAAGGGATAAAGCTTTATTATGGCTAATCTTTGGTGGGTATGTTATATAACTATTACTTTTCGGTGTAAGGCTTTGAAAAGACCAGATCCAAATCAATGTGACCTATTTCAGTCTGGGTTATGTGTTTTTGGATGTGTACATTTTGTTTCTAGTACATTTTTGTCTCTATTCATGGGGGTTCCAACCACCGGGGCATCATTTGTAGAGTAGATGGCTGTTGCAGTTGTTACCCAGGCATAACAGTAGATTCAAAGATCTTGATGTACCTACGAGGAACTGAATATGTGCTGGTTGTTCTTTTATGAGTCTTATTGACATAACGTTGGCACACTTTGACCCAACTGACATTATGACGGTTAGGTAAGGATGTCATCAGCTTGTTTCTCTGAACCTCTTTCAGGTTAACGAGCTGCAGAACCTAACCAGTGCGGAGGTCATAGTGCCACGGGACCAAACGCCAGACGAGAACGATGAGGTCTTTGTCAAAATCAGTGGCCATTTCTTTGCCAGCCAGGTAGAGTATACATGATATATCACTACAAATGTAGACAGCGTTTGCTCTCACATGAAACCTTTTGCTGTTTTGTTCGAAAGGACTGAAATTTACATTGCTGGTATTTACTGCTTTAGTAATGAATCTTAATTTTTTATTCTGGGTGATATGACAATGTCAAGCCATAGAGATTTATCTGCATGTACATATATCTGTGCAGCGCAGGATTGCTTAAACACGATAGAGCAGCAAAGAACATGGATGAATGAGAAAAAAAAGAGCGGGACATGATTGATTATGAGTTATTAAAAGCACAATAAACCTTTACTGATTGGTGGCTTTCTGTGGCGCACAGAAATAGTATCACAGTTTCCATAAAAATATTAATCTGCACAACTGCTTTCATCATTGATGAATACGAAAGGTTTGTTGAGCAACAGATCAGCAAATGGGACTAATTTCACAGTTACTGTTTTTAAGTTTTTTAAAGATTCTTTTTAATGCATTTGGCACACGCTTTTATCCAAAGCGACTTACATTGTATTCAAGAAACACATTGACATTCTAATCATTTCCTGCTTTCCCTGGGAATTGAACCAATAACCTTAGTGTTGCAAGCGCCATGCTTTACTGTTTTATTTTTATTTTTTTATTATTGAATAAAAATAAATCCTTGGTGATCAGAAGAGACTTCTTCCCCAAAAAATCTTACCGCGCCTAAACCTTTGAATGTTAGTGTATATTACTTAATTTTGACCATGTAAATAAAATCACCTCTTATTGATCAATTAAGTACTCATAATTTCTTACTTCTATTGAAACCAAAGTTTCAATACTATAAACACTTTTTTACACTATAAACATGCTCTCCTCTGATCCCACAGACTGCACAGAGGAAAATCAGGGAGATCATCCAGCAGGTGAAACAACAGGAGCAGAAGCACCAGCAAGGCGCCCCCGTGACACACCGCTCCAAGTGACCATCAGGGCAGCCCCAGCGGGCACCTGCCAATGAATGTAGCCCTCCCAACTGGAATCAGACCAGACCGGATGCAGGGGACCGGCCGGGCAGACCAGCAGCCGTGGGATCAAAACCAAAGAACTTCTTTCTAGGGGAGATGAAAGAGCCACAGGCAGAAGGGCTCTGAGTGCACTGCCAGCTTGGGGAGGGAGGGGGGAAGGAAGGAAAAGCAAAGAAGACAAGTGTTCCTTTTATTGTTCAAACACACCCTGACTGGGAAAAGAATAGTTATGGGGCGTCTGTTATCAGGACGGGACACATCAGTCGCCCCCAAGTAACAATTTCTTTAGAAACTTCATTTAGGCTTAACATAGGGTTAACAAAGATAAGATGCTCCATTAACATGTGTACACTGATGCATTTTGACTGAGTTGTGTTGCTGTTTTCTTGGGTAGGTAAGTGTGGGTGTGCACTAGCAGTTGGCAACCAATTTTTATTTTTGTTTTTTGATCCTCAGATTGCAATTTCAATGATCCTCAGCAGTATTGTCACCAGTACACTAGAACAAATATATTGTTATCTGAAGCAGAAGATCGATTCTTCTTGTTTTGCACAAGCCATTGGGCGAGTAGTGCACAGATGCGGTTGTGGTCGCATAACAAATTTCTATTGATGATGGGATGAGAATGTTGGGAAATGTAAAGGACAGAACGTTTACTCATATCTTAGCCCTTTTGCATTTCAGGACATATCATCCAACGCAACGGATCCTTTTTACTTAAGCCTGTGTGTGCCAACGGATGCAGTTGAAAGATTTCTTACTGTGCATATCTTTCATGTTTTAGCTTTTCGTTTTTAGTTCATTCTTTTTTCTATCCAGCTCTTACACTCCCTTTTTATTTTAACGCCAGTGTTTTTGCGGCATCTGCATTTTGTCATTTCATTGCTGCCACATTCTTGTGGCGCGGTAGTCAGAGTAGGTATGTTGTAGATGTGGATTAGGAGTCACCCCCCCCCCCCTGGTTTGCTTTAGGGGGTATGAAAAGAATATAAAGCAAGCACCAGCGCCTGAAAGGCAGCGCACCTTTACTGACTTGGCATCGGGCAGAAGCGAAATCGAATGTGCACCAAGATCTCTGCCTTAATCTACGCTGAAAGCAAAGGAAAAGATGGGCGACTCAAAATGTGATTGGAGGGTCAGGTTGATTGTGGGACGAGGAGGCACCTGTGGTACACACAACCGCGTTTGGCTTTAAATCTCTTTGTCAGGGAGCTTTCTAAACGGCATGACAGCTGTGAATGTACAATAAGCAGCCTTTTAGAGAGAGCACCGCCCTGTCATGTTCAGTGAGCTGGTTGGTCAGCGAGATTTGTTTTTATTTTCTTCTATTTGTTTTAGTTTTATGCCAATATTCGGGCTGTTTTGGGAAACCGATTGACTATTCCCTTTGTGCTTTTTCCTCTTCATTTCGACCATGGAAGCTCGTGGCCTTAACGTCACCAGTCTATGACATCACAGACAGCTCCCTCGCCCAATGAGAGCTAAGCCTCATCTTCCAGACGCAAGGTTTATGCCAATACGCACAGCTTCCATTTGTGTGTATGCGTGTGTGTATATAGATATATATATAAAGAGAGAGAAATATTTATGAATCTATTTTTTTCCTATTTTGTGACGAGCGCTATTAAAAAGAAACAAACAGAAAAGTCTTTTTTTTTTTTTTGGGTGGAACACTGCCATGTTATTCTGAAGGGAAGTGTTTATTTTCTTGGAAGTAGACTATGAATATTGGTAGTATACTAACAGTGAGAACAGTAATGAATCATCGCAACACTTTGATCAGAATGTGATTGGCGCGCATGTCAGTATTGTGATCTACCTCAGGCGTCAGGGTACCTCAGTCCAATCTTAATTTCCCTTTTTTTTTCTTCCCACATTTTGTATGCCTTGTAAATTTTCTTTTTTATGATAATAATAAAAGATCAGTCTTTGGGTCCATCTGACAAAGGAGAATGGATCTTAAAGCTTTCAAAACTCTATGCGAATTTACTGCATTCTTTTACTGATCACAACCTCGTGATTTATAGAATGTGTAGCTGAGGGGTACTTACCTGCTCAAAAGGGGTTCTGAATGTGGATACTGCGTACTGATGTCTAGATCAATGACAAATGGTTGAATAGCAAGTATGATATCTTAATTCAAAGTGTTACGTTGTCTGAAGCGTAAGCCAGCTTTCTCTTTACATTTTATAAAAATGAGTCCAAATTCAGGAATTGCAGTAAGACCATTTTTTTTTATTGAGGTTTTTCTATCATGGCCTTTCACAAAACAAACCTGGTTTGATATGAAGAAAAATAGAAAAAGAAAAAAATACAAAAAAGAAAACAGCTCTTTTTTTTCTGGATGTAATAATTCACAAAGTCACTGTGTTTGTTTATCGTAATCACACAAAAATCACAAATGCAGGTATTTTTGTCGCCTCAGATCTGCTCTGACCGCAGTGGATCTGTTGCCGGTTACTGTACATGCGTGTTACCTCTCAAAGACCGAGGCCTATGTCACATCGGGATGGAAGACAGTAAATGGTCAGGTCCGAGTATGTGCACTTGCAAAGCTGGTTTGCTTTCATACAACAATTTACACGATTTGTCTGTGGACTGAACTGTCCCGCTTGATAGTTTTAGTAACCGTTTTCAGTAGGGATGCGTTACCGTAGACCTGTGTACATTGTTTATTACCTACTGAAGCAACTTGTCCACACTTCTCCACAAAGAGTAGCACAGATGTCAGGTGCCGACGGTATTCTGTTAGTAAAGGTTCGAGGCTTCTGGTAGAGTTTATGGTTTTCACGCTTCTTGACTCTGTGAAGGCTCATAGCTCCTTTCCCCTGAATGATAGACTTTCTGCTTAATCTCAGGTGTTTGCTCATTGATAGAGTTCAGGTTGTGTAGCAGTATGGTAACTCGGCTCTCTTTTAAGTGTTATTGTAACTGTAACGCGCCACGCTGTCGATAGACACCTATCTAACTTTTCTTAAAGAGTTTGTATTTCAAGGCTTTGTCAGGTGTGCATCAGTCGTGCATCAGTATTTAACTTTACGGAAGCATTAGTCGATATGTGCATTAACTAACATCACACTGTTATATTGTCTCTGTAATCTGGTAATTAACCTGTCTTGCTATCCATTACGATATCCTGTAACATAACGCTAGGGATAATTGAGGTCTTTGCATTATCTTTAGGCCATAAGTCATAGCTAATATAAGTCGAACGAATCAGGTCAGTTTAAGGGTAGCTGTTGTTTGTAGTCTTGGCATGAAATTTCATTGTGGTCTGTTTTGGACCCTACAACTTTTAGGGTGAGCGGAGACTTAAAAGTAGGTGCTGTTCTATGTTTTTTTCAATATTCGGTTGATATTAGAATAGACCACAAATACAGCTATAGTTGCTCACAGTACGTCAAAACCGTTCTAGTTGCGTTTAACTTGGGTGAGAGCAGGGAATGCATGAGAAATCAACGCAAATCATAGGCTGTGAAAACTTCTCTGCGCCTTTTCCGCGGCAGATCCATTCCTACGCAGCTCTAGCTTCTCACGTTAGTTCATTTTGAGATGTGAAACAAGAGATTGGGCTTGCTGCACTGCCTGCCGTGTCCCCTTAGCTGGATTGTGAGTAGTTGGGGAGAGGCGGACTGAGAGCTGATCTATTTTTTATTTTGTTTTGCTAATATATTTTGAAATGTAGGCGAACTGTACTGCTGATCGACATGGATTTGAGCAATAAAAATTCTTTATAAAATTCTCGTGTCTGAAGCTCATCTTGTTCACATATTGGTTGGCCAGGGGTGTTCAGTTCTTCTCACTCTCCAGCAGAATTTAGCTTCAGTCTTAATTAGACACAACTTAACTGGTGATTAGACTCTTCTAAAATCGTGTGGCCCCAGCGCTATATTCTGCAGTGGGAGTAGCTGGAGCAGGATTGAACACCTGTTATTTGGTATGATTGGGTCAAACAAATGCACTAATCATAATGTGATGGTATTTTTATCTTTAAAAATAAGGTAGAATATTTACCTTTACATAAGGTCAAATTAAGGTAGTTTTACCCCTTTAATTTAAAATCAGAATTCATTATATTCATCAACTATGCATATGAATGCCTGCTTGAATCGATCAATGAACATGCAGGTGTGATTAAATGTTCTGACAGAAGCTAATGGATTGAGTTTGTCAATGATTGATCAAATCATAAGAAGCTTTACTCACATGATTAGGGTGTTTGGTGAATGAAAATACTGCATTCTGCTCACAGAGTTGCTAAAGGCACTGGTACAAATCATACTAGAAAGGAATTTGCTTTTATTCACCAGTTAAACACTACCAAGTTGGATGGGCTTTCACTTACTGGGCATGACATCTTGGATGTATGCCTTTCCATTTGCAGTACTGTATATATATATTTAAAAAAAACACTGAGTATATTTACAGCTTGATGTTCCATTTTAATAATTACAAGTACCCCAACATTGTAAAATATTAAATATTTCCCCACTCAGTGAGGTAGTTCACTTTTTAAGGCTAATGTGAAGGTTCCACAACAGTAATCCACAACAAAAATCCACAATATTCATTATTATAGTCTGTACATCCAGACGGACAAATATCAAATATCTATTCTGTTCTGCAAGATTCCACATCTTTAAACCTCAAAATCCTGTTCTGGATAGCTAATGTGCATCAGGAAAAATGTACAGTATGTATAGTAAACTGTGACTGTAATCAAAAGATTCAGATTTCAAGACCAACAACATTACAAATACATTACATCTCAAAACGGCAGCAAAAAGGCAATTTCTCTCACTTACATTACAATCTGTGTGATATATATTTTTAAAATTAGACCACAAAAATTATTTAAAAAACACTTTAATTCCAAAGAGTAGCCAAAGTGACTTCAATTGTATTGGATCAATGACCCCACACTGTCCCTCATCTCTTCTTCTTGTCTTCCCTGAGTCCATTTGTTTCAAGGCCATCAAGGCGGAGATGCCGAGTGCTGTATTTACGAATCAGAGCTCCAGGCAGCAGGGCAACACAAGCAATAAGGAGCAGTTTCAACCCCACACTCCAGGAGACCAAGTCATCCAGAGAGGAGATATGAGACAGCATTGATCCCGTCTGGACACAGATGAAGTTGTATGGCATTAGACCTGAAAGACAAATAAACATGTTTCAAATAAATGCTAAAAATATTGAATTTTAAATGTTCTTCATTTAACTGTGTTTACCAATGAAGACAGCCATGAAGAACATAGTGACAGGAATATTCAGTATTGGGGAGGTCATGTTCAAGAACCAGTTTGGACTCATGGGAAAGAATCTCAGGAACAACAGAAAAAAGAACAAGCTACTTCTGTTTTCCTCGACCTGGAAAAAGTAATAATTATAAAAGTTATGAATGCAAGTGATTATTAGTATACATGGTGCTTTCAGACATCTTAGAAGATGAGATAGCTACATGTACCTTCTTCTGCAGCATGGCCACTTTGTCAGGGAACAGTTTCACCATGTGTTGCTTGCCAAATGCCTGGGACAGTAGGAAACAGAGAGTGGCACCTACTGTGGTGAGGACACAGGCAAGAAGAAGACCATACCACGTCCCAAACAAGGCCCCAGCCAAGATGTTCTGGGAGGAAAAAAAGCCATACACTTGAAGTAGGAGTCAAAAATAAAAGGATATAAAGGTGCATGTTATACACAACCTGAATGCACAATCATGAAATATTTCTAGAAGAAATTAGCAGTTTAACCAATGTTTCGAGAAGTTTTAAAATCGCATATGGGTCAAATTGATCTGCAACAAATTAAGAAGGATAAATGTGTCATTTTCAAGCGTACACTCAAATATAATGTTTCATCTGTGTACAAGTTGTGTTCTTACTAAAAAAGAGGAACCGGGTATGGCAAAAGCCTGCTTGTAGAGGTAGGCACTGCAGAAGAGTAACAGCACATATCCTGTGTGTTCTGTTTTATAAAACTGCAACAGTTCTGCCATCTCTTTCAGTTCATCCAGGTCCGATGGAAACTTTAACCTGGACCAAAATAAAATCACATGACATGGGTAAACTTGCAGGAATAGTATATCTGAAGATTATCCATCTGGTTCAAAGACACTACGATAACAGCTCAAGAATCGCCTTTTTGCAGTGTTAACAGCCTATTGGTCACCAACCTTAAACCACCTCATCAGAGATGTGGAAAAATTACCGGTATGTGTGATTCCCCTTTGATTAAGTTTAGTCAGATTGCATTAGTTGCTAATGCTATGGGGGGGGAAAACTGTTTTTCTGAATTACTGAAGCCTGATTAAATCATGTTTGTGCACCTGCATGAACAAATGGCATTTCAGCCTACCAAAATTGGCAATTACATTCACCTACATAAACTGGATCAGAATGCTATTTCCCTCAGAATCTTTCTCCTTCAGTGCAAAGAGCATCTCCTTGCTGACTACGAAGAAGACTGTGAAGAAAAGAAGCCTTCTCACCATGGAAGAGCCCAGCAGGGGATTAACCAGCGCTGATGAGATCTACAGCTGAAAGCGCTTTTGCCCAACGGCCATCAAGCGAATCTTTGAGAACAAATATCACGCCTGAAAGAGCAAATTTCAGGGGTGTTTGGTTCAAAATGTCACGCCTCGAATGCTCTTCACATCTCAGAACGAGCACAGTGAGTGCATTCCTTGCCTAGGCTGTGCTCACACTGAAGCTGCGCTCACTGAAATAAGCTACTCTGACTGCAAGAGCATGAGTCTCACCTCACTGCGCTCATGGAACACTTTCTCACCATGGAATTCCTCTATTCCTCAAGTTGTAAGTCGCTTTTGGATAAAAGCGTCTGCTAAATAAATAATGTAAATGTACTACCTTACAAGAAAGCAGCCCTGCCTGTTTCTTTCCTTCCCAGGAGCCTCTGAGAAAGAAACAGCAGAGTCAAGGGGTTGAGCAAGCGATTTTGAGTGAGCTCACACTGGCTTTGGTCCTGCATGCCTCACTCACCCCACAGAAAGATGACTGCAAGACTACCCCTTGTCTGGTGCGAGCAGCTTGGTCTCCTTTGGGGATTCTGAGGTTGAGTCAATCAATGAGATGCAGAGTAGTGGTCAATGGAAGACTTTGCCCCCTGCTGCCTAAGGAGCAGAGTGATATCAGGCCTGGTCTCATCCATGTCCTCCGTGGAGCCGTGAAGGAACTGGGCTTAGAGTGGTCAGCCCCAGAAGAACCCACCTACACTGCCCTGATGAGTGGTTCTTGCAACCAGGGTATTGCCCTGTTTTTTTCAGAGGTCGAACACACCAAGTCATGTAGCTCCCCCTACTCCGCTTGGCTCCATCCTATGGTTTTGACTCTGTTGATTGCACCGACCAAAAGGACTGACAAACTTCACCCCCTGAGGAAGCCGTCGCCGCACATCTCTGCCCACCCAGTGTTTTGGGATGAAAAGCCAGGCACTGGCAACTAGGGACAAACAATATATCGGCCATCATTTCAGTATATATATATATATATACTCTATATTGTGACGGGTGGAGTCAACGACAGACACAGTGGGAGTGATGATAAGCCCCTGAGAGGCGTTTATTCAACAAAAGTGTCCAAACACAAAATGAAAGTAAATAAAGTGTCCAAATAAACAGGGGACCTGGTGTCCTCGTTGTGCAAACGTTTGTGAAGGAGGGAGAAGTGAGGAGGAGGATGGGTCCAGGAGAGGAGCGCGGGTCCGGCGCTCGCAGGTGCTTCCCTCTCGTCCCGGCATCCTGGCCCATCAGCCGCGTTGCGAATTCGACCCTCCGTCTCCCTTCCTGAACCCACGAGGACAACAGCGTGCATGCACGGAGAAGGACCCGCCTCCGCTCGTCGTTTATCAGCGGCGGTGGTAAGGGCTCATGGATCCCACCACACGCCGCCAATTCTCCTCATTACCGCGCCCCTCCTCTCCGATTAATTTCAGGAGACTTGATTTCAACAAGAATATATGCGCCTCTTGCAATGTGTCATGAACACCACTGTAGGGGCCAGAGCGCCTTGCACTAGGCGGATTTACACCCTTAAGTGGGTTATCTTCTCTAACTGGTGTGTAACCAGAAAGATAGACCCTGTCTCTTGTGATGTCACGTCAATCCTTAAATTTTTACAAGAGCTGCTGGACATGAGATGCACCCCATCTACAGTCAAGGTATATGTATATATGTATACACCTATATACCGTGGCTAACCAATCTGTCAGTAGTTCCTGAGGGAGAATAGGAGGCTGAACACACCTCGCCCCCACAAAGTCTACTTCAGGCAGCCAAGTTGAGGCTCCTTTCACTCAAGACCTCATTCCTGTTGGCTCTGGCATCGGTTAAGCGAGTAGGAGACTTGCAAGTGCTCTCGGTGAATGCTTCCTGTCTTGACTCCCTTAAGGCCATCCTCAAACCAAGGTGCAGCTAAGGTGCTTTCCACTCCTTTCAAGGCACAGGTAACGGGTAACTCTCTCTGCCCTCCCTGTTTCTGAGGATGAGCAATCTTTACATCTACTCTGCTTGGTCTTGTCCTTTAGAGTTTATGCTGAGCGCTCTAGTCAATTCAGACAATTAGAGCAGCTCTTTGTGTGCTTCGGACGTTGCCGGTTACGAAGCAGAGACTATCCCTTGTGCCACATTGGGTCTGCAGAGCCCTATCAGTGAAAGGGCCCACACCACCAGGGGAATGGCCTCCTCCTTTGCATGGTCAAGTAGGGTGTGCATTGGTGACGTGTATGACGGCCAGTTGTTTCTTGACGTCCACCTTTACCAGGTTCTTTAATCTAAATGTCCTTGTACTTGAAGCATGGATTTCATCTGCTTAGCTGTTTTTTGAGACGTTATTCCTCACTTATAAAATACAAATGAAGATAAAATAATCATTGTTTAAAACATATAAGAGACATACATTGAATTGTGGATTGTACATCTAAATCAAAATGATCTTGGATTGAATAAAGATAGAAATTAATACATGGGGTGTAAAGCAAATAAAAGCTATCCTAGTCTTAAGATATTTAAATAAATTAAGAAACGGAGTTAGTCAAGGACGGTAGAGTATTGCAGACAGTAGTAGTGGCTGTTCACGAGTAAGCTGCATTATGAACATGGCAACAACAGAACAGATCTAATTTCACTGGCAAAGGGTAAATGACAGATGGAGACAAGGACAAGATAGAGAGCATCCATTTTAATATGCTTAACACCTGTGTTTTTATACACTATGAAAGCTACACATCCTCCGAATGATTTACATAAGACTGGTAAATCACAGTTCCAGCGGTGAGAGCTGTATATAGCGAAAGACAGACAGTAGTTTTCACACATGCATTAGAGAGGCACACCTGGAGGCTGCAGTCTCCATTTCATTTTGGTTGTCTTCACCATTAGATTTTGTCGCGTCTTCTTCATCGTCCTGTTTATTCAGCGGAGGTCCAGGGGGGAGATAAGAGGACAGTAAATAAAGGTAAAATGTGGCCGTCACTATTACAGCGATGAGTCCAGCGAGCGAGCGCATGACGGAGTAACTAGAGGGCGCAGGCACTGCATGTCCATTTCACTGCGGATCACTTCCGGGAACGAAAGTACAAATCCTACGTAGGCGAAGGCCATGCCTATGAATATTAATTAGTCTATGTGGCCGCTGATTGGTAGCCTTCTTGCCGTGCATGAGCATGTGATCTATTTAATATTCATAAGTAATTCCCTCGCTTTAGTTAGTTTAGTAGAATGTATTAATTCTCCAGTTTCTCCAACAGAAAATTATAAAAATTTGCTTTTAAATAAAAATAAAAATCCAGGAGAAGTTGAATGTTTTATTTAACTATGCATGTTCGAATGTACATTTTTTACAACTTGCATAATAACCTTAGTCTTTCACCAAATCGGTTACTCCTATTGGGTGGACGTCACGTTACTCAATTAATATTCAAGAGCCAGTCCTTGACCGTAGTAGAATTTGTAAATTCGCTTCCGGGAGTGGAAGCGTTGTGTCTTTCGGTGACCAAATGTTATTTGTATCACCCTAGCTTTTTAGCAAAATAACGTTTCATATTATTAAACTAAAATGAATTGTCGTGGAAGATACGTAGGAGACGTGTCGTGTCCTCGCTGAAAAACACGCTCAAATAATAAATCAGCGTGGGCGTGGGTTTGCGTTGACGCAATGACTATGTTAGTGACAAGTTTCAAAGTCTTGCAGTTCTTTCAACTAACAACACAACACAGTTCAGCTCAACACAATGGCCCGATATGAACTTATTAAACGATCAGTAGCTCTGATCACTCTTACCAACCCACCAGTCAATTCCTTAAGGTGAGTAAAAGTTTAGTTTATTACTAAAAAAATAAATGCATTTACAGATTTTCTTTGTATATTTTGTTATCAAAGGAAGAATAAACTATAGTAATTTGTAGATTATTTTTTTGTACTACATTTGTTATAATTATAACTTCAGCATAGTTAAAAAAAAGCTTGTATAATATTGATCCAAATGGTTCTTTCCACATGGATACAAAGTTTCCTTGAAAAGTCCAGTTTTCAAGTGCATTGTTATAAACCCATTTAAATCAGTGAACAATAATGATTTTAACATGTCCATCTGCTCCTTTTTTCCTTAGTTCTGCAGTGCGTCATGACATTGCAAAGACTATGGAGCGAGCCCTGAGTGACCCAAAGGTCACGGCCGTGGTGGTCTGTGGAGAGAACAGAAGATTCTGTGGAGGTTAGAAAATCAAAGATGTACACCAACAAAAAAAATTGCATTTTCAGGTTAAGCAAATGCTGGGACGTGTTGCACAAGTCTTTCACTGAATTGATTGTTCTGGCTGAGTTATGTAAGAAGACCATCTGATGATAATGCATTTTTCTGCAGGTGCAGACATCCGTGAGTTTGCTGGGCCTTTAAGAGGACCTTCTCTGCTACCCTTGTTGGATTCCATAGAGGCAGGAGAGAAGCCTGTGGTTGCTGCCATAGAGGGGGTGGCTCTAGGTGGGGGTCTTGAGTTAGCCCTAGTCTGTCACTACCGTATTGCACATTCTAAGGTAAACCATTTTATGCTGCTGTTTATTCTTATGAAAATACTGACGACTACCTTAGTCTCGACTAGTGTTATCAATATCTAAAGTTTATAAGAGAAGGAAAGGTTATTCGTTTGTGTTTTAATGCACTAAGTACGTAGTGTATAATCAATTATGCGTTCCAGGCACGTCTTGGACTTCCAGAGGTGACTTTGGGCATCCTGCCAGCTGCTGGAGGAACTCAGCGTCTTCCCAGGCTCATTGGCATTCCTGCTGCCCTCGAGCTGATCACCTCTGGTAAATCATACACTTAGCCTATTGGCACAACCACAATTCTTCCCAACAGAGTTCAGCCTCTTGTCTAATTTCAGCCACATGCCCTCTCTGTAAATCCCAGCTCTGCAAAAACATATCAGTCAAAATCAATAATGCAAGTGCATGAAATATGTCCTGCAGAGATTGTTTCAGAATTTCCTGATTGGCTGAAATTGCATGAGCTGAGCCCCTAGGTTTTTTTTGCTACTTAATAACTCTGATATTTCATAAATAACTCAATTCTTCGCTGTAGGAAGTGCTACAGTTTAATCTAGTCATATAATGTGCTTCATGATAAGAATGTAAGCAAAAGGGCACTACATTTGGGTTTCAGTAATAAATGAAATTTTTCCCACCAGGTGTCAGCATTGTACATTTTTTCTGATTGATTTGCTTTAGGGGTTATTCCAACAAGTCAAGTCACCTTCATTCATATAGCACTTTATATAGTAGAGATTGTTTTAGAGAGCTTAACAGGAAAACAGGGATTTATTGATGCAAACAGAGTTGAAATCTTCTGTAAAGCAGCTCTAAAAAACAGCAACAGTTCATCCAAGAATAAAAATGGTCATCATTTACCCACCCTCATTCCATTCTAAACTTATGTATTATTATTATTTTTTATTTAGTTAGTTTTTGTGGAAAAGGAGGAAAGGAAATAATTTTCTTGATGCCCACCTATATCTACTTTCTTTAAAAGCTGTATGAGCATTCTTTAAAAAGACTTACTTGTTTTCCTCTGGTAAAATAACAGCATATGGGTTTAAAATGCTGGAGGGTGAGTAATTTATTTTCATTTCTGGGTGAGCTAATCCTTTAACTAATGCGCAATGAGATTTCAGTTGTTTTACGGTTATGATGGGATTTTCCTCACCCATTGTCATAACATATTAAGCAGAAAAATAATCACATAAAGCACCTCCACATCGCTCCGTTTCTCCTTTACCAATATCAGAATCATTGTTTCTTATTGCAGGCCGCCACGTCTCTGCCCAGGAGGCTCTGAAGCTGGGCATTGTTGACCAGGTCACAGAGCAGAATGCTTGTGAGGTGGCTGTGGAGTTTGCCCTGAGAGCTGTAGGTATGTCTTGCAAAGTAGAAATGCGGATATTAAAAGACTGAACAGTAAAAGCAAAGAGAGTCTTTGTCAGGCTTTCAGAGTCAGGGGACGTACCAGATAAATCCTTTGTCACAGCAAAAGGAATTAATGTTTCATATCCTTGTCAATGAGTTTCAGAGTCGTTCTGTGCTTTTGATCTATTTTTTAAGAAGTGAAAAGAAACAGACATTATTAGAATATGAATTGTGACCCGCAAAAAAATGACTTTTTTTAATTTATTTTTTTAAACAGATCTTAAGGATTATTACAGATCTTTTATGATAAGTTGGTCTTTATATTACGTATAAACATGAACATTTTTAATTATTACATTCAGGGACTAGACTCTTTGATTTGCAGTACAGCTGTCTTAAAAACGACTGTGTATACGGGGCAAGTGAAGTCAAAAATCTTTGTTTATACTGTCGCATGGAGCGTGTTGAATCATGCTCTCTTTGAAAAATAATTAGAGACACTCTCAGCTTCTCTAAAATGAATCCCAATTCTTCACCTTCCGCTTGACCCCCATTTCATCCAGTAATGAAAAATCATAGGAGAGCAATTAAATAATTCAAATGATTGCCAGGCTCTCTGAAGTGTTTCTGTTAAATTATTCAGGTTTTCTAGGTCTACAGTAAGTGCAACTATTTTTTTATGCTCTACAGACCACAAATTCTCGTTGAGACTGAGGGAGCCAGATCTCGTGTAAAGTGAATGTTGTGAGTGACTCTCTTATGGAGAGATCAGGGTTCATCTACAGTCAGGATAAGCTCTGTAGGGAGATTAAAGATTGGTCACAAAAGCTAATGCTCTCAATGTAATCACACGCTGAGCGAAGATCAACCCGGCCAAATCCTTGCAGCAGTCAACTAAATGGAATTGAGGAGCAGACGTGGCACAGGTATGGTGGACAACAGCCAAATGTGCCTGATTTACTGACTAATGGTAAATTGTTGTAAATGGTCCAAATCAGTCAGAATGTAAATGGAATGATTCCATCTCAGAATGTGACTACACATACATTTTTTTTTGAAAGAGTGTCTGAGTATTACCCTGGGTGATAAATCTCATGTATGTGATAGATCTTAATATGTAAAGCAAGACTGCACTGTCCCAAAGGTAAAGGGGAAAAACATTTTAAATTATAAGTAAGAAATTTTTATTAGAGTTTCCACAAAAAGTAAGCAGCACAACTGTTTTCAACATTAAAAATAATAATGAGAAATGTTTCTTGTGCAGTAAAGTAGCATATTAGAATGATTTATGAAGGCTCATGTAAATAAAATTAAATATATAATATATTAAAACTGAAACCAGTTGTTTTAAATGTGATATTATTTCACAATATTACTGTTTTTACTGTGCTAGTGATGAAATAAATGCAGCCTTACTGACTTCACATTTTTTAAATTGTTGCATATGTGAATATTGTGCAAAGTTGTTATTGTATCATTGCTTTTGATTCAGTAACATCTTTCACAATGCCTCATGGGATGAGTAGTTTATTTGCTTGTAAATGAGTTTAAGTTTTATTAATGTCTTTTTTCTGATTTCTGATTTTTTAGTTATTTATTTGCCTCAAATCAAATGTGATTAATCTTGTAGCTAGTTCATTTAGTTCTTAAATTGCAACTTTTTAAAATCTTTATTTTACAATGAATGGGGGAAATAAGATTACCGGTATGTATTTGTTCTGTTTTATTTGATTAATTTACTTACTTAACAGAAAACCAGGTAAAAGGTGATCAAAACTCACAAAACTGCCACACTGATGCTCCCTTAATATTTTTGTAGAATCTCACTCTTGGCACTCATAGCTACAGAGATTTATCTTGTTTTCCAGTCGCTGAAACATCTGCCATATGCACCTATCAGGATCTGACCCAGTCCTACTTACAATAAATCACAGCATTAGTGATTCAAGTCCTGCCCACAGCATCACAGATTATCAGCAACATCTGTATTGTGCACTATAGCACAGCACACTAGACATCAAACTGTACGCTCATGCCTCTCTGTGTTACTTGAAAGGAACAACACTGTTTTGAAATACTTATTCCTGTCCATATGCTCCTGAAAACAGGACAGTGCAGAAAACAGACAGAACTCTTGGTTTCTAGTCCTGCTGGCCCTTTAAGGCTCATCAGAGTGACCCAGATTCCACAGAGAAAGATGAATCTAATGCAGTTAGATGCTATATCGAATCAGGTACCGCCCTGTGTAATCCTTTTAGAGAGGCAGGAAGT
The DNA here is from genome assembly GCA_037043235.1 of Rhodeus uyekii. Taxonomy (NCBI): domain Eukaryota; kingdom Metazoa; phylum Chordata; class Actinopteri; order Cypriniformes; family Acheilognathidae; genus Rhodeus; species Rhodeus uyekii. Next base: position 1,501,350 of record JAWRVZ010000053.1, on the reverse strand, counting down.
CAAACGCTAGAACCTCTGATAAAAAACAAATGCAGTTTCAGTTTAGCTTTGTGTGTGTGCGCACAACTATTTTTGCGAGGACCGCTTTGAGTTTTCGACCATCAGAGTGAGACATTTTGTCCCTTTAAAGGCCAGTTTGAGGGTCAAGACTTGGTTTTAAAGGATAAGTTATAATTGGGGTTGGGGTTAGGGATGTGTTGGTTAGGGTAAAGAGCTTGAGATTGTGCTGTGTCAAAGAATTTTCTCATAAAGATATATGTACAAGGCACATAATGATTCAAGTCAGCTCTAATGTTTGTGTTAGTGTGCTTTGAATGCCATGATTACTCGCTTTCAGAATTCTGACATATTTTAAAAACTGATTACTATATCTATTCTTTAATATCTTGTTGACCGTTCAATTACTATATAGTTTTTGTGCAACAAAATCAATTGATTAATTATTGCAACGGTCATGTTTGTTATAAAGTGACTATAAGAACTACACCCGGTTCAATACTGTCTATTTAGCATGGCCTTTGTTTATCACATTAGGTTGTATTTTGATGTCATATCCATTACCGTATGTCTTTTACAGGCAAACCACTGTCTTCCCGAAGACTCAGCACGCTGACCACACCCTGCCCTCCCAATCTAGATGCCGTATTAGAAGCAGTCACTATGCAGGTTCAAAAGAAGGCTCGGGGAGTGATGGCACCTTTGGCTTGTATTCAGGCAGTGCGGGCAGCTGCTACAATGCCTTACAGCCAGGGAATAAAGCGGGAGAGGGAACTGATGGCCACTCTCTTCAACTCTGGCCAGGCCAAGGCTCTTCAATACTGCTTCTTTGCTGAAAGGATTGCTGGGAAATGGACCCTATCTAGTGGAGCACAATGGAATGACACCAAACCTAGAGAGATCCGGAGTGCTGCCGTCATAGGTACCAAAAGAAAATGAGCTGGGAATGGTAGCAGGGTTATTTGGTTAACTAAAAACAATTAAAAGATTTTGTGAATTGAATAAAAATAAAATTCATTAGAAGTATTAAATTTACATTTATTTGGCAGATGCTTTTGTCCAAAGCATGCAAAATCAAAAACCTTGGCATTGCTAGAGCCATGTGCTACTGTTTGAGCTACAGAATACCTAAACTAAATAACAATTAGAAGTGTTGCCTTGGTAACTTATTGAGATAGTTTGAAGCACTCAAAATTACTAAATGGAAATGAATTAAAACAAAATCTTAGTAAGTTTAGTCAAAAAGTAACATTACAAAGAATCTTAACTCATATGTCTTGTGTGCTAACATAAATGAACAAAACGCATATACTAAACATATTAACAAAAAATGTAAAATAAAATCTTGTGCTCAATACATCGATAGCGATCTACCAGTCGATCTCCAAGGTACTACTGGTAGATCGCATGACAAGGTGAGGTGACATTGTCATGAACTGACGCTATACAAATAAAGTTGAGTTGTTTTGAATAAAAACTAGACATCAGCGTATCAGCCATCCCGTCACTTGATTTATACACAGGACAACCAGTCAGATGACATCTGATTTTTTTCCGTACAATTAGGTCACTGTGCTCAAACAAACAACGCCCCTGAGCGCTGCAAAGCTAACAAGCTAGTCGTTAGTTACATCCTAATTTTTCGCTCGGTTTTTTCCTCTTAAACGTAAGATAGGGTATAAAAATGAGTGGGGGAGCTGGACCAAGTAAAAAAAAGCGTATCACTTTCATACAGAATGGGAGGAGGACTTTTTTTCACGATGACATTTTCAAAGTGCGTTTGTCTCGTCTGCCAGTCTACCGTCGCAATACCAAAGAAGGGAAATGTGGAGCGGCATTTTCGGACTCTCTATATATATATATATATATATATATTTCTCAATAAATATAATGGGTAGATCATTTTGACTTGGTCATTTCAAAAGTAGCTCCCATGCTGAAAAAGTGTGAGCACCCCTGCTGTAAACAGTACTAAAAATTCAGTTATTATTCACTCACCCTCAAGATGTTCCAAACATGTATGACTTTCCTTCCTTTGCAACACAAAAAAACAATATGTTAAAATAGAGAAACAACAGTGGGCTGAAATTGACTTTCATTGAAAGGACCAAAAAAAGTATTTTTCATAATATCTCATTTTATACTCCCCATAAAAAAGGCATACGTAACATAAAGGTGAATAAATGACGGAATTTTTATTTTCCCGTATCTCTTTAGCTTTCCAAAGGAAAAGTACACTTGACAGTTTTCACTTTTTTCTTTTTTTATGAAACATTCATTCATATTTTAAATGCATTTACATTTATTAAACCCAAAAGTGATTTAAAAGCATACATATCAGCTTGTGTGTTCCCTGACAATTAAACCCATTGTTAACGTCATTCTCTCTCCGCTGAACAATTAGAGTATAACATTTTTTTTTTGTATTGTTCATTTAATTTTCTATTTTTTTTTAACTTCTTTCTGTTCAGTATTCTCATCTTGGACAGCTGTATGCACATTTATAGGTTTTTAGTATGACAATGTTGTTTTTCAGCAGTTGAAACATCTGTTTTCCAATTTGAGACAAGCAGAGATGTTTTGTTATCATAGAGGAAGGAAGCTGGCAGTTTGCAAACCGTCATGCATAGAAATATAGCACAGTTTTGTGCTCTGCTCAGTTTCACCATCTGCCAATTCACAATTCTAATTGTGCTTATGTTGTTTTAAAATTGGTGGTTTTGTTTTACTCCAACCATTAATTTGTCACCCTTTTAGGTCTGGGCACAATGGGAAGGGGCATTGCTGTGTCTCTGGCACGAGTGGGAATTTCTGTCATTGCTGTAGAGTCAGACAAGAAACTCATGGAGACTGGCAGGCAGATGGTGATTGGCATGATGGAGAGAGATGCCAAAAGACGGGGAGTGAGTGCAGCTCTCAATCTCCTCAAATTCACCCTCAGCTTACAGGACCTGAAGGATGTGGACCTTGTTATTGAAGCAGTCTTTGAAGACATGGCTCTTAAGAAGCGTGTTTTCCAAGAATTGTCCAAGGTGTGTAGGTCAGGCACTCTTCTCTGCACCAACACCTCTGGTCTGGATGTGGATGCACTGGCCGGTGTGACGGACAGACCGCAACTGGTGATTGGGATGCACTTCTTTTCACCAGCACATGTCATGAAGCTCCTAGAAGTTGTCTGTGGGCCTCGTTCCTCAAGCGAATCCGTCGCTACAGCGATGAGCCTTGGAAAGAGGATGGGAAAGGTGAGTGTCGCTGTTGGAAACTGCCCTGGTTTTGTTGGAAACCGCATGCTCAAGCCTTACTCTGATCAAGCCGTGTTCCTGCTGGAGGAAGGGGCCACACCTGAACAAATAGACAAGGCTCTGGAGGACTTTGGTTTTGCGATGGGAGTCTTTAGGATGTCTGACCTTGCAGGCCTTGATGTTGGTTGGAGAGTCCGAAAGGAATCTGGGTTGACAGGCCCTGATGTTGACCCACAAAATCCCCCACGTTGGCGCCAAGGGCGTAAGTACTGCCCCATTCCAGATATGGTCTGTGAGCAAGGCAGGTTTGGCCAGAAGACAGGTCGTGGCTGGTACATGTACGACAAACCTGGGGGCACAAACGCAAAGCCTGACCCACTGATCAAGAACTTCCTTGAGATGTACAGGAGCAGGTACAGCATTCAATCGCGCAATATTACAGATCAGGAAATAATCGAGCGATGCCTTTTCTCCCTGGCCAACGAGGGCTTTCGTGTTCTGGAGGATGGCATAGCTGCCCGACCGGAGGATATTGATGTCATCTATTTGTTCGGTTATGGCTTTCCCAGGCACCGAGGTGGGCCTATGTTCTACGCCAGCATGGTGGGTCTGGAAAGAGTCCTGGAGAGGTTGGAGTATTACCACCAAGCCCATCCTGATGTGCCTCATTTGGAGCCCAGTCCTCTTCTGAAAAAACTTGTGGCTTGTGGCAGTCCTCCTGTCCAAAGGTGGAGAGAGCATATCAAAACAATGCATAGCCATCTCTGATACATCATAAACATGCTAAACATGTTAAGTTTAAAACTTTACATAAAACCAGTTATTAATAAAGAATCGACTTTCTCAACCCTTTTCCATGTCTTATTGCCTTATTATTTCTCTCTCCATACGTTTTGTCTTGTGTCTGTGTATTTTTGCTTTTCTACAGTTTTGGTAGAAAAGAGTTGTGAATTCCTGTTAGTAATATGGCTTATTACTTAGATTTTTTTTTTTGGCACAACTCTGGTCTTATGCCCTATTGGTGCCTTTACTCCATTATTCAGTTTCACATGATCCTTCAGAAATCATTTTAATATGCTGATTTGATGCTCAAAAAACATTTCTTATTATTTTAAGCGCTGAAAACGGCTTGATATTTTTGTGGAACCAAGAGTGAAACTCACTTTTGATCAATTTAATGCATCTTTGCTAAATAAAAAAAATGGCCCAGACTTTTGAAAACTATACGAGTTACACACTATATTATGAATTACCTTTGTAGAGTTTTTTTTTTTTTAATGGCTGTGCATTCAGTTTGAGGAAAACTTTTAATTAATTTGGCTTTGATCTATGTGGAATAGCTGGTCTGTTAGGTGTAGTGTGTATGATGTGATTTGCTGCAAGGGATAAGTTAATTGCAATTGCTTCTGTGCTGCTACCCAAATATGTTCGAGGCTATTTAATTAAATGCCACTAAACCCCTGCGCTCATGCTTTTGAACTATGCTAGGACTGTAGGAATCCTATGGTGTAGGAACCAAATGATAAAGACTAAATTAAAATATTCATAAATACACACACAAACGTGTATATATATATGTGTGTGTGTGTGTATATGGACAGAGAGAGAGAGATCAGAAGTTTGAATTAGTCCTCAAAATCGATTAAATGTTGGCTGTTTGACCAGACATTGTTGGCACACATTGTATTAAATGTTCGCTGAAAACCCACATTTAGGCGAAATTCACCTTTTGAATATAAAATGTCTTTTAATGTGATTCACACAAAAACAATGTATTTTTAATACATGCGAATTCTGTAATAATTACCTAAAAATAATAGTAGTTAAATTACTAATAATTACAATAATACGCTGTTTTTTTTCTTTTCTTAGAAAACCTTTTTAAAGTCTGTCCCTCATGTACCTTTCAAAAACTATGTAAAAGAGAAAAGCTGTGAGCGCCGCCTGCTGGTCGAGTGTCGCTGTCACAGCCGCGGTGTGCAGTATATTTCCCGTCAGTGCGCGAGCGGCGCTCAGTCCCGCAGCAGCGACCGCTGAGACTGCACCACGACAAGCTCATGTTTCACAGAAGTTTCAACCTGCGCTGCTTTGCTGAACCCTTCATCTTCTCTCTTCTCTCTTTCACTCTCACTCCCTCGCTCCAGGACCCTTCACATGCATGATTGCTCCTCAATACGGATCTGCCAGATACCGTTATTTTATTTCAGTTCTATTGATATTTCTCCGGAAATCTATGAAGGATTATCCTCATCGAAAGCCATTTCAGTTTAATGTGGGAAAATGTCGTTCCTCATATTCAGTTCGACGACAGGGATCCTAATGCAGATGTTTTGGGAAGTTTAATGCAGATGTTGTGTGATGGTAGGATATCATCGGCTGAAAGTGATCGAACCTAAATAAGGTAAGCAAACTCCAAATACTTTAATAGTTCGTATCATTTGAAACTAACACTCTGCTGTTTATCATTTACGCATTTTAATACACTAATAATTTGCATAACACAATTGAATGCTGGTACATGTTACATGATAATATTATATACCGGTAACAGCCTACTATTTGAAATGTATAATTTTTTGTCATATAGGCCTACTGTAAAGTCTGACCTAAATACAATTTATTCCTCTAACAATTCTAATTTATTTTAGACTAAAACCTGACTAGTTGTAGTGTATCTTAAACCAGTAGGTGACCCTCAGTGTGTGTTCATTGCATGACTCTTCTCTTACAGTAACCATGGCTTACACTGGAGTGCAGAAGGCTTTGAAGAGCGATAAGTTAGATGAAGCTCAAGCTCTGGCCAAAAGCTGCGCAGGCAGACCGGACTTCCTCCCCTGTGATGGACTGTCCATCTGCGCGACACACAGCCACGGAAAGTGTTTCAAACTGCACTGGTGCTGCCATTTAGGCTGGTGTCACTGTAAGTGGCCAACTTCCCACATACAAATACATTCTATTCTAAATATGATACACCAATCGTGCACTACTCTAAAATGACAAGTAGTACAAAATATCATATTCACTTTTCACAATAGTGCAGCTGACAGTATGATTAAAGATCACTGCCCAAATATCCCATATAGCAGAAAGAAATGTACAGTCGATCATCTCACAGAAAAATTTTATGGTTATGTAGTAATTGCATGCATAATTTTCCATTTTTTAAATTTATTTGTATGAATCTACACTCTTAGAAGAAAAGGTTCTATATAGAACCTTTTCTATATAGGTTCTGTCAGGCGCTTCTATATAAATTCCCTTAACGTCATGGGAATTTTTAATTAAAATGTATGAATTAAACAACTCATAAACATTTTATCACTAGAAAATTCTTTGAAATAACCCATTAAACATGAAAGTACTATGCAATCTTTTAAAGCATTTCTCCTATGTAGAACCATTTTGGAATAAATGGTTCTTTAAATTTAAATCAAGAACCTTAGGGATCAATATAGACCCCCACTGAACCTTTTTTTATTATTAGTTTCTAAGAGCGTAGGATTTCAAATATGAATACTATGCATAGATATCTGTTTTTCTTATTTATTGTCACAGCTGTTTTGGGAACATTTATGAACTTTTGTTGTCATCAGTAACTGCTTTTTCAGCATTACATGGCTTCAGCTGTACCTGTGAGCAAGCTTGCGAACTTCTTAATAAGTACGATGTGTAGATTTCACCAATAATATCTCACCAAAAAATGCATTGTGAGAGTTAAAACCTCTATAACTGACTGTATCAAAGCTTCCTGAACCTTGCCGTCACTTCAATGTTCTCCAGTCATTATCTGGACATGACCCTGAATCCAGTGGATCACAGGATGCGTCTGCTCTGCTCCTTTAACAGGATGTTCACTTCCTCTAGTTCACGTCACTCGGACTGAGTTCAGGTCCTGAGTGCTTGTAAAAGCTTTCATTGTGTTTTAAGGGAGGTAAATGTCAGTACAAGCCCTTTAGAGCAGTGTGAACAGATCAAACCGTAGTCAGTGCACTCCCATGACACTTCTGCCAAGGGAACTGAACTTTATTAAGTTCAGCCATCAAATAATAAAAGAATATTATCCTCAATGGCCATCACAGTAGTTTTTTGATTTCCTCTATATTATTTATTAATCCCATCCTTTTGGTATTTAGGGACCGGCCAGTCCTGTGCTTGTGATTACTTATAAATCACAAAATGGGTCACTCTATTTATTTATTTGATCAATGTCTGTAATCAACATATTATTATGTAATACTGGTCCACATTTTGAGATATGAGGTCACAAAAATAGTTTGAATCGTAGGAAGGTGTTTTTAAAAATGATGTATGTCCTTTATCAGTATGTGCACATGATGACAGCTATAATCTGCCATTATTGCAATAGAGACGAGCATTATGTTAATGCGTGCTCGTGGTTTATCACCCGGCACACTTGCCCTGTGAGAACTACTGACTGGTGAGCCATTATGAGAAGCACTAACTGTACCATAAAATTACAAGCACAACATGCTCACCCTGATATGTATTGTTTAGTATGCTGGATCTGTTAAATAATTCATGGCTGGAAATCCTGGAGCTTTGTTGTGTAACTGTAGAAACGAAGACTTTTGAAATGACATCTAGAACAAATGGGGACTGTTATTCATGAATCCATGCGTGGTTTATTGTCAGGTGAAGCACTTTTCATTTTATGGCAGATCTATGGTAGATCTTTTGCTTTCGTGGAGATTTACACTTAAAGGGATTGTTCACCCCAAAATGAGCGTTCTGTCATCCTCAAGTTGTTCCAAACCTGTATGAATTTCTTTCTTCTGTTGGACACAAAAGAAGATATTTTGAAGAATATGGGCAGCCAAACAGTTTACAGGCCTCATTGACTTCCATAGTATTTTATTTTCCATAATATGGATGTCAACTCTTTTTTTTTTCCCCCATATTCTTCAAAATATCTTATTTTGAGGGTGAGTAAATGATGACAGACATCTCATGTTTTTGGTGAACTTTACATTAGGGGTCAGTAAGACTTTTTTTCCTTTGAAAGAAATGAACACTTCAGCAAGGATGCATTAATTAATTCATTAATTCACTAATTCAATGCATTAATAAAGACTTACATTTAACTTAAAAAAAATCAAGATTATTCTTTTGAATGTTCCAGTCATCAAAAAGTATGAAAAAAAAGTATCTCACTTTCTACAAAAATATTAAGCTGTACCTGTTTTCAACATTTATAATACTAAAATAATATTTCTTGAGAAGCAAATGACCACATTATAAAACTGAACTAATGATACTGAAATCCAGCTTTATCATCACACAAATTAATTATATTTTCAAACAGAAACCCGTTAATTTTAATTGTAATAATATTTCACAATATTATAGTTTTATGTCATATAAAAGTTTATATCATATATCATCAATTTTATGATTAAAAAAATCATCCTCGGTGAGCAATATGAGCATCAGGGATTTCTTGTAAAAATATAAAATAAAATCTTATTGACCCCATTGAATGGGCACTATAATAAAATACGCTACTTTTATATGCAAACTTTTGAATATATTTCTGTTTCCATTTCTTATTGTGCTGTTGTCTTCCTCTTCTTATGTGGTGCAGTGAGAGCCTCAATGGGACACCGCTCGGTTATAGTGTACGTTGTGATGATTTATTAATATTGCTCTTGCACAGCACCGCACATGATGTGTTTGGGTTTAACATTATCCAGTCATACTCTGAGCAAATCCAGGGCCGCGGTGAGAGAGCAGAAGCTGTGAGAGTGGCGTCTGTGCTCCAGGCATGTGTATACGTGCTGCTTAGTGAAGTTATGTGGCCATGTGTGAAACATCGAGAAGGAAGCCTCCTGTTTCTGGCTCTGTGCCTGCAGCTCCAGCTGTCAGACATTGATTTCCTCTCTGAGCTCTGTTCTGGCTTGGAGATCCGGTCCTTGTCCAACAGATTTATAAAGCAAAGAACCCACAGAAGTCTATAAATGAATGCCAAATCGTACAAGTGGAACCTCTATTGTTGATTGCACATGAGAAAAGTGTAGTGAAATAATTGTGTTCTGCTCAGTTGGGATAGTTGAGAGACTCAGCACCTCCTGCAATTTGCTTTGTTTGTTCTCTTCACAGGACATATTTGGAATCTCATTAGAATATAATGAGTTTGCTTTCGTGCTTCTTTTGTTGTCTTTGCTTCTCTTGGCCAGATGTGTTTATTAATCTTCACTCATGAATTTCTTATATCAAATCTCAGGGCTGCAGTAATTGTTCTACAAGTGATAACTACTATTACTTGTAGACATTTCAATACTTATGTCTAGTTATTTCATTTTTATTAGTTGTAGTAACTTTTTCATTACACTACCCCAGATATTGCATCAAACTATTGCAGTGCATATTATTGTTTTGTACATCAGTACAAAAAAAGAGGATGTAAAATGCATTACAACTGAATTAGCAACTTTGTTTTTGAATGGTTTGAATCGGAATGATACTTCCAGTGCTTGAGAGCTATGAGATTTATTTAGTTAAAACCTGGAGTAGTCATCTGTTTGCAGCACTGAACACAAGGTATTTGTCAGTTGCATTCTTACGTTTCCTGTATAAATCCGTTCTGAGGATGTATAAGGGATGGAAGGGGCTACTGTCGTATTTTATCTCTGGAGAGCTTACTCGTGTATAATTCAGGAAAAGCTTTTGAGAAAAAGAAAGATGGAGGGTGTGCATGTGAGAAAGACCCTTATACAGAGAGATGAGACAAGAGACTTTCTGTCAAAGGCCATGAGTGAGTGGATCTACGCCTTAGATAACAGGGGATTAGTGTTGTCATAGATGTCCTGATTACACCCCGGCTGCATTCTACCAGATGTGTGGAACGAAACGGAAAGGAGCTGTATGGTACTGTCTTTCCCACCCTCTCTGGACTTTTCATTGTGACTGTTTTTTAACAAAGGGGGAGCATGAGCTCCCATCTGAAACATAAAATGACAAATGGGACAACAACAAAAAATCCTTCTTGATAAGATCAAACTTTTGATAAGATTCTCTCAAATTCTAATATTTACAGTATGAATCAAAGCTTATCTAACAAAGAAAACAAGATATGGTATATATATATATATATATATATTATATATTATTATTATTATTATTTATTTATTTTTTAATTTAAATATGCATTTTTAAAAAGCTGCAGAGAAGAGTTGGATCAGAAATCATCATATTTTTGACCACGAAAGCATGAGCAAATTCACGTGGAGGACTCTAGGAATAAATGGATAAAATAAACTTCCTTTATTTTAGGATAAAAGAAAAACAAAAGTACTTTATATTTTAAAAACACAGGGTTTCAAAAATGCCCATGTGGTGGATTTTATTTAAACATATAAAATTAAAGTGATGAAACTTGCATTTTGTTATCAGTACAACCTAGAAAACATGTTTTTATTTGATATATCACATGTGGTATATTTCATTCCAAAATGAATGTAGCTAATACAAATTAGGTTTTTATGGTTTTGTTTTTCAATTCAGCTCTTAAAAAGTGAAGAAAACACTCCCAAATCCAAAGTTTTGAACAGATATTCCACTAAAATGTACTGTGGTGGTAAACAAGAGAAAGCTATATAATATAATATAATATAATATAATACAGGGCGTCCAATAATGCAAAAGTATTAACTGAAGACATGTTAAAGCAATGGAAGAACATATGTTGTAAATTTCATGTGATCATATACTTTTTTTACAGTGTACTGTATTTACTACTATTTTTATAATTCATGTTGATTTAATTTTATAATTAACAGCCATGCAGCCAAAAGATGAATAATTGATTTCACATATTTAATCATTTATTTGATGAGATCAAGTATTTTATGTAAGTGCCCTTTAATAAAAAACTAATTAGAAACGCAGGTGTACATATCAAAGCCTATTCAATATTAAGCATCTTAGCATTGTTACTCATTTCGAATGCAAAGAGGTTAAACAATCATAACAGAGGTCATTTACAGTGTATATATAGAAGTTGAAAATTATCATGTAAAACTCTGTTGGAGGCGAGAACATAGACTAGACTTTATCACTGGACTGTGATAAAAAATGCAACAATGTGTAGAGCCTCAGTGGATTACAGCATAACCTTCTATTTTTGTGCATTTTTTATTTTCTCATTATATGTGTACAATAAATTGCACTTGACTCTTTTAGAATATTTCTTTCTTTTTCCTGCAGCAAATCCAACTATTAATAACTAAGCTGGTGTGTGGCAGTAGTTTTCATTAGAATGTAAGAGGGACGCCACAGGTTTTTGGATAACTGTCTCCATGTGAGACACTGATATGTATGCTTTAATGAAAACAAAATAGATTTATTTGTAAATGATGATGACTTTCAGACCAGAAGCTGCTGGCATTAATACTGCAGTGCACTGCAAGAGCCTGAAAATAATGAAGCATCCTGTGAGTTTTAATGCAGTTCACATCTCACATTTCAGTTATACTTAAAGTTTTGCTGCCTTAATACCCTTAAAGCCTTAGTTTGAATTTACTGCTTGTTGAAGCTATGTGATGTGCTTTCTGATAAATATCCAGGTAATGATCTCCTTTTACTCCCTGTACAGGTAAATATGTGTACCAGCCCATGACCAATGTCGCTCAGCTACCCAGCACACCTGTGCCAGTCGCTCCATCTGACTGCACCGACACCATTGATCTGTCCATCTCTCTGGCTGAACGCTTCCTCCGCATCTCCCCCTGTTTCCTGCCACCGCCTTGTCCTGAGTCCCCGAAATACTGCAACATTGCTGAACTGTTTATCGACGACTACATCGTCAAACGCATCAATGGTAAGATGTGCTATGTTCAGAGGCCCCCGGTTCACACAGAGGCCCCTCTTAGCCCGCCCCAAATAAACCCTGCTTGTCTGAAAGCACCGAAACAGCACACTGAAGACAAGCAAACAGTTGAGGAGACGGTTAAAGGACCAAAAATGGGCCACTGCTCTTCGCCATCCAGCTCCGAGGACTCAGGGATCAATGCTTTGGGAGGACACTATCTAGAGTCTTGTGAGGAAGAGTCTGAGGAAGAAGACGAACTTAGCATGGATGGACACTCTAGTCCAGGAAGTCTATGGGACCAGGATGAATGCACCCTATTGTCCCCTTCCAAATCCATTGTGGAGATTATTGAAAATATTGAAACTACTGTGTGATATTTCTAGACTGCATATTTGCCCTTCCTGTTCTTTTCACATCTGTCTCGCTGTCTTTGTCCGACAAGGTTAACTCATTCTATTAAAATAAATATTGTATAGAGAGGTAAATGCTACACCCATAAACACATTGCTACACTCTACATGTCCACTCTTTTTGACATTGGGTCATGTGTTTGAGGTTTCTTAACACAGTTCTTAACTTTAAATCTGCACTACGGAGGACTTTTTGGATAAAACTGAACCAAACACCATTGAATGAGTGCATAAAAAACACTTTTCAGAATTGTGATCTTGTCTTATCCCAATTCACTAAGCCATGGTTAATTATAGCAGTTAATTAAAAATGTAAAACACAACCAACCAACGTAAAACGATAGGTGTGTTCAATTTAAAGCAGCGATGCAGAGACTGATCGGTGCATGACATCAAAGTACAGTGAGAGCAATTAGAGAGCAGACGGCTCTGTATGCTCAAAGCCACTTGAAGGCAAGCCTGCAACCTTAGCCGAAAAAAGCATAGGGAAAGAGACTTCACTACGCTGAATAAACTGCTTTTGTGAGGAATTACATTATCATTTAGTGAATCTTTAATATGTTTGTTCTTAAGTTTGAGTTTACACTGAAACAAAATGCATTTTTAAGTCACAGCATGAGAGTTATGATCCAATTTACGGCACTTCTCATTCATTTCTAAGGTTTCTGCAAACCATGATTGACTGTTGCATAATTTGGAATAAAATTTGATGGCGTAAAAGCTGTAATGTGATTGGTTATCAAGGCACACATGATCCAAGTTAGCCATTATGCTTTTTCGAATGGTACTGTCATGTGGTGCAGGATGAAGGTGAGTAGGCATGGAAATAAACTTTAATCTACTGTAATAAAGAAATCTGAAAAACCACATTTAAACTACAACAAAAATGTTACGTATAGTGCAAAAACCTATTTAGAAGAAGTATCAGAACAAGACCAGGACAGAACACCACGTACTGAAGATGTTACATAAACGATGATCAAGCGAGACTAAAAGAAACACTAGGAAGATATGCACAAGGGCTGATGCAGACACAGCTGACAAGACTAACGAGGTGACAAATGACAAGACAGGTACATGGAAAATCACTGGAGGAGCACAGGTGGAACCAGGAAGTGAAACCTTCGCATCTTACAGTAATAAGACCATTTCTGGTATGCTTTTAAATCGCTCTCTCTGTACTTTGATGTCAAACACATCTAATAACTCTGTAAGTAACTTGGTTCCACGACTGATGGTGATAGAGAAGGAAATGTTTTGTGGTGCAGCTTTAAGAAAAACAACAAATGAATGGCACATCAGGGGGGTATTCCAGAAAGCAAGGTTATCTTACTGTCAAACATACACTGAACTCTTGGTTGATTAATCCAAACCTTGCTCAGTCAAGGTAAAGTGGTGTGAAAGAGTTTGCCCCATTCCTGATTTCTTTCTCTTTTCTTTTCTTTTTGCATGTTTGTCAAACTTAAATGTTTCAAAACAAATTTAAATATTAGTCAAAGATAACACAAGTAAACACAAAATGCATTGTATTAAACAAAATCCAAACCTACATGGACCTGTGTGGAAAAAGTGTTTCCCCCCTGTTCAAACATAACTGGTTTATCACACCTAAGTTCAATTTCTCTAGCCACTCCCAAGCCTGATTACTACCACACATGTTCTCAATCAAAAAATCACTTAAATAGGACTTGCCTGACAAAGTGAAGTAGACCAAAATATTTTCAAAAGCTAGACATCATGCCGAGATCCAAATAAATTCAGGAACAAGTGAGAAAGAAATTAATTGAAATCTATCAGTCTGGAAAAGGTTATAAAGCCATTTAAAAAAATGTGGGACTCCAGCGAACCATAGTGAGAGCCATTATCCTCAAAAGGTGAAAAGGTAAACCTTCCCAGGAGTTGCCGGCTCATCAAATTTACCCCAAGATTTTCTTCTTCTTTAATGCCAATTTACATACTTGGTAACTATCGCCACCTATTTTGTGGTTTTGTGATTATTTTCCAATATTTTTATTGAAAAATCTTTTAATCGCTTTGAATAAGAACTATATTGTTTATTTGATGCTAATTATATGACATGGAGAAAGACTTAACTAATTAACAGTTTGTGCTTGCAAATATAACATGACCGTAAAAGTTTGTTTTTATGCTTAATTTTGCTTCCACATTGCTTGAAAGGTAAGATATACTATAAACGATCTTCTATAATATAAATACATTATGGCATAGAAAACATCCTGCTGAAAAAAAGACATCTGAGCAAAATTGATCTATCTATCTATCTATCTATCTATCTATCTATCTATCTATCTATCTATCTATCTATCTATCTATCTATCTATCTATCTATCTATCTATCTATCTATCTATCTATCTATCTATCTATCTATCTATCTATCTATCGCCTTATCAATCGGAACACTTCTGAACTAAACTAACTCTCAAACAGAAGCTGCTTCAGAGCAGGTTATATTCAGAGAGTAAGTTAGCTACTTCCATACCCTAAACGTTACCTCCGTTTATGGAACCAAAAGTTGAGTTATCTGCTTATTTACCCTTAAACGTACCTTGGTATGTCACACAACCTGCTTTCTGGAATACTCCCATGTTCTTAAACCAGATAACACATTATAATAGATTGTAACCAGTTGACAAGTATATGAAGTTAAATGTAAAATATTTGCCACCTTGGACCCTTCTCAGTGAATATCTCATTCTCACTGAAGGAGTGTTGTTTTCATGAGTTTAGAGAGCAAAGGTGATGCTGAAGCTGGCCTCTCATCAACCATCATAGAAAAGGTCAGTTCTTTAGATGTCATTTTTCATGTTCTTTTTGTTATACTTTTTATTAATTCATTACGTGTGTTCCCTGGAAATAAAACCAGTTAGCACCCCATGTTAGCAGTCAGTAGTAGGTGCAATGAAGACATATTGACATTTCTTTAGGTTATCATGATGCTGTAACCATGTTTAACTACTCAGTTCCTAGTAGTGTAGGAGAGGAAAAGGCTTTGTTGGTCTTTAATAATTTAATAGTCTCTCTCTAAGTGCGGAATATGACTGGCCTTTCAAAGGACTTATGCAAGACCATACAAAGCCCTCTACAGTGCTGAAATAACGCATTTCCATCAAGGTTAATCCTATTCCAGTACACAGAACATGAATAGGGCACATCATGAACATTTGATGCAAATTATATTCTTACCACTATAATTGATATTAGTCATAAATGTTCCCAGCAATTATGGCCATGATCGTCAAATCCTTTTCTTCAGTTCTCTTGCCACGTCTAACAAAAAAAGAGCAGGTGTCTTTTGATATAAAGGTTTCTTTTAGCTCTACAGTCATTATCTTTAATGCTATGCTACTCACTGGTAAGCTTTTTCTTAGGTCGTTTTACTGTCATGTATACACAACTAAAATGTTATTCTTTTGTCTTAGTTATTTTAAGTCATTTTAAAGTCACATTCTTTATAAGTGAAATATCCTTTAAATCCACAGAAAACACGTGGAACGGTACCAATTCAAATGCTTTGTTTTCAGGATATAGCCTTTCTGAAAAGTGAAAAGTTGCAGAGATTAAGACCAGCCAGATGGTACACCGCTTATAGTTCAAACAGAGAAGGAGATTATGTTTATGTTCAATCTCAGTTTTATTGGTCAGTATTTCCTGAGCTCAGATCAAACAACAAACTTGTGCAATCTGATGAAATTTACAAAGTTCTTTATTGTTTTAGTGCATCTAGCTGTCACAAAATCAGCTTATCCCTTAAAAAATCTTTCCCTAAAGTTCTTTTCTTAAAATAAAGTGATAGTTCTCATGGTGTTCTGGGTGGTTGCTAATGCATTTCTGGATGGTTATTTTCCTCTAAATGTAATCGCTTGGAAAAGTAATAGCGTACCTTTTATTTTTTACATGCCGCACAATTTGAGGATTCATTCATATTCAAATCACAAACAAAATGAGGTATGTGATGAAGTAATTACTTAAGGTGCATTTACTGTTCAGCAAATTTTCATGTGAACGGGATGAAAGCAAAATATTTCTACATGCAGATTTTGAATTGGGTTCAAGCTATTCACGCAAATTCACCACACCACATTAACCAACAGAAAACTGCTTGGTTTGAAAGTGACTTCTGTGTGAGTTATGCATTTTAAATTACTGTACTATTGTCAAATGAAAATGAAAAGGAATCTTTTGTTGCTGACAAAATTTCACTTCTAAATTAACTAAATTTCTCTCCCTGAAAATAAAAACTCTATCTTCATTTAATGATTCAAAATCCCCCTTTTTTCTGTCTGTAGAATACAAAAGGAAATATTTTGAAGAATGCTGCTCTTTTCCATACAACAAAAGCATATACAGTAATCCCTCGTTTATCGCGGTTAATGTGGAACAGAACCCCTTGCAAATCTGCAAAGTAGGATCAGCCAATCAGCTCATGGGATATATCCACTCGTGCTCTCATTGGTCGATCCCGTTCCGGGAACCAATCACGTGTCTTGCCTGAGTGCCCGTGGGTGTGTACAAAGCCTCTGAGAGTGTCTCTCTCTTTGTCTGGCATCCTGGGAAATCGTTTCTCTCGCATCACGATGAAACAAAGCTGCTTTCCGCAATACGGCTGCCGAAATGGTGTTATTTTTGAATTTTTATTTTTCGATTAAAATTTTTGAAAAATACCCGATACACCGAGACCGCGAAACTTGAACCGCAAAGTGGCGAGAGATTACTGTAGTCACCAGAGAAGTTATGAAAAAAAGCATCATTCTTGAAAACCTTTCATTTTGTATTCCACATAAGAAAGAAAGTCGCACAGCTCTGAAATGACATGAAGTTGAGTAAATAATGACCAAATTTCAGAATCAGATCAGAAAATCAAATGGAAGGTTCATCCTCTTGGATTTCCAACATAGCTTTGCGTGTGTCCTTTTCAGAGTTGACATGTTCCTCTGAAAATATGAATATTTTAATACATAAGCCCACACTAGACTGAGCACACACTCACACTGAGTCAGCTCAGTGAAAGCACTCACACGCAAACGCATGCGCCGAATGATGTCTGTTATCTCATGAGCAGAGCCCCCGCCACAGAACATTCTTATTTTCAGAAGGACAATCTTTTTTTTCTCTCCTTCATTGCAGAAATAATATCCCTCTGATTGAGGTAAGTCAAGCCACTAGTGCGTCGGGAACTCACCAATAGTTCACCTGATAAACAGCTGCCACAGTCTGTGGTCTGTGTCCAGACCTCTGTGGGAGATCTGGGTTTGATAAGCTCCATAAATGTCTCTGAGTCACCCGCCGAGCCCTCCGTTGTGCTCCCCCTGTAAAATATTCATTGCTTTTCTCTTCTCCTCAAAGATTGTTTTTATGGAGGTTGTTGTTTTTCTTCAACGTGGCCCTGACTCCGCAGTCTATTCAGACATTCATTACACTAAACGTGCACAAACATTTTTTTCTTTCAAGGAAAATCAATGCTGATGAGACAGGGTCAAACTCGCTATGCAAATGAAAAGGAATTCTTTTGAAATTATATGTGTTGGTTCTGCTGAAAGAAAGGGTGAAATTGACATTCAAATGTGCTTGATATGAATTGTATGAGTTACATTTCATTTATACCATATGAACTGACAATGGCACAGATTGTTCTGTGTGTGTTATTAGCCCTCTTGGGTAAGAATACATTCATAATAGTGTGAGCCATGCATGTCTTGGTCGGATAAGACTGTGAATCTAAATAAGGTAATAGTTTTGAAGTGTCGTGTTTTGTCTGTCTCTGTTCATTCATGTCTGAAGTCTTCTGACCCTGAAGCATTATGGATAACTGACTGCGACAGAAAATATCAATGTAAATATTGCTTTCATCTTCAAATGTTTTACTAATCCACCTTTAGAATCCACTTGCATACTTACTCAAACAAAAATTTAATTAAAAATATTAAAGAAAAAAAATAGTTACCCATAATTCCTTTCAAAACTACCATTTATTTATTTAAAAACATCTAAAGCATTCACATTCAAGCCAATTGTTTTGGTCATTATACACGTTTATAACTAATACTCATTGTTATAATGCTTATTCATTATTCAGGAAAATATGAACAATTGAGAATCCTGAAAATACTTTCCTGACAAAAGTACTGTAATCTGCAATCAGCCAATATTCAAATTATTGCAGAAGTGTTTTACTCCATTTTAGTGAAGCACTTGTGACAAATGAACCACTCAGTCTATGAGAGAAGAGCACAATAGCAGCTTTTCCGATTTTCATTGTTCCAAGTGCTTAAACAAATGATACCAAAAATAGATTGATGAAAGGATAAACATCAGGCTGGGCAGACATAAGCAGTCTATATTCTCAAAAATGGGGCAAATTGTTTTCATTATGCTTTTATGTATATTTTAAGACACTATCTCTTGCATGTTACAGTACACATTGAATTACAAAGAAGATAGTGAAGTGTTTATTGTCATTGTCTTTGTTTAGTCATAGAAAGTCGTATACAAGTGTATGCTTGTTGGTCACAATGGAACCCACCATTACACAACTTATTATTAACTTCTTAGCTACATTTAAACACAAAAGTTTCAAAAAATGACAAAAAAAAATTGGTTTCATTGTGTTTCACTGTCTAACCCAGTGTTTTTCAACCTTTTTTGAGCCAAGGTACATTTTTTTCCATTGACCAAAAAAAACAAAAAACAAAGGCACACCACCAACCGAAAATGTTAAAAAATGAAACTCTGTAGCCTATATTAACAATATACAGTCATTCTTATCAAAGTGTCTTGAATGGGAATTAAATAAACACAAAGAAAAAGGTATTTTATGATTATCTAGTTTTCAAAAAATATGTTTTTTAGACCAATTAGATGAAATTGTTCTCACGCCACACTAGTGTACCGCGGCACAGTGGTTGAAAAACACTGATCTAACCAACATTTATTTGTAATTTTATTGCATTATTCAACTTTGTTTTTTTATATAAAAGGTTTGTTTGCACATTAGCTCAAATCCTCACTGTTAAGATGAAGCTGTTTTTCAACTTCACTGATAATCCCAGGTCTTCCTCTACTGTGCATATAATTATACTTCATATATTCGTAGAAACACGTTGCAAATATTCCTTGAAGTTGCACATTAAACCGTTAAAGGTAGAGCCAGCCATAAAGTATGCAAATGTAGAGTAGCCTATTTCACAGGTACATCTGGACTCCCTCTCCCCCTCTCATTTCCTCTCATATCCAAAACTGAGCAATTTTCTCCTCCATTCAATATATGGAAATGAAATGGTAACAAAACCCTGCGGCCGTCGTCAGATTCTCAAGGGAGTTGAATATGGCAGACTCATTTGTGTTTGAATGGTTGAGTGCAGTGGGGAAACCGTGAGGGAAGGGCTGGGCTGGGCTGGCAAACACAACTCTGCTGATGAAGTGCCATGTAAATGGGGCTGTAGACTGTGCAGATGGGGGCTCAGCAGATGGTTTTCCACATCACAGGGACGTGTGCCACGCTGACCCGGAATACGGCATGTTGGCGGTTTCCCCCTCTCATCACCTCTCCACCCCCAGTCTATTATCATGAGAAAGAGCAGCGTACTCGCTGGCGGCGAATACTGATGGGCTTTGTGCTGATAAGTGGAAGGCCATTTTGGCTGGATTATGTTTTGGTGATTTGGTTTGTGTGCTTTTATACTTTGTCTGATGTGGGCTCAATCTGTGCTGTTGTTTTTAAATGCCATGCATTTTATCAATGTACAAGCCAGCAATTTTTTTGCAATAGAAACCAGTGAAGTTCTCTGTGAGCTTGTAATGAGCAGCTATTTTAGTTTAACGATTTTTCAGCATCTTGGTTTTCACCATTTTCCCTCTAGTAAATTCTCTTCATGGCAAAATGTTTTGAGCCATATTTGAAATTACCTTTTTCATCCTTAAATTAGTATTGTAAACCTGTGAAACTAAATATTACAGTCACAAAGTCCAATTACCTGTCCAGTCACCTTAGCAAATGTACCTCAAATGTACTCACGACTAAGCCATAGGTTATCTTAGCGTCAAACATACACTGAACTTTAGGTTGATTAACTCTTGGTTCCAAAAATGCATCCGGGAGTAAGTTCATCCAACCCAGAGTAAGCTCACAGTTAACACTTAAGACATTCTCGAAAGAATGACGAATCCACTATTCACCATGGAAACGTATGCTAAGAAAAAGTGCTACATTTTCCTTCTTTTGTTTAATGCTGATTTACATACTAGGTGAATATTTCCACCTATTTAGTGGTCTTTTAATAATGTTTCGGTTTTTTTGTTTAAAAATCGTTTAATCACTGTGAATAAGAACTATATAACTATACAACCTCATCCTTTCACCACCCCACACCTGACACATTACACAAATCTTTAAAAAAATGCATACTGTATGTATTGTATGCAAATCACAAAAATAAATAATGCAATACAGCAGGTATTAAAATAGCATAATTTCTGTTAATATATTTAATAACTGAATCAAGGTAAAATATAAAAAAATATTTCTTGAAATATCATCATTGTGTAAATAATTCCTATCATATATCATTTATTGTATTAAATATATAATTTGTTAAACTTTTTCTATTCTCTCCAAGCATTGGTAAATCCAACTCTAATCAGTAAATCGTCCCATGGGACAGAGACAAATTGTCTCTCTTGAATCCTGTCGAACATCTGCAAAGCTCCAGAGACAGTGGACATGAGCCTATTTGAACAGTCGCTATTAATCCCGCTGTTTCAGGAAGAATCCTAATCAACACTGAAAGAATGAGTGATGGATGATCACTGTCTACCTCTGTATCTCTCCTCTCTGATTTCTGCCTCAGCTCGTCTCCTTAGCCTTATTTCCCAAAATAATGACTTTCTAAACTGACAACAGTACATAGTCTGTTCAGAAGCTCAAGTTGCTCTGAACATGTTAATGTATTTAGGTTGTGATAGGTTCTTGTATTCTTTGTTAGGTTTATATTCCTCTACGTAAATAAAAAGTTTTGTCACAAACGCAGGTGAAGATTCTTCAATCAGCCACCGGAGGTCTCACTCACATGATAAGTATTTAGTTTGGACTACATTACCCAAGAGCCCACGTACCTGGACTGATTACTGCACACCTACTCCTCATCACTGAGACTATTAAACCCCTTGTGAAGTTTTGTTTATTCTGCCTGTGGTTGACTCTCTGCTGCCTACCACTTGTGCTTGCCTTGACTACTTGTATTGCTGTTTGCTGCCTGCCCTGATCCTCTGCCTGTTATGAACATGTTTACTGCTCTGTCTCTGATATATTTATTTGCCAAGGTATTCCGACCCACGCCTGTTTGATATAAATGGCTCATGAATCTCACTGAGTCATTGTTACAAAAGACTTCACCACCTACTGATCTGATCCAGTGGTCCTCATGCATCTTTCCGGTGAACTCTCTGACCAAGCCAAACTGCTGGCATCTCCCCAACAACAAGGCCAACTCACCACGGTAATGGAGGAGTGGTTGATTCTACATTTGGCCGCAACTGAGTACCAGCCATAATTTCTCACAGTACATCACAGTAATCCACGTTTGGCCTTTCCAGAAAAAACTGATGGCACCCCAAACAAATGTAAAGGCTTTCTTATGCAAATCTCCATGTTCCTGGCACAACAACCCTTGTTATACTCAACTGATGATAGTAGATCTCTCTTATGTTTTCACTGCTCACGAAAGGCCTTGGAGTGGGTAACAGCTATCTGGGCCAATCAAGACTTTATTCTACGACTAAAGAGGTATTTGAGTGCTAGGGGACAACTGCTTGCACTTCATCAATGGAGAGACGCTGTAGTTGAAATTGCTCTGTCTCTCACTGGTGTGGCATGGAGGACACATTCAAGGATTTTGGCACGGATTAAACACAGATGTGCAATCGGAACTGGCCTGCCGAGATGAAGTCAGAATCTTGGAACATTTCATCGACCTTGCTATTCTCATCGACAATCTCATTCACTCCAGGACACCTAACAGATTTATCAGCACTCTCAGTCAAGCTAACCGGCCCAGTGATGACGTTGAACATCTGCAGGTCGGGCAAACTCATCTCTCCATAGAGGAGCATGAACTCCACATCGGGAACAATCTCTGTTTATGTTGCGGCCTAGAGGGACATCTGGGAGCCGACTGCCTGACACGACCCTCTCAAACGTATAACTGCAGGGTAAGTTTCATTTATAGATTTCATCTATTCAACTCACTGCTTGTATTGATGTGCCAGTAAAATTAACCTGTCAGTCAGAAACGATCACCACAAAGGCTTTGCTAGATTCGGGGGCAACAGGCAACTTTATTGAAGGCTTAGCCCAACATAAGATACCACTAATTCTTTGTGGCTATTCTATGGCAATGTTAGATGGGTCTACACAACTACAGATCTCATTCTGCAAGTTGGAGTTTTGCACACCGAACCCATCCTCCTCCTCTTCATCATCCACTTTACACGCAAGCCTGTTATCCTCGGTTTACCCTGGTTGCAGGACCATAACCAACAAATTTCATGATGTGAGAACCAGATAATGCGTCGGGACCCCAGCTGCTCATCCAAGTGTTTGAAACCAATTACCAACCCTACGTCTGTCAATTTAAAGTACATTTTCTGTTTGAAAACATTTATTTTGTCATTTAGTTCTGTGATGGCAAAGCTGAATCTTCATTAGTTATTACTCCAGTCTTTAGTGTCACACAATCCTTCAGAAGTCATTTTAATTATTATAACTGGTGCTCATTTCTTAATAATGTTTCTTATTGTCAATGTTGAAAACAGTTTTTGCTTTGTAATATTTTCATGGAAACTGTAATTGTCACGGTCGCTTGTTACAGCACAAAGGAAAATTGGCAGGATTCAGCAGCTACTTTTATTATACTTTTAAAACTCAAGATTTAGCAATATACTGACGAGTCCTTGGAACAGCACAACCAAGACAGTGAATGGAAAAAAAACAACAACAAATGGCTTAAATACAAGAGCAAACAAAAGAGGGGTAATTAATGAGACACCTGAAAAGAGCTAACTCAATCAGTAACCAAGGAAACAAACAGGCAGGGAATGGAGAACGACTGAACTAATTAACAAACAGACCACAAAACACTACAACAGAAATACAAACATGTATGAAAGCAAAACCTAACCATGACAGTAAAATATATTTTTCTGAATTCTTTGAATATAAAGATCCAAAGCATTAATATGAAATGGAAATCTTGTGACATTTAGAAATGTTAAAATTTTTGTTTGAATCAATTGAATACATCCTTTTGTTTAAAAGTATTCATTTCTGTTTTATGATTTTGATATTAAATGTTTCTTGAACAACAAATCAGCATATTAGAATTATTATTATTTATATTTTTTTTGAGGGAGTATGTGATACTGAAGACTGGTCTAATGATGCTGAAAATTCAGTTACGCCATCATATAAATAAATAAAAAAATATATTCAAATAAAAAACAGTTATTACGTTTTAATAATATTTCACAATATTATGGTTTTTACTGTGTTTTTGATTAAATAAATCTAGCAATAGTCAGCTTGAGCTTTAATTTAATTTAAGCCTTTTGACCACCAGTGCACAATTTTGTATTCATACTTTAGTAACAGGACATTTTATCACTCAGCACATTTGTGTTGTCTGAATTTTTATCATATTTGAAATCTCTCTCTTCTATAATCAGCAGCAGCCACTTTAAAGGCTGGACCACTTGGGTGAACATTGCTTGCTAAATAAGTTTGAGCACTTATTGAAATTTTAACATGGTTTCTTGTTTGTCAGCAATTGTGGGTTTGATGCTGAAGAGACGAGGTCTGGTTAGGCTTTAGGAAGCCTGTTTGAGGAAAGATGTGTGTTTTCAGCACAGAAAGCTGAAGTTTCAGGTCAGTTGAGTGAATTTAATGAGGTGGATGTGTGTGCTAAAACTCATGACACCGTGCTTGGCATTATATTTAACCTCTGCACCCTTTCATACTCCAATCCTGGCCCACCTGACTAATCATTTAAAAAGTAAACGGGAGAATATGTGAGCTGTGAGTGTGGAGGGCTGAATACAGAAGAGAAAGAGATTATTATTTTAAACTATTTTCAGAATGAAGATACTTTGGAGAAAAAGAAACAGACTTGCATGTTAAAGATATGAGTTAAAGATATTACTTGTTACTGTATAAGATGCTTGAAAATCCTAAATAATGGAGGGAATGATAAAGAATTTTTAGTCGCTACAACTTTTTGTGTCCTCTCTTTTTATCTGGATTTCTCTTATCTTTGTTGTTCAGGTCTTAAAGCATACTGTCTTTCACTGCAGTCTTTGGCAAAATTTATTTTCCGTTATGTTTTGTTGTCCAAGCACTGTATTTAGCAGTGTGTCAGATCTGTAAAAGTACATCTAATTAAGATCAGACTGCTTGCTTGCATTTTTCACAATCTTGGATCTAAAACAATCGCAAACAACTTCCTTATCCTAAAATTTTAACAATCAGTTTATTTGAAGTGACCTTAAATCTGCATGTCAAGTTCTGGAATGTCAGTTAACGATGCTGAACCTTTGACGCATCACATGGCAAAGATAAATTTACCTCATCAAATTTTCAACTTGTTTAAATGGTGTTTCAGTACTGTATGTTCATATGAAGGGTGATTAGACAGTTTAATATGCAATTCATAAATTAGCCTTTACATCACTGAAATTAATTTGCATGTTTTATGTATATATAAAACACATGTTGTACTTCAAATGTCTCACACAGAAATGGATCTTTGATCCTTGCATTAACTGATTTCCTTTAATCTTTCAAAATTATGATAAAAAAACAGACTACACAGAAATGATTTAGAACATCTTATATTTTGTAATTACCTCAAAATCAAACAAGGCTCAGCCCCCATGTCAAGTCACCTTTATTTATACAGCACTTTTTACAATATAGATTGTTTCAAAGCAGCTTTACAATAGTCACAGGAAAAAAATAAAAACAAAGTTTGTTTTGGCTGAACAGCAGCTCTAAAAGAGCAGGCCAATCAATAAAATAGAAGAATACTAAGTGTTAAGTATCCCCAACTAAGCAAGCCAGAGGCAACAGTGGCAAGGAACCAAAACTCCAGCAGGCTCAGTCAGGGGACCAGTTCTGCTCTGGTCAACAGCCAAACAGTGCATGATTATTGTATTGACAACAATTCAGGTCAAAATATTAAATCCAGTTCAGTCTGGTTGGAGATGAGATTCATGATCTTCACAGGGGAGGGTCTAGTAGTGTCATGGACTCTGCAGACTCTTCAGGGCAGTGCTGTGCTCGTGTCCAGGTGCAGGTCCTTCATCTGATCTGGATACGGCCCGGATCCGGCTGACCATGGTAACCTCGGAATAAACAGAGACTAATATCAGCGTAAATGCCATTCTTCTTATGATGTCACGAGTACATCAGATGTTATGGGAATGTTCCCAGTTCCGGCTGACTGAAATTATGCAGCCTAACAATCATTTTACATGATTTTAATAAAAAAATGTATAATGTGTTGTGCATGCCAGGTTGAAGAGATGTGTTTTTAGTCTACATTTAAACTGACAGAATGTGTCTGCTTCCCGAACTGTAATAGGAAGACTGTTCCAGAGTTTAGGAGCTAAATAGGAAAAGGATCGACCGCCAGCAGTTGACTTTGATATTCTAGGTATTATAAGCTGGTCAGTATTTTGGGATCGCAATAGACATGAAGGACTATAATGTGTTAAGAGATCACTCAAGTACTGTGGAGCTGTCACGATCTGGTGCTGGTGTGCGATGCGGGAACAGGACGCAGGCAGAGTTCAGATAAACAAGGATTTATTCTGGAGACAGGTAACATCCACACATGACAGCAAACAGGAACATACATTCAATAACCGACAAAAACTAAAGAACATGAGGGAGTATATATGGAGACACATGATGATTAACAGCTGGTGAAACTTCATGACATTGATTACAAGACAGGTGTAGGGATTGAGACGATGACAGACAGGATCACGAGTTACAGGAGCTAAACCATTTAATGCTTTGTAAGTAATTAGCAATATTTTAAAATGTATTCGGTGATTAATAGGAAGCCAGTGCAGGTTTGACAGAACTGGGGTAATATGCTCATACTTCCTGGTTCTAGTAAGAACTCGAGCTGCTGCATTTTGGACCAGCTGGAATTTGTTTATTAAGCGTGCAGGACAACCACCTAGTAGAGCATTACAATAATCTAGCCTTGAACTCATGAACGCATGAACTAACTTTTCCGCATTTGTCTTTGAGAGCATATGTCGTAATTTAGATATATTTTTAAGATGGAAGAATGCGGTTTTACAGATGCTAGAAATGTGGCTTTCAAATGAAAGATTGGCATCAAAGAGCACACCCAGGTTTTTCATTGAGGAAGAAGACTTGACAGAGCAGCCATCGAGTGTTAGACAATAGTCTAGGTTATAAAGGGCAGACCTTTTTGGTTAAGTAGTAGAAAGAGTTAAGTAGTAGAAAGTTATTAGTCATTTCAATTTGTAAACTTAAATCTGTAAGAAAACTTAGGCCGGTTGTCAGATGCAATATTAGAACTAAAAACATGGGCATCAGTCACTTCACTGAATTGCCAGCTAAGATTAAAATAATTATTATGATCTATCTGTTTTCAAATCCACATCATTTGAATATCACGATAACACTGTATTTCAAAACACATAGTCCTACACTGTGCAAAACACAGTTGTATTTACAAAAAGCAGAGGTCCAGCGAATATGTCATTTCCCGGAAAACTCAACCTTACCCAATGGTTTGAATGCGTTTTTGCTTTCCGAGACGAGGTAGAAAATGCCGGCCTGAGCAGCTTCAACATGCTTTCTGTCAGAGATGATAACGTTGATAGTAATAGATAATGCACGTGAGTTAAAATGTGCATTTTACTCTCTGAATTTGAGGAACGGCAGATTAAAGATGCTAAGGAGAATATCTTAAGGAGAATAGGTCAATTCTAAAAACTTTGCTGCATTATTGAACCTCATTCAACGTGTTGGTTTTCATGGACATTTTATCCATGCAAAAAACGACTACTGATTCTTACATTTCTGATTTGAATGTTTTCAATAATTTTCCATTCTTGACATTTTTTCCAGAATTTCGGTAATAGATGAGATGTTACATGAGTGATCTTGAGATGAGTCCCTGTTGTCATCCATGTAGTATTGGAGCACTTCAAATGTTTATGCATTCACTGATTTAAGTCCCCATCACTGGATATTCACACACTGTTACACAATTTAATTTATCATCAATTCTCTGTCAAAAGTAGGAGATTATCACCACTCAGAATTTTCACTTGGTGTCTGATCTATTTCTGAATGCAATCACAGTAATCCCATTGAGATATTCTGATGTTGTGTCAACTGGCCAAAGACTGTTTGCACTTCACCGATTCCAGATGGATGTCGCTGTGCTGGTTAAACTCTAGAGGATCAGAGAGATTGAGGAGAGAGTTATTACTTTAACCGAATGAAACTGCATGTCAAGATGTAGTGAGGCTGTTTTTCAGCATACGCTCAAAAGGAAATGGATTTTCAAGTGTTCTTATTTGATTCTCTCTAATTTTTGACTTGCTTTGAGTGATATATCAGTATGAATGACTTAATAGAACAAAACTGCATGTCAAGTTGGAATAAGAAAGCTGCTAGGACACCGTGCCAAACTGCTTCAAAAGGAAATTGATTTTCAAGAGTTTTTATTTGATTATGTATAATTTTGACTTGCTTTGAGTGATATATCAGTATGAAGGATTTAATAGAACAAAACAGCATGTCAAGTTATAATAAAGAAGCTGTCAGGACACTGTGCCAAACTGCTTTCCCGAAGAGTCTTCCTGTCTGCCATTGGTCTAAATTTTCTCCATAGGGGAATTGATTTTTATGATACTTATAAAACTTTAAAGAAGCCTTACTGTGAACTATAAGATAATTAATAGATGGTATATACTTTTAAGTCGTCAGTCTGCATTATTTGAACTTATTTTTAATTAAATTGCAGAATTCTGGTGAAACTATATTAACCAAGATTCTGTAACGATATCTCCACCTATCAGGGAAATGACACGGGCAAATCATGTCAGTGTTCTTTAGCAGCCACCAATTCCTATGATGCATTGTAAATTATTCATAATTAGTTTTCCTATGCTCTCAAACTACTGAAATATTTGTATACTGTATCTATATTTTGCACAAAAAAACATACACTTAACACCTTTAAGTCAATAGATTATTTCTCCTTTGTTTTTAATTCGGGTTTGGCATTTGCAATGTCTCAAAGGTGGTTTTCTCTTCTTTTTCTCAAAAAAGCTGTTAAGTACACAACAATGTACCTTTGAATTTTTGTCAATTTCAAATACTTTTTGCTTCAAATCACAGTTGTGATTCAGCTCGGCGCTTTCTTTGGTTCATGGCTTATAACTCTTTAACCAAGACTTTAAAAGAATTCACTATGGGGAAAATGGATAGAAAAAAAATCCTTTCTGGAATTCAGGATGCTGAAAAAGTGGGCAAGCATTGTTGCACTTGGTTAAGCCAAAATCTCTTAGTCAGACTGATGCTCAAACAAACACAGAAATGTTTGGGGATATCAACAAACAAATGACTTACTTATAGCTGTCTACGCATATTAAGCTAGGAAAGGAAAAACTATTTTAACATTTCCAAAATTACTCACTTCATCTTTAGAGAGCACTCTCTCTCCTCTCTTAATCTGTTCAAAGTGTGGCTTAGCTAAAAATTGTTTTTGCACATCTAGGCACTAGATAAGAGCTGTAAATTAATGAAATTGGGATTTTGTTTATTGAAACAGAATTTGCCCATTCAAGATATGCAAGATAAAACTTCCTTATACTGGCATACATGATTCTTTTTTTTTTCTTTAAAACTTCAGCTTGACTTCTGCACATGCACCTTAATTCAGTCAATAACTCAGGAAACAGAAAGATTTTTGATTAATCTAACCGTATGTGTCCGTATGTGGTACAGAGAGAACCTATTTCATTTACGGGAAGCTGAACGACAGTGAAGCAGAGCAAACAAATTGAGCATCAAAACATTGGAAAAATGTTGTGTATGAAAAAAGAATGAGTACTGTATTTTCCTGCATATAGCCTGCGGGTTAAACCAGATTTTACAAACACCGCAGGGAGGTTGCGGGTAATATGAGGGTGCGGGCTATATCACACATTTTTTTTACACGTAATAATATTTCAATATATTTGTTAGGTTTTTTTGTGTTATTTCCTTTCTGATTTTCCTTCTTGCGAGGGTTGTTGTCTCTGGCGCTTGTACTATCACTCTGACAGCTGGCACTGATAGGCTGTCTGACCTGTCAATCATGCAAGAAGATGTGATTGGCTGTGCTGCAATGAGGGCATCCGATGATCAACAGCTGTAGAATACACTTCTTAAGGGACGTGCTGCTGCACAGTGGAAGAGACTGCTTTTTCTTTTTGTTCTGATTCTGTCTTTGTTTGTTTTCTTATTGTTTGAATTTCGCGCACAAGCACTGTGTACTGAGCCTGAACAGTTATGGATAATTGATGTCATGCGAGCAACATTTGAAGTTTGAAATGTGAACTTACACAAAAAAAAAACATTAATCTAAGGGTGCGGGTTAAATAAGGGTGCGGGTTATACCAACATTTTTTACACAAAACCTTCGGGATATATAAGGGTGCGGATTATCTGCGTCTGTGGGTTATGTGCGGGAAAATACGGTATATAATGAATTAGTATGAGTTATTGTTGCTAGGCTAGCTGTGACCGGGTTTAGCAGAACTTGATTTCACCAAGTGCAACATGTTCCTGGATCAACATCTTTGTTGATCCTGGAACAACATTCCAATGATCTAATCAGATTTGAGGGTTTCAGTTTATGTCAGGTTTAGGCTTACAACCAGGGTCTGGTGCTTCTACATCAGTGTTCACCAATTGTTCCCCTCTGATATTAGGGATAACTTATGTGTAGGGTTAAGTTGTGGAGTAGCGATATGGTTATGAAGACTTTGTCAGACAAGAATGTTGTTCCAGAAACAACAAAATATTTTGACACAGGAACATCTTGTTTTTGTTTCTTTTTGTTTAGTTTTGATTTCTGTTTGTTATCTGTCACTGTCCATCTGTTTTTGTGATATTGTGAACACCTGTTCAGGATGGGCTGTGGTTATTTAAGTGCTTTGTTAGTGTGGGGGAGGGTGGTTGTTCGATACTTTTTGTTCTTTTCTTGCATATTGTTATTATGGGCTCGTGGCAGGTGGCCTCGGATTAGAACTCCTCTGCCATCATGAGATCCCCGTTTGTCCCCTGGCCATGGTCAGAGTAGTTGGCGTTTTAATGTCGTCTTTATTATTTTCATTAAATTGTTTTCTACTTGCGATGAACCTTGTAATAAATACATATTTTGCAGCTGTATCTATTTTGTGATCGCCCTTTTTGTTACAGATATGAGCCAAAAAAATAAAAACAATTTGTTAATACTGAATTCAATGAGACCCAATATTCATCTCAGAAACAGCAGAAATCGAGTGTTACTGGGTTTATTCAAGTCATTAAAAGTCACCAAAGCTCAAAACAGCAGTTTTACATGCAAGCGTGAGAGGAAATAAAAGCTCATGCAGGTTGTTAAAGTATTGTGGGCCGGATGTTATTTGGCAGATTAAAGCCCAGAGGACCACTGGATCCCTGCTAGTTCAGTCCTATCAAACGGTTCTGTTGCACACATCTTTCCAATTGCAGGCAGCTTCCTCAAATGAGACCCATGGGGAGGAGAGCAGACCAATGAAGCAGCGTGAAGACATGTAAGGGGCCCGTTGTGCAGCAGAAAGGATATTTTCACAAAAGTGAACAAAGAAGTGAACCCAAAACTCTCAGTTTCACAGCAGGCGAGCACTGGTGGCATAAAGAGGTACATTCGGTTTAATTTTTCCTGACAAATAAATGCTGACACTGGCCTGGATTCAGGTGAAAGACACAGAAATGAATGATGAGCATGGCTAACCTCTGTAACATCCTTTTAACCACGAGTGGAAGCCATTGGTTCGTCAACGGCAAAAGTTTTTGTGGTGGACTCAGAAATATCCTTGTTGTCCTTCTAATAGAACGTTTGTCCAATATGGTATAAGAATAGTGTGAGTTGTTTGAAGCCTTTGTATAAGTATTAAACACATTTTGTTTTTTAATAAGCTTGATTAGGTCTTTTAATGTGAGATATGAATAGCCAGTCTGATTTAGCTTCATTCAGGACAGTTCAATTAAAAATTGTAACACCTGCTCCCCTCTGCCCCAGGCATACTGCCATAAGAGACACACACACAAACTTTTCTTTGCCAGTGCTTTTCTTTTCTTTTCTTTTCTATAACAGTGCTCAGTACCTCACCTATGCAGCACCTTTGTGAGTTGAGTCTATCAGGGTCTTTTCTGATGATACATCGTGTATTGAAGAACAATGAAGAACAGCCGAAGATTACAGAGAGAGAGAGAGAGAGAGAGAGAGAGAGAGACAGTGAAAATGAATTCTGGCAGGCGAGGACAGTTCTGGAGCTGTGAGACTGAAGCAGATGGGCTCTCATCTCTGCATGTTCTTTTGATGATATTCTCCATCTTGTCAGATTTGTTGAGATTCAACCAAGTCGCCTCCCTTCTAAATGGTCAAACAGATGGCTTTTTTCTCTATTTATCTGTCACTTACAGTGCATGTGTATGTGTTTACTCAGTTATACTTTGGGGAAAATTTTGTCACCAGAAGTCTGATAAAGTAGACAAAACCTCCATTTAAGAACAAATGGAAAAATGGGCCTCGAAATATATATTTTTTGTGCAAAACTCCAAAAATATACCATTTCATACAATTCACTGCAATTTCCAGTTGAAATGAACAGTGGTGGCGGTAAAAGACCAACAACGTTTATTCCTGAGTTGCAATGTAATAACATTTCGCATGCATGTGGTCACAGAAACTTTTTTTCAAATAAGCTTCTATTGAGGACATCAAGTGAAAAAACAATTCATAGTTATTTAAACAAAATTACACTTTATTATATTTATGTGTATTCTAACAATGCACAGGGTTTGGGTTATTCTGTAATAATTATGAATAGCTTTTTATAAAAAGAGTTCAGCGGTATATCCAAATTTAGATTGACTTACTGATTGATTTATTTCTATCAAATTTATTTAACAGCCAAAAGGTGCACAAGGCGCTTTCCAAAAAAAAAAAAACAATTACAAAAAATAAAGAAGAAGGGAGAGACAGAGAGAGTATATTTGTGCATTTGCGTTTTCTCTGTGACAAGAACATAGGATTACACATGACAGCACAGCTGCTCTCCGGGTCTTTCCAAGCTCAATTAAATTGAGACGGATCCCCATATTAAATTGGATTTTGCTTGGTCATTAGCATACAATCACTCATTTGCTTAATGAACAGACTACACATTCAAGCCTCTTAATGATGAAAATGTCAGACACATATTTCAATTCATGGCTGATGTTAGTATGTTTTCTTGCTTTATCTTATGTCATATAAACCTCCTGTGACTGCAGTACCTGACATTGTCATTCATCACACACAACCTAACAAATCCACTGGTGAGTTTAAAGGTGAGCTGTGTTGCTTCTGCTCTACAAATGGCACCAAAGGGAATTAAAAATGGATGACTGTTTTCAAACCGTTTGCAGTAAAGCAATACGTTTCATCAATTTGTGCATTCCCTGAATCTAAACCCGCTGTACTGCTGCTGTACTGTTTGAGCACACATCGGTAAACGTTAATACACATGTTAAAACACCATTACAACGTATCCCTTACATACACATCAACTATCTCATTTTAAGCTCCACAACAGTGAAAATGTTCTATTAGTTTGGAATAATATGAGAGTTTTTGGGTTCTGTTGGTAACTGTTCCTTTGAACTGGAAAATAATTTTCACATCGTGACATCCCCTTTAAATTTTAACAACATATGGTTAATTCAGCTACAGGTAAAGCCTGCTGCCATTAATTAAATACATTTGGTAATGGAGAATGTTTTTTTTTGTTTCACGAAACTTGTGGTTATTTGATTGTTTCTTCCTAAAATATGGACCCCTTCTTAAATCCTGCTTATTTTTTGGTCACATTTGGTCAAGGGCAGTGAATGTGATGACTGCTGCTCTTCATTTAATAGGACGGTAAGGGCAGCAGAGGATGTGACTGGGGGAAATTCTGCTCTGAAAAAGTCAAAGAAAACACAGACAGCACAGAGACCCTTGCCCTGTTGTGATTGAATGGTTTACTCTTATATCAATCAGTCAAGCATGGCACCATGTTGTGTACCTATAATGACTTTTTGGCAGTAACCATGCAAAATGCACAACAGTGACAGTGAAGTTCTTAACGACCTGAAACGGCTCTTATAAATCAGTTAAAACTGCACTTTCATCTTTATTTATCACTTGCGGGATGCTTTGGAAGTTGTAACTTTGTTGTGTAACCCTTAATAATACTCTTCTGTCATTAATGAATAATCATGGAGTCAGACACAAATGATTAATTCACTATTAACATTCTAGTTACTAATATTAACGAAAATGAAACTCTGAATAGCAAATTAGTAAGTTACAATGCTCAGTTGAATGTGGTAGTTCACTATTAGCTAAGCAGTAACTACTGTTTAATTACGAATAACTACTATATACAGGTTCTGTCATGTCTTTGTTTACTTCCTGTATCCTCTCATGATCCTCTCATGATCTCCCAGTGTCATGCCATTCACCTGTCTCGTAATTAATCACCTCGTCAGTCTTGTCAGATGTGTCTAAACATCCCTTGTGTATATTTACCCGGTGTGTCATTCAGTCTTGGTCCATTGTTGCACATGTCTGGAGTGTGTTTCTACCTGTGACTTTCCCGTTGAACTCTGTATAATAGTTTTGCATAAGACGTGCCCTTTTGTTTGTATCTTTAAAGTGTTTGTTTGAGTTTATTATTAAATCAAGTTTCAGTTTATTCCTCGTTCCTCCTAGCCTTCTCCATCCTCCTCCACAACACGCCTAATAGGTTTATAATAATGTAAATAATGTCAAATGAATTCTAAAGTGAAGATCATAGTAACCCACCACTAATTACCAAAATCCTTTATAATTAATTACTAATGAATAATTTTGTAAAGTTTTTTAATAGTAACAATGGTTCAAGTGTTTAACTTATTATTTTGGATTAAAGATCATGGAAACATACCAGTAGTGACTCAAACGTCACAGAAACCTCAAAAGTGTACAATGATTTTAGTCATTATTATGGAGTTATCAAACTTTTCACTTTTACTGTAAGGAATCTGTACTTTTATTCAAGTATGGATTTCAGGTACTCTTTATACGTAGTTTTTTTTCTTTCTAAGACATCTTTATTTCCATAGCATTTTATACATTAGGCTACAGATTGTTTCAGCTTAAGTGTAATAAAAAGGGAAATAACGATCAATAATGAAAACTTCATCAAATGTTAGACAAATTTGAATTCTGCCATACAGCTCTGCAGAAGACAGTGGTCTCAGCTGAAGTCAGTTGAGTATCGATTCAATTCAGTTCAATAACACTGTCAATAACAATTATGAAACACTAAATCCAAGCAGCTCAACTGAAAACAGTTGCACCATCATTGTTCAAGTTTTGTTCTTATCCAATAGTGTTAGTGCAGTCAAAACAAATATTGTTACCTAATATTAAGTGTCTTCTATCATCTAATAGCAATAGAAACATGATGTTAAATATAAAACTTTTATTGTAGAGGTGAAGAGGAAGGCGCGGAGGCACAGAAATGAACTTAAATTGAGTTTTAATAACGGAACTAGAACCTTCATACAACCAAAAGGGCACATATCTTGCAAAATGTTCAAAAAGAAGGAAACAGGACGAGACGCAGACTGAACACGACGTGCAAATGACGAGATCGGACAAAGACTGAAGAAAAACACAAGGACTGAGGAGGGAACATATGCTTAATGACTAGACAGGAGACATGGACTAGACAGGAGCTTTCCAACAAATTATGTGTACGTCACATACAAAAAACATACAAAAAACAAACAAACAATACAAATAGTATTATCATTCCATATCCATTATCTTTTATTCTGCATGAAAGGTCAGAGCTGAATGTTTTTGACCAACAGTGCTGATGGCTGCAGAGAGCAGATGGGTCATTTGATCAACTAAAAGCTACTCAAGTCCCTGTTGAAAGGCAAAAAAAAACTCCAGCTGCCACAGCGGACATACTGAAGACCGAGAACAAGCAGTTAACTGTATATATTTAGAGTCTTGCGTAATATGCTTTTAACACACACGCACACACGCACAAAAACCCAGGCTGGATGCATTTTTAATGCCGATAGGCAAGGGGAAAAAATGAATAGAGTTAAGTATTTAATCTTCACCGCTGCTGCTGGATGCTGCTTTGTGTATCAGAGACATACACAATTATCATGTGCAATACAAAAGGGTGCTAAAAAAAGAGAAATTTAATTGAAAACATTTTCTTTATGGTATGTTATGGTATAGTGCAAACAAGGAAAGCAAGATAAGTTGTTTAGCCATTCTGTCCACGGTTGAGGAAAGCAGAAAATGTTAGAATATATATTTTTTGATGAACAGACAATCGAACGAGAAAGGACAAGAAACCTCATCTACAGTGTCAAATTCCATATGGTACTTAATATTCTTAAGGTTTATTCTTAAACAAATAAAAACTATTTTGAATTAATCTGATGGCATGCTATACCAGTAATTGTCAAGCAAACTGATGCTGACTTCAAAGTCAAATGTCTCTCAAGCTGACAGCAATGCAAGGAGCTTAATAGCGTCCCTGTTTGGGAACATAACAGAAATATACTTAAGCAAAACTGACTGCGGATTTGCTTGGGCTTATCAGCAAGATACTGTTAAATGTCCTGGGAGATGAGGGCCATGTGGAGAAAATTAAACGATGCTTTTAGAGGCAGTTTTAGAGCTGATGCATATGATTAGCCTTGGCTGTCACCCTGGCAACGTTTTTTAAGGGAAGCTTACAGCTACAGACAACTATTTCCCTTGGAACTTTTCTAACAACAAAGATTCATTACAATTATTAACAAATACATCTTTGCTCAGGTGCATATGAATTCAAAACTCTTTAAAGCACTCGAATGAATGAATGAGGCAGCCTTCACCTGCAAAATGTTGTTTGTATTGCAAGGCTTAGCATTGCCTTATCTAATATAATATCACACATGATGTTAATAAAGTTAATAAAGTAGTAAATTAAATCTAAAGCCAACAGAAACATTTTTGTTTCTTAATATAAAATAAACAAACTGAAATAAAATCTTAAACATAAAATCTTAAGCTCAAGCAACATTTCTATATTTTCATTAAATTAATAAAATAACAAAAACAACATAACCACAACTTCCAACAATTTACCACAACGTCAATATATGGTAACGGAGATTTTAATGAATATCAAACATGTATATATTTAAAAGTGACTATTTGTATCTTTCCCTTGCAGTCACAATAGAACAAATCTGCAAATCATTTTTCTACCATTGCAGGAAACCACCGCAACCAAGGGCACACGTCTCACTCTGCAGACACATTGCGACGATTAGCCTCAGGTCTTTTTTTGGTAAGGATCAGAATCCAGCTGGTACAAATGTATATTCTGTGAATAACATTTAGAGTGTGAATGCTCATAGTCTGTGGCGGTGGAAGTTCCAATCAAGGCTGTCTAGGGTCATGCTGTGCATGTACTTGCAGCTGTTATGATAGGTGATTGTGTTGCTGGCTGAGGCATGCTGAACTTGTTAGCTCTCTGCTTGGTTTCCTTGACTTTGAGAATAATCTGCAGCGATTTGTGAGTCACGGCAGGATGTAATCTGCCAGGTTAGAATGGCCCCAATATGCTGATAGGATCATGATGAACTAGGGATGTCTACAACTGACTAGCAGTCTTAAAAAGGCCAACTGTAAAGATGAAAATGAATGTTGAAGATTATGTAAATCAGAAAGGTTTGTTGTTTGGTTTTGTAGGTTTATTCAAGACATTTACAGTGATACTGATATCTCATGAGGATCAAATCTCACATAAAAATACAGATAAAATGTTCTACAAATGAGTGCATGAAATAAACTTTAAGGTGTGGAAAAACGAACTGCTAGATCTCATTCATAGCTCCTAGACTATTGGGAGAGACAGAAACAACTGATATTTGGAACCTGAGCCGAGTTCAGCCTTGGAGAAGCTGTGTATCTGTGTTTGTGTTAATATTATCTGTATTGGTGAGGTGATTAACTGGCATCATAAGGAGACAGAATGACTTGTTGTTCTCGACAAGCCACGTGGAAGGTCACTAACCCGTCAACCATGTGATCAACGAAGATATGCTTCAGACTGTCTGCTAGTTTTGTTTATCTTTCTTTCTTTCTTTCTTTCTTAGCCAATCAGAATCATTTAACCATCATCATTGACGTAGTTAGTACCCTCTGTTAGAGTATAATTGCTGTAATAATGTTATTGTATTTGAGGCGGCCTACGAACTCCTTGTGAGACTTGAAGCTTCTGCTGATGAAACTACAAACTAAACTTCACTAAAATTTCTTCTATTGACTGCGCTTCTGACTCCTGGTCTTCATTCAACATATCTGGTCCTCGGGTCTTAACTGCAATTCCTCTGCAATATATAAAGGGGGAGAGGAAGAGCAGGCGCAGGCGCAGGCAGGCGCCAGTACTGGTATCTGTGATGCTGACCTTCATTCAAAGAATTTAGTATGTCGTTTAACAAATATTCACTGCAAAAGGAAGAAGATTCGATGTCAAAATATATTTATTACATTCATACTTGTATATGCATTTTGAAGAATGAAATATGTAAACTACTAACATGCAATGGAAGCAGCCAGCGCTCATTTTAACTCTCATAAATCGCAGCCAATTTGATATTATTGGTGAAGTACCTCAATGGGTGTAGAAATTCTAGAGCCATTCATCATTCACCCCATACTGCAGTGACAAGGAAATAACCTTGCACTAGCTAACTTGATCTGTTGTTGAGATCAGAGGTTTTTAAGAATACTGAAAAAGAACCTTCCAGGTTTTGAATACAAATTCTGCATAAAAAACCTTGTCAAAGCACAGCATACCAAATTGTGCGAGTGAATAAATGAATTTCATCCATATGGCTGTAATGCTTTTTTTTCTTTCAGTTTTTAGGAGAAGCTTCTCATGTCAATGCTTCTTTGCATTTGAAAACTGGGTTGAAATGTAAACCCATACACCTGGATCTGAAAGTTTCCCATCTGCTCTCCACTATTCATCACACCAGACCCGAACTGCTGATGATAACTTTGACAGTAGGCGATGAAACATTTTTCTGAAAGGAACAAGAATTCAGCTGTTTCAAACACATCAAACAAAACTCAACTGAAATAATGAGGATGAATTAATGAGGAACAAATACAGGGCCTGCATGAGCATAATGCTGATGTTATGCACTTTTGCTTCGTTTTCCAGCTCAGCCCTGTGCCATCAGTTTCTGCCGGTTACCTGGACCAGAATGGTTGTTATGTCATTGCACACCATCCCATTGAGAGTAATCATCCCATCCTTCAGGCATTTTTAAAGTGGTTTAGATCACGGCTCAAAATCCCACATAACCACTGCCATCTTAAACATGTCCACAAGTCCTCATGTTTTGGGGAAGCATTTGAACGTTTTAGCCATATATCATGATCTCTGTGTTTGTCTTTGGACTTTTGTTTCTCTTCCTGTCTCATTCCATAGTTGTAGTTTTTCACCTTGATTTGTTACTTGATTGTTTCCACAGGTTTTTTGGGTTCCCCTTGTTAGCTTCATGTACAGCCCTTGTGTTTTTCCTGTTCTTTGTCAGTCATTGTTTTTGCCTGTTAGCATATTTAGCTGTGTTGGAACTCCCTCATGGTTCTTAGTTCTCTGGATTCTTTGTGTTCTGTGTCTCCCAGTCTTTTGTTTGTTTATTAAATGAGTTTATTAAATGCATTTGAATTCTCGATCTTTATCTTCTCTCATAACACCATACACAAGAGCAATTGAATATGACATTAGCATAACTGTCAAGCTTCATCTCTGGGTTACATTATTTAGGTGCTGCTAATTTCTGAATTTAATTCACAGAAGAGAAAACCAAAAACTGTTAAAATGTTAAAATGTATCGTCAAAATAATCAGAGATGCTAAGAAAAGGCTAGAGCTTGGCAATATGTTGTATTTCATATTCTTGTCGCACTAGAAGGAATAGCGTCACTTGCAGTCTATAATAGATTCATTAGTTTTGATTGTCTTTGTTATCAAGAATGAAACAATCAAGGACGTACCCATGATGGAAGACATTTTTTCCTTGGTGATGGATGAAGTCTGAGAGTGTGAATAAGAGTGGAATGAATGTGTGTGTGTTTGTAATCATTGATTGCAGTCATTAGCCCAGTTACAGCTGCCTGTCGGGATTCCCTGGCAAACATGGAAGTGATTCTTACAGCAGTTAGCCCAGAAATAATCACGTTCAGGGATGTCCTCTAACTCAATGGTTCTCAAGAGGTTTTG
Organism: Rhodeus uyekii; assembly: GCA_037043235.1. Classification (NCBI taxonomy): domain Eukaryota; kingdom Metazoa; phylum Chordata; class Actinopteri; order Cypriniformes; family Acheilognathidae; genus Rhodeus; species Rhodeus uyekii. The sequence continues at coordinate 1,461,196 of JAWRVZ010000053.1, read as the reverse complement.
TTTGAAAACCCAGAGTGTACACTGACTTTGTGGAGAGCCAGCAAAAGTAAACATAAAACTAAAGACTACAATATATATATTTTTATTCATTTATTTTGTGAAAATGTTTGCATATTACCATAAAAATTAACAAAAATCAATAATTCAATGTTTATGCACAAAATACATATAACACAAATCAACCTTTGAAATCGATTTCTTACAAAAGCTCCTGAAATGTAGTTTCTTTTCTTTTCAGTAACGCCAGTTTTATTAACAGCTTGAAAAATGGGTCACACTTTATTGTAGGTGTCTTTAACAACATTTTCTGTTGGCTTCAAGGTTTCAGTTTTTTCTTTTTTTAAGACAATGACAAAAGTCGAAAAGTACTCTGATGTTGTGCTGCTTTGTGTAGAGATCATGCTGAACTGGAGAGTTGGCTTGAGTGCAATTACTTGACTGGGAAGTTTTAGCCTCTCTTGTATTAAAGAGGATAATGAGGAAAGATGGTAGCAGAAACTCACTGAGTAATGAGAGCTTCTGTTTGGGATGCAATCGCTGGGTTGGAGAGCACCAATCAGGGTCACAAAGTCTACTTCTCAGAAAGCTCCATTATCCCTAAATAGGCACAATTGGCTGTCAGATAATGACTAATCTGCAAAACTCAGAAAATAGAAGTATTTTCTGAGAGGTGAGGCGATGCACTCAGACATCTGATTGCCTTCCACAGTACACTGGTAACGTTTCACTGGAAATTTTATACAGAACTATGCATAGTAAATTCTTTTTTTTAATTTGGTCAAGTAGTCTTTTTATATTAGTCTTTTACATGTGATCATAAAATGAACAAACTATTATTTTGCCCTTTCATTCTAAATTACTTCAATATTCCCCACTGAGAGAGGCCACATGTTCTTATCTGTTAAATGCACCTCCACACCAGCTCTAATCCTTTTTTAAGATTCCACTCGAAAGAGCAGCTTTTACCAACATCATGCCCTGGGACAAGATTTTGTGTATTTAATCCCTTTTTTTATTGCCTTAGATCATCAGGTCAGTGAAAAATTATGGTTGGTTCACAGTGTAAATAACCGATGGTGAAATGTTAAATTTTTTCAATCATCACAACAACATTAGGCTGACCAAACATAAGTCATCACAGATTGCTGTGTGACTTTAGGTAAACTGATCCACTATTTATACCTTATACTCTATATCCATTTAATCAACTTTGACTTCTGAATAATTAACCAGACCAGTACTCAAGCATATGCTTTTTGGTTGACCAAGACTTCTATTCAGTGTCTATAATGATGGCTTTTGTTCTTAAACAGGGAACAATTTTTTTTATTTTTATAAAACAATAACAACAATAACGATTATTATTATTTCTTAACAATAATTGTTCTACAAGTTACATCTGTACACCAGTAGGTAATAACAAGTGATGTAACACTTGTTTCTGTCTGTCTGGGTCTTCTTTTGTCACTTCCTTTCAGTCTTGTTATTGTTTCACTTCTTGTGTGTCATGTCACTTGTCACTTCCTGTTGGTGAGGTCTTGGGAACACTTCCTGTCAGTTGTGTCATCTGTACACTTCCTGTCTGTAAGGTTATTGTTTCACTCCCTCCACCTGTCGTGTGATCACTTAGTCGTTAGTCTTCCCAGGTGTTTGTCATTCCCTCGTGTATAAAACACTCTTGCATTTCCCTTGTGTTTGTTGGTGGTTGAAGTTAGTCTGGTTTGTTGTGTATGGAGTCCGGTCTCCTGAGTTTGCCTTAGTCTTGTTTTTGTTCAGTTTATGCACATGTGTGCTTCTTTTGTTTATATTTAAAGTCTTTTGTTTGAGTTTTTGATTAAAGTTATTTTGAGTTCAACCCTGCTCTCGTTGTTGTACTCTCCACATTGTACACGTCCTGTTCCTTGCCTACACTTCATTACGAGTGACTTTATGAGTGAGTAATTGACTCATTCACTCAACAAATTAATTCAAAAACACTGATTCGGTCGGTAAAGAATCAACAATGATTTGTTTGGAAATGGCTAATTCTTTAGTGGCTTCCTTTGCAGGGGGAAAAATATACAACATTATATCTGCAATATAAGTAACAATATTTGCCTCTTGTTAGATAAAACCATGTGCCTAAGTATGTGTGTTTATTTTATGAAAGTGTGCGGGTTGCTTACATTTGGTAGTTTTAGCTGAGCAGTGGCTCTCATGAGGGAGCCGATTAGCGGTCCACTAAATGTTTTGCTTCCTTTAAGAGGGTCTGCCGGCACAGAAGCCCTTCAGTTCCCTTCAGCTCTTATCCATCATGCAAGTTAATCCAAAGAGTCTAATGATGATAAAAAAGTAAACTAAATTAAGACCTGATGACATGACAAGAGATAACAGTAGCATTGTGTTTTATTAGTGTTATATCATATTCTGCAATTTGATTCAGCTCTTGACCCACGGCTAAGAAAAATGTGTGATCTAAAGACGTGGACTTTTAAGCATATCCCTCTGTAGTCCTCTAGGTTGAAATTGGAGCCACAGCAGATTTCACTGAACTGTGAAATAGGATATGGGAGAGCAGTAAACTGTGGCAAATAGGGTGATTATATCTTATTTTGATTTTTAGTCTTTGGGCACAGCACACCTGGAGCACAGGTTCAGAGACTGTTCCTTTCACTGATATAGAAGCATATTCACAAGATGAGGCAGAGAACCTTACCGATGGTGAGAGGGTTTGTACCGTGAGGTCATTATGGAGGACATTGTTGTAAACATTGCTGTTCTGTGATTATAGTAGCATGATGCCTTTTACTACTATTTCAGACAGATGACCTCTGTTTCGTGAGATGAAATTAAACAAGGTCACACGTAATCCAGAATTAAGATGTGTCGATATGGCTCATCAAACCAGTGATATAATTTTATGATGATTGCAAGTTGGATGTCTTTACAGCAACAACAATACAGCTATCTCTTCTCTGAGAGGTTTAGAGACTAAAGAACCAGACTAGAGAAAAAGAAAAGAGGTTGTTAGTTAGTTAGTTAGTTTGTTAGTTTTTAAAACTGGTTAGTTAGCATTATATTTACCGTTCTTGGTGTAAATGTTAAAGCAGTTGTTAAATTAAATTCATTTTTTAATTACAATAGGCTTTGATTGTTTTAGTTACACTAACTAAATCTGTCATTACTAAATGAAAATGTATTATCAAAATTGTATTGAGAATTTTACAAATAATAAAGTTTTGTAAACTTACAAAGAAAATATGCACTCACCGACCACTTTATTGGGCATGTGCTTCTTGACAATGCCAGGTTGGACTTCCTTTTGACTTCAGAACTGCCTGAATTCTGTGTGGCATAGATTCAATAGGGTGCTTGAAGCATTTCTATTGGATTGGATTTGATGATTGTGGAGGCCATTTCAGTATAGTGAAGTCATTGTCATTGTCAAACGCAGTCTGACCAAGGTGGATGGGGAGTAATGAGGGAGTCTGGTGGTGTTGTAACGACGATAGTCCCAAATGAAGTCAAGGGAGAGAGGAGCCAAGGTGGAGTGACGGGCTCAGCGGCTGGAGGCAAAGCTGGGGATCCTCTTACCAAAGCAGGGCTGGAGTCCAGAAAACCTGAGGCAGATAGAACACAGCAGAGTGGAGTCCGAAGAAAAGCTGAGGGACTAAAGAGAACCAGTTGAAGTGGGCCTACGAAATTGGCTGTTATGGAGATAGAAGGTGGGAGAGGGAGGCTGGGTGGAATCCTTGGAGACACAGGAGACTTGGAGATGGACAGGTCCAATCCCTTGTACTCCTACTACATGCTGAGTTTAATCATATATTCATTACTGGGCAATTTTAAATAGTGCTTTTTGTTATTGTTGTTGTATTTTTGATGTTAGTTCCTTCAAACAACATGATTTAATTTAATCTTGCACAGTGTTGATTAAAATACTTGATAACTGAATCCAGATATCTGGTAATGACTTTCATATTTCTCTGGCTTGAATTTAGATGCAATAAATGCAGAATGATTAAAGAGAGCCTAAAATGTATTTGTCTGGTGCCTTTCATATCATGGCTCAGGATATTTACTATACACGGGAAATGTTTCGGACTGCTAAAGGATAGCTTTCTCCAGATATTATGCATCTCCTTGGTACCATTGGTCTTGACAGATTCCAAAGCTTTACTTTCTTCAGTAAATTTAACTTTACTAGCTATGTGGGGAGGGAGGTGACTTTGCCCTGAAGTGTTTAGACAGGGACTGATCACTGGGCAGTCATGTGAGTGAATGCCATCTGCTGTTAATGGGCTGTACACATACAAATTTACCTTGGTTTATTCAAAAATAGAGTGTTATTTACACATAGAGTCCAGTTGTTACACACATGCTTTAAATGTGGAATTTCATCAATATTACCTTTATCGTTCAATGAATGCTGTACATATGTGATGATATTACAAATATGAAAGTGCATTGTAGTTTTTGTATTACCCTTTCAGTGTAAGTGCTTTCAAATGAATCAGATTAAAATAGAAAAGAATGAGTCTGGATTGAGACCCTAGGGCCTGTCATTTATTGCTTAAACTAATATTAGCTTCAATCAGTAGCTGAAACAAAGGACCAGCTGAACCACTGATTGCATAAAATGACTATGGATGGACAGGAAAGAAGGATTAAATCTGTACTTGCTCTTATGATTTATGGTTCATATGCTTCAGTCTTTGACAGTCTCTGGCATCGAAAGCAATTCAGAAGATACTTTCATAAAACTCAAACACTTAAAAAGTCTTGAAAATATTGACAGTTTTCTAAGTGGAAATACTGGCATATCACATGTGAAGTGTATATATCTTCGATTGTACAGCGCGGTTCATTTTGTCAGGTTTTAGATCTGAATTATCTAATTTATATTATTCTAGTACAGGCGATACTTGCCTTTTAAAGGCTTCATGGGTGACAATTTCATCTTACATGGAGAATGAAGGCAGTGTCACATGGTCTGATTTGTCGGAGTTGGTGGCTCAGTGTACATGTGGAGTTGGATTTCTGCTTTTAAATTGCAGCAGCTCCTCTTCTGGAGCACCTTGAGAAGCCATTGGTATGTGGTGTTTAAGGGTCATGTTTGTATTTAGAAAAACTCCTCGAGTTTGTTAAAGGGGACCTATTATGCCTATTTGTATAAGACTTAAAATAAGTCTCTGATGTCTCCAGAGTGTGTGTGTGTGAGATTTGATCAGTATATCTCACAGATAATTTTATTACGTTACAGTTTCCATTTTTGGGGGGTTAGCAAAAACATGCCGTGTCCCTTAAATGCAATAAGCTGGTGCACCCTTTCAAGAAGAGGACTGGGTTCTAAGAACACATGCAACAACAAAACAGAAACAGTGTCACGCACTTAAAATGGAAGAAGCCGTCAGTATCGGTGTCCAGTCTTATAAGTTAAGTCATCTGTCATTTGAGCGTACTGTTCTGTGCTTAATAAATGCGTGTTAATGAATTACTTAGATGGTGAACATAATAGGATAAAAAGTTGTAATTATTAGATCATTGCATTCAAGTGGGCGACTTCAAATGGTGACAATGTGAAATTTTTAACTAGGAAGCTTGCATTTAAAATTATTCTGATAGCATGCAAGGGTAGGATCAATGAAAACAGGCAATGGTTGCTTTAGCAACATTAGCTGTAGAGAGTGCCAACAAGCTTTTTCAGAAAAGCCGTTTGGAAGGACTTACAACATATGACGTGGTATGTTGCTTGCGCACAGTCTGAAGCTTGCGCAGAGTGTTGGTATTGACCCATCTTTCAGAATCAACTTTTTTTGAAAATCCAGCATTGACAAGCCCTTTGTTTGTGAAGTAGTCCGACGCAAAATGATTGGGGCAAATGTATAAGACTTTAATGATTTTTTTTGAGACATTTCCTTCAAAAAGGAAACAAAACCTCAATGTCCTCAGTGACTCAGATGACAGGTGTTTAAGGAGACTCTGATGTGCACTGGTACATCCCAAAACACAACACTTGTAATGTCTCATTGGCGCAGACATTGTACAACTCCAGTTTCTACAGCGAGGATACAGAAATGGCAGACTGTCTGCTTCACACTCAGAGCTGTGTCTATGGTAATGGCGCAGATACTCACTGGCTGTGGGTGGGGCTTCTTTGTTCAATGACGTGATTGTAGGGAAGAATCAAATTCAATTTGTTTGAAGAGACCGCTTTAGATTTATGGGAATTATAACAGAATGGGTGAAAGGATTTTTACAAACATAGGCTAGTTGTTTTCACAAACTTTGGACACACATCAGTGTTCAAACACCTTATAAAAGAGAATTTTGCATAATAGTCCACTTTAAAGTCACCATGATATCTATTTTGTTTTTTGCAGTATTCATTGTAAATGATTTATGTGCACATACGTTTTTAAAATGAATGTGCCCTTTTGATCTTTAATCAAAACAACTTTCCCTCCCTCTTGCACTGACATCTCTTCTTTACTCTGATGATGTGTTTACTGGTCTGATGGCAGGACAGCCTATCACTCACGTGACATCACAGTGATAGAACTTAGTCATTTTAGATGCCATATTGAATTTAACACATATGAAAAGGAGATTGTGAGGGATAGACTTACAATCTTTACAATGGCATGCACTGTATAAAAGTCCTAGACCACGTAATTTTAAAAAATCATGAAATGGCAGAAACTCACATCTGTTAAGACTGTTTTATGTACATTTTATCTACTTAATTTCTTTCAGAAGGAAATTTCCTCAGCTGAACAATCAGATTGTTGTAAACAACAGTACAATCCATTAAATGCGCTGTTTTCTCACTGACTGGAGCCCCACATTCAGCCCATTAAAGTGTCCATTCTGACCCCATGCCCAAAATGACACCCATATAACCCTCAACACCTACCTACTTGTGCCAACCTGAGTAAATCTTTAAACAAAACATTGATCAATTATAAGTGTTATTACCGGAGTAGTAATGCACTAGGGGTAAATACAAAAATGTACTATTTTCCAACATGCAGGGATTGTACGTTTCCATAAATGTAAAGAGAGAACCCCAAATTTTATAAGTTCTTGAGAGTGGACCTCAGTGAATATCAGATTTTTTTTTTCCAGTTTAATAAAGTGAAAAATGTCTTCAATCCAAAAGGAGTCAGGTAGAGTAGATCATTTTCAATTCAGTAAAATCCACCTTTTAACCTGAACAGTGAACTCATAAAGGAGGTTTATCAAAAAGTGTTTTTATACCCACAGGTTAAATTGCTGTCCCAACTACCTTTGAAATTGTCTCAAATACTTCAGTCCACTATCTATGTAGGATCGGCCAGAACCAAAACATACGTGCCAGGATTGGCGACAATGACAACGGTCACAAATAGGATAAATGTCAGAATAAATTTTATGGAGTTTGACCTTAGTCCAATGAGTACAATGAAGTATTTTGAATCAGATCCATCCATGCTTGGCACACACAGATGAGGAATGCCCCCAGTAGATGCACTCCCATAATTCATCTGAGAAATCATCTAATAAGTCTTCCTCCCACTCAGTTTTTATGGATGTCAATGAGCATCTATTTAGGGAACATCTTTTTTCATTAAAAAAAGGAATTCATTCCTTTCCCAATGGATAATGGTTTGAGGAATAAATCTATGAGAGTGGGAGTGGGCAGACTAGGAAACTGAGGATGTTGAAAGGATGCAAAACTTCATCTATGTATACATTTTTAAATATTCATAAGCCATATGTTGTCCATTGGGAAATAGTATTTTCCATCATTGATGGCAAGAAAGCAAAGTTTGGGGCAGAGACAGAAAATGTTTGTAATCCATAATACAGCCTAACTGTCTCTAGATTCGCAGTGAAGTTTTAACAATTTTTTTTTTTTTTGTGGAGAGAAAAGTAACTGTTAATAGGAGAGTATAACAGGGCAGTTAATGTAGAAGGAATAAATAAAGTTGCTTCCATGGCAAGCCACATAGCCACACACTGCGCTTGGACCTGGTTTAACCACAATTGAAAGATCTAAAATCAGCGGTCCAAGTAATAGTGTATAAAGTTGGCTAAGCCCCTACACCCAAGCGATTTGGGTCATGGAAGGAGTGCTTTGCTAATTCTAGCAGTCTTCTTATTCCAAATAAACTTTGAGATTAACCTGTCTTTTCTCCACCCACTTTCAGTTTCCTCACATGATTCTCCCAGTGTGTTTCCATCCACTTGTCTCGTAATTAATCACCTCGTCAGTCTTGTCACCTGTATCTAATCATTCCCGTGTGTGTGTGTGTGTGTGTGTGTGTGTGTGTCTCATTCAGTCTTGGGCAATTGTTGCATATGTTTGGTGTTGAATGTCTTGTGAGTTTGACTATGTTTGAGTTTTGCACAAGTTTAGAAAAGTGTTTATTTGAGTTTATGATTAAAGAAAGTTTCCATTTATTCCTAATTCCTCCTGTACTCTGCACTAACATCTATTCTCTGAAAAAAGCACTGAGGAAGAAAAATGGGAGTGCACAATGGGTTTGAAATAAATACATACAGTGGTGTGAAAAGGAGTTTGCCCCCTTCCTGATTCCTCATGTCAGTCACTCTTAAATGTTTCAGATCATCAGCAAATTTAAATATTAGTCAAAGAGAACACAACACAAAATGAATTGTTTTAAATGAAGGTTGTTGTTATTAAGGGAAAACAAAATCCAAACCCACATGGCCCTTTGTGAAAAAAGTATTTACACCTGTTCTCAAGAAAAATCACTTAAATAGGACTTGCCTAACAAAGTGAATTAGACCAAAAGATCTTCAAAATCGAGACATCATGCCGAGATTCAAAGAAATTCAGGAACATATAAGAAAGTAATTGAGATATATCAGTCTGGAAAAGGTTATAAAACCATTTCTAAAGCTTTGGGGCTCCAGCGAACCACAGTTAGAGCCATTATAGACAAATGGTGAAAACATGGAAGAGTGTTGAACCTTCCGAGGAGTGGCTAGTTTACCACAATTACCCCAAGACTGCAGCAACGACTCATCCAAGAGGTCACAAAAGACCCCACAGCAACCTCCAAAGAAATCTAGGCCTCGCTTGCCTCAGTTAAGGTCAGTGTTCATGACTCCACCATAACAAAGAGACTGTGCAAAAATGACCTGCATCGCAGAGTTCCAAGACGAAAACCACGGCTGAGCAAAAAGAACATTAAGGCTTGTCTCATGTTTGCTAGAAAACATCTTGATGATCCCCAAGACTTTTGGGAAAATATTCTGTGAACTGACAAGACAAAGGCTGAACATTTTGGAAGGTGTGTGTTCCATTACATCTGGCAGAACATTCTGAATTTTTTGTTCCATTAATAAAAATTACACCGTATTTCAAATAAAGAACATCATGCCAACAGTAAAATATGATGGTGGTAGTGTGATAGTCTGGGGCTGTTTTGCTGGTTCAGGACCTGGAGGTCTTGCTGTGATAAATGGAACCATGTATTCTGCTGTTTACCAAAAAGTCCTTTATGAGAATGTCCGGACATCTGCTTGTGACAATGATCCAAAACACACCAGCAAGTCCACCTCTGAATGGCTGAAGAAAAACAAAATGAAAACTTTGGAGTGCTCTAGTCAAAGTCCTGACCTGAATCCTATCGAGATGCTGTGGCATAATCTTGAAAACCCTCCAATGTGGCTGAATTACAACAATTCTGCAAATATGTGTATGCCAAAATTCCTCCACAGCACTGTAAAAGACTCATTGCAGTTGTTGCTGCTAATGGTGGTTCAACCAGTTATTAGGTTTTCACACAGGGCCATGTAGGTTTGAATTTTAATAACTACCTTCATTTAAAGACTCCTTTTTTATGTTTACTTGTTATCTTTGACTAATATTTAAATTTGTTTTAATGATCTTAAACATATATGTGTGACAAGGATGAAAAAAGAAAGAAATCAGGAAGGGGGCAAACTCTTTTTCACACCATTGTAAACTTTGGCAGAGTAATCATTTTCACAGAATTAATTCTACCAGCTAAGGACATAGGAATAAGCAACCATTGTTCAAAGTCTTTCTGCAACTGAAGCACTCGATTATCTTAATTTAATTTAAAAAGATCTTGAAATCTATTGGTCATACAAACCCCGAGATATTTAGAACTAAAATTTAAATTTTTAAATGGTATGACCCAAAAATACAACCAAGTAATTTTAAAATATTAATAATTGCAGGGAACTGATACAGAAAAATCTGAGATATAATTACCAAAAAAAAAAAAAAAAAAAATCTGATTACAATGACACTGTCACAGTCATGTCGTGTCGCTTCTCACTCCCTGTTCCCTTCCGTGTACTTCCAAGTATAAAGGTGTGATTTCCTTCACCTGTCACATCAGACACTGTCCTTGTTAGTCTCATCATCTGTTCCCCATTATCCTGTATATATATAGGTTGAAACTGCAAGATGGCGCCCCCCGAGGCAGACGTGTTTGCTCGCTCCACACTTAAATGTCCGACTTTTCTTATTTTTTGTGTGTTTTTCATTTTTTCTGCAGTGCACAAATGCCATGCACTGCTAACTTACAACAGACAGGCATTATTGGACATCGCCAATTCACGCAACTTTGATTTTTGTAGTTCTATTCCACTGGAGCTGCAACTCATTGTTCGCCCACAGAGTCACCACCGAAACTACCCCGAGGAGCACGAAGCGCCGGTCTCGAGTGAGTTCGCTGACCCCAGGAGAGTGCTTCGGAGACGGCAACGCAAGCGAGGCAAGAGGGGAGGGCTTCATGCTAGACTAAAAGCTTGCGCTTGCCGACCACCGCTACCCAGCCTCCTGCTAGCGAATGTGCGGTCTCTAGAAAACAAACTGGATGAGCTACGAGCCAGGATTACAACACATCGGGAAATTAGAGAGTGCTGCGCCCTGTTTTTCACCGAGACCTGGCTCTCAGACAAAGTCCCAGAGACCGCCATTCAGCTACAGACTCACTCGGTTCACCGAGGCGATCGAACGGCCGCGTCCGGTAAGACTAAAGGGGGAGGCGTGTGTGTGTTTGTAAACAACTCGTGGTGCGAAGATATACGGACTATTGACGCGCACTGTTCACCAGATGTGGAGTTTTTACTGCTGCAGTGCCGTCCTTATTATCTACCGAGGGAATTTACTGCTGTGTTTTTGGCCGCTGTTTACATCCCCCCGCGCGCTAACTCCGCGGCAGCACTCGGCAAACTCCATGACGTCATCAGCGCGCTAGAAACGGCTCATCCTGACGCTGTTTTTATTGTTGCTGGTGACTTCAACCAGTGTAGTTTGCGGACTGTATTCCCCAAATACCACCAGCATGTTGACTTTCCCACCCGTGATAAAAACACCCTTGACCACGTATACAGCAACATACGTGGTGCATACAGGGCTGCACCCCGCCCCCACTTCGGACACTCGGACCACATTTCTTTGTTCCTGTACCCTGCTTACAGACAAAGACTGAAACAAGCACACCCTGTCACCAAACAGATCAAACTCTGGACCCCGGAAAGCGAGATCACCCTGCAGGATTGTTTTGCGTTGACAGACTGGGATGTGTTTAAAGCTGCAGCCACTCTGGAGGACTCTTCCGTCAGCGTACAGGACTATGCTGAGTATGTGACTGGGTACATCAGCACTTGTGTTGATAACATCGTGCCCACCATACGAATCAGGAAGTTTCCCAACCAGAAGCCCTGGATAAACAGTCGGGTACGTCTCATGCTGCGTGCTCGCTCTCTTGCATTTAGATCAGGCAATGAGAACGAGTACAAAGCTGCGAAGTATGGACTGAGAAAAGCCATCACAGCGGCCAAGAGGCAGTACAGAGAGAAGCTGGACAGCTTCTATTCTACTGCTGATCCAGGGCGGATGTGGCAAGGCCTGCAGCACATCACAGACTACAAGACCACCACCAACATCACCAACATTGCCTCAACAGACAGCCTACCGGATGATCTCAATACTTTCTACACCCGCTTTGAGGCCCCCAGCGACACTGCAGAGAGGGAGCTCACACACACCTGGATCACCCAACCCCCCTCCCCCCCACCAACCATCACATCAACTCAGGTACACAAAGCTCTGAGGAGGATCAACCCCCGCAAAGCAGCAGGACCAGACAACATTCCTGGGCGGGCCCTCAGAGCATGTGCCAACGAGCTGGTTGATGTTTTCACTTCCATCTTCAACCTCTCCCTCAGCCAGTGCACAGTACCCTCGTACTGCCCAAGAAGAACCCACCCACCTGCCTGAATGACTACAGGCCAGTGGCACTCACTCCAATCATAATGAAGTGTTTCGAGAGAGTGGTGCTGGCCCACATTCAGAGCAGCATACCGGACACCATTGACCCCCTGCAGTATGCCTACCGGCCCAACAGGTCCACCTCGGATGCCATCGCTGCTGCAGTCCACTATTCCCTCTCTCACCTGGAGAACAAGGACTCATACCTGCGGATACTCTTCATAGATTACAGCTCCGCCTTCAACACGGTCATCCCACACAAACTCACCCACAAACTGTCCATACTTGGTTTGGTGTGAAGACAACAACCTCACCCTCAACACGGACAAGACAAAGGAGATGATAGTGGACATGAGGAAGGAGAGGAGGACGCCTCAGCCACTGTTCATCCGGGAGCTTGAAGTGGAGAGAGTGTGCAGCTTTAAATACTTGGGTGTCCACATCAGTGAGGACCTCACATGGACACCTCACATCATGCAGCTGGTCAAGAAGGCTCAACAGCGGCTGTATTTTCTGAGGAGGCTGAGGAAGTTCGGCATGTCGCCTAAGATCCTCAGCAACTTCTACCGCTGCACCATTGAGAGTGTCTTGACCAGCTGCATCACTGTGTGGTACGGCAGCGCTTCTGTCATGGACCGCAAACGCCTGCAGAGAGTGGTGAAGACTGCGCAGAAGATCACCAGCACTCCACTGCCCTCTCTGCAGAGCATCTACCACCGCAGAGTCCACAGAAGAGCTGCCTCCATCCTCAAAGACCCCTCCCACCCCCAACATGGTCTGTTCACACTTCTACCCTCAGGACGGAGGTACAGAAGTGTGAAATGCAGGACTGCTCGACTGAAGAACTCTTTCTTTCCCTCTGCCATAAGACTCCTAAACAGCGGATAGGAGTCTACAATCACAACATACATGAACAATTGTTTACATTCTGCACTACCACACTTTACACTATCAAAACTGCACTACCTCACTTTACATTATCAGGACTGCACTACCTCACTTTACTACTTTGCCCTTTTACATTTTTACATTGTTATATATTTGCTCTTCTTATTATTTATATATTTATCTTATTTTTTTAGTTTACTACTTGTGTGACATTTACTGTGGAAGGCAAAGTAAGAATCTCATTGTACAGGGAAACATGCTTTCTGTCTGTATATATGACAATAAACACTTTGAATCTTGAATCTTGAATATATATATATATATCCATGTTATGTGTTCTACCCCGTAACCTAACTATGTGTTTAAATATTGTTGATGTTCCTGATTCCTCACCTCCGCACTTCCCTGGAACACGCACCCCTGACAGACACCTTCTGCTGAATACCTAATTTTAACTTTTATTAATGTGTTAGCTTTTTACAGAAACAGAAAGAGGATCAATAGCAAGAAGAAGTGGGCTTAGATGGCATCCTTAGTGGGTGGAAGGATAAAGATTGAAGTATTTTTATCAAATATTATTACAGTGGAGTTCACTTATCTCGAGTCATGGTTAACTCGGCAATCCTATTATGTCGACGTTTTTGAAGTGGAACCGGTCTTAGTATTTTTGATTCTTTAATGTCGATTTGTTAATGTCGCTGAAATCTAATATCTCGAGCACGAAACAGGGACAAAGTCGCCATTTCACATGGTTATTTTGTGACTAATTTCCGTACCTAGTTCACTGCGCATGCGCTGATTTTGCCTTGCACATGGATCGCGTCCGCTCACAGTTCACTCCCTGTCGCTGATCTCATCTGAGGGATAACACGCTGCAGCATCCCACACGTTTTTTGTGATTTTGTGAGCAATCTTTGTGTTTGCATTGTTGAAGAATATAATTAAAGGTTTGTATCAAGAATCGAAGGTGGTTTTTATTGTAATGGTTTTACATATGCCTTTTGTTGTTAGCAAACATATACACAGTAGGCCTACAGTGTATGTACATTTTTTTAGATGAATGCCGATCGCTTCATCAAACAAATCGCGGCAACACTGTTGTGTAAAAAGACACCAAAAACTCGAGCATGTACATTCTCATTTAAGAACTCACATCATGTACATCAATACATTTTCATTTTTCTTTCTTGCGAGGGTTGTTGTCTTTGGCGCTCTGACAGCTGACAGCTGGCGCTTCACTTCCACTACCACTCTGACAGCTGCGCTGATAGGCTGTCTGACCTGTCAATCATGCAAGAAGACATGATTGGCTCTGCTACCATGAGGGTTGGCTCTTCTCATCTCATCCTTTTAAAGGGACGAGCAGCTGCTGTGCAGCGCAGCGAGAGAGACTGCCTTGTTTTTTTCTTCTGATTCTGACTTCTGTTTGTTTTTTTATTGTGTGAATTTTGCGCACAAGCACTGTGTACCGAGCCTGAACAGTTATGGATAATTGACGTCATGCGAGCAACATTTGAAATTCTAAATGGGATCTTACACAAAAAAGTTCATCAATCTATAGGTGCGGGTTGTGCCAACGATTTATTTTTTTACACAAAACCTCAAATCCACTGGCTATATGAGCGTGCGGATTATCTGTTATGTGTTATACGTGTTATATGTGGGAAAATATGTTAATTTACAGAATATATGTTATAGGTTATCTCGCGAAACCGTTATCTCGATGCTTTTTCGCAACCCCCAAGGCCGTCGACATAACCGAACTCCACTGTATTTCTAACTGAGGCCTGGGGAGCAGAATACAGCAACTTTACACATGAAATAAAGTTTCCACCCAAACCAAATTTCTTTAATGTATAGAAAAGATATCCCCATTCTTCACGGTCAAATGTTTTCTCAGAATTTAATGATGAGCAGCTTCTGGGATAGAAGAAGGAAAGGAATTATAAATAACATTACATAATCGCCGAACATTAAAATGGGAATGTCTGCCCTTAATAAAGCCTGTCTGGTCCGAATATATTATTAAGAACAATATAGATTCTAGAAGACCCGCCAAACATTTTAGTTTAAAGTCAACATTAAGTAAGTTAATAGGACGATTTGAAGAGCAGTCCAGAGGATATTTTTCTCTTTTTAGAATCAGGGAGATCGAGGCCTAATGAAGTGTTTCAGGGAATTTTGATAACTTAAATAATTCAATAATACCACTTTGCATAGAAGAAGCAGCTTTAGCAAGTTCTTCTATAGTGATGGGTACTTCCAGCTGATCAACCAAACTAGAATAATTTTTAGGGATGTTGAGGGTACTAAAAAATTTATCCAAATCAGAGAAGTTGTCAGTTTGCTCAGACGCATAAAGGGAAGTATAATAGTAGTTAAAGTAATTGTTAATTAATATGGGATTGGTTGTTATTCCTGAAGGTGTTTTAACCTGCGGAATAAGGTGAGAAATTGATTCTTTCTACAGTTGGAGAGCCAACAGCTGACCCGCTTTGTCTCCCTCTTCATAATACCTAGACCTACTTCTGATCTGTTAATTCTCCACATAGCTTGTTGAGAGTATATCAAACTCTGCCGGTAATGCTTGGCGCTCCTTATAAATATCTGAAAACAGCACATACATTATCTAATTGGGTTATTTTCTGGGTTATCTCAGAATGCTTCTTTTTGTTTAACCTTGCCTTTATGGCAAGTATATGAAATGATTTCCCTCCTAAGAAATGCCTTCAGAGCTTCCCAAAAAAGGGAATGCAGTTATCTCCGGGGCTGCTATTTGTGGATATGAAAAAATCTATTTGATTAAAGACAATTTCCACAAAACTATGCTTCGATAGCTTACAGGAATTGTTTGTGCCATTGAGCCACTCAAAGTAAATATTCATGGTAACTGGCGCATAGTCTAATAATACAATAGCAATACAATTGCACAATTCTATTGATTGTAAAAGTCTATTATCTATCAAAAGAAAATGGCAGGTTCTTCCATAAAAGACTGAATTACACTAGCAGATTTTGAATTCAAAAATTTAGTTCAAATTTTTTTTTTCAAAATTCAGGCTTGTCTGGCAATGAGGAAAATAAACATCTAAAGAACATTTCATCATCCCAATCAAGGGCATAGATGTAAGCTAAAAGAAGTGCGGTGTTACAAATTCTACCTGAGACGAAGAAAACCTGCCATTTGGATCCATTTTAACATCTGAACATACAATGGGCACTGATTTATGTATGAGGATCACCGTCCCTCTGGCTTCAGCCTGACATGTTGAATGATGAACTTGGTCTACCCAACTTTTCTTTAATAACTGATGGTCTTTAGTTTTAAGATGAGTCTCTTGGAGGTAAATAATATGTGCCCCCAAGTGATGAAGATAATGTTGCATTTTACTGTTCATTTACCCCTTGGCAGTTCCAACTATCAAACCTTAAGTTGTTGGTAAATCTTGGTTGGTAGTCTTCCTTAGACTGACATGTTTAAAGTGAATGTATTAGATGAAGTGTACAATAAGATTGATTAAAAAACATGTGCCACAGCACTGTATCTGCCACACATAAAAGAAGAATAACAAAAAGAGAGAAAAAAGCATCTCCCTAAGAAAATAACCCTTCAGTAACATTGACTATTATATAAACACTCTGTGGCAACACTAGCACTAACACCACTCAAAGGTAACAGTGTTTAATATATATATATATTTAAAACTGCAGTATTTATATTGTGTTAAGTCTCATCTATCAGCATATTTCAATGGGATGATAATAGAAGGACCACGGTGCTCAATTAAGCTCCAACTCTTAATGGTACACTTTGTGGTCAAGAGTTCTCAAGAATATAGAGCCAATATCATAAATAAGCATACTGATCTCCATCCATGTTGCTCAGGCCAAGATCTGTCCCATCTGTAAACTATGAATACTGTAGTTACCAGAGGCCTCTACAGGCTTCACATTTCTGCGAACAAAGTCTAGTGCTGCAGATGGTTCCGTAAACTTGTGTGAAACTCCCTCAGAAAACATGATCCTCTGCACCGTAGGACAAATCAATCCAGGACAAGAATGGAGAACATGTTTAACATCTCTGAATGACGCTCGCTTGTCGACATAAATGGACAGCCTCTTTCAATTATAAATGAGAGGGAAGCCCTCTGGAAAATTATTTCTCCTGGAATGCCCCTCCAAATTTTCACACTTAGCACAAAGATGAGTTACTTGATTTGCTGAGCGACGTTATCAGAGTCTCAAGTTCTGTTATCGCTATGATAACATCGCTGCAGTTCTTTCATGGGACTAGTGTTGGCTTCGACTATTTGTTGCAAAAGTTTAACGTCTGTTTGCACTGTAGTAATCTCAGACCTTAAGTCTTAGATAATGATTAAATTTTCTGACAAATCTCATTATTGGCAGAGTCCAATATTTTCTGAAGACAAGTGACATTTGCAAGTGAATCATCTGCAGGGCACCCCAATCTCTCTGGATCCATTTGCATCACCTGAAGAGAGGTTTCATACTGGTTTGAACAACATGAGGGAAGGGTGAATGAATGGTCAAAGCAAGGTCAACAAATAACAACACACTGCTGCCTTTCAAGACTTCTTGTTACAGTGACATGAGATAGAAATAGAGCTATTGTGACAAACATCAGACCACTACTTATTATCTTGGCAGTGTAACATTGGTGGGAAGCTATATTCCCATCTCTAGAGTGGTCACCACAGGAGCAGCTATATCTGTTATATGTAATGGCCTAAAGGACTGATTCGATGCTTGCATCGGAACCGAATCCTAAAAAAAAAAAAAAAAGTGGTTCTCATAACTAGAGAAAGCACACCTTTTGCATTCAGCCTAACCTTCAACACTTCCATGTAAGCGAGAGCAACATCTCGATTTGAAAGATGAGGAGATGGCTAGACCTAATGGAAGAACCCGATATTTGTGTTCCTTCCCCCAAAGGCAGACCTCAGGGACTTCCTGAATTTATGGCCATCGCACGTGAGTCCTCAGACCTGATCTGAAACGAGTGACCTGACCTTTCGAACCTATGCAGCAGACTGAGGCATTCAGCAGATGCAGATTCAAAGTAATCCTTGTATAAACAGTGAATTAACGGCTTTAGAAGCCTGACTCTGTCTGTGAGTCTGTACGGTCAGTCTGTGTCTGTGTCTGTCTGTACATAAACTATGGCCCCTTACCCCAGCAGAGTTGTACTTCCTGTTCCAGAGCTAGAGCCTCATAATCTAGGTGGGCGAGACTCAATAAAGCCCTCTTGTTTGTGAGTGGGACCGACTGAGAATATTTGGCAGAAGTATCACACACTGCCTGAAATTCTACTAAGGGAACCAGTCTCTTGAGACTATTCTCTGGTGTTTCTTGAACAAACAGCTCGGTACCCAGGGAACAACTGAACCGGAAGCTCAGAGGCCCTCCTCAGAGGGGCAAGAATCCTGGTGCCGACACTGAAATGAACACTCACTGGGGGACCGCTGGGCCCTGAAGCATCCGAGGTGGCAGGGTTAGCAAAACAGCCCCCTGAAGAGACTGAAGGAAACAGGCACTGTATAATGAGGTGTAAACTGCTTCCCTTCCATGGGGACTGCCCTCAAGGACCTGATGCTATTGAAATAAGGAGCTGGAATTCCTGGGGCTGCTACCGCTCAGCAGCCCCTGAGACCTAAGTGTACTGAGTGTTCGAATTTGCAAGAAAGCTCCCACCTTTATCTCAGCCTCAGTGTTAGCAGCATCCAACTCTTCAGGCGTCTCCCCCTGGGCGAAAGTAACTGAGGAGCTTACTTCCAACCCTGGGAGAAACCCGCTGGATCTGACTGATGGGAACAGAGATGAGGTGAAGCCCGTCTCCTAACCCGAACTACAGATCTTGAGGCCTGCTATCAAGAAAGAGTGCGATTTATTGAGCTCTATGCACTGATGGAAGGCTGGTTTTATTTTTTTCTGGCCCTGCGCTCTTTTTTTCTTTTCTTCTTCTCTGCTGGCAAGAGTGTTCTTTTAAACCTGACAGCAGCGAAACAAAATCTCAATCAGCTCCTTGTGGGCTAGAACTTATGTCCAGCCTCGATGCAAACAACATCCAGATCCTCAGAACTAGAGAGTTGAAGCGCCAGTGCATCTCCCTGTGTGGATGGAACTGCATGGCATGCTTTCAACCGTGAAAGAAGGCTTAGAATCCTCATCTCTGGCTCACCAGTGCTCCCCTGTAGCGGAAGAAACCACAGCCTGTGTTTATTTAAATATCTTAATTGTCACTGAACATCAGCGGGATTCGAGTCCCGCTGGGGCAAGATGGAGAATCCTCATCTCCAGCTTCAACACTGAAAACATCCAGACCCTCAGAGCGGTATTTTTGCACCACTGGTACCTCTCCTTAGGTGGAAGGAACCACATAGCATGCTTCTGACCTGAAAGAAGGTACTAGATCAAACGGGTAAGGGCACAGATAGGGCAGCGCCTGTCTCAAACCCATCCGATAGATCTATTGCATCCCCATAGACTTAGATCGCGGCTAAGCCTCAGCCACAGTGGGACTGTAAGTCTGTGCGCTCTCCTCAAAGAGCGCCCAGCAGGTACAAAGCATCTTTTATAAAAGTAAAATGCATACAGCCACCACCCTCAAGTGCTAACCATGAATTCTCTGCTCCAAACAGAAAATTCACAAGACCTGTATCTCCCCACCCATGATATTTATTTTAAGGCCAGAAATGTTCTGCATATTTTTTTGTGTGCCATTTTCACACTTTTGTTCTTAGAATTGTTGGTAGATACACAACATTAAATAAGACAAATGATCACACAAAGCGCTACTGAATCCACAGAAGCTGCCAACTGTTTAGCATGGTATGCCTTGATAGATTCCTGGTTCATGACATCAACCACCTTCAATTACACACTTCATGACGCAATCACGCAGGATTGTTCCCACAGTGCTTGATGCAGCGTGAGTTTCCTTGAAAGTGAACTGCAGTTTATTACTGACACACCCTCTCATCTTGAAATACCACTGCATTTGTGCACTGGACTTTAGCTGACAAAAAAAGGATAACGCATGGTGCTTGACATCACAGTATTTGATATAAGCTACTGACTCATTCCAACACAGCAAATGAGAAGATGTGATTTCAGCACTATAACATTCTCCCTCAAAGGGTAAACACCTTTCTAATCTTGGATTTACCATCTATTCATTATTTATAGAGGTCAGTGAATTTGACAGGGAATGTTTTTCTCTGCCATTTCTCTAGAGACCCCATACAGATGTCTTTACACTGATTAAGTTATGAGTAATGTGTCTATGCTGGAAATGCCACAGGGGTTTCCTTCGGCTGCTAGCCCAGATTGCAAAGATCAGCTCAGCTGCACAGTCAGAGGTGCGATAATGAGACCTCCTCCTCTAATATGTTTGTTAACGAGGGTACAATTGGCATGCTGGGTGAGTGGGCTGATTTTCAGGCTGGCTCCTGTGGTGACCACTCTAGAGATGGGAATATAGCTTCCCACCAATGTTACACTGCCAAGATAATAAGTAGCGGTCTGATGTTTGTCGTAATAGCTCTATTTATGTAATACAAAACGGTTTGAATCTCAATTGGGTAACAGCCTGTTTTTGTCATGCAAGGATTCCATGAAGCTTATAATATGCTTGGACGCTTGTGTTCACAGACTGTAGTGAAAAACTGAACAGCTGTTTGCATGTTTGGGCCCCCTAAACAAAGAAGGGGTTCCCTGGTGCCCAAGCAGAGATTGTGGGTGGTTAGCCAAGGCTATTTTCACTAACTTATGAGTCGATCGGGTTGACCATACCCTTGGCAATCTGAGCCCTCTCTAATTGCAGTATGGCTAACATTTAGGCCCTCTTTTTATATGTTTGTGATGTGCCAGGCTGGTCCTCTCTGCACACTTCTTTAGGTTCTACAACTTAGACTTAGACTTCACTTCTGGGGCACAAGTTTCTTTGTCCAAGCATAGGCATAGGCGTTCCCATAGCGCTTGCCGCAGCACGAGTTCCCATGAAATGGAATGTCTTCGCTTTTGTATGTAACTTTAGACACTGCGTCTCTTTACCATATCTCCCACGTGCCTTCCAGCAAAGTCTAATTCAAACACTTCAAAGCTGCTGACTGTTTGATATGGGATGCCTTTATAGATTCCTGGTTCATGACATAACCTGCCTCTGACATCCTTTCACATGATTGGTTCGATTACACACGTGCTTCATGACGCAATCATGCAGGAGCATTCCCATAGCACTTGACGCAGCATCTTGTTCCCTTTTCGGGGAACTAAGGTTACATTCGTAACTGAGATGTTACTTTTTATTTGTATCTAAGAATGGTCTCTCATTGAGGGCAGCATCATTCAATAAAGTCATATTTTGGATGTGTCTAAAGCAGTGGTCCCCAACCTTTTTTGTGCTACGGACCGGTCAACGTTTGGCCATTTTACCACAAACCGGTGTGCATTGTTGACGGGGTGGGGGGTGGGGGTTTGCGCACAATTGTTGAAACCCACCTCCTCACCGCCAAAGCTACAGCGCCACAGGGGACCGGGGGTTGGGGACCACTGGTCTAAAGGGACTGATGTGCTTTCAAAAGCAAGCATTTTCATCCGTTGCTGGATTAGTCCAAAAATTACAATTCTGTTATCATTTGTTCACCCTCATGTTGTTCCTAAACTATATGACTTTTTTTCTTCTATGGAACATATAAAAAATATTTTGATTGGAAGTCTTGAATATTTTGATTGGAAGCCCCCCCCAGGTTTAGAAAAACATGAGCATGAGTAAAGACAGAATTTTCATTTTTGGATAAACCTTCCCTTTAAGGTTAGATTTTAATGATCCATTTTAATTTGAGAGATCACATTTTAAAAGTAACCATCCCTTGCATCTACCGTAGCTCTATTTCCAGCTTTGCCATTAAAAGAATGGAATTTGTGAGAGGAGAGATGCATTATAGATAGTATTGCATTTCATGTCAGAAAAAGCCATCAGGATATTCCAATGTGAATCATAATACGTATTGCAAACAAAAACAATTGTATGCAAGTACGACTCAACAGACTGCAACATAATCTACCAAAACAAATAAACAAATCCAGGGACAGTGACCTGTCTGAGCTTTTGATATTAAATTTATAACTGAGTCAGTGTGTGCAGACAATGTTTATGATGTATGAAATTATCTAACAGAATTCAGGATATGTGCAGAGCTGCATATCGAACGTAGTTTGTTTTAGAAAATATTTTAGTATTTGAAGGATAAGACAGTAACAGTGGCATCTGTCCTCAGGTTAGAACAAAAATAATATTTTAATATCATTATATTAGATTTAGACTCTAATAAAACATTAATATGCACTAGACTTGTGAAATTGAAGCATATCTGAGCTGAGGATGAAACAGCTCAGTTTTAATGATATTAACACACAAGGGTCCATTACATATTTTCCGCTCACTGAAGCAAAGTAGTCAAGTCTCTCTAGACAGGTTCTTCATAAGAGAATTAATTTTTTGAGATTGCCAAATGGGATATACCGGTAATTTATATTTGGTGTTTCAGTGCATTGGTCTGTGTTTCATTTGAGAATCAAACCATAACTAAGCAATATCACTACCTGCAAGAAGTAAGAGACAAGTTTATACTAAGTAACATACTTTTTGGACAAAGAATTTACAGTACATTTGAAAAACCTTTAACGTCCTTTGGACAGAAAGTTCAAGTTCAAGTTGGTTTATTTATAGAGAACATTTAAAAATGGCCAAAGGCCAACCAAAGTGCTGTACAACAGGTTGAAGAAAACTGTACATAAAGTATAAAAGAAACAATAAAATAATAAATAAAAATAGAAAATAAATTGAAAACAGAACAAAACTGATTGTCACGTATACACATCTACATTTCCACATATATACATACAGAAATACCTCAAATAACTACAAATTATACACCAAAAGCGAGAGAGAAAAGATGAGTTTTAAGGCACGATTTAAACTTAGATAAACTGGAAGCCATTATAACAGGGTCTGGAAGATTGCTCCATAGCGTGGGGCCAGCCACTTCAAAAGGTCGATTTCCCCTTGTCTTTAGGCGGGTTCTGGGGATCTTTAAGAGTAGTCTTCCCTCCGATCTCAGTTCTCTCACGGGAGTGTAAGGGTGAAGAAGATCAGTCAGGGAGGAGGGAGCCAGATTATTTAGAGATTTATAGACAAGTAGTAGAATTTTGTATTCAATTCTAAACTGGGTAGGCAGATCTCAGGAGGGGCGTAATGTGATCGAATTTATTACGATTCTTAAGAAATCTAGCTGCAGCATTTTGAACTACTTGTAACCTAGAAATTTGTGCCTTAGAGATCCCGTAGTAGTAAAGGGAATTGCAGTAGTCCAGTCGCAATGTAATGAAGGCATGGATAGCTGTCTCTAAAGAGCCCTCGGAAAGGAAGGATTTTGATTTGAAGATAGAAGAAACTAGAAACAACAATAGTGCTTGTTTGATTGTAAAATTTTAAACAGTTGTCAAAAACCACTCCCAGATTCCTCACTTTGGGAGAGATAAATTAACTTAATAACTCAAGATCAATTTGATTTTGTGTTCTGGAGTCAGAGGGGTTGAAGACAATGACTTCCGTTTTATCTGAGTTTAGGGAAAGAAAGTTATTGGAAAGCCATGATTTAACATCGTCCAGGCATGCTAATAGAGTATGGAGAGCAGATTTTTCTTTTCTAGTTATAGGCAGATGGATTTGCCATGTCATCTGCGTAGCAGTGTAAGGAAACGTTATGTTTGCTAAAGATAGAGCCCAAAGAAAGCAAATAAAGAGAGAAAAGGGTAGGAGCTAGAATGGAGTCCTGAGGAATACCGCAGCTTAGATTGCTTGAAACGGAAGTGAAGTTACCAACTTTAACTGAGAAACTTCGATTGGTTAAAAAAGATTTAAACCAACTTAAGACCTCCCCCTGTAGCCCGATGCAGGATTCCAGGCGAGAGACAAGAATCTTGTGATCAACAGTGTCAAAGGCTGAGGACAGATCAAGCATAACTAAAATAACAGAATCGCCTGAATCAGTAGCCATTAGGATGTCATTGAGGACTCTGATAAGGGCAGTTTCGGTACTGTGCATAGTTTTGAAAAGGTTATTTATTCTATTATTCTAGATTAATTAAAATATTCTTCACACTAAGAAAAAAAAAAGGTTATTTTAAAGTTCACGTACCTTTTCTCAAATGCTTGATGTTACATCAGAAATCAAGAACTGCCATTTCAAAGATTACCCTTATATGAAATGTCATGTCCTTTTTGTTGAAGTACACTTATCTCTAGGGCCTGTCTGCCCTTCTTCATAACATGAACATTTGAGAAAAAAGGCTTCTCTGATTTGGTTTCTCTTGAGTGGAGCCTCTTGACTCCTCAAGCTCATCAGTGCATTAAAGTGCAGTATTAAATTCCCACAATTACCATGTAATATATGACTATTGAGGTTGTTTCTGAGAAACAGTGGCTGATTTGATGAAAGCTGATTATTGCACTTGAACCAGATGGGCCCTTCTGTCTAGGGGACAGGAAGATGGGAGTGAAATGTAACCAGGAAAGCTAGAGCGATCACCTCTAGGGCAACAAAATGCTCTTCTGACTACTACTCAAACAATAGACACAAACAATCAAAGACAACTGATTTGATACTGAAAATGTCCCCATGTTTCTTTTTAGTGTGTTGCTATGTGGTTGCCAGGGTGTTCTGCTTGTTGGGACGGTCCCAAATGAAAACCTAAGCCCTTGGAATCTTCCTCTGAGTCATAAAAGTATATAATATATAGTTATTAAAGTATACTTTTCAGACAACTTTGTGTAACAGTATTGCATTTTAAGCACATCACATCTAAGAGTTTTATTACTGTAACTTCTACAAGTACATTTTTGGTGTAATGCTTTTTTTACTAGTTATATGAAAGTACACTTTAAAGAATACTGTCAGTTAGTTTAATCATTTTTATACTGCAAGTACAGTTGTAAGCTATCTTTAAGTGAGCTTCACATCACATATTGTGATGAAACAGAAGGATGCAACAAACATATAATGAAACAAGGTTCAATGGGTAATATTCAATGAGTAATAGAGGAATCAGACGATAAGGATACTGAATGTTTTAGATGAAATTTCTCATCTGATGTTGGATGATCAGACTAAAGATCCGGTGACGTCTGGTAGATGACTGAGGACGGAAGAAGACTGAAGGAAGACAATGAGAATAAGGATACACTGGAAAGTGTCTCTGAAGTTGGTAGTCGGGTAACTGGTTCAGGCTTGAACAACGACAATGGTGAACTGTTTAATGTCCTTCTCATAGATTGTATAGTCAACTAGGTAAAAATTGTATTTATTATTTATTTAGTCTGGCGGTTTTCAAACATTTAAACCCTTCAGTTCAATTAAAAGCGGTCATGATAGAAATGGTACTTTCTCCAATAACCTTGCAACTAAAATCCAATCTCTCTTTGAAGCTCCCTCTTAAATACTTTATTTCAATGAATTGAAAAAGCTTGTCAGAGGGGGAAAAAGTATATATTTTTTTAATATCTCCACCACGGTCCAATGCATGCTCTCACTCTCCACATATGAACTACAGTTATTATATCCTTACTGTACTAAACAGAAACTATTACAGACCAGACAGAATAGAACAACGTCTGTGTATTTAACCCACCATGTATTGAGCAGTACTCAGTATTTGTCCCCTCTCAATGTTAAATGCCTCCCAATGCTATCCTGCTGTAAATGAGGGATTTGTGAAAGGTAAAGCTATGTAGCTCAGCTCTGTCAGGGTCCTGGAAATGCTCTGTGCCAGGCTGCTGAATAATACATGTTTAAATGCTTCATGCAGAAGGACGACCCTGATGTCCCTTTATTACGAGCCTCCTACAACCACATAATTACAAAGTGCCTATCACAGCAGCTGGGTCCAGCATAATGAAATGTTGTGCAGCACATAACTGTGAGAAATTGTCTTGTCTTTGGTTTGGTATTATCTCTGTGTATCTCTACCCGGAAAACAAAAGGAGAAGAGTTTGATTTTGCTAACTGTGTTCAATGATAGAACTACATTATAGGGCATTTGACACTTAAAGAGATAGTTCACTAAAAATCATATACTCATTCTTGTGTCACTTGAAATATATGTTCCTTCTGAGGAACACGAAAGAAGATATTCCGGAAAAAAATAATAATTTTTGGCTATAAGGGTGAGTAAATGATGAAACAATTACATTTTTTGAGTGAAATGGTCAACCCTAATCCACAACCCTGTCATTATAAACGTTAGGTCAACATAATCCTGTTTAAAAAAAAAAAAAAATTCAGGTTATATATATATTTAGAGGTTAAAAGATTAATTGAACGATCACAGCACGCTCATTATTAGGATACATTCCTGAGATTGTCCTAAAATATATTGTAGACCTACTTTTCAGAACATAAATGTAAGAATACAAAAATCTCCCCTTCAATCCATTTAAGGCATTTTCTATCATTTCTATATAAACAGCACATGAAAAACTGTTTAAAGCACATTAACATTTAATGAGGAAAACACTATTTAGTACATGATTGGTTCTTTGTTGCTAAAAACCTGGGTATTCAAATAATGCCCTGTTTTACACTTTTGAGCAACATTTAGGTCTCATTTCTCATGAGAAACTGATCTTGACCAATAATATATGATATCTACGTTACTCATGAGTCTGCACAGAAATCTTCACCAATCATAGAATCATGGCAAGCAAATCGAGGCAAAATAACACTTAAGCACCCGGCAGCTCCCATAAAGAACTAACATGCTTCCTTCAAGGGCATCTGGGAAACTTGTATCAGTAATTTCAGGATTTCCCCACTTATACATTTTCCTACAACTTAGTTTGTAATTGTGATATTTTAGACTCCACTTGACGGGCACATTAGGCAGTTTTCCTATACCCTCTCAATCTTATGGGAAAAATAACCCTTCAAAGTAGTGCTAAACCCCTTTTTAAAATAAATTGCAAATGTGAAATGTTGCTTTACCCAAGTTTAAAAGCTGGGTTTAAAACACAGTGAAGCCAGGCATAAAAATAACTTTTCACTGTCATGATATATTCAAAACAATAGAGGATCTACACAAAAGAGTAGTGTTCTTATAAAGTGGACATAGTATTGGCAATTATAACTATTTATCTTTCAAAGCACATTGACTTTTTCAGTTGTTTGCGCATGGTAAACATTGTGGAAAATACTTGCAGGTTTCCTCTTGCAGGAGTCTCAAATATCTTCCCATCAGCAAAGTATCCTTTACAGCACATTTGGGTGTTGTTCATTCTGCTGACATAATGAGACTCTGTTTTATTATCATTTTCATTGTCAGAAGTAAAATGGGGTACTTTATGCAGTCACTGAACTCATGACTCAGCATACAGGTACTGAGGAAGATGTTGTTGTCAATAAACATTATTGCAAAAGTCTCACCAAATCTCTGGAATTGACCACTTATATCTTTTAAGCAAGATGCAGTCTCACAATAAAAAAACTCAAATTTATACTGAGAAAGCTATTCATCTTGTTTTTAACAACAAAATGGACCATTGTTTACACAGGATTTGTCTAATACTCAATCAGACCCTTCCTGTCAAAATAAGTGGCACAGATCGTTCAAGCATTTGTAATTTCAAGACTGGACTACTGCAATTCCCCTCCCTCCCACCAGCCAGACTAAGCCTTTGCAGATGATCCAGAATGCGGCAGCTCGTCAAGTCTTCAATCAACCAAAGAGAACACACGTCACAGACCAGCTGATCTCACTTCACTGGCTTCCAGTTGTGGCCAGAATTAAATGTAAAGTTTTAACTTCATGGACCACTGGAACAGCTCCTCTCTACCTCAACTACTGAAAATGTATGCTCCCTCCAGCCAGCTCAGTGAATGAGCGATGCCTTGTTGTTTCCTCACAATGAGGCAAAAGTCACTCTCCAAAACGTTAAATCTGTCCGTTTCTCTCTGGTGGAATGAGCTGCCAACCTCCACCTGAACTGGTGAAAACATTGCGCCTTTAAAGAAGCAACAGAAGACACACCTCTTCCACAAGCACTTAACCACTTTACACTCTTAAACCAATACCAAGATCATCTTCATGGTGAAGATTGTCCCCCCAACATGTTTCTTCTACATTTCTTCTCTTCTCTAGCTTGTTTCCTAACAAGTTATCCAATAACCCTGGCATTGTATAGCTTTTTATGAATGTTTTTTTGTTTTGTGAGTCTCTATGGATAAAAGCATCTGCTAATTTCTACATGTAAATGTAATTATCATATTTCACAAATGTGACCTTTATTTGAGTTATTTAATTTTTTTTACAGTTATCTTACAGAGAATTTCTGAAACAATGGCTCTGTTTCTCAAAAATACACAAACTCTTCTAAACATTTAGTTTTTGCACAAAAACTCTGCACACAAACCATTAAATAATCAGCCAAATACACACCAAACTACCTTCAGATGTGAAATATATAATGTATTTTGATTGTTCAGAGTGCAGTGGAGTGTACAGAAGTTTGTCACATGTACGTGTGTTTGCACAAATACACTGTATCACTGTATAATAATAATAATAATTCATTACATTTATATAGCGCTTTATCAAAGTCTCTCAAAGTGCTTACATGGAAGGGGGGAATCTCCTCAACCACCACAAGAGTGCAGCATTGGATGATCCACATGGATGATGCAACGGCAGCCATATTGCGCCAGAACGCTCACCACACACCAGCTTTATTGGTGGAGAGGAGACTGAGTGATGAAGCCAATCAGAGAAAGGTGATGGTTAGGAAGCCATGATGGACAAATTTGGCCAGGATGCCTGGGTTACACCCCTACTCTTGCGAAAGACATCCTGGGATTTTTAATGACCACAGAGAGTCAGGACCTCGGTTTAACATCACATCCGAAAGACAGTGCTCTTTGCAGTACAGTGTCCCCATCACTATACAGGGGCGGTAGGACCCACATAGACCAGAGGCTGAGCACCCCCTGCTGGCCTCCTAACACCACTTCCAGCAGCAATCAAGTCAGTCTCCCATCCAGGAAAATAACCACGCTCAGCCCTGCGAGCAACCAGTCATAGGCTACAGGGTGACATTGCTGCCATTCATACTATATGTAGTATGAATGGTCAATTGAGTTATTTAAGGGCCAGTCACACAGCCAATCACGCACGAATCACTCACAAATCGCGCACAAAATGGGTCTGTGCGTGCTTGTGCGTCGAGAAATTGACCAAAGTATTCCACGAACATTCGACGCACGCCTGATGCATGAATCACTGACGGAGCGCGTCCAAACACGTACGCTTCGCGAACGTTCCACATACAAGCACTTTCAGAAGTCAGTGGAATGAACGTGATACGTGTGCGGTTCATGCTTGATATGAAGGTGGGGCGTCAGTGGACGGACGTGGACGTGCCGACGCGTGTCCCGTGCATAGTCACGCATACTTGATGCATAAACTACGCACGCCGACTCATGAATAACGCACACCAACGGTAAATTTTTTAACCGTTCAAAACTTAAAATCCCACACAAACCGCCTTCGACGCACATCCATTTACAATCACTGACGGTCCACGTTCGTTCCACCGACGAATTACGCATGCGACGCACACTCCGCGCAGAAACTAAAATCTGTGTGTAATTCGTGCGTGATTCATGCGTTTTCGCTGTGTGACTGGCCCTTTAGATAGACTTTAGTTATTGAACTGAATTGAATCAACACTGAACTGACTTCAGCTGACAAAATACTGTTGAATATGGATACTGTTTGTATCCATATTCAGTATATATTCACAAAAATAAACAGATATGCAAGAGGTTAAGAATTATTTCTTTCGATTTACAAGTGATCAGTTTATGTGTAAGTGCATGATCGTTGGGTGTTGGAAATCGGAAATGATTGTGGCATTTTAATGGCAGTGTATTCTAAATGAAACATAGAAGTGGCTAGTTTTGAATTATGTTTGCAATGTTGAGAAGTGTGTTCAGCATTTTGAAGATTATGTATATGAGTGAAGGGTTTCACTGAGTTGACCTCAAGTAGCACTTTTAGTGTCCATTTTACATTTTTTAAAATGTAAACTGCAGGTATTGCAATGCACCTCTTGAACAATAAGCATTGATAGCCACAGTTTCCTGAGGTCAAAAAGTGCTCATTATTATGTGACAGTCCATGAAATACAGCAGTGTAATAAAGGCAAGGTTGCTACTGACTTGTATAAGTCACAGAGAGCAAGCTGTCTGCATACTTAATATCAGACAGCTTCATCAACACCTCAACTTTATCTCGCTCCTTGATAATAGACTCTCAGTGTGGCACACATTTCAGAACGATTGAAGATGAAATACATTGTCAAATGAATGAAAGTCATGATGTGCATTGAACAGACGTGAAATAAATGATTTGAGCAAAAGGAAGTTCCACAGCACTGTGAGCAACAAGAATGCATTATTACATGACTTGAGTTTTAGAATATGCATGCGTTTAACTCTACAAGTATTATGCTATTCTGAAACATCACTCAGCATCAGAAGGAAAGGATCCTTCTGAGTGATGATTTGTTTAAATAAATCAAAATAAACAGACAAAGGCATTTATCAAATATGGCAATTTGCTTAATGGGTTTAGACAGAGCTGGTGTTTTCCTTGACTGGCATCATATATTCAGTGTTGCTCCATGGGATATGAGCTCACACATTTAACAGGAAAATCTTGCTCTCTCTGTCTTTGTTCTGGGGAGACTGTTGTTATAAATCACCGAGTACTAATGAATACTTTCGCACTGCTTTCAGAAGCATTTAATTTTTCTACTGAACACAATATTTTGGGCAGGATATAGTCCAATGATCATAATCAGTTCTCCGCCTTCACATTTTTTAGGGTAAAGTTATCTAAACCATATTAACAATCTAAAGAATATTAAAATTGAATTGATTTTGTAACACAACTCATAACTAAATACTGTAATAACGATGCATAATAATAATTTCAAATAATACCATATATTATAATGTATAATATTAATCTTCATGATTTTTTTATCTTTATGAGGGTAATTGTTTTTAAACCATCGTCTGTATGTCAGAAACTTTAATAAAATTAGCATAATATTTATTAATTAACATTAATTGTCGTTCTTTTAAGAATTTATCACCTCTTGGCCAATAAATTATATCATTATACTATATTGTGTTCAATAAAAGCCAAGCATAACTAGCCTCCGTGGAACAACAGTGTCATCTACAGATGAGTTAGTGTAAGAACATTTCAAATTAAATACAGTAATACAGTATTTCACAGGTTCATCTTTTCGTCTGTGTTTACGACATAACATAGGCACGCATATAATTAAGAGAAAATGATAATAAACGAAATTTGGATAATAAAGTTGGATGTCTTTTGAAACAAAACTCAGTTTCACAAGTCTTCCTGCAGGGGCGCGCGCTGGTCTCGTGAAAGCGGAAGTGCTGCGCGTTCGTGTCGGTTCATTTGAACGCGCAACTTCCGCCTAGTTTAAAAAATTTTGCACTCTTTTTTAATTTGGTAAAGCAGGGCTTTATTTTGTCCGAGGCGGCCGTGTTCGTGACCCGGTATGGACATCCAGAGTAAGTTTTTTGCTTTACTCGAGTCCTGTGTTTGTAATGTTTTTGAGTAACTTGTAGAAAGGTGCGTTATGGCTGTGCTAGTATGAGCACTAGCTACAACACCGCAAAAAGTCACGTGTTTTATTAGCGTTCTACCAACTAATGCGATATCACTATATGCGGCTGTTTCATATTTAATATTAAGTGACAAACCTTTGGAAGTGCCTCCTTGAATGATTTGAGTTTGTACACTCTTTGTAACCTCTCGTAACAGGTATTGAACCGATGACACTTGGCTCCCCAACCTCCCCCAAACCTGGGGCTCAGTTTTTACCTGGTTTTCTGATGGGAGACCTGCCTGCTCCTGTCACACCTCAGCCCAGGTCTTTTGGGTTGACAGGTGGGATGGAAACAAGGTCTCCTCTTCTAGCTGGTAAACCCTTATTATTCTTTGCATTTTGCTAATACCATAAGAATTTATATAGATATAGATGTATATAAATATAGATATTTGGTAAGAGATTTGATCCTCTCTTGCTTCAGGTGGGTCTCCTCCACAGCCAGTGGTCCCAACACCTAAAGACAAGAGTGGAGCGCCTCCAGTCAGAAGCATCTACGATGACCTCAACGGCTCCGGTGTGGGAATGTCCCCTCTTGCTGCTCGCAAACAAGTGAGAAGTGCAAACAAGCTTGTAGATTTTAATTTGCTTTCCTGTAGCTCAATCAGTCGAGTATTAGCGCTTAAAACGCCAAGGTCATGGGTTTGGTTCCCAGGGAAAGCAAGAACTGATTAGAATATCAATGCGTTTCTTGAATGCAATGTAAGTCGATTTGGATAAAAGCATCTGCCGAATGCGTACAATGCAAAAAAAATTATCAGATCATGGCAATTTGAAAGTGTCATTTAAGAAATTTGGTAGCTAAAAGATACTGGGTTGCATTCTCTTATAATTGCTTGTTAATGTCGTTTATTCTAAATGACGGTGTGCCTGAGATGAATCAATAAATCACAGTCTCCATATAAAGGCTTTCCTTCACAGCCTTTTTCACTCTCAGCAGACATGGGATGCTCTCTCTTCTGAGCAAAATCCTTGAAGTGTCATCCTCAAAACCAGAACAATAAACACCTATTATACAGACCCAGACTACAGACTTTTTGTTAGACAGTTGTACATGTGTACAAGTTGTTTTTGTTTTGTTTTTTTGCAC
Source organism: Rhodeus uyekii (assembly GCA_037043235.1). NCBI lineage: Eukaryota > Metazoa > Chordata > Actinopteri > Cypriniformes > Acheilognathidae > Rhodeus > Rhodeus uyekii. The sequence goes on along the minus strand of JAWRVZ010000053.1, from coordinate 1,428,196 downwards.
GGAGGAGCCTCACAGTTCACACAATGTAACACTTTTTTTTAATGACTCTCTGTATATGTTGAAAGAGATTTAAGATGAAATATCTAACTAGACAATTTTTGTTTATGGTTTTGGTCCCCCCCCCCCCCATAAATTTGGAATAAATTTCAGTGCGAAAGTTGCTGAATATTTATTTTTTAGTAAAATCGTTCGTACATCTTCTTCATGCACAAATTTGTGTGAATTACACGGTTTGTGAGTGAGACCTTGTATGGATGTTTATGCACACATTTCATTTGTTACTAATTTAAGAGAAGGAATTGAAAGCATTTTGACAATGACTTTGTCCTTTGCTTATATATTTGTTATTCACAGCCATTTTCTGGAGTACACACACCATTGTCAGGTTTACCAGGGACACCAGGAACCGGTAAATGTCTTATTCAGGTTGACAACCTATTAAATAAAGTTGACTGGCAAATATGTGATTGTTAGTGTATTTTTGTTCTGCAGTCTCTAATTTGTTTAGTCCAGCGGGGCAGCAGAGGAAAACAGCACTTTCCCCAGCTCAAGTAGATCCATTCTTCACACAAGGAGACGCTCTGTCCTCTGATGACCAGCTAGATGATACCTGGGTCACAGTGTTTGGGTGCGTTTTTGTCTGTTTAATTTACTTTTTATTTAATATATATATATATATATATATATATATATATATATATATATATATATATATATATATATATATATATATATATATATATATTACTTTTTTCACAATATTGCTGTCAAGTAATGATAAAGTGTGATGCCAGTTTTTATGGCATCGTTGTTGTCTACATATTGCACATTTTTATTTGTTTGTTTGTTTGTACACAGGTTCCCACCAGCATCTGCTTCATACATCCTTTTACAGTTTGCACAGTATGGAAACATACTAAAACATGTAGTGAGTACAAGCCCAGGTTTCGTCATTGCAATTAGTTTTGTATGTGATTTGTAATCAATAAAAATGCCACTTTTCATTTACAGATGTCTAATACAGGAAACTGGATGCATGTTCAGTATCAGTCTAAACTGCAGGCACGGAAAGCTCTCAGTAAAGATGGAAAGATATTTGGAGAAGCCATAATGATTGGAGTCAAACCATGTATTGATAAGGTAAAGTGATAATTTTCTTGTGAAAATGAGTGTTGATGAAGTGTCCCATGTAGTAATTGTAACATTAACAATGTTAAACCTTTATTACAAATTTCTTTTTCTGGCAGAGTGTAATGGAGAGCTCAGACAAGTGCAGTACTGCCAGCTCTGTGTTTACGCCCCCGGTGAAGAATAACAGCACCCCCAGTCACCCTTTATCAACTCCCCGATCTGTCATGAGACCCCTCAGTGCAGCTTACAAAGCATCCAGCAGTGACTACCAGGTATAGTTGAACAAAAGCGTTGTTACGAACCTATCAAAAGCTAGTTAAACCTATTAACTAGTTGCTTATTACCATGCATATTACTAAGATATTGGCTTCTTATAAAGCACTCATTAATGTCTTATTCTAGAAGATTATATTATCCTTTTATCCTACCCAATACCTAAATTTAACCACTACTGTACTCACTATTAATAAGCAGTAATTAGGAGTATATTTTGACAGCCGTAGTTCAAGTCTAGCCTCAGGGACCTTTCCTGATCTTGATAAATTCATATTTAAATATCTTCTAATAAAAAAAAGCAAAGCAAATGAATGCATAAATGAGAAGAGTGTGAGAGTAAGAGTGTGAGTGAAATTTTTCAAATCTTAAACGATACGCTACATTTCAATAGACAACTGTCAACTAGTTGAATGTGTATGATTCATTATCTTGGTTGATATTACTCTTGACAGAGAGCTGTTCTCTGAGGCTGTTTTCACACATGTTGGTGCGGACCGTGGTGTAGCCTCCGGGCCGCGCCAAATCACATTGATTTTCAGTTAGTTTGGTTCCTGTTCACAAATATTGTTTACTGTACCCCATACGCCATCTGACAACTGTTGGTGCTGTCATTAGTCACTGGCAGCACTGACGCCCTATGACCCCATACACATGTTGCCATGATAACCGGCCTAATGTGAGGAGCTAGCGAAATAATATAGAGGTTTAAGAAACGCCTCGATTGACCCAGGTGCTGGCCATTGTTTTTTTTTTTTTTAGAACTCTTGGCACTCTTTTTATTTTTCTGTACTCCGCGCAAAGTTGCTTTGCTTTAATGCAGCATTGTGCAATTGTTCTATTAAACCCATTCTCATGGAGCCGTTTGCTGAAAATCCCGTAAATTACACTATTTTTGGCTCAAAAAAGAAAACTTCCTGAAATTGATTCAGTCCGAGGTTGGGCAGCGTTCGCATTACAGATGAACCGCACTAGAGTTCGGCGACAGCCGCTCCGTCACCACCCGTTTAGAGCCGTCTCGGTACGGCCGTTTGTGTGTGGCTGTTGTGTTTACTTTGACCCAAACGAACGGTACTCGGGCTTAAAGCTCATTTGGTCTGACCTTAACACCCCGAGGCTGAAAACACCCCGAGAGACGCACAGAATGATTTGCTGTTCAACTCATTTCGTTCATTTGTATCATATCATATACAAGCTTAATTAAAATGGATGTTTCAAATATAAGAGAATGCGTATGTAGTATTTTAGTTGAAATTATTCTCTTGCCAAGCTCCGATTTCTGAAAGTTGCATGGAGATGTCAACGCAGGTATTTGATTTGCACTCATTTCATTCATAGCTTACATTTATTCACTTCACGCATTCATTATTGTGTGATTTTAGAGCTTTATGTAGCCTATAATATTGTTCCATGTCTTTGCTCACCTGTTATCCAGGAAACATGAGAAATTACTTTCTGTCAAATATATATATTTTTTCTATTATTTGGTAGAATTTATTATTAGTTTTGAAGCCTTGTTTGGTTCGTCTTGTTAATATTAACATTGTTCATTTCACTCGGGTCCTTTTAAATAATATTAACAGCAGGGATGGAAAGAAAACTATAAATATACTCAAGTTAAAGTACTGTTACTTTCCAAAAATGTATTGTGAGTAGAATAAAAGTACTTGTCAATCTATTTGAGAAAAATAGAGTAAGCTGTGGATTCTACCGCTTATAATAAACTCTGTACACATCAATTTAAAAAATGTACAAAACGCTGTAATTCACGTTCTCTTTTTCTTTTTTTCAGAAAGAATGAAGAATATCTATATCCTTCAACAGTTTTAATTTTGACTTTTTGCTAAAAATGCATCACTTTTTTGCGGATTGTATGAAATTGATCAAGCAAAAAAAAACAATAGTTTTATTGCATCACACCAACAGAGATGCAGTCATGGGTCATCAATAAGGTGCATACTGAATTTGATATATTAAAGTACATTAAGCCATGGTAAGGTTTTTTTCCCCTGACATTAAGCATTTTAGAATGTCCCTAACACACTTTAACTATATGTTCAAGCAAATAAACGGGAGTGGGTAATCCCTGCTTTATGAATGTGTAACTGGTGAGAGTTGTTAACATTGAATGCAATACCTGCGACCTTGTGCCACATTTCATTTAGTACCGTAAGCAGAAATCCTAATTCTACCTCGACATTTCTTTTTTCAAATTGGAGGAAGAATTAAATGCTGATATCTCGAAGTGATTAACAGCAGTTGGCACAACACTGCTGTGGATACAGTTTTCTATGGGCAATTTAATTTACTCTCTGTATAAAAGCAAAATTAAAATAAGCACGTAACGACCACAGGTGAAGGGGAAATAGCGGAGTGAAAGTACAGTTAGCTCACTTAGCATGTACTCAAGTAAAAGTATTTCATTTTTAAACTACTTGAAGTACAGTTTCTTAAAAACTACCTATAGTAATGTGAGGATTTCTAATTCGATATCTTCCTAGTTTGTGGTTTTCAGTCAACCGGCTGAACATGAGCTAATATATGTGTTTTTTTTATGCCTTTTGTTCTTGCAGTTTTGTGTATTCTAGCTGTAACAATTTAAAAAAATTTTTTTTATATGATTTTGAAATGGAGTTTGGTGGTAATATTAATAAGCTAGTTACTGGATGGAACTGAAATGTGTTGAAGGAACAACATTTTGAAAGCATAATTTGTGAAGTGCTTCCGTTTTGTTTTGTTCTGATTTCTAGGTTGTGTCAGATCAACAGACACCAAAAAAGGATGACAGTTTGGTATCGAAAGCAATGGAGTACATGTTTGGATGGTAATCTTTCACTTGCGTGGTCCTGATGGAAAAAGCTCTGAGACCATCAACAGGCTCTGATGTGTTGACGTTACTCAAAAAAACTGACATTGGGGTTTTCTGAGCACAATCATTGAGTGGTTACAAAAGCACTTTATCTGTACATTTGCAGACTAAATGACTTTGCGTGCTGTTTGCTGAAGAGGGACTCTTGAGTGTTTCACTTGGACTGCTTTCAGCTGCTTGGTTTGAAATTGTCTGCTTTGGAGTTTGTCCCTCAAGTCTGTCCTCAAAATCATAGAGCTTTAACAACTGAATTGTGAACATAAGTGTTTTAGGTCTTAAAAATGCCAAAAGAAGGTTCTGCTGGTAATTTAAGGATCAAATCATGATACTCACTCACGGGACCCTATTGTAAAAAATATGACATTTTTGACGTAATTCATGGTTATGGTCGCTTTAATGATCTAAGAAATCTCATTTACACCTTCAGCATTTTGAGACCATGGCCTTAATCTATGATTTACTTTCATTGGGTTGTATACCTCTGTTTTTAGGTTATTGTGGGTTTTCAACTTTATCAATTTTAATAGGACAAGTAATCTGTTTTATTTTAGAAATCTCCTGACTTTGAAAATGTTTTTTCTCTTTAATAAACTGTCTGACTAAAAACTGTAGCTTGTTTTCTATGTTATGTGTTAAAGGTACACTAGGTAACTTTAAAAAAAATAGTCAATACTACATAATTCTTTCTTCCACAGCTTGTTTTTGCCTTGCCCTGCTTCACTTTGGTAAGCCAGTTATGTGTCGCATGTGCTCCAGCTACTTTGAGGTGTATGTTGTGGGAGTGTGATAGTTCAGTTGTGACGAGTGAGAAAGGTTGACACGAGCGTGATAAATCTCGTAACTTTGAAGAATCACCCTTTTCCCAGAGTCTGCTGGCAAAAAGAGACTGCGACAGCTTGCAATAAAACGAGAATTAACAGTGGCTTGGTTTATAAAAAAAAGTGTTTTTATTACTCAACAGGTGAGTTAAGCATTTTACTGAACAGATAGTTTGCCGTATATTTTTCTAATAGTTTTCATTGTAAAGCATTATCTATTGTAAATGTTCATACTCGCCTGCACAGTCACACAGAACTGATACACGACCAAAATATTATTGTTCTGTAAAGTGCTTTTTTATTATCTTGGGTAAGATTTTTGGGGACTAAAAGTATTAAGACTTGACTTTGACCTTTATCACACTCTTCATGTGGATGGATGCAGTGTGTTTGGAATGATGCAATCGAAGTGTGAATAAAATAGATGTTTTTATTATAGCAGAAAATACAACATTTTGAAATTAAGAATTCAATCTGAATTAATCTGTAGATCATTTGACAGCAATTAACTGAATTAAATTTGAAATTATGTATAGATTTTTGAAAAAAGTGGAGAGAATGTTTTTAAAATGTTTTTTTTTTATTCATGAAAATAAATAAGAACAATAGTGGGTATTTTGTGCAAATGTTATTTCTAGAATAAATATGAACTTTAACGAAACATTTGGAATTGGAATATTTTAATGCATTTTTACGTTTTTAATCATTAAGTAGTGTGAGATTTTCAGTCTTATGCCTTGTCCTTTACTCATTGGGAAGTGCTTTACACATTTTCATTTGAGCAGATTATCTCTGTACCTCTTATTGGTTTCATATGGATTACATAATTTAAATTTCCCATTTCAAGCTTTCTGTATAATTCTTATCGTGACTGAGGCACACATGCACAAAGTTGTATTAAAATATGAAATGATTAAATAATCTGAACAAAATAGCACCATGTGCTAGTAGCCTTAAAAAAAAAACCCCTCTATGCCTCACATTATTTGAGTCAGCATGAGAATTGACCTCCATCCTAGTGATTCCTGTAGTGTAGACCTATTCTCAGTTATTATTTCTAGGATTTTTTGAGTGGATCCTGTAAATGATGATCTGCTGCTCTGAATACTTTTTACTTTTCTTTAAGTTGGCTAGCTGTAGTTTGTAATTGTTGAAACTGACAATTATGTGACTGTTGTGTTTTGTGACATTATAAAAAGCTGTGCGTGGATTAAGGCCACTGGAACCAGTATAATAACTGAAACATGCTGTGTCATCTCTCATCACACGAGCGAGAGTGCCTACATTGAAAGTCCCTTTTTTGATTTTATAATCGTTTAAATGTGCATGTTAAAGCATTAGTTAATTAGTTCGATATTTTTAAAGAAAATCTTTAATTTAGATGTTTTATATGATCTTTTGGTATACTTTTGTCCACACTGGGCAGAGGCCAGGAATATTTAGGGTATCAGAAAATCGCACCATAAATATAAATGGCTTATTTAAATCCAAATGGCTAGATTATTTTATTTATATATATATATATATTTATTTATTTATAGCTATGGATTTAAATTAGCAAATGCTTAAGAGTCATTATCATTAAGGATCTAAGGATCATTATGGCAGTTATGATGACTTGTTGTTAAATGTTTGCCAACAGTTCTTCTATCCCTGTTTGATACAGTGTGTAGTTATTCATTTCTTAAACAACCGTGTAGGAAGACGCTTCATGGACATATTCCTGAATGAAAAAGCCAAAATTCACCAGGCTCAAATTGTGGAAGAATGGTTGGAGGGAATATAAAGAATCATTTTCACACATGAATTGGCACCTTAAATTCATTGAAAGTTTTTGGAGAGTGCTGGAGTTGACTTTACAGCGTGCTTGACTTTTGCTTTATGACAAAAATAGATGCAGCTCTTGATGGGGGAAAAATGTGATGTTATTTCTATCAAGAGGTGCATCCATTTTATCCCTTCATGATTTCTTATTTTTTTCCATATTTGTCACACCTAAATATTTCAGTTCAAACAAATGTATATATTAGTCAAAGATAACAACTAAACACAAAACGCAATTTTTAAATGAAGGTTAAGAAGGGAGAAAAAAAATCCAAATCTTCATCGCTCTGTGTGAAAAAAGTGCTTGCCCCCAAAACTGGTTGGGCCACCTTTAGCAGCAACAACTGCAATAAAGCGTTTGCGATAACTTGCATTGAGTGTTTTAAATCACTGTGGAGGAATTTTTGCTCACTCATCTGTGCAGAATTGCTGTAATTCAGCTACATTGGAGGGTTTTCGAGCATGAATTGCATTTTCAAGGAAATGCCATAGTGTCTCAATAGGATTCATGTCAAGATTTTGACTAGGGCACTCCAAAGTCTTCATTTTGTTTTTCTTCAGCCATTCAGAGGTGGACTTGCTGATATGCTTTGGATCATTGTTTTGCTGCAGAACACAAGTTCGCTTCAGCTTGAGGTCATAAACAGATGGCTGGACACTTTCATCAGGTTTTTTGGTAGATAGCAGAATTCGTGGTTCCATTGATCACATCAAGTCTTCCAGGCTCTGAAGCAGCAAAACAGCCCTGGACCATCACACTACCACCACCATGTTTTAGTGTTGGTATTTTTGAATTACAGTGTTACTTTTTTGCCAAATGTAATGGGATACACACCTTCCAAAAAGTAAAACCTTTGTCTCATCAGTCCACAGAGTATTTTTCCAAAAGTCTTGGGGATCATCAAAATTGAGACGAGCCTTAATGTTATTTTTGTTCAGCAGTGTTTTTTTCATTTTGGAACACTGCCATGCAGGCCATTTTTTTCCCAGTCTCTTTCTTTTGGTGGAATCATGAACACTTATAAAGGATATTCCTCCCCAGACCATTACTGAACCACCACCAAACCGGTCATGCTGGATGATGTTACTTGCAGCATAACGTTCCCCAAGGCATCTCCGGATTCTTTCATGTCTCTCGCGTTCTCAGTGTGAACCAGCTCTTATCCGTAAAGAGAACAGGTCTCAAATGGTGGACTTGCCAGTTCTGTTTTTCTTTGGCAAATGCCAATCGAGCTGAATGGTGCTGAGCTGGGAGCACAGGTCTCTGGAGGTCATTTTGTAGGGCTCTGGCAGTGCTCCTCCTGTTCCTCCTCACAGGAGGAATAGATATATAAACTTTTAGAAGGTACATTTAACCTTTTAAGAGTTTGCCTCTTCCTGATTTCTTTTTTTTTTGCATGTGTGTCACACTTAAATGTTTCAGATCATCAAACAAATTTAAGTATTAGTCAAAGATAAGGCAAGTAAACACAAAATGCAGCTTGTTTTAAATAAAGGTTATTATTAAGGGAAAACTAAATCCAAACCCTCATGGCCCTGTGTGAAAAAGTGTTTGCCCCCATCTATTAAAACATAACTGGTTTAAACACACCTGATTACTGCCACACCTGTTCTCAAACAAGAAATCACTTAAATGGGGCCTGCCTGACAAAGTGATGTAGACCAAAACGCCTTCAAAAACGAGACATCATGCCAAGATCCAAAGAATTTCAGGAACAAATGAGAAAGTAATTGAGATCTTTCAGACTGGAAAAGGTTATAAAGCCATTTCTAAAGCTTTGGAACTCCAGCGAACCACAACGAGAGCCATTATTCACAAATGGCAAAAACATGGAATAGTGTTAAACCTTCCCTGGAGTGGCCAGTCGACCAAAATTACCCCAAGAGCGCAGCGACGACTCATCCTAGAGGTCACAAAAGACCCCACAACAACACCCAAAGAACTGCAGGCAACGACTTTTGGTATCATTACAGAGAGGTACAAAATCACTCTCCAGATAACTTTTGTTCACTGTTCCTTGCTAGTGGAACAATCTCCCTGCCTTAATCCAGAATGCTGAATCCCTGTCGATATTCAAAAGACAGCTGAAAACTCCCAAAAAATACATGAAAACTGAAAAATCTCTTCCATGAGCACCTAACATAACACACACACAATTTCTATCATTACACTTTCCTTTTAGTCCCTCCGTGCTCCTGGCATATACTACTTCAAGCAATGCCTGAAACGTTGTATTGTGAGCCTTTGCCTCTTCATGACAAATTGCTTTCTTTATTCCTCAAGCTGTAAGTTGCTTCAGATAAAAGTGTCTGCTAAATGAATAAATGTAAATGTAGGTTCCGGGATGAAATCCTCAGAGCTAATGTCAGAACTTCTCCTGGTGCATGACAATGCCAGGCCTTGTATGGCTATAGTTAGGTTTTTTTAGATGACAATGCCATTGACTGGCCATCACTTTACCCAGACCTAAATCAAATTGAGGAAGAGACATTATGTATGGGAGCATCTGAATATGCCTAATAGCACCGCAGACTGTCCAGGAGCTCATTGATGCCCTGATCCAGGTCTGGGAGGAGATTCCCTTGGACACCATCCTCCTCATCAGGTGTTCTTGTGAGTGCGTGAAGGCACGTGGGGGCCATACACACAATGATTTACATCATGAATTGCTGTGATAAACTTCATGCAAGTTGGGTCAGCCTTTAAATGTGTTGATTTTGGTTTTCATTGACTGTTGCAACAAGGCATTTTCTCCCACAAGACTGCCGCTTACTGGATGTTTTTCCCTTTTCACACCATTCTTTGTAAACCCTAGAAATGGTTGTGCGTTAAAATCCCAGTTACTGAGCAGATTGTGCAATACTCAGACCGGCCCGTCTGGCACCAACAACCATGCCACGCTCAAAATTGCTTAAATCACCTTTCTTTCCCATTCTGACATTCAGTTTGGAGTTCAGGAGATTGTCTTGATCAGGAACACACCCATAAATGCATTGAAGCAACTGCCATGTGATTTGTTGATTAGATAATTGCAATAATAAGAAATTGAACAGGTGTTCCTAATAATCCTTTAGGTGAGTGTGTATGCACACACACAAGCACTGCTCTAAAAAAAAATCTTAATTTTGAATCCCCACCCTCAACATAGTCTGATACTGATACTACTGAAGCTGCAGTATCACAAAAAAATTTAACCAAATTAATTTCATATGGAGTGGGATGTGCTAATGAGAACAAATTGGCATGCATTCCCTTCATTCCTTAAGCCATTCATAGCTCAGCATATTTATTGAATTATTGATTTTGTGTGAAATTGCATTATTTGTACTAGATTCATTTTTCACCTCAAATCTGTTACGTGTAATGGAATCCAATATGTAATTTGTGGATGCTTGCAAGATTGTAACTTGACCCAGTGCGTCAGACATGTAACTCTTTAGGCTTTACTGTAGATTTTCCCATTATTTCTTGAGATTTGCTTGGAAACTCAAAGATGGAGCTTTTTTCTGCACTGGACTCTTTCATTGACCTTCCAGATAACACTGAGACTTTTTTAAGGTGTATGAACCTTGCTCTGATCAGGCAGCAGAGGTCAGGCAGGGTAGCCAGCTGGATCCCCAGATCAGACACATGGCTGAGTGCTTGCTGAAGGTGACACAGAGCTGGTCTCTGGAGGTGAGGCTGACCCTTGCTGTCAGAGGCTGCCAGTGCACAGTTCAGGTGATATGCTCAGAGATGCACGCTACCCCCGAGCCAGCTTGAGATATAATCCATCCTGATTACTGCTGTTTTTCCACCGGAGGCATGATTTAACTAACCTTGAAACGGGTTATTTTTGTTATTTTTGTGGCTCATGCATAAATGAAATAAAGTTTAGTGGTTGGTAAACTGTTGAAGCATTCAGGGTTTTATTGACCTCACAAGACATCAGGGGCCAATCACAATAGACCGATATTGTCAAGTTTTTTTTTTTTTTTAAACTGCAAATTGTATGGTCTCTATTACATATATACTCTTTTTACTGTATAAACAATAAGAAATATAGAAATATAACAGCACACAGGAAATTCTGAAGGAGAAAATTGTTTTCCTGTTAAACAATCTTATATATATATATATATATATATATAATTATTATTTATTTTTTTATGGTGTATCGCATTATGCATGAGTCGTTTAAACTTCAGTATTTTGAAAGTTGATGTTAACTACTCTAACGTTCATATTTTAGCAATTAAAAAAAATCGTTTTGGATGTACTGCACTGCAAGAAGGCAGCCACACAGTTTTCATGTGTTACAGTTCAAACTCCACATTGAATTCAGATAAGATGGGATATTGACCACTTGATGGCAGTATGTTCATTTACTGTATATATTTTAAGCAGAAACAACTTTCTTGTTGTAGCGTTATTGGGTTTGAACCTTGGGAAATACATGTATCTTTCTGATGTTTTACATCCAACTTGCAAACAAAAGTTTTATTGTTTATTATGAGGAAATCATTTGGTGCACAATTACAATTGTATTGTTAAGACTAAGTAATGTAGATAAAAGTGAGCCAGCATTCTGTTAGATAAGCTAGAAAATTGGTTCTAATTTGACAACAATGCAGTTTTAATAAGAATTTGACTAATTTACACATTTTTTTGTCCATTTAGTATGAGGTTGTTAAAAAGTTGTTTATTAAGAAGATACTGTTGACATTAATAGTTTATTGTTTGTGCCTAAAGATGTGAAAGATGGAAATATGACATCTTGAAACGTACCTGATGCATTATTGTATGTTATATGAATAAGATTTTAAACGTGATCGGTTGTTATAGATGCAGTGGCTGGCAAAGCATGACTTCCTTTCCCTTTACCACAACTAACCCTGATCCATCATCAATCAAACATTTTGCTTTGAGAGGTACATGCAGCCTAATTCAAAACACGTCAGGATGCAGGCCCTCTTAGTCACTGTGTAATCGCATATTAAAGAGATCATGAAGGAACTAAGGGAGACCTTGGCTGTGCAACAGGATTTATCCAGGTCCTATTAGACTTAATCATTTATAGTTTTAATTAAATTCTGGAAATGCAGCACTGCAGAAAAGTAACCTGTTATTGGATAATCTGGGTGTGTAGACTCTCGGGGCAGGGTGCATATCAATAACGCCTCCAGTGAAAAGGCCACAGCAGTATGGACTATTTAATGAGATGATGTGAATTAACTCCAAGTCGGATAGGGGAAGAGGAGAGCCACCGTGCAATGAAATGCTTCTTTATTTGGCACACAATAGAATAAGGGCCGGAAAAATCAATGATAATATCACCCGATTACAATCATCAAGGTTTACTTCTCTTTCAGAATGATTCTTATCAATTCCCTTAAGAGCAGCAGCCTGTGTGAAGGATCAATACTACTGGTGCTGTGGTTTTACTTAATGCGTTCAGCCCTGGGCATTTGGTGCGTATGTGTGTGAGAATACATGCAAAGACTCTCCTGCCACATTAGAATAGTCTCACTTTCATTTGGCTCTAAAGGAGATTAAAATAAGAGCAGGTCTTCATGTGAAGCATTCTCATTCCAGATCACATTCAGACGTGATCTAATTATTCTTCAAGAGATTCTTCATGATTGTTGATGGTGGTAATGAGGACTCCCTCTCTCCTCATGTTTCCAGGGTGGAGAGGAATAAAATCATACTCCAAAAATAATATTTGTCTTAATGTTTTCTAGTAAAAAAATATCTGAACAAGATCTCTGATTTCTGAATCAGACTTTCATAAGATAATTTGAAAGAATGTTCTTTCTTTCTTTCTTTCTTTCTTTCTTTCTTTCTTTCTTTCTTTCTTTCTTTCTTTCTTTCTTTCTTTCTTTCTTTCTTTCTTTCTTTCTTTCTTTCTTTCTTTCTTTCTTTCTTTCTTTCTTTCTTTCTTTCTTTCTTTCTTTTTAAATCTTAATAATAAAGCTAAGTATTGAGACATCATAGTCAATTAATTTTAAAATAAATCTTCTGCATGTTCCCAGTGTGGAGAGGGAATGAGAGGTAAGGATACCGCAATAAAATAATTTTTCCAGTAAAAATAGAGAACCAAACATAGATAAGATATTAAAATGAAATTGGATATTCATTTTTTTTTCATTTTTCAAAGTATGATTTTTACAGATTTTTTTTCTAGCTTAATTATAGTAATATTATTAATAATTATAAGAATTCTAAAAAGTAGTTTTACTGACTTCAATAATAATAATAATTGTGATGATAGTGAAGTTATAATAATAATTAATTACAATTATATTTATAATATCTTATTATTATTATTGAGGAATAATTATTTTCATTATTAATATTTTAGTTATTGAGAAAACAATATAATGATAATAAGAGTAATTATTATTGTTATTATTATTATTATTATTATCACTGAGGCATAAACTACTATTATTTGACATTTTGAGTTTTTGTATAATACATTATAATATTATTAATACATTAATAAAAATAATATTTCTATTTTTCTAATATGAATATTATTTTTTTTAGCATTAAATGTATTCTTATTGTATTAATTGAATCGTCAGTGTTTAAGAAAAATACATTAGATGTTTTGGAAGGGGGATGGCCATAGAATCACAGCTCATGGAACCTCTGTGTCCCTGTCAGCCCTGCTCAGAGTCCACTGAATGATACAACATGATGCCTGTAAAAAAATGGCCTGACCACTGCATGCAGGTTAAGCCATGCGCAAACATCAGTGGACTTTATCAGTGCACACATTGGCTGCTGACCGGCGCATCTGAAATGGGGCCTGTGCGCAGAGATTCCTCACAGGTGTTTGCTGGGACCATGATATGATGGGACTGGAATGTGAATGAAGCGTCATGTAGAGTCTATGCTCGTGTCAAGCAGGATTACGCTCTGATGTTGACAGCCGCGGGTACAGAGAGTATTGTTATTTTGAGAGGAGATGGTGCCAAACTTGGCTGCAGGTTGACTTGCTCTTGTTGGCTGACAGTAATAGGAAAGTCGAACCTATGCACTTTAAATAAATTAAGCTACATTATTACATATTGGTGAATAGGGCAAAACTTAATTCCTAACTGAAACTGTTTTCTGCATTGCTTTGCATGAGTTCTGTCTCTCTACAAATAAACTAATACTTTATCAAAGTATTAATTCATGTCATGTATTTATTTATCTGTATAGCTGTAAGCGTAAGGTGCAGGAGGATGAGGATGACACGGAAGGTTGGAATAACCGAAGATGACTTAATAATAAACTCAAAGTAAACACTTTAAATACAAAACAAAAGGGCTCTTGTGCAAAACAGAAGTGAAAGTCCACCGGGATTAAATAGTCCAAGCACACTGAGAAACACACCATAAAACATATATGACATGTTAATGCATTATTAATGACATTCCATAATATTACATGTTTTATTTACTGTATGTTGCTTGCAATTTTATATTTTACTAGTGACCAATTCTTTATCTGCACCATTTCTTTGAAAATCTGACCGCCAAAAAGTAAAGATGGCAGATTTAAAATCACATCCTGTATTTCTAGGGTTCCTGTGTCGGTAGAGCGACTGTCATAGAGATTACAGACCACCTTGGTACTATTTTTTTATTTGAGTAACACTTTTCAAATAGAAATGAAATTACATTAAATAAATGTTGACTAATTTTGACTTTGAATTTTTGATTTTGACTAATGATTGAAATACTTTAGTCTCATTCTACTGAAGGATGCTAATTTATTTATTTTATAATTATTCTCTATTTCGGTGTTTTGTCTCTCCGGTGTATTATTAGTTTAAAAAGCATTCAAAAATCTGATAATATGAAGACATGCTGGTGATGATGGAGCTCGAAGTTCTGAGTCATTTACACTCCGCACATTAAAACTCCATATTCTCAGCCACATTAATGAGTGAAAGTTCCAAACAAGTTGAGTCAGAAAAGCTGATCCCTTCTTAATGTCAAACGCTTCAAATGTCAACCCTCGCCCCTCCTGAGCTTCCCCATTTATCTCCATCTCAGCAGCCTCCCGTTCCTGTCACAGGAATGGCTGCTAGATACTGCTGAGTCCCGTTCGTCTTTATCCTGTGGAAAAAGTCAGCGAAGATAAAAGAATGAGAAAAAGTGAGCAAGAACAGAAATAAACAAGTGCAAAGGAGAGAGTTGGAGTTAGAAGGAAATACAGAGAAGGACAATAAAAAAGAGAGATTATCGAAAAAGAGAGAGGAGGCAAGAAAAAGATGAGCAGTGTTTGTCTATTTTAGATTCCTGGGTCCCTCAGTCCTGTAACAATAAGTGGGACACCACTGAGTCCTGCACGTCCTAGGAAGAGACAAGAAATGAGAGGCTATTTTCTTGGTTTCTTGGTTGCGAGACCTCACGCTGTCATTGTGCACAAATTCTACATGCTGAGAGAAAGTATACAAAAGAAGAGAAAGTGATAACCACAGGTTGCTTGAACAAAGAGAAAAAATATCAATGGATCTGAAAAGGAAAGCAATAGGATGGTTTTCCAATTACATTCACTCCAGCGTTCATCTCTATCTGACTTCATGTAATTTCCGTTCAATGTTGGACACTGAACTGATAATGTGCATTATGACCTCAAAGAAACAGTCGCATTTTTCTTCTCAGCTCTAAAACCTTAGATAATTTTGTAATGTTTTATAATGCTCACTTGCAATGTTAGTCAAGGTTTCTTTCTCCACAGTGCAATCATTTGGTTGTACTATATTTTATGCAGTATCAGTAAACACCACTCGTTTCTAATGTTTGAATATTTGGAAGGATATTCATTAATGCTGAATTTTCAGTATCGTGACTCCAGTCTTCTCATCCTGTAGCCCAGTGGTTCTCAAATAGTGGGCCGCGCCCCCCAGGGGTTTTCTTGCACTGAACAAGAGCAGCAGATATGATGTTCAGACAACAAACTATTCACCCTTCGACGTGTACGATCACACCGGTGTTTATGTGTCACGTGATTGAACTCCCTCCCGTCTCTGCCCCTTCTCCTCTCTCCTGCCCCACGCACCTGATCTCTGAATCCCCCGCCCCCCAAATGTCTTTACCATCGCGACTTTATCTCTTTATTTCCTTAATCTATTTTATCTATTATTATCATTTATTTATATATATATATATATATATATATATATATATATTATTATTATTATTATTATTATTTTATTTTTTTGGGTGTTGTTGATACATATATATTTTTGTTGTTACTGTTAATGTAACCTGGTTGCACCTTGGGTCTGAGAGTTACAGAATTTCAACTCTCTGTATATATGTGCTGTATATATTGCAGAATTTACAATAAAGCTGACTTTGACTTTTGACTTTGACTTTGAACCGCTAAATTCACACTTGTTTTCACGCGATATCTGGCACTGATCCAGAAAAAGACGCGCTGAACTGTGACGCAAACAAATACAGCGGCGCCCGTCGCGCATCACAGATCAATTAACTCATAAAACAAAAAAGAAAAAACTAAATGAATGTGATACATCTATTTTTGTGACTGCGGTATGTCACGTGACAAGCATGACGCGTCGCCATGGAAACAATAAAGCGAAGTTCCAAAATGGGGGGGGGGGGGAGGCGTGACCCAAGACTGGTTGCCTATCAAAGCCATGCAGAGTTGAGCTTGGTTAGTACCTGGATGGTAGACCTCCTGGGGAAACCAGGTTTCTGCTGGAAGAGGTGTTTGTGAACAGCAGGAGGTGCTCACCCTGTGGTCTGTGTGAGTCATAATTCCCCAGTATAGTGATTGGGACACTATACTGCAACAAGCATGTCCTTCAGATAAGATGTTAAACCTGTGTTCTAGCCAAATTTCCTTTTATTGGTGCTTATCAATCATGGCTGCCTAGTAATAATCCCAATGCTTTCAATTGGCTCTATCACTCTTTCCTCTCCACGTATAACCATTTTTTTAGTGAGCGCACTGGCATCGTTGTACAGTGGCTGCCATCGCATCACCCAAGCACACTGGTGGTTGTTGAGGAGAGACCTCTGATACGATTGTAAAGTGCTTCGGGTGTACAGTAATACCTTGAAATACGAGCATAATCTGTTCAATGACCGTGTTCGTAACTCGAATTGATTGTATCTCAAATCATTTTTCACCCATAACAGAAAACAAATTAATCCGTTCCGGCCCTCTAAAATACTCCCTTATTAGTGCTAATAACAATGGGGAAAAAAACGCTGATACATAAATTGCTATACATACACACACACAAATATTATGGTATAAGGATTCCTTTGATAAAAAATAAAATGTGGTTTTAATTATAAGTTCTTACCTCCTAGACAGACGATACAGTAGCGGGCCATGCGGAGGAGGAGGAGGGAGGGATTACGTCAATGACGTAAACACAATACGGAAGTGTAGTGTTTTGTCTTCCCGTGTAGTGTATTTGAATAGACTACACGTACAATAATGTACAGTATGCCTCAGAACCTCATATTTATTATTATTGAACACACATAACTCGTGCTGCTCCCAACTTAATATTCGTGAATCACGCGTTGCCCCCTGGTAACCCCTGCTGTAAAACCAAGGTGGCCCTCTAGTGGAGTCCATATGTAATTACCCCATAAATGTATATAACATACACCACAGGAAGACTCGCGGGAGATGCGTAAGGAAGTCAACGAACACAAGAAGTGAAGGAGTGACATTATACATGTCTTTACTGTTGTGTCCTTGCTGAATAAAAGTATCAAATTAATTTTCTTAAAATTCACAAAAGTCTGTATTTATAATATACACTGCAATTATGCATCATGATTATTATCCCATTTGCTGATAACTGAATAGTTGTGTTATGTTAATGAGGTCAGTCTTGTGTTAATATATTTATGGGTTAGTTTCCATATATCATCTTGGTGGAGTGTAGAGGGAACTTTACAGTCCATCTACATATAAATCAAATGATACGTTGATTTCAAAACCTGTTTTCCATGATATACCTTTAATATACATGTTTTTCACCATCGTCATTGAAATTTTAAATTGCACAATGTGGGGGCCTGAGTCTGTGCTAGAAGCAGACAGCTGTACCCTCTTACCAACCAGCTGCTGTCTCTAGACCCTCTGTTATGGAGAAGGTCATAGTCCTCTACATTCCACATCTACAAGTACATTGAACCTCCCTTAGCCTGCATTTACACCCTTAGAGAAAAACCATTTGATGCCTCAGTGGTTTTTAAAGATGTTTTTTTTCCATTACAAACCCTGAAAACATTTTGTAATGCTTCTTTCATCTGATAATTGTTCAGGTCAGTGCTACAAGAAACCAGCATATACAGATAGCAGACACTAATGTTTATCAGATGAGCTGAGAGGAAGCCTAAAAGAGTTTGTGAGCTGATTTATGGGCTGACTACAGATACGACATTATCTTTTCCCCTGTCTGATCACCTGAATGACAAGTGGCACTGACTCAGGGGAATGTGGACTCGTAGACTTCGACCCAAAGTGTGTGCACCTGCCAGAACCCTATCTGTAGCCAATCAGTCATATATTCATTCAGCCATAGTTGTCCTCACTAAGGGCCTAGGCTCCTTCACAGAGGTGGGGAAGGGTGTTATGAAACTGATATATCCAATTGATTTAGAGAAACAGGGATGAGAGGAGGAGAATTCACTCACATGCCAAAAACGCTGCTGGCGTATGCTTTGTGGTTACAAGTTGATTGGACGGTTGGTAGGATGTTTCGCTCTGAAATAAAATGTTTCTCAACTTTGAGTATGATTAAATGGTCTTTGTTCTCCAGCGATAGATGCAACTTCATAGACCTAGTTGGCTAGACGTATGTCTCACAATTTTCAGCTCTGTCTTCTATGAGGATCACAAATGCATGCACTTTTGATAAGATCAAAGAAAATGTTAAGTTTGTATGCCATAAGCACATTAAGACGTATCTAAGGCAATATAAATATGAGAGCTGAACTAAAAGCAAGGGTGTCCTCAGTGACTCGCTTACACAATGGTCCATTGTTCATGCAGTATTTACCGGTCAGTCTCTGTCATCCATCTTGTGTACATCTCGCAGCTCTCAGCATGAGATGGCCTTCAGCCAGTGCTCTGGGCCTCTTGTTATAAATCTAACAGGATTGTTTGCTATGATGCTCAGCCTCCAGCAGTCTGTCATCACAAGGATGCACGCTTGGCTTGAGGAGAAATTTCCCCCCGACCACCTTGTCTCGCCCTGTTTCTTTTTCGATAATGTTGAGAAGAACAGATGGAAGTGGAAGTTTGCAGGCTCGAGAGCCTGCGGCAGCCATGTTGCTGCGTATGTGCTTTTGGAGAGAATGGTCTCAGTGTCTTTGCTCCCATGCTTAGAGGTCACCGGTAATCACCGCTTTTTACAAGCGGGCCCACAAGATAACGGTCACGTGGCTTTTGTAGTACAAGAACACCCATGGGGCCTTGCTTGCTTCAGATCTGGCCGCTAGAGGACCAATCAATGTATATTTGCAGTTCCCCCACATTCATAATTGTAATAGAAATACATTTCGGTTGACCTCCTGTCACTTTGTATGCTACACACTGCTGAAACCCTCCAAGGAGCTTGTTAGCATTTTTAGCCTCTTTTTCTTTTTGCTGTTTCCATGCAACAGATGCAAAGATGAGTGGCTTTGTATGACCTTAGTTAAGGTAGGTGCATCCTACGAGACTCATGGCATCTATGAAGGTGGGTTGACGCTGAGTGATTGCTTTCCCACAGAGAGCGCTGGTAAGTGGGAGATTTACCCTGAAGGTTCTCTTGGAGGGGGCACTGCAATCGAGAATAGATTTTCACCAATGGTAGATAATGGCAGACAGCAGAAACTGATGCTGCAGATAAAAAAAGAGAAAGGAGCACATTATCATGAGTCCAGAGCAAGGCCGTCTCCACCCCGCCCCAAGGAGCGTTGGTGTGGGAGAGTGGCTAGGGAATTCGAATGGCATTTATTCTTCTCTCGGAAACAGGATAGCTATAATATGTCAGTAGTGTCTTGCGAATGAATCCATATTGTCTGGCTCCATAAATATTCAAGGAGTTTTATTACTCACAGGTCCTGTTAACACAGTATTTGTTCCCCAGGAATGTGGCACCCTATTTTTCCTCAGTAATTTGCTTTGTGCTTTGTAAACATACACTCAAGTCAATGTTTAAATTCATTCTCCGAAGCAAACAATGTATTTTATTAGCACTCTTGGGAAAGGCGAGAGAAAATGAGCAAAAGCAGTAAAACATAATCCATTTGCTCTATGAATTCCTGTTCACTTCCTTTTTGTAATTGGTATAGCTGGGTTGAATAAAATTCAGGACTGAAGAATGAGCTTGTTTTCAGTTCACAATTTGCAATCTATCGGTCAACACACAGGAAGTTCGCAGTCTGTCTTTCTGTCTATCTATCTCTGTATGTCTGTCTATCTGTCTTTGTCTGTCTAAGTCTGTCTGTCTATCTGTCTGTCTGTCTGTCTATCTATATATCTCTGTATGTCTGTCTGTCTATCTCTGTCTATCTATCTATCTCTCTCTGTCTGTCTGTCTATCTATCTATATATCTCTGTATGTCTGTCTATCTATCTTTGTCTGTCTGTGTATCTGTCTGTCTGTCTGTCTATCTATACATCTCTGTATGTCTGTCTATCTATCTTTGTCTATCTATCTCTGTCTATCTATCTCTGTCGGTCTGTCTGTCTGTCTATCTATATATCTCTGTATGTCTGTCTATCTATCTTTGTCTGTCTGTCTATCTATACATCTCTGTATGTCTGTCTATCTATCTTTGTCTGTCTGTGTATCTGTCTGTCTGTCTGTCTATCTATACATCTCTGTATGTCTGTCTATCTATCTTTGTCTATCTATCTCTGTCTATCTATCTCTGTCGGTCTGTCTGTCTGTCTGTCTATCTATATATCTCTGTATGTCTGTCTATCTATCTCTGTCGGTCTGTCTGTCTATCTATATATCTCTGTATGTCTGTCTATCTATCTTTGTCTGTCTGTCTATCTGTCTCTCTGTCTGTCTATCTATATATCTCTGTATGTCTGTCTATCTATCTCTGTCTATCTATCTCTATCTATATATCTCTGTATATCTGTCGATCTATCTTTGTCTATCTATCTCTGTCGGTCTGTCTGTCTGTCTATCTATCTTTGTCTGTCTGTCTATCCGTCTCTCTGTCTGTCTATCTATATATCTCTGTATGTCTGTCTATCTATCTCTGTCTATCTATCTCTATCTATATATCTCTGTATGTCTGACTATCTATCTGTGTCTATCTATCTCTGTCGGTCTATCTGTCTGTCTGTCTATCTATATATCTCTGTCTGTCTGTCTATATATCTCTGTATGTATGTATGTCTGTCTATCTATCTCTGTCTGTCTGTCTGTCTGTCTATCTGTCTGTCTGTTTATCTATATATCTCTGTCTGTCTGTCTATATATCTCTGTATGTATGTATGTCTGTCTATCTATCTCTGTCTGTCTGTCTGTCTATCTGTCTGTCTGTCTGTCTGTAGGCATATATGTTCAAGCTTCAAGACTTTTAAACTACCAAACAAATCTTTTTAGGATAATATTTACAGTTTGTCTTTTTACATCTTTCTTAAAAACAATCTTGAAAATAAAAACTAAAATGAATTTAAATTAATGTACAATTTATTTCTAAGGTGCTATCTCAATTCAAATTCAATTCAAATTCAAAAATGAACTGAAATTCAAAAGGCTTCTCTCTTTGACACTTTCGTCGTCTTCTTCTATTGTTTTTCTTTTTTTCTTTTTTACAAAAATCTGTCCTGCATGACATCTCAGAGAAAAAAAATAATTACTCCTGAGAACACTAATTTTATTCCAGGGAAGCTCAGGTTTCCCACTATCTAAGAAATTGCTGTTTCAAACACCTGTGGCCCAAAACTACACACTAATAAAAAACCTTGTTTATCCCTACTCTAGGAGAGCCTACGGCATCAGAGACCCTACCAGAAAAAACAAAATTATCACACTGTGCCAGTAATACCTGCTTTAGTGAGTACAGGATAGGTCTACAGGAGGGATTAGCCCTATTGATCCCAGCTGGCAGACAAAACTATTTGAAAGTCAGAAGAATCACATTGGGAAAAGACTATGTGGGCATCTGGACCAAAGGAAATGATAGATGTAAGATATAGTCACAGAAGTGTGTATAGAGCAACAGGACAAAATGCTCAAAAGATAAGAGGGAACTAACATAACTGTTGGCAACAACAGCTTCTCCCTTTCACCTCACAAATCATTTTACTATTTTTCAAAAGGTGAAATGTGTACTTCATATTATGCTTTCACCTATTCCAGTTTGTGTGTGGAAACATAACTGTCATTTATACCTTGGCTAATGAAATATGCACTTGCACATGCTCAGTTTTAACACTCTATAAAATGTTATTTAAAAATGTAAAATTGATGGTTCTCATTTTTTTATGGAATGCTGCAGTGTTTACTATAAAATATTTATCTGTGCACATCAATATTATTATAATTTTTTAATTCATGTGCTATCGTAATTATTATTCATTATGCAATATCAAGATGAATTTCAATCCCTCCCCTCCAGCAATCTGTCACTCGGATTATCCTATGACCCAATCATCTAATGTGGATCAGGTGGCTTATGCAAGGCACTGGAAGGGGCCGCAATTGTGGCACTTTGGTAGGGATTGTCGAATGTTTACTGAGTGAAAGGGAACATCTTGGTTAGTATTTAACCCCTCCATCAAAGAACATAGACGTTACGTCCAGTTGGCACAATTGCTGTATCACCACTGAGTGAATGCTGAATTAATGCAAATCTCGCATGCCAATGATTCTATCAAGGAATAGTCACAACCTCCACCAGCTCCTCAAAGGTTGGAGAGGAGTGGTGAATCTTTATCTCCTGTCTTGATATTAACAACATCCAGCTCCTCAGAGCTGGATAGCTGCAGCACCAGTGCCTGACGTTACTAGACCTAGTGGGTGACAACATAGATAAGGCTGGGCCCATCTCTAACCACTATGTTAAGTCCATTTGCAAACCCCATAACCTAGATTGCCACTGAGCATCATCCACAGTGGGAACCGAACCCTGAGGACCGCACTCCTGGGTCCTTGGTAGACAGCTAACAATAAATAGGACAAACGATCACACTCAGCGCTACTGAATACACAGAAGCTCCTGCACTTTATTTGACATGCCTTTTATAGTTTATTTGATATGTCTTTTATTCACCCATCTATGACACCCCTTCACACCATTGGTTCGATTTCACATGTGCTTCATGACATAATCACGCAGAGTGTTCCTACAGCAGCATCAACGTAAACTGATTTTTTACTTACATCTGACACAAATTGTTGCACACGTGTAAATAAAAATGTGATGAGATCTGATTTTTCTTGCATATTTTCCCTGATACATATCCGATATTTGAATGTCCAACCTATGTCTAAATGAGTATACCTGAAGCCACCACAAGGTAAGGGTGACGCCTTTACCGACAAAGATATTTTAAAATGTTGTATTATGAAGCAAATATGCTTGTATGCACAAATTGAGATAGAAACTTTTGAAAGGGAAGAATTTTGTTACCGCTGGTTTTCAATCTTTACCCTGTGAGTTTTATAAATAAAACAGCTTCACTACTGTGAGAAAATTAGGAAAAAAATTCGGACTTTATTTTCTCACAGAGTATATATCTCGCAATTCTGTTTTTATAATTCCGAAATTTTTACACTTCCTTTTTTCTCCCGTGATCTTCTCTGTTTATTTCCACTCATCTGTCACGTCAGTCAGTCACCTCATTCATTTTTTCACCTGTGTCCAATCATACCATGTGAATTTATTCCCTCATGTTTCCCTCTGTCTTTATCCGTCATTTTATCTTAGTGTTTCTGCTAGGACTCGTGTTCAGTATTCTCTGTCGCATTTATTTGTTTGCATTTTCTTTCAGTTTTCAAGTTCACAATAAAAGCCTTTTTGTTTTGTAGTTTGAAAAGTTTTTATTTTGAGGTTGTTGTTATTAAATAATAGTTTTGGTTATTACTGTGTTCCTCATCTTCATCATCCTCCTTCACCTTCACGGATTGTGCTTTTAAACCGATTGTAATCGTACTACAGTGCTCCATGTAAATAGGCCTAAAGTTTATTTTCAAAGGAAATTGTGATCAAATTGATTCTCTTTATAAATCTTTCTGTAGAAAAAGAAAAAGATGCAGACCTTTGTGTAAATGTTGAACTGTATACATTATGTTAAACTGTATACAATATTAGTGATTCAGTTTTCCGTAGATTGTCATTTTGCCTGGAAGTGTTACTATGGAATCACAGATATTAATTTTTATCATGGAACAGATTTGAGAACCCACATCTGAAATCTGATATCTCAATTAATCAGATAGTCAAGTGAATGAGATCATGAGTAAGCACTCTGCATTGCACAGTGTTTTTATGTATATAACCACTATGATGACGTTGGATGATCAAGTGGCAAGTCAGCAGATTTCCATAATCTTAGAGCATGCAGCTGTGCATCCAGAATGCATAAGCATTGCATTAATACATACATAGAAATGCAAACACACTCAATACTTAGAATCATTTCAGGCAAGGAACATGTTTACCCATTGACAAATGCAAAACGTATCACAAAACAATCCTTATTAATCTACCATTTCTCACTTTTCACAGTATGAAATAAACAAATGTTATATTGCATGATATGACTTTATGATAAATTATTTAACTATTTAGAAAATACTGTATAATTTTTTCCCAGTTATTTGTTAGCTCTGCAAGGATTGATCATTAAACTATCTCTATTGAATTCTTCAGTGAGGCATTAACCCCAGGTTAATCCAGTATAATTGTGCCTGTAATAAGTGTACTGTCATCAGTGTTTGGTAAGTTACTTTAAAAAAGGTAGTTAATTACTAGCTACTAATTTCGTCTTCACAGTGTAATTAGATTATTGTACAAACTACTCTCTCTAAAAAGAGTTACAGTACTAATTTGTAATTAATATTAAATCAACCTCGAGCAGTTACAAGGATATAAATAAAACTGCTTTATTTATTTTAATGTGTCCCTGTTACAGTGTAATTACATTAAATACATTTAATTACTGAGTAATAATAATATACTTACTATAGGGTTAATGTCATGGGTTGGTGTGGGGAAGAAGGCACGATGAAGAAGATCACTTTAAACAGGCTTTATTATCCACAGGCAGGGTGAAGGGGTAGCACACCACGCTTACACTGGGTTTAAGAGATAAAGTCTGAGGGAAAACACAGGGTGGATATATACAGATGATGATTAGGGGATAGGACACAGCTGATGAGACTAACGAGGTGATTGATGATGAGACAGGAAAGTGGAGAAACACTGGGAGAGCATGGGAGGAACCAGGAACTAAACGGAGACACGACAGACATGTAACGGTTAGGGTATGATCAAGGTTTGGTTTTGTGTTAGTTCCATGTAATTATGGCCAATTTATTTTTATTAAATACATGAAACGTATAACAAGGACACATTAAAATAAAGTGATACTATTCTTTCAAGTAATATAAAAATTTCATCAAAAAACTACTTTTATCGTTTTATTGTTCTATTTTGATGTTAAATCGGTATTGCTTTATATAGAATTGTTCTATTTTATATTTAATGCAATTCCATCAAAAGTAACTAATTAAATTAGAGAAAAATTAAGAGTCCCTTACTTTATTTTCCCAAGTGAAAAGTAATTCAGTTACAGTGATTAATTACTTAGTAATGCATTACATCCAACACTGACTATAAGTTGCTTTGAATAAGAGTGTCAGATGACTGCTTACAATCTTAAAAATAAAGGTTTTGTAAGGGTTCTTACACTTATGTCTAGGTTACTAGTGGTTTTGTGACAGTGGAGTCCCAACACTACTGTAATGTTGTGTCTTCATATCAGTGAGCGGCTTCCAGTGTGTTTGAGCCGTGTGGCTCTCCTATCGATGACGTGTCTTGTGTGCGGGGCGTGGTGTTCGAATTCTGACACTTCGTCTAGTTCAGTTTCGGTTTTGTGTTGGGATTTGGACATTCATGCTCTGTGTGTTTGTCTTCTGTTGTGAGCGCACAAGATGAGTGTTAACTCGTTCTCGTGCGCTCTGTCTTGTTGTGTTTTGAGTTCGCTCGGGCTGCGCTCTCTTGTCTGCGTGTGTTCTATGTAGCACACAGTTCTTGTTTTGTTCTTGTGTTCTTGTTCTTGTTTCTTATTTTGTTTTGTGCTTTGTTGCATGCATCTTGTGCTTTTCACTTGTTGCATGCTTTCATTTCGTCCTGTTTTGTGTGAACACGGCCTATGAGTGTTCTCATTGGCTGCGTGCTCATGTCCTGTTTTGTTTGAGCATATGGCCTGTGTTTGTGTTCACTGGACATTTGTTCCTTTCCTTGTCATGTTCTGTGCCATGTTCTCTCCTGTCTATTGTGTACCCCGCCCGTCTTGTTACCTCATTATTGGTTGATTTGCCCACCCTGTCCTCCTTCATGATTGTTCCCTATTTATTCTCCATGTGTTTGATGTCCTTGTGCTGGATCGTCGTTGTGTTTTCCTCTTGTGTCTAGTCAAGTCAAATCTGTTTTCCCCCTCTAGGTAGTTTTGTTTGAGTTTTTATTTTATTATTAATAAAAGTTGTTCCTCATCACAGAATTGAGTCCTCGCTCTTCCCTTTATCACCCGCAAGTTGACAGGTTTGCTGTAGAAAACCCCAAAACTCTTAGTTTTAAGAGTGAGTCTTAGACATGATGGCGGTGTGATTTCCATTTGCCAATTGTATTGCTTAAGATTAAGTTGGATACCGTAATCTGGTAATTTGTTCTTCTGTACAGTTTTATTGGGTGTTGCACATTGATTTGAGAATCCCACAGTGCGCACAATGAGTGTTCACACTTTAATTTCTGAACAAAGCGATGATTATGTAAAGGCATTAGAAATGATCTGGCCTTCACTCTGGGGACTGAGAGAAACCCACAGCTCTCAGGGGTATTGCATTTGATGTTCTGAGGAAGAAATCTCTGGTGTCTTCGATATTCACTGATGGTTTTATAAGAATTGGTTTTATAAGATTGTAAAAACATACTGTTCCTCCCAAGGGATGTGAATTAATTAGCCTCACCATCTGGTAATTACGCTAAAAAACAGTAGGTGAGATATCTGATAATCGTTGACATGCGCAGTGTTTAAACCCACTCTCGTTTTATGGGGCTTGTATCAGAATATAGCTTGCTGCTCTGTTTACACTGAATGAGATTATCTGTGTGAGCACCTACTGTTACCACAGTAGAGCAGTTCTTATCCACAGTCTAATAACTTACTTCTTCACAACCTCAGGTAAGCAATATCTCTGAGTCTGAGTTAGTATTCTACCCACTTTCCCCCTTTTGCAGTCCATTTTCAAAGTGCCTAGGGTTGCTGACCCGCCCTTGTAAAATGAATAACCTATTTTATAATTTTTTTGTGTGTGTGAGCATTACGTGTTTAGCTCAAATATCTGAAAATGCTTCAGTATTATTTTCAGCTGAATCAGAAAATGTGTCAGTATTAAAAATAACTATTTAATGTGAAAATCTAATTGTGTAAAATGAATTTGAAGCAGGAACACACATTTTGTGTAAGTTGTGTTGTTAAAGTTGTGTTGTGTTGCTTCATTTAGCTCTGGTAGAAGGATTAAAGGACATCTTAATTCCAAGGGAAAGTAGCTGTCAAGTGTGCATGCAGCATGAAGGCACGAAGACAAAGAACTGAGATATTTATTATATTTATTAAAACAACAAGGAGATACTGGAATCACACGACACAGAAACGACGAGAACTGACACAGACTAAGATCAACACAAGGCTTAAATACACAGAGGATGATTAGGGAACTGGGAGCAGCTGACGATACTGATGAGGTAATTAATGCAGACACAGGTGAGACAGATGACATGAGGAGCGAACAAAAGGGGAGTTAACAGGTAAACAAGACATCCACGAAGACAGGGATGACAGAACCGTGACAAGTAGCTGTTGGCCTGTTGCCTTTTTTGTTGTTGTTGTTGTTGTTGTTGTTGTTGTTGTTGTTGTTGGTAAAAGGGGAAAGATGAAGTCAGTCAGTCCATGTTTAATGTTTAATCATTTCTTTCTGTCTTGGTGGACATGTATTTGTTCTTAGACACCCGCCACTTCCGTGAGTTCTTCTGCGGCTGCGCGGCACTGTGAGTGGACCGCAAAACACGTGCAACGCGAACTCAGCGCATGCGCAGTGAACTAGGTACACTCATGACTCAAGAGATAACTATGTGAAGTGACGACTTTGTCCGAGATATTTGCTCGAGATATTAGTATTCAGCGACATTAAGGAATCGACATTAAAGTATCGAAAATACTAAGAAAAATAGGGAGTTTGGCGGTTCCACTTCAACAACGTCGACATAATAGGATTGCCGAGTTAACCGTGACTCGAGAAAGTGAACTCCACTGTACTATAGATATTTATTTTTTAAATTTCATTCATCAATTGTCTCCTGCAACCAATGATTTACTTAAATCTCTAATGCCATATAAGTTGACAACCTTAAATATGACCCTCAGAAAGATGGACTACCCCCTGATATGTCAATCCCCCCTGGTGACACGTCGCCATACTCCCCAGACTACCCGACAGTCAACGATGTAGTAAGAGTCAAATCCCATTCTGTCCTTCCCAGCCCTGATGCCTCTAAAAGCATTCCTCCATGCACTTAAAAGATGTCACTCACTGGTACTGACTCAGCAATCGCTGCACTTTAGCCATATCTGTGTTTGCTGATGTCAGAGGTCTTCAATTCCCCCACTCGCACTTGAACACACTAACCTGCTCTTCAGGTGAAAGGGACACGAGAAGTAGCCCTTCTTAAGTTCCCTTTCAATCTTTGTCCATCATTTTTTCTTTCTTTTCCTCCGCCCCTCAAATTCTGCAGAGAGGCTGAAGTGAATGGCCTGGCATATGTGCTGAAACAGCAAGGACAATATCCTCTGAATCAAACAGTCCTTTCTCAATGGCCATTTGGTTCCACTCAGGATGCATTTCCCACCTTAAATCTCTCCAGAGCCTATTCTGTTATTGTGAGAGAGTGATTTAAACCCATTCACTCTGAAAAAAGACCTCTGCCACCAATTAGATGATGGCAGTTGTCTGTCAGGCTGTCTGAGTAGTCAGCCTTGTTCAAATTTATTGTTCCTTGATTGAAGAGAGTAACTCATTTGGCGCGAGTGTGAACCGGTACCAGGCACTCTTGATGCTGCACGCTCTCTATCTCCTGCCAGCCCCTCTAATAATGCGTTTAGCTTTTCTCTAAGATGCACCTATGGTTTTTAATGAGATGACGAGGGACCTGAGCAATTAGGTTTTTCAGCTGTCAGACACATTTTAAAAATGACAGAAGAGTCCTCTGATGCAGTGAGAGAGATGCTGTAAGAACAGTTTGGCGAGAATTTATTTTGCATGCGCACTCCATATTTTAAGCATATTAAAGGCATGTTGGCTGAATGATTGAAGAGCCATCATTCAGAGCAGAGCAAGGGAAAGGTGACGGAGACAGTCACCCCAAATCATAATGAATGCATTTAACACTTGTATAAGAATTTCATTCCAGATTGAAGCCTCACAGAAGACCGTCAGCTTCACAAGAATCCGTCAAACCTCCAGATGCAGTTTGGGCTCGCTTCCATTTCATTGAGGTCGTCTGCACTCCCACGGCTTCATCTCATAAAAAATAAACCTCCTCCTCGAACATCACACGCAAATTCAGGGTAAATTCCTTTTGAGGGTTGAGTATTTGTTTAGAGAACTGAAGCTTAAAGAGATTAAGATGACATTTCAATGTTCACAGTGTTTACGGTTCTGCTCTATTTGTGTCTTAATGTCTTGAATTTTAAACACATTGGGCATTTCCTGCTAAAATGTGGATCATCTGCTCTCTCCTGGATACGGATTTAGAAATAATATAGCGCAATCTCCTGCTCCTCAAGTTCTGGTGTATTTTGACAGTTTGAAGTTGAGCCGAGTTTCAAACAGAAGCTACTGCAAGCTATGGGAATCAAATTCAGGTCAAACTCTGTGATCCAAGGCAGATTGCTTTTATTTTGTACATCACAAACACAATTGCCTTTTGCAAACCTTGACACAAAGAGAAAACTTGGGCAAGATCCATTTCAATAGAAGTCAGGCTCATGGCCTCCTTATAGAGCACCACCCCACTGGAAGTGACAGAATCAATAGACGCTTGCCTTATAGCTGAGAATTAAAGTATTGATGCTTTTATGATTTTCTTAATGGCTAACTGGCAGGCTGACCACTTAATTATCTTAAAATGGTTGAGAAATACTCAGCTAGATGATATTATATTGAAACACAGTGTGAAATTACAAAGAATGTATGCAGAATGTGTACAGCTGCTCAAGTTAAAGACCGGAAAACATAAGCATCCCTCGTGCGATGGCTATTATAATTGTCGTTGCTGCAGCAACCGAGCCTCCTCGTCAAGTAAGTGCATGCCAAGTTGCACGCTTTGATTTTTAAGCTCATTCCACAGAGGTTAGAAATGAATAGATTATTGAAGAGATCTAATGCATTTGGTGATATGTCTTTTGTTTTTCATTTATGTTTAACTACAGAATCGATTTGGGGATACGTCAGTTGCAAGCTGTGATTTTTAAGAGAATCATAAGCATCATTCTCTTAACTAAATTCATATTGGTTGTGCAAATGAATAAAAATTTAACTTCTTGCGTAAAATGTCCCACGAGTTTTTAAAAATCTGTGAATTGAATTCCATGATGAATAACAAAATATAAAGCTGAAATGTTGTGGTAACAATTTCAAGTAACAACTTTTAAGTAACTGGTCTCAAGGATATTTTTGTGGATTCAATCAAGTGTACTAACAGAGTTCAGTTTTGGTTTGAAAAAGGGCTTTTTTTCCTCTTGCTCACCAAGGCTGCATTTATTTGATCAAAAATTCATAAAAAAAAAACATATTAATAATAATAGTAATATTGTGAAAGAGGAATACAATGAGTGTACAGTAGTACATAGTAAAGCACTACAGTAGTACCTCAAGATACGAAAGGCTCAACTTACGAAAAATCCAAGTTACGAAAGCAAAGACGAAAAAATTTACTGCTCTACATACGAAAAGTTTTCAAGATACGAAAGGTTTCTGAAAGTCCGAGATTCGCCCCATAACAATTTTGAAACTCGCGCCGCACGCCGCCATCTTAGTTATAGTAGACTCGCCACCATCCTCCTGCTCTCCCATTGGTTCCTGATGCTAGCCAAGCCATGAGATCCTTCTGTCTAATTGGACAGCATCCCTCCCATCATGCATCTTCTATACGTACGTGCTGGCGTGCTTTAGCTCAGCCACTCTGCACCCGAAACTTTAAATTTTGTATGTGTTTTCGTAAAGTTAAGTGTACGTACGTACATACATTATCTGCCGTTTGTCCTCCTCCTCCTCTGCCGCCACTTTCGGAGATAGCCTCACTCGAAAGGTAAGCTTCAACATTTTACGTTATTTCGTATATTGTTATTTCGTACATTATTACGTATATTGTTTATAGGTCAATTTAGCTTTATTATGAAATTTAATGGGGTGTTTTTGGAGGGCTTGGAACGGATTAGCCATTTTCCATGTAAAATGTGTTCCAAGATACGAAAAACTCATTATACGAAGGCCGCCTCGGAACAGATTAATTTCGTATCTCAAGGTACCACTGTATATAAATGCACCTCATTAATTAATTTACCTATTACCCAACTAGGCCTGTGTCAAATGATAAAGAATTACCAATTAATTGCTAATCACAACATTAACATTATTCTCAGATATAATCAACTTTCTTTTTATGTTGAACATGGTAATCAAGATGCATCGCTAATTACTCAAGTATTACCTAGTAACACTTCAAGAACTTCTAGTAATCTGGACCATTATTTAAAGTTAAAAAAAAATTCACTAAAAATTAATTCACTTAAAAAGAATTTGTCTTGATAATAGTAGTACCAGCAGAGTGTAACACTTGAGTAATTATGATAGGACCATGTTCTGAGTAAAAAAGACAGACCTTAAAGAACTACTTGTGATACTAGATTTCTTTATTGACCTCTAACTCTTGTCAATAAATGTAGCAAACATTTCCTATTCATCTCTTTGACATCACAACATTTTTAAGATTCCTAAAAACATTTGAAAGTCGACGTTCGTCAATGGTTCTGGAACTGCTTTGAAAGCCATGCAAAGTTACCTTTTTCTCCAGCATGGTGGTCTCTCTAAATGGAGCCAAACATGGATTTGAGCTGCAATTTCCTTCTCTGGTCTTTCTCTCTGGGAGAGTACAGTCACATTCTAAGCCAGACCTGAAAGCTGTCAGGGTAATTGTGCCATCAGAATAGCCAGTTTCAAGTCTGTCATTTGTGAGAGTTTTGAAGAGAGGCTAAAATGGAATTTTAGTGCATTGTTAACCATCATTTTTCTTGCTCCAGAAGAGGCATCTCACAAGAACAGTGCTGAACCACAGCACAAATGTTTACCTCTCGTCACTTTCTCTACATCCTTCTCTCTCTTTCTTTACATTTCTTACCTACATGAGCTGATGGAATGTTTATGTTGATAAGCACCAGTGAACTGCAAAAGCGAAATGGAAACCTATTTGCCAACATGTGAAGTTGGGCTGTTATCAGCAGCAGCCAACTTCCTGTACACCTCTGTATTCTGTCAGGCCTCGGCAGGTAGAGATTGAGAGAGAGAAAGAGAAAGAGAAAGAGATTTCTGCTTTCTCGTTCCTGATAAGTGAATGACATCTCCACAGGCCAGGTCCCTGCATGTGAGGCACGACAAGATACTTCTGATTGGAGCTGCGCATTTAGCTCTTATCTGTCCATGTTGAGTCTGTGTGTGTACAAAGGTAGAAAATGGTCAAAACAGAACAAAATATAGTCATTCAGGAGACCCAAATGATGTATGGCAAACAGACAGCGTCTTCCCTGAGCTCACAGTGCCATGATAATTCTTGGGAATGGTAGAATTGCCCTTGTTGTGTAGCTAGCATAATGACTCATGTTTAATGCTTATCGTTGTGAAACGCTCTCTCCTATACTTCATACATTGCACTTTATTTGGTAGCTGTAACTACTACAAGGTAAGAGCTGAAATCCCATCTGGACAATTTCTATCAAAACATTTCCCGTTAAATATGTTAGCTATGAACTTTTCGTGAACATCCTGCCCTTGTGCTAAATCTGCTGAGAGGCATCAGCAAAGCTTTTAAAGAAATAAAAAGAGAACACTGAGAAATAACAATTAAAAGTGTAGTGACTTTATTGGCTTCTCTTTATAGCTCTGTAAGTCGTGAGAGATAGATGTTGCCATGGAGAATTAAGTTCTAAATTCAAACTGCATCTTATGCCGAAAGTTTGCAGTCTATAATCAAAATATGTGAGGATTGATAACTTTTACATTATTGACCTCTGAATCGACCAATTTGTTAAGCATGTGGTGACATGACTGTGACAGAATGCCCTCACCGACAAGGCGTGGGTATTACCCTACCCACTCCCGAGACGTGCCTATAGCCCTGAGTTCCCTGGTTGAAGGTTGGAGTAGGCATGGGTGGAGCAGATAGGGCGAGGAGCTTGGGTTCTGGGCTGAGTTCAGAGACTGGCTGTAGCTTTCTGGCTATGGTGTGATAGCTTTCAGCGCTATAGACGTTATGGCCAGCACCCACCTCTTTGGTGGACACCCAGGGAGGTCGCTCAAGGAATAGTCCCTGACATGGGAGCTGGCTTGGGTCCATGATATGCTGGTGCAGGCTGGTTGCAACGGGTGCTACCACAGAAGATGCAGGTGCAGGCTGTTGCATAGTGGGTGCTGATGCAGACTCAGGAGCGAATGAGGGCGCAGGTGCAGGCTGGTGTGCAATGGCTGCTGGTGCGGGCTGGAGCAGGCAGCGATACCAGGCTCACGAGTAGAGAGTACTGGTGCAGGCTATCTAGGAGTAGGCACTTATGCAGATCACCAAGGAGCGGACGTTGGCGCAGACTGACGAGCATCTTCCATCTCACCAGCTCAAAAGTCTTTGTAGGTGACTAAACCTGGTCTGTTGTCCGGTTAGGATGAAGGAGAGGAGGAGATATCTGGAGTTTCACTTTATTAACCCTTTGTGTGATCAGTCTCACCGGTGTGATCAGTCTTGGCTGGTCCCTGGAGGGTATGATCACACCAGTGTGATTAGAACATTCGGTGCATCGTGATCAACAGCAGAATTCAAACGTGTTTTCGCGAATCATCTGCCGCTGATCCAGAGATGGACACGCTCAGAGCTGGTCATACTGTATATCACAACAATTCAGTGCTTGCAACCACATAAGGTTTATTTATTTATTTATTTTTAATTCGGATTTATTTTATACGTGTTGTAAATCCCTCATCGCACAACATATATCAGCTAACATGATCATTATAAAAAAATTTAAACAACAAAACACATTCACTTCTACATATTTGAGTATGGGAAGCCAACAAGTTGGTGAATATTTTGAATAAACCAGAAAAAAATGAAATAAATGCGATACATCTGTCACATAGGGCTTTTTGTGGCTGTGGTGTGTCACATGACAGGCATTACACGTCGCCATGGAAATAATAAGGGGAAAGATTCTAAAATAACGGTCGCCAAAAAAAAACTCATGCTGGGGGGTCAGCTGGAATATTATAAACTTACGTGCCAAAAGGTTAAAAAAAAAGTTCACGTAAGAAACAAAAGCAGCATACTTGTGCAAAAACAGGAAATATAACTTCTACTGAGAACCAGGAGAACACCAAAACACGTCTTAACATCATCGACGACAAACAAAGACAGAGAAACACATGAAGACTTAAATACATAAGAAATAATGGGGCACAGGTGACAAGACTAATGAGGGAAGTGATTACACGAGAAGTGAGGGAAATGACACCGGGAGGCACGCAAAAGCAAACAAGAAGAGTGAGGAGACATGACATAACTGTGACACCATTAGCTGTCTAGAAAGAATATGGACTGTATTATTTTATAATGTTTCACGAGGTGCTCTTATTATGGTAGTATGATTTTTAAATAAAAATGTCATAATTATTTATTATTATTATTTAGAAATAAGGCATTTTGCCAACCCTGATTTTATCCTCTGATTTGAATGCTTTGTTTAAAGGGCCGTGTCTGTTGTGAGACGTCAGTGTAAACGTCCACTGCTTTGATTGGCTAACATATTTGCATCATTATTTGAAATTGCATGTAGAACTCTCTGGAAACTTTTAGCACATTTTTACTATTAGCTCTCAAGTTTAACTAATGGTGAAAAGTGTTGATTATCATTATATTTAGATTATCAAATTCAAATTATCATTTGAATATTTAGCTTTCATGTAGCTCAATCAGTAGAGCATTGGTGTTTATAACACCAAGGTCATGGGTTTGATTCCAGGGAAAGCAAGAACTCAATGTGTTCCTTGAATGCAATGTAAATCGCTTTGGATAAAAGTGTCTGCCAAATGCATAAATGATAAATGCAGTGATGAGTATTATAGCCGATTACAGACATGTTGTGTGCACAAATGCAGTAATCTCGTCATTGCAGCTCAATTCCCGAACCCCCATGAATGCTTTCATCACTAACAGTGCAAACACAATGTAAATTAGAGATTAGTTGATTTATTATGTGAGTTTTGGTGAGAATCCAGTCACTGAGTTCTGATTGACAGCTCTAGAGATTGTAAAAGAAGCTGTCTTTGATTGCTCTCTATATATTATTTAATCACAGTTTAAGTAACAGATTCTTTTCATCCTGCTAAGAGAAACAATGTGAAGTTGACCATTTAGTCATCAGTTTGATCTTATTGTCACATATGTAATGCACGAATCAATGGTCGGGGCTACATTGGGAATCAACATTTATAAATTTGCATAAGGCTGGTTGTTATGACTAATGCCATACTGTAATACAGAAATGCATTTTTTTACATTTATAATATAATAATATTTAACTTTATATTTTGCAGCATTATAAACATTGCTACTCATTTATCATCACACACCTGTCCAGCTGTGCCAGATCACAAACAGATTTGTTAGAGCTTGCTAGTTTAGAAATATAGATAGAAATATAGATAGATAGATAGATTCTGTATTCAAGAAGTACATAACAAAATCAATTAATGTGTCAAAAGTAACTAATCTGAGGCTTTTGTACTGATCTGTTGTCACCCAGATGGTCTTAATTTGAATGTGAGGATGCAAGGCAGCACTTTCATTTCTAGTTCTAGTCCGGAGGGTTAACACCACCTTTTCGCACACTCTCTCAGTCACTCTCTCTCACATTATGTGTGTGAGTATGTGCAAGCATGCATACACAAAGAAAGTGCCTAGAAATATCTATGTTATTTTGGTTTGTTTGCTTGTTTTTATTTTTTCCCTCAGTATGCAGTGTGCAGCTCAAAGCCTTGGGGTAAACGTAGGTTAAGGCTTCCTGTGGCATTTCAACTTTGCATAATTTGTTTGCTGAGATCCTCCAGCGATGGCTGTTCTACTTTAACCAACAACACAAACTGGAGAGGTATATCAAAATCTAATGCAGCTAATGACAATTTGGTGCATAATTTATTTTTATGTCACTATTCACAGTGGAAGTGTGAGCTAGTAACATAAAGGTTATTTTCTTTGTCCTTTAAGTGGATGTATTACCGTGGGAAGTTCTTATTTCCTCACCTTTAATTAAGTTATACTTGGTATGTAGTGCCTGTGAGGTCATATCTTCTGGTTGAAGTGCCTCAGTAGTGCTGTTTTTCAAGCATGCCATTTTGTAGTCTGGCTCATGGAAAAGTGGGCTTTCATCACAAGGTCAATGACCACACTTTTAGAGTACAAGCGCTTGCATATAGCTCAGAGATCACACACCTTCCATGGTTTCATTGTCAGGTATACAGTACACTAAGTTCACAGAGGTTTCTTCTATAAAGCCATTTCCAAGCATTTGTCTCTATAGCAACAGAAGGAAATAGTAGAAAGTTTGAGTATTGAAATGTCCTTGTAGTTAAGAAAGATATCCACACAGCAAGTCAAAACAGATTAGCATAGAGTCTCTCTCTCTCTCTCGCTCTCTCTCTCTCTCTATCAAATAGCGTCTTTGCATAATATACGTTTCAGCATTGCATTTTCTTCTCTCTCTGCAGATAATTCCTCACCACTCATCATTAGATTAATTCCAATGGCGATTTCACGTCTTTGAAAGTTAAGTCATTTAGGGATTTCCCTACCTAACTGAATACATTCTTCACAAACACAGAAACGGATAGAGAGAATTTCACATTTGGAGAGATTAACTAACTACATAAATGCAAAGACATTTCCATATGCTCTATAAGTGTTTCTTCAACTTCAGGCACTTTTGGCTTTGTAAACTTTTTTTAAAAACACTTTTCCAACTCTCACTGTGTAGTTTGTACAAAAAATGTAACGACACAGCTTCCACACACAAAATGCATGAATAATGTGAAATGCAGATGCCTCGTACAGTTTGCATTTATTGATTAACTTACAGCAGTTCAGTGATTTACATGTGGGTTCTTTGTTTAAAATAGGGGCAAATAAGTTAACCCTTTAATCATCATTAATCCTTTAACCCCACAAACTCAAAGTAGACTCGTCCATCAGCAATGGCATCTGAACTGTACATTTGCTAGAAGGCAAGTGAGTCAAAGATTCTCAATCCTGCACACATCTGTTAATTAGTTTTCCTCATAATTGCCACTTCTGTTATGAGTTTTGCTTTAGTGGTTCTAATCACTTTGTCCTTAAAATTCAAACTGACAAACAGGGATGTAAATCACACATTTGTATGCTGCTCTGAAGTAAATGCACTCATGCATCTAGATTTGTGTGTGTGTGTTTGATGAGAAGGTAAGCCTCTTAAACTCTCTAGCAGTTCTTTGGCACTCTGGGTCTTGAAGGGGTTGGAAAACTGACCAAGTTTATGATGAGCTTTGCTCAACAGACCACTGACTTCTCAGTTTTTTCCCATTTAAGCTCCTTATGCAGTACTGCTCATCTGTTTCTCAATGTCCGGTAAATAGGCTGTGCTTAGAATCTCTTATTTTGCCCATAAAATGACTTTTCTGCAAGGTGAAAAAGTCCAATTTGAGCAGCATAACTCCCATCAACCCAACATCGGTGCTTTGTGCTTGAAACACAGGAACGTTTTTGTTCCCCACTTATGAGTGATTTATGATGTAATTCAAAGGATGGCAGCTGAAGTGAGAGTGCTGTTTAGCCCATACTGTGAGCTCATCATCTTTGCAGTAGCTGTGAATGAACTACCCAGGAAACAGCTCTGCGTGTTTGGAACCATGGGGACAAAGTCACTTAGCTATTCCCGTTAGATTACAATACACCTTTACAAGCTCTGTGTCATTATTCATAAGGAGGTGCATTTGTTTAGGTGTTCTTTTGCCCATATACTTACCATAGCATTAATATGTATAATATGGACATTTTTAGAATGGAAAATATATAAATGGCTTTTTCTTACATATCCAAAAATATATACCTCAAAACATTATGCGTTTTATGCATGGGATGTACAAGGAGTAAGGTTACCAGATTTCTAAAATGAAATCTTTACGGAAATCTTTACATTTCTACTTCATCAGTCTGTAATGGTATGTCATTTTCTGTCATACTACTCTACATTTTTTCATCAGCAAACTTTATGAACTGCGACGAATGATAACTACATCTATCGATAGGACTCCTTCACTTTATAGCATTATTGTGGAAGGACAAAAGTCCTTTAAAGTTCTTTAAAGGTGTATTAAGATTTGCTGTCAATGTTTTGTCATCTCTATCTACTTTAGATCAATCTACTTTCATGTAGCTCAATATCACCATTAAAATCAAAATTGAAACATTTTTTTTTTACTGAATGTTGCAGTGCTTATTATAAATGATTGATTTATATAGACCATTAAAAAATTAAATAAATTAAAATGCCCTTATATTCTTTAACCAAAAGCATTAACCCTTCACTCCCCCTTGAAACGATGTCTGTTCTCTTTGCATGTCCTGGTGGATGGTGGTGCTTTATCCTCCACAACTGACTACAAACTGACATTCTGATCAATCCAATCCATTCCTGAAAGGATGAAATCAAATTCCACCCTACATATTTCTCATTCCAGAAGCCGTTTCACTTGAATGATATAAAATAGAGAAGAAAAAAACTATCACAAATTCTGTTTCATGCTGACCATGCTTACAATTGTTCTGCAAATTATCGGCAGAAATCAAGTTATTTCAAAAGAAACCCATGTGATCGAGAAACACAAAAGATTTCCTCATGCAGAGGTATCCTCATTTTGTGGTTTCATGCTGGTTATGTAAATTAGTTGTGTTGACCAAGAGAAAATGACTTTTGTGAGCTCTGCTTCATACATTATAACACATTAGGACTGAAAATATTATTCATAAAGTCTTTAAGGAAAGTGTTGTCAAATTAGCTAAAAGTGCACCTTTAGAGTTGATATTTAAAACTTGGTTACAATTATTGTTCTTGGTGTGAATGGGCCTTTATTCCCAGTCTTGTTCAGCCACAAAATAAAAATGGAAAAGTTGATCTCACAAGCATTCACCCATAGTAGTGACCTCACTAGGCCCATTCATCTGTCAAGTTCTTTTCTCATGGTCACATCAAGGCATTAAACACGAGGTTGTACACTGTGATTCTCTCTTTCAGTCCTCTTCTGTTATCTGATGTCCTCCAAAGTGCCTAGTTCATCACAGGCTGAGCGCGTCTGATGCCAGAGATGCAGGTACAGGACCCCGACGGCTCTGTCGATGTCACAGGCCGTGATAGAGTCATAAACCTTGGGGATCGGCTGATTGAGTTGCATCAAACACAAAGAGGATGCTAATCTCATTATGCAGCTCCTTCACGTCACTTCTTCCCCAATCCGCTCCATTTTATAGGCTTGTGCAAGTTTTACGAGACATCATTTAACAATTACAGGAGCCTGTCTATTTGACCTTAGAGGTTCACTACAAGTTGAGCTCCATCAATCAGCTAAATTTGCGACATACATTATTGCTGATTGGAACAGATTTCTCTTTTGACTTGTCCCTCTTTAAAAAGAATTGTGGTCACAAGAAGGCACTTACAATGGATGTTAACGTTAACACAAGACTTATATAACATATGCATTAACATGAGACTTGTGTGACTGAATTGCTTAATGGCCCTGTCTGTGTAAAGTTATATCCACTCTTTCCACTTTGTTGTCATGACAACACTAGCCAGTAACATTTCCATGTGATACCATAAAGGGATGTTTTGTAATTATCTACAATGTGCTGCTTAGTAGGAGTTATTGCGGAATTTGGTATATCTCATACAAAATGCTTCATGGAAACACCAAGATGTGAATAAAATTTCAAAATTATATTCACAGCTTAGTGTTTCAATTAATTATTTATATATGCAAGTGTTATGCTTGGTTGAGGTTGATTGTTTCTACTACTACAACAACAACAAAATAATTTACTGAGTACATTTCTTGAGGCTCATCAAAAAAGTAATTTGATTAAAGTGTTATTATCTAAAACTAAAGCTATTTATTTTTTGTAATTTAAATAAAGCTGAAATAGAATTAAATAAAAAATAACTGAAATTATAAAAAAAATGAATACAAATACTAGTATACCACTTATACAGTAAATACTGTTAATGTTGAGTTTGCACCATGTTGTAATTACCTTTTATTCTGAGCTGTTCAGAAAAAAAAACTAAAACTGAAAATTAACTAAAAACTAAAATCTGCGACAGTTTCAGTTTCATAATCAAGGATGTTTAGTTTGCTTCTCTTGTTTCCTGTATTCCACTTTGTATTTAGTTTAACATGGGCTGCGTCCAAAGTCTCATACCCCCTACTTCCGGTATATAAGTGATGATTTTGAAGCTCTATTTTTAACTTAGATGGTCCAAATCTTTTAGTGCATTACCGTAAAGACAATTCTTTTAAACTAATGGTCTAAGGATGTGGAAATCAGCATTAATGTTGTCAATAGAGCTTAACTTATTGAACCAAGAATATTCCATTAGAAAATATTGCGGGCTGGGTTTATTGACTGAGTTGTGGGAATTTAGAAGTACATGTGTCTGGAAGGTACTTTATCTCGCATTTTAGCATAGTCTCAGTTCTTAAAGCATAATTGGAAATGATGGCTGATATGGCTGTTGTCACATATCTGTAGTACACATTTTATTTTAGAGTCAAGACAAATCAATGTGCTTCCCTCCTTTCGATAACCACAGACCAAGCAGCTTCTTTTGAGATCAATAGCGATTTATTGACTGTTGCTCTAACTGTATTTCTCAAGATGCACTCAACATTTCCACCCTGCTTTATGTCATACAAAGAATCACGTACAGGTAAATGGGAATTTACAGTACATGGAACTATTCCTCCACTGAAATATTCTCATCTATCTCTCTTTACCAGTTCAGTGTTGACCTTTCACTTTGTGTTGTGGCAATCATAAGTTGCCAGCATTCCAGAATTGCATTCACAGAGGAAATGAAAAGATGATAATCTTTTACAGTGATAAAATGAATCCCAGTAAAACGAGGACGTCATTTTGACAGATTTTGTGATGCTGCTCGTCTGGTTTCATGTTTGGGAGAGGGAGTTGTAGGGTAAAATCCCTTTACTTCTCATTCTATGT
Organism: Rhodeus uyekii; assembly: GCA_037043235.1. Classification (NCBI taxonomy): domain Eukaryota; kingdom Metazoa; phylum Chordata; class Actinopteri; order Cypriniformes; family Acheilognathidae; genus Rhodeus; species Rhodeus uyekii. The sequence continues at coordinate 1,386,442 of JAWRVZ010000053.1, read as the reverse complement.
GAATGTGAGAAAACAGCTCAGCGTAAATGTATTTTTCTGCTCAGCAAATATAGAATCACCCGGAAACCTGATAAATCAGCTCCCTTTGAAAATGCACTTAACATTTTCAAAAAATGTCAAAAAATTTGCAATTTTCTTATCCAAGCAAAGCCCAAAGATGGTATACCATGTTTATTTCACTTGATCAAAATTGTAACCACTTTTGTCAGGCCATACTGACCCACTTCAGTATTCAGCCTTTAATTTTTGAGTTTCTTAACACCAAATATGGTTAGATTTACAGACACTACATTGCAAAAAAAATGTCTCGGGTTACTATTGTAACCGTAGTTCCCTGAGAACAGGGAACAAGACGCCGCATAATGGTCACTTTGGGGAATACATCCGGTATGACAGGTGAAGGATTAATCCAACCACGACAATGAACTTGACATTGGCCGGCAGCCGCCTATGATGTCACCACAGGTGCGACTGCAGGTATAAAAGAGGCACCTGAACAGGAAGTCATACACTTCTTATCTGAAGGAGATGCCTGTAGGAAGGCCCAAAGCATGGCAACGGGACACAGCATCGCGATCTCTGTTCTCAGCTCACCAGAGCGGAGGCCATATCTCTCGGCCTGACGACGCTCGTATAACCAAGTCTAGCTCAGGAGTCAAGAGGTGACTCCACTGCCCTCGTGCCGCCCAAGTCACTTGGATTCAAGCAAGAACTGAAGTACAGTTCCGCTTTGCTCAAGGAAGTGCGGCCTAACCTCTCAAAGGGTACACTCTAATCACTTTCTAAATTAGCTCAAGAAAGTCTAGCAGAGCAGAGGCAGGAAGACTTGTTGCTATGGCCAAGCTTAGTCGCGCTGCAACTCAAGAGACAAGATACACACCCAAACCTGCGTGGACCTGCCTATCTGTCAGACATCAGTACAGTAGAGTTGGATTACTAAGACTACCAAACACATCATGGATCCTGCTGGAGACAGATAAGGAGGTGGGGGTGTATTAATTTCAGCCCCTGAGCACCCAGGACACGCATCTTGATACCTACCTCAACAGAGGTCTCGAAAGCTTACAAGGCAAGACTGTAACGTCACTGCCATCCCGATGTTGGCCATGTTCACTCAGAGGTGTCTCTCTGTTACCACTATGGCCACAATAAAGTAGCCAAAAGAAAAAACTTTTTGCTTGGTGTCAAGGAAAGCCAGGTCTGTAGTGCGACGCAGCTCCGTGACCACCTCAGGGAGAACCCCTGACCCTGGTTCAGGTCTTCAGCAGGTCCACATATCCTCCCACAGAACCTTGCTTGCGTCAGCATCGGACAGCAGAGGGAAAAACACTCACACTAGCTTCCAGGCAAGCCACCATCTGCTCACAGATGGCTGTCCCAACTCACTCGCGAATAGGGACAAACGCAAGCGTATTCTCACAGAGGGAAGCACCCTCAATGTGCACACAAACGCGAGCGCATACTCATCAGAAAAAGCACTCGCTATTCACACACAAACGCAAACACATCCTCCTCAGAGTTAAGAGCTTGTTACGCACACAAATAACCCCCTTAAACAAAGCTGTCTCCTGAAGATAAGAAAGACGATGACTTCCTGTTCAGCAGCCTCTTTTATACCTGCAGTCATGACGTCATAGGCCGCTGCTGGCCAATGTTAAGTTCATTGTCATGGTTGGATTAATGTTTCAGACCCCTAGGGGACGCAGTGTTGAATTCCCTTTCGGAAGGGAACATAACTGTCAACTCCAACCATAACTATGAGGTGAATAAAATCCAGCACACAGTAATGTAACCCAAATATTTTTATTAGAATGGGGTATACCTTTTTGGGAGTTTGGTGTGTATACTTGTCTGCTGAATGAAAAAATTATGTTTCTGTATCTACATTCAGATAGAACTGAATATGGGTGGGGCTTAAAATGCTAGTTTGTCAAAATGAAATAGAATGCCGGTTTTTGAACATTATAAATAGAACTCTATTCCATTCCATCAATTTAATTGATAGTTTCCACATACCTATTATAATTCAAAACTTGTTTTATTATCACCTAATAAAGGTAAATAAAAAATCTAGTCTTTCAACTATTTCTGCTTCTAAATATCCCATGCAACTCCAGTAAGAAATATGTAAAGACAGTCAAATGTAAAATATCTGTTTCCTGAAATTAGCCTCCTTGGTAATGTCAATTGAAAGACAGTCAGTGATTAAACCCAAGAAAGAGACAGTCCAATAAATCAAGACATTGTCAGACAATACAGGGCTTTCAGACAGCACAGCCCTAACAAGGCATGGAAAGGGAATGAGAGGGTCTGTTGGGATACCTGTGCTGCTGAACCACACACAGAGCTCATCATGTCCAAGCTGAAGGCTCTGCAACCAAAACAAGGTGAAGGGGAAAGGATCAGCAAGGAAACAAATCAAGAAAACAAGCCTTGGCACTGGCTTTCTTACAGAAAAGTGAGTGAGATGTTTGACAGAAGAGAATCCAATAAGAGTGCTGGTGGCTGAGCATTTCAATTACCCAGTGTGGAAGCTAGCAGACATGGGTAGGTATCAGATGGTGGTTTGACATGCTGTTGGTGGACAGGTCTCAGCAGCTACCCACTCCTCCAGTCCTCAGGGCAGCTATCACTGTAAACATACTGCCATAACAATGGACACCACCAATGCAGGCATGGCAAGAGAAGCTTACTAAAAAGTTATTTGCAGCCCCTTTCTGCCTGCGCTCCCTGTACACCCACACCAGCTAGCTAAAATTAAGTGATGTCGACATTTTTAGTATTTCGATGGAAGTTTTTATAGGACAATATTACTTCTTGGTGTTCACATGCAATGGTTTTCAAACATTAGCATAAACTAGCATATTAAGCTGATGTTACACATTATTGTCAGGGGACTGTGAGCAAGTCTGTTCGACATTAATACTTAATGTACCCCACAGCACCTAATGCAAAAAACACACAATCAATTTGATTATGCTGTGTTTACTTTTAAATAACAAGCTGAGCACTTCCATGGAGGACTGGCATAAGCCACCTGTACTGTTAAAGGTCACGGATGGGAATTGGCTCTACACCCTGACAATAAGAAGATGAGCAATGGTGATGACGAGCTTTTTTTTTCTCTCCATGCATTCTTTTCTTCATTTTCAAATAACCATATTTTGTGCTGCAAAATGCACTTTGACCAAGGCCAAACAAAGGGTATGAACCAGATTGTTAAATGCTAACCTCGCGCTTATACGATTTTTCATTGTTTTGCCATTTTCTTGGAATAGGTCAAAACAGGCCGCACAAGGGTTCTTTTGTGCCTTAGGAATGGTGCTTTAGAAGCATTCAGTAAATATAAAAGTTTGATTGCTGTATTTTTTAAATCAAGCTTGTCTTATATGTGATTGGATGTTTATTTCTAATACATGCCTTGGTATATACATGATCAAAATCTTATATGAGATCTTATTTTTATATTCTAAGATGGTATTATTATCATCACATTAACTCATCTTGACTTATCTGGGATATGTGGTTTAAATTGATTTTCAACTGCTTCTTCAAAAGGCAGACTCTCAATATTGGCTTCAGATTGCATGTGCTGCCTGAAAGAGACTGTGTGGCCGCTTACAGTTGATCACAATTCAAGGTGATGGGTTGAACACAGGATAGCAGTAATGTGAAAGTCCCTTTTCTGGAATGTCAGGGGTGATGTTTTATCACCATATAAATGTGCTCTTTGAGTGCTTTTTAGAGGCTTTCTTGCCTCGTCTTCTCAATAATTATTGTTCTCACGATGCATTAACCACTGCAAAATAATTGTGACCAAAGACTAAATCACTTTTACATAATCCCACATTAGACATAGTGTACAAACAGTGTATTTGGAGTGTTTCTGTTGTTTTTCCTTTTTGAGTAGCCAAGAGACTTATTGAGGCTGATGGTGTGTGTTGTGTTGATGAAGATTAAGGGAGAGGATATGACTGGACAGTAAACAGATGTAGATGATCTGACTGCTTTGGGGTCAGTAGAAGAGTTATATTTTTATTTTACTAAGATCATCTGAGGCTAAAATTCATTAAGGTTGAGGAGTTTTTCTGTGAAGCCGTGCATGTATTTACCATCTGCTGTGTGGCAAGGGCATCCTTCACAAGTGCTGCTCAGAATGTCTTGATTAAGTTCCTTTCACCTCAAAAATGCCTCTGTTGGTTAGTCAGTAATTACGATGCAATCTAACATGGCTAAAATGGGGGCACATTGTTTATTTTGATTAAAGAGCACATGTATTTTTTTAAAGAAAAGATAAATGAGACAGATAAATAATTTATAATAAATACACTGCAACATTCCATTAAAAAAATAGGAATTGTCACTTTTGAATTCACCATGAAATAAATAATTTTAACTTTATCTTATTTTAAATCATTATTTATTTATTTATTAATTTTCCCTTGTGATCTTTAATCAACATAACTTCCCCTCCCTCTTGCATCTCTTCTCAGATGTCGTGCATGAGGACTGGACTGTCACTCACATGACATCACAGCAATAGTAAACCACAACAATCCAATCAATTCTCAGTAGACAAAATCAAGTCCCGCCCAACGTTTGCAATTTCCATATCATGCCTAGCTTTGGTCTTGAGGACTTTCATATATATATATATGCCCACTAAGACATATTTCATAATTAGCACTTTATGTATCTTATATACACACTATTAAATAATATAACACTTTTCAACACCTTAAACACCTTATGAGGGTCCCTTTCGAACATTATATTGACAATAAGTAACTTTGTAACTACAAGTCAACTAACTCTCATAAGAGTATTATTAGACACACTATTAAGAAATACTCTTTATTGTGATGGTCCTCCAACAGACATTTTACTGACTGTAAGTAACTTTGCAACTACATGGGGGTTAATAGACAATGTTAGGTGCAATGTTGAATGTTAGGTGCAATGATAAAAAAAGAAAAGAACTTATAACGTCTTATTTTGTGTAGAAGAAGGAAAATCATTCGACATGAGAGTGAGTACATGATGACAGATTTTTCATTTTTGGGTGAATAATTCCTTTAAAACATAGGTGCATTGAGCCTAGGTGAATAACTTTAACAAACAAGCTTGCCGGCTTTGATCTGTGCAGCTTGTGCCGTTGCCATTACAATCAATAGCGCTGTCTTCAGTTGACAGATATCTAATTTACATTTTTACATCTGTGTCCTCTACACTAGCTACTATATTTTTCGTTCTGTCATAAATAAAAAGGTTGCATTTACACATAACATATGTATGATATATTTAATGTAGGGCCTTTTAATGTTTAGGTTTTAGTCTTGGCATATTTGAAGTGCCCCTATTATGCTTTTTTACAGGTTTCTATTTTAGTTTTGTCTCCTACAACAAGTTTACATGCATCAAAAGTCCAAAAATACTTTCATTTTCTCATAATATACATGGCACATTACCAGATCTTCCAATGATTCTCAAATGACTCGTCTGATGATTCAGTCTCTCTATATGTCTCCTGTCTATGAACCTACTCTTCTCTGATTGGCCAAATGGCCCAGTCTGTTGTGATTGGTTCACTGCTTACAGCGAATGTTGGAAGATAAACTCCCATTACAATAACTGAACTTATATTAACTGGAGGCTTCCTCAACTCTCAGCAGAATGTACACACTGCAAAGACTGTAAGTATGACATCAATGTTGCTATATCAATCCAAGCGTGAGTCTGATGATGAAACAAGGGTGACTTGAACAGGGCGTTTCACAGTGATATGCTACTCAGTTTGAAGTACATTATGATATGTTGCAGCTGTAATTCCTCATCATCAGTATTAACAAAGGTTGTCCATCAACACACTGATCTCTATATTTCTAATTGTGAAACATATATTTCTAACAAGCATATATTTCTAACAAGCATATAATTGTGAAACATATATTTCTAACAAACATATATTTCTAATATTCTTGTTAGAATATTTCTAACAAGCAGGAACTGTATTATAAACAGTATCAATAGCCGAGCAGTAATGTGAATGACATGAAAAATTAAAGTTTGTAAATTAAATCTTGCTCCCTCATTTATCTTTACTCAAAGTAGTAAGAACAACAGTGTAATGGAAGGGACTCACAGGCAGAGATTCAATAGCATGTCTTTAATGAGAATGGTTGTACAGGCAGATAGTCAGGACAGGCAGATAAATAAACTATATTCCAGGCAAGGGTCAAAAAGGCAGGCAGACAGAATCAAGAGTCGTTGTACAGGCGGGGAAGTCAGGGCAGGCGGAGAACAATCACAAACGAAATACCAGGCAGAGATCAGGACAGGCGGGCAGAATCAATAACGGGAAACCAACAGGGTCGGTAATGGGAAGATCAGACACTGGTATAACACCGCGTAGTAATGTTCACAGCAGCAAAACAAGACTTTGTCCTAACAGTGCGTTTGACTGAGTCTTTTATAGTTTGAGTAATGGTTCGCAGATGGTGCAGTAATCAGTCCAATAAACGGCATCATGGGAAATCTAATGTGTGTGTGTCAGTATACTTGTGAGAGCTCCCTCCGGTGGCCATAGGGGGGAAACACAGAGCTTGTCATCATAACAAACAGACAGTCTTGCATTAACAGACACAGTTTTAGGTAATAATCTCAGAATTTCTAGCATGTTGGTGTCTGAGCATAACGTAGTTGGCAGGATTCGAACCTGCATGGGGAAACCCCAATGGATTCATAGTCTATCACCTTAACCACTCGGCCTCGACATTGTTCACTTTGGGGGTGCGTTGCGATCGTCTTGTGCAGCGGGCGATGTGTGCTTTCACCTTTGTTTTCACAGTCGCGATTTTAAACAATTGAAAATCTGAGGGTGCCGGACATGTAAATGAGGGGCCCAGACCTACCCAGGCCCCCCCCCCATGGCTATGCCACTGCTGTAGACACTACTCTGAGTCCATAAACAGAATTGAATTCATACACCATGCAAGCTTATTTCTAGGCTGAAGCCCCACCTACAAGGCATACCAACACAAACAAACTAAAAAGTTTGTAACAATCAAATTAAATTAGTACACAACACAACTTAAAAGACTTAAACTTCCTAATAGCTAGCCCAACAACCATTACAACAAATGAAATGACAAAACAACTGTGCTTAAATGATCTCCCTCTGAAATAACACTCAAATGGTAACTTCCAAAGAAAGTTAGGCAGCTGTTGCTTTAAAAAGCCATTTTACCTAAATTGTTGGTTTGGTTGTACTGAGTGTGAACCGTGACGTTTAACTGCAACAAAGTTTGTGGGAAAATAAATGTAATCATCAGAGTTGGAGTTGAAAACTAGAACAAAGCACAGCAGAATAAACTTATACTAAACACAAAATCTCCTTCCTGATGTGTACACAGATCTTAATCTGCTGGCAATGCACAGTACAAGGGATACGGTTGTTTTGTTTTTAAGTTTGTGAAGTGCACAGATTAACCTGTGACACTGACCCATATAATGCACTTGTGATGTCTCTAATTGGGGTTTGAACCCATTACAGTATAGAATAATGTTAATGACATTCCTTTTTGAAAGCTCTCATATCATGATGGCTCAATGTTAATGAATTGACCTTTTGCTGACCTTTTGTATTGTGTGATTACTAAAGAATGTCTAAATGTATTTGTCTCTTTGAGTCAACCTTTTGTCATTTTAACATACTAAACAAACAGTAAATCTTCTAAATGGATGCATACTGTAGTTAATATACCCTATGTAAAAAATTTAATATTATTATCTTTTCACACATAAGTATTAACTCATACTTTTTAATAGTATATGACAAATGCAGATTTTGATGTCATATAAGTTTAATTAATGTTAGCATCTCTAGAGAGTAATTCTGCCACTTAATTAGTAGCCTCCTCCTCTCTCTGATTTGGTTCATTAACAGGATGAGCTGTGTTAGGTGTGTGTGTCACCAGATGTGGCTTTGTTTTATTTCATGTGCATGTGGATGTTCCTGTGAGATTTGTATTTGTTATTCAGTTTGTCACCTTTTACTTGTTTTGAGAAATGTGTTGGGAGAGATTCATCTACAAACCTTTGGCAAGTTTTAATTTCATATTTGGAACTATTTTATGTGCAAAAATGTATTGAATCAGCCAGTTGATGGATATTATTGGTGCTATTGAGGTGGTTATCTGGAAAAAGACAGCTGCTGGGGAAATCACAAAGGATATTAATGCCATGAATGAAATAATAATAATGTCATACATATAAATACTTCATAATGAGTCTCTCCTTGGATTTTCTTTTTTTTGTGCTGACACAGCAATAATGGAAAGAGCTTTATTGCTCTCAGTTAAGAGATGAGGGATATTGATATTGCATATCTCAAGCTTGAAATGTCTCTGAAGGATTTCAGGAATGATTTTTCCCTCAGCCCCAGGAAAGAATAGAAAAAAATCCACTTTCTCAACCCAGTTCATGTTTCTTCCTCCTTATCATTTATTGAGAGAACCATCTGAATGGTTGCCACACACCATTCATTTATATGGTAGTTGAAAAGGAAAATATACTTTCCAGGTACTATCCATACACCCCAAAACCTAGTGAACTTCGTTCAGATGCAGCAACATAGTGCATCAAAGTTTCTTCAAAGTTGCAGACTCACATTTATGAACATCACGTTTCCCTGACTGTTTATGTAAATGCTGAATTGGCCGTTTTATAGCTGTATATTGTTTTCCACTTGGTCAGAATCCCAAAAGTCACTTGCATTACTTATGCTAAAATAGTTTCACTCTCAGAGTTTATTACAGTAAGTGGCTGGTTCTTTTGTGTTCTCGAAATCCAAAGCCAACTATTCCATATTCCACTTGAACTAAAGGCCTAGTGGAGCATATGTTTGAAATCATGATACAGTCCACAGAGTTTTGTTTTGGAGGGTTATGAACACTGAATAACTAAGCAACTTCCATATGCTAATTGAAACTGACCTCAGAACCTTTTTCTGTCCGCCACATCAATGACCCTGAGACTCAAAATGCTAATATAAACAAATCAATATCCATCTAATTTATTCAGGTGATTAGACTTAGAAAGGATTTTGTAACAGCCACTGCTGCCAAAAAACAGCCTCTATTTTCAACTTCATCTAGTATCCCCTGCAACATTATTTGAACGACTTCCAAGTAAGCCATTTTCACCTATTTGTTCCCCACCCCTCACCCCAACCACCGACTTTTAATTTTCTCATTCAAGTTGTATAAATGGCAGTGACTGATCTGGTACAAATACATATTCATTATTTCAATTGATCCGCAAGCTTAAGTCGTCTCTGAGAAGTTATATGAGTGAGGTGATGTCATTGAGAGATTGTTAGCTCTGTTTTCCCTAAACACCCAGTGGTCCTCAAATGGAAAATGTAGATTGTTTGCTTAAGGATGAGTTAATGGGAGTGTTTTGTCTCTCTACTGCCTTTAAAGATAGACAATATTTCAATGTAAACAGGTTTGCCAACTCTTAATCATGACAGAGTAGAATTTGTTTTCAAAAGCTTTTACCCTTTAATTACATTAGAAGCTTTGCTGCAGGGGGGATCCTGGAACAGTTGAGGAATTCTGCCCGTGGCTTAGTCAGCACGTTGAATGGGAATAATACCATGCCACTTAAAGCTATTAAGTCTGCCAGCGAAACCACATCTGCAGTGTGGATAAACCTAGGCTTCTTGGCTGTGAAATCAAGCGTTGCATTAAGTGTGGGACTTATCAAGCCTTTTAAAATATTACAGTGGATGTATTAGCCTCATCTGCCATTGATAGGGTGCCTATACCCACTGACTGTATGAAAGTGTGGAGTCATCACATTGCTAGGCTTCTCTAGGATGAGGGCCTTGCCCTTCACATCTCTCTGACCTGTACTAACCACTGTGCTTCAGTTAATGACTCTAGAGTTGTGCTATTTCAGCCCCTGCTGTTTAGAGGACAGCTACTAGCATACATGCTAGCAATCTTCAGCTGTGGAAAGGGAGATTTGGGTCCCTCTGTGGGCAATTTGGTGGTGTGTTGAAGAAAATGTTTTATAAACTATAAACAAAGGGGATTTGACATTTAAGAGCACAATTTATTTCACATTCACTATTATGGTTTGACCTACATCTGTGTGAATCAGCTGTGTTTATGAAATGAGAGCTGCTTAATTTTGAAGTACCTGCACAGTGATGAATTTCTTTTGAACTGATGTAGATATATGTTTTGAGTAGCAGTGGGTCGAGATGTAATTCAAATTTACAGGGAATAGGGTGATGTATGGTGCGGCCTGGAGAATGATATGCTCATTTATGTGATGTAGTGACTTGCTTGACTTCTATTTCATCTGCTGACCACTGCTCGTCACCCACTGCTGCTCTTTACTGTGACCACTGTTCTGCAAAGAGCCTTTAAAATGTCTCTCTTATCCTAGTTGAGACAATCAGCTGGATTACAGAGAAGTGAAGTAAGTGCAGGGCTTAATATATTTTTTTTTTTACGTATTTGAATACGGTACTACTGTTATGTATTGCATTTATTCTCACATAAATGCAATATGCATCTCTGTTTTTACTTGACTGTGTGCTAGCTGGGTTGCATTGAACAGTGCCTTTGGCAAGAGATGACAGAACCAGTAATTATTCTCAGTAGAATTAGCATAAATTCATTAGTCTATGCTGATGTGCCTATTAGCTATTTTTGCCACAATGTATGGCCTTCAAAGCAAATCAATAAAATATGGTCAAGGATTTGTGTTTTGGTACGCAAATACAGGGAATTAGATAAAGTCTCACTGGAAGACTACCGTGAGAAAATTATCCAACAAAGCAGAACATAAAGGCAGAGGAAGAGATTATAACACAAATGTCTTCATTCAACTAATTACAGTCTGTTTAAAATTGCGTAATTTACTTAATTCAGTCTCTGTTTCCAAGCAGCCTTTTGTGTTGATCTGGTAAAAAACTAGCGTAATGGAAATAGTCACTCTGCCCACAAAGGAATGGGGGTGGCCTATGGTGACAATATATCAATATTAAATCAACCAAATTAACCAGAATCCTTGAAAAAGTAGATCGTTTCTCATCATTAAATGAGCAGAGAGGGTATATTCAGGGGTTTAAATGAAAATTAATGACTGCACTTGCAGTTACATGCCTGTCAGGTCCTAATAGATCTTCTAAATCAGCACTGACTACAATGTCGGGAGGTCTGAACACCTCCTCTCATCCTAATGTCTCTTAAGTTTCCTGTGGATCAGAGGAGCAAGACTGTGCTTCTCTTCTTGAGGAAAATAGTTGAGTATGTTACCATGAAGGTGACATTCTTACGCTCTCCACTTGTCTTTACAAAGGGAAATTTCCATATTATTATGATGCTTAAGATCTGCTTAAGATAAAGATCAGATTTGGCTTATTTCTCTGCAGTGTTTAATGGCTCTGATGAACTGATATGGTATCTTCCATCTCACTCAGACAGCGTGATAATGCTCGATGCTGATGTTGGTTTCATATTAACACTTGGCTCTTTAAAATCTCTAGTTAAGATTTTATCTCTTCATACAATAACTTGACAACGGGGTCTGTTCTGAACTTCTAAAGACTAATGGCTTGTTTGTTGCAATTTGTCATTATCTACACAGGGGCAACAGAGAGCACCCTCTCATGATGATCTTCATCCTGTTTTAATGGTTGTTTCACTGCTGCCCAAACGTATGGAGAACCCCCTCACAGCGTTGTGAGCCAATTATGTTATGGTTAAATTGGCCTGTTTAGAGCGATTTCTACGGTACTGTGCATAGAAGCTGAATCTTAGCAGCCAATATACAGTATAATATGTTTACACAGATTTTTTTATGTAGTACACAGGTGGATTAACTATATCTACACAGATTCTCAATCACTTCAAACTATTTTGCACATAGTTTGCCCTGGATGCACATCCAGGGCATGAAGGTCCCGTTTCACCACATCCCAAAGATGCTCTTTTGGGTTGAGATCTGGTGACTGTGGGGGCCATTTTAGTACAGTGAACTCATTGTCATGTTCAAGAAACCAATTTGAAATGATTCGAGCTTTGTGACACGGTGCATTATCCTGTTGGAAGTAGCCATCAGAGGATTGGGTACATGGTGTCATAAAAGCGTTTACATGGTCAGAAACAATGCTCAGGTAGCCCATGCCATTTAAACAATGCCCATTTCGCACTAAGGGGCCTAAAGTGTGCCAAAAAAACATCCCACACATCATTACACTAATGCATTATTAATGCTCCAAATGGGATTACAATTAACAGTGTGGGCTACTAGTGAAGAATAACAGGTGGAAGAGTCACTGTTGGTCACTTTAAGTGTTTTAATTTTGAAGAATAAGAAAATAATAAACACAATTCTCTTCCTTTTTCAATTATCTTTAAATAATCAGACCCCTACAGAGGCACTAAAGGGACAATTGAGGAAAATGATATACATTAATATATAGAATTTATATAATATACATTATTTAGATCTCACACAAGAGTATTGCATATATGTACACCTATCCCAGCTGCTGGCCTCAGTTTGCCACAAAAATGACAGGCAACTGCGTTCAATAGCCTCTCACAGCAACAGGTAGTGAAGAGTTTGCAGTTTCCTCGTAGACAGAGCTCTGTAGTGGAGAATGGTTTCCACTGTTCTGGGCAGGGATGGGCCATCAAGCCCTCTGCCTGGGACAGGAGGTCCCTTCTGACCGGAATCTCCCAAGGAGTTCCATCAAGGAGGGACACTAGGTCCAGGGACCACACTCTGCCCGCACTCTAGGTTTTCTTCCCTAAGGTGCATAGGCATTGCCTCGTGGCCTTGATAGTATGGAAGGGGCTGCTCCTTGGGGAAAACCCTCTGGTTCTGAGCCACTACTGAAGGGGTCACATGTACAGATGACCAAGTGATTAACACTGGAAGTTGTTGCCATGAGGCCCAGCAATCTCGACTACAACTACTGTTTTTTGCTGATGGGGTGATGTCGATGAGCATGAGAGAAAGCCGGATTGACAACGACGCAGAATCCCACACAATGCCTAAGAAGGTGGTCATAAGGAGAATAAAGGACAGCTGTCTTTGTGTACAGTTTCTTCCCCAGCGCCTTCAAGTGAGCGAGAACGACATCTCATTGCCGAACCGCTAACTGCCATGACTGAGCAAGGATCAACAAATTGTAGATTAGGTTTAGAACATGGATATACTGGAAGCACAGCGGGAAGAGCATTATCTCCATGCATTTTCATGATGGTACAGGGTGACAGAGCTAGACCAGATGGAAGAGTGAGACACTCCATCCTTCTTTGGAACTATGAAGTACTGTATGAAAACCAAGAAACTCTGGCTGAGATGGGTATATACTCTATGGCCCCTTTCCCCAGCAGTGAGTTCCATAACCAGACCTTACTCTGGGCCTACAACTCTGAGGGAGGGAACCCGTTGAATCTTGAATGATGGTATGCAGGACCCACTGAGACATATCTGGGAGGCGTGTCAACGCTACCAGAAAATCTACTAGGGAAAACAGCCTCTTTAGGCTGGCCTCTGGTATTTGTTGAACATCCACTCCAGGGCCCTGTCCAGCAGGGAGCACCTGGAGTTATTGATCTAGGACCCTCCTCAGAGGGGTAACCTCACCAGTGCAACCCAACTCAATGGGCAGCAGCTGGGAAACCCTGCCTTGAACCTGTACGCTCTAGCTCCCTCAGGACACCAGGGATGGCACAGAGGTCCGTACAGGGCAGCAAAGAGGCATGGGCAGTGTATGCTGAGGTGTACACCATGTCCAGATGGAACTGGCCTGTGAAAGAAATCAGGATACACATAGCCTCATGACCTTGATTGTGAGAGGTGGGTTGCTCCTCAGGGAAAACCCCTATGGTTTTTAGGCACTACTGAAGGGAAAACATGTACATATTGAATTAATAACATTGGAAGCTGTTGCCATGAGGTCCAGCAGTCTCAGCTGCTCAGTGAATGACTGGTTATGTTATTGAAGGATGGAGATACATTTTGACTGGATTTTCTTATACTTGGAGGATGAAATCTCATGCGAGAGTCTTCATCTCCAGTGTCAGTGTCACTAACAGTGTCCAGTTCCTTGGACAGGCAGGAGCAGAGTGAGCACAGCCAGCACCCTCAAGTGCTGATTGTGCGTGCTCCGCTCTGGACCAGAACCAACTTTCCATCCTTCTTTGGACTAGTGAAGTACTGGTAATAGGACCGATTTCATAGCTGGTAGTCTAGCTGGTACTCAATGACCCCTACCGCAGCAGAGATTACTTCTTTGTCCATTACCAGAGCCTGTTCACAGGACCCAAAGAGAAATAATCAGTAAACGTAACAACGCTGCAAGAATATCTACTAGGGAACCAGCCTCTTAAGCCTGGCCTCTGATTTTTTTTTAGCTTTCGCTCCAGGACACTGTTGTGCGAGGCCGGGATTCCTGGGTGGCAACTGGGAGACTTGACGGGTATTGCTGCATCCTGGTGCACACGAGGTGGCAGAGATGGCAGAACGATATGCTGTTTACATCATTACTGTTTAGTGTTCTGATTAGTACTGATTGGTTAACCTGCTAAATCCCACCAAATTTAAAGTTACTACATGACAGTAATCTAAAAAGATGAATGGAAGATATTATACCACAGAAATCTAATTAAAGAGCAGAATATTTTAATTGCCACAAATGTAATCACTGTCTGTCTCCATTAGAAATACTTTTACATTCCCAGTTCAAAATTGTGCATGATGTCACCACTTGCGGGCTTATCTCATGGTTTTCAGCAGGATTGTGTGACATTCACTGGGTGAATTGAAAATGCATTTTAAATTCCAATTTTAATCCGGTTTGAAAGTTTTGAAACAAGTTTAAAATAACTGTTATAGGCCATATGGACAGAATGTCGGATGGATGGGTGGATGGACACAGTAAATTGATAAAGATGAATGAATGGTTGGATAAAGTATATAGATGTATGGATGGATATATAGATATAAAGGGATAGATGGATACATAGATAGAGATGGATAGACAGATTGAGCTAGACTCCAATTGAGTTTCCTGTGAGGTACAACAAAATTAATTAAAATTCACACTCATAAATTGAAAGAGAGCTAATTCTTCCGTTCTTAATTTTGCCTAACCCTGGTTCACAGGGGGCCCTTAAGATTAGGTGGTACACCACTGGCACTGCTTCCAAAATGCTCCAGTGAATGAATTAGATGTTCTTTTATACCTGCTGCAAGTCTTAATTAACAAAGGCAAAACCTGCTGATTTATATCAGTTATCATACTGATGATCTGCTTTAATGACGGGTAATGTCTATTTCATTCACTGCACTTTCCATTCTTGTGTTTCTCTTTTTTTATTGAAATTATTCCATGCCCTTGAAGATTATTACATTTTTGTCAGTAACACTGGTGCGTATCTGTTCATCACAAAAGCACTCCTTAACGCCAGGTGACTTTGAAAGGCTTTTGAAGTTCGAGAGCCATACAGTGGTAAAAGAGATGCAATATCATCAAATCCACAGGTTTGACAGATGAAAGGAATCCAATAAGACAACTCCTCTTGCATCATTAAACCAAATTACTTTTAATACACAGTAGCTCCTCAGGGTCAAGTGGAGCTCAGAGAGGGTCTGATGAGCCATTAAAGTAACTCCCGTCTTATAGCCGCCTCTGATATGCATGCAGAACAGGCATGTAAAAACTCCATTAAAAGGCATTACGGAGTGGAACGATGCCTAATCAAGCAGGGCTGGAAGGCTTTTGCTTAGTGACTTTCTCACCACAGCTTGCAAGCTATACCTGAAACTGCTTATAGGACATTATTATGGCAGCAGGCTACAATTATGGATTCTTCATTGGGCCATTTTGTCACGTTAGAAAAGCACATTTTCTTGATGGGAAGCTGAGTTCCTTCAGAAATAAACGCAATCCCCTGTAAATGTTTCTGGTTGTGTTCTTAGGATTTTTTTGGTCCAGGTTTGATGCCCTAAAGAAATATTACAGGTTTAATTCAAGTTAAGCTCAATTCACACCATTTGTGTTGATTACTAGAAAAATAGCTATAAAACAAATCCAAAAAAGCAAAAATAATTGTTACAATTACAGCTTTCCTGTAGCTCAATCAGTAGAGCATTGGTGCCAAGGTAATAGGTTCGATTCCCAGGGAAAGCAAAAACTGATTAGAATGAAATTTAAATCGCTTTAGATAAAAGCATCTGCCAAATGCATACACATTTTTTAAACCTAACAATGGAATGTTACATGAAGCTAAATGTGAAACCTATAATTTAATGAAAGTACTAATATGATTTATCTGTTAAATTGTGTATATTTGAGTTGTAAAGCTGTTCTGTTGTCTTGGGGAAAAAAAGTAGAATTTCACACAGAAAAGGTTATGGTTAAAAGGTGATTTATTTCATTGTAAAATTATATGAACATTGTATATTGTTTACATATTTTGGCTGTATTGAGTATTTTAATATTTATGGATTAGCCCCATTCACTACTATTGTAAGAGTTTTATTGTAGAACAGGTTTGTGCTGCTGCTTTTTTCTTTTGAAGAAAAAGAGGGAATCTAAATGTGTGTATGTTACTCAATGTTTTGTAACTATTATGTTAAAGATGTATTGAACTCAGAATATTATTTTATTTTTTTCAAGACTGTATGTGGCTAGTTGGTGCTGTATAGGATTCAAGGAAACAGTCTTTAATATAATAAGTCACAGAATATATAGAATTATATACGCATAACTATACGCAGAAACTAAACCAAAACAGAGTGATCGATCAATAAAATGATAGATGTTGTGTATTTGCTCTGTCATAGGGTAAACTGTAATATCGTCTGGTTATCTCTAGTTACCTAAGAGGCAATGAGGCTCTGCATCGAAACGCTAGGGGAATGCTTCAGCGCATCATCATGACCCAGAAGGAGAAAGAAACCAAAAACGGCAGCACAACAGTGTCAGAAGCAAGACGCCCGGCAGGCATACAGGAGATACAGAATGATGCAGGTCCTCGATACGATCATGACTACGATACGATCCTCGTGGGGGACTAGGGTTACATACGTAACGTGAGATGTTCTCTTTCAAGGAAACTTGTGCTGTGTCGAAACGCTAGGGGAACGAGAATACCAACGCTACAGCAGTGTTGAAGGCCTACTGAGTGAAACGTGGCTCACTTCGATACCAATGACAGTGTTAGCAGAGCAGAGGTCTAACTGGTAGAACCTCGAAAAGGTATGCAGGGAGGACCAACCTACCGCATCACAGAAATCAACAAAATATACTCCTGCTATAAGAGCCACAGCCACAGCCACACTCCTAGAGGAGTGGGCATGAACCACCAAAGGAGAGGGCTTTCTGGCCGACTCATAAGCCAGGGAAATAGCATCAACTATCCACATGCCCATAGTTGGATTAGAAACCGGGGTCCCTTTGGGGGTCCCAAAACAGACTGCAACTGGTCAGACTTACCAGTCATCGATGTAATTAAGAACACAGATGCCTTTATTAAGAACACCATGTAGTAAGAACACAGCGGGGATAGCACTGCGTCCATGCATTTGGTGAAAGTACGTGGTGAAAGATCTAAGCCGAAAGGAAGTACCCAATAGTCTCAATGAATTTCCCTAGTCTTGAATTTTCTGTGCCTCAGCAGCAGTAGGACCTGAACCCAGAGGACCGCGAGCCTGGACGGGCTCCTTGAAGACCCTCAAGCACTGACCGAGCATGCTCCACTCTCATACTAACAACATATAGATTGTGTGTATCCCTGACCGTAATGTAACAGGGACAGGGAGTGACACAGTTTAAATTGTTGTTGTTGTTGTTCCACCACAGTGATAATAGTGTGGGATCCCCGGTATTTTTGTTCTGGCTAGGATTTTTGTATCACAGACACAGCCAGCAACAAACACACATGAATTTATTTGCTAAAAACACCAAAGCTACCGGTTCCCAGTGCACCTGTATCCTCCTGATTCATGATGTCATCATGCCGCAATGTGCAGTTCACCTCGATCGATTCGATAGTGCTTCACTTGGAGATACACTGAAACGTTCGCCTAGCGTTTCGACGCAGCGCAAGTTCCCTTGAAAGGGACCTGGAAATATCTGAGAAGCTGAGAAAGTAGTGTTACGACCGCTAGGGGTCAGCCGTAGGATGGCCTGAACCTTCAAATTCAAAGGACGGACTTGTCCACTCCCAACTTCTTTACCAAAATAGGTGATTCGCTAGATTCAAAGTAAGACTAGCATCTCTAAGAAGTTTGAAAACTTATTCTAAAGTTTTAAGATGTTCTTCCCAAGTGTCCCAAGTAACACAGAGCATCATCCAAGTGTCCCAAGTAACACAGAGCATCAACCCAGGTACACAAAGCTCTGAGGAAGATCAACCCCCGCAAAGCAGCAGGACCAGACAACATTCCTGGGCGGGCCCTCAGAGTATGTGCCAACGAGCTGGTTGATGTTTTCACCTCCATTTTCAACCTCTCCCTCAGCCAGTGCACCGTACCATCGTGCTTCAAGAACACGACCATCATCCCCCTGCCCAAGAAGAACCCACCCACCTGCCTGAATGACTACAGGCCAGTAGCACTTACTCCAATCATTATGAAGTGTTTCGAGAGAGTGGTGCTGGCCCACATTCAGAGCAGCATACCGGACACCATTGACCCCCTGCAGTACGCCTACCGGCCCAACAGGTCCACCTCGGATGCCATCGCTGCTGCAGTCCACTATTCCCTCTCTCACCTGGAAAACAAGGACTCATACCTACGGATACTTTTCATAGATTACAGCTCCGCCTTCAACACGGTCATCCCACATAAACTCACCCACAAACTGTCCACACTCGGTCTGCACCCCACCCTCTGTGACTGGCTCCTAGATTTCCTGACTGGCAGGCCTCAGTCTGTCAGGATTGGAAATAGGACTTCAGCCAGCACCATCACGAACATTGGCACTCCCCAGGGCTGTGTACTCAGCCCCATCCTCTACACCCTGTACACCTATGACTGTGTCGCCTCCCACAAGGACAACATCATCTTGAAGTTTGCGGACGACACCGCAGTGATAGGACGCATCGCTGGCGGTGACGAGGCAGCTTACAGGTGGGAGGTGGCCAGTCTGGTGTCATGGTGTGAAGACAATAACCTCACCCTCAACACGGACAAGACAAAGGAAATGATAGTGGACATGAGGAAGGAGAGGAGAACGCCTCAGCCACTGTTCATCCGGGAGCTTGAAGTGGAGAGGGTGAGCAACTTTAAATACTTGGGTGTCCACATCAATGAGGACCTCACATGGACACCTCACATCACGCAGCTGGTCAAGAAGGCTCAACAGCGGCTGTATTTTCTGAGGAGGCTGAGGAAGTTCGGCATGTCGCCTAAGATCCTCAGCAACTTCTACAGCTGCACCATTGAGAGTGTCCTGACCAGCTGCATCACTGTGTGGTACGGCAGCGCTTCTGTCATGGACCGCAAACGCCTGCAGAGAGTGGTCAAGACTGCACAGAAGATCACCAGGACTCCACTGCCCTCTCTGCAGAGCATCTACCACCGCAGAGTCCACAGAAGAGCTGCCTCCATCCTCAAAGACCCCTCCCACCCCCAACATGGACTGTTCACACTTCTACCCTCAGGACGGAGGCACAGAAGTGTGAAATCCAGGACTACCAGACTGAAGAACTCTTTTTTTCCCTCTGCCATAAGACTCCTAAACAGCAGATAGGAGTCTACAATCACAACATCACATGAACAATTTGTTTACATACTGCACTACCTCACTTTACACCATAAGAACTGCACTACCTCACTTTACACTGTCAAGACTGCACTACCTCACTTACTACTTTACTCTTTTTGCCCTTTTACATTTTGTATATATACATATATATTTGCTCTTTTATAATCTATATATTTATCTTATTTTATTTTACTTGTGTGTTACCTGTGCGACATTTACTGTGGACGGCAAAGTAAGCATTTCATTGTACAGGGAAACATGCTTTCTGTCTGTACACATGACAATAAACACTTTGAATCTTGAATCTTGAATCTTGTAAGCTTCACAGTTTTACACGTTGGATAACAATAGACATTAAACGTTGGAAAGTAGCTCCAGGATTTCGAAGGTCAAAAGGCATGACCCGTTACTGAAGAAATGCATCAGGGGTTGCGAAAGCGGAGATTTCGGACACTCGCTCTGTGAGGGGCACCTGCCAGTAGCCCTTTAGTAGATAGAGTTTTGTAATAAATTTAGCATTACCCACACAATCTGCACAATCTTCCATGCGTGAAAGTGGAAAGTAATCAGCCTTAATTAACAGATTAACTTTTCTATAATCTGTACAGAACCTTGAGGTACCTTCTGGTTTGGGAACCAGAAGACATGGTGAACACCACAGATTAGAACTAGGAAATGCCAAATCATTTGAGCAAATACTGAGTGTCTCATCAGTTCTCTCTAAAGTGGGCTAACTCGATAAGCACTTTGCTTCACTTTGCATGTGAACTAACATCAATGTCATGTGTTACCACGTGAGTAGTAGGAGGCCAATCACTAAACAAAGTCAGGTACCTCTCAATCAAATGTACGATGTCAGCCTGGGCAGACACGGACAAATGTGACACTTTTTTAAAGTAAATTATGATTTTCTCGGGTAAACAATTCTTAAACTCCTCCAACAACATTAGCTCCTTAAGCTGCTCAAACGTGACTACTTTGTTTGCTGTGTTATCAAACAGATTTGCTTTGTCTCTTGTAAATTCCACATAAGTTTGACTAAGGGTCAACTACGGAACTTTTGTCTGTACACTTCAGGGACTAATTCATAAGCACGCAAAACTGCGGTTTTCATTGCAACATAATCAAGGCTTTGTTCAAGTGTTAATGCTGAACAAAATTATTGTGCCTTACTAATGAGTTTACATTGCAGTAACAGTGAAGTAATGCAGTAATATTTCGCGGCCATTTTAACGTGAAGGTGATACTTTCAAACACAGTGAAGTTTGCGTCAACCTCGCTTTCTCTAAACATTGGAATTAGTGAAATTTGGCGACTAACATCGAATTCAGGTTTACTTACTTGTGAGTTTCTTCGTGGTGCAGTGATAGGACTCAGAGTGGAAGTGGTGATGGGTGACGACACAGGTATGCTCATGCCAGGAATCTCAGCAGCAGAGGGGTGAACAGGTGATTTAGTTTTGAGGTTGAGCTCTTTGAGCCTGATATCTCACTTGGTTTCAAGTTCAACTGTACGTGCATGCAACAGCTGACTGATATCGCTGCCTGCTCAACTCCAACTCTAGCTCTAGCTCTAAGGTATATCGATGAGATCTATGCTGGCCAGCTCCTCAGGTTGGGGTTGCTCCCCCTCACCTGCAGATACCGGTAACCGCCGACTCTCTCTCCTCTGGCAAAACTCCATGCTCTAACAAGTGTCTATGAATTAACTCCCTAATCTCCCATTTTACTGCACCACAAGAAAATTTAATCTGATACCAATCCGCAATTGTGAAAAGATCATCTTTCCGAATTCCCTCTCCCTTAAAGTGAAAACCACTAGCCAACATACAAAGCAAATTTCATTAATTTCTCTTACCTTATGCAACGATGCCACTCCAATAGATTTTTGAAAAACTTTGGTTTTAGGACGAGCCCCCAATTTCTGTTATGACCACTAGGGGTTAGCCGTAATAGGAAAAGGAAGTGAGTCGCAATACCAGAGAGAGATCAATCAATCAAATTTGATTTATACAGCGCCTCACAACAACCAAAAGGTACACAAGGTGCCTCATAAACGTTTAATTTACAGTGAAGGGTAAATCGTCCAAAATAATAAACAAAACCAACTTCTTTTAGAAACTAAATTAAAAATAAAGGAACCAAAAATACAACAAACTTCCCTAACTCCCTTGAACATAAAACAAGTGCAAAATGAGGTACAAATGAAATGGTGTCAAACCCTCTACCACCCTAAGACAAAAAAATCCAAAAAGTTATTTACAAATATATACAACATTTTGGAAAGCAAGTCAGAATCGGCAATCAAGTCGTAGTCAAATAGACGATGGTCAGAAAACAGGATTATCAAATGCAAGATAACGAACAAACAAACTCAACACTTACAATCTCTCTGGCACAGCACTTTTAATCAACGATGACGACACAAACGAACCAATCGGAAAGTAACAAAGCACTAGGTCAGCGAGGCTATACACAAAGACAGTTGATTAAAAAAAAACAGGATCATAACAGTAGCTAATATTTCAACACAAATCACATAATGGAAAATTATTCAGTTCATATGCAAATCTAGAAAAGAGATCGGCCAAAAAAAACTAAAAAAACGGCAGGTTGTTGATTGTGAGTTTGGAGCAAAAACCTTCCAGTTTTGTGGTACCCCTAAACTTCTAAGGGTAAAAAATGATTTGCTGATGGGTCCCCTTTCCCCCGAGGCCACTTCACGGGCTATAGGACATTAGTGAAGGCATAAACATACTGAAGTACTCCTAATGCTGATGAATATCTCATGATCAAGTCTCTCAATGATCACTTGTAACATAGCATTCTTGTTTAGAAGCCCCTGTACTTGATGCTTTCTCAGCATGTAAAAACATTTATCCTTTT